>CM076576.1:887636655-888960522 GCA_034641835.2 Pinus albicaulis
AATGTTGGGCCTCTTTCATTAAGTGTTAAAATTTATGATATGGATTTAAAATGCTTAAAATGAAAAATTAATGTCCCCAATGGCCCCAGAATAGTCAAAAACTCCAAGATGGGATATTTTTGGGCTGAATTTGGTCAAAAAATGAAGATTTTATGCTCTATAGAAGTTTTGTTGCTAATTGCTCTACAAACTATACTCCCTTGCTAACTATTCTATGAATCCACCTTTTTCGGAACCACCAAGCTACATTTTCACCCGATGCCAGTGATATTTTTGTCAATTCGAGTGTAATTTGTTGCTTACTTTAAATGTACAATGACCAATGTCAGTAGGAAAATGGGGCCACGTGGGCCATTCTCCTAGTGTTGTGCCCAATAGTTCACACTAGTCCCTGTAATTAACCACACCCGTGTTGTGGTTACGTTATGTGGTACTGGAACTTTGGGTCAGGGTTAAGCCTAAGCCCTTAGATCCCTTCTGCCTGCGGTTTGATGGGTTGTAAGTTGACCGAGGACCATGGCTTAACCCTAACCCTATCCCTAAAATACCATCCACAGAAACTTTATATATGACTCGGCGTCATATTTTATTCAAAACCACCATTAGCATTGCAGTAATGCTCTGCAGTGTTTGTTCGAAGGTCTCTTGTTTGATCCTCCTAGTGGCCAGTTCAACCTTAACCAAATTTTGTACGACCTCAAGGTGCTAAGCAGCAACCCGTGATTGGGCCACATGGCACCCAAAAATTGGGCCAACAAAAATCCACCATAACCAATCAAAACTTTCCAAGTCGAACGAATCAGATGAGGCCACTTGGAAGCCTACCATTGGACCACAAGGTATAGTCAAATTTCCCAGTCAGCGTACGAACTACCCAATCAACAGTCCTTCATCCAACTTACCAATTTTTTAGTTCTTTAGGAAAACAACCAGAATGTGATATCAGGATCATACGATATAGATTCTGAGTGATTCAAGTTGCATTGGATTCAGGGCAATGAGATATACATTGTGGCACTCATTTCGATAAATTTTGAATACTTTTAGTTTTTAGCACTTTGTTAATCCCCTGGATCATTCCTCCCCACTTGAAGCTTTTGGACCTCCAAAAGTTCATTTTCAGTCAAAAAATAAGTGAGGGTATAGTTCCCTCACCCTTCCAATCTCAATCCATTTGGATTTTCTTGGATTTATACCTTTGAGCCCCACACGAAGGTACTCCACATTCCCTCATTTTGAAGTTCTCTTTTTTCCTATTAAGAATAGTATCTTCCTGCAATTCTTCAAGATATTCAGGTGAGAAATATTCAATTGAAGGAATCTGAACATTCTCTCCTTGATTTTCAATCAAAGGAGGCTCGTATAATCCCAAATTTTCAACATTAACAACTGCATAGATTTGCATATATGGATGAAAATATAACTAAAAAGGCACTATTACCAATCTTTTCTAAAATCTTGAATGGGCCATATCTAATTGGTTTAAGTTTTTCACCTTCTCCTTGGAGTATTTCCTTCCTAATGTGAAGCCAAAATTCATCTCCCACTTGAAACTATGATCAACACGATACTTATCATGTCTTGTCTTGATATAATTAAATAATTAAAAAGTATATAAATTATATTATTAACAAATTTCAATATTAGAAATTTAAATTATAATTATATATAAAAAATACAAAATTTGGATTCATAAAAATGATTATTAGTAATATAAATGTGTAATGTATTAAAACATAGTTCAGAAATAATTTAGAATTCACAATAACGTAATTTTTGTATTAATTTTTTTAAATGAACCTAAATTAAATCATATCATATTTCAATATATTTAATAATTAACAATATTATATTATATTATAGTTAAATTTTTGTAATTAATGTATTTAAAATTTAAAATATATATGTTGTTAATGTTTATGATTCATAACTTTAAAATCCAAATGGTTTTCCAATTTATTTAAAACTTAAATTAATTATATCAAAACCATGAACTTATTATTCATAGGAATGAACCTTGCGACTCCGACAAAGTTGATAAAGACACAATCTAACCTCTAACATATATAATGAAAATAAAAGGGTCAATAAAATTTTGAGATCAAAATCACATCTTTATAATAGTTTAACTCGAATTTATAAAAACAGTAAAGGGGAAATTAAATCATTTGTGTAAGATATTTCAATTTTTTTTTGGTTAAAGAAGAAGTGATGTGGGTTATGTGAATCACAAATATTATTTTATAAACAATTTAAAATTCCAATACATTAAAATTTATAGCGCAATTTTATTTTTTAAAATATTTTAAATGAAAATTTTGTAAATGAGTTTAAGTTAAATTATATAAAATTAAAATATTATCCAAGATTATTTTGATTTTTTTTATAATATTTTATTCAAATTTCTATTAAGGAATTGAAATTAAATTAAATTAAATAAGTATGTGATAGTTTATTTTTTTCACTATTTTTTTATTTGTATAAATATTTAAAATTATATTTTATATATATATATATATACTTTGTGGGTATTCTATATTGTTTTAGATGTGGTTTGATAGTTGTATATTTTCCAGTATTTGTTTAGTAAGATTTATACATAGATTTGTAAATATTACATCAAAACTTGGTTAATAAATTAGTTATTTTCACTCTATATTGTTATATTGTCTAGTACACTAGTGTCTTAGGAAAAAACCATTAAAATAAAACTATTTAGCTCAAAATTAATGATTTTCTTCTTGGACATTTTGATATACATAGGGCTTGTGATAATAAAACATAAGTGTTTCCTTCCCTATGTTCCTCTATTTTCCATAAGCCTTGGGCCATCTCCAAACTGGCTTTTGATAGTTGATCAACTAACTAGTTCCTTTCCCTATATATGTGAGAACATGAGAAACTGCTAAAAGATTATTTGCACCAAAAGAATTCTTCCAGAATGGAAACAAGCATTAAGTTCACGCATGTTTGTGTTTTTTTTAACCAATTAATTACTAACATTGGGTCCCCAAAACCTTTTAGATGGTCACATCCTTTGTATTTTTCATAAAGTAACATATTCTTGTAATCCAAAAGTTATGCCAGGTTATTCGATCCTGGCCCAAAGCCAAATTGTGCTTGGAAAATGTGTAAACCAGATAGATAGAGAACAAATATTCCCCCCCTACTTTGTTCTTTGTCTCTAGAAATCCCATCAAAGCAGTCCCATGGTCTTGATTGATCAATGTTTTCTTCTACAACTATTCTAGGCAGGGTTGCCTCTTTGTCCCATGGGAAGTGTGCTAAAATCACTTTTGACTCAGCCACCACCCACCCTAGAGTAGATTGTTTCTCTTGGAATATGGTTCTGTTTCAAACGAGCCAAAACCCCCATACTATGAGTAGTGGAAGAGCTTTAAAAAAAATTGTGGTTGAGTTAGAGTGCCACATTCTCCAAGCTTCCTCTAAGTTTTCATCCTCCCAATTGAAATTTAGGGCTATGGTTGATATGCATACTTCCCATAATTTTTTGAGGAAAGGGCATTGGATAAATTCATGTCCTATTGATTTGGCGTTTTCCTCACATAATGTGCACCATCCGAGACAAGTCGTAAACAACTTTTGGAGCATGTTGCAGGAGAGTACCTTCTTCTCCATTAAGCACCACATGAGGATTTTTTCCTTTGCTAAGAATTTTTACTTTCATATGACAATCCACCATGACTTCGGCTCATCAAGTGCTCTGTTAGAATTTAGGAAAATATAGCGAACACAATTTTTCAATATGACGTGGTTGGATATCAACACATTGATATAGCGATTCCATATTTGGTGATATTCTATCTCCTTCCCTAGTTCAAATTTTATTCTCCATCCTTTTCACTAAATGGAAGAGGTTCATGGATTAGTGATATGATCTAGTTGAGAGATTCCTCTATCTTGAAGATAATATATGAGAGAAAGTGGGAGGATATGTCCTTCTCCATTGCCTAACCATAGATCCATTCTAATTATAAATTTATCACTTCTGTCAACTCTCCAAGATAGCCTATTGCTTATAAGGTCAAAATAATTTAATATCACTCTTTATATCGTAGAGATGTTTGTTTGTGGTTGTTCCATCCTTCTCTACCTATCCTCTAAAGAAATTGGTGCTATATATTTATGAGTAACCACTTTGGTCCATAAACTTTGGATTGTGAGTAATCTCCTTATTATATTTAAAACCAAGGCCTTCGAAAATATAACAATGTTTTTTAGGCCCTATACTCCCAATATTTTTGGCGTCACTAGCTTCTCCCATTAGACCCATGGGAGAACTTTGTGATTTTTATTTCCTCACTAGAAAATCTATATTATTTTTTCTAATTTTGTCTAATATGAATTTTGGAATCTAGGATAGAGATATCCAATAGAATAGAATGTATTCTAATACTAATTTTATCGAAACTAATCTTCCTCCCTTGGAAAGCGAACAAAGCTCCAACATTTTACACTTTTCCCAATCGTAGCAATGAGTTGCAACCAATCCTCCTTGTTATAAAAATTTAGCTTCAATTGGAAACCCAGGCACTTTAGTACCTCTTCCATATGTTTAATTTTAAAGGAAAAATACTAGATGACTTGACAAATCTCTTCTTCTTCCAGGTTATGAAGGGTGACCATGTATTTCCTATTTTTTCCATTATGGTGGTTTTCTTGAAGAGGGATAAGATCTCTGATAATTTATCAAGGTCTCTTGTGGATCCATTATAGAATATGAGAATATCATGTACAATAGTGAATGAGTAAGAGTCCATTCCCAAGTGATGAGATTTCCTTGAAATTTCCCCTGTCTTTTAGTGGTTGCCACCAATTGGTTCAATCCTTTAAGTACCAACAAAAATAGTAGTGATGATAAAGGGAATCCTTGGCACATTCCTCTTTGGGCATTGAAAAAAGGGGAGGTTGTTCCATTAATAATGATTACAAATGAAATTTTATGAAGATAGCTCATCAGCCATGAGATGAAATATCGGCAGAATCCCACATGGGTTAAAAGGAGTCTAGTATAAATCCAACTTACCCTATCATAGGATTTATAAATATTAATTTTGAATACAACTCCTTTTTGTTCCTATAACTTTATGCTATGAATACCTTGCTAAGCCACACTTATTTCTTTGTGAATTTGTATCCCTTCCAAGAAACCAAATTTCTCTTTTGAGATTGATTTTTAGAGGATGGGTTTGAGCTTGAGACTTATCACTTTTTCTATTACCTTACAAATAATGTTGCAAAGTGAGATGGGAAAAAAATCATCAAAGGATTCTAGGGAGTCCATTTATGGTATGAGGGCTATAAAGGTCAAGTTGAAAGCTAGGAGAATATTCCTCTTCCTCCTAGATTCTTCAACTAATTCTAGTAGATCGATTCCAATATTATCATATAGTCCTAGGAAAAATTCAACAACCCAGTCATCCTTTCCTAGAATTTTGTCCTTTTAGAAGTTATGCAATACTGAATTTAACTCTTCTTCTAAGACCTCCTCCATTATGGCTCTATTTCTGTCAACATCAACAAAAATTGGGAAGAGTTGTGTTGTTTTGATTACTTATGCTATAGTGGCGCCTCTTGGATGTTGAAAGAGGTTTTGAAAATGGCTCTTTACCAAAGAAACTAGCTCTTCAAATTTGTATGACTCCCTTCCTTCTAAATCCTATAGGCTCCAAATAGTGTTTCATAACTCCCTTCATTTTGTGTATGCTCGAAAAAATGGTGTTTTCATCACCACATTCGAGCCAAATTTCCTTGCATTTTAGGCACCATTCCACCTCATTTTCTGCAAAAAATTCTCCTTTCCTTACTTCCAAGTAGAAAATGGTCTCTTTAGATTCATTAGAATGAAAACCTTCCCCTTCTTGACAAGTGATATCCTGGTGTTGATTTTCAATCTCCACTAGTTCTTATTTTGAAGCCAACTTTCTTTTATTTGCTCAATCTTTCGTCTTCTCTTTGATAAGTTTTAGATTGGCTTCAGATTGTGTTTTTGTTGAAGATCCCTCTTCCAAATGAATTATTTCTTGTTGGAAGAAACTAAGGCAAGGAAATTCTCTTATTTAGTATTTCATAGTTTATATTTTTAACTAAAAAAATAATGCAAAGTTATGTAAATTAGGGAACTTTTATAGAAATTTTAACTTAGTGGATTGAGAATAATGTAAATAAAAAGTTCCCTTTTGTATGGTATTCAATATAGTTGGAGGCTTATAATAAAATTTGTAAATTTCAAATACAAAATATTTTTCCATATCAAAAATTATGGGCCTTGACTTTACCTTATTCATATCTATTTTTTTATTTTTTTTATTTTTTTAATTCTATCAAAGTGATGGAATGAAGCTACATACTTCCAAAAATAAAACCAACATAAACCCAATTCCTAACTAAAAATTAAGTTAAAATAAATTATTCTTAGGATTGATTTCTATGATTTAAAATATAAATGAAAAATGCTAAAAAATGGATGTAGTAAAGCCTAAATTGTTAATCTCTAATAATTTGTAACGATAAAAAAGGTGAGGTTTCAATTTCCATCTTTTTGGAAATGAGAGTCAAACACCACTCAAAATTATACTCCAAAACTAAAAGATACTTGTCCCAATCGAATCCAAAAATTATTAAAGTTTTCTTATTAAGATAATTTATTAGGAATACTTTGAATTAAAATTTCATTAAATAGATCATGGAATGTTAAATTTATCTAAGAAATAAAATATCAAATTTTCCAAACCCTTTCACCACCTGTAATCATGAAGATTACATCATGTTCAAATTTATGTTTTCAAATACATGAACTAAACCACTATATATTAGACATGCCAAGTCAAACAAAGGAGTCATTCAAAATACAAACCATAATAACCATTATAAATTTGAACAATAAGGTCCAAATTATTGTGTATTTAAATGTAAGGTTTCTACCTACACAAGTAAGAATATATTAAAACATTGTTTTCTATCCAAAATCATAATATTTTATGTAGCATTTTGATATTTGTGCAAGAAAACTTGTGGTATAATCAATTACAGTTCAAATATTGATCACCATGGTTGCAAATAATTTTTAAATGTGATGTAATGAAAACAGAAGCATATATGAATGATATTTTACTTTTTTATCTTCCATTCAAATCTTGAAAATTATTAAACATTTGAGTAGTATGGGAAAGAACCATTGTCATCAAAGATATTTTGGTCATCTCTACTCTTATATCATCATATAATCATAGCTTATATCCTTAAGAAACTATAGAAATATTACTTCACCACAAATATCATATGAATAGAAAATTAAGACTATTAAAATATACAATCATAATGAATTCTTATACACTATTTGTGCCATCAAAATCAACATCAAATTCTTAGGGTTATTAACAATTCAACATCTTCAATTTTGAAAAATCATTAGGGACTCCTCAAAATATCATGCTACCAACCTAATCATTTTCTTCATCAGTGAAACATTATTGATTCCCTTAAAGTTGTGAATATCATTAGTTCAAATAATCAAATCTTTATCATTAACTATAGTATTATCATTTAATCATATGTCATTAAATCATTATAGATCTTCATTGCCATCAAATAATATTATGATCAAATTATACTTTTTCACGAAACATCAACATTATAGATGTCATCAGTTTACACCAAATTAGCGTTGTCAAATCATCATCAATCCAAAAAATTTCACTATAAACATTCTCCAACGTATTAATATCACTAATTTGTTGCTAATAGAATCATTGAAAATGTGATTACTAATCCATTATACTATTGACATCATCAAATAAAATCCACATCAATTAGGTCTTTGGGATTACCAAGTCATGATTAATGATAAGTTATAATTATTGTTATCATTAGATAAAATCATACCATCAACAACATTGGTGTCATGAGTTAGAGTTGTTGTTGTACTTGCTATCCTTCCACTCAATCTTGATGACCAATAAACATTTAAGTATCATGGGAAATACCCATTGTCATCAAATATTTTTGGTCATTTGTACTCTTATACAATCCAATAAAAATATTTTATACCCCTGAGACACCTTAGAATTATTAGTACACCAACAATATCATATAAAATGTTATAAATATATATCATCATGATGAATTATTTTACAACATTTGTGTCATCAATGTCATCATAAAACTCTTAGGTTCATAAAAAATTCAACATATTATATTTTTGACAAATCATTACCGATTCCTTGAAACATGACACTATGAACCCAATCACTATCTTCATCAACCAACTATTATCAATTCCCTTAAAATTATTAATACAATTAATTCATAAAATTGAATCATTATCATTAACTATAATATTATTATCAAATCACATGTCATTAAATCAGTAAATATTTCCATTTTCATCAAATAAATATTTTTATCAAATTACTCTTTTTCACCCAACCTCAACATTATTTATTTCATCATTTTACACAAAATTGGCATCACAAAATGACCATCAATCCAACCAATTTTACTAAAAACATCCCTCGACATATTAATATCACCAATTTGTTGCTAATATAATCATTGAAAATAATATCACTAATCCATTATACTATGAACATCATCAAATCAAGTCCACATCAATTAGGTCTTTGAGATTATGGAAACATAATAGGTGATAAATAAGAATTATTCTTATTATTAAATAAAATCATACCATCAACAAGATTGACATCATCACCTAAAGTATCCTCAAGTTATTACTATGAAAAAGTCATCAAAACCACATCACCACTAATGAAAATCTTTGAATTATTCACATCACTATTATTGTAATTTTCATCTTCTTATCAACATTAGTATTATGGTAATATCAATCAATATCAAAAAAATCACTAGTATTATCAAAATCCTGGCATTAAATTTCAACCTTGTCGGTATCAACATTAAGTAGATCATATAATATATATCACTATCACCATTGAGTTAATATTGTAGTCACCATTAAGTCAATATATCATTAATAACTATGCACATTGTTGATGACCAAACAATTCACCAACCATTATGGCTAATTCAATTTTTCCTTTGTATAATCCAATAATAATCGTCAATATTAATTAATTTTACATCTAATCATTAATTTGAATCCTTATAGATGAAAACAATAATTAGATTAACGTTATCATTTTATCATCACCCTAGTTAATCATTTTTTTTCACCCTTATTATTATCTCGTCATCATAATCATATCATTGACATTACTTAATGCAATCATCTATAAAGGAAATATTTGGATCTCTAAAATGGGACTCCTAAAGAAAATACTATAATAATAGTTTAAATAATAAATAAGAGATGTTAATTTTTAAAGGAAAATGATAAAAAAACTATTTTATTAATGTATTTTCAACTTATGTTCTTATATATCTACTCCAATATCAAGTGTAAGCACCTTTTATTCCACATTGATGAGTACCCACTCCATATACTTTGTAGTATGACCACATTGTGAAAAAAATAAATTACATTACTATATTCAATTTTTCTTAATATGTGTCCACTCAAAAGTAAGTAGAGTGTGTATTTGTTGAATGTGTAGTGTAATTCCTTATCCAACAAGTGTCTAAACTTGATATTTGAGTATACATATAAGAAAATAATTCCAAAATATGATAAAATAAGTATTTTTATTATTTTCCCTCCAAAAATATTTACACTTAGGGATGACATCATCATCTCAAATCCTATTGGTTATTTTACATTTGATTTGTTTGTACATTTTTGTTATGAGGTTCATTTTTTACATTAACATTTTCCTAAAAATTCTTATTATCTTTAACAATTTAATGTCAATGGATGATCAAGATTAATCCATTTCCCACTTTATATCAATTATAGGAGATAAGGATCTCATGCTTATATTTAAGTTTTGGTAAAACATGAGCACAATAAGTTGAAGGTTCTAAGAGTTAGCACATATATACATGCATGTTTATATTAGGTGATGAGGATCTAATGCTTGCATCAATAGTATATTTAGGTTTGTGTAGAACATAAATACAATAAGTTGAAGGTTTAGGAGTTAGCATATATACCTACATGTCGATATATTCAATAAATGAAATGCATGCATGCAAGGTTCATTAGGTTACTAATGCTATGCAATGTTGGAATGTAGAGAAAATAACAGTTATGAAATTTATTTTTCATTTTAAGGAAAACATAAAGAATAAAATTGCACATTTACTTCATAATAAGTAAAATATAATAGTATTCTAGAATGAGATCATCCATTGAAAGAAAAATCAGCACAAGGTTGAAAACGGATATTTCTTAAGAAGGATACAATTACACATTATCTATTAAACCTCACAAATTCCATTATGCATGGATGAGGACTTACTTAGGTGAAATTATACCTTAAGTATTAGTTCGGGGTCTCATAGATGTTTCAATTAGGTTTTTATGTAAGACACAATAAATCAAAGAATAATCTAAACTAGAGACAAATTATAATTACAATGTTGTTAAATTAGAGCACGCAGATTAACATTATCTCTATTATTCACTATATTGAAATGATTTTTTATTTTTTCCAGCAAAAATCTCAAGTTGTAAATAAATTAGGATCCATTGAATAACCCATAATGGATTTGTGCATTGGGTATAGGTGGGGTTAGTTACACACACTACGCAACTCTACGAACTCTCTATACGGTTTTGGTACCTTCTAATTGTTGACCCGCACCTATATTTAGTGATATGTATTGCAATGGGAGTGGATGCAAAGATATTCTAGACACATCAAAAGCTCATTGAGTTACACTAATGAAATGTCATATATCTATAGTGATGAAATTGGAGTCCCGGTGGAAACAAACAAACATAGATAAAGAAAAATATGAAGAAAGGGAAATTTTGAATTTTTCTCAAAAATCCCCCAATGTGGAATCATATTAAAAAACATTCACATTTACTATTTATTATACAAATGGACCGTTTATATAAAAAATGGGTCACCATAATGAATATATTATAATTGTAAATTTTCTTTCAAACTAAATGTGTATCTCTCCACAACATCTCCATGAATAATTCAACAAATATTCATCTTTAACTTCTCTCATTTCTCTCTATCTCCCGATTCTAATATAGAATTATGGAATTAGTATACATCATTACAAAGGAAACATTAAATTTATTCATAAAACTTTACAAGTAAGAATTATTCAGTCATGCTCCTTTGAACAAATATTTGTGATTTCATTATGTAATCATCATCTTTTTCCTTCTCTAGTCCCTATTTTATCTTCATACTCTATGTTTTTTTCCTTCATTACCATTTACAACCATTTCCATTTTGATCTTATGCTTTCATCCTCATTCTTCTTCTTTTACCTACAAAACTTAAACACTATTGAAGTCAATAAAAAAAATTTACCATCCACTAGAAATACATGGGTCATTGTCGATTGTAGCTATGGATTTTCTAGGAAAATCTTTCTCATATGTGGCTCATCAACAATTTTTACATCACAAATATTAATTTGTTTACCTTGTATTTCCCTTAAATCATCATCCTTATCATATTTATCATGCTTTTTTGGCTTACCCATAACCATGCTCTCGATTCTTCTGCATTATATTATTAACAAAAACTTCTTCATGGGCTCCTATCCATTTTTTCCCTTTGGAATTAACCATCATCACGAAATATTTTTTCCTGAATTTGGTTTTATCCATATCATCCTCAACAAAAGCCCCCTTTTCTTGAATTTCCACTTACCTCACTACCTTTATCAATAAGATAAACACTTCTACTAAGTGAATACTAACTCAAACCAATGATTATTCCCACTACATAGATTCTCCTTCTAAATCATAACATGTCCACCTCCTTTAGTGAGATCTCTTTGATGAAAAGTGCATTTTGGTTAACCATGACACCTCCTTACATTACTAGTTTCAACTAATGATAACCATCAATTAAAAATGGGTTTTACAGCATCAAAAACAATTTCCAATGGTGTTATTCTTGCCTCATCGAGCCTACATCAATATTGAATTACATATATATAATTTAAAATTTCACTTTAGGCCAGTCTATCCTTTATACAATATATGATAAAGACCATATTATTTTTATGAAGAAAAATTTTTAGGGACCTTCTTTAGGGATGTTATTTTCATGGATTTATTACATTTGCACATGGTACCTTATTCTTTACTTTTATTCACTTCTTTCTTTATCCACCATTCTTCCATTGCTTCATTGTGTCTGTCTTCTACTTCTTTTGATCATGTATAGGAATCGACAATTTTCAATTGCTTTATTTGTTTAAGTTTAAGAGTCCATCTCCTCCTTCTTCTTGCATGATTATTCCTCTAAATTTTCCACTATACCTGCATAATTTATTTCTTGTAAGATGGATGTATCCATCCAACAAGACACCTATAACACCATATTGACAAACTAATTTCATAACTTGACATGATTTAAATATTGATTTGATTTTTGACTTTACCTTTAGTTTACTTTTACTATAAATTATAAACTAGACTTCAACATTCATATAATAACTTGGAATGATTTATTATGGTGGTAGGTAACACCAATAATCTCCCCTTCTTCATACAACATATCAATGATTCCTTAATTTTAAACCTTAACTTGGCTCTAATTCAAAATGTCACCTTCAACTCTTTATGTCAATAATTCAACATAAATTAAAAGAAGAAGAAAATAAATAGCATAAACCTTTATTTGAACTCAAAGTAGCCTTCATTTTAACCAAGTTTCCAACTTCAATGTACTCCTACTTTACTTTTGAATTGATTTAAATAAATTTTCAAAGTCATTCATAATACATGAATCTTTGAATTAAACAAAATTGCAAAATAAAAAAACACAACTTCACTTTATTGGGGCTCGAACAAGATGTATAAGTTGGTAAGGAGGTAAAAATATAGAATGATAAGCTAGCTGATCAATCGTTTAAAACAATAATTAGTTCATGAGTTGGAAATTGCGATGGAGTATATATGCAAAGGGTATAAATAGTTTATCAACTAAAAATATCTTAAGTTTTAACTAATTAGAAGTAATTTATATAGACCCATATCTACCAATTATATAATGTATCACTTTGCATAAAATAAAAAACAAAACCTCACACATGATTCCATTAAAAAATTAACATCATATTAACAAACATAATCTCAACCTTTCATTTTCATTTAGCCATATTCTTTGATAAAAGTTGAAACCCCATTTCCAAAATATAAATTTTAAATGGGTATGTGGTGTTGAGTTGTTCGCATTAGGATATTTCCCCATTATTTTTTTAAACCGAGTCCAAGATGAGTACTTCTTACTGGTTTGGGACATCCTCGTCACAAACACTCAAAGGTGACTTAATACAATTTTGAGATTATTTGCATAACCAACTCAACATTTCAACATTTGCATGTAAAAATTGTTCAATGATGTTGTCATTGATGTCAACTCTAGAGTTTAACTTTGAATAAACACCTGTCATTGATGTTAAATTGTTAATGAATGATCCTATATTTATCTAAATTAAATCAAGTGGAAGCTCCACTAAAAGGATGTTTGGAAACCCATGTTCTAGGTTTGGTTTCTCTGATCTAAGGAAATACCCCGCACTTGTTGAGGTTTTTGAAAGAATAAGATCACTGAGTTTTCCCTATAAATCTTCTTCAATGGATTCTCCTCATCAATCCAATTCTGGAAGTATGTGGCATGCGTTGAGAGGCCTCCCAATTTGAGAGATAGTTATGTTTAAATTTGGATACCTCATTTTGGTGGGAAAAAACCCACAAGGTGTTGATGTGGCATGGTTTCCTTAGATGACCTAAGGCTCACTAAATGTTTAAAGATCAAGAAACACGGTCAAAATAAAATAAAAAAGAAAGGAAAACTGAACTATTTAAATGTGTTCCAAGGCACATTAAATAAGGAATTCAAACTTTGATGGTCTTACTAAACCCTAATGACACCACTAAAGTAAACTGTGATTTAGGATTAAAAATTTTAAATTAACCATTTCTCTCCAACAATTCCTCCAACTGCTCAGCTTTAGAAGAAAATCCATAATCTATAAAAGGAGGCATAATACCTCTCTTCAAGTATCGATTTAAAGATGAATGTCATCTGAATTTGAGCCCTGAAATACCTTCAGCTCTGTAGTGAAAGATAAAATACAAGGATTATTTTTTTTTGGTGTTTGTGACTAAGGGTGTTTGCTTTATATTTTCTTTTTATTGGTGAAAGAGTTATGTTTTATTTTGAGATTCAATTGGATCATATTGGCTCTCATATATTAACTTTAAAGAAAGTGTGACCTCATTTCTATACACATCAACTTCTCATTAAGTCATTTTTGGAATTAACCTCTGAAATTGTACTTCAGACTTCCTAGTAGACATCGATAATTTCAGGAAGAAGCTTTTACATTTTTTTCTGCTTGGTTTCTTGGTGAATCATTTGGGTTTATTTTGTAGGTTGCTTATCTAGTCAAGGCCCTTCATATATGAGACGTCTTTTCTTCCTCTATTTCACCCTAATGAGACCCATGATTAGGGAACACACTTTTCCAAATACCAAAAAAATAAAGGGTCTCATATGGTATTGCGGCCTAACATCTAAACCTTCAGCCTTTGTCCTCAAAATTCTCAGAACTTGAATAACGAACTCACTAAGATAATAATACTTGCAGATAAGGAATAGTCCAGATAGAATGAATTCATATTTGGATATTGATTTGTGGTTAGGTTAAATGTATTTTTTTTTTTAACAAAGCTTCATTGGGTATTGTAGTAGACATTGGCCCTAATTAAGGAACCTTCATCTGAAGTTGTGGTGGATAATTTTTGCTCAGAATGTGTTTCTATTGCACATAATAATTAGGGAAACATTACTAAGAACTATCTATATTTGAAGTGTGGATGTCCTGAAAATTTGACAACTATAATAGTGTGGATTCATTAACTACAACCCTTGAAGTATAACCCCCCCCCCTCTCTCTCGCTCTCTCTCTCTCTCTCTCTCTCTCTCTCTCTCTCTATATATATATATATATATATATATATATATATATATATAGAGAGAGAGAGAGAGAGAGAGAGAGAGAGACATTGGGTATAACGAAGCTTCATTGGGTATTGTAGTAGACATTGGCCCTAATTAAGGAACCTTCATCTGAAGTTGTGGTGGATAAATTTTGCTCAGAATGTGTTTCTATTGCACATAATAATTAGGGAAACATTACTAAGACCTATCTATATTTGAAGTGTGGATGTCCTGAAAATTTGACAACTATAATAGTGTGGATTCATTAACTACAACCCTTGAAGTATAACCCCCCCCCCTCTCTCTCGCTCTCTCTCTCTCTCTCTCTCTCTCTCTCTCTCTCTCTCTATATATATATATATATATATATATATATATATATATATATATATATATATTAAGGGTTCCTATATGTAAAATAACCCAATTCTTTCCCATTTTAGTTTATAAGACATTATTAACATCTTGATGTTGACTATATGTGATATACTTTTATACAAAAAAAATTGTAAAACCCTAATAACTAACAATGACCAAATGATGAGTTAAAGAATTGTTTGTGATAAAATTATACATGACATGAACTATCTATGATAAAAGTATGTTAAATAAGTGTTGACCTAACTCTATAAGTATATCTTGCTCAGATGATCATGTTGTGTGGTATGAAAATATTGTAGTATGGTCATTATAATGGGACATGTGTGATTGTAGTGAAATTGTGATACAAAAGTGATCATGATGCTCAACAATATTCCTTGATTATGACATGTGATTTGATGAACAACGATTTGATACATGAATAACCAGAACAAACAATACCTCTCTTATTGGTAATGACATATAATATGAAAATGGATTTATTACAATTATAGCTATAATAGTGATCTACATGAGAGTGCACTTGGAATTTTATAGTGTATTTTGGTACTTGACAGTGTTTCTTGTACATGATAGTTTCTTGATGAGAATAGTGGGGATGTTAGCTTTATGATACTACAATACTTGACTGACATAACACATTGATACTTGGTAGAGCTGATTTTGGTATAGTAGCAGAAGTTACAGTGTGAGTGCGGCAATGTTGTGCAGTACTCAGTTGATGTGACAACTAGGGTTTGTAGTAGAACTGATGCAGAAGCATATTCTAGGGCTTTTTGTGCAATGTGTTGAGTTGGATTTATGATTGAGAAGAGGAGGGATTTTTTTTGAGGTACTATTGTACATCGGTAAGTTTGAGTAGTGTTGAGTAGTGAGGTTTCTAGGACTTGACAGTTATATACATATCTAGAAGAGTAATAGAACTTTCATTACAATTTCTATATATTGACATTGAGAGAAGGGGGATCCAGTCTGGAAATTTTGAAACGTGGTATGTCAGTTTTTTAGGGTGGTAGGGTGGTACAAGGTAGCTGATTGAAGTCATCTTCTGGTTTGATCCTAAGAACACTTTAGGGCAGTAAGGTGGTGCTAGCACATGTTGTAGCCTGCATATGGCTTTGGAGTGTATGTTAGTTGCAACTGGTACACATGGTGTTGGAGCGTACTTCTAGTTATAATTGGTAAACAAGGTGCTAGAGCCTCCTTTAGTTGGAGCTGAAAAAACTTGATGTAATTATTTTTTAAGACAAGTATTAAGAAGCATTTGGCAGTTTTTTACCCCATGTGGGTTTTCCACCTAAAAACATTTGTGTCTATCGTATTGATTATTGTGCATTGTTGTATGGTGTTGTTTAATGTTTATGTTGATTGCCTGTTAAACATAATTAATTCTCTAAAATATTAAAAATAATAATTGATAATAAATGTCGATTAACCCCCCTCTCAGTATTTTCGAAAAACTATATATGTTGGCTTTCTCTCATGGAAAAACAACCTTCAAGCCAGCAATGCACTTTATACCTTTATGGAAATAAAAAATTTATTTACAAATATGGAAACAACTAATGTTCTGATACCAAAAATGATGGATAAGGAATTAATAGTAAGAAAAAAAATCAGTTACGACTACCTCTCATGGAAATGATCATAGATGAATGAATTACCTAATGCAGTTGAATCCCAAAAATGATATCTAATATAATGCATTGCGAAAAACCTTGAGTACTTAAATAAAAAGTGTGAAGGGAGCTCTAGTTGAATGGCTCATGAGGCACAATACTTGCTATGTTTTTTGAAAATGGGGTAGCAAGCTAAGTGAGCTTGATTTTGTGGAAAACTCCACAGTTAAGCATGCTTGAGCCAGAGGCGATCTAGGATTGGTGACCTCCCAGGAAATCCTAGTTACCAGGGGCAAGCCCCAAAAGTGATGATTGATGCTATGTGATTCATTTCACTAGTTTCAATCCTACTTCGTCACCCCTGTGAGCATCACCTAATGCAATGAGTGCTAAGTGGACTATTCAAAAATCATGAGAAATTAGTGAGTTGTGACTACCTCTCATGGAAATGATCATAGGTGAATGACTTAACTAATGCAGTCGAATCCCAAAAGTGACATCTACAAAAAAAATCATTATACATTATATGATGCAAATTTATATAAAAAAAACAAAGAACACTAGAAAATATATATTGCAAAATCTCAAAAAAAGAAATTATATTAATAAATTATGAGATTTAATAATTTATTCTCATGTGTTTTTCATTGTATAAATAATTACTTCATATTATAATAAGTGATTGTAAAAATTATATTATAAATGAAAATACCTTTTAAACTAAATGTGTTATTATCTTCATAACTCCATTCATAATACCTCTAGTAATTTGTCAAAATTTCTTCCTCCCTAACTTCTTAGGTCTCTCTTCATTTATTATTCTCATGTGGACTTCTAGAATTAGAGTAAATCATTACAAAGTCATCAGTTATTTTTTTCATAAAACATATAGAGAATTGTTGACATGTATCTGTAAAATTGAAGGTTTTATGAAATGTGCAAGTAAAATTTTATGTCTTTGAGGAAATTAATCAATTTGAAAAAGCACATTAATTAATGTTTTTTAACTCAGTTTGTAGCATAAAAACATAGACAATAATACCATACACAATATCACAAGATAACAAAATGATGAAGGAGTTAACCCCTCCTGGGATACATCTCATGGACTAGCTTCCAATGTTGGGCTTCTTTCATTAAGTGATAAAATTTATGATATGGATTTAAAATGCTTAAAATGAAAAAATAATGTCCCTAATGGCCCTAGAATAGTAAAAAACACCAAGATGGGATCTTGTTGGGGTTAATTTGGTCAAAAACTGAAGATTTTATGCTCTATAGAAGTTTTGTTGTTAACTGCTCTACAAACTATACTCCCTTGCTAATTGTTCTACGAATCTGCCTTTTCCGGAACCACCAAGCTACATTTTCACTCAACGCCACTGATATTTGTGTCAATTTGGGTGTAATTTGTTACTTTTTTAAAATGTACAATGACCAATGTGAATAGGAAAATGGGGCCACGTGGGCCATTCTCCCAGTGTTGTGCCCAATAGTTCAGACTAGTCCCTGTAATTAACTGCACCCGTGTTGTGGTTAGGTTATGTGGTACTGGAACTTTGGGCTGGGGTTAAGCCTAAGCCCTTAGCTCCCTTCTGCCTGTGGTCCCATGGATTGTAAGTTGACTGGGGACCATGGCTTAACCCTAACCCTATCCCTAAAATACCATCCACGGAAACTTTATATATGACTTGGCGCCATATTTTATTCAAAACCACCATTAGCACTACAGTAATGCTCTGTAGTGTTTGTTCGAAGGTCTCTTGTTTGATCCTCCTGGTGGCTAGTTCAACCTTAACCAAATTTTGTACAATCTCGAGGTGCTAAGTGGCAGCCCATGATTGGGCCACATGGCACCCAACAATTGAGCCAAAAAAAATCCACCATAACCAATCAAAACTTGCCAAGTCGAATGAATGATATGAGGCCACTTGGAAGCCTACCATTGGACTACAAGGTATAGTCAAATTTCTCAGTCAGCGTACGAACTACCCAATCAACAGTCCTGCATCCAACCTACCAATTTTTTAGTTCTTTAGGAAAACAATCAGAACACGATATCGGGATCATACGATATCGATTCTGAGTGATTCAAGTTGCATTGGATTCAAGGCGATGAGATATACATTATGGCACTCATTTCGATAAATTTTGAATACTTTTAATTTTTAGCACTTTGTTGATCCCCTGGATCATTCCTCCCCACTTGAAGCTTTTGGACCTCCAAAAGATCATTTTAGTCAAAAAATAGGTGAGGGTATAGTTCCCTCACCCTTCCAATCTCAATCCATTTCTATTTTCTTGGATTTATACCTTTGAGCCCCACACGAAGGTACTCCACATTCCCTCATTTTGAAGTTCTTTTTTTTTCCTGTTAAGAATAGTATCTTCCTGCAATTATTCAAGATATTCAGGTGAGAAATTATAAACACTGTTAATGATGAAATAGGTAACCGCACTGTTACCTACTTTTTTTGGTAGCATAAAAAGCACCCGATTTTGAAAAGTGGTGATGCAGAATCACCCCTTTTTTTTTTGTGCACATTTTTGACACTCTAATATTTCTATTTATGAAGTATGAATATTTGTTTTAAAATGTTAGTGATTTTCATGCTAATTTTGAAACGTATTGATGCAGCATCAGCTTTTTTTTTTTAGAGCAGTGATTTTCATGATAATTTTGAAACGTATTGATGCAGCATCAACCTTTTTTTTTAGAGTGGTGATTTTCATGTTGGTAATAAACACAAAACTTAGATAAAAAAATATATAAAAACAATTAAAAAACCAATAAAAATGTAAAAAAAAACCAAATTAACTCGTAAAAATAAAAAATTTAAACAAAAATAAATAAATAAAACAAAAAAAAAACAAAAATATTCGAAAATTATATCAAAAGAAATGACAAAATTTGAAAAAAAAACACATGATTTAAAGAAAAAAAACAAAACTTAACCAAAAAAATTAAAAAAAAAAAAAAACATCAAAAACATTTTTTTCTAAGTTATTAAAAAAAACCATATAATTAAAAAAAAAATTAATTAAAAAAAAAAAATTAAATAGAAAATTTAAAAATAATTTAAATTACAAAATTAAAATTTAGATAAAAAAAATAAAATACAAAAAAGAAAAAATTAAATTTTAAATTTTAAATTAAAAAAATAATAATAATAATAAGAAAAAAAATACAAATTTTAAAATTAACAAAAAAAAACAAATTAAAAAAAATTAAAATTAAAATTGAAAAAGAAAATTAAAATAAAAGAATCAAAATAAGAAAAACTATCATTAAAAAACAAAAAAAATGAAAAAAACCACATGCAAATAATTAAAAAACAAATATCCATAAATTTACTCTTTTTTTTTTAAATGAAACAATTTATAAAATTTAAAAATGAAAAACTAAATAAACTAAAAGATTAAAAAAAAATTAAATTAAATCAAAATTTAATAAATTTAATAAATAAATTTTAAATTTTAAAAAATAATTAATCTAAAATATTAAATTCAAAAACAAAATTTAAAAAAAAGAGCAAAAAAAATTAAAACAAATTAAATTTAAAATAAAAAATTTGAATTAAAAAATAATAATTTAAATTTTTTGAATTTAAAAAAATGAAAATAAAAAATCAAATTAAAAAAAAAAAAATAAAGAATTTTTTGATCGTGGTGGCACCGCCAATCGGCGTCCCACCCAGTTGGTGGCAGCATGCAACCCCCTGCCCGCCCAGTAGCCGGCCTCCGCCGCCACCTGCACAGTTGGAGGCAGCATGCAACCCCCTGCCCGCCCAGTAGCCGGCCTCCGCCGCCACCTGCACAGGAGGTCGATTCTGGGAATCGCACTCCCGCAGCGCGAGGCTGATTCTGGGAATCACCCTCCCGCAGCACGAGGCCGATTCCGAGAACCGCCCTCCCGCGACGGGAGGCCGATTTCGGGAATCGCCCTCCTGCGGCGCGAGGCCGATTCTAGGAATTTCTCTCCCACGGCACAAGGCTGATTCCAGGAATCACCCTCCGCGACGCGAGGCCGATTCCCGGAATCGCCCTCCCGTGGCGCGAGGCTGATTGCGGGAATCACCCTCCTGCGGTGGGACGCTGATTCCGGGAATCACCCTCCTGCGGCGGGAGGCCGATTCCCGGAATCGGCCTCGCGCCGCGAGAGGGTGGTTCCCAGAATCGGTCTCGCGCAATCGGCCTCTCACTGTGGGAGGGCGATTCCCGGAATCGGCCTTGCGCCGCGGGAGGGTGATTCCCGAAATCGGCCTCCCGCCTAGGTGGCGGTAGAGGCCGGCCACTGGGCAGGTGGGAGGCTCCATGCAGCCACCTTGGCGGGAGGCCGATTGGCAAAACCACCACAATCCAAAAAAAAAAATTTAATTTTTTTTTATTTTTAATATTTTTTTTTAATTTGATTTTTTTTTTAATTTCTTTTTTAAATTCAAATTTTTTTTTTTTTTTAAATTCAATTTTTATATTTGAAATTTAATTTGCTTTAATTTTTTTAAATTTTTTTTAAATTTTATTCATTTTTTTTTTTTTTTTTTTTTATTTTGTTAATAATTTTTATTAAATTTTGTATTTTTTTTTTATTTAATTGATTTTTTTTTTAATTTTTTTCATATATTTTTTTTATTATTAAATTTTATGTTTAGTTTTTTCATTTAACTTTTTAAAATTTAATAAATTTTCTGTTTTTTTTTTTAATTTATTTGAATTTAATATTTTTTTTAAATTTTTATTTTTTATTATTATTTTTTTAATTACAGAAAATTATTATATTTTTTTTTATTTCAATTAAAATTGTGTATTTAAAATTAATTTTTTTTTTTTTAATTAAACTTAATATTTTCAAATTATTAGTAGATTTTTGGCTTCTGTGATCCATCAATAAATTCTGAAGAAATCTTTCGGTAATAATCACATTATCATGAATAAAGTCGACGCGTTTCGAACCAACCAGTGTGGTTCATCATCAGGACTAGGTGAGAGATCAGATCAGTCGTTAAGTTTAAATAGATGTAGGAGATGCAAAGAAAACAAATATAACAGCTATTTTGACTAAGAAATCCACAACGGCTAGTTTTAATAATTAAAACAAAATAATAAAAATAAAATAAAAGTAGTCTACTAATTTAAATATTAATTACAATTTGAAACGGCTAGTTTGAATATTCAAATTAATTATATATTATTATATTAAAATTCTACTAAATATATTTATTTATTTATTATTTTTATTTTAAATAAAAATAAAAGTAATAAAATAAAAACAAATAAAATCAAATAATAAATAAATAAAAACAAAACTAAAAATAGTTAAATCAATAAAATTAAAATTAAAAATGGTAACAACTAGTAGGATATATTTATTTATTTATTTATTAAAAATATAAATAAATAAATAAATAAATAAATAAATAAATAAATAAAAAAAAAAATTAAAATTAAAAAATAAATAAAAAATATTAAAAATAAAAATATATATATATAAATAATAATAATAATAATAATAATAATAATAAATATAAATATATATATATATATATATATATATATATATATATATATAATAATAAAAAATAAATAAATTAAAATAATGACTGATCTGATCTCTCACCTAGTCCTGATGATGAACCACACTGGTTGGTTCGAAACGCGTCGACTTTATTCATGATAATGTGATTATTACCGAAAGATTTCTTCAGAATTTTCAAATTAATTTGTTTTTTATTTTATTTTTTATTTAATATATATTTTTTAATTTATTTTTTTCAATTTTTCATTTTTAATTGATTTTTAAAGTTTTTTTAACTTTTTAAAAGTTTTTTAACTTTTTATTTTAACAATGTTTCTTTTTTTTTTTCTTTATATTTAAAATTTATTTTTTATTTCAAAATTTATTTGTTTATTCATTTATTTATTAAAATTTAATATTTTTATCTTTTAAATTTAATTTGTTATTTTAATATTAATATCTTTTTTTATAAATTTAATAAAATCTAAAATATATATATATATTATTTTTTATAATTTAAATTTAATTTATTTTTTAAAATTTATTTGTTTTTTTAATATATATTTTTTTAAATTTAATATTTTTATTTTATTTCATTTTTCATTTTTTATTTTTAATTAAATTTTCATTTTTTTACTTTTAATTTAAATAATGTATTTTTTTTTAAATTTTTATTTTAAAGTTTTAAATTTATTAAAATTTAATATACTTATTTAAATTTAATTTTTTATTTTAAAATTAATTTCTTTTTTAATTTAATAAAAAAATTCTTTTTCTTTTTTAAATTTAATTTCTATATTTTATTTTTTATAATTTCTTTTTTTTTTAACTTGTTTTTTTTTTTTAATTTAATATTTTGGTTTTGATTTTTTTTTATTTTTTTTATTTCTATATATTTGAAATTTTAATCTTTAAATTTCTTTTTTATTTTTTATTTTTTATTTTTTTCTTAAATTTTAGGTTTTTTTAATGTTTGAATTAAAATTTTTATTTTTGTTTTTATTTTTGTTTTTTTATTCCTATATATTTTTAAATTTTAAGCTTTAAATTTATTTTATTTTTTAAATTTATTTTTTTCTTAAATTTTATGTTTATTTTAATGTTTGAGTTTTAAAAATTAAAAAATGTTATTTCTATTTTTAAAAATGTCAAAAATATGACTCAAATTTTTTTTTTGTTATTCCAGCATCAACTGGTTTTGTTTTGAGGGTGTTTTTTCAATCCTTTTTTCAAGAAACAATTTTGTTTTTAGCATAATTTTATAAAATGTTGAATTTTGACCTTCAAAAAAAACCAAGTGCGTTCTGAAATACACTTTTTTTGTTTTTGGGGTGTTTTTTCATTTTTTTTGAGTCTTTTTGGGCTAGAGTTCCTGTTTTGAGGTCAGGTTACCTATTTCATCGATAACATTGTTAATATTCAATTGAAGGAATCTGAACATTCTCTCCTTGATTTTCAATCAAAGGAGGCTCATATAATCTCAATTTTTCAACATTAACAACTGCATAGATTTTCATATATGGAGGAAAATCTAATTGAAAGGCACTATTACCAATATTTTCTAAAATCTTGAACTGGCCATATCTAATTGGTTTAAGTTTTTTACCTTATCCTTGGAGTATTTCCTTCCTAATGTGAAGCCAAACTTCATCTCCCACTTGAAACTATGATCAACACAATGCTTATCATGTCTTGTCTTTTACTTGGCTTGACTCTTTTCCAACTGTTCTTGAACCATATGATGTACCAATTTAACTTGTTCAATGAATCACCTTGCCTTATCTATGTCACTATGTCCATCAATAGAAACATCTTTCCCAAAGATAAAATCTAGAGGAAATTTTGGTAAGTATCACAAGCATGCCTCAAATGGAGATGTTTGAGTTGCTGAATGCTTGGCACAATTGTAACCATGTTGAATGTAGTGAAAATGTTCATCCCAAAATTTAGGATGCTTGTTGCAATAACTACGAAGAATATGTATTACCATTTTCTTCACCACTTCTGTTTGTTTGTGGATGGAATGTTGTGCTATTTTTCACTTTGGTTTCCATGAGTGCCCATAAAATTGACCAAAATTTCCCAAAAAATCGAGAATCTCAATCAGCAATAATGGATGTGGGCAACCCAAAATTCACCCATACATTTTGAAAAACAACTGTGCAGTTTTTTCAGTTCTAACCTGCTTCTTACAAGGCATAAAAATACAAGTTTTTCTTAAATGATCCACGAATACATAATTACAATAGACCTCCCAAAAATAATTATAGTAGACCTCCCAAAAAAATAATTATAGTAGACCTCCCAAAAAATCGATAGAAGCACTTTCCCAAGGACAGGAAGTAACAAGAAGTGGAGTATAAAATCCCAATGTTCTATTTCTAGGCTTACTGATAGCACATAAAGAACATCCTCTTACATATCATGACACACTTTCATTGATATGAGGCCAGTAACAATACCTCTATAATTGCACCATTGTCTTTCCGACACCAAAATGGTCAGCAATAAGAGAAGTATGTGCTTCCATTATGATGTTAACTCTTTCTCCCTTTGGAATACATAGCTTGCAACGATGATACAACAATTTATCATGCACATGATAATCTAATTCCTCTACTTGGCTACCTTGACACAAAACTGCATATACATCCTTAAAATCCTCATCTAAAGCATATTTCTCAACATAGCACTCATGCATGATAGAATTATGCTTAAGAAGAATGGATGCACTAACAATTGGCCTATATAGCATATCAGAAACGTTTTTATAGATATATTTCTCATACCTTATCACCAAGTGGAATTGTTGTAAGAAACCCATCCATATGAAGTGCCTTGCTTGTTGAAGTTTAGTTTGTGATTGCAACTATTGCAATGATTGATGGTCAGTGTGAATGATAGTTTCCTTACCCATCAAGTAATGTTTCTATTTTTTCACACTTTGCACCAAATCATACAAATCTTTGTCATATGTAGAATAGTTAATCACTGCACCATTAAAATTTTCATAATGATAGCAAATGGGCTTACCATGTTGCATCAAGAATGCTCCCATGGCATAGTTACTTGCTTTAGTTTTTATCTCCAATGATTGTTTCAAAAATGGAAGTGCAAGCACTGGTGATGTACTAATTCTCTCTTTCAATACATTGAAGGCTTTCTATTGCTTTCCTCCCCGCTGAAAAATGTGTTTCACACTTTTTAAAGCGTGTAATAGAGATGCAATGAATGAAAAGTTAGAAATGGACTTTCTCCAATATTAGGCTACTCCCAAGAAACTTTTAACCTCTATTACATTCTTGGGTTTGGCCAATTCAAAATGACTTCAGCCTTTGAGGATCTATCTTCAACTCACCCCCTCCAACGATATGACCGAAATGTACTAAAGATGTTTTCCCAAATTCACATTTGGACATCTTTAAAAATAAATTTTCTCTATTTAAGACATCTATAACTTGTCTAACATGCTTGACATTCTATTCATGAGTCTTGATCAAAATCAGTGTGTCATGTAAGTAGAGTACCCCAAAATCATCAAGAAAATGGCTTAAAACATCCTTCATAACTCTCATGAATGTAGCAGCAACATTACAAAGCCCAATTGAAATAACCAAATACTCAAAAAAACCTTTCATTTTCTTGGAGGTTCTCTTCCAAATATCTCCTTCAACAATCCTAATCTGATGATAGCCTCTCTTGAAGTCCACCTTAGTGAAATAAACAACATCTTTCAATTGATCAATTAAATCATCAATTCGAGGAAGAGGGTAACAGTTATTTACCATGTTTTTGTTCAAGCCTCTAAAGTCCACACACATGTGCCATGTCCCATCATTTTTTGGCACTAAAATAATAGGATACCTGCATGGAGATGTGCTTGGTATGATTTCTCCTTCATCAAGTAACTCTTGGATTTGTTTCTTAATTTCTGCATTCTCCATGACTGACATCTGGTACATACCAATTTTTGGAAGAGGAGAATCATGTTGTAATTTTTTCTCATGTTGGATTCCTCTCTAAGAGGAAATGCCTGAGGTTCTTGAAACATCTTATCATTAAAAACCTCAATCAAATCAAATTTTAGTTTTACATCACATCCTTGGAAGGTTTCATTCTCAACATCATCTTTGGGTTTGATCATCAACAGTACAAAATTATTGCTAGTGTTAACAAGCCCCTTCATTTTTCCATCATTCACAAGAGATAAATTTAATTTCTTGCAATGTGCTCTAACAATATAATCAATACCATCTTTAAACAAACGATACTTGTTCTCATAGCGATGAAATATGGCTTTCCTATCATACAGATATGGGCTTCCCAAAACAATACAACATATGTCAAGTGCAACTACATCAAGTTATACCTCATCAATGAAGTTTGAAGTGATGGAAAATTTCAGTTTGCATTTTTTTGTCACTTGGAATTTTTCATTGTCACATACCCAACTGAAAGGATAAGGTTTACGATGAGGGATGGTTTCCAAATTTAGTTTCTTGACAATTGTTTCTGAAATACAGTTGGCTTGTGATGCACTATCAAACAAAGTGTCTATTTTGTTATGTTTTGAGATGATTCTAATATGGAAAATATCTATTATTTATTTATCATTCCTAGTTTCATTGAGGTTACTATTGGAACTAGTACTTACAATAGAATCCTTACCTTTTAATCCCATTCTCGTGATCTTTGTTTCATCTCTGGAATCAGATCCTAAATCATGTTTTGTAGTTGGAACAATATTTTTCTTTCTTTTGTTGTTAATTTTTTGGGGTCTCATCTTAGGATGAAGTTTGCAACAATGGTCTTCATCATGGCCTTCTTTTTAATAGTGTGTACATGTGAGATTTTCTCCCTCTTTCTTGATGGAAGCATTATTTTTCCCCTTCCTTTGAATTTAGACTTTCCTTTGTCTCCACTCTTGAATGGCTTCTTTCTATTCTCTTAGGGAACATTCCCCCCTCTTTCTTCTAAATTAGTTTCCTGTACACGAACTTCATCTAGATTTTTAGGGTTAAAAATGAGAATTGTGTGTCTCAAATAACTATGTAGACCTCCATTGTGTTTGAGTAGAGTGTCTTGAGAGGATAAATCTACATCAAAAATCAAAGCTCTTCTTCTAAAATCTTGGGTATAAATTTTCACATTATGAACCTTAGCGTGCCTAAAGCTTTTCCAATCCATTAAATATTTTTTCATGTATGCTAATGGATAAAACTGTCTTCTTAATGAAGCTATATTCTTACCTTTTTTCTTGAGATCTTCTTGATTTTTGGACTCCCACCAAATGAAAGTTTCACTTTCAAAACTTAGAGAATATAAATGAATCTTGGTCTCATCATCCTTGATTCTTTGTATCCTGCAATAAACTTCAATCTGAAGAACCCAATTATCCAATTTCTCGACATTTACCTCTCCATTATACATAGGAAATTCAAATTTTATGTCAAGATTTAACAAAGGAGTTTTACCATATCCCTTTGGAGATATTGGAGGAGTTTGTTAACGGGTAGATGTAGAAGAAGATGAGGATGAAGATGGATATGTAGGAAAATGTGGAGGTAGAGGTGGTGGTTTGCCACCATTGCCTCCATTACCTTTTGGAGGATCTCTATCACCATTCCCTCCATTTCCCTTTGGAGGATTTTATCTCTCTCATTGAAACCTTGAGTTACTCTCCTCATATATAACTTTCACCATTTCAGTCATTTCAATTTTTTTTTATTTTTATTTATTTATTTATTTATTTATTTATTTATTTTATTTATTTATTTATTTTTTTCTGAAATTCCTCTCATCCTTAGACATAGTGTTACCACCCCCTTCATGTTCCATTACTGGTTGAGCTTTGGGTGACACTTGAGATGAAACTTGAGGTGAATGTGCTCTCCTTGAGCTAGCTTGAGGATTTTTTCCCACAATATTTCCTTCTCCTCTTTTGAGATTCAACCTTGTAAGAATCAAAAAACACTTGCTACAAAAATTAAACCTTCAAAACAACCAAAGATCTGATACCAAAATGATATGCATTTGTAAAATTAAATATTTTATGAAATTTGCAAGTAAAATTTTATCTCTTTAACAAAATAAATCAATTTGGAAAAGCACATAAATTAATGGTTTTTAACTTGGTTTGAGGCACAAAAATATAGAAAATAATACCATACAAAGTATCACAAGACAAAAAAATGATGATGGATTTCACCCCTGTTGGGCTACATCTCCTAGTTCAACCTCCAATGTTGGGCCTCTTTCATTAAGTGCTCAAATTTGTGACCACATGGAATTACAATGTTAAAAATGAAAAAATATTGTCTCCAATGGCTTCAGGACATTCAAAAACCCTGAGTTGGGCTCTTGTTCGGCTCAATTTGGTAAAAAGATGAAGAATTTATGCTGCAGAGAATTTTTGTTGCTAACTGCTCTATAAACTAGACTCCCTTGCTAGTTGTTCTATGAATAATCCTTTCTGGAACTGCCAAGATAAATTTTTGGTCGATACTGATGAGATTCACACTATTTTGGGTGCAATTTTTTTCTTACTTTAAACGTACGATGACCCTTCTGAGCAAGAAAATGGGGCCACGTTAGCCAGCCTCCCAGTGTTTTTCCCAATAGTTTGCAACTGTCCCTGTACTTACCCATACCCTCATTGTGGTTGGGTTGTGTGGTACTGGAGCTTTGGGTCAGGGTTAAGCCCGAACCCTCAATTCCCTTCTTCCTGCGGTCTTGTGGGTTGGAAGGTAACCAAGGACCAGGGCTTAGCCCCAGCCTCGTCCCCCAAATACCATCCACCAAAAATTTATGTATGACTCAACGCCATAGTTTATTAAGAATTTCCATTGGTATTACGGTAAGGCTCTGCACTGTGTGTTCAGATGTCTCGTACTCAATCCTCACGGTGGTTAGTTATACCTTAACCAGATTTTGTACAACCCTAGGGTACCATGTGGCAGCCTGTGATTTGGCTACGTGACACCCAACCATTGGGCCAACAAAAATCCACCATAACCAATAATTTTTTTTTGAATTGAACCAATTAGATGATGCCACTTGGCAGCTTGCCATTAGCTTGCAAGGTATAGTCAACCTTCCCAGTAAACCTGCCTAGTCAACGTATAAACTGCCCAGTCAACAATTTTACATCCAACGTGCAAATCTTTTAGATGTTTAGGAAAACTATCAGAATGTGATATCGAGAGCATACAATATCGGTTTTGTGTGATTCAGGTTGTGTTGGATTCAGGGTGACGAGATCTACGTTTTGGCATTGGGTTCGAGCACTTTTGAACACTTTGAATTTTGAGCACTTTACTGATCCCTGGATCAATTGTGGAGGAATATCAAGCTGATCCAAAAGAAAATTATAACCTACAACCTCAAGATTAAGGGAAACACTCCTTATGATATCATATTGATTGAAGCTAGAATTCCCCCCATTAAAATCATGCTATATTTAGGTATCTAATGTATAAGAAGAATATTTACAACATGGAAGCCAACAAGTTACCCACTATTGCTTCTAAATCTAGCCAAAACCCCCACCTTTGACTCAAGCAAGCTTGACATAAGGATTCTCAGTCTTGGCTTGACCATTAGAGGATAAAGGAGGATATCTTCCTGAAGAATAAGGATAATATTAGAAATACTATTAGTTCCAAATTTAAGTATAATTTGTGGAATGATATGGAGCTAGAGGGAAAAAGGAATCTAAGGTATTATAATGAGGTGATCAACCTGGCTCTGGGTAACCAGAATTATATTTCTATATTGACCAGTGCTAAGAAGAAAATGAACACGGCGAAGATAAAAACTGATTCTCATGAGCTTCAAAGTGAAATTGGGTTTTGGCCTATTCCTAAAACACATTGGGATGAAAGAATCTATCACCTTTGCAAAAGTAAGAGGGTTGAAGATGAAAAATGTTTTCTCTTGGATTTCCTGACTTTAACTGACATCTGTACTTATTTCCAGAACATTTGACCCTCTACCAATCTTCTTGAATTGCTAAGTTAGGAAACATATAGTGATCTAGGAACGCTTATTTCCTTTTTTTTTTATTATAAAGGTAACATATTAAAGAGTCACAATTAATATGTTACTTTTTAAGGTTTGATATACAACATTGGTCTTATCAGATGTTAATCATCATCATAATTAGTAGAAACCAATGCACCCATATAAATTCAATCGTGGTGAAAGTTGATAGACATCAAAACACTTACCTCATCATACATCTCTCATTGCCAAGATTAAAAAAAATCATAAAAATGAACTAAATTGTGACTTTATTATTATTATTATTATTAATTATAAAAAATAAATGTACGAGTGAATTATATATACATTTTAGAAAATACATAACGATTCTTAACCATGGAAATTCACCCCACCTTACCATGGAATTCTTAACCTATAAATAGGCTTTGTTCCAATACCATGGCTTACTAATACTAGATAGCCAAAATACCATAACTCGTGTTCATGTGACATATTTTTCAATTAATCAATTTAGTTAAAAGGGTATAAAGGGGAGAATTGGTTTTGAGATAAATCTAAACATTTGATTTTTGATTAACTATTGAGAATATTCTAGAATAATTGTGTGCCTTAGATCCCTAATATCCACCTAAAAATTATTGATAATTAAATTAAAATTGTGGAAGATTTATTCTAAAATAGACACCCCCATGGAAAATTTTATTTTTTCATGTTCAATATGTACTTGTGATTTCATTATTTTATCATCATCTTTAGTGTTCTCTAGTTCTAATTTTTTCTTCAGCTCCTATGTTTTTTTTCCTTCAATGCTCTTTGTGATCATTGGCTTTTCAGTCTAAAGTCTTCATCCCCATTCATCTTCTTGCACGCGCAAAAATTAAACATTGTTTAATTCCATATAAAAAGATGAATAAATGGATCACCACCCATAAATTCTCTAAGAAACTATTTCTCTTACATTATTTATCAAACATTCTTCCATCATAAATTTTCATATATATACCTTATTTTACCTATATATAATATTAATCATCATCATCTTTATATTAAATTTTTAACTTATAATCATTCCCTTGATGTTCTTCTATCCTATAAGAAATATTCACTTAATTATTTATACCTTTAAACCATCTTACCCAACAAAGCATTACCTCTTTATCATTCAACCCCTATCTAATTTTTAAATATATCAATTCCATGAAATTCCTCCTAGAACCTCTCGTCCTTAAAAAATATAGTATGTCTACGGTTATGTATATGAATTTTCTATATATATATATATATATATATATATATATATATATATATATATATATATATATATATATATATATATATATATATATATATATAATTGTATTAATATTATCACTAGAAATTGCACCACATGTTGCAAAAGAAACGTCGTAAGGAAATAAAATAGGAAAGAGTAGCCTAGAAGAAATAAGATGTTGCAGAGAAGGAGCCATCGTGGAGGAATGAAAAGAAAAATTTTCTTCCATGGAAGCAGATAGTGAAGGTTTCAAAGATATTGATGATAAAATTTATCAACCATAAAATTTTGTTATAAATATTGAAATAGGCAATTATGGGTGAAAACATAAATGTAAACAAACATAATCTGTTTTCATATACAAAAATTTTGTTTATATTGAAATAGGAAATTGGGGGTGAAAATCCTTTGGTGACTAATAATCCTCCTAAACAAGCATGAAATGAGCATGTAACTCAAATAAGATATCTTAAATATATTCAAGTACAATCTATCTAGCATAGATGTAAATAAAGAGAATTTTTATTAACAAAAATAGAGTTTACTCCAAGTTCATCTACCAATCCTAGCCTTAATTGCGTGCTTGTCAGAAATTGTATATGAAGAACAATAGTCTTGGTATACAAGAAAGTGAATGTCATTTAATATGGAGACATTTTTTGGAGATATTGTTCTTTATGTTATGGTTTATTTTTTTCACTCCAAACTTGGTTTACTCTTTCTCTATATACATAATAATAAAAAATACAAAGGAAATTCACAAATTTAAGTTATAGTTTTATATTTTATAATTACAAATCTAGTTTCTTATTAAAATGTTTTACACACATCTATTTATTCAAATAAATTATATTTTGAATATTTTTTCTCCTATTATTTGATTACAAAATTATTGTACTCCCTACTAAGTAAAACAACTTTATTAATAAATAATTGAATGCCAAATTGAAAGATTATTCAAGTGAGAACTACTATAATATATAGAACTCTTGATGTATAAATTATTTGTTTTATATGTCGTTCAATTTCCATTACATATTATCTTCAAACCTCATGGGGAGGTATTGAACATGAGAGCCAACTTTAGGTAAATAAACATTGACATTGTTAAGTTGGACAAAACAAAAATTTTATAATCCTAAAATTCTCTTAGCTAATCTTGTTTTTAAATATATAATTGAGTTCCATTTATTAAAAACAAAGGCAATATTACTAACCTCCTAGAGTTACAAAAGGTAATTAACATGAAAAATAAAAAGTTCCTCATGACAACATACAAATGTTAATATTAATTGAATCATTAAAAAAATAAAAAGGGATAATAGCATTATCAGTTATATCATTAAAAAAGACCACTTTTAGAATCAAATTTCTACATTAATTTAAAATATATATATTTTATAATTAGATATAATTATAATTGAAGGGGCGCTAGTGTTCTTTACCTCCAAATGTAGTATAGTGTGATGCATCAATATAAAAAACCCTACACCTACTTAGAATTTTTAGTTCAAAATTTTAGTTATATATATATATATACTGAAAAAATATATTATAAAATGTATTTATTTTAAATTAAAAAAAATGATAAGCTATTATAAAAGAGAAAAGCATTAAAGCAAATTAGAGAGCCTAAAGTAATGTGGAGGTACAAAATAGAGAGCTTGAAATATATGTGGATGTACTTGGAAATGATGAGGAAATGAGAGATGTAGAGGGAATTGTTACTGAGAATATTGACCACACAAATGAAGTCACCATTTTAATATTTTAAAATTTTTCAACGTACATTTCAAGTCAAAATAAAAAATAAAAAATTTATATTTTTTTTTTTATGTAGGGACAACATCTTACCTACAACAAGATCGTACCACATGTAGAAAAACATGGACATTAATCGGAAGTTGTAAGAAATTATCTTTGACAAAAATTTTCTAGATAATATAGAATCAACTAAAATTGAAGAAATGAGGTCACTAATTCATGAATGAATAGTTCAAGATAAAGTAAATTGGGTGATAAAAAATATTTTTCAAGGTATATCTATCATAGCACAAGCTTAATTCTTAAATATATTTTTAAAGCACAAATATCTAAGAAATATAGTTTCAACTATTGGGCATTATAAATTCCAAAAAGGTGAAGGTAAATGAGTTGGTATCAATAAATATGACATCCACCCTTAGAAAAATTGTAAAATATCAATCTCAAAATGACATAAGTGCTACTAGGGAATTATTGACAAGTGTTGTCGGAAAATGAACTACATCAAATCAGTTGATGTCAATGAAAACAAAAATGTACAAAACATTAACCAAAAGTTTATGGAGGCATTAAAAAACTAGGATTCAATAATATGAGAATGATGAACTTGCATGTTGGGCTAATATATGTAGGAAACCTTATCAATATAGACTCTTGTATAATGTGAGGGACAATGTGAAAGAGCTTTGGTATTGGAATTTCCATGTGTCACCAAATGAAAATAATATCATGAGACATTGTATATCTAGAGGGGTGTATTGAGAAAATTTCACCTTTTAGTGATTTTTATTATTAAAGAAAATCTCTTACTACATAATATGTTTAACTTGTATATATACTTATCAAAAAAAAATTAACCGTGTTGGAATCTTATGACAGTGAGGACAATATAAGCAGTCCATTCATACAACTACCACATACTATCAATAGGCCAAAGGGTTTTCCTATGAAGTGATGTATGCATCTTCGTCATGCAGATTGAATCTCAACACTAAGGAGTCATCCTAAGATAAAGGTCATCATAGTAACTTTGATGTTCAAAAACCATCAATCACTTAATTATATTTCTCTAAATATCAACAATTGGACAATAGTCACCATATAGGTAACGCCTGGGGGAAATGTGTATCCATATCATAGTATAATTGTATATACAATATCTTATACAAAAGATATAAAATATGTCATAAGAAATGCAACTGCTACATGAACTACTCACAATCCTTAATAATATACTCAAATTTCTTCCACAATACTAATCATGTCTCTAAATAAGCCATCATCACTCAGTCACCATATAGGTAACACCTGGGGGAAATGTGTTAGAATTGTATATACAATATCTTAGACAAAGGATATAAAAATATGTCATAAGCAATGCAATTGCATGAACTACTCGCCATATAGGTAACTTCTGGGGAAATATGTTAGAACTGTATAAACAATAGCTTATACAAAGGATATAAAAATATGTTATAAGCAATGCAGCTGCTACAAGAACTACTCACAGTCCTTAATGATATACTCAAATTTCTTCCCTGATATTAATCAAGTGTCCAAAGAATCCATCATCACTTCCAAAATCACATATTTAAACATACAAGTTGTAAAAAATGAATTTGTTTCATAAATTTTAATACAATCATGAGCTCAGATCTAAGATACAGTTCTCAAACTTTGAAGCCTCTTCTTGATTGAAAACATACTAAAATGATAAGATATAGTTGGAGAGAAATAATTTAAAAATATTTTGGCACAATTTTTACATAATAATTTGATGAAAAAATTGAATAGCAGTAAATGTTAGCTTGCAACATGTCCAAATAAAACAATTGTAGTAAATACTATCAACTGGTTTTCAATGATTTTATGTAATTAAAATAGAGCTATATCATTAAAAAAGACCACTTTCACAATCAAATTTCTGCATTAATTTAAAAAAAAAAAAAAATTATAATCAGATATAATTATAATTGAAGGGGCGCTAGTGTTCCTTACCTCCAAATTTAGTATAGTATGATGCATCAATATAAAAAACCCTACACCTACTTAGAATTTTTAGTTCAAAATTTTAGTCGTTAATATATATATATATATATATATATATATAACTTTCACATAATAGTGAAAAAATATATTATAAAATGTATTTATTTTAAGTGAAAAAAATAATAATCTACTATAAAAGAGAAAAGAATTAAAGGAAAATAGAGAGCCTAAAGGAACGTGGAGGTACAAAATAGAGAGCATGACGGAGATGTATAGGTACAAAATAGAGATCTTGAAAGAGATGTGGATGTACTTGGAAATGATGAGGAAATGAGAGATGTAGAGGGACTTGTCAATGAGAATATTGACCACACAAACGAAGTCACCATTTTAATATTTTAATTTTTTTCAATGTACATGTCAAGGTCAAATTAAAAATAAAAAAATTATATTTTTTTTTATGTAGGGACAACATCTTACCTACAACAAGATCGCACCACATGTAGAAAAACATGGACATTAATTGGAAGTTGTAAGAAATTGTCTTTGATGAAAATTTTCTAGATAATATAAAATCAACTAAAATTGAAGAAATGAGGCCACTAATTCATTAATGAATAGTTCAAGATAAAGTAAATTGGGTGATCAAAAATATTTTTCAAGGTATATCTATCATAACACAAGTTTAATTCTTAAATATATTTTTAAAGCACAAATATCTAAGAAATATAGTTCAACTATTGGGCATTAGAATTTCCAAAAAGGTGAAGGTAAATGAGTTGGTATCAATAAATATGACATCAACCCTTTGGAAAAATTGCAAAATCAATCTCAATATGACATAAGTGCTAGTAGGGCATTATTGACAGGTGTTGTTGGAAAAGGAACTACATCAAATCGGTTGATGTTAATGAAAATAAGAATGTACAAAACATTAACCAAAAGTTTATGGAGGCATTAAAAAACTAGGATTGAATAATATGAGAATGATGAACTTGCATGTTGGGCTAATATATGTAGGAAAACTTATCAAGTTAGACTCTCGCATAATGTGAGGGACAATGTGAAAGAGTTTTGGTATTGAGATTTCCATGTGTCACCAAATGAAAAGAATATCACGAGACATTGTATATCTAGAGGGGTGTATTGAGAGAATTTCCCCTTTCAATGATTGTTATTATTAAATAACATTTCTTACTACATAATATGTATAACTTGTATATAGACTTATCAAAAAAAAAATTAACCATGTTGGAATCTTATGACAGTGAGGACAATATAAGTAGTCCATTCATACAACTACCACATACTATCAATAGGCCAAAGGGTTTTCCTATGAAGTGATCTATGCATATTCGTCATGCAGATTGAATCTCAGCACTAAGGAGTCATTCTAAGATAAAAAGGTCATCATAGTAACGTAGATGTTCAAAAACCATCAATCACTTAATTATATTTCTCTAAATATCAACAATTGGACAACAGTCACCATATAGGTAACGCTTGGGGGAAATGTGTGTCTGTATCATAGTATAATTGTATATAAAATAGCTTATACAAAATATATAAAAATATGTCATAAGCAATGCAACTTCTACATGAACTACTCACAATCCTAAATGATATACTCAAACTTCTTCCACGATACTAATAAAGTGTCTAAAGAAGCCATCATCACTCAGTCACCATATAGGTAACAGCTGGGGGAAATGTGTTAGAATTATATATACAATAACTTATACAAAGGATATAAAAATATGTTATAAGCAATTCAATTGCATGAACTACTCACCATATAGGTAACGCTTGGGGAAATATGTTGGAACTGTATATACAATAGCTTATACAAAGGATATAAAAATATTTTATAAGCATTGCAGCTGCTATAGGAACTACTCATAGTCCTTAATGATATACTCAAAGTTATTCCACAATATTAATCAAGTGTCTAAAGAAGCCATCATCACTTCCAAAATCACATATTTAAACATACAAGTTGTAAAAAATGAATTTGTTTCATATATTTCAATAGAATCATGAGCTCAGATATAAGATATAGTTCTCCAACTCCGAAGCCTCCTTTTGATTGAAAATATACTAAAATGATAAGATATAGCTAAAGAGAAATAATTTAAAAACTTTTTGGCACAATTTTTACATAATAATTTGATGCACAACTTGTATAGCAGTAAATGTCAGCTTGCAACATGTACAAATAAAACAATTGCAGTAAATACAATCAGTTGGTTTTCAATGAATTTATGTAATTAAAATAGAGTTGGGAACTTTTGAAGACTACTCCATTGAAAATTAGAAGCATCTTCATGCCTAGTTTTCCAAGCTGGTCGTGAATAACTATGTGGATCACTAGGATCAACATTGTATTTCTTTCACCATTATCTAACAATATCGAGACTAAATGAGTAATTTAAAAACTTCTTGGCGCAACTCGAATAACAGTATATATATATATATATATATATATTACAAATTAAAATTAATTTATTTAAATATATTAAATAAATAATTACTAATTTAAGAAATAATTATATCATGTAAAGGCAAGGACCATGTTACAGTGAAATCTTAATGCAATACTGCTTCCTTGAGTCTTACAAATCATGAGGCATATGTTGAAGTTAAGTTAAATACCTTGTCTGATCATGCCAACATGAATGTCTCATGAATAAAGAAATAGATCATGATTTTCTACCTTCAAAATCAAAGGTTGATCAAGATAAACTATGACCTATGAAATAATAATCAAGATCACATATTTTAAAAAATTTCATTATTGATTTTATTTTATATATATATTAAGAAGTAATACTTATGAATGATAAAACAATTGTAACATAAATAATATATAACAAAAAAAATCATGTATTTTTGGAATAATAAAATAGTTTAAAAAATATATATATACAACAAGAAAAACTATGTATATTTGGATGTATGAAAATTTAGATACATTTTATTAAGTAAAATTTTAAAAGAATAATGATTATAAACATTTAAAAATAGTTTTATTAAATAATTAGCTTACATCTATATTATTTACCAGAGGCATCAATTCTCTTTTCACTGTAAAAGAGGTTTGCATATCAAGACATATGATCCCTCTTCGCTCTTGGTAGATCCACAGTTAAGGTTGATCTAGGCCATCTTTTTATTTAATTTACTTTTATTTTTATTTTTGTGTAATTTGACATCGTCAAAATGTTAAATTAAGGTTAAAATTTAACAAATTTTTAATAATAACATTTTAACTTAAAAGACACCAAAACTTAAATTCAATCTAACTTATTAAAAAGAAAAGAAAAAAGTGAACGTAATTATAATATTAATGTCAAATTATTTTATTTTATCAAGACAATTATTGTAAAATTTTATAATGATATTAAGCTAATTTAATGGCTTAAAATTACAATTAATTAAATGTAAATTTAATAATAAAACAAAAATTAAAATTGATAAATAATTTGATAATAAGTAAATGGGTTAAATCCAATTGCAAATTTTATATAGATGTGCGAATGAAATTCAGCCATTAATGTAATTGTAAAATTTCTAATAATAATTAAATTTCTAATAATAAAAATTAACAAGTAATTAGATATAATTTCTATAATAAAATTAAATGAGATTATCTTTTATTAACAAGTAATTAGATATATATTTTACAATAAAACCCATTGAGATTATTTTGGGAAAACAATAATAACTTAATGAAATTTGATGTTTTAATGATTATAGTTGTAATAACTTTATATCTTAATGTAAAAAGCAAAAAATATGTTACAATAAAATAAAATTTGAAAATTAAAATGTGCCTTAAAGAGGCTCGTTAAAAAGGATTATTACTAACCTAAACACTACAATTTATGGTTATATGCATGTGTATTTCTTTATAATGTTGAATCGAACTGATGGGTAATGATATCTTTCCCTTTTTAGCAAATAGAAATTAAATGTGGATGTCTCATTCTGATGAGTGAAGGAAAAACACAATGAATGCAGAAGGAATTTTTATTTTAGTACGGAACAATAAGAAAGGGGTTGTGTTAACATAATGGCTATCTCTATATATTGATGCTTATTTTTGTGTTATCATTTTGTTTTCAAATTTTATTTGTGTTACGTAAAGTTTAATTATTTGAAAGCATTATTACAAGTGTTTATTTGTTCCATTTGTATAATTTTTTTGAGATAGTTTAGTTTATTTAATAATATGTTAAATTTAAATGGGTTGAAAATATATCAATTTAAGATAATAGTAAAAAACAAATTTTATTTGTGTCATGTAAGAACATTTATGCATTTGAAAGGGACAAGGTTTCATTATTTGAAGGCATTATTACAAGTGTTTATTTGTTCAAGTTGTATAATAATTTTTGAGATAGTTTAGTTTATATAATAATATGTAAAATTTAAATGGGTTGTAAATATATTAATTTAAGATAATAGTAAATAATAAATTTTATTTTTGTTACTTGAAAATATTGAGACATTTAAAAGGACAAGGTTTCATTATTTGAGTGAATTATTACCAGGGTTTATTTGTTTCATTTGTATACTTTTTTTTAATATAGTTAAGTTTATTTGATAATAGGTTAAATTTAATTGGGTTGTAAATATTAATTTAAGGTAATAGTAGATAAATAAGTAATAGATTTTGTTTTTAATTTTTTTTGAAGCAATTAAATAATTAAATAATTTTATATTTAAATAAGAAATTAGAATAGTATATAAATTAAATGATTGGTAAATGTTAATAGACATTAATCCATAATAAGCATCAAAATAATGGCTCTAGCAACTAATTTTTGTGTTGATCATTATTAGTTTAACATTGACAAATGAAAATTATAATGTTTATCTTTAAAAATTAAATATATAGTTTTCAATATTATTGAAAAAAAAAAAAAATTGCCCACTCGGAATAAAGCAATAGGGTGTTCTATTAAGGCACACCATGGTGAAATGTCACCGGTTCCAAACTCTGTGGGAAAAAATCCAGCCATGTTAAGGACTAGAGTGGCCTAGGGTGAGTGTGATCCTTTGGCGATTTTGACATCTTAGATGACTCTCAATCACGACTACTCAAGCCATAATTTAGGCATGTCAGTCATCTTAGGACTCACATTTCTTATCAAACCATCCTAGATCCATCTTAATTCTGGATCTAACAAGCGAAATCTCTGTGAGGTACAAACCTATTTTAAATTAAAAATATATTTGATCCTTGTATGTGTTTGATAGATCCAGAGTTAAGATGAATCTAGATTGGTTTTTAATAAATTAGTAGTCTTAATTTATTAGTTAAGACAAAGAGAACTCAAAAAAAAATATCAATGTAACGATGATGTCAATATTATTATTTGATTTTGTTGGAAATTATTATAAAAATATTAATATTAATAATTAATATATAAGAGATTAATATAAGAAAATTAATAATAATGGTAATAAGAAACTTATATAAAGGTAAAAATATAAATTTGAATAATTAAAATTCAAAAATTAAATTAAATTAAAGATGTGGCAAACTAAAAAGTTAAAAAATGCTAGAAATAATAATTACTAACTTAAATTTTGAATTAATCAACTAATAAATATTAACACGAATTCAAAGGAAATGAAGAAAAACATAATTATCACGTAATAATCAATTACTATAATTCAATGAATGTCATCATCACTTTTAATTCAATCCTAAATAGTTTATTTCTTAAGGTTTCTAGGTTAAGCATTGCGTGATCACTGCTTAGCTAAGGTTGCTAGTTAATCATAGTTCCAAACAATGCATTTAAAATTTTCCTAGGTGCTTCCAAAATTTGTTGTCATATAGAAAAACCAATTCACTGGGTTGAAACATATTTTTTTTCATCCCGTTATCGTGTAACATTTTTTCTCTTTCTTTTTGCACATCCTGATGAAATTTGGCTACTACGGGGTCTTCCTCTAGCTGTAGTAATTCTTGTAATATTTTCTCCACTATATTAGGTTCTGCTAAATTTGTAGTTGTTGCAATGCACAATCTGGGTGCTAGAAAATCCATAGGCATCACTTCTTCCTACGGATATACCAATCAGAAAGGCATCTCACCTTTCAATTTCTTCTATGTGGTCATGTATTCCCACAGGATCATCGATATTCTCAAACCCTAATCATTGCAGTGATCATTACACACCTCAGTGAGTGTGATCTCTAATATCTTGTTAAATTCCTCCATGATGCCATTGGCTTGCTGATGATAATGACTGCTCTTTTGAAGATAAATCTAAAACTATTTTTCCAATGCTACAATGATTTTGTTCAGAAAATGAGTGCCTTGGTCACTCATTAGGATCCATGGGCATACAAAGCTATTCATTATGCTTTTGAATAGAAAATGCACAACTGTATTTGTGTTACAATCCTTGAGTGGGATTACATCTACCAAATGCATCAAGTATTCAGTAGCGGTGATGATGTACCACATGTGAGTCCTTCTTGCTAGTGGGTTGATTGGACAAACAATGTCGATTTCCCATTAATCAAAATATTTTAAGGTGATACGGGGTACTAAGGGCATGTCATCTCTCCTGGATGGTTTCCCTATTTTTTGACATACATCATAGGTCCTAAAAAAATATTTGGCATTACCATGTAAGGTAGGAAACCATAGTCCCGTGAGTATAATCTTTTGTTTTGTAGCATGTTATCACTCCATCGTATCTCTAAGGCTGAGAAAGAGTTCAAACAAAGGTAACCACAGACCAATATTTTAGCTTGGTAACTAGCACTACTAAATTGGAGAGGGATCTCTCCACAAAATCATAGCCAAGAGGGCTCGATGAATTAGGGTTTTAGGCTAGGTATGAGTAAAAGGGTTTGTTTCTTTGAATTGGTTTAGCTGGATGATGATTCAAGGAGGGTGAAAACTAGGAGCTAGGTTCATACTTTCATATGATAACTTACAGAGATAATTAGGAGCAATATAGGAATACATAAGAGCTATTTTGGAGTTTTATTCGTCGATGGTATAGGATGAAATTGCAGAAAATCAAAATGAGCACAAGAGGTGAATTCATTTTGATAGAAGAATAAGTCAAGTACATGAGAATCTCTTTTAAAACAGAGCATGTATACATGGCTTCTGTTTACTAACTACAGATATTATCACTAGAAATTAAATATAATGATAAAATGTATAAATATTAATACAAAGAAGTAAAATTACCAAATTCACACACCACGGGAATTCCTAAAAAATAGTTGTAACTTCTGGTTTTATTATTGTCAAAACAATACACCAGCTCCAAATCTCTCCACCCTCACATGTCCAATACTTCACCCTCTCATTTGTATCAAACCATAGACATATATAGACTGAAAACTACAAATTCCCACCTCTAGGAATCGAATCCACCTATTTAGGACTTAGAAACAACTTTTTCTCTAACAAAAACCCAAATCAAGGGAGGTTCTAACCATTCCCTCATTTTTCTCCAACTAGATACATTCGACTTTACATCATTACAATTAATGTATTTCGACCTATTAGACATTAGACACACTTAATATATCATATTACATCATTATTTTCCTTTGGAAAATTGAAATTCACCCTAAGATTACAAAAAACGACTTCTTGGTGAAAACGTAGCGTGAAGATTGTGTTTGCATAGCGTGTGTATAGCAAATGGGTAGCGTGGACTTCTTGAGCTGATTTGATGATGATGCTTTGGTCAAATTTTCCTCTAAAAAACTGTTGGAGTTTCATGAGGGTGTCTTCTATGCCTCTGAACTGGTTTTGCATCACAAAACATCTAGCAAAGTAATCAAAAGATGCATTTCCCAAAAATGCTCTGTGAGTGCTGAAATGAGGGTAGAGAGCTATTTTTTAGGCAATTATTTGCATTCCTGTGTAAAACTGACTATTGGAGAAGGAAATTACGTGAAAATAATTAACATATAAGCTAAGGTCTTTCCAAAAATGCAACCCATTTTTCATTTAGATGCCTCTATCGATAAAGGTAGCGGGGGCACGCTACCTTTTTTCCCTTGCAGTAGATTTCAAAAAAATGGGAAGTTTACAAAAATTTTCCAAGTGTCTTCAAAATTGGTTTAAGATATTACATTTTCTCATGAAAAAATCCTCTTAAATCCTCTAGTTAAAGGTCTCATTGGCTCTTTGTCCACTAGTTTACCCTTCTTATCCTTTTCTGTGACATCAGCAACCACACTCTTTCCTTTGTCAAGTGATACCACTGTGCTTGATTTGATATTTCCAGCCTCTGCTTGGATTTTCAAGAGTTTCCTATTTTTCTATTGTAAAAGAGCCACCATGTAGTTGGCCTTAAAAAGCCTCTCCTTTAACTCAACAATTTCAGCATCCTTCTCTTGGAGGAGCTCTTCAGCTAATTTAGGTCCATGAGATCCATGTTCATGTTCAAAATGTGCTTGATGACCTTCTTCCTCTTGACTTTCTTGTTGACCTTCTACTTCCTGCAAGGATACCTCTTTTTTCATTGCAAGAGATGGATCACTCTCCCTTTCACCCAAAACATAGTTCAACTTCTTATCCCTGCTCCTAGTCATTTCCCTTTGAGTCCTTTCAATAGTAATGGTAGCTTTTACATTGCTAGATGAACCAGCCTCCTGAGGCATGGAGGTTGAAGGTGATGAAATAAAAATTTTCTGTACAAATGCTTCCTAAAGCATGCCAATAGCTGACAAATAATGGAGGATGATCATTTTAATCAAATAGTGATGGAATGAACTAGTATAGTGATCCCCTACCTTGCTTATCACCTTCTAAGATATTTTAACAAGACTCTTGTACAAAAAATGTGGCGGGTTCATCTTCTTGGCAGAGGTGAAATGCATCAAGAGGCGAACATGATACTGATATAAAAAATAATATATGCCTTCACAAGTAAATTATTTCATTATTACCCTCATCAAAGTTATCTTCTTATCTCACGAGTTTTTCATAGGAAAGGTGGCTATAGCAGCTTCTTTATATGGTGTTTTCAGGAAATTCTTGTAGCATTCTAGATCAAGCTTAGCCTTTTTAAACCAAATCTCCCCCTGAAGAGGTATCTCGGTGACAGGAGCAATGGTTTGAGGATATATCATGAACTTAACCCCAACAATGATGATCTCATTCTCTTTAAATCGGGTGGCAAATACACTAGTCAACTTCACATTAAATCCTACCTCTTGGATTTTTTGGAAAAAAGGGAAGCAACCAGCTTCTTCAAATAACATTCTGATGTAAGTGGATTGCATGAACTCTATGATTTGTTGTGGCTCAATCCAGATTGCTTTTCCACCTTTATTATGAGTCATTTTCTCCTTTTCAGTGCTAATGATGACACCTTTCTTGATATATTTGAAAAAACAAGGCAGGGAAAGAAGGGATTTTAAACATTGGATGAATGGAGGGGTATGAAAGGAGAAAATCAATTCTAAATTTTTTATAAAATTTGATGGAGTGTGGAGGGATATTAGAAAGGTTTTGGAAGTGGAAGGGACAAAAAAGGATGATGGGAAAGGGTGGAGAAAGCCAAAACACATGCCTGGTAGTTAAAACGCAGCGTGAATTTGGGGGAAAATGAGAAAAACAGAAGATATGAGGGAAAACGATTTCAAAAATATGGGAAAGGTGATGAAATGATTTATAATGTCATTCCATAAAATTTTGAGGAGTTTTGGTGTAACGTGAGTTCAAATTTTCGAAACAAGAAAAAATATGCCATGAAATCCTAACAAACTGTTGAATGTGGCATTTTTTAGAATTTAGGAGGAAACCACTTGAAATTTTGATAAAAATACTTGTTGAAAAGTTATAAAGAGCTTGAATATCATTGATTTGAAGATGTTTAACTCTCAGTTTTTCCCTTGAACGAAACAAATTGAGTTTCGATAAAAACATAGCGATATGGACTGAAAATGTAGCATGGAAGAAGCTCTGCTACATTAGAGGCATCCTGAGGCAGATTGAAATATGTGGTTGGATTTAAAATCTTTAAGTGTAGCTTCAGTGTTCAAAAAACCAGCAAGAAAGAGTGTTTAAATGATGGTTTCTTCAAAAGAGTAGTGACACGCTACGTTTTCACCCTCAAGATGGTGATTTGGCCAAAAATCTGTAACAAAGGCTTGGGAGAAGGAAAATTGGTCTAATTAATCATAATTGAGGAAATTTAATCCTTGTTGAGCTGTTTTTTAGGGTGGGTGAAGTGAAAGAGTAACGAAATCATGAAAATGGCGAGTTGGACCTTTGCGTAGTGAGCTGGCTAGTGTTTAAAAAATTTAGCTGATGGAAGGCGTTGCGGAGGGATGAGAGGTCTGCTCGAGCAATGAGGAGGAAGAATGAAGATTTTATGTATTTTTAGAGCCTTTATAACACTCTTTCATAGTGATGGGTTGGCCCAGCAATTTCTCTTTGATATTTTACATTGAGTGGATTTTTAACCTTTGGAGAAGCTTGCATTTGAACTTTGGAGTTTGTTGCACATTCTTTGAAATGATTAGGAAATAAACCTTTAAAAGTTACTTCTTCCACACACGATGAGCTATTTTTATATGAAATTTATTCAATTTTGATGATTTGACTACATCATTACACCTTATATACCATGAAACCATGAACTCTACCATAACATCTGAAATTACAGTTTAACCATATAAAGATGACTGACGTAACAATTACATCAATGACTCATTACTTATGACCATTCATGGTAACAGTACAAAATAACATTTTTCTAACCCTATTCACGGTGGAAGAATAAAACACCTCACAACATAAACCAGTCAACAAATTTTTATTTTGAGACTTGATGAAATACTAAGAATTTGGAAAAGACTCAAACAAATTTAGAAAGATCATACCTATTTGATCACTGGTGACACGAAAACTTGACTGGCACTAACATTGGCCTTATTTGGGATGGCAACTCTGAAAGAGGTGTCAAGAAAACCGTAGACCAACTAGCCTTATCTATTTAGGAAATACGGTAAAAAAATCAAACTAATAAACATGACTAAAAAACTGATAACTCAGATGAAATAGATTGACTCGATACAAACTCAAATTGAATGAAAAATTACTCAATACTAACTAAAATAAAAAAATTACTAAACTTATTGATGGAAACATATCATGAAGACTTGAGGGCTTCAAATCCTTATGACAACCACCTGCCTACTAAAGACATATGTACAATCAGGCAATATGAAGATGATAGTGTAGCCAATAAAGAAAATCCCTCCTTGATTGATTCTCCTAATTAGATTCTCTAGAAAACAATAAATATTTACAATTTTGCAGCCAAAAACATAGTTGAAAATGATCTCCATCATCACTTAATACTGCAACAATTACCTTCATTGTTGACTGCACTAAACATGCAACTGGATCTTGAAAAACATTTAAGTTTACCTCTCGCTGATATAGAAGAAACAAGGTACCTTTTTCTCTTGATTCTGATCTCTCTTCATAATGTACCTCAGCAAGAGTGTGTTCCTGATCTTCAAAAAAAAATTAATAAGTAGGTGAGTAGATTTCTTCTTGAAATAAAAATTATAAACATGAAACATGAGAAGATAAATCTGAATGACAATCCTCAATGCCCTGGTCCTCTGCAATTTGAATATATTGTTGATTATCTTCATATGACATAGAAACTAGATTGTCATGTTTCTTATCGTACTCATCAGTCATAAGAGGGAAAACTTTAGATTGTTCTTGAAACTCAAAAGTGACAATTCTATCATTTATCGCAGAGTCATCCAAAGAATATTTTTCACTTAATTTAACAAATATCTCATTTTTTTTTCATAAAGGGACTGGATTACCTCCTTCTGAAGACTTTGTTCAGACTGGATGGGAACACTTAAGTCAATAAATTTGTTTTATTCATTCAAATTGATCTCAACAATAGATCTCTCCCTCATGGGATTCATAACAACATACTCTTCACCATCAAAATCTGAATCTAGATCCAGAATTGCCATCTTGAATTTATCACAATCTGAAATTGGAACTTGATTTTCCTGCATACCATTTTCTGCTGCAAGCAAATCTGAAATAAGACCTCGTCTTCCATTATTTTCAACTGTACAAATATCTTCAGCCTGCTGTAAACTTTCCTGAGCATCTTGATAAGTATCCTCTAAGTTTTCTTTATGCTTCTTAAATTGATTTTCATACAGGGCTTCCATGATCTCATTGTCCAGGAATTCATTATCTCCATAAACATTCTCAATATTTTCATTAAAAATATCAACATGTTTGCAGCAGTTCTGAACTAATATTAAGGATGGACAAGATTATTTATACCTTTTAAAGAATGTGGTATGAAAATCCTTTAAATAATAAATACAAGCAGGTGGAAAATTTTCATACCAATATTGGGCTTCACCTTCTAGATTAGAAATGAATATCTTCATCAAGTAGTCTTTAGGAAAATGAATCTTTAATGTACACACATGCATGTGAAATCTGAACAGATGAAGAGAAACATCATTACCTTTCTCATTTTTGAACTTCGAAAGATATTTCATCCAATCAACCCGAGGCATCATGTTCGGAAAACCTGGTATGTGATCTCAGCTCATGGGAGCATACCTTCGAGCAATTGAATATGTTTTGACAACATTGAAGTCACCAAGAAGTTTTTTATACTATCGGTTATTGAAGAGTGGAGTCGCCATAAAAATTCTGAACCTTGGGACTTTTTGACACAAGAGTCACCAGGTGAATGATGCACAACCTTCTTGTGGTTGATCATTGTTCACGATCAGCAATCAAATTTGATCTTTGTCATTATTTCCTAGGAAATATTTGTATTTTTGCCTCCCTGACAACAATGCCAGTATGTTATCACTCCACCAAATCTATAAGGCTAAGAAAGAGTCCAAAAAAAGGTAACCACAGACCAATATTTTAGCTTGGCAGCTATCCCTAGCAAACTAGAGAGGGCTCTCTCCACAAAATTACAGCCAAGAGGGATGGATGAATTAGGGTTTTAGGCTAGGTATGAGTACAAGGGTTTTTTTTTTTTAATTGGTTTAGTTGGATGATGATTTACGGAGGGTGAAAAATAGGAGCTAGGTTTAGAATTTCAGATGTTAAGTTACATATATAATTAAGAGCAAGGGTATGCATAAGAGGTATTTTGGAGTTTTAGTCATTGATGGTACATGATGAAATTACAGAAAATCAAAATGAGCACAAGAGGTGATTTCATTTTGATAGAAGAATAAGACAAATACATGAGAATTTGTTTTAAAACAGAGCATGTATACATGCATTATGTTTACAAAATGGAGAGATTATCACTATAAAGCAAATATAATGATAAAATGTATAAATATTAACACAAAGAATTAATATTAACAAATTTACACACCACAGGAATTCCTAAAAAATAGTTGTAACTTCTGGTTTTATTATTATCAAAATAGTACACCAGCTCCAAATCTCTCTACCCTCACATGTCCAACACTTCAACCTCTCATTTGTATCAAAAAATAGACATATAAAGACTCAAAACTACAAATCCCCACCTCTAGGGGTCGAATCCACCTATTTAGGACTTAGAAACAATTTTTTCTCTAACAAAAACCCAAATCAAGGGAGTTTCTAACCATTCCCTGATTTTTCTCCAACTAGATACATTGGAATTTACATCATTACAATTAATGGATTTTGAACTATTAGAAATTAGACACACTTAATACATCATATTACATCATTATTCACCATTTTCAAATTGAATTTCACCCTAATGTTACAAAAAAAGACTTTTTGGTGAAAAGGTAGCATGAATACTGTGTTTGTGTAGCATGTCTATAGAAAATGCGTAGCGTGGACTTCTTGAGCTGATTTGATGATTATGATTTGGTAAATTTTACCTCTGAAAGATCTTGGAGCTTGATGAGAGTTTCTTCTATGCCTCTGAAGTGGTTTTGCATCAAAAAACATCCAACAAAGTACTCAAAAGATGAAGTTACCAAAACTAGTCTGTGAGTGTTGAAATGAGGGCAAAGAGTTATTTTTTAAGCACTTATTTGCATTCCTATGTAAAATTGACTTTTGGTGAAGGAAACTGAGTGCAAATAATTAACATATAAGCTAAGGCCTTTCCAAAAATGCAACCCATTTTTCATTTAGATTCCTCCATCAATAAAGGTAACGTGGGCATGCTACCTTTTTTCCCTTACAGCAGATTTTAGAAAAATGGGAAGTTTACAAAACGTTCTCAAAGTGTTTTCAAAATTGGTTTAAGGTATTACATTGTCTAATGAAAAATTCCTCTTCAATATTCTAGTTAAATTTATCCTTGGCTCTTTGTCTACCGGTTTACCCTTCTTATCCTTTTTTTCTACATCAGCAACCACACTCTATCATTTGTCAAGTGATACCACTGTGCTTGATTTGATATTTCCAGCCTATGCTTGGCTTTTCAACAGTTTCTTGATTTTCTATTGTAAAATAGCCACCATGTAGTTGGCCTTATAAAGCCTCTCCTTTAAATCGGCAATTTCAGCATCCTTCTCTTGGATGAGCTCTTTAGCTGATTTAGGTGCATGAGATCCCTATTCATGTTCAAACTATGCTTGATCACCTTGTTCTTCTTGACTTTATTGTTAACCTTCTACTACCTGTAAGGATACTTATTTTTTCATTGTAAGAGAATGATCATTCCCCTTTTCACCCAAAATAGAGGTCAACTTCTTAGCCCTGTTCCTATTCATTGCCCTTTGACTCCTTTCAATAGTAAGGTAGATTTTACTTTGGCAGATGAACCAACCGCCTGAGGCATGGAGGTTGAAGGTGATGAAATAGAAATTTTATGTACAAATGCCTCCCAAGGCATGCCAATAACTAACAACTGATGGAGGATGATCATTTTAATCAAACAATTATGGAATAAACTAATATATTGATCCCCTACCTTGCTTCTCACCTTCTCATACATTTTAACAAGACTCTTGAACAAAAAATGTGGCAGTTTCATCTTCTTGGTAGAGGTGAAATGCATGAAGAGGTGGTCATGATACTGATATAAAAAAGAATATATGCCTTCACAAGAAAATTATTTCATTATTACCCTCATCAAAGGTATGTACTTGTCTCGTAAGTGTGTCATAGGAAATATGGTTGCAGGAGCTTCTTTATATGGTGTTTTTAGGAAAGTCTTGTAACATTCTAGATCAAGGTCAGCCTTTTTAAACCAAATCTCCCCCTAAAGAGGTATCTCAGTTGCAGAAGAAATGGTTTGAGGAGATATCATGAACTTAACCCCAGCAATGATGATCTCATTCTATTTAAACCAGGTAGCAAATACACTAGTCAAATTCACATTGAATCCTACCTCTTGGATTTTCTGGAAAAAAGGGAAGAAACCAGCTTCTTAAAATCACATTCTTATTTAAGGGGATTTCATGATCTTCGTGATTTGTTGTGGCTCAATCCAGATTACTTTCCTCCTTTATTATAGGTCATTTTCTCCTTTTCAGTGCTCATTATGATATCTTTCATGCTATATTTGACAAAACCGGGCATGGAGATAAGGGATTTTCAATGTTGGATGAATGGAGCGGTATGAAAGGGGAAAATGTGTTCTAAACTTTTGATAAAATTTGAGGGAGTGTGGATGGATATTAGAAAAGTTATGGAAGTGTAAGGGACAAAAAAGGATAATGGGAAGGGTGGAGAAAGCTAAAACAGAGGCCTGGTAGTTAAAACATGACCTGAATTTGGGGAAAAATGAGAAAAATGGAAAAAAATGAGGGAACACGCTTTGAAAAATACGGGAAACATGATGAAATTATTTTATAATTAATGTCATTCTATCAATTTTTTAGGAGATTTGGTGTAACCTGAGTTCAAATTTTCGAAACAAGCAAAACTGTGCCATGAAATCCTAGCAAATTCTTGAATTTGGCATTTTTGAGCATTTACGAGGAAACCACTTGAAATTTTGATAATAATACCTGTTGAAAATTTGTAAAGAGTTTGAATATTATTGATTTGAAGATGTTGAACTCTTGGTTTTTGTCCTTGAACGAAACAAACTGAGTTTTGATGAAAACGTAATGATCTGGGCTGAAAACATAGCATGCAAGAAGCTCTACTACCTTCAAGGCATCCTAAGGTATATTGAAAGATATGGTTGGCTTTAAAATATTCAAGTGCAGCTTCAGTGTTCGAAAAATGAGCAAGAAAAAGGGTTTAAATGATGGTTTCAGCAAAATATTAGCAACACACTACCTTTTCACCCACAAGATGATAATTTGGCCAAAACTCTGTAAGAAAGGCTTGGGAGAAGGAAAATTGCTCTGATTAATTAGAATTGAGGAAAATGTAATCCTTTCTGAGCTTATTTTCGATGGTGGGTGAAATGAAAGAGTAACGAAATCATGAAAACGTAGCGAGTTGCCCCTTTGCGTAGCGAGCTGGCTATAGTTTACAAATTTTAGCTGATGAAATGCATTGCGGAGGGACGAGAGGTCTACTCGAGAAATGAGGAGGAATAATGAAGATTTTATGTATTTTTAGAGCCTTTATACCATTCTTTCCATTGTGAAACTAGCTCCAAAAAGAGAATAAAAGAGATAGCAATGCCTTAGAAATAAGCCACTTCGAGGGGGAAACCTCCAATACATTAGATGAATGAACAATTCTTGGATGATACAAATGACCAGAACCTCCTTCTATATATAGGAGTCCATGGGGCCACAATATAATCCTAGTGGGGCCACAATGTAATCCTGGCCGACCTAACAATAGTAATGTAAGGGCACAATAATAACAATATGGGGGTTACAGGGGTACAACAATAACAATAAGGGGGGCTACACTAACATAATAAGGGACTACACTATTAATATAGGGACTTAGCATGCCCCTCTCCTTCAAACAAGTGTTGTCCTCAACGCTTGATTATTTCTTGATGCTTTTGTATAAAATTCTCATCCTCCCATGTGGAATCTTCTCCAGGAAAGTTCTTCCACTTTCTGAGATACTCTGAAATTGATCGTACTTGTCGAGTTCTTGTTTCTGTGACTGCTTTAGAACTTCTTTTGATGTGATGTTGATCTTCTTGTTGTTTCATTAGATTCTGCACCAGAGTTAGGTTATCCTTTGAGAGTTGGGGAACTTGTTGTTGATGCTCGATGTGATCTTCCACTAATTTATCATCCATATTAGCTATTATTTGATCCTTCAAACCATCCAACTTAGCCTCCATTTCTGCTTTTAAACCATCTATGTCATCTTCAGTTGCTCTTCATAAGATCAAAATTTGTTGCACTTGGTACCGTAATTTTGATATCTCATACTGCAATTCTTCCTCTTCACGCGTCATAGTATATATTTCTGAGGGCTTAGTGGGTGTTGAATTATTTTTAGAAGTCATTTCAGAACCCAATACTGAAATATATGTTCAATAGGCCCTTGGAATCACTTCAAACTGATTTTCTTTTAAACAAGACTTATGTAATTCGAAAAAAATACACACCTTTTTCTTTCTTTTAACGAGCTCCATATTGAAATTGACCTAACTCTATACTTGCAGATCCTCAATATCTGAAATTCGGCCTTGTATTATTCCTTTGAAGCTTCGTTCAAATTCCATAGGTCTGAATTGATTTGGATTCTTCAAGACAAAGTTATGTCCAATCTCCCACAATGACATAATTATGGACTGGTTTAGTAGAGCGAACTTGTACGACCTGCCACGTGTCACTGTTTTCTCCTTTGGCTCTGAAATTGATATACCAAAAACTATAGTTTGTGTAATTTCGGCCACTTTTTACAACATTCCAATCTGATGCTCATAGAGAGAGCTATGAATATTTTCCCACGATCATCTCTTTGAGATGAAATTCCGAAGCCTCAAAAAGCCCTAACTTCCACAGATCATATATCCGAAAATATTGCGAACCAATATCTGAAATTTTGCAAAGATGTTCCTTAGGATTTTGGCTTCGCATCCTAAACATTTCAGCTTCTGAACCTTCGTAGAAAAAAAATTATTATGAAAATACCACGATGACCTGTTTAGGTTAAATTCAGGAGCCTGCAAAATGACCTAACTTGCACAGATCATATCTCCGAAAATATTGTGAACCAAGCTCTAAAATTTTGCAACAATGTTCCTCAGGATTTTGGCTTCGCACTCTAAAAATTTCAGATTCTGAACCTTCATAGAAAAAAATTTATAGCGAAAATTCCACGATGACCTGTTTGGAGCAGCAAAACCCTAGAATCTCAAAGCTCTCATACCAAATGTTGTGAAACCAGCTCCAAAAAGAGAATAAAAGAGATATCAATGCCTTATAAATAAGCCACTTCGAGGGGGAAACCTCCAATACATTACATGAATGAACAATTCTTGGATGATACAAATGACCAAAACCTCCTTCTATATATAGGAGTCCATGGGGCCACAATATAATCCTAGTGGGGCCACAATGTAATCCTAGCCGACCTTACAATAGTAATGTAAGGGCACAATAATAACAATATGGGGGTTACAGGGGTACAACAATAACAATAAGGGGGGCTACACTAACATAATAAGGGACTACACTATTAATATAGGGACTTAACACTTTCATAGTGATGGGTTGGCCCACCAATTTGTCTTTGATATTTTGCATTGAGTGGATTTTGAACCTTTGGAGTAGCTTGCATTTGAACTTTGGAATTTGTTGCACATTATTTGAAATGATTAGGAAATAAAGCTTTAAAATTTATTTCTTCCACACATTATGACCCATTATGATATGACCTTTATTCGATTTTGATGATTTCACTGCATCATGACACCTTATAAACCATGAAACCATGAACTTTACCATAACATCTGAAATGCCAGTTTGACTATATAAATATGACTGACATAACAATTACATCAATGGCTCATGACTTATGACCATTCATGATGATAGTACAAAATAACCTTTTATAACTCTAGTCATGGTGGAAGAAGAAAACACCTAATAACCTAAACTAGTGAACAAACTTTTATTTTGAGACTCGATGAAATACTAAGAATTTCAAAAAGACTCAGAAAAATTTAGAAAGAGCATACCTATTTGATCACTGGTGACAGGAAAAATTGACTAGCACTAACATGGTCTTTCCCACATAATGTCCTCCATTGATGCATGCATGTTCCTTGGTGAGTATCATAGGTTACTCATTTTTTAGCGCACATATATGTCTTCAGAACCTAGCTTATATAGGAAACATGGAATTATATAATAATATATTTATTTTACTACCAACTTCTTATTTTGTGTGATGGTATACCCATCTGGTCCCATCCATATACTAAAAAATCTCGCGATGTTTGCAAAAGGGTCTTCTACCATAGTCACAAAAAAAATATGCACATATGGAAGGTTATCTTCTACATTATGTGCATCCTCACCTTTTTTTATGTGTGATAAGTGATCATGTATTGTATTCAATTTGTTGGGTTTTAACACCACTTGGAAATCATACTCCTAAAAATACAAGCACCTATGAATCCTCACACCAACATGGGCTTGTTAATAAGGTACTTCAACACAAATTTGTTTTTATAAATTTTGAACTTGTTTCCCAATAGGTAGTGTTATAGGCCATTTTTTCACACTTATGCAAAAGTCCCTGAACATTGATCTCTCTCCATCCATCACACTTTGCATCAATTCAATAGAAGGAAAAAATCAAACTATTTCCAAAAGTTACAATAATCCTTGATTACATTGGCTCAAAATCCTAATTTAAGACTTCATCGCACTTGCTCTCTTAACAAACTGTGATGGCACAGGTTTCACACATACATCTTGAGGTGTTTATCATAGGTTTTCTTTACAAAAAGTGTGATGACACCAGGAAATGAGGAAAAATAAAACATAATTTTGAGGGTTCCTCTTTTGGATGCTTCGAGGGTCTATTCTTCCACTTATTGTTGAAGATGATCTTGAATTCCTATTAGTAATGCTTTATCTCTTATCCCATGGACCTCATCCCATTTCAAAGTGGATATAGCCCTAGTATGGTGGACCTTAAAATTACTCATTAGTCCTATCAAATCACGACCTTCTATGGACTCGAGGTTGGCTTTAGGAGACTCTAATTCTTTCCCTTATATTGTTCATTTTATTTTAGAGGTCCATAATCCATCCGTAGATGTTGGTGAGATTGGAGGCCTATCATTGTGGCAAAGAAAGGATGGGAATTTTCTGAGAGATTCACAAAATAAAAGCCTAAAAAGGGTTGTAATATTTCTCTATTACTATTAATACAAAGTGTTAATGTCCTATGTTATAGAAGTCAAAGTCAAGTTTATTGTTTTCATCATTTTGGTTAATTTGTAAAAGTGTTGTTATGATCTCATAGAGATCAAGTACTTGGTTTTTGTGAAGAGTGTGAGATCATATTTTTAGCACTCCTTCTTATGTATGGAGGTTCAATGAAAGTATTTTAGATTTTAAACATAATTGATCAACCATTTTTCTTAGTCAGAGACTTCAACGCCTGTTCAAACCCATGCAAATGAAGTTTCGTTGCACTCTATTGCTGCGCTTATTATGTAGGTGATGATTTTAAAGGATGGGATTTTATAGTATGAAAAAATGTTATCCAATATGTATCTCATGTTTTACAAGTTTTCTTTCACATGTGTGACACATTCAGAATCCTAGGAGGTGATTAGACACATGACAACCAAGAACCCGTTGGGTTTTCGCAGTAGGGGATTTGTTGTGTTTTTTATCATTTTAGAAGTTAACTTCAAAATTGGTTCATGAACAAATGGATATGAATTTTTAAAAATTAATTATTTTTTTCAAATACGAGCTAAATAACTAAAACCTCCTTTAGTTTCCTCACATGTGTCAAATATTGGAAGATTCGAATGAATATTTGCAACCGCTTTTTTAGATTTTGTCATTTCCTGTTTTAGTCATGATATTTGTGCACAAATTCTAAGGAGTTCGAGAATTTTTTTTGAAAAATGAGAGAGGTTTCTATCAAGAACAATCTCATATACAAAAAATCCTTCAGTTTTGTAACAAATGTCATGATTAAAGAGATATGATCTAATCTTTGACCCCTATTTTCCATAAATTTGATTTGTATTTTAAAGTAGGCAGTTCTAAATCTTAATGTAACTGACTCTATATTTGGGGAAATGGTTGAACTCAACCTCCTTAGCTTGGGAAAGAGTTTTTCCTTTATATTTTGTAAATTTTTATTGAGAAATGTGTGGTTTTGTTAATGTGTGATAAAGAAAAGACATTGTGCATTGTACATTTTCATTTGAAAATTTCAGTGAATGATGAAGGTTCAAGTCTACTTGTTCAAGGATTCATGGGTAAATAATTTATGGTGATTTTTATCTCATGTTTGTGTTTCTTTATCTTTTGTTATATCCATGCTTAAATTTTATGTCTTTAGTGTTTAGTTAAACAATTTCATTTCATAATTCACTTTCAGGTGCTCTGTTACATATAACTAAACATTTCAGTGCTTTTTCCTCCATCATAATATCAAAATTTCATCTTCAGCTAGATGGTTTAGATATTATCAATTTCATTATTCCTCTACTCACCTCTCTACAATTTGTTTTTACAAATACACCATATAGTATTACCTACCTTACCCCTGTTTAAGTATTCTTCATTTTCCCATCACTACAATAAAAATCATTAGCTTAATTTTGACTCCATGCCCAATGCATTTTCCATCTCCCCTACCATCAAAATGTTAAAATTATTCTACCCTAATCTATAGACCTAGCATAAGATCTAGAATATTTCATAAGAGATATCCCTCTCTAGGTTTGGAAGGGCTACATTCTAGCCCTAAAATTTGGTTTGTGGTTACGTTTGGGTTCCTCTCCTCAACCTAGAGGAATTATCAAGTGCTAACACAAAGTGCATTATTTTTCCCATACATTATGTCTTTTATTTTACATGTGTAGAATAATATTTCGTGATCTCTTTTTTAGAGTTATTTGAATATATCATATTATCTATTTTGGTATCTTTGTTTTTTTTGGTTAATTTGGAGGTTCCACTTTTTGAAGTGAAAGTTGGCACTTTAGGGAGAAAATGCAGAGAACAAGGAAGCTTACCTTGGATTCAAGTAAGTATTCTTCTTATTTTGTCTGGTTGTTTCTAGATTAAGCCACTGAACCTAGGGAGATCACTTCTTTCCACAAAATGGATTTATCCACAAAAAAACATTATGCCTCTACCATTATGCTGGGGGAAATGTAATTATCCCAAGAATAATTGTTCTCTGTTTCAATCTTTTGTAAAAATGAAACCACTCTCAAGCATAAATTTTCTCTTTTTCAAGCTTGTGTAAAAAATGAAACATATTATGAGCTTACTCTTTCTTTTTTCTCGTGCTCATAAATACATGAGAATACATTACCAAGTGTAGTCTTTGTTCTTTCTCATTCTCTTAGATACATGTGAATACATTACCGATCTTAGTCTTTGTTCCTTCTCGTGCTCTTAAATACACAAGAATAAGTTACCAAGATTAATTTTTCTCTTTTTTGGTTTCGCTAAAAGTTACAAACAAGGAACCCCATGAAGTCCTCTTTAAGTCCTTTCTAGACTCCCAAAATATGAAAAGATTGTCGAACACTTCTCTCTTTCACACACATTAAATTAGACAAAAGGATATCTAACTAGTATAAATTTACCCCCTATATAGACTGGGTTGACTATTTACAAATCATGAATATTGTAGTCAAACAAGACTAAAAGGTTCTCTTGTGTATTTTTTTATGCCTTTTGGGCCCAAGGGACTAAATTCACGAAAAGGAACCTCTTGGAGTTTTCTTTTTGCCATTTTTTTTCAATTTATCTTAATATGAAAAATATGTTGAGTTACCCCTACATTGGACTCATAAAACATAAATAATGTAGGACTCGTCAATCATGATGAGACTAAACCACTCTGATTAGAAACTGAATCGAGGAAAAATATTATTAAAAAATAAAAGTGCTAAAAATCACTCTAAACCACAACTAATGTGAAGTTCTCATCTCCCTGATTGCGGTGCACTTTTTTCATCAAAAAATGACTCTGTATGTGAAAGTTAGAGCCAGTTTTCTACTTTACCAAATAAACAAATTTAAAAAAAAGTCAAACAAGGTCAAAGGTGTCAATTTTTTGGACAAAATTTGGTTTTCCTCCAACCAATGGTGTGCTGACACTTTTCAGCTTGTGGTTGGCCCAAATTTCTGGGCTACATGTCAATTGTTGGTTGGGTGTTGATCGAGCCAATGATGCATTGACACATGGCTAGCCTGGAGGCTGCCACATGCCCATCAAAGGAAAAAATATGGTTAATATTGGTTGAAATAATATTATGTTGGGTGCAAAAAAAATTATATGGTGGATGGGTGGAGGTCAGGCTCGACCGCACGACCTCCCCCACACAAACACATATGCTTACCATCTCGACTACGCAATAGTTCTTACGATACATAGTTGTCAGCATTTATTTAAATTTAAGTTTGGATTATGGTGGGGCTAAGCGGGGTCAGCCCCTTACCACAGGACATCACACCAATTACCATGGCGAAGGCCATCGAAAATCTTGGCTTTAAAACTATAAAATGTGCTTAATTAAAGCACTAACTGAAGTTAAATGCGCTAATACATTTGATTAATGTGGATTCTTAACCGCATTGTTCGCATGCTAAACCCTCAGTTAATGACCACTAAACCATGCTTATCGCTAATTAAACCAAGCTTATCATTTGTTTTTAGGATAGTGGAGTCCACTAAATTCAGCATGATCTCAAGTTTTGTCGAAGTTAACTGGAGTTACTCCAGTTTTGGAGGGGTTTCCTAGGCCAAAATTGAGGAAACCATAACTGGAGCATTATTCGACCAAATTGGGCTCAGAAAGAGTCTATCCTAATATATTTTGATGCTATGAAAAGTTTGGTGCAGGTTTTGAGAGGCATAGTAGCACTTATGGAAGTAAATATCCACTTTTAAGATTATACATGCCTAGGGCCACCAGGAGAGGAGGAGGCCATGTCTGCTTCACTTAAAAACCATTTCAAGATCCAAAAGAGGCTACTTAGGGGTTTTGGGTTTTCTGAACCATTGGAGCAGGTTGGAGATCCATTGAAGCACTATAGGTTCATGTAATCAGAGAATTGACCATTAATCCAAAGAGGGCCAATCCATTGAAGTCCAAGGAGACGTAGCCAGGAGGGCTGAACTCATTTATCAGATCTGCATAATGTGTTTGTTGTGCATTACATTATTTTTAATTTAGTTTTTGGTTATGTATTTTTAAATATAAGTTACTTCATTAATTTCTCATAAAAGACACACAAATTTAAGACATAAACCCTCTCATAAACTGGCTATTTGAGATAATCCTTAAGTACACTTTTATTTTATACTGATGAGGAAGCTAGCACAACAAAACTATTTTGTCCATATTCAGATCAAGTTGGTATCAGAGCACAGTTTAGCTCATTTTAGCCCAAGTTTATCTCAGGGTTTTCCAAGGTTAGCTATAAAATTATCTGTCAGTTATGTATTTGTGCAAGGAGAATTTAATTATGTGCAAGTTTATGTGAATCTCTTCTCTTTAGAAGAAGGTAAAGATTGAGGACTCATTTCTCAAATCACGTCAAAGAATATCTATATGCATTACAAGTGTGATGGAAACTTCATCAAGTGATGTTTTTAATCAATATTCCTTAGCAAGACTCTTTGATTAAGAGTTGTTGTAGAAGCTCTTCATAATAAGATATACGGTGCAAGAGATGGTTGAATATAAGAAGGAGAACACTATACTTGAAGAGAAATTGATAGCCATGAAGGAGGAGAAGCAAGAGCTTCTTGAAAATATGCATGAATGGAGACTCAGCTCCATATTGCAAAGGAAACCCATGCCAAGTATGTGCATGAAAATTAGGTATGCAAATCAATTTTATCTTATATTTCCTCTTAGGATGAATGATTTGATGTTTTTGAGAGACACACTAGAGGAATAGGGTCCAAATTATTGATGAAGATGGGATATAAAGGTAAAGGGTTTGTAAAACATGCACAAGGTGAGCCAATTGTTTAAGGAAAGGCCTAGGTATTTGGGTCTTTGTTATGGAAAACATGATGGAAAATGCTCCAAAGCCATGGAGGCACATGAAGGTGTTCTAAGAAATACTTTCATTACATGTTCATTACCTCAATCTTGTGAATTTTGTGTTCATTAGGAATGAAAAAGTTTTACACCTACTTTGCAATAAGATTCTCACAATCATGCAACTAATGGAAATGGAAAACAAGAGGATGTTGAAAGCTTTGCAGCCATTGAAGCGATTGTTGGTATTCCGAAGAGAGCCACTACCTCATCAAAGTAACCTCCTCAAGAAGGTGACAAAGGTGAATGTGCAAGGTATAAATATTCATTTAATCAAGTTGATTGTAATTATGATAAACATAGAAAATCTTCACATAAGATTTGGAGAAAATTTACATGTTCCTTTTGTGGTTTGAATAGCCATATTGTTTCGAGATGTTGGAAGAGGATAGTCATACATAGGAAAATTTCAAAAAAAAGGAGGCAGAAAGCCAAAGGTCCAATGGACAATGAAAAACATGTTGAAAAGAAGATACAATTATTTTTCACTCATTGCCATAATCAAGGTCATATTGTAGACAAGTGTTGGACTTTGTATCCAACAAGTCATCCAGGACATTTGAAGAAGGTGGAGAGAGAGATTGAAAAGAATGGAAAAGATGATTCCATAATTGATGTGGGTCAATATGAATCACATGATGAAGTGCAACTGAAATAAGCATCATTGAAGTGGTTTGGAAAGAGATGGTTATATTTCATAACCAATTAAGGCCTTACATGCATTTTGGTAATTGATGCAAATCTTGCCTTATTGATGCATTTCCTTGTTATCTGAATGAATTTCTTTTCTCTTGAAAGTATGTTGCATATTTCATGAAGCAAGACGTTGGAAAAGTAGAGTTATGTTGACTCACTTAGATGCAGCAAAAATGGCAATTTGTAGTTGCAATTTGCATGTGAATGCATTTCTTTTTCTCTAGAATGCATGTTTCATGTTTACGTCGGGAAGGTGTTTCAAAGTGGGGTATGGTGACTCACTTTGTTGTTGAAAATTTGGTCATTTTGACTCTTTAATTACTCATACATACCAATGGGATTCTTGTACTTGTGATTGTACATGTGAGATAGTTGAGCATTGTATACATGCATAAGATTTTGTGTGTGTGAACATTGGAATTTTTTATAGTTTCACTGTGCTTGAACATGCATGAGTGGTTGACTTGTGTTGGTGGATTGCTTTGTTAGCATGTATGTTGTCAACTTGAGAGTGTTAATCATTTTCACATGCATGAGTGATCAAATTTTGTTGGTTGATTGATTGTTACATGTATGTCTTATTGACTTGGAAGAGTTGATTTAGTCTCCAAGTATGAAAAGGATATGTTGAAGAATTGTTTCATGAGATGTGAAATTCTTGTTTTTTTGGGAAAAGAATCATCAAATGTTGTACATTATTTTGTGTGACTTGAGATTCAGTTGTTTGAAGAGGCATGTTTTGTTGAATTTTTTTTGGTCAATGGGTTTGTACACCAAGATGTAAGAATGCATGGAAATTTTCACAGGATGTGACATTTTTTTCATTGAAGGAGCAAAAGGAAGAGGTCGTCAAGTTGTGTTTCTTGCATGATCTGTTTGAGGTTAACGGATTTTCTTGTAACAAGATGTCTCGGGATTTTGGAAGGTCCACTCTTGAGAGAGAGGCTCATGATTAGCCTTCTTTCTAAAATCATGGCATGAGCAGCATGCACTACAAGGAAGAGACCCTCTAGCGGAGGTTATAAAGGAGGTTTTTAGTGTTATAAAATTGGCCAAAATTGTCAAAAAAAAATTGCTACAACATCCGTTTATAGTTACGGAGGTTTTTGTGGAGCTTTTAACCGAAATTCAACACAACTAAAAATCCTGGGAGGTCGTAGGTTATTACGGATGTTTTTTTCATTGGTGCACCACTAAGGTGTCAACACACCAGTGCGTGTAATCTAGAAGGTGGCCCAGGGTAGTCGAAGGTGCATACACCAGGCCGTCAAGGTATAAAACCACATCGGGCACAGTGTTGGTGATACAATGCACGGGGTTGTTCTAATTGGTCTTGTGATTTGTGTGGTGACCATAGGTCATCTCAACGCACCGGTACATAGACTTATTGAAACTCACTGGTGTGCAGTATCAGAAAAATGCACTGATTTTTCTAATTCGTATTGGTATTTGTGTTTTTCTCATAGGTCATACAAATGCACCAGTAGTCTCACATAAATGCACCGATGCGCAGTATCGCACAAATGCACCGATATTTATAATTGGTATTGGTATTTGTGTGGTGCCCATAGGTCCTACAAATGCATCGGTGTGTAGTCTCACATAAACACACTGGTGCATAGTATCACACAAACGCATCGAGATTTATAATTGGAATTTGGTATTTATGCGGTGCCTGTAGGTCGTAGAATTGCACTGGTGTTCATTTTGTATTTTTTAGAAACATCTACCTCTAAAAATGGAATTATTGCGATTTTTAAAAATTCATTATTCATCAAAAGTTGACACATATTATAACAGTATTCATATTAATTAAATTTTTATTAATTCATTTGAATGTGATGTTTAGATTAATTTGTTATATCATATCATAATTACTATGTTTTTTTTTTAATTCACTATTCATCAAAAGACAACACATATATATATCTTATAACAATATTCATATGAATTAAATTTTTATTAGTGCATTTGAATGTGATGTTTGGATTAATTTGTTATATCATATCATAAAATTTCACATATCTTCATTATAATATTTAATCATCCATAAATTTAACCAGTGGTGTTACATTTCACAACGATAATGGAGAACGTAATAGAATAAATTAAAACATATTTTATTATTATTATTATTATTATTATTTATATAAATATATGAATAAGACAGTCTCTTTCATAAAAAATGGGACAGTTATTGGTATCCCTTTGTCTTTCAATTGGGACACTATGTCTAGTATATATTAGAACAAATGTTCCATTTGCTTCATAAATATTTCGTAATAATAATGCCTTTGTTGATATTCAAATATATGTGATTACTATTTTCTTCGTGAATCGTTGTTTGCCATGAGGGATGGAGTCCATGATTTAAGTTATTTAGCATTTTTTTGTTCGTCTTGATTACTACCTTTCCATTTCATACAAATGCTAAAAATACATCATAATGAGTGTATATACATTATAGAGAATAATGAAATTTTCAATATTAAATATACATCAATGAAATCGTAAAATAAATGATGTCTATAGTAACAATTGACCTGGGTGAAATAAAACCACTTCTTCAAAACCATGTAGTATGCCATTCATGATTCTTATTCATATACGCTTACTTTGTTTCCCCGTAGTTTTTATAACCCATAACAAATCATATATTTAATATAAAATATTTTTTTGTTCTATTAATTATAGATGGAGCTAAGTAAAACAAGATCGATAGATGCTTACAAATTCCACAATTAATTTCTGATATGCCAACATATACTCAAAACCCATATTTAACCCAATCTCGATCATTTCATCTGATGGTTATTCTTTGTATGTTAGCACCTATTTGAAGACATTCAATGATGATTTCTGCAAAACAACTTAAAAATTACAAAAATGAAATCTAGTTAAGTTGTTATAAGGAAGTAAAAATTACTCAAAAACTTAGATATCAACCCTTTTCTTCCTTGTCGTCCTGTTTTATGTGCTGAATGTGTTCCATTTTCTTTTCTTTTCTGCAAGAAAATACTTGAAAATTAATATTTAATGCTAAATTTTTATTCATTGTACCTAATGATTGAAAAATTCAATGATTACATATTACATTTGAAGCACATTGTTGTTGATATGGCTTCTCCTATGATGCAATTTTGTCCATTTCTTTGACCATCTCCTTGTACACCTTTTTGGACATTCCTACTGGCATATTTATGATATCAGCTCATTCATATTTTTAGATTTTCATAATATTCTTGAAAATATAACATGACAATTAACTATTTAATTTGTATATTGATATATGAAAACTAAATATTAAAAAAATGATATTTATAAATAATTCTAGACAAACATTTAAAGTAATATTACATTTTCATTCCTTCTTCTTTTTTTTGTACGTTTTTGCTAGTAAAAGTCTGACATGTCTCATTAACCAATTCTCTAGAAACTCTTCCTGTAGTTTAGATAAAATTTTGTTCTTGGAATCATTGGACTGATTTTTGTATTGTAAGTGGAAAGAACATTTATAAATTCTTTCCATTAGATCCCTCAAACTTTTGTAAAATATTTTCCCCCTTTCATTTTCATTTGCATGTTCTATTTTTTCTCTTTTCTTAGAACAACATTTGTTTTATGAGTTGTTGGTCCCTGTAGAACATTAAACAGATGTGATTTAATAGATTTTTTGGCACATGTTGTATAATAATTTTAAGTATATTATTAATGAAAATTAAAAAAAATAAATTCATATTGGATTGATAGTATTTTTTCATTCACCTCATTCATCCTTTTGCAATTTTTCCATCAAGATTTTATGCTCTTCTCGTCCTAGATCAGAAATAATCTTATCGAGCTTCGTCATTTTGTGGCTCTGCATGATACACAGTAAACAATACATATTATTTAAACTTACATATAGTTCAAAAATAATATTTTTTGTAAATAATTTACAAAGAACTAGCCTTTTTTTCTTTTCTTGATGTGTTATTAGTATTTTTGTTACTTAATCTCTTGTCAACCATTTCTTTATCAATATGAAACCTATACCATATCATTCATTAATATATTTTATGAGTAAATTGTCAACTTTTCAAGTAAAAAAAAAAATCTCAAGAAACAGGTGTGCCATTCATGGTGTACGCACCGAAATCAGTGCGTGTGGGTCTTATAAACGCATTGTAAAAACAATATAATAGACCGTATCATGCTCTATGTCAACAAGGAGCACCGGTGCATTACATGTTAACCATCGCAATAATTAACACAAAAAAATTAATTATAATCGTCCAGTGTTAGTTTTTGTAGCATAAACGCCCCATGCAAACAGGGGACCACCATATGGTGCTCTCTGTCAACTAGTAGACTCGGTGTGGTGCGTTATATGTTACATGGTGAACCGATTAACACAATAAAATAAATTCTTGCGAAATAGCACATGCGCAGTGTTCCATAATGAAATAGTGCACTGGTGCCCTATTTTACATATGGCACACTGATTAAAAAAAAATAAATTAAATTTTTTATCACATAGTACTTTCGCGGGGCACTAGGATAATCCAGCGCATGAGTGTGCTAGGTTACGTCGGGTGCACCAATAAATAAAAATTCTTTTTTTTCAAAAATTCACACAAAGACCGACATGGATTGGGATCCAACTATGCAAGTCGTCCTGTGGGTTGGATGTCATAGGCCTATATATAACAATACAAAACCTATAAATCTAAATGAAAAGCCCTAATTCTGAAATCACGGAAACAGGGAAAAGAAAGGGCAGACACAAAAAGAATGAAGGGTTTAGGGTAAAAATGGATTTTTTTTTGTCTCTAAAAATGAAAAACAAATTGAAATTTTTTTCTTACTGCGTAAAAAAAACTACAGAAAAAAGGTAAAATAAACAATAAAATTTAATCACGAGCTTGTTTGAAATTCTATGCTACAGGGTTTGAATCACCAGAGGTTTGGAATTCCGATTGTCTGAATACTTCTGTTCGAACGTATTTCGTTGCTCTAGAGTGCTCTCGTGCTCTCTTGCTCCAGGTATGTCTCCTACAAATCCCTAGCTAAATTTTTTTGCAAAAATAGTGAAATAATGAAAAGTGTTTAGTATTTAAAGAATTTTTTTATGAAATTAGATTTTCGAAAATATTTTGCCACCCATTTTTCAATTTACTGCTTTTTTTTTCACTTAAAGAAAATAGAGCTGCGTTTTTTTTTATTTTTAGTTATTCATCACCAATGTGTCACTTAATAGCACTGCATCAATGCATCTTTTGATAACACGTCACTGGTGCGCATTAACTAAAATGCGCTGGTGCTATTATCTGTACATTAGTACCGATAACAAGAAGTCCATTTTTAAGGCACCGAAATTACTTTTAGTTGTGTACACCAAAATTTATTGTTGATTTTTCTCAAATGCATGGAGAAAATATCATAATTATATCGAATGGATACTTCTTCAAAATCCAACTCGTTCCATAATATTTCTCAAATTCCATCGCGGAGTTCTCCCTATCCATCCTAAGACGTAATATTTACTTCAAATTTTATTTATATTTTCATTCTCTAATTGAATTTATGTTTCTTATCCATGTCAATCATGCACAGTTTAATTAAACTTATAATGTATACAAATTTAATGCAGGTTCATGCAGATTCAGAATCGAGTTCAGATGCACAAAATATTGAAATAGCTCCAAAACATTGGAAGCTCTTATCAGGTGCAGCATACCGCAAGGCACATTTGGTAGATGAAAATGGGAAGCCGCTTCACCCTGCCAATTATAACAATATTGCATCTTATAGCCACAATCCTAGGACAATGATGGTAATAATTGTAATTGTTTGGTATTAATGTAATTATTTCAACGTTAAACCAATTAATTATGCAATATTGTCAACGTGCTTACTAATTGATATCATATATTTTGTACTATTCGTGTTCAAATATTTTCTTTTAAATTATTAGGATTTCAATGATGATGAGCGACCTACCTACCGTCTTCTGTTGCACTCCACAACAATTTCAAATCGATAGAAGATTGCATTAAGAGAAAAAATTGGAGAATAACAATACCAAGAATGGTTGAATCAACCACCAATTCAATTCCTGCTATGTCTAGATTCACCAATTATGAATGACTACATCAATAGTATTTCTTCACAAGATGGTAATGTAGGAAATCAAATAGAGGTTGGTATGGATGATTATTTAAGGGATGCGACTACCATGGAGACAATGTTGTTATATGCATTCCAAAACGATGATTAGCTAGGGGACGATGCTCATATCGCTGACACCTTTTTCGAAAGCCTTAAATTTGCTTCCACCACCCCTCTCTTTGGACCTGGAAGTCATTCAAAGTCCACCCAGTTGGTAACAATGATGTTACTATACAACTTTAAAGAAAATTTTGGCTTGTCGAATGCATGTTACTTGGAAATTTTGAGGTAAGTTACCATAAAGTCCTCTCTTATATAAATTTGAGAAATATAATCAGTACACAATGAAAATTACAAATGGTCAATTTTATGAACGTTAATAATTATATTGGCATTAATTATGTACATTTATTAATATTTTCCATGATCAAAAACTACAGGTTATTCAAAGATAAGGTTCTTCTGAGTGATAATGTCTTTCTCGGTAGCTGCAAAGAGGCAAAGAAATTGTTGAAAATGTTGGGTGTTTAGTACATATCATATCATGCATGTCCAAATGATTGTATTCTATATAGAGGAGAATATGCAGACAAAGATATATGTCTGAAATGTGGGCATGACAAGTATGATAAATCAAAAAATAAGGGTAAATCATGTGGTCCTCATTTTAATATATTAAGGCACATGCCTATAATCCCAAGGATTGAAAGGCTCTTTCGTTGCAAATAATTAGCTATGTTGTAGGGATGGCATGCCTTACATAGAAGTGAGTTGGGAGTTATGCGAATCACAACTAATTCAATAGCCATGAAGCATATAGATGATACATGGCCCAAAAAATTCAAGGATGAAGTATAAAGTCTAAGACTCAACATAGCCATGGATGGCGTCAACCCATATTCCCTCCAGAACACCAAATATTCTGTTTGGCATGTAGTGGTGATCAATAAAAATATCCCCCCATGGTTTTCTTTGAAGAATGAACATCTTATGTTGGCTCTCATAGTCCCTGGTAGAAGACAAGTGAAGAATATGGATGTCTTCTTACACCCACTGGTAGATGAATTGAAGGAATTATGGGATGGGATAAATGTATACGATGTATTAAGACCCATCACAGTAGAGAGGAGTTTTACGTTGTATGGCATATGTGCTTACACGACACATGATTATCCAGGCTTAGGAGTGTTCTCTCGTAAATTACATGTTTAATTTATTGGTTTGTTTATATATATGCATAACAATATTCTTTCACATATTAGTTATTTAATTCGTTGTAATTTTTTTGATCTTCATGATATTCTTTAATGTGCCATGCATATTAATTGTATACAATAAACTCGCAGGTCTTGTAAAAAAAGGGTATTTTGGATGTAAATGTTGTGGATATTCTCTAAAAACTAGATGGTCCAAGGACCTACGAAAGCTAGTGTATGATTTCTCCAGGGTATTCCTCCTAGAAGAACACCCTTACAGAAGAGAAAAATTCGCTTTTAATGGTAAACGAGAGAGAACCCAAAGGCCTCTAGTAATGACACCAGCTAAATTTCTTGGAGCATATGAGAGAGAGAAGAATAAGGAGTTCATAGAAATGTTCAATTCAAATGGAAATCCAATGTTCGATGATCCAGAATTATTCGACACCTATGTTGAGAAATTTCCCATTGGGATGAAAAGGAAATCTATATTTTATAACCTCCCATATTGTGAGCATCTTAAGATTACCCACTTATTATATCCCATGCATATATTTAAAAATGTTTCATCTTCTTTATGGAGGCACATATCATCGAAATAAAGTGACACATTGGCTGTTAGAAAAGATCTTATTACTTCAAAAACTAAAAAGAAACATTGGCCAAAATGATTAGAAATTATAGGATCAGAGGCAAGTGTTGGTCCCTCTAATTCATGGTATTTCAAAGAAGGTGATGTCCCATGGATTTTAAAAAAATATTATATTTCTTTGGCAAAGGAAGTTATAATGGGTTTGAGGGTGTCATCTTCATACGGGTCTTCACTACGGCGCTGCTTCACAGTGGATGACCATTTGTCAGGGTTGAATCGCATGACCATATGAATCTTCTAAGAGTACGTATAATGTCAAAAGCATGATTTTGTTATTTGTTATATTAATAAAATTTATCCCATGCAGGGATCATAAAACATAACTAATTGTGTATGTTATTGCACATGTTTATAACTTTGCAGTGTCATTATCCTTTGTTCATGCATGAGTATGTGAAACGTGAATTCCCTCAAGACCTAGGACATGGCATATCTAAATTATCTGCAGTTGTATCTTGGATCACATCAAAGGAGATTCATGTGGCTAGCATTCCACGGTGGTGTGAAGAGATAGTTGAGATTGTTTGTATGTTTGAGAAGGAACTGCCGACGAGTTTCATGGACTTGTAGGTTCATCTTCTAATCCACCTAGTAGAAGAGGTTGAATTAGTTGGGGTGGGTTCTTGTCGTTGGATGTTCTTCTTAGAGAGGTACATGAAGAAATTGAAAGGTTTTGGTCGACAAAGGGCCAAACCTGAGGGGTCTATGGCAGAGGGGTACATATCGTATGACTCTTTCTATTATGCTAGTGAGTACATCAAGTAGATTGACAACAGACCAGGTGCAGTGATTTGGGACGATGAAAGGGATGAAGACAAATGAGAAGGGGAGTTGCTCCAAATGAGTCGAAAAAAATGCTTGATAAAGAGTAATCGACTTATAATCTTTCAAATTTACACAAAGTAATATTCATGTTAAACTTCGATATAATGTATATTTTCATATCTATGTACTATATAATGTTGGTTTGATTTCATCAGTGAATGTAGAAATTGAAGCAATCAATAAATTCGTTCATTACAAATTAAAGTGACACAACCATGGATCGCATTGTACAAACAAAACAGGATGAAATGGGATAGAGACAAGAAATAATTCATACGATTGAATGGTAAAAGTGTGCCTTATCCCAATCATTTAAAATAAAATATGCCCGAACATTTGGGTTTCTGACCAAGTCAGAGAGAAATACGGTGCAACCGGTCATTACCAGCGTGCTGAAGAGGATGTGCTAAACATAGGGATTGGGTGCAGCAACTCGAAAATAATCTATTTAATTTATATGTACACTTGATTAAACTTAATAATGGACCTTTTAAATGTAATTACATCTATATTTCATATTTTAACTATTGGGTTATTATAAGACACATGACACTATGATTTTTTTAACTTTTTTATAATAGGTGCATTTCTTCCCATCTATGTGGGCATATGGACACCATTTTCGCACAAAAAATTCCGATGTTGGAAACATCACACAAGATTATGGAGTGGAAGTCGAGTTCGATCAATCTAGTCGATCTAGCCACCGTGATCAAAACCTAGTACGAGGGACGTTAGGTTACGTCAGAAAGATACAAGAGATCATTGAAGTGGATTTCTCTTCTTTCCAATGTGTTATTTTTAGGTGCAAGTGGTGGGGCACCTTTGATCAGAATAATGTAAAGGAAGATCGTGATAGTAGGCTAATATGTATCAACTCTAGAAAGATGTGGGATGAAGATAAGGAGCCATATGTTTTCCCCAAACACTGCAAACAGGTGTTTTTTTACCCAGATGTGTTCGATAGGGATTGGTGGTTCGTATTGAGACATGACCCTAGATCAAAACATATTTTTTAGAACAATATTGTTATCATGCCATCTGAGCCGAAAGATAATGAGGGTGATCATGAGAACCGAGAGTGATATGTATGGTACATGTGTTATTTTGACATCAATATTTATACCTTTTAAGATGGTTTTTTCAAAACATTACAATATGTATTTTGAATTAATTGGTAATTTGCATTGTGTTAATGTTAAAATCAATATTTCATGACTTGAGAATTGTTATTTCGACATCGATATTTATACATTTTAAGATGGTTTTTTCGAAACATTACAATATGTATTTTGAATTAATTGGTAATTTGCATTGTGTTAATGTTACAATCAATATTTCATGACTTGAGAATTTGCAATTATGTTGATCTCAAAAGCAATCACGTATTGTATAAAGTTCTTTTTTTGTATGTAAAATCATAATAAAATAATGATAATTCTAAAGTACATGAATTTATTTGCATTATTTTCTAAATTTTATTATGTTACAAAAAAAAAATTCTAAACTTTATTATGTTACAAAAATTCATATTATTCTAGATTTATTATTTTACAATTATTTAAAATTTTACAAATTTACAAATTTACAAATTTTAATAAAATAATTTCACATTAATTATTTTACAAATATTTTACATAGAGTTAGAATTACAATTACAATTTTACAATTTCACATACAATTAGAATTAGAATTAGAATTTTAGAAGTTTACATATATACAATTACAATTTTACAAATTTAAAATTTACAATTACAATTATAATTTTACAAATTTACATATATACCATTACAATTACAATTTTATAATTTTACGTACAATTACAATTTTATAATTTTACATATATACAATTACAATTTTATAATTTTACATACAATTAGAATTACATTTACAATTTTACAATTTTACATACAATTAGAATTACAATTACAATCATTTCACAATAAATTAAATATTACAATTAAAATTAAAATTTTACAAATATTTTACATACAATTACAATTAAAATTACAATTACAAATACAACTACAATTTTAGAATTTTACATACAATTAGAATTACAAATATTACAATTCTACAATATCATGATAATTTAATATTAAATTAATTAATAAACATCACAATCATGATAACCATCGTACAAACATCATATTCAACTAAAAAACACATTCAAATTCGCTAACATCATCGTGATCATGATCATCTAACAAAACACAATTAGCATTGTATAACATCATCACAGCATAAACATCAAATGTACATCTCATATGAAATAACTGCTATCACATACACATCTATCTACAAGTTGCACATTAAATGAACATATCTAACATGACCTAACAATATACACATCATGATGATCACCAACATGTAAATTAAGTACAACTGCAACATGAACATAAAATACATGGACCATACATATATATAACTCAATAATTTCAAAAATATACAATCGTAATATAAATTTCATATATCAGCTAGTGGTACATCATCAATATCAGTACTATTTGAGACCCTCTCATTCAATGGTGTAGCATCGACAAGCTCAGATACATGTTGATCATCATCACGTGCCTACTGATATGGTACTGGTGCCTCATGCTGATCAGGATCAATTGTTGGCTGCTCATCATGATGACTCGACATGGTCGATGGTCCAGCCTGCTCATGATCATGGGTACTGCTGGATGTTGCAGGCTGCTGACTCGACATAGACGATGGTCCAGCCTGGTCTCCATGATGACTGTTGCTCGATGCTAGTGGAGGTTGCTCATTTGGCACGGCACGAGGTGAACCATGATAACTCCCCTTATCGTGTTCATCAAAAGATGTGTCGTCGCTGCTCGCGAACTATCGATCACGTGCTGCATCTCGGCCACACCTATAATGTGAAAGGGTCCTCCTCAACCGCGTAACTAAGGTCATAGCGCCTACGACATGTCGCATCAGGTTGTACATGCCACTCCACATATGTACCAGTCTACCATCGGCTTGTATGCCTCTCATAGTAGTGGGCTTGAATCCCGCCTCAATAATCAATAAACAGATTTTGGTCACCCAACTCCATCCTCAATCTACTATCAAGCCTACCACGCCTAGCAAAAGGCAGTACCAGTGCACCAACAAGAGCAGGTCTCTCTGCACCAGCTTCATGCTAATCCTCGGCATTTTGCATATCCTAATCGTCATCAAGATCGACACTTGGATCAATGTGTGGTGTGCTGGCATGTCCTCGCCATCAAAAGACCCAATGTCTGCAAAATATATATAAGTACACAACAATAATTAGACAATTTCATTACACAATTTAATAAAAAAAAGTTAAAGGACATGTTAGAATAAATTAAAATAAAACAATAATATTACCTCTATTATGCGACGGCTCATCATCTGTGAAGACGATGTTGACACACCCTCTCCAATACAAACCAACATAAGGACAGGGGACCATAATGAAGGGATGCTTGTCAACACTGTCTAGCAAGTCTAGTGCATCATGTGATATCCTCGTGGAAAACTTAGTCTCGTCCCTCTTGGGTGTCATCTGTCCCCACATGTGCATCCGTGACTCCAACATCGGCCTGTGAGGCTTCCGAACAAAAGTAGGCCTCGTCTCTGGAAATCTCTCAAAAAATAAAAATAAAAATCTCTGAATCAAAAGGGAAGTTGACCCTCCCTTCTGCATGAGCATGCCATCTATCTAAGGTTGTATAGAACTCTCGCAAAAAAATGGCAGACCACCTGACAAGTCGTGGCTCCTATACTAAAGAATCAACATAATATAGAACTGGGCAACTAATGCATTGCTCGCCGCTGGTGTTGTGTAAAAGGGTCAAAATCAGAAGTAAGAGGCTCCTCACCTCCTCTCTACCAAATGTAGCAATACATAAGTGACCTCCAGAGACTTAAAAATCTGAAGGAGACAATATATATGTGCTAATGTATCTCTGGGAGTACACCAACTATTCCCTGCTGCATAGCCAACTAAAACCTCTGGGAATGAGGGAAAATCCACCCCTCTCCTCGATAGCCCTGTAATGAAATATATTTCCTCCTCAGTGGGCATGTACCACTGGTTAGGACCAACCCAGAAAGCCTGTAGGTGGGCATTCCAGCTGCGGATAAGATATATAAAAAACAAACCATGTCCCTTTAGGGAAGTAGCCTCCTCATAGAACTTGAGGAGGCCTACCTGCCTTAGGAGCCCCTGGGTAGCTACTATAATAGGGTGAGGGTACGCATCTCTCTCCCTCTCTCGTGCCTCCCATAGGTGAACCATGTTATACTAGTCCACATGTTGTTGTTGGTGTTCCCTCTCTTCTCTCCTTTCACATCTCCAAATGAAATACATATTAAATAAATAAAAAACATTAAATGAGACATGTATTTAGGAATATACATATATAATTTTTTTTGGAAAAAAATAACAGTCGGTGCGCCAAAAAACACAAGCATGCACCGGTACCAGTGCGTCTTTTTTTTTCACGCACCCGTGGTGGTGCACCATAAAATATCAACGCATCAGAGGCGGTGCAACTGAAAATTTTCAGTGCATAGCCCTCCTACAATTGTTCTTTAGTCAACGGTGCGGTGGTATAATAGACCGCACTGTTGACTATGGACCATGTCAGGAGGGTGGTGCGTTGACCAAACTACATGCCCACGGGCGTATATTTTGGCCAACGCATTGACCTCCTGGCATCAGTACATAGTCAAAAATGCAGTCTTTTACTAGGTTGCATCATTGACCGTGTCGAAATTCCGGAATGCATTGCGCTGACAAAAGTACTTGCCTCAGGGCAGATATTTCTGTCAACGCATCACATTGCTGCTATTCTACAGGGTCAAGGGTGCGACCAGGTAACTAACCGCACCGCACTTTTTTTAAATTTTAAAATAGCACAGTGCACCTTTCGATACCACCTCGGAACTGGTGCAGATATCGTTAGCAGCAGTGGTGGTGTAGCCTGTAAATTTATAGGCAGCACCGCGAACCAGTTTGATCCGAACGGCTCAAATGCACTGCGCGACAATATTTTTTTTTTTAATGGTTAATTTTAAGGAAATTTACAATTCTAATCCACTAAAAGGCTTAATTATGAAAAAACAAGAAAAATACATGTACATTTGGCCGTCGAGGAGGCATATTGGCTATATAATTTGCAAAATAAAATTTTCCCACCATTTTGTAAAATTAAAAATGGAGATTGGTGGGCAATGCACACCAGCAGTGCATGCAATGGGTGCAATGGGAGCACCGATTTCAGGGTGGCTCAGACAAGGATAAATTGCACCAGTGCTTGAGAGCTCTGGAGCATTGAGAAAAGTGAAAAATGTTGTTTTTTGGCCATAATTGTCTTTTTATTTAACCCTGTTCCAGTGCGCAGGGTTTTATAGGCACACTGGTGTGGTTTCTTAAGACCACACCAGGAAGTTTCTATTTTAGTGTGGGGTTTTAGGCTGCACTAGTGTAGAATATTGTAAATCACCGAACAGGTTTGTATGGAGCGCACGATGTCTAGTGTGCCTATATTTTTTGCGCACTAGTGCTTTATCTTGTTGAATGCATCGGTGTAGTTTAGTATGATAAGAACATCGGATGAAAAACATCCAAAAAAACCTCCACCCGCCAACCTCCTCTAGTAACCTCCGCTAGAAACGGATGTATGGGGTATTTTTATAAGGGGTTCCTCAAAAACATCTACTGGAGGGTCTCTTCCTTGTACTGATGTCAATACTGGAGGATGATGAAATCAAGAAGCAGAAAGTGGACAAGATGTTAGCCCCCTAATTTTCTCTCTTTTTTCCATTTTCCCCTTCCTAAATCATAACCATTTACCTTTGTTTTACCTCTTTTATGCACCCTCATCTTGCACTAGTCCAAGCACAGTGACATATTTCGTATAAAATTTATTTTTCATATTTTTAATTCAACTTATCATTAATTAATTATTTATTACATGATTTCTTACTTTTAATCACTCTTTGTAACTTATCGATATCTCCAATTTTTATTTGGTAGTTAGAGTACTTACCGTGACCATTGATCCTAGTGCAGGATTGGATGTTGCACCGTTGCTAGCACAACAAATCCTTGTAGCAGATCCGAACCTCCTTGATCACCACCTCATTTTGAGTAGCTTTAGCCACGACAACAAGATCGATCCAAAGGCAGCCGAGACTAAATCTGTGAAGGACGAAAGCTAGATATTGGCTACGGCTAGTTTTCCTAACTATCTAATTTTGAAGGCCAAAAAGCTAAATTATGCATTTGGTTATGTAATCGGTTAAATGATCTATTTTGGCCTTTGGCCAAAGATCTATATAATGTAGAATACAAATAGGACTAAAAAAAAGTTTTGACCACAGAAGAGAACAGAGACACAGCTATAGAGGCGGTAACAGATTGTTGTACTTTGTTATCGCCTGAATCTGGGCTGGACGATGTATTAATGTATGTACTTGCCTCAGTGAATTAATAAAATGGAGCTCTGCCTCATGTTTCACAAATTGTGTTTCTATATTTGAGCTTATGAATTGATTAAGGTACTAAGAAACATTTTTATTTAAAAGGGAAATGCATTGGTTGGCTAGGGCCCAGCCAACCCAGCACGTTTACCCCACTTCCTATTTTCCTGTAATTTGTGTTTCATAGTCAAGTGTGATTTAATTTTAAGCACATGCATTCCTGTTTGAGTGAAATCGGATCCGTTGTGTGAAGTAGATAAATTTTCTCTTCCTTCAAATTCCTTTCCTGCACTTGATTTCAGATTGGTTTTCCCCGTTTGATCCAAGCAGGAGAAATGAACCTGCACCAGTGCACCTTGGTGTGATGCAGCAAGCCTTCTTATTCTACTTCCTGCAATATTCTTTCTTTCATTAAATGCTTATGACAGGATAAATGTATATTGATTGTTTTTGTATTCCTGCACTCCGTTAAGATTAGAAACATTCAATTTTTATGTGTGCAATTTGATTTAACAGTACAATAGCACTTGCAATAATTAAACACTCATTTTAAGAATTAAATGCTAAGTGCAGGAAGCTCTGATCCGGTGCAAGAACTAGTTTCTTGCCACAGGATCTGAGTGCTTTGAACCTGGAAAAGTTCAAGCCCTTGCATGAAGTAAAAAGCCTTTAGTAAAGACACCATTTATACCTTATGCATAAATCTTTGTTCCTGCACTAGTGGAAGCAGACTGCAAAAGTGCAGGACAGATTAGGGCAAGAAGGAAATCTCTAAAGGCGCAGTTTTAAGGGCCCATCCGATGAGACTGATAAGTATCTCTGCTAAATAAAAACACACACTCAGTATTTAAACAATAATTAGCTAGAGTCATTGCCTTTTATTTTTAATTCCCTCTTTCAAATGCATTCTTCCTTGTTCCAGTCTTAGATTATTTTGATGTTTCAAGTTGCCTTTTTCTCTTTTTAATTTGATTCTGCAATCTTCCTTTAAAGAATGTAGGGATTTATATTAGGAAGATTCATACCATCTCTGGCATTTCCTATGCTTTGTCTCTAAGTTTACGGATCCCCCAGGTTGACAAATTAAGTTTTGAGGAGTCTGCTTAAGTGTAATTCCTGCACCCAACATTTTGGTGCCATTATCGAGGAGGCGATTTGATTTGGTAAGAATTTTCTAATTATACAATAGAGGTAATTTTTTTCTTTATTTTTGCAGTATTGTTTCGAAAATCTTGTATGAAGGAATTTTAGTGGTGTTAATTTATTTCTGACAACATTTTTACTATAATTTGTTTGTTATTTTTCTTTCTTTTTTGAAATGAATGCCTAGAAAAGGTAAGGGTTCGAAGCCCACTAAGGGCCAAAATAATTCTAAAATCAATTCTCATATTGGGCCTCCTTTTGTAAGCAGGAAGCCCAATCCAATTCAAACCCATCACGCAGGAACAATCCACCTGGATTTTGGTGACAACAACTCTGGTGTGGTTCAGCCTGTTGAGAGCAGTACAAGTAAAAGGGAAACAATGGTGGACCATGAAGATCATTTGGAAGCGACTGGTGAACACCAGGTAAGTAAAGAACAATCCACTTTTGTGTTTCCAATTGTGGATCCTGATACTGTGCCGCAAATGAAGAATATTCCACCATCAGCTCTCCCTCATTTCCATGGTAAATTTCATGAAGATCGTGACTCTTTTCTATTCGAGTTTGATATTCTGTGTAGAAGTTATGATTATTCAACTGACGCTCAGAAGTTAAGATTATTTCTTGTTACTCTCAAGGACTCGGCTCTATGCTGCTTATGGGGTTAGGAGGAAACACTAGAAACTCTTCGGATCAGATGAAGAGAGTGTTTTTGTCTAAATATCAAGAATATTGCAAAACTCGGGACATGCAGGATGAGATTTTTACAATCATACAGGATGATGATGAAACTCTTGAAGATTACCTAGAAAGATTTCTATATATTTTACAAAGGTAGAAACTTAAGTTTGATCCCAGTACTATTAGAACCTTGTTCTTAAGAGGACTTACTGATAATGCTAGAAATAATTTAAATTTGTTAGGACAAGGTGATATTTCTTAGCAAAATTTTGAACAAATTTGTGAATTATGCAGGAAATTTTCAAGAAATCAGTATAGATCCAGTAGAGGAACTCAAAATAGAAATAGAAAAAATGAATCTACTAATTCTATTATTATTGGACTAGAAAATAAAATGGAAAACATGAAAATTGATATAATGAATACTGTTACCAAACAGTTAGACTCTTTAAAATTTCAGCAAAAACTCATGAAGGAACAAGATTCATTATGTATTTTCTATCCTAAATGTAGAGACAAGCATCCTCCTAAAGAGTGTCCTCTTAATTTGAAAGAAACTAATAAGTGTGCTATTTGTGCAGAAGACCATGTCATAGAAAAATGTCCCTTTATACCAGGACTTAAAGTTGTATTTACATGGGGACAACCTGAAGCTGAATACTTGTATGTTATGGGAGAAAGAAGGAATTGGCCTCAGGTAGGTGCAGGTATGGCTCCTGAATCTTCTCCACAAAATTTTGGTTATAATTCACATGCATATTCTTATCCTAACACTAATCAGCAGTGGCAGTATGGGAATCAATATCAGCATGGGCAACCTACTCAACCATGGCAACAAGGTTGGAGAGGGCTAACTCATTCTCCATACTCCTGCCAGCCACCTATGCAGTCATATCCATCTACGCATATACCTTATTCAATGCCTCAACTTCCGAGTCAGTCTACTCCACTGTTGCCTTTACCTCCACCCTTTCGACCTCCTCAGTTTCCTGCTCAACCTATGCCCAATCCTAAAAATAATAAAGTAGTGAAAATGATCTATGTAACAAACCCACCTTTACCATTCAAGTACCAGTCTATTCCAATTGGGTTTCATGATATTTAATTAATATCTGGAAGGACTGTAACATCAGAAAATCAAAAGAAACCTATAATGATTTTTGAAGAGAAAGGAGAAGAGGAAACTCTTAACCATTCTCCGAAAGTTGTCGCTAAGCAGCCCTTACCCTCTGAATCCTTTCCATCTTCTTCCAACCAGCCTCCCTTCCCAGAGAGGCTAGTAATGGAAAGAAGTGAGCCTATTTCTAAGACTAGTTTGGCATCTGAGCTTCAGAATATTTTCATTAAGATACCTTTTCTTCAAGCCATTAAAGAGACCCCCATTTCTTGAGGAACTCTATCTCAAGAAACCTAGGAGGAAGATATTGGAACCCCAAACCATTCAATTTATTGGTAGGGCAGCAAAGTTTATGACAGGATGTGTGTCTATGGAAAAATATACTGATACTGGAAACCCTGTTGTCTCAGTTCAGATTGGTAATGTCCTTGTCTCTAATGTTCTTATAGACCTGGGAGCAGCCATTAATTTCATGACTAAGCAAACCATGGATCAACTTTGGTTATATCATCTTCGCCCTACTCCCATTGTACTTGAATTAGCAGATAGATCTAAAATTAAGCCAGAAGGAGTATTGGACGATATGATCATCTCATTAGATTCTTGGGAATATCCTGCTGATTTCATTATGCTTCAGCCAAAGAACCCAGTAGGAGGACATCCGTTGATCTTGGTTCGACCATGGCTTGCTACGTCTGATGCATATATTGGGTGTCGTTCTGGTGATATGTATATTTCGCATGGAGATTCTAGTAAGAAATATACCTTATACCCCCCTGCCAGATCCATTCGGGACCTTCGAGATACTTTATGGTTGGATCAAAGCAGTGATGAGGAGACTCAGCCCATTTCCCTTATCCATCATTACACTGGGTCTTCACAAGAATATGAGATTCAAGATTTCATGAATAATCTAGACACTATGCCTAATTTTGAGCCATTGAGCCAGATTTTCAGCCTAGATTTTCAAGATAATCATGATTCTCATTCTTCTGTACCGCTGCATTTGACCACTCCCTTGAGTACTCCTGAGCTTGATACTACTCTTTTTGAGAGTAGTTTAAATCCTCAGACATTATTCCAATTGACTCATTCAAATAGAGCGCCTTGTACTGTTGGTAAAACCATTTTAGTGCCTTTTCTCTCGGGCTATGAAGATATGAAGGTATTCCTTCCAACTTGTACATTATATCTATATCTGGTAGAAGAACCCTACCGTCTAAATCCTGCTTTAATGAATCTAGCTCTAAGAGATATTGTGAAGGAAGAAGTACAAAAACTCTTGGATGCCAGTTTTATCTATCTTATTTCGGACAGTTAGTGGGTCTCTCCATTAGTGATAGTACCTAAGAAAGATGGAAGATGGTGTATTTGTATTTATTATCAAGAATTAAACAAATCCACTCTCAAATATTACTTCCCTCTCCCTTTCATTAACTAGGTGCTTGATACCTTTGTAGGAAAGAAATATTTTTCCTTTTTGGATGGCTTCAGTGGCTATAACCAGATACACATTGTAGCTGAAGATCAGGATAAAACAAATTTTACATGTCCATGGGGTATATTTTCTTATAAATTACTTCCCTTTGGTTTATGTAATGCCCCGGCTACCTTTTAAAGGGTAGTCCTAGTCATTTTTGCTAATCTAGAATTTGTAGAAATTTATATGGATGAATTTTTTGTGTCTGGTGATTCTTTTCAAGAAGCTTTCAAAAATATGGAGAAGGTACTTCTCTGTTGTCAGGAAGCCCATCTCACCTTGAGTGACAAGAAATTTAGATGAATGTGAAAAGAGGGAGTGGTACTTGGCCATTTGATTTATGGTAAAGGTATCCAGGTTGATCTAGAAAATATTGAAATCATTTTTCATCTTCCTGCACCCAAAACTCAAAGGGAAGTAAGAGGTTTTTTAGGACATGCTGATTACTATAGAAGATTCATTGAAAATTTTTCTAAGATAGCTACCCCTCTTTTCCGACTTCTAGCTAAGGATAGTGAATTTTCTTGGTCCACAGCTTGCCAACAGTCTTTTGAAACATTGAAGGAAAATTTAGTACAAGAACCAGTTTTGAGAGGTCCTAACTGGTCCCTGCCTTTTCACATTTCCTCTGATGCTTCAGATTTGGCTATTGGCGCATCTTTAGGACAAGAGGAAAATAAGCAATTCTATGCTATTTATTATATTAGTAAGAATTTTTCTTCCGCTGAATTAAATTATACAGTTACAGAGAAAGAGTTTTTAGCTGTAATTTTTGCAATTAATAAGTTCAGGCACTATATTACAGGATATCAAGTATTTGTACATACTGATCATTCCACTATTAAATATTTGATGAAAAAACCATTGACTAGCAGTAGAGTGACTAGGTGGTTTCCATTGTTGCAGGAATTTAATGTTACTATTGTTGATAGACTAGGAAAATCTAATGTTGTAGCAGCTTTTCTTTCTAGATTGGATAATCCTGGTGAAGCAACTCCTGTTAATGATGATTTTCCGGATGAACATATTTTTTCTATGTCAACAGATTCTCCGTGGTTTTCTAATATTGCTAATTATTTGGTTACTGGGAAAACACCACCCCACTTTTCCGCTCGTGAAAAGCGGAATATTATTCAGAAAAGTGTTGCATACTCCTGGATTCAAGGAGATCTCTTTTGCACTGGTCCAGATCTGATTATCCGTAGATGTGTAAGAGAGGAGGAAGTGTTTGACATATTGAAATCTGCTCATGATGAACCTTGTGGAGGCCACTTCGTTGATAAGTGGACTACATATAAAGTATTGCGTGCTAGTTACTTTTGGCCTTCCTTGTTTAACGATGCCAAACCGTATGTCAGGCGATGTGATAGCTATCAATGAGTGGGCCAGCCTAATCAAACCAATGAAATGACTTTATTCCCCCAAGCTATGATTGAGCCATTTGAAAAATGGGCTATTGATTTTATAGGGCCAATAAATCCAACATAATTAAGTAAAAAGAATATTTTCGTTTGTAGAGATTTTGTTACAAAATGGGTAGAAGCTAAAGTTGTTTTCTTTGCTACAGAAAAATTTGTTGTTGATTTTCTTTTTACTGAAATCTTTACTAGATTTGGTGTGCCTAGAGAAATTATTTCTGACAATGGTCTATAGTTTATTTCTAATCTGGTACAGGGTGTTATGGAGCAATACAATATTTGGCATAGGAAATCCACGTTGTATCACCCGCAAGCAAATGGCCAGGTGGAATCAACAAACAAAGTGATTGAGTCCATTCTTACAAAGACAGTAAATATGCATCAGAAAGACTGGGCTAAAAGATTACCATAAGATTTGTGGGCATACAGAATCGCTTGGAAAAATAGCATGGGACATACACCATATGAGATGGTATATGGCAAACAGGTTTTGTTACCAATTGAATTCCAGATCAAAACTTTCAAAACTGCACTTCAGTTAGGACTAGATCTCTCTGAGGCACAACAACAGCGTCTTCTCCAATTAAATGAGTTAGATGAATTTCGTAGGGATGTTTTTCAGCAGAACATACAGATTCAACAACAACGCAAAAGGTGGAATGACAATTCTATTCAGAAAAATCAATTCCAACCAGGTGATTGGGTGCTCCTTTATGATTCTAGATTTAAATTTTTAAAGGGAAATTCCATACACATTGGATGGGACCTTATGAAGTGGTCTGAGTATTCGAGAATGGAGCAGTAGAATTGAAAACTATTGATGGAAAAAATTCAGTGTTCTTGCTTAATGGACACAAATTAAAGAAGTATTTTCAGCCACTTTCTAGGAAAGATTTTACACAGCAAGTCCAACAACAATTCAGGATGGTAGTGGTGAATGGTAATACCAACCTTTTGAAAACATGAATTCTTCTTCTTTAAAAATAAAATAAAATAAAAAATAATTAAAATACAAAAAAAAATTAAATAAAAAGTAAAGAAAAAATATTTTCCTGTAATTATGAAAATCAGTTCACTGACATGATTGCAGAAGGATCAACCTGAAAGCGAGCTTGTTGGCAGGAAGATCAAAAATTTATAATAAAAAAGAATGTGCTTGATCTTTAGATATGATAGCGACCACCATGTAAAAGCAGGTTCAACAGAACCAACCTTTATACAATTGGGGTAATTAGCATGGATATTTTTATTCAAGTAACGCTTAATTCTCGCTGCAGTTATTTTTCTTACACCAGTGTAAGCAGACCTTCCAGAAAATTTTATGCCTTTCTTCATATTCCACTTTCGTAATATTCCCTCAGTTTTCTTCTTCAATCCCAGAATGATTAACCTTCCCATATTCTTCTGAATTTACCCTGTCTGTTTCATAAAACCCCACTTTACCCTTGAAATCAGTTCACTGACATGATTGCAGAAGGATCAACCTGAAAACCAGCTTGTTGGCAGGAAGATCAAAAATTTCTAATAAAAAATAATGTGCTTGATCTTTAGATATGCTAGCGACCACCATGTAAAATCAGGTTCAACAGAACCAAACTTTATACAATTGGGGTAATTAGCATGGATATTTTTATTCAAGTAACGCTTAATTCTCGCCTGCAGTTATTTTTCTTGCACCAGTGCAGGCAGACCTTCCAGAAAATTTTATGCCTTTCTTCATATTCCACTTTCATAATATTCCCTCAGTTTTCTTCTTCAATCCTAGAATGATTAACCTTCCCATATTCTTCTGAATTTACCCTGTCTGTTTCATAAAACCCCACTTTACCCTTGAATTTTTTTCCCTATCCCACTTCTGTTTATCCCCTCTTGTGGTACAATTCTTGGAATCCCTATAAGATAATTCCTTCCCATTCTGAAATTTCCCTTTTCCCACTTCTTTTTTCCCTCATGAATTCATTACAGGATCTCGCGCATAAAGAGCAGAAGGATATGCTTTGAAGCATCAAGAAAGGGCGAAGCAAATTTCCAGTATAAGTTCAGGAAGCCATGTTGGAATTCTAGCCTATATTTTACCTAAATTCCCTTTTCTTTTCTTTTTCAGATATTATGCTTGCACTAGTGCAAGCATGTCGTCCTATATAATAAGTGCAATCAGAATGGTACTAGCAGAATAGCATAGTTTAAGCGGTGCAAGCAGATCGGTGCAAGCATGCACCCTGTCAGAAACATAGTACAATTTTTTCTTTTTATAGCATACATCATAGGAAAGTGGTCATCATGAAAGTTTATAAGAAGTTTTTTCACTTAGTCGATGGGTACTTGTGCTATCATATTAACTAGGAGAAAATTATTTAAAGTACAAGGTGTTTTTAAGTTAAGAATCATGATAATTTTTTAATGAATGCTAAAGTTATTTTTTGAATTATGAAGGAGTGTGGAAGTGTTTAACCGTTGCTTGGATATAATTGCCCCTTTCCGCCATAATCCTAGATGTCCTTCACTCGTAATGATTACCTCACCTAGCCGTTAAAACACTATTGCAAGTACCAGTCCGGCACGATCTCAAAGATGCCACACATCCACGGCTATTTCAGTGGAATGAATGGGTGATAAGATGGAAGGGATGGTGGACGGTTGGATCCATATCTATAAGAACCAATTTTCCCAGTGTTGCATGTAAATTCTTGACTGTTCATAACTGTTAAGTAGTGATGCCTCCTGTTCGAAATGAACCTTCGTCTCTTAGTAGGGTAGAACAGAGTGCTGAGTATCGCAATAGTATTGCACTATTGTGAGACTCAGGCTTTCTTCAATACTTGCAAAATTTTGACAGGCACAATAGTGAAGTGGCCCTACAGTTTGCCAGAAGTTTCAAAAATGGCCAAGTAAAAATTGGGCCTCTAAAATTTGAGGTTACGGAAGAATTTATAGCAGCAGTGACAGGCTTGGAAAATATTGGTGAGCAGTGGTTTAAAAATAAGAAACTATAAATGAAGTGATGGCAGCGTTTCATCTTCGACAATAAGATGAAGGTATATGGGAAGAAAGGAATTCCGCGCAGTGCCCTGCTGGGATAGTGGTGGGACCTCCTTTTCATCCTACAGAAATTCATAACTTGTGAGGGAAGGTACTCCCTCACTTTTGTGTACCATTTTAGGATTTTGTAGCATTTCAAAGTCGGCCAGCACGTGCGTTGGAGGATTAATTTCCCCCATTTTTTGCTAACGAGCTTGGAAAAAATGGAAAAGGGTGTGCGGGATGGACGGGCAGACTAGGCCGACAAGAAGTTATATCACCATGACCTGATAAATATTTTGGTCCAGAAACAATTAGAATTTAAAGGCATGACCTGGGAGGCACTATTAAAAAAGCTACATAAAAATATAGATGTTGGAAAGGAGACAGAGGACCCCGCCAGCACAAGCAAGGGTCTGAGTAAGAATGTAAAGGGGAGTCCTTCTTGCACCAGTGAAAAAAAGGAAAAGACCTGAAAAATAAATAGAAGAAAGGGTCCCATCTCCAAATAAGAAGACAGCTAGTGCACCTATTGAAGAGACTCCTTCTACGACACCAGTACAGGCACAAACCCCCGAAGAAGACAACATGTCAGTCCTTGCGGACGCAGAAAATTTTGTAGAGGTCAAAGATGACACTCTGTTGGTTGATTTCATTAAAAGGGCCCAGAAAAAGAATGAAAAATCTAGTGCAAGCAAAGAACCATATTCCCCACAGGACATTGAATCCCCTTCTGTACCAGTGCAAGAAGAAGAAGAACGAGAAGAAGAAGAAGAAGAAGAAGAAGAAGAATAAGAAGAGGGAGGAGTGTTTGCTGAAACCATAAGGGATACTGAGGTCCCTGAGGAATACACAGCACCTGTCAAGATATAAGAAGAAGAAGATTTGGTAGCTCCTACTTCTCAGATAGTTGAACTAGAGCTTCAAGTGCAGAACTTAGAACAACTCATAGCTAAAGCGCAGGAGGATAAAGAACAGAGTAAAGAAGAATTAACTACGGAGATCCAGAAAAAGAAAGGAGAAGTTAGAGTTTTGAAGTACCAATTTGCGATGTTTCAAGTGACTTAAAAAGGTGACAAAGAAACTAAATAACATTAGAAAGAAGAATTCATTGCAGGCTGAAGTTAGTATGTCAGAGCAGGATTGAGCTAGAATGCTCAACATTTTGAAGGTTTTTTGCAAAGGTAAAGAGTTGTGTGAGGACACACAACATCTTAGGGATGGGAGGATGTTAGCCCCCTAATTTTCTCTCTTTTTTCCATTTTCCCCTTCCTAAATCATAACCATTTACCTCTGTTTTAACTCTTTTATGTACCCTCATCTTGCACTAGTCCAAGCATGGTGACATATTTCGTATAAAATTTATTTTTAATATTTTTAATTCAACTTAGCATTAATTAATTATTTATTACATGATTTATTACTTTTAATCACTCTTTGTAACTTATCGATAACTCCAATGTTTATTTGGTAGTTAGAGTACTTACCATGACTGTTGATCCTAGTGCAGGATCAGATCTTGCACCATTGCCAACACAACAAATCCTTGTAGCAGATTCGAACCTCTTTGATCACCACCTCGTTTTGAGAAGCTTCAGCCACGACAGCAAGGTCGATCCAAAGGCAGCCAAGACCGAATCTGTGAAGGACGAAAGCTGGAGATTGGCTATGGCCATTTTTTTCTAACTATCTAATTTTGAAGGCTGAAAATCTAAATTTTGTGTTTGGTTATGTAATCGATTGAATGATCTATTTTGGCCTTTGGCCAAAGATCTATATAATTTAGAATGTAAATAGGACTAAAAAAAAATTTTGATAGCAGAAGAGAACAGAGACACAGCCAGAGAGATAGTAACAGGTTGATGTACTTTGTTATCGCTCGAATCTAGGCTGGATGATGTATTAATGTATGTACTTGCCTCAGTGAATTAATAAAAGGGAACTTCGCCTCATGTTTCACAAATTGCATTTATGTATTTGACCTGATGAATTGATTAAGGTACTGAGCAAATTTTTTATTCAAAAGGGAAACGCGCTAGTTGGCTAGGGCCCAACCAACCCAACACGTTTACCCCATTTCCTATTTTCCTATAATTTGTGTTTACATTGTCAAGTGTGATTTAATTTTAAGCACATGGATTACTAGTTTCTTGCCACGGGATCTGAGTAGTTTGAACTTGGAAAATTTCAAGCCCTTGCATGAAAATCCTATAGTAAAGACACCATTTATGCCTTCTGCATAAATCTTTGTTCCTGCACTAGTGCAAGCAGACTGCGAAAGTGCAGGACAGATTAGGGCAAGAAGGAAATCTTTAAAGGAGCAGGTTTAAGGGCCCATATGATAAGACTTCTAAGTGTCTTTGCTAAAGAAAAACACACACTCAGTAGTTAAAAAATAATTAGCTAGAGTGATTTCCTTTTATTTTTAATTCCCTCTTGCAAATGCATTCTTCCTTGTTCCAGTCTTAGATTATTTTGATGGTTCAAGTTGATTTTTTCTCTTTTTAATTTGATTTTGCAATCTTCCTTTAAAGAAAGTAGGGATTTATATTAGGAATATTCATACCATATCTGGCATTGCCTGTGCTTCATCTCTAAGTTTACAGATCCCTCGGGTTGATTAATTAAGTGCCGAGGAGTTTGCTTAAGTGTAATTCTTGCACCCAACACAAGATGCCAAAAAAATTGTAGCTAAAACAACAGCCATTGTAGACCATTTGATGTGTTGACGCCAATAAGAGAAGGAGATGGTGAATGCATTCTTCAAAATGTGGAATTTGGAGCCGCGGAGGTAAAAATAATGGTCATTTATTTTCTTATGATTATTGATATTGGAACTCATTGTTTTAGTTTAGTCAGATGGGCTTAACTTGGAAAAGTGGTTTCCAAGGAGAATCTTGCATCGAATGCATGTGTGTGCAAAGGATGAATAGGATTCACAGTGGAAAGTCCATCAGACAATATTTCCAAGCATAGATGGATTTCTTTGGTACAACAAGGTGTTTAATCAGTGGGCAAGCAGCCAGCAAGTGTTGGATTCCTTCAGCAACGAAAGGAGGACATTGGTTGAATTTCCAAGCCATTTGTAAGGCAAGGCATGTCAGTGAACCAAAGTGGTTTTCATGGAGATTTTTCCAAGTAGAATCAAGTTGATAGAAATTGGAAAATAGATGAGTATTAAACTCTCATTCGATAACTTGCTTTTGTGGGACAAAAATCCTGTTAGTGGGAAGGAGTGATTAGAAACTGGATTGGGGGAAAAAATTTGCTAAAAAATCAAAGTGCTCAAAATCACTCAAAACTAGAACAACCACGAAGTGCTTGTCACCCTGATTTTCGTGCACTTTGTTTCATCAAAAAACAGCTTTGTTTGTGAAAGTTAGAGCATGATGTCCGCTTTGCCAAATAGCCGAATTTAAAAATAAAAAGTCAAACAGGGTCAAAGGGGTCAAATTTTTGGTCAAAAGTTGGTTTTCCTCTAGCCAATGTTGTGCTTACACTTGTCAGCTTTTGGTTGGCCCAAATTTCTGGGGTACATTTCAATTTTTGGTTGGGTGTTGACCGGGCCAATGTTGTGCTGACACATGGCTAGCCCGGAGGCCACCATGTGCCCCTCAAAGGCCAAAATATGGTTAAGGTTGGTCGAAATCATATTATGTTTGGTGGAAAAATTTTTATATGGTGTATGGAAGGAGGTCGGGCTCGACCCCCTGACCTCCCCCACACAAATGCAACATCTTACCATCTCAGCTATGCAACAGTTCTTACAATACATAGTTCTTGCCATTTATTTAAATCTTAGTTTGGATTATGGCAGGGGTAAGTGGGGCTAGCCCCTTATCATAGGACCTCACATCAATTAACATGGTGGATACCATCCAAAACGCGGGTTTAAAACTATAAAACATGCTTAATTAAAGCATTAATCGAAGTTAAATGCACTAATCCATTTGATTAATGTGGATTATTAACCGCGTCATTAGTGCGCTAAACCCTCATTTAATTACCACTAAACTACACTTATATCTAATTAAACCGAGCTTATCATTTGTGGTTAATTTGGCGGAGTTTTCTAGATTTGGCACGACCTCCAGTTTTGTCGGAGTTAACTCGATTTACTCCAGTTTTGGAATGGTTTCCTAGGCTAAAATTGAGGAAACCATAACTGGAGCATTATTCGACCAAATTGGACTTAGAATGAGTGTATTCTAGTAGATTTTTATTCTATGAGTAGTTTGGTGTAGGTTTTAGAGGCAGAGGAGCACTTCTAGAAGTTATTTTTCCACTTTGAAGATTAAATATGCCTAGGGCCACCATGAGAGGAGGTCATGTCTGCATCACTTAAAAACCATTTGAAGAACCAAAAGAGGCTACATAGTGGGTTTTGGGTCTTCTGAATCAATTGGAGCAGGTTGGAGAGCCATTGGAGCACTGTAGGTGCATGTAATTATATAATTTACCACTAATCCAAACATGACCAAGCCATTGAAGAAGGTCCAAGGAGACGTATCACAGGAGGGGTGAACTCCTTTATCATATTTGTGTAATGTGTTTGTTGTGTATTACATTCTCTATAATGTACCTTTTTTTAATGTGTTTTTAAATATAATTTACTTCATGAATTTATCATAAAATACACACAAATTTGACACATAAACCCTCTCATAAAGTGGCTATTTGAGACGATCCTTAAGCACACTTTTATTTTATACTGATGAGGAAGCTAGCATAGCAAAATTAGTTTGTCAATATTCAGATCACACTCCTTCCTAAGGTTCATTAAAAATACTCGGAAGGGAAAATTGGGGAAGCAAGGCATAAAACCTAATTTTTTGCAGTAAGTCGCTCTTAAACATGACACACTTTCACCTCTGTGACTATTTTTGGTTCAAAAATATTCTTTCTTCCTTGTTTATTACACCTTATATAAATTCATTATAATGGGTCTTTAAGTCAGTGTTGCAATTCCATATAAGTTTCATTGATATTTTCAAGAGAAGTCTGCCCTCAGTTGACATCTCCTATAATACCTACAACCTTTTTAATTTTAGCCATACCTGAATTAAATCTACATCATAACATTCTACCTCAAATATTGGTATTTGTTTCATGTCATTGATGGGGGATACATCAAGACACTACTATGATGGATCGCTTCCTATCAACTTCAACACATTCTCTAAGAAGTGGATCTAGAAACGTGCCTCAGTTTCTTGGAACTTGCATACCACAATGGCAATTTTTCTCACTTTCGATGCCAGTTTCTCATCATTGGCCTTTAACTAGAAGATTTTTGGGGGTGTTTGACCTCATCCCATTTATTCACACCTCATATATTGCACTTAGTACCTTAAGGGACATTATCGTTATCAGTGGTATCTCTCGTGTCTGTTAAATAATTTCATCATTGACCGGTAATATGATGGTATCTACCATGTTCAACTTCAAAACATCTATTCACATGGTCAAATTTGTACTATCGAGTGATGAGATGGAAGGCATAAAATCTAGTTTCATCCATCCGGGCTGTGATTTCAGGATTCATACATAGATCTATGAAGTATGATGGCTATGATATTATAGAAATACCTAAAAAAATTGGTCCACCATGCTCAGTGTACGTGACTTTGATCATTATAAATGTAAAATGGCTTATATGTTAAGTATGGGAATGCCTACCTTAGCTATGATATCATGATAATAATGTATTGTAACAGATGATTGATGATTGATATCAACCAGTAAACTCTTGATCCAGAATTTCTACATGGTAAAGCACTTCAGTCCTCATACACAACTTTTGACTTTGTACTTTAGGGGGAAACTGTTACAACGCATTTTGTCACACTTATGCAAAAGGCCCTAAACCTATATCTCTCACCATTAATCACACTTTGCATCAATCCCATGCAAGGAAAAAACCAAAATACTTCCAAAAGTTACAAGAATCCTGGATTACATTGGTTCAAAACCCTACTTTAATACTTCATCACACTTACTCTCTTTACAAACTACAATGTAACAAGTTGCACACATACATCTTGCATTGGTAAGCATATGTGGTATTTATAAAAAGTGTGATGGCACCTGAAAATGAGGAAAAATAAAATACAATTTCGAAGCTTCCCCTTATGGATGCTTTGGGAGTCAATTCTTCCATTTATTATTGAAGATGATATCGAATTCCTACTATTAATGCTTTATATCTTCTCCCATGGACCTTATCCCATTTCAAAGTGGATCTAGCGCTACTATGGTGGACCTGAAACTTCCTCATTTATCCTATAAAATCACTACCTTATATAGAGTCTGGGTTGGCTTTTTGAGACTATGATTCTTTCCCTTATGCTGCTCGTTTTACTTTAGAGGTCCATAACCCATCCTTAGATGTTGATGAGATTTGAGGCTTATCATTGTGGAAAATAAATGATGAGAAATTTGGGAGAGATTCAGAACATCAAGGCCTAAAAAGGGTTGTAATATTTCTCTATTTTTATTAATACATTGTGTATTATTTTTCCCATACACTATGTATTTTTTTTTACATGTGTAAAACAAGATTGCTTGATCTATTGTTTAGAGTTATTTGAATATATCATATTGTTGATTTTGGTTTGTTTTCTTGTTTTGGTTGATTTTCAAGCTCCACTTTTGGAAGTAAAAGTCAGGGCTTGAGGGATAAAATGAAGAGAAGAAGGAAGCTTGCATTGGATTGAAAGTAAGTATTATTCTTAGGTTTCAAATATCTCCAGGGAAAGACATTTCATTTTTTCTGGTTGTTTCTATGTTAACTCTTTAAACCTAGGGATATCGCTTCTATATGCAGAAGGGATTTATCCACAAAACATATAGTGTATAAACTTTTGGAGTGAAAACACCATCGCTATTCCCTCTCTCTACATTGTGGTGTAGTTATGTTATATGTTATGGACAAATTCCTACTAGGGAATGAGATAGTATTATCAATATCACCTTCCCCTTTTTGTGCTAAAATTTCTTCTATTGCAATTAACGAAGCATCAAAATGCACATGGAATTCCTTCTTCCAATATACGAATACAAAAATCAGTGTAGTGACAAGATTTTCTTTCAAGGTGTCCAGGGGTTGATGATGGGCCTCTAAATTAGACACAAATAAGGCCCATCTAACCTTTCTTAGGCACATCTAACCTTCCTTATGCACATAAAATATATATTAAATGTCTCCTTATACACTTAATAATGTTTTTGTATGTTTTAATATGTTCTTAGGAAGGTTTAAAGGTAATTTCACATGTGTGCCTACTATTGGTTATTTTTGTAGAATATTGTGATACTATTGGGCAGATTATGTAGATTTGGATAAGGAGATAATTTAGGGACTTGATCCCTGCCACTGGAAGATCAAGATTGAAGAATAAATGAGCACAATGTTAGGAAATTATGGAGAAATCTTGGAGAGATTCAAGGGGTTTGTCCACCCTCCTTAACTATCAAAGGAAACCAAGAAAACTGAGGATGAAGTGCACTCAATATATGGTTTACTTGGATTCAAAATGGAATCAATCACTATTTTCTAGGGAGGTTTTGGTAGCTACCCTGTAGAATAAATAGAGCAGAGCTAGAGCTAGGAAGGGATTCGATTCCATTCAGAACTTTTGTTGCAAGCTATTAAGCTTTTTATTATTGTACTCAGTGATTAAACTTTCAGAAATTTAATGAGGCTATTTTCTTCCTCAAATGAGCATATAGACTCCATTTACTGATTTATTTCCAAAGAGTTTGGCTCGTGGGTTAGGGCCCAATCCATGTACCTCAGCTTCTCCGTTATTTTAATTTTTTTCTTTCTTTCATTTAGCTAGTTTTATTTCTGATATTTTTATTGTTTTTATAGTTTGTTGTTGTATGTTTCATTTTCTTATGAGTAATAGAATAGAGGAGAAAACTATAAAAGCTCTATATCAAGACCTCCCTTCTCATCCCTCTCAATAGAGCTCGAGGAGGCTGAACATTCCCATAGACCCAAAAAATGATTTATGTTCACTGTTTCTGAGAATAGAGTATAGTTTCATTACCATTTTCAGCCTTCCTTTTTTTACTTTATTTCCATGCATTTGTTTATTTCTTTGTGAATAATTTAGTAGGGTTGATTGTAGAAATTAGTGTTAAATCCCTAGAGCAGCTCCATGGTGCCTTCCCGCTTCATTTTGCATATTTTTCTTCACAAAATGAGCACTACTATTATGCCCTCCATTCCCTCCTTTTCCTCTTTTTTGTAGCCAATGCCCTTCTCATTTCCAAAAACACTTACAAATTCATTAGAATCGAACCTCCACCCTTTCTCCTCGAAACTCCTGCTATCGTACTTTTCTCTATCGCAAATCAGAAATCCTTGTTCCACTTGGTCTTCATTAACACTTACTGCTCCCAACCGCCGATTGTGACATTACTGTAGCACTCTGCCATGCCATCCCTATCGCAAATCACATTTCGCAATTTCTATCCCCATCACATATCGTATTTTGAAGTTTCTATCCCCATCGCATGTCGCATTTCTCTCCCGCTCTGGAACATAACTTTGGCTGCTCCTCCAAATTTGAGATATTGCGAATTGTGATATCACATATCGCATATCGCACTTCCATCCTCCCATTGCAAATCTTCCATCGCACTTTTCAAAGCCTTCCTCTCCAAATAATTTTGTGATATCATAAGGTTTAATGAAGTCTAAACCCTTCTTTTCACCTCTACGCCTTGTCACATGTGTTAAGCCTTCCATTAGCATCTTTAGCCCTTTTTCCTCCAAACTACAAGAAACACTTTTTCAAGTTTAGTTAGATCATGAATAGTAGCTTTGTTAGAAGCATGGTAGCATGGTAGATAGATCATACGATAAGTAGAGTGCATTTAGCCATTTGACTCATTAAGTTTGGTTAGAATTATTTTCCTTTCCTATCATTTCTTTTCAGGAATTTAATTTATTTTCCTTTCTATCATTTCCTTTTTGCAATTTAGTTTAGCTTCATTGAAGTGTGACAGACTTCACTGAGAAACCCTAGAAGTAGCACCCTTTCGTAGATCAGAAGAGGATGACATGAGTATAATGCATCTGTTGTGTATATAGCACTCCCGGTTTGATAAAGTAAAGTAGGGCAGCATCCCCTGGGAGTTGCAACCCTCTTGGTGCAATACCAAGGCTCACCACTTTTTGGCATCGTTGTTGAGGAGGTGCCTAGTAGATGATTTGATTCCATTTTAGCATTATTTTTTGCTTTCCTTTTTCATGTTGTTTCCAAAATATTGAAAAATACAAAAAAACATGCTTTTCATGCCTCATAGGAGTATGGATACTCAAAAAAATTTTAAAAATGCTTCTCCAATACCGTTGACCACGCTGTGCATTAAGAAACACATCACCACACACTTTTGAAGGTAGAAGAGATGGATGGATACGATGACAATGAAGAAGATATTATTTTGTTTCCCATTCAAGATATGGACATCAGTTTACATATGAATAACATCCCTCCATCTTTCCTTCCCAACTTCTATGGTATGAGGACAGAGGATGCGAAAACATTTCTCTTTGAATTTGAGATACTCTGTAGAAATTATGGCTACTTATCACACACTCAAAAACTAAGATTGTTTCCTACAAAATTGAAGGATAAAACTCTTAAATGGTTCATGAGTCTAGGTACTAATTCAATAAGATCATGGAATGATATACAAAAGATATTTCTAGGAAAATAACAAAAACCATGATCTTAATGAAGAAATTTTTAGAATGAGTCAAAAAGAGGATGAGATCCTTAAGGATATCATAGATAGGTTCATTTTTAATGTCCAAAGGGAAAAATTGCATCATTTAGGATTTAACACACTAAAACCCTCTTACTTGGAAAAATTAGGGATGAGTGGATTGATCTCCTTAATATCATGAGTGGAGGAGATGTATACCAATTTTCATTTCAAGAAATTTGTGAAACATGAAAGTGCATATAAAGAGGAAGGGAAAGAGTAAGTAAATCCACCTCAACATTGGTAAGGAAAGATGAACTTGGAAATTTTCCTGGAAACTTTAAAACATAAATTCTTAGCAATCTAGGTGAACAAGTAGAAATGTGAAGAATGAAAAATGAGAAAAAAAGGAGATGTTGATATTTTTGTTATCCATGCAGAATCATATGCTACTAAATGTTTTCCATCATTCCCCAAGTTTAAATAAGTTTACTAGGAAGACAATGGATCAAGACAATCACCAAAGAAGCTATGTTATGTAGCTCCAAGGAGACCCTGACAACCTAGTCAACTTGATATGATGCAAGGACCCATTATCACTCCGCCAGATCTCTAAGGTTGAAGAAGAGATCCCAATAGAGGTAACCATAGACCAATATTTTGGCTTGGTATATAGCCCTATCAAACCAGAGAAGGTTCTCTCCACAAGGTCATAGCCAAGAGGGTTGGATAAATTAGGGTTTTAGGCTAAGTATGAAATGCAGAAGGGTTTTATTTTATTTGATTGGGTTATTGAATGAGGATTAGGTCAAGGGGATTAGGTCAGGGAAAATGAGATGGAATTGCAGTTCATTGGATGGGGAAAGGTAGGTAGAAGGTAGCACTTAAAGTTAATTTGGTGATATGGTTTAACACTGATGAGGATCTAGGAAGAGCATAGGAGATGTATTCTTTCTAAACTGAAGAAAATGGACAAATTATGACAAATTTGCTAAAACAGGGCATGAAAAACATGTATTATGCCTATCAAATTGAAATTTATCATATAATAGCCATGAAATGGTTTATGAGCTTAAAAAACATTCATACAAATGATCACAGAGAAAAAACAATACCAAACATTCATACCACATGAAACCCAAGGAAATATCTGCAATTCTTCATTAGTTTCATGCCAAACTGATTACACTTGATCATTACACTAGCATCCAAACCAATTCCAACCTTTTAAAATGAGTCAAAAAGTACAATATATAGACCTCAAACAACATCTCCCAACCTCAGGGGTCGAATCCATGAGAGGAGGAGCTGATCCACCAAAGTCTGAACTAAAACCTAGAGTGTAGGGTGGTCAAAGTGACTCAACTCTAACGTTTTCCAAATTGATTCATTACACCTCATAATTAGTTTTAAACTAATGTATTTACCCTAGGTAATATTAAAAATAACATAATTACATTTACATCATTGATTTACAAAGGTAAAAAAAATGATTCCCCAAGATAAAAAGTCAAATTTGCACAAAAACTCAGAAAAATCAGACAATTGTCAAATGTGCCATCCATGTTCCAGCCTAATTTTGTGTGCCTTCCCAGTGTCAAAATTGGGCTCAGGATAGCTCGTTGGAAAAATTATCTTGTATAATTTCAAAATATTCCTTTATTTTGAAAAATTAATTTCATTTTCCCTGTCAAAGCTCAATACTCCCAAGACTTCTCTGCGCATAGTGCCAGGGCTAAAAATGAGGCAGAAACATGATTTTTTTCTAGTTTTTTGCAATTTTTACCTGCTTGTTTTGCAAATCAAGGCTTTAAAAGTGGTTTTCTGAGATTTATTCACCATTTTTCATCCAACGGTGGTGGATTTTTGGTCAAAATATGGCTCAAAAAAGAGCGCAGCGCCAAGGGCATTGTGCGTTTGACACTTCCTATGTCTCATGACTATCCAAAAGCAAAATAAAAACACAGAACTTTGAAAAAATGATCCAAAACCTTTCAAAATTGGTGAAATTATTTTAGATGATGTGGATAGGCTTGGAGTGAAGCCTCTGTAAGTATATCCAACTTCCTTTTCTCTTCTTTAATGGTCAAAGCCTCAATTTTTGCATTGGCTTGTCTAAGCTTTGCCCTTGCAATTTTGTCTCTTGCAGTAGTGTTTTTCCATCCTTTGTATGACATTCTCTGTTGTCTATCTTCCTCCTCTTGCCTATCCTCCTCCTCTTGCATGTAGTCATTGTTTTCTTCCATTGTGTCTAGGTCTAGAAACTCTAGGGAGATGAATTGGGAGTGAAATTTAGGTTTAGGGAGTGGGGAATGGGATGGAAAAAATTAGGGATATGGAGGAAAGGGTTTATGAAATGAGGGAGGTGATAGGGAGTATTAATGATAATGGATTTAGGATATGGAATTTTATTACAGGTCAGGGATTTTAGGAGCCTAAGGAAATGAGTAGCCTAGGTCTTAGGGTTTCAAAGGAAAAGGGCTTAGGGAAAGGGGGTTATGATATAGGGGGTGAGGATAGGGTCAATTATGATGTGGGAATGGAATTAAAGTGCTAGGGAATCAAATTTGGAATGAGGGAATAAAATTAGGGTTTGTAGCTTAGGAACACTTCAAATTTTTCATGAAAATTCAAACACCATGAAAATTGCTCTTTGAGGAATGAAAGGAAGGTAAACATGTGTCTTAATTACTTGCTAAGAGAATGTGGGAACCTTTTCTGAAGTTTAGAGGAAATTTTCATGCATTTTGGATCTTTCTGTAGAAATTGGGAAAACATGCAGCTTATAAAGCATGTGCATAGCGACAAGAGGAGACACGCACCACAACACACAGGCGTGAAACACCATCTTGAAGGCCACTTTTGGAAGCCTTCACAAGCTCCAGATTGAGCTCATGATATATCTTTGGAAATATATCTCTCTTGGATACACAATGGACCTATCAAGAACTAAAAATGATCAAATATAACCCCTAAAATATTAGTTATCCCAATACTAGTCAAAAAGTACAGAATGAGGGTGCAAAAATGAAGTGCGATATTGAAGGAAATGTTTGGAGGCCTTCCTAAATTCCAAATTGAGCTCATTATAGCTTGTTTGAAGTCGGTTCCAGTATAGAAATCTTTTGACTCATAAATAAAATCATTTCGACATTCCATCAGGGATAAAACTTGACTTAACCAAGGTTACTCCAGAAGTGCAACAACTCTCCTGTGGCACCTGTATTTTTGAAATTTATATAAAACCATGACACCTGTGTAAAAAAAAAAGGATTTTTTTTCCTCCTTGGCCTATTATGGACAAAACCCTCTCTCACTTTTTTCAAATTCATCTCTGTTGGGTCTGAAATATAGTTTGAAGAAAAAATGGCCCTATGTGTGGTAAATGATTTGTCCCTTGGAAAGACTTCTTGAAAAATTATGGATACATGATGTTTATAAGTTATAATAGCCTCATACTTTCTGAAATAACATCCTTTATTCCTTATTTTCTCATAAACCCCTGATTCCATAGCAAACCCTAGCTCAGTGGGAGAGGAAATTAGGGTTTGGTGTAGGCAAAATAAGGGATTTAGGACTACCTTGTAGAGGGGGGGTGGGGGGGGAATGAAGGGGTTAGGGGTCGTCTAAATTCTTGGGGAAATTTTGGGGGATAGGTATAGATGTTATAGAGTGTAGGGAAGTGGAATTTCTAGAAATGAGTGAATGAAAGAGGTCCAAAAGGGAAAAACACAACCCTAACCTAGGAAGGTGTCAAAAGTGTAGCAATAGGCCAGGGTTTGTAGGAAAGTGAGGGAAATGGGAGGAATGGGATCAGGAAAATGCCAAGGGAGGTAGATGGAATGTAGGTGAATGAGATTTCGATGAATGAGAGTGAAAATTAGCCTTTCATTGGTCTTTGATGCAATGTAATGGTTTTTTATTGGACCTTGAAAAATGAAAAGATAGAGACCTAATGAAGACCTTGAGTGAATAGACTTCATGGTGACTTGAATGACATAATGACATGTTGAAATGGACTTTCATGAATAAATTATGTTCATAAATACATGAAGGTGGGCCAGAAAGTATGAATTTTGAGGAGGAGTGATATTTTGGACTAAGACTATGATCAGTGAGTAAAATTTTTAATGAAAACCTAAAAGGAATGACAAAAATTTCTGAGTGAGACTCCTAAAACGATATCAAAAGTGTATTTTTTTATCACTGAGGTTAGTACTCAAATACTGACACTAACATTGGCCTTATCTGGGATGATAGCTCTGAACGAGGTGTCAAGAACCATAGAACTATGGATTTTGCAGATCAGTGTCTCTTCCATTGGGCCAATACAGTCAAAACTCAAACTGAAAAACATGACTAAATGCTGACAACTCAAATAACACAAAATAAATTTGAATTGTCATGAAATTGACTAAAACAATTACTCAAGGCTTGACTTACTTGACTGAAACACAACTGACAAAATGAAAAATATGCTCAGAATTTATCTTATTCAACAACACCTACTCTAATTGATCCATTCATAACCTGATCAAGTGAAATGGAGCAACCAATGCAATCATGTTAGCATTATGGTTGCTAGTTGAATTCTTTGCAAGTGCTTGCTTATGAGTAAGAAGAGAGAACTACTGAAAGGAAACTCCCATGAAAACTTGAAATGAAATTGAATCCTGATGAAAATGAAAAGCATTAAGCCACAAACTGACCTCAAGAATGTTGCAAAAGGATCTTCGTAGGAATACATATTGATTTCCAGCCCATCTAATACATTACTGCTCTTCTCTAAGTAGTCTTTGTACCTTGATTTTAAAATTTTCCTAACATCCATGCTTTCTTTATTTGATGACTGCAACAAGTTGATAAAAGGATCCTGAAACTTGTGAATAACTAATTTTTCCTGATGATCAACAACAAAACAAGAATCTTCTTCATTACTCTCCTAATATGACTACAAATATTTGTATGATCTTTGTAATGAGACTCCTATTGAACAAGACACTGAAAATGGTTATCAGATCAAGTTTATATCAACACCCTTTTCAGGCTCACAGTTAGCTAATGGAGAGGGACTTTTACTGCATATATCATCCAAAAAATCAGCTATAGGATCATGAAAATCTTGAAAAGACTACTAGAACCTATTTTCCATAGGTTCTAATGAGACTGCATGACTTTCTACAGGCTACTCATCCTTTCCTTTAGAGATATTATGAAATTTTTCCTTTAAAAAATGAAATGCTTCAAAACATAATGGTACATAATCACCTTGAATCATTTGATCATATGTTTCAACTTACAAGCCTTCATCTACAACCTGACATTCAATATCATTTGGGGACTGCAAATCTCGATCTAAAGATTCTCGATCAAGGATTCCATTTCCCTCTTGACTGTCAAGATCAAAACTTAATGACTGTTGATTTCTGATTGCATGAAATTTGTCTCTAATGAACTGAAATGAAGTAAAACAAAGAGGCAAAGATCCTTCACTTACTTTCAAATTTTCTGCACTTTCCTCCTCACTACCATAGCTAACATGCATTGGTTGATCAGTGTATTCGAGCTGTTGAAACTGAACTTCCTCCTCCCATAAATCAGATGTTGATTGGTCTACAAGGTTAGCTTATGTTTTGAGAACATAATTTTTGTCATACTGATAATACTTAGGAAAATCATTAAAATAAGGAATGTCATCAAACATATACATTATATCAGTAGATTTTTTCTCCTCGGATTGATCTACAAATCCATTTTCTGATCTATGGTAGCTGGGATTAGCAAGAAAGTGCTTAGGGCCATCAACCTCTTATTTTTCTGCAATAAGTGGGACATGGTGATATTGAATGGAAAATTCATCTCTCATGGTAATATTTTGCATCATTTCCTCTATTTTACTTAATAAAATGTCGAGCTTTACCTCTGAAAATTTCAGGTGCTCTACAATGTTATCTCTCTCTCTCTTCTTCCTTTAGCTTTTCCCTTCTGATCAGTAGAGTAGCCTCTACATATAATTCACCATTTTTCATCTCTTCAACTATTGCAAGGTTCATTTCTCTCATATGAAACTCCATTTCTGGATCAAAGGAATCTGGGTAATGTAATAGAGATGAGCCACAAGGAGGTCTTATCGTAGTAGGTATCGAACAATAGACTTGATTGTATCTAGCAGAAAAATGTTGTATTGTCTCCCCTAGATGTCTTTTCAGCTGGTTATACTTTTCTAAAATCAAGGGTTTTCTTTGACCCCCCAGTTGTTGAGGAAAACTTTGACAAACTGCGGGAAATCTGAGATGCTTGCAATAGGCAAGTTTTTGAACCAAATCTTGACTTTTCCTTGCAAAGAAAGAGAAAATAGAATGATACTAACATCATCTTCGTCAACTTCAAAAAGGTCGAGGAAGGTCTCAAAATTTTTCATATGTCTCTTAGAAGTGATTTTGTCACATTTGTTAGCCCCCCTATAAATTTTTGACAAAGCAAAGTAGGGGGATAAATTGTTTTTGAGCCTTCAAGGAATGCATCTCCCCTGAATACACATCATCCTTGAAGTCTCCTGTGTATTTTCCTTTGATATATTTCCCTTTGCTGACTCCCTTTATAAGGTCTCATTGATTACATGTATTATGCGCCAAAAGGCCTACATTAACCCTTATATCCCTGCAGAATGTCCCTTTTCACCTCTTCTTCTTTGGTCAAAACCCCTTTTCTTTACCCCAAATCCCACCCCTCTTCCGCCAAAACCATCCTAAAATCCCCTTTAAACCTTCCAAATACACTTTGTTTGGTTTAATTCCCCTTCATCCCCCTATCGTTACCCATTTTGGCTTTTAATTTCATTGAAATGGGCCAAAAATCATGTTTTCTATGTAATTGAGCCTCAGCCCCTTTCGACCTAGTCCCCTATACATTTCCCCCCACTGAACCCAGTGCTATGACCGAGTGCTAGCCCCAAAGGCACTTTTCGTATTTGTTCATCGGGAGCGTTTACAGTCGTTGATCTTCACAGAATGGACAGCGATCGCCGCCCCCCGCAGCTTCCGTCGTTCTTCCCATTCACCACCCAATCGAAGATCCATCGTTCATTTAAATTTAGATCAACGGTCCATAATCCCCCATCTCGGTGGTCCCCATAGTGCACTATTTCAAAACCACCTGGTTTCTATCGCACCACCCTCGGGCGAGGGGCGGTATTTTCTGATCGCAGAGCGATTCCATACAGCTTCTGATGCGTGGCACCAGTACGGCTGGAAAACCACCCTCCCATCGTGCATTAAAGTTCGTCTGTGGACACGCAGCGATATGCATATCAGCTGTCCGATCCAAAGCCTTCCATCTAATGGTGATCGATCCATGAAGATGTGCACGCGATATCCCATAGCCGTCGTACCCCTAGCCCACCGTCCATCGCCCCGACGTGTTTTCCACTGTCGAACTCCGCCAAGATCGGACGGCTCTGATTCGTCTGCATGTTCCACCGTTGACTAGCCCCGTATCGCCACGTCACCCTCTCCACATGTGTCCATAATATATTCTCCCCCGCCATATATATTTGTTCCAAGGTCGATTTTTTTCGTAGGTTTTATTTAAAATTTTGCTGCACTCCGCCCACGTCCACCCGACTCTATTCCATTGTCATATTGCATTACCCACTATAGTCCCGCGCTATTCCGACATCTCATCCTCCTGCACAGCTATTCTTGTCCCATTGCATCCACCACCTCCGTGCATAAGTTTTCTTAATAGGTTTGCGTGTTTTGCAGGGTTATGAACAGTGAAAAACTGCCATGTTTCTCAATCTCTATTACCGTGACAGAGAACGTAGGAAAGGTTAGATGCAGAGATTGAATTAAGGAAGCAAGGTCTGGGAAGGTTATGGACATGACTTCATTTAAAGAACAGGGTTGAAAAATCTGTACGATCTTCCTAGGGCCATTGAGTGCACATATTTCGCAGTCAGAGATATAAATGTAGCAGCAGAGAGCTTAAGGCACGCAAATGAAGATATATAAGCCTTAGGTTCAAAGATTTAGAGGCAAAGTACCAGATTGAAGACCCAGGGATCATGCAGAAGGTACAACATGCAGAAATCAATGCATATCAGGGTTTCTACAGCAACAGAATGTTTTTCCTCCATAAAGGACAAAGCGCCCATGCAGTTTTTATTCTACACCGTGCTCCCGAAGAAATTTCCACCCTGAAAACAGTCTGAAGCTACCAAAGCATTTGTTTCATAAATACGGCAGACTTCTCAGTCGTTTATTTATCATTTTTTTATTCACCAAAAGTACCATAGAGTCATGCAGATCAAAGTACATCAAGAGACATGCCTAAGTAAATAGAGGCATGAAGAAGACTACTCTTCCATCCAAAGAGTGATAGGAATTGAATGCTCAGAATTTAAGCAGAATGGGCTTCGGCCCTCTTTCTTTTTATAAGTTTTAATACTGCATTTAGTTCTTCACCTACCTCCTCTGCTTCCCTTCAGCTATAAAACGCATGAGGTAATATTGTAAGGTTGATGATGAGATATCAGAGAACTGCAAGTTGTTTCTGTGAGATATAGTTCTGTGTAAGTTGTAAGATAGGCTGAAGAAAGATGTATTCAGGCTGAATGTTCAAGTTGTGGGCAATGTTGTACATGAATGGTGTTGTTTTTTAATATGACAAGCACATTTCTTTGGATCCTGATCTAAAGCAGCTAGTGATGTTTTTCTATCTCTGTGTTTTATTTCATTTCATTACACTTCTTCTGGCTTGCATCAGAAATCTGGCATAGGATTTTCCCTTGTTAGGCACCCTATGTTTCTGCTCTCCTTGCCTTTATGTTTTCTACTAAATGTGTTATCTAAGGATTGATTTCAATTAATTTAACCAGTGTAGTGGTCTGATATATTGCTAGCTGATGTATGAATTAATGGAATCTGTCTTTAGATGTTCTTGTTTAGATTTAATTAAATGAGTTGAGAACACTGGGGGGTTTAGAACTCTCTCTCTGCCTCACTAGGATCTTTCCATTTCAATTAAACTTTCCAAGTTACCTCAATTTGCCTCTGATTATGTCCAAGCATGTCTGGATTTAAATGACCTCTGACTTGATCTATAGACAGAATTTGATGGTTTTCCTCTTTTCACTTTCAATCCTTAATGTTCCATGCCACACAATCATTTTAAGATCCAATGCTTTAGATGACTAGCCAAACTGAAATCTTGCACATTGAACAACAAGTAAACCCTTTCCTGACTCCATTGCCCAATGGCCTTGACGTTCTCTGAGTTATCTACCTTAGCCTAAAATCCTCTCTTCTCATTGCCTTGTCTTATATTGAACCCTTCATTCTTGATTCCCAACAACCAAACTCAATCAATCAAACAAACAAACTCTGAGCCTTATAACTAGCCTAACATCTTAACATTTGAGCTTTCAAAGACATAAACCTTTGCTTATATATAGAGATCCCTCTCTGGACCTAGGAGGGCTAGATCCTGAGGTCTGAAAGTGGTTTGATGTTGTCTCATCTTTTGGTATTTCCAACCTTGCCAAAACATGGGAACCCCAAAAAAATTCACTATCAAACCTTGGCAGATGTAGGTAGTTGTTTTCAGGGAAAGCATGGAGTATAGGAGGTAATTCGAGTGGTTTGTATCTATCCGGGACTATAAAAGGTGTGCGAGTATGTACAATAGCTGTAGGATCAATTTTGGTCTCTTTAGGCTTATCAACTTGAATATGGTCACCATATGATTTGGAAAAAGGGTCTGGACCAAGATCAAAGGCGTATGGGAAATTTTTATTTACAACCTTCAAAGGAGTGAAATCCAATGGAGGAAACACGTAGGGCCAAGAGGAAACGTGCAGTGCAACACACAGGCGTCCAGCGCCATCTTGTTGTCCACTTTTGGAGGCCTTAATGAGCTCCAAATTCATCTCATTAGAGCTAATTGGAGCTCTATCTCTCTTGGATATGCAATTCACCTATCCAACACTGAAAATGATCAAGTATAGCCCCTAAAAAATTAATTCTCCAAAGACTGGTAAAAAAGTGCACAATGAGGGTGAAAAAATGAAGTGTGATATTGAAGGAAAGTTTTGGAGGCATCACTCAACTCCAAATTTCACTCATGATAGCTCATTGGAAATCTGTTCCATACTAGCTATTACTTTACTCATCAAGAAATTCATTTGGACATTCCATCATCGAGAAAACTTGATTTTCCCAAAGTCACTCCAGAAGTGCAGAAACTCTCCTGTGGCACCTCTATTTTTTACATTTCTCCAAAAACATGACACTTGTGTAAAAAATGAAGGATTTTTTTCTTCCTTGTTCTATAATGGACAAAAAACTCTCTCACTTTTGTCAAATTCATCTCTGTTTGGTCAGAAACACAATTTTAAGAAACATTGACCCTATGTGTGGCAAATGATTTGTCCCGTGGAATGACTTCTTGAAAAATGATGGAGACATGATGTTTATAAGTTTGAATGGCCTCATAATTTATGAAATAATATTCCTTATGCCTCCTCTTCTCATATGTCTCCAATTCCATAGAAAAACCTAGCTTAGTGGGAGAGGAATTAGGGTTTGGTGTAGGCAAAACATGGGATTTAAGACTACCTTGTAGAGGGGAGGAATGAAGGGGTTAGGGGTTGTCTAATTCTTTGGGAATTGTTTTTGGGATAGGGATAGATGTTAGAGAGTGTAGGGAAGTGGAATTTCTAGAAATTGGTGAGGGTAAGGGGACCAAAAGCGGAAAACACAACCCTAACCTAGGAAGGTGTCAAAAGTGTAGCAATAGGATAAGGTTTGTAGGAAAGTGAGGGAAATGAGAGGAATATGCTTGGGAAAATTTCAAGGGAGGTATATGCAGTGTAGGTGAGTGATATATCTATGGGTGAGAGTGAAAATAAGCCTTTCCTTGGTATTTGATGCAATGGAATGGTGTTTTAATTGACCTTGGAAAATGAAAACCTAGAGACGTAATGAAGACCTTGAGTGACCAAACTTCATGGTGAGTTGACTAACATAATGACATGATGAAATGGACTTTCATGACTGAAGTATGTGCAGCAGGAAATGAAGGTGGGCCACCAAGTATCAATTTTGAGGAGGAGTGATATTTTGGACTAAGACTACTATCAGTGAGTAAAACTTTTGAATGAAGACATAGATGGAATAACAAAAATTTCTAAGTGAGACTCCTAAAATGATATGAAAGAGTATTTTTTATCACTGAGGGCACTATGCAAATACTGACACTAACAGGACCCTCTTCACAATTTCAAGCTTATTCACATCCATCTCAAACTAATTGGGACACACTCCCTCCTTGACAACCTTTTCCATCTCAACCCTAAAACCAATCTTGGAAACATGGTTGGAAAGGACCTTATTGGGAAAATACACAATATCCTCAATATTTCCCTACATATCCTCCATACCCAACTACATGATATCCCTACCATCCACCTCCACCACAACCACAGCCTCACCACATCCATATCATATATCCGCCCCCACTCAACTACCTGTACCACCATTTCCAAACCCATACAATGAAGTATCTCAGCTCACTTACAATGCTGAGGTACAACACTTCCAAACATCTCCTCTTGATCTAGATGGTATTCATCTTAGCTCAAGAGAGGTATTGTAAAGAATATATTTTCTTAATGTCATTGAAGGACAACATTAAGAAGAAGAAGATACAAATGAGGAGATCAAAATATCAAAGGTTGCAGTTGATGAAGAGTCAGAATCAGAATCAGATGTTGAGAAATTTTGCTCCTCTTTACCAGCATTTCCTCCATGTGTTCAAGAGAAAAATAAAAAAAGAGAGGAATATTTTAATTTCATAATAGAAGAGGACATGGAAGGTGATCCAACTCAGCAACTGGACCAGGGGAATCACAACTATATTGACATATGGTTCCAAATAGTCATTAAGCTACATCAACAGACTCTTCTCCAACAATACTTAATACAATCCCAATCAAAGAAATTCATCTCTCATATTCAGGTACATGTCAAAGCATGTATTCCAAGTGAGCACATGATTTTATATGTCATCTTGATGTGTACATGGCTCCATTGGAAGTTTTCCTATACTTGAAAAAGGTTCTTTTTTTCAAGTAGAGTAGGAAAGTGAAAAAATAAAAAAAGGGAAAGAATATAATCTCAAGTGAAAACCTCTTTTGAGGCATTTGAGACTGGCTCACTGATTGAAAAGTTCCATGAGGCGGTCATTGGGTTGAAAGAAAAAGAAAAAGAAAATATCCTACGTGAAAACCTCCTTTGAGGTGCCTAGGCATACCTACCAGTTGAAAACCTCACTAAGGCAGCTAGTAGGCCTTTAAAAAAATACATTTCTCCATGTATCTCTCTCTAATGAATACAAGTTCTCTCCAAACTTTGCAAGAAGAAAACAAAAAGTTGGCAAAAAAGAAAATTTGGTAAACACTTTACTCAAAGGTTTTCAAACTTAGACTTCCTCCTCATGTGCTTAGATGCTCCAAAAGGACCTCAAGCAAATCGCCACATGCAGCTTCAGTAGCAGCTTCAGCAGAAAATTCAATATCACCTGCAAAAATCAATGGTAAGGCTTAGGTATGCAATCATGTAACCCTTTCTTCGAATCTCTTTTTGCTTAATAAAACATTAGAAAGTGTGAGAAGGAAACTTTTTTTTAAATAGCCAAAATTAGTAGCAGAGAAACCTCAGCCTTATCTAGATACTAGCCTCACTTTTTCCACCAAGAAGAGGAACAAGACAAAAGTAAAAAGGACTTGACTAAGTGGGTAGTAAGCAGTTCATTGTAATGGAAGACAAGGAGTGCCAAGGGGTAACAAAGGGTGAACTCAGTTAACAGAAAAATAACTATAAGTTTATTTTCCATGCAATTAAAAAAAGAAGAGAAGAAAAAAAAGGGAAAAAAGAGAACAAAATAGAAAAAATTAAATAAAAGATTGACCCACGACCTCTTGGCATGCAAAATACATTTTTTTAAAGGAATCTGAGGGCCTCCATGCAACAACCACAAGAAGAAATGCAAGAAGAATAGCAAGAAGATTCACATGAGGAGTAGTGCATGGGCCAATAAATAGAAAACAAAATAAGCCATCATGCAGGAAGAACCTGAAGGTAGGGAGGATGGCTAGGTTTCTCAACAGATGAGAAATAGTTTCAGTATAGGGGTGATGATGGGCCTCTAAATTAAACATAAAATAAGGTCCATCTAACCTTTCTTAGGCCCATCTAACCTTCATTATGAACATAAAATATATATTAAATCTCTCCTTCTACACGTAATAATTTTTTATTATGCTTTAATATGTTCTTAGGAAGGTTTCAATGTAATTGCATATTTGTGCCTAATATTGGTTATTTTTTTAGAATATTATGAGAATATTGCGAAGATTATGTAGATTTTGAGAAGGAGATAATTTAGGAACTTTCTCCTGGCCATTGGAAGATCAATATTGAAGAATAAATGAGCACAATGTCAGGAAATTATGGAGAAATCTTGGAGAGATTCAAGGGGTTTGTCCACCCTCCTTAACTATAAAAGGCAGCAAAGAAAAATGAGGGAAAAGTGTACTGATCTTATGGTTTACTTGGAGACAAAATGGAATCAATCATTATTTTACAAGGAGCTTTTGGTATCTTCCCTGTAGAATACATCAACAAAGCTAGAGCTAGGAAGGGTTTTGATTCCATTCTGCACTTTTGTTGCAAGCTATTCAGATTTTTATTATTGTACTCATTGATTGAACTTTCAGAAATGTAACAAGGCTATTCTCTTCCCGAAATGAGTAGACAATCTATTTTACTGATTTAGTTCCAGAGATTTGGGCTCGTGGGTTAGGGCCCAACCCATGTGCCTCATCTTCTCTATTGTTTTCATTCTTTTCTTTCTATCATTTAGCTAGTTTACTTTCTGATATTTTCATTTCTATTATAGTTTGTTGTTGTAGGTTTCATTTGCTTATGAGTAATAGAATATAGGATAAAACTGTAAAATTTGTGGATCAAGACCTCCCTTCTCATCTCTATCAATAGAGATTGAGGAGGGTGAACCTTCCCACAAACCCAAAAATTGATTTATGTTCACTATTTCTGATATTAGAGTAGAGTTGCATTACCATTTTCAGCCTTCCTTTTGTACTTTATTTTCACGCATTTGTCTATTTCTTTGTGAATAAGTTAGTAGGGTTGATTGCAGGAATTAGTGTTAAAGCCCCAGAGTAGCTACATGGTGCCTTCCCACTTCATTTTTCATCTTTGTCTTTGTTGAGCCCTGAAATTGTCTTCTCTTTTTCCAAACTTCACTTCATTTCATCATTCCTTTATCATTTCATAAACCTAAAACTCAATGAGAATGACTAATATTACTTAAAGGTTGCATACAATGATTAACTTATTGTACTTTTGTGATTTTTGTTGTCTTAATGATTTTTGAACAGTTCATCTACAGAATGCAGTCATTCTATAGCCAGTCAAGCGTTCCGTAGCTATTTTGGTGTTTAAGTATGTTATAGGTGTCATATGGAGAAAAGGCACACATAGGTGGATTCCAAAATATTTCCTATATCATTTATTCCCTTCCACGAGGACTGGATCAATAGCTAGAGGTGCTAAGCACGTGCTCAAAGAAAAGGTCAAAAAAGTTGTCTTCTACAGGAATCAGGACTCGTGATTTTCTTTACAGCAAATCATGAGTCCCAAAAGAGTCCTAATTTGATTTTAACTTTAAATATACTCTTGTACCTATTTTTGTTCAATGATTAGTTATGAGTTTACATATAAATAAAGTTTTGTAATACCGAGAGGAAGAAGTTGATACTTATTTTATCATTACGGTGATACTTTGTTTTCAAGACTTGTGATTAATAAAAAGGATTTTTTACCTTGATTTTGTTTTAAATACAACCTTGAGGAGTTGAAAGATTAATGATGAATTGATAGCAAAGGGCCCCTGCTATTCGATGAGGTTTTACATGTTTTCTAGATAAGTCATTTTCAATTCTATTTTGTCATATTTCCTTACTTAAATTGCTTTCTGAAATCACAGCTTTTAGTATTATGTTTCATGTCATTTTCTTAGATAAAGGATCCTCATGATATTACAGTTGGTCCCTTTCTCAAGCTCTTCCAATACATCTTGATTAAATGAATGAGATTCAATTATAATATTCTGAGTTATTAGTATTTCGTTTTCTGTTATTGAGTTAAAAAGAAGATCCTCATTGTACTACAGTTAGTCTCTTTCCAAAGCTTTTCCAATAAACCTCTAATCCACGAATGAGACTTAGTTGTAATATTGTGAGTTATTGATTTTTTTGCTTCATAAAAAGATCCTTATCACATTATGAGTAATCTCTTTCAAAATCTCTTCCAACAAACCTCTAACTCATGAATGAGATTTAGTTGTAATGTTATAAGTTGTTTCAGCATTTCATAGGAGATCCTTATTACATTATAGTAATTTTTTTCTCAAGCTCTTCCAATAAACCTCTATCATATGAATGAGATTTCACTGTAATGTTCTAAGTTACTATTTGTTTCAGCACTTCCTTTTATGTTATAGGAGATCCTCATTTCATTAGAATTAATCTTTTTCACAAGCTCTTCTAACAAATCTCTATTTAAATGAATCAGATTAAGTTGTAGTGTTTTGAGTTACTTTTCATTTCATAAATGTTTATTTAAACTGTAATATCCATGGATTACGACTCTCTGTTTTCATCATTTTCTAGTTAGGAACAAAACTTGCAAATAAACTATGTTTTAATTCATTTATTAAGATTTCCTTTTCTCCCATTTGACATAGATTCAACTTCATCTTCTTAGCATATAGTAGCATACTAAGAACCAAACATAAAAACCCAAAAACATCAATAAAACACTGAAAATAATGAAGTAAGGAAAAGGGATACTTAGGCACATAATTACAATTCATCAGTTTACTAGCCCTGGTCGATAATTTATGCTATCAATTTAGGACACTAAAGTGACTAAATAGTCTTCAAAACCTGAGCACTGTTGTTACACCCTCCATTCCCTCCTTTTCCTCTTATTTTTAGCCACCGCACTTCCCATTCCCAAAAACAATTACAAATGCATTATAATTTGACCTCCGCCCTTGCTCCTCGAAACTCCCGCTACCGTACTTCCCTCTATCGCAAATTGAAAATACTTGTTCCACTTGGTCTTCATTGACACTTACCACTCCCAACTGCTAATTGCGACATTACTGTAGCACTCCGCCATGTCATCCCTATCACAAATATCATTTTTTAGTTTCTATCCCCATCACATATTGCATTTCATAGTTTCTATCCCCATTGCATTTCGCATTTCGCTCCCGCTCTTGAACATCACTTATGTTGCTCCTCCAGCTTTGCGATATTGCGAATTGTGATATCGCATATCACATATCTCACTTCCATCCTCCCATTGTAATTTTTCCATCACACTTTTCAAAGCCTCCCTATCCAAAGCATTTTTGTGATATCATAAGGTTTAATGAAGTCTAAACCCCTCTTTCCACCTCTAAGCCTTGTCACATGTGTTGAGCCTTCCATTAGCATCTTTATCCCTTTTTCCTCCAAACTGCAAGAAACACTTTTTCAAGTTTAGTTAGATCATGAATAGTTGCATGGTTAGAAGCATGGTAGCATGGTAGATAGATCATAGGATAAGTAGAGTGTGTTTAGTTGTTTGGCCCATTAAGTGTGGTTAGAATTAGTTTCCTTTCCTATCATTTATTTTCAGAAATTTAATTTAGTTTCCTTTCTGTCATTTCCTTTCTACAATTTAGTTTAGTTTCATTGAAGTGGGACAAACTTCACCGAGAAACCCTAGAAGTAGCACCCTTTCATAGGGCAGAAGATGATGACATGAGTATAATTCATCTACTGTGTATATAGCATTATAAACTCCAATTTTGTACAAACCTCGAGTTGATAAAGTAAAGTAGGGTAGCAGCCCCTGGGAGTTGCAGCACTCTTGGTGCAATACCGGGGCTTACTAGTTGCTAACACTCCTCATTCCAATGGAACCTCATCTATTTATTTTATAACTTTTCCATTAGTTAAATAGTGTATTTTTATCCTCTAATAAACTTTTGGTAGTAGTGCATATGCCCTAGGATAGATTGAAACAACCTGACTGACATAAGTAGGGGTAGATCCACTATGACTGCAATCTTGGTCAAATTCACCAACATGCCTTGTTTACACACTACATGTTCCAATAGAATGTGAAAGGGAGAAAAAAAATACACCTTTTAATATTTACTGATATTTGTAGCTATCTAAACTTATCCAGCATCAAGCACATAACTTCTATGTTCCTTTTCAAAGCATTAAACAAGGTATATTTGTCCAAATTAACCTCCAAAAACTTGTGGATAAACTCGAAAGTTGCAACCACTATACCAAAAAATATAGCCAACACATTATTTAAGCCAAATGGCATGAAAGTGTACTGAAAACACCCACATTCCATTGTGAATGTGATCTTGTGTCTATATTCGTTTACAATATTCACCTAACGATTTCCTAAAAATATATGAGTTAACGAGTAAGCATCCTTCCCGCATAATTTATCTAGTATTAATTAAGTAAACAAAGGAGGGAAGGGGTCATGTTCCAACCATCATTCAATTTTCGAAGATCCCAAAAAAATCATATTTCCAATATCTTATTATTTCATACGATCATGGACCTGATATGTTCTAACTCTTCCATGGTCTCAATGATTCTTTCCTTCAACATTTTTTTCCATGTCCCATTTATCTTTTTCCCTATATATTAGATTCAACTGACATGGCCTCTTCTTTATTGATTTCACATTAGGCTTCAATGGGATTCTCATTTCACCCAATTCTCCAACAATTCTCTTCATCTCCTCAATTTCGTTGTGGAATAGATCTTGATATTCACGAATAAAATTGACAATATTCCCTACTTTGTTATCATCACAATATTCTACTATGGTTTCCATTTTTGGATTATCGTCCTTCTAGATATCTACTTTATTCATTTTCATTGGTTGTGTGTAGTATACTGACTGCAGCTCCAATCCATTGACTACACGATCCCCTTCAAATTCAGGAATTTTTATATTCCTGGGGTCATCATCATCCTCTCCTAGCTTGGGTACATTGTAAAACTCCATGAACTCTTGTAATTTTTAGGTATTTTTTGTGTGTAGTCCACCACCTATTTTAGGTTGTGTGCAATGCAACATCGAGTGCGGGGACTCTTGGTCTCTCTAGCACTCGGTCCTCAAATTCCTGCACAAAAGTAGTTACTTATAATATTCCATCAAATTGAGGTGATTTATTCACCTTTACCCCTATCCAGTGCACTACCCTTGTGAGGTGTGCACATTTTTTGGTCCTTACTTTGTGCAACCTACTTTTCCAATTCTCCAATGCAACCTCTAAGTCAGAACTGTATTTCCCCATGATGTGCTAGCTAAGTACCCCATTGGTAGTAGGATTCACTTAATCCTCCTTGTATACTATAACACTATAAATTTTATGCAACTCTTCTCTACTTAATTCCCCCTTAACCGACTCAATGTATTCATCTCCTTCGCTACTACTTGAACTTACCCTACATTGAGGATCATTTGTATCGTATTAAAGTTAATAATTAGCTAGTTATCAAATGGTCAGTCGATTTACAATAAAGCATGGTATGGGTTAGTTCCATCGATGATTTCAAGGACCCCATGATGTGCCAACTAAATACCCCATCCATAGTGGGATTCACATAATCCTCCCTGTAGGTTATAACATTATAAATTTCATCCAGCTCCTCTCTGCTTATTTCTGCCATAACTAACTCAATGTATTGATCTCTTTCCCTTTGGGTCCAATGGTGCTACTATGTGAACTTCCCCTACCTTGAAGATCATTTGTATCTTATTCAAGCTAATAATTACATGGTTATAAAATTCCTAGATGATTTCTAACAAACAAGGGCATGGGCCGGTGTCATCCACGATTTTGATGACCTCAAAACTAGCAGTGCTTCTAACTCCATTAGTGTTTATTGGTACACTCGTCAATTTTATAATTGGAAAGATGTGGTGCTAATTTTATACCCTTAACTAAATATTTGACCACATTAGCTTCATTCTCCCCATCATTTCCCATTTACTCTTTACGTGGGATATTCACATCGGATCCTAGATCCAATATGATATTCTACATCTCATAGTATCCCACCTACGTGCCGAATCTAAATTCCTTATTCATTATTTTCCTTCGTGCCACCTGGTTTATCGCACATGGGGAATTTCACATGGTAACCACTTTAGTATCCTTTATGCATTGTTCAACCATTATTCTGAATTTTTCCAGTGCCTTCTCATTCCATACCAACTGAAGATAACTTTTCAATAGGTTCTAAATTGGGTTTACCTCTTTCTTTTGACTCTCTACGAGTAGTTTCATCATACACGAATTGTTGGCATTGTAGTGTTTCCATTGATTTGAATAGGTGCATGATTCCTATGCCTTGTATGATGTCAAGAGGTGTATGGTTATGAAGCTGCACTACAAAGAGTAGTTTTTCATCTTGAATAGATCTTACACCTGAAGATGAGATGCAAATGGATTTGAAGAAGGAACTTACATGCAGTGACACAAGTAACTAGTTGAGGAAGGTATACTAATGTGTACAAAGGTTTATAAGGTGTTATTGAGACTTTTCAAGGCTTGGAGAAGTCCTACATGTGTTGAATAAAGTATGTCAGAAGTTAGAAGCAGATTGATTGAATATTGACTGAGTTTTGTGTTGAAAAAGAGGGTAACTCTGGTCATAGTGGACAAACTTTCATTCTAAATTGGGTCATATTGGAGAATCATATGGTATAAATCACTTTCTAAATGGAAAAACTATGTTACCCATTCTAGATTTATTTTCTCGCATTGTGTGTGCACTCCAACTAATTTCACATGCATTCTCCATGGTAATAACATATGATGTTTGATGATTATATTCAATTTGATTTTTCCTTCATCTAGAAGATGGTTAAAGTTGAAAATAAGTCTCTCATTGAATGTATATGATGGAGGATTAAGTCAAGTTTCAATATACCAGAGTATGAACACGAGTGTTTCTCTCTCCATATCTCTAATCCATTTGTTTGATCATTTCATAGATTTTATTTATGGGAGGTATATCCATGTTAGAGATTTTGGTTTATTTGTGATATTAATACACTATAGATTATAGAGAAAAAATTATTAAAGGAGAGACATTATTGTGGAATATTTTTGAAGGAGACCATTTTATTGAAATGCTTTTGTGTGCTTCCTTCAATAATTGTTTGATGCAGGTTTATGAAGGCATTTGATGGAGGAGATTTCTACTATTATGGAGATTTATTGTTAGCATATTTTATATAGCACACTTGTATTTCTAACATAATATATGTAGGGGTTTATAGTTGGCCAAATCATGCTTTATTTCAAATGGATGTAGATTGTACTCATATCTCATATGGTTGTTTTGTTCATACAAGGTTGAGTTTTTATGATTAGATTTATTGCACTACTAATGCATGTATGAGATTGGGTGTGTGGTACTTTTTATATCATATTTTTCATGGTATTCCAAGATTTATATGTATTTTTTTGGTTGTGGTTTTGAGCAGATCATTTGTTGAAGAGAGTTTGTTATATATGGAGATTGTATTATTGAGTCCAACGTGAAAATGGATGAAATGAGGCTCATGTTTTTTTTATGCATAATGAGTGGTCCATAGTTTGAAAATAGATGAAATGAGGTCCATGAGATGAGATTCATGGTTGGGGCTTCAATGGGGGAGTGGTGGATTTCCAAGTAGGTGGTAGCTTATATATTCAAGGTGTAGCAGCATCCTTGAGGTAGTCTCCTGAGAACTTGAAAGTGGTGGCTTCCATCCAATGTTGGTTTGATAGTCTAGTGGTGGTTTGGTGAGACTTATTGAGAGTAGTTACTTATATTTTTTGTGGTGGCTTGTAAATTCAAGGGACTGGTGTCTTCCTATAGATGGTGTCCTGAAAATTTCATACAATTTGTGGCCTAGAGCGAGTAGTGGATCGCATTATTGGAAATTTATGGTCTGCACACTAGTGGTCACTAGGGATCAAATGCAAATGAAGACTTGATATTAATATAAATATGAGGATGAAGACTTTCTTCTCACAATGGATTTGATCCTTTGGTTTTCCACCTTATATCCCATGCCTCGTGTTTTCATGGTTTGTGTGGTTTTTCTTTAATGATTACATGTTTCTTAGTACTCATGCATCATCGATTGTAGATTTCTGTGGTGTAGATTTTTAGATTTCTTAGTACTCATGCATCATGTTCATATGATATATATACTTATGTGTTGATTTGGTAATTTTCTGATAGTTTATTAATGCATGATTAAATGTTTGTAATACGAAAGGAAAAACTTGGTAAAAAGTTTCATAAGGAACAATATTGATTCAACCCGCGTATCAATATTGTTCAAGTTTTCCAACAAGTGGTATCAGAGGGAGGATCTCAATAGCATCCTAATAACTCAATAGTAGATAGATAGATCAAGTGAAATTTTTGAATATTTTTTTCAGAATGAATCATCGAGGAGTATTTTTCCTCACTGCTATGAATTTCAAGTTATGGCATGAGAATGTTAAATCAACAATTATTGTCTTTTGGACCTAACATTTGTAGATTGGTATGTGAATTATGTGATAGGGATCCACTCTCACGTGAATTATGTAGGTTGATGCTCAATTGAGATGCATCATTTATGATAACCTCCATAATGTAAACTTGGAGAAAATATAAGATCTAAAATATGCTAAATAAATGTGGGACAGACTAGATATCTTTTTTGGTGGTGATACTAGCAACATAAATGGAGGGTTAGATATGACCAATAAAACAAAAGAAAGAAGAATGGCCCGAAGAAAGAAGAAACATAGCCTAAGAAAATAAATCCCCCTAGTGTGAATGGTGCAGTAGACCATAATGAAAAATCATAAATTAAATCTTCAACTAAACCAGTTGTGCTACAAAAAATAGATGTGAAGGTAAAAATATGGATGAATTACTTTTGAGTTATATTTTTTATGGACCACATTGGGCTTCAATGGGATTCTCATTTTACCAATTTCTCCAACAATTCTCTTCATCTCCGCAAATTTGTTGGGAAATAGACCTTTATATTCATGAATAAAATTCATGATATTCACTACTATGTAATCATGCCAATAATACCCTGTTATTTCCACTTTTGGATTATCTTCCATCCAAATATTTACTTTATTCATTGTTGTTGGTTATGTCTAGTCTGTTGAATGCAATTATGATCCAATAATTACACGATCCCCTTCAAATTTAGGAATTTGTATATTCCTAGGGTCATCATCATCCTCTCCTAGCTTGAGTACATTGTAACTCTCGATGAACTCCTCTAATTTTTCAGAATTTTATGTTCAAGATAGGAAGGCTTGACCCTTGGAATGCTTTTCTCCTCCATTATCAATATATTTCAATACAATACCTTCAAGACCCTATCTAATGTTGGCTCCTTTGCCTCAAAACTGAAAGTGGCTTTGAAACATTTTTCCATCTCATCCCATGCTATGGTCCTTATACAAACCTCCAACTCAACACACCAATTCATGCGGATAATTTCCAAAGTATGCAAAAACCAATGTACCCACTCACATTGCAGTACACAACCTCAGGTCCATGCTGCAATTCATTGTTTTAGCTGATATTTTTGACACTACATTCATGTGTATATCAACCTAAAAACTATTGAAATAGTCCTAAAAATAGTGCATATCAACTATTCTTATTTTTCATCCCTCAATCTAACCTTTACGCGTAGTCCACCACCTAGTTGGGGTTGTGTGCAATGCAACATCTAGTGTGGTAACTCTCAGTCTCTCTAGTACCTAAACCTAAAATTCCTACAAAAAAGTAGCTACTTATGACATTCCATCAAAGTGAGGTGGTCTATTCATATTTTTCCCTATCTAGTGCACTACCCTTGTGATGTGTGCACATCTTCTGGTCCTTACTTTGTACAACCTAATTTTTGAATTATCTAGTGCAACCTCTAAGTAAGAAGTGTAGGACCCCATGATGTGCCAACTGAGTACTCAATTAGTAGTAGGATTCACATAATCCTCCTGGAAAGCTATAAAATTATAAATTTTAAACAAATATTCATTTCTCAGTTCCCCCCTTACTGAATCAATGTATTTATTTCCTTCCCTTTTGATCCAATGGTGATACTACTTGAACTTCCCACACCTTGAAGATCATTTGTATCTTCTTCAAGTTAATAATTACCTGGTTATAAAATGTCCAGTAAATTTCCAATAAATCATGGTATGGGTCAGTGTCATCCATTATTTTGAGGACCCCATGATGTTCCAAATAAGTACCCCATCTGTAGTAGGATTCACATAATCTTCCCTATAGGTTATAACATTATAAATTTTATCAATCTCCTCTATGCTTAGTTCCCACCTAACTAACTCAATGTACCGATCTCCTTCCATTTGGGTCTAATGGTGCTACTACCCAAAATTCCCTTGCCTTGAAGATCATTTGTATCTCCTTCAAGTTAATAATTACATGGTTATAAAATTCCCAGATAGTTTCTAACAAATCAGAGTATGTGTTGGTGTCATCCATGATTTTTATGACCTCAAAATTAACAGTGCTTCTAAATCCATTGATATCTATTGGTACACATGAATTTTCTAGTCAGAAATATGTGGTGCTAATTTTATACCTTTAACTAGATATGGGATCACTTTAGCTTCATTCTCCCCATCATTTCCCATGTACTCTTTAGCATGATATTCACATATGATCTTAGATCCAATATGATATTCTCCATTTCATAGTCTCCCACCTATGTGTCGAATTTAAATTCCTTAATCGTTATTTTCCTTTGAGCCACTTGGTTTAGTGCACATGGTGAAGTTCGCACGGTAATCACTTTAGTCTCCTTTTTCATTGATCGAACATTCTTATGCATTTTTCTAGCGTGTTCTCATTCCATACCAACTCAAGCTAACTTTTCGATAGGTTATAAATTAGGGTTACCTCTTGCTTCTGACTCTGTATGAGTTATTTCATCAGACATGAAACGTTGGCCTTGTATTGTTTCCATGGAAGTCAATAGGTGCATGATTCCCATGCCTTATATGATGTCAACAGGTGTATGGTTATGAAGTTGAATTGAAAAGGGTAATTTTTCATCTTGTCTAGAGCCTACACCTCAACCTAAGCTACAAATGGATTTGAAGAAGGAACTTACATCAGGTGACACAGGTGACTAGTTGAGGAAGGTTTATTGATGTGTACAAAGGCTTCTACGATTATATTGAGACTTTTCAAGGTTGGAAAAGTCTTACAGTTGTTGAAGAAGGTGTTCTAAAAGTTGAAAGAGGTTTGATTGAGGTTTCACTGAGTTTGGTGGTGAAAAACAGGGTAACTCAGGTCATAGTGGACAAACCCGTGTTATAACTTGGGTCACAATGGAGAAACCTACGGTATAACTCACTTACTGAATGGAAAACATATGTTAACCCTTCTAGAGTGATTTTGTCACATTATGTGTGTATTCCAATCAATTTCAGGTGCATTCTCCACGACAATTTCATACAATATTTGATGATTAAAGTCAATTTTCCTTGGCCTTTACATAGAATATGGTTAAAGTTTAAAATAAGTCTCTCATTTAATATATAAGATGGTGGATTAAGGAAAGGTGAAATATACTGGAGTATGAATAGGAGTGTTTCTCTCTACATATCTTTAAGCCATTATTGTTTGGTCATTTCAGAGATTTTATTTATAAGAGGTAAATTCATGTTAGAGAGGTTGGTTTGTTTATGAGAGTAATACACTATAAGGTATATAAAAACAATGATGAGAGGAGAGACATAATTGTGGAAAATCTATGAAGGAGACCGTTTTATTGCAAGAGTTTTTTGTGCTTCCTTCAACAATTGTTTGATGTAGGTTTATGAGGCATTTGATGCGGGAGATTGCTACTATTATGGATATTGACTGTTAGCATATTTTATATAGCAAACTTGTATTGCTAACATATTTTATGCAGGGGTTTATAACTATGAACATCATGTTTTATTTCATATGGTTGTAGATTGTACTCATATCTCATATGGTTTTGTTGTTAATATATAGTTGAGCTTTGTGATTAGATTTATTGTGATACTGATGCATGCAAGAGATTGGATCTCTGGTACGTTGTATATAATATTTTTCATGGTATTGAAAGAGTTATATGTATGATTCCTTTTTTTTTTAGCAGATCATTTGTTGCAGAGGGTTTGTTATACATGGAGGTTGTATTAGTGAATCCAATGTGAAAATATACGAAATGAGGCTCACATTTGTTCTATACATAATGCATGGGCCATAGTTTGAAAATATATGAAATGAGGTCCATGAGATGAGATTCAAGGTTGGGACCTTCAATGGGGGATTATTGGCTTGCCAATCAGGTGGTGGCTTGCCAAGCTGGTTGTGGCTTGCCAAGCTGGTGGTGGCTTTCATATTCGAGGTGTAGCAACACCCTTTAGGTAGTGTCCTGAGAACTTGGGAGTGGTGGCTTTCATCCAGTGGTGGTTGGATAGTCTAGTCGTGGTTGTGCAAGAATTATTGGGAGTGGTGGATTCAAACAGTGGTGGTGGCGTCTAAATTCAAGGGAGTGGTGGTTTCCTGCAGATGGTGGCCTACAAATTTCATACAAGTTGTGGTCTAAAGTGAGTAGTGGCTCACATTATTGTAATTTTTTTTCTTGTACACTAGTGGTTGCTACTGATTAGATGTAGATGAATACTTGATATTAAAAGAAATATGAAAATGAGGAATGTTCGCTCATAGTGGATTTTACTCTTTGGGTTCCACCTTATATCTTGTGCCTCATTTTTTTATGGTTTGTGTGGTTGTGCTTTGATGATTACATGTTTCTCATTACTCGTGCACGATTATCATATGATTTATATGATTATGTCTTGATCTAATAATTTTCTACTATTTTATTAATGCATCATTAAGTGTTTATGATAAGAAAGAAAAAACTTGGTAAATTTTTTCATACGGCACAATATTGATTCATCCATGTCTATCAATATTATTCAAGTTTTCCAATAAGTGGTATCAGAGTGAGGTTGTCATTAGCATCCTAATCATTGGAGAGTAGATATAGATAGATCAAGTGAAAATTTTGAATAATTGTTTCTAGAATGAATCCCCTAGGATTAGTTTTCCTCAGTGCTACGAATTTCAAGGTATGGCATGAGAATATTAAATCTCAATTATTGTCTTGTGGACCTAACATTTGGAGATTAGTATGTGAATTATGTGATAGGGATCCACTCTCACCTAAAGTATGTAGCAGGATTCTCAAGTGAGATGCATAATTTATGATAATCTCCATAATTTAAACTTGGAGAAAATAGGAGGTCTAAAATATGCTAAATAAATATGGGACAACCTAGAGATTTTATTTGGTGGTGATACTAGCAACATTGATGGAAAGTTAGAGAATACCAGTAAAAGGAAAATAAATAAGAGGTGCCCAATGAAGGAAGAAACACAACCTAACAAAATAATTCCCCATAGTGAATGGTGCAGTAGACCATAATGACAAATAAGAAATTAAAGCTTCAACTGAACTACTTGTGCTACAAGAGAATAGATCTGAAGGTAAAAATATGGATGAATTACTATTCAGTTATGATTTTGACATATCTAATGAATTGCATAGTGAAGAAGAGAATTATTTCATGCTCCTTAAGGTATAATATGAATTGAAAATGGTAGTAACTAAAAAAATATATATTGAAGTGAGTACACTAACAACTGCATGTAGGAATCATGAAAAAATTTTGTAGATCTTTGAAGAAAAGAAGAATGGGCTTAGAGAGGAGATCCATAGCCTGAATATCCAGTTGCAGGAGGCTAATAGAATAGAGGATGTGTCAAAGAGTAAAAAAAATTAGGAATAAATATGAATTGAAGACTTGTAAGGTGAAGTGTTCTCCATGAGGAAACAATTAGAGAAGAAGAATGATCAATTGAAGGAAGATAAGAGAACTAATATTTTGGATGGTATGCTTCATAGCCAAATATATATTATGATTTTGTCTAGTCTTGGCTTTGGAGATTCTAGTTCACAGTCAGGAAAAAACAACAATGAAGTACCAAATAATCTTACAAAGAAGAATGGCACCAACAATGGTATCAAGAAAGGAAAGAGACAACAAATCCATAAACAAAATCCAGTAAAAGAATAAAAAGTATAATTTACATCTAGAATATCATTCTCTCCTAGAATCAATAGTGGAATAGTTCATAGGAGTCAAAAATACTTTTCCCCCTTGATGGAAAATTTCTTGCACTTCATTTTTTACAAATTTGGACATATGGAAGCTACCTATAGCAGCAAAATCTACACATCTATGTATCAATTCGAACAACAAAGAAGAGGACCCACCTTCAGGTATACAAATTTGTTTAATGGTTATTTTTATGCGTGTAAACTATTTTGGCACAAGGACATTGATTTTAGATCTAGCATAAGGAGTGGAAGAAAAATTAATCGAAGGCGGAGTTCCAGCATGAAAAATAGAAAATTAGATCCCTTGGCCTCATATCTTGGTGATGTGGAGTATTATGTGTGCTACAATTTTAGGAACATGTCCAAATATTGAAATTTTTTCATATTTTTGAAGGAATTGAATTAAAAGGAGAAACAAATTCAAACTAGATCTAAAATAAAGATAAAGTAGAGTACTCAAGCAAAGAAGCAGCCAAGGATCGTGTGGAAGAAAAAGGAGGAGCAACTAGGAAATTCTGGTATTGCACTTTTCTCGCATGATGACAATGATAGGTTGTACATTGATAGAATAGGTTCCCACCATATGTTAGGAGACAAGAGAATATTCTTCCTTCTGAAGAGAACCAAGACCGACCATGTTGTTTTTGAAGGTAGTGAACAACTAAGAGTGTTGGGAAGAGGTAAGGCCAACCTTGGTGACAAAAATATCAATGAAACTAATTTTTGGATTGTTGAGGGTCTAAAGAATAATTTCTTGAGTGTGGGAGAAATGGTTGTTGGAGGTAAGGAAGTGGTATTCAATTCCAAATGTTGATTCATATAGAAATAAGGGTCAAAGAGTGTGATTAACAGAGGATTCAGGCCCCTAGAAAATGTATATGTGCTGAAGGGAAGAGTGAGTAGAAATAATAGGTTAAGAATTACCTCTTCAAATTTAGATTCTGAGTAGGAAATAGAAACCCTTTCGGCATTCCATAGTTATTTTATGCATATTCATGATTTACAACAGAATCATATGTGAGGTACATAGCCTCAAGGGGAGTGTATGGTAGCCTCATATGGCAGCATGATTAGTTGGTGGAGATGAGTAGCAAAAACATGGTATGCACATTAGCTTGGTGCATATTTAGGTCTACAATATCTGCAAGAGCAGTCCCATATATGTTTTCATGGGTGGAAGAGTATATATTTTTGGCCAAATATCTATATGTTGTGTGTGTGTGTGTGTGTGTTATCATTGACAAGTTGGTTGAAAATTTTGTACCAACCATGCATAGAGGAGCTTCATTAATGTAACAACCATGTAGAGCACGCTTATTTTCATTTGAGCAGCCACGTATCATTCATGTATTTATCATTGAGTTGTTAGTTGTGTGGTAATTGTGTAAAAAATGTATTGTAGAGAAGTCATCTATGGTTGAAGAGTCTATTTGAATGCATAATGTGGACATATATTATTTCCCTGTAAGCACATGTGTATGCAAGATATAGCCATGTATTTTGATGTTTAATATTTCATTGCATTGGTTGAGAAATCCATGTCATGGAGGGGATTATATATATCATCCATATGTCCTTATTGTAGTAATGATTGTATTTCTTCAACCATATATGGGAAATTTGTATTGTTACTACAACTATGTACATGCATGGATTATGTATCATTGTTCAAGGTTGCATTGATGAGGGAGCCTTGGTGATAGTCATGAATTGGAGTGAGAACTATGTTGATTCATAATTAAGCCACGTGCGGGCTTATTGATGTCATTATAAAAACAAGTAGTATCATTGATATGGCCATGTATCACTCTTATGAAGCCCTATAATATCATGTTCACATTTTTCTCATAGTTGCATGGAATCTTGGTCCAGTTGATTGTCTCTTGCATATATCAAAGAGGAATTTCCAATAGAAAAAGGTGATGTAAAATAGCATGGGGAATATTTTCTCATCCCAATTACGTTTTCAAGGGGAGCATGTTTATCCTAGTAGTGGAAGGAAGCACATGGTGTTGGCATCGAGGAATGGTGATGGTTCAACATGATGTTTTCTAGTATAACCCTGTATCCTCTTTCCATAGATATTTACAACAAGTGGCATCTTGTTTCTAATGCTTATCTTGTAGATTTTCACAATTTATTTTCTTCATCCTCAACAAGTGGTATCAGTCTATCAAAATTTTCATTCATGTGAGAAGAGAGTGTTTAGGAGGAGAGTGCTTAGTAGTTCAGAGGGAGCATGTTCTTGATGACATTATGTCTTAGTCTTTCTATGTAATTTTCTTTCCATGTATTTCCCATTTCCATTGATGTTAAAGGGAGAGAAACTGTTGAGCTCAACTTCATTTTTCAATTTTAGGTGGGAAGCTTAGGTTGACATCAAACTCAAAGTGGGAGCTTGTTGGCATTATGGTGTTTCCATTAACGTTAATATGTGTATGAGTCCTATTCCTTGCATGATATCAACAAGTGTATGTTTATGAAGCTGAACTATAAAGAGTACTTTTTCATCTTGTATAAAGCCTACACCTGAAGTTGAGCTACAAATGGAGTTGAAGAAGTAACTTACATGAGGTGACATAGGTGGTTGGTTGAGGAAGGTTACATTATGTGTACATATGGTTTTCAAGCTTCTCTGGTTATAGTTTATTGAGGAAATCTCCAGATTGACCATTGTTTTTTAACACTATGGATAACCCAGAGATTTCTTCAATAAATTATGTGTACATAGTTTTATGAGGTGTGATTAAGACCTCTCAAGGCTTGGACAGGTCCTAACGGTGTTGAAGGTGTGCCAAAGTTGGAAGTAATTTGACTGAGGTTTGACTGAGTATTGGGACAAAGTGTAACTTGGAACAAAGTGGAGAAATCTATGTTATAACTTAGGTCATAGTAGATAAACCTATATTATAACTCACTTATTGAATGTACAACCTATGTTACCCCTTGAAGCATGATTTTCCCACATTTTGTGTGCATTCTAGCCAATTTCAGGGGCATTTCCCATGGTAATTGTGTGTGGTATTTGATGATCAGATTCAATTGGAGTTGGAATACGAGATTTTTAATGTTGAAAATAATTCTTTCAGATAATGTAGATGATAGAGGATTGAATCAAGGTGTAAGATACCATAGTATGAACATGAGTGTTTGTCTTTCCATATCTCTGATCCATTATTGTTTGAACATTTTAGAGATTTTATTTATAGAAGGCAACTTCATGTTGGAGAGGTTGCTTCATTTTTTATAGTAATACACTGTAGAGCAGAGAAAACCAAGGATGAGAGCAGAGATATAGCTATAGAAGGTTGCTGTAAGAGATCATATTATTGCAAGGGTTTGCTACGCATCCTTCAATAATTTTTTGATGCATATTTATGAAGGATTTTGATGGAGGAAATTGTTGCTATTATGGAGATTGGTTGTTCATGTTTTATACAACACACTTATATTGCTAACATGCTGTATGTAGGGGTTTATAGCTAAGCATATCATGTTTGATTTCATATGGCTATAGATTGTACTCATGTCTTGTATGGTGATTTTTTTTATACGTGGTTGAGTTTTTGTGATATTATTTGTTGTGCTACTGATAGAGTTATGATGAAAGTGTGTATGCAGGAGATTTTATGTGTGGTACTTTGTATATGAAAATTTCCATGGCATTGCAGGATTTATATCTATGATGATGGTTATGATTTTGAGCAGATCATTTTTTGCAAAGAGTTTTTTATATGTGCATATTTTATTAGAGTCCAGTGTGAAAATGGAAAAAATGAGGCTCGTGTTTGTTGTATGTATAATGTATGGGCCATAGTTTGAAAAAAATTGAAATTAGGTCCATGAGATGAGCTTGAAGGTTGGCGACTTCAGTGTTGGATTGGTGGCTTACCAAGAAAGTGGTGGATTTTATCTAATGGTTGTTGGGCATGACTTATTGAGAGTAGTAGCTTCCAGCAGGCGGTGGCCTACAAATTCAAGGGAGGTGGTGGTCTACAAAGTTCATACAAGTTTTGTTGTGGAGAAAGTAGTGGATCGCATGATTGGCAAGTTATGGCTTGCACACTAGTGGTGTCTAGTGATCATATGTAAATGAATATTTGATATTAATAGAGAGAGAAAGATGAAGACCATCTAATAAAGTTATTTTTTACCCTTTTGGTTTCCACCTTATATCTTGTATCTCATGAGTTAATGGTTTGTGTTGTGTTTCTTTGATTATTACATGATTATTATTACTCATGCATGCTACTCATATTATTTATATGCTTATGTGTTTATCTACTAATATGCTACTAGTTAATTAATGTGTGATTAAGTGTTTCTAATAAGAAAGGAAAAAATTGGTAAAATTTTTCATAAGGAACAACATTGATTCATCCCTCTTCTCGGTATTGTTCAAGGTTTCCAACATGAATGTTAGTGAAAAATCATGAATTCCATATTTCCTATCCCATTCTAGAGTGGCTAATTCCCTCGATGCTTCTTTGTAATTCACCTTCTCCTTGGTTGGATCAAACATTGGAGGACGTTCAGAAGCCTTCTTCACCCATTTTGGTTGTTGATTTCCATACTTTGCAGCATCAACACCAGTCTTTATGCCTCCTCATGTAACTTCCCTAACTCATAGTTGAGATCTACAGGGCTTGACCACTATCATCTGCATATTTGGGCCCTTCGTAACCTGCGGCTTTACTATTAATTAAGGAAAATTTTTGGTCACATGATCCAGTTCAGTGCAATAGGTACAAGTGCATCAGGGATAAGGTAAATCCCATGCAAGGTTCCCATACTGTACATAATTATAACATATAGTGGTTCCTTGAACTCTTCTAAATCCACATCTTCCTCTCGTTTGTCCTTTAGGACCTCTAGCTACCATTCCTTCTCCTTGACCTAGATGGTTATACTAAACAACTTGATTATATCATTGTTGATTGAATCCTATTGTTGTCTCTTCATTTCCCTTTGGTATTTGTACCTAGAATGAATCAAAAGTGCACTCACACATCAACTCTAAAGTGTAGTAATAGTGGATACTGTGTCCCACCAACTTAAAAAAGTCACAAAATACATTTTGCATGGATGCCTCTCATTTATGCATCATTGGAAATTTTTTGGGGTATGGCCCTAAACTCAATATAATTCACACCAAAAGCCTCTACCTTTCACAAGAGGATTAGATATTCATATTCCCATGTAATCTGTTAGAAATTTACACTCATTTCTATGGTGACCTTTTGTACTGTAGATGGTGCACCACATCACCTCTCATTTCCATTTTCCCTTACTCAAATTATATAATTGGAGGGTCGGCGCAGTAAGCTAAGACCGCACTTGCATGGTTCCATTATGATATTGAATCTTTTTTCAAAATTGTAGATAGAATAGATCCAACCTCGCTTAATCACTTTCAACTTTTTAAGTCATTGAGATTCTAATTTTGGCTTCTGAAACTCCCTTATTGAAGCTTATTGATATCATTCAACAACCTCATCTTTCTAACCAAAGTCATGCTTATGTACTTCATATAAAAGATCACCATGTAGTCCTTGAAGGTAACCTGTAGTTGCATAATATTAGTTTCCTCATCTTGAACTTGATTTGTTTCTCGAATGGATTTACATACGAACAAATGTTGCAATGGATCCTTGTTCCCAGCACCATGGAAGATAGGCATCCCCATATCTACTCCTACAATTTTTCTCTGTGTAGTACTTCCTAACAAAGGATTGCGAGATGAACTTGTCACACTACCAAAAAAATTCCCATCGTTTTGTACAGTATAATAAACCTAATTACTTTGTTATTCTCCCCCTAATGTTTGACTAATTCCACTATTTCTACTACCTCCACCTCTTGACTATGATTCCCTTATATAGTATTCATCACATTATGTTGAATATTTACATTAATATTTGTAGAATCACATGGGGTTATGGGATTGACACCAGAAATTATCTGAGTTGGTTGACTTAGATACGAAAACTTCATACTCTGTGGGATAAGTTGTCGGTATTCTACCTCCACTCCAGTGCACGGTGTTCCAAATTGTGTTTCCTCAAGACTCTAGTCACTTGATTTTCTTCTCGTCCTCTAGTGGCCATTTCTAAATCTTCTACCTCGACATCTCCTTGCAGAAAACATTTATGTTTCCAAGCTTCATTCCACATCACTCTGTAAAAACCTTCATCCACTCCTTAGTGTGTCACCCCCAAATTTTCTATCTCCATTATACATCTCTATTATATCCTCATATGCAATTTATTAACACTCTCTGACTCCCCCATAGTATCCTATGTACTAACAACCTCAAGTTTATCTTCCATGTAAATGGAAGGATATTATAAAGGGAAAATAATACCAAGGTCATGGTACATGTATTCCAAGCTTAATGAAAGGAAAAATCATTACAGTGGGCATCATATGTGAATAATTTTTGGATTTGGAAATTGGCATTATCATTGGAAAAATGAAAAAGGGAAATAAAGGGAAATTAATTCAAGAAAATAGGAGAAAAGTAATATGAAGAGACAATAATATGCATGAAAGGGAAAATGAAAGAAATTTAAGGAAAATAAATGATAGAGAGAACATTATATAACTTTATTAGTTATTCTTTGGATCATACACTCTTGGTTACTCTAGGACATTCTAGTTTTCACCTGGACATTAAGGCATTCTCACTTGGAATTGGAGGAAAATATTATTTGGACATAAGAAATAAATCAAAGGAAATCAAGGGAGCACAAGGAGAAGGTTCAAAGAAAATTTACAATGGGACAAACTTGTAGGTAACAAGTTTCATGTTTTATTTCCTTGCTGGGATTTGAATGCATGGTGCATACATTTGGCTTATATGTTTATTTTGTTTTCATTGGCATAGGAATTTCCTAGATGGATAGTGGGTAAAACATTTCATTTTCCATTACATAGATAGGCATGGTGTGTTGGGTTTTATTCTTGGTTGAGCTTTATATTTTCATAATATTTTTTATCCAAGTGAGGTGGTCTTAGGAAAAATCCCAAGGCTTGGGGGTGGAGATGGTTTTCTTTGGGAAACCCCTGATAGGTGGGTGGAGACATGAAAATTCCATTTATTATGGTGAATAAATTATGAGGCATCCAAGCTTGTGTTACTTTTTCTGATCTCTAGACCAGTTTAGGTGATATCACTCTAGTTTGAGGGTGGAGGTGGTTTAACGTATGGAGTCCTTGATCGGTTATATATGGTTTATCCCATTAGATTTCACATTCATGATTGGAATATGGAATGGGGGTGATTTGGATGAAAGAAATACTGTGTTCATTCCCAATATATGGTCGGGTGGTATGTGGAAGTCCTTGACTTGGTTGGCATTTGCATATGTTATTGTGTGTTGATTCTTATTGAGTTTAATGAGCACAAGTTCTAGTTGTATGTGTGATTTCTTGACTAGTTTTTCATGGTTCTATTCTAGTTAAATGTTGGTTACATGCATGGTATATTTATCATTTATGATGTGGTCTTGTTTTGGATCCATTCAATGGTTTGATGGGGTCTTGGTTATCTTATATGAATGCATGAGATAATGTGAATTTTTGCAGCTAGTAAGTGAGGGTAGAAATATTTTTTTATGATTCTCCTAGGAACTTACTGAATCAGTGAAGAGATATACATTTATAAGATACATGTACTTTGTCTACAAAGTGTTTTTATAAATGAATATTGTGTGCTTTTTAAGTTTGATTATGATTAGAGCCTAGAAATTGATTATGGAGGTCCCAACAGCTAGATGAAATAGGTTTGGAAATTTCTAGGAAAATATGGGTAGTGCCCTGAAGAGTAGCCTAAAAATTTGGAATAGAGTCCTTAGCCGCATCCACAAAACTGGGGAATTTTAGTTCTAGCCGCATGGAATATTCCTTGTGCATGCATGGAAGATGACTTGTGCATCCGGTTGGAGCCTTCTGGTCGAATGCAATGCTCTGCATCTATGCAGCTAGGTTGTGAAGTGAGTTAAAAATGAATTTCCATTCTAGAAAAGGGTAATAAGTGGATTTTGTCTCACATCTGGATGATCAGAAGTTCCTCGTGGGTTACATTAAGGTCTGGGATATTAAGCCCCACTTTCATAACTAGAACATGGTTTTTGGGTCATGCATAGTAACTCTCAACTCATGTTCAACCTAGAGAGATATTAAAAGAGGGTAAATGTGGGGTGGGGTATTATAGGGTGGTATCTAAGTAGTTCCATTCCCTATAAAAATTTCTCTAATACCGGAGTTACATAGTGGTATGGAAGCGAGGTTTACAACATTGTACCTTGGGGTAAACACATAGGGTTATGGCTATTTGCATGCATTTACTATTTCAGTTTTTTATTATCATCTTGATTCGTGCATGATGTTGATATGTTGTTTCTATTATTATATAGTGTGTTAATATAGACTTACTTCTTCATATGTGATAGCCTCCCCTCAAATACATTAAGGTATGATTTTTTTTATGCCTTTTATTTTGTTTATCTAGCATGGTATGTTTACATGACAATAGAGGACTAGAGACGAAGAGAAAAATGGGGGATTACAGTTCACATGAATCTGCATACAGACCCAAAGTGAAATAATTGGAATTGGAGAAGTAAGTTGAGCAACAAGGAGAGGAATATTCTCTTGATCTAGTAGATACATTGAGAAGTTTGAGGGAAGACATTAGAATTTTTGAAGCATATAATAACATGTTGATTAAGGCATAGGAAATACTTGCAAAAGCTCAAGAAAATAAAGTTGAATTAAATGAAAATATTCTTCAAATCCTTTCAGAGTTGCAAAATAAGGTACAAGTTGGGATCAATTATGGAGATAGGAAGGAGTAAAATAGTAATGGGGAAAATGTAAGAAGGTATCATAAAAGGTGTAGAATGAACCACGATGGAACAATAAAAGGTGGCAGATCATTTAGTACATACGAATTTTATTATAGCTCATCTTCAAGGAGACATCATTTCCAGCACCACCAGCTTCGTAGGAGGAGCAAGTAATTTCCATAGGAATTCAAGAAAGCCAAACCTCCTACTTTTGATGGGGAAATGAAGAAATCAGAAGATGGAGAAGCATGGCTGATTTGGATGACGAATTTTTTCAGATTGCATGGTTACTCATATAACATGAAAGAAAATATATCTACCTTCAGTCTCAAGGGAAAAACATATATCTGGTGGCAAGATGTTAAGAATTTTAGAGGCATCAGAGGAGAGAAACTAAATTGACATGAGTTTGAAAGACTCTTCAAGAATAAGTACATATATTAGAGGTATTATAATGGGAAGGCTAAGGAATTCTATGAGCTCAAGAAGGTTTCCAAGATAGATGAAGAGTACACAACCATATTTTTAGAGCTATTGAGATATGTGTCCTATCTCAAGGATGAGAAAGAAAATATACAAATGCTCATATGTGGATTTCCATTATCATTCAAAGACCGGATTTATTTTGATGAGCCTTATTAATTGGACGATTCCATTAGGAATTCAAATAATTTTGAACAATCAAAGCATAAGCCTAATTTCAGCATGACTAGAAGGGTAGCGAGAATACTAAAGGAAATTGTCCCAAGAAGCAAGGAATATATTAGGATGCAGGCTAGAAGGAAAATGTGGGTCCGTTCAAGAAGTTTAATGTAGCTGAGAAAGGACATGGGTCTCAACCTAGAGAGAAGCAAAATAAAGGCGGGGGGAGGGAACCATTGAAGTGTTGTATTTGTGGTCAAGACCATAACAGGAAGGATTGTACATTTTACTAGGGTTGTAGGCCACAAATATACAATGCTTAGGAGGTGCAAACAGTTGGGGATGTATTTCAGAGAATTCCCCGTATATATGTAGCACTTGATAACATGCAGGAAAACCATCTAGCATCATTTATAGAGATGGAAGGTAAGCTTTGTGCTCAAGTTGTTTCCCTTTTGATTAATCCTTGATCTAATTATAGTTATGCTAGTACTGACCTGGTGGATCAGTATCATTTGAATAAACAAGTTCATGTATAATCTTGGTTGGTGCAGTTGGGTACATGGACTAAGAGAAGAGTTCATCATTGAATGAGATTTGTGCATTTGAGCTTAATTTCATGCCTACAATAGGGAACCTAAATGTGCTTCCTTCGGGTGTATATATCATGCTTTTGGGAATGGATTGGTTTTTTATTCACGGGACCAAGGTATATTGTTACGATAAGGCCATTGAGTGCCCGGATGATGATGTAGAAAACAGATTCTTGCAAGGAAGGAAGAAACCTACATCAATGAGAATGGTTAGAATTATGCAAGCTAATTGCAACCTTGGAAAGGATGTGTATTGTTCATAGTACATGTTTCTAGTGAAAAAATAAATGAATATGAGGATGATGAAGAATTGAGGAAGTATCTTCTCTTGAAACAATTTTAATTGTGTTTCCTATAGATATTCCAAAGCTTCCTCCTCATAGACAGGTGGATTTCTCTATTGAGTTTGTACCAGGAGGAACACCAGCATCTAATGAACTATATAGGATGATCACTCCAGAGTTGGTGGAATTTAATTTTCAGCTTAAAGAGATGCTTGATAAGGGATACATAAGGCCAAACATGTCTCCTTGGGGTGAACCAATGTTGTTTGTAAATAATAAGGATGGTAATCTTATATTATGCATTGATTACAGGAAACTGAACAAGGTGACTATCAAGAACATGTATCCATTTCCATGAATCAATTATTTTCTCGATTAGCTAAAGGGAGTAGCAATACTTTCAAATATTGTTCTGTGATCAAGATATAATTAGGTGTGCATCAAAGAGGAAGACATCTAAAAGACTGCATTTTGTACAATGTATGGCCACTATGACTTTGTGGTGGTTCCTTTTGATCTTAGCAATGCTCCAACCACTTTCATGTGTTTGATGAACAATGTGGTGCACCCTTCTCTGCATAGGTTTTTTATAGTATTTTTTGATGATATATTGGTGTATTCAAAGAATGAGGTTGAGCATGTAGAGAAAATAGCAACAATATTGATATTGTTGAGAGAGAATAAGTTGTATGAAAAACTCAGCAAGTGCAATTTATTTCAGTATTAGATTCATTACTCGGGACATTTTGTTTCCAAGGAAGGGATAACAGTGGATCTGAAAAATATTAAGGATATCATGGAGTGGCCAGCTGCAAGGAATGTGGATGAATTCATATAATTCATGGGACTAGCAGGTTATTACAGGAAGTTCATTAAGAACATTCCCAATATTGGCTATCCTACTACATCTTTGGAGAGAAAGGAAATAAGTTTAATGGACTTTCGAGTGTGCAAATAGCTTTTATCAATTGAAGCATTTTCTTTGGCAATGCTCTAGTTTTGAAGACTACAGATCTTGATAAGGAGTTTTTGGTTTGTGCGGATGCATGTAAGGAAGGACTTGGTAGAGTCCTGATGCAGGAAGTGTAGGTGGTTTGCTATGAATCAAGGAAGCTGAATGAACATGAGAAGAAATATATGACTCATTATCTTGAGTTGACAACTATTATTCATGCATTGAAGATGTGGATCCATTATCTTCTTGGCAGGAATTTCATGTTGATGAGTGATCACAATGGATTGATGCACTTCTTTTACCGACCCAGTTTGAATGCAAGGAAAGCTATATGCTTGGCTACTCTTAGTGAGTTTAAATTTGATATTAGGTACATCAAAGGCAAGGAAAACTAGGTTGTGGATGCTCTCAATAGGAGAGTACTAGTGAATCATATTTCAGCTTTTAGCTCTTATGAGACATATTTACAGGATAAAATATTACATGAAGGGTAACATGATGATAGTTACTATTTTGTGAAAAGGAAAACACACAATAGAAACATATGTAATAACATGAAACCATCAAATTACAACGAAAAAAATTATTTTATAGGGGAATCCAACTAGGAAAAACCCCTTTGCTACTTTGCCTTAACTCATATGATAATATGGATCAATTACAATGACTTCTTCACACAAGAAGCACACCCTACACCACAATTCTGATCCCTTTCTCACTGATCTTCTCTGACCAATAATTAGCCACAATAAGCCTCAACCTTTCTGCTACTTCTTTTCAAAATCCTTGAATAAATTAGCCCCTAAAAAATAAAAGAATTCCCTATTTCCTTTCATAAATATTTAAGGAATTGATCACCTTCTCCAATGAAAAACCATGTACCCTCAACTAGTATACAAAATTATATACAATTATGCTTTTTCCCTCCTTTCAACTAGGAAATTAAAATTCCATGCATGAATGGGACTATTTTTATTAAAATGATCAGTAAATTGAGATATCAGTGAGTTAAAAATTGTTATAACTACTAAACTAAACTCCTACTAACTCTATTCATGACTAGAGCTCAGATAATTTATTTTAACTAACAATAAATCCCTAGATTGCTAAATTTTATCAATAAACTCATTCACAACTACACTTCTAACCTACAAACTCAAATTTACTGATGTAACTAGGAGACAAGTTCATGACACTCTGTCTGACTCCAATCCAAGTTGTCATGTTGATGTGGAAATTTGAATTTCTCCATTTGAATAAGGCATAAGTCAAATGAAGCTTGTTCTTGCTACAATTTCAACACTCCCTCTTAGCAAGAAAAGGGTTCTGCAAAACCCCAATCCTGCTTTTATGGAGGAATGTATTGTAACACACTAACACTTCCTCATCACTATTTTTTTTCTCCTGCAATAACTACAACTGAGATGAATCCAAAATATTGAATCAACTTTGTCTCTAAGATGAAACTGTATCCTAAGTCTCTGAATACTATTATCTTGCAACTATTGCTCAATATCTGACTACATCAACTAACATTGATGCTTCTACTACTAAATACTATGGGCCCCTATAACAAGGGTAATTTTCCATGAGAAGAGTATACTATAATTTTTGTTTCTCTCCTATGGACCCTGCCCAAATTTTTGCAACTTTGGGACTAAGGTTCTACATCACCCAACCTCACTCCTAGAGGTATATTTACATGCATGGTGAAATATACCTCTAGCTTGTATACATTTTTAACTCAAAAACAAATATGTTTAACTATTCTAGTAGCAACATGCTTCAGAAAATCTTTCCCTTACTAAACATCACATCATATCCACAGCCTTCATGTACAATTACAAAAAATAGATTTTTCTTTAGAACAGGAACATACAATACATCATTTAGGTGAATATGGGAGCCTGAATCCCTCTTAAAGGTGATAGTTCCAATCCTTTGGTACTATACCTTCCATCATCTCCAAGCTCTATGTGTAATTTTAGGTCCTTCTCCTCTAGGATGTTGAAGAAATCCTTATTTCTTGTCATATGATATGAAGCACAGGATTATATGCGCAATTTACTCCCTCTTAATTTGCTTTCCATGCAAGTAATGAGGGTGAATCACAACTCGAATTGTGATGAAATAAAATCTCACCCTACTTCTGGTGCAAGATCCTTACAGGATTTCTTGTGTGGACACTTGGTTGCATAGTATCCATACTCATGGCAGTGAAAGCATTTAATTTTACTTGTATCTTTCTTCTTGCCATGGTTCTAGCTAGATTTTTCCTTGCCTTGGGCCTTCTTTCCTTTGGCATTATTTCCTTTGCCAAATAGATCATAGTATTCTTCCTCATCACATCTAAATGTGACACCATCTATAATGTTTCTTCTAATATCCCCCCGCACCAAATCATACCAAACTATCTCCAAATTTGGAAGATTATCTCTTCCATTAACTGAATCCTGATAGTTTTGGCAGGACTTTTGAATACCAAGGAGTTATAATCTCACAATATTATATGTTGGCACAATATATCCTACACGTCCAAGTGCATATCTAACAGAGTGAATCTAGATAGGTACCAAATAATGGTTTAATTTTTCTCAATTCAAATGTTCCTAATCTTATCATTCAATGCCAATTTATAGGTATCACTACTACTTTCGAATAACTCTGTGATGGTTTTCCACATTGCTTAAGAAGTTCTCTTTCCATGCAAACTAGAAACCACATGATATCTAAAACCCTCCAGGATAATCCTCCTAGATTTTGTAGTATCTTTCTTCCACTGTGCTAGTTTTTTTGCATATGATGTTGTTGGATTTGGAATATTAGCTTTTGTGTACTCAAATACTACATTTTCATCCAACACAACTTCCATCTTCTCTTTTCAAGCTATGAAATTCGAAGCTCCTTCAAATGCATACTACAAACTCAATCCATAGATGGACATTTATATTGCAACGAAGAGGATTTTCACCAAAAAATATGCAAATACAAATTTCTCTAAGAGAAGATCTGGAACGAGGTTTCTATGTAATATTCACTGCTCTAATACCATGTATAAATTGCAAGAAATTTGTAGTTGCTAATGAATTTGAACTAAAAACAAGAGGCACAAATTTCTTCTACTATTTTGCAAAAAGGAAAACACATAATAGAATCACATGCAATAAAATGCAACCATCAAATCACAAGGAATGCAATTATTTTACACAGCAACTTAACTAGGAAAAACATATTTGCTACTTTGCATTAATTGAGACGATAATATGGATCAATTACAATGACTTCTTCACACAAGAAGAACACCCTGCACTACAATTCTAATCTCCTACTCACTGATATTCTCTAACCAACACTTCACGAAAATAGGCCTCATCCTTCCTCCTATTTCCTTGCAAAATACTTGAGGAAATTAGCCCCTAAAAAATTGGAAAATTCCCTATTTCCTTGTGCAAATCCTGAAGGAATTGATCACCTACTCCAATGAAAAACCTTGTACACTCAACTAGTATACAACAATATATAAATTATGCCTTTTCCCTCCACTCAACTAGGAAATTCAAATTCCATGAATGAATGGGACTATTTTTAGTAAATTGATTAGCTAACTAAGAGATCAGTGAGTTAACAACTATTATAACTACTGAACTGAACTAATACTAACTCTATTCTTGACTAGAGTTCAAATATATGAGTTTAACTAACAATAACTCAACTAGATAATAGATTGCTAAATTTTAGAAACCAACTCATGCACAAATATAATTCTAGCTTACTAACTTGAATTTACTGTTTTAACTAAGAGACAAGGCCATGCCACTCTAGCTAATTATAATCCAATTTATCCTGCCAATGCAGAAATTCGAATTTCTCCATTTGACTAAGTCACAAGTCAAATGAAGCCTTTTCTTGGTAAAATTTCAAAAATGATAAGGATGAGAAGTATCACCTCATGGAAAATGGCTTGGTTAGATTCGGGAGCAAGATCTATGTCGCTCATAGCGGCAAGTTGAAGAAGCTTATTTTGAGAGAGTTTCATGTCAATCCATATTCAAGAAACCCATGATACCAAAAGACTTTGGAAGTTGTTAAGAAGTTCTACTATTGGAAAATTGTGAAGAAATAGGTGGTTGAGTTTGTTGTTAAGTGCTTGGAATTTCAGTAGGTGAAAGTTGAATGTAAGCATCGATTTAGACTATTGCAGCCTATTATGATTCCATAAAGGAAATGGGAGGTAAATTCCATTGACTTCATCGCAAGTTTACATACAAAATCGAGGAAAAATGACTCTATCATGGTTTTGGTTGACAGGTTGAGTAACATAGCTCACTTCATTGCGGTGAAGTCTACAAATTTAGCTAGTGAATTTTTTCAAATATTCATGAGGGAGATAGCGAGGTTGCATGGATTTCCCAAGAAGATTATTAGAAAAAGATAGCAAGTTCACTTCCATGTTTTGAAAGGATTTGTTTGCAAGCTTGGGGATAGAGTTAGCTTTCATACAAATTAGCATCCATATACATATGGACAGAAAGAGAGAATCAATAGGATCCTTGAGGATATGTTGAGGATGTATGTCATGCATCAGCAGAGGAAGTGGGAGGAGTATCTTCCAATGGTGGAGTTTTATTATAATAATGGGTATCAGGAGTACCTGAGATGGGTCCATTTGAGGATCTCTATGGGCGGAGTCGTAATAATCCTATCAACTGGAGTGATCCAGTGAGAAGGGGATTGATTGGATCATATATGTTGAGAGAGATGGAGCAGGAGATGTAACTTATCAAAAATAATTTTGATTCAACACAAGATAGGAATAAGAGTTATATGGATCAACATAAGGTATTCAATGAGTTTAAGGTTGCAGAGAATTTACTTGTGTATCAAGCCCAATAAGAACTCCTTGAAGATTGGACCATGTGTCAATTTGGTACCTCGGTATTGCGGGACCAGTGCCATATATACTTTCTCTACCTCCATCAATGAAATTCCATGATGTTTTCCATGTTTCATTTCTTAAAAAATATACATGGGATGTTGATCACATGATTGATTGGTTTGTATTGTAGGTGGAACTAGAAGGAGAGTTCGATCCAAAGCCTCAATGCATCCTACAGTGGAAGAATCTCATGCTTCAGAACCAAGCAATAAAGAAATTTAAAGTGCAGTGAAGGCACTTTGGGCTCGGTGAAGCTACATGGGAGATGGCTGATCGGATGCAAGAATTATATCCTTCATTATTTGTTGTTTGAATAAATTTATTTTTGGTATATTTGTGTGTGTGTGTATGTGTGTGTCATTGTAAATGTTGGAACAAGCTATGTTTATAAATATCCAATAAGAAGTATGATATTCATTTTTTCAGTAGTTGGTCATTGTAAATATTTCATCGAGCAGGGTTATAAAGTTCCATCAGAATTATGTCTGTCAGATTAAATATTTCTGGTTGGTTATAAGTTTAATAGAACACCAAGGGGGAAGGGTTTGTAACAACCCTGGGTTTATTTTCCATGTAAATGAAAGGATTTTATAAAGGAAAAATAAGGCCAAGGTCATGGGACACATATTCGAGGATGAATAGAGGGGAAAATGATTATAGTGGGAATCAAATGTGGTTAATTATTGGGTTTGGAATTTTTCATTGGTATTGGAAAAGGGAAAAAGGCCAATAAATGGAAATTAATTCAAGAAATAAAGGAAAATAAGAAAAAAAGGAAGATGAAGACACAAGAACATGAATGAAAGGGAATATGAAGGAAATTTAAGGAAGAGAAAAGGAAAAAGAAAATAAAAGGAGAGAGACAACATTCTATGACTCTCTTATTTACTATTTGGATCATACACTCTTCGTTACACTTGGAAATTCTAGCTTTCAATTGGAAATTGAGGCATTATCACTTGGACTTGGACAAAATGAGCATGTGGACACAAGAACTCCATCAAAGGAAAGAAAGTGAGAAAAAGGAGAAGGTTGGAAGAGCAGCTACAATGGGAGGATTTTGCAGGTAAGGGTTTGCATATGTGATTTGCTTGTTTGGATTTGAATGCATGGTGCATGCATTCAGTTTACATGATTATTTTTTTGTCATTAGAATGGTACTTACCTATATTGATAATGGGTACAACCTTTCCTTTTCCATTTCCTGGATAGCCATGGTGTGTTGGGATTAATTCTTGATTGAGATTTGGATTTCTAGAATATATCGGATCTGGGTGAGGTGGTTAGAAAAATCCCAAGGGTTGGGGGTGGAGATGGTTTTCTCTAGGAATGCCTTGACATGTGGGTGATGATAGGGAAATGCCTCTATGTATGGTGAAGAAATTCTAAGGCATCCAATCTTGTGTTAGTTTTGTTGATCTCTTGATTGGTTTAGGTGAGATCATTATGGTTAGATGGTGGAGGTAGTTCAATATCTGGATTCCCTATTTGGTTATATTTGATTTATCATATGATATCCCACATTCACGCTTGGAATATGCCATGAGGGTGATTGGGATGAAAGAAATATTTGGTTCATTCCCAATATATGCTTGGGTGGTACGTAGAATTTCTTGACTGGGTTGGAATTTGCATATGTTATTGTATGTTTATTCTTATTGAGATTAATGAGCATAAGTTATAATTTTATGTATTATTTCATGACTAGTTTCTCATGGTTCTATTAGAGATAAATTTTGGTTACATGCATGGTATATTTCTCTATTGTGATGTGCTCCTGTTTTGGATCCATTATATGGTTTCATGGGATCTTGGTTCTATTATATGAATGCATGAGCTAATTTGCATTGTTTCAACTAGTAATTCAGGGAAACATGCCTTCTTGATGATTCTCTTATGAACTTATTAAATCAATGAAAAAATATGCATTTATAAGCTATAGGTACTTTTTCTACAAAGTGTTTTCATAAATAAGTATTGTGTGTTTTGTATGTTTTCTTATGATTAGAGCCTCAAATTTTTTCTTTGGGTTCCAATTGCTAGATGATAGATTTTTATGAAGTTCTGGGTAGGTGTGGGTAGTGGCATGAAAACTAGCCTAAAAATACAAAAGATATTCCCTGGTCACATCCACAGAACTAGGAAATTTCATATGTAACCGCATTGAAGATGCCTTATGTGTGTGGTTGGAGCCTTCTAGTCACATGCAATGGCATGCATGCATGTGGTTGGGTTGTGAAGTGAGTGAAAAATAAAATTCTAGTCTAGGAAAGCATGATAAGTGGATGTTGTTTGAAATATGGGTGATTAGGTGTTCGTGGGATGTTACACTAATGTTCAGGATATTATGCCCCACTTCCATAATTGGAACTTGGTTTTTGGGTCATGAATAGCAAGTATCAGCTCATGTTTACCCTAGAGATCTAGTAAAAGTGGGTAAATTTTGGGTGGGATGTTACATCCCACTACTTCTCTAGTCCCTTCTCCTCAAACCACCTCCTCGTTCTCCCTCAACTTCCCCTTAGAATGTGAGTAGTTCACCGCTCATGGTGTGAAATTCCATAGGTAAGGTTCCATGGTCACATAGTAGCATTTTAATTGACAAAGGTAGTGAATGGATTAATCTTCCTTATGGAACCTACAAGGGTTTTATTTGTGCCGTATTGTATGATATAATGATTTATATCACAAACTCAATAGTATATCCTTCGAACACACTTTCAAACAAAAAATATGCAACATGAGAAACCTTATTACTTATTACTTATAGCTTGCTCACCTTCTCTCGAATCCACTTTCTTAATCCATCATGAAGATAGGTCACGTTTTTATCCATCAATCGTTGAATTGTTAAGATATTGGGAATTCTAAAAATAATATCTCATGAAACTTAGTAATCACTTACTTCTAAAACCAATATTTAGTATTAATCCTTCGATCCTTGACCTCACTAACCAAAAAATCGTGTTGCTTCTTCTTAAACCACTGATTGATTTCTTCCTTTGTCACATTCCATGGCCTCCACATTCTTCTTAAGGAGTAGTCCTGTCATGCAACAATCTTCGTCTTGGTAACATAACCACTCTTTGGAATAGGGTTAAAACATACCTACGTTGGTGTGCAATTTCAACCAATAAACGCACTCCATAATCAACCCTTTCAGCATCACCTATAGAGTGGATGACATCTCAATCAAGGTGCCATGGGAAAATTCTAGCACTAGATTTATGTAGTTTGACAGAATTGTTGTGTATGCGAAGTTGTTCGCCAGATATTCTATTTTAATTATATAAAATTGATATGACACAAATGAAATAGTTGATTTAACTCCTATGCTATGCAAGCTATTTCAGAAATCCATTCTAGCATATGGAAACTATTTTGTGGATAAATCCCTTCTGCGGACATAAGCTAGGATCAATGGCTTAACATAGAAATAAATAAACAAAATATAATTTCTTTCCCTAGAGATATTTGAAACATAAGAGGAATATTTACTTGGAATCCAATGTAAGCTTCCTTCTTCTCTTCACTTACTCCCTCAAGCCCTAACTTTGACTTCTAAAAGTGTAACTGTTGGGCATGGCCAAACTTGGTCCAATTTTGATTCAAAGAATCAGCATTTTGAGGAAGCGAAGTGCACGGTCCAGTGAAGATAAATCTACTGTGTGGAGGTTTCGGGCTTCGGGGAAGGTCGAAGCCCCTCTTTTTGTAAAGGGTTCAAATTTATTTGTTAGTGTTTTTCCACCCATGGTATGTGGACCATGGTATTATACGTATGTAAAGCCTATATAAGGAAATGCAGTATTGAGTCGAAGTAAGTAATTATAATAGTTGATGAGAATGAACTATTGAATATCCATCTTTCTGTGTTTTGGGCCAAGAGAAGGATCCGCAGTTGTGTGCACAAATGCCTTGAAGAGTCAACAAATTTTTGTGTAGACCACTTGTAGCTATGTGTGTAGGTCAAAGAAGTGTATGCATTGAAGAGCTTTATCATAATAAAAGAATATTTTTGGCAAGCATCATTGTGTTTATTTTTGTATTTTCTTATTATATGTATTGTGAAGATATTTCTATTCTATATGTTGTGTTTTAATTCTGAAGGCACAATGCGCATAAGTATCAGTTGATGAATGAAGTATTAAATGTTGAAGTAGATAAATGCATCCGCACAATTCCTAATAAGAATAAGTATAATTTTAGCAGTATATCCATACCTCATTGTCCCTCTGGATGCAGAAACCTAGTTTTTACATCCCCCAATATTTCCTCAGGTGAGACTGTGATCTACACAGTAGGTCGTTACCAAAAGGGTCATTAATAAAGGGTTTTGTTTGTGTGAAAATAACTCTGAACCTGGGTTGAGACCCATTTGAAACAACAGTAACATGAAACTCAACCAAAAAAAATAAAGAGATTGAAATAGACAATATGATATATTCAAATAAATCTAAATAAGAGATCAAGGAATCTTATTCTACACATGTAAAAGCAAATAAATGGTGTATGGGAAAAAAACTTTGTATTAATAGAATATAGAAATATTACAACCCTTTTTAGGCCTCAATGTTGTGAATCTCTCCAATATTTATCATCCTTTATTTTCCACAATGATAAGCCTCCAATCCCATTAATATCTAAGGATGGATTATGGGCCTCCAAAGTAAAATGAGTAGCATAAGGGAAAGAATCATAGTCTCGAAATTCCAACCTAGACTCTATAACATGTAGTGCTTTTATACGATAAATAAGGAAGTTGTAGATCCAACATATTAGAGCTAGATCCAATTTTAAAGGGGATAAGGTCCATGGTAAAAGAGATAAATCCTTAATAGTAGGAACTTAAGATAATCTTCAACAATAAATGGATGAATCAACTCCCAAAGAATCTAGAAGGGGAAGCATCATAATTATATTTTATTTTTCCTCATTTCCAGGTGTCATCACACTTACTCTCAAATAAACCTACGATGACCAGCGTAAGTTGCATGGGTACAACCTATGCCATCATAGTTTTTCATGAGTAAGTGTGATGGAGTCTTAAATTAGGGTTTTGATCCAATGTAATCTAGGATTTTTATAATGTTTTGGAATATTTTTTATTTTGGCCTTGCAAGGGATTGATGTAAAGTAATATGGATGGAAAGAGATATAGGTTAAGCGGCTTTTGCATAAGTGTGAAAAAATGGCCTGTAATAGATTTCACCCTAAATTAGAAAGCAAAAAGTTGTGGATGATGGATGAAGTGATTTACCATGTGGAAATTTCGGATCAAGAGCTTACTGGTTGATATTAATCATCAATCCACTATTAAAATACATTATTATCATGATATCACTGCTAAGGTACACATAACCACACTCAAAATATAAGCCATTTTACATGTACAACAATCAAAGTCATGTCCACTGATTATGCATTGTGGAACCATGTTCAGAGGACTTTCTGTAGGATCATAGCCATCATACTTCATAGGTTTGTGTATGAATCCTGGAGTCGTAGCCCTGATAAATGAAACTAGATCTGAGGTCTTCCATCTCGTCACTCGATAGTACTAATATAATCATATGAATATATGTGTTGAAGTAAAACATTGTAGACACCATCTAGTTAAGCGAATGATGAAATTTGTTAACAGATGCGAGAGAGACCACCGATAATGATAATGGACCACAATATATTAAGCGTAATCTATGATGTGTGAATAAATGAGTTCAGGTTGAACACCCCACATAATCTTCTGGTTTAAGGCCAATGATGAGAACTTGATACTGAAAGTAAGGAAAATTTCCATTGAGGCATGTAATTTCCAAGTCACTGAGGGGCATTTCTATATCCACTTCCTAGATAATGTGATGAAGTCTATAGGAAGCAATCCCTCATAGGAGGGACTTGATGTATCCCCCATCAACGAAACGAAACGAACTAAGATTTGAGGAAAAATTTTATGATGCAAATTTGGTTGAGGGATGGCCGACATGAAATAGGTTGTAGGTATTACAAAATATGTTCAACTAAGGGGAAAATTCTCTTGAACATATCGGTGACACATATATGTAATTGGAAACATTTCTCAAAGACCCATTATGAATAATTTCTATAAGGTGTAATAAAAAAGGAGGAAAGAATATTTCCCAACCCAAAACATCCAGACAGGTGAAAGGGTGTCATGTTCAAGAGTGAGTTACTGCCAAAGATAAGGTTTTATGCCCCATTTCCCCAATTTTCCCTTTCGATTATTTTAACAAACTCTAGGAAGTAGTGGTTCGATCTCATTATGCTTGATGAGTCCTACATTGTTTAGCTTTTATATGTCCAACAAAGGGGTAACTCGACTTCTTTTTCATATTTAGAGATTTTGAAAAAGACACCAAAAAAACAATATTTGAGAGGTTCCTTTGAGTGAATTTAGTCCCTTGGGCCTGAAAAGGCATAAAATAATACCCAGGGGAAACTTTGAGCCATGTTTTACTAAAATATTCCCTTTTCATAAATATTCAACCCATTCCATAAAAGGGGTAAAATTATACTAGGAAGACGCCCTTTCATTTACTTTAACGAGTGCAAAAAATACAAGTGCACTCGACATTTTTGGGAATGTGAAAAGAGCTTAAAGAGGAATTTGGGGAGGGAGGTTCCTATTTTGTAAGTTTTAGTGAGCTCGAAAAAGTGATAAAAATAGGCTTTGTAACTCATTCTCATGTATTTACGAACACAAGAAGCAACAAAGACTAAGCTCGGTAATTTATTCTCATGTATTTACATGTTAGGGATCTATATTACTAGTGTATTCCCTTATTTTTGTTAGTGTAGCCCCATTATTGTTATTGTTGTACCCATGTAGTCTCCATATTGTTATTCTTGTGCCCCATAATAGCCCACTATTGTTATTGTTGTGCCCTTACATTATTATTATTAGGTCGGAAAGGATTATATTATGACCCCATGGACTCCTATATATATAAAGGAGGTTTTTTCATTTGTATCATCCAATAACTGTTCATTTATGTAATGTAAAGGAGGTTGCCTCCTCAAAGTGGCTGATTTCTAAGGATTTGATCTCTCTTTTCTTCTATTTTTGGATTTGGTTCCATAACATTTGGTATCAGAGCTTTGGATTCTAGGGTTTTGATGTTTCAAACAAGTCATCGTTGAAATTTCACTATAGCTTGTGTTTTACGAAGGTTCAGAAGAAAAAAAAAAACAATTGCAGAGAAATCCGAAGGAACTTTTTGTAAAAATTTCAGATCTTGGTTCGCAATATTTTCAGGGATATTATCTATGGAAGTTATGGTTTTTGCAAGCTCCCGAATTTCATCTAAAAGAGGTGAACTTGGAAAAATCGTCATAACTCTCTCTCTGAGCATCAGATTTGAATTATGTAAAATGTGATCGAAAGTACATGGAGTTTAGTTTCCTGTGTATCAATTTCAGAGCTTAAGGAGGAAACAGTGACACGTGGCATGCCATACAAGTTTTCTCTACTGTACCACTCCATAATTAGGTCATTGTGGGAGATTGGGCATAACGTTTTCTTGGAGAATCCAAATCGGGCCAGACCTATGGCGTTGAGAAGAAGATTTGGAGGGATACGAAAGGACAAAAGATAAAATATTGGGGATTCTAAATCACAGAGATACATCAGATTCAATATCGAGCTCCTCAAAAGCAATAGAAAGATGTGTTTTATTTTTAGAATTGCATAATTCTTGATTGAAAAATGAGTTTGAAGGGATTCCAAGGGAATATTGAAGCATAGATATCAGTATTGGGTTCTGAAATGGACCCTAAAAAGAATTCAAAACCCATTAAGCCCTTAGAAGGCTCTACTATGACTCATGAAGAGGAATAAGTGAAACATAATATATCAAAATTACAAGAAAAATTGCAACAAATTTCTCTCTCGCAAAAAGTAACAAAAAATGAAATGGAAGCCAAGATGGATGGTTTGAAGAAAGGTGTGGAAGCTAAGATGGATAGTTTGAATAAATTCATGGAAGCTAAGATGGATGGTTTGAAGAATGGAATGGAAGCTAGTATGGATGGCATGGAAGCTAATATGGATGGCGTGGAAGCTAAAATGGATGGTGTGGAAGCTAAGATCGATGGCGGGGAAGCTAAAATGGATGGCATGGAAGCTAAGATGGATGGTATAGAAGGAAACATGGAAGCTACGATGGATGGTTTGAAGAAATGTGTGCAAGCTAAGATGGTTGGTTTGAAGAAGGACGTGGAAACTAAGATGGATGGTTTGAAGAATGGTATATAAGGAAACATGGGAGATTTGAAGAAATACATGGAAGGTTTGAAGGAAGGTTTGGCAAAGTTGCTACAAGAAAATCTTCCTAATGGCGAAAAATTAGTAGAGGAAACTCATAATGAGAATAAAACAAATGTTAATCATGACTTCAAAGACTCTAATGTTGGATTTAACACCCACCATATTCCAAATATAGATATGAGGAAGTTTCATGGCAAGGATCCAATAACTTGGATGCTACAAATGGAGCAATACTTTGAGCTCCATAATACACAAAACACGCAAAAGTTATGCATTGCAACTTTATATTTAAAACAAAATTTATTTTTATGGTATCAATGGTTTTTTTCTTAGTAAGCCACTGGTCACTTGGAAAAATTTTACGAATTAAATGATAGCACATTATGAGGATACAAAGAGCAACATACCAACTTTAGCCAATTGATAAATCTCAAACAAAAGGGTTCAATGATGGAGCACATTGAGGACTTCAAAAATTTGAATATAAGGGTAAATAATACTCTAGAGGAACATATGATTGATGTCTTCATAGGGAATCTAAAGGATAACATCAAACATGAGGTTCACCTTTGAGAACCTGATACATTGTATAAAGCATTCAGGTTGGCAAGAAAAATTGAAAGAAAAATTATGGCAACAAGGAAGCCTACCACTTACAACTATAAAGATGGAAGTGTTGGTACTCCTAAACTTCCACAACCTACAAGGTTGTGATCCATATTTATGAAGGAACGCAACAAAATACACTTATAACCATAAATACAAAAATGAGTGGAAGTAACACTTCATTTCATTAATATCAAAGAACTGAAATTTGTTTACAGACATAATGGAAATAAACTAGCTATGGTTTTGGTAACTTATCTCTGAGAAGAGATGTGGTGGCTATAGGCCTATGAACTATGTTAGAATGAGGCTCAAGGGCCTATTTATTATTGAGAAAAAATGGAAAAACCTACACATCCAAAAACCTAACCCTGGGAGATGAAGCTCCAAAAATATGGGCCCCGTTTGGGTAAATTGGTACATCAACTTCTGAGGGATGTAACTTTGGAATATGAACTCTAATTTACACGCTCAATACCTTGTTAGAAAGATCTATCTGAGGACTACAAATTCTAAGTGTGAGTTATTCTGCAATGTTGGTCTTGTCTAGTATAGGTGGGAAGTAGGGCTCAAGGCGATCCATATTAAATACTGGGCACAGACCAAGGAATGATGGAATACTGAGCTCAAAGGCATTGTTCCCTATATCCTTGGTGATGGTTTACGGCCCATATTAGAGCAAGTGAATCTTGCGGTGGGTTCCAGTGAGGCACTCCTTCTGCAAATGTAGCCACACTTTTTTTGCCACCAGGAATTTGTGTGGCAGCCGATGTTGATCATATCATTGCTTCTACTTAGCATTGGCTCTGTCCAATATTTCATAAACCTATTGGCAAATGTGCTGAACGTGCTCAATGAATTTTTTCAATTTGTTATCTTTAGACTGGACATGAGCTGAATTTTCCTCAGTAGCCACAAATGGCATGGCTATGTTAATGGGGCATAGTGGCTAGAACCCCAGGCCCACTTGAAAAGGGTTATGGCCGATTGAGCAATGGAGAGCCCAATTATAACCGTGTTGTACATAGGGAAGGCTCTCATCCCATGTGTGTGGATGCTTTGAATTTTACATGCACAGGATGTGTATAATCATCCCATTGATGACCTTTGTCTCGCAATTAGTTTGGGGATGGAAAGTTGTGGACTTGGTGAGTTTGGTGTTCTGCATTGACTAGAGGTTGGACCAAAATGTGTTGACGAACCTGTTGTCTTGACTTGAAATGATAGAGTGTGGGATCCCAAAGTGCACTCACACTTGTTCAAAGAGGAGTTTAGAAGTGGCTTCTACTGTGATATTATTCTTGTAGGCCGACATAATACCCATCTTCGAGAATCTGTCGACGACCAAAAAAACACAGTCATTTCAATGCTTAGTAGAATGAAGGCCTGACATGTAATCCATGGAGATGGATTACCAAGGTCAACTAGGGGTAGGTAGCAGAGTATAGAGGCCTTGCTTATTGATGATCAGTTTGGAAATGGTGCAAGCAGTGCAGGATCTGATGTAATTCCCAATATAATGTCGAAGGTTCAACCAATAGAAATACTTCTCTAGTACTGCCACTATTTTCTCGACCCTTAAATTCCCAACGACTCGACTGTAGTGTGCTTACCAAATCATCTTAGCACGCTCACTTAAAGGAACACGAAGGTGTTCGAGGTGACATAGCAATGCATCCTCGAGATGAAATTTTGGAAATTGTGTACCCTCCAAGAGTTTCTTGTATGAGTGATAGAATTTCAAATAACTTTTATAGAGAGGCAACCAATCAGAATTCTCGTGCCCACAAGAGTTTAGAATGGTGGTTAGTGGCACGATCAGTGGTAGGTTGAGGTAGTATGCAACATTATTGGTGTTTCCCTTCTTATACTTGATGTTCAAATGAAACTGTTGCAGATATGTGGACCACTTATGATGGCGATCATTCTTCAATTTCCCTTATTTTTGTATGAACTACAGGGTTTGCTGGTCTGTGTGCATGATTTTTTCCTTTCCTAAAATGTAACGCTTTCATTAGCGCCAAGACTGCATAATGGAATACATTTCTTTCTCATAAGTGGGATACTTGCAGACTGTGTCGGACAGTGTCTCACTGTGATATGCCACTGGCTGCCCCTGTTGAGTAAGAACATCCCCAATAGCATAGTTAAAGCCATATATCTCAATCTCAAATGGTTGTCACAAGTCTGGTAATGTGAGCACTGGGGCAAAGCAGAGGCGATGTTTCAATTCTACGAACACCTTTTGTTGATATTCTAACCAAAATAAATTTTCTTTCACTCCTCCCTTGGTGACTTGACTCAAGTGACTCAATGTTAAGTCCCTATATTAATAGTGTAGCCCCCCTTATTGTTATTATTGTGCCCTTACATTATTATTGTTAGGTCGGCTAGGATTACATTGTGGCCCACTAGGATTAAATTATGGCCCCATGGACTCCTATATATAGAAAGGAGGTTTTGTAGATTGAATCATCCAAGAATTGTTCATTTATGTAATGTATTGGAGGTTTCCCCCTTGAAGTGGCTTATTTCTAAGGCGTTCATATCTCTTTTCTTCTATTTTTGGAGCTGGTTACACAACATTTGGTATCGGAGCTTTGGATTCTAGGGTTTCGCTACTCCAAACAGGTCATCGTGGCATTTTCGCTATAACTTTGTTTCTACGAATCTTCAGAAGCTGAAATTTTTAGGGTGCGAAGCTGAAATATTGAGGAAGTTTTTCTAAAAATTTCAGAGCTTGGTTCGCAATATTTTCGGAGATATGATCTGTGGAAGTCAGGTATTTTTTCAAGCTCCTAAACAGGTCATCGTGGAATTTGCGCTATAAAGTTTTTTCTACGAAGGTTCAGAATCTGAAATTCATATGGTGCGAAGCTGAGATCCTAAGGAAATTCGTCAAAAAAATTTAGAGCTTGGTTCGCAATATTTTTTGAGATATGATCTGTGGAAGGTAGTGCTTTTTCAGGCTCCTGAATTGCATCTCAAAGAGGTGATCGTGGGAAAAGTTAAATAACTCTCTCTCTGGGGATTGGATTGGAGTACTGTAAAAATTGGTCACAAGTACACGTCATATAGTTTCTTGGCTATCAATTTCAGAGACAAAGGACAAAACAGTGACACGTGGCAAGTTGTACAAGTTCGCTCTACTGAACCAGTCCAGAATTAGGTCATTGTGGGAGATTGGACACAACTTTGCCTTGGAGAATCCAAATCAGGTCAGACCTATGGCATTCAAAAGAGAATTTAGAGGGCTACTTCAGTGCTGAATTTCAGATATAGAAGAGCCATAATCACAGAGATAATACAATTTCAATATCGATCTCCTCAAAAGCAAGTAAAAGGTGTGTATCTAGTTTTTAAAATTGCATAACGTTTGCTTGAAAAAGCAATTGAAGGGATTCCAAGTGCATATTTTAGAATTTCTATCAGTATTGGGTTCTATAATTCCTCCAAAAAATAATTCCATACCCATTAATCCCTCAAAAATCTATATTATGACGCATGAAGAGGAAGAGTTGCAGTATGAGATATCAAAATTACGGTACCAAGTGCAACAAGTTTCGATCTTACGAAGAGCAATTGAAGATGAAATAGATGGTTTAAAAGAAGAAATGGAGGCTAAGTTGGATGGTTTTAAATATCAAATAATAGCAAATATGGATGATAAATTAGTGGAAGATCACATCGAGCATCAACAACAAGTTCTCCAACTCTCAAAGGATAACCCAACTTTGGTGCAGAATCTAATGAAACAACATGAAGATCAACATGACATCGAAAGAAGTTATGAAGCAGTCACAGAAACAAGAAATCGACAAGTACGATCAATTTTAGAGTATCTCAGCAAGTGGAAGAAATTTCCTGTAGAAGATTTCACATGGGAGGATGAGAATTTTATACAGAAGCATCAAGAAATAATCAAGCGTTGAGGACAACACTTGTTTGAAGGAGAGGGGCATGTTAAGTCCCTATATTAATAGTGTAGCCCCTTATTATGTTAGTATAGCCCCCCTTATTGTTATTATTGTACCCCTGTAACCCCCATATTGTTATTATTGTGCCCTTACATTATTATTGTTAGGTCGGCTAGGATTACATTGTGGCCCACTAGGATTACATTATGGCTCCATGGACTCCTATATATAGAAAGGAGGTTTTGTAGATTGAATCATCCAAGAATTGTTCATTTATGTAATGTATTGGAGGTTTCCCCCTCGAAGTGGCTTATTTCTAAGGCGTTCATATCTCTTTTCTTCTATTTTTGGAGCTGGTTACACAACACTCAAGGGCCAATTGATATGAGAAAATCCCAACATGAACCTGCGGTAGAAATTAGAAAAACCCAGAAAGATTTGAAGATCTGTTAGAGTGGTTGAGGTCGGCCAATCTTGAATTGCTTGGATCTTGGTTGGATCCACATGAACCCCCCGTTCATCAATAATGTATCCCAGATACTGAACTTGGGTCATGCCAAAAGTGCACTTATCTAAATTGGCACACAACTTGTGTTGCCACAGTTTTTGGAGGACCTGTCGAATGTGGTGGAGATGCTCTTCCCACGTCTCGTTGAAGATCAACATGTAATCCAAGTACGCTACTACAAACGAGTTGGTGAATGTCCACAAGATGTCATCCATCAGCCTCATGAAGGTTGTAGGAGCATTTTTCAACCCAAAAGGCATGACCAGCCATACGAAAAGGCCCTCCTTGTCTTTGAAGGCAGTCTTTCATAGATCAGAGGGTTCGATTGGTACCTGGTGATACCCAAACTTCTAGTCAATCTTTCTGAAATATTTCGCCCCTTTTAGTTGATTCATAAGGTCATCAATCTGTGGTATCATGTACCTATTTTGGACAGTGAATTTGTTCCGTTCTCAATAGTCAATAAAAAGTCTCCAAGTCACATCCTTCTTCCGCACCAACCCGATCAGACTACCACGGGGCGATGGACTCGGCCAGATGTGACGTTTCTGCAATAGCTCCTAAATCTGCCTCTTGATTTCATCATTCTCCAGGACATAGCACCGATAGATCAGTGCATTGGGAAGTGATGCACCTGGGGTCAAATTGATGGGGTGCTTGACCAAACAGTGCAGAGGCACTCTTGTGGGTGAGGTGAATATGTCCCCGTTCTCCTCCATGACCTTGTCCATTTGTTTTTGTCATGTGAAGGAGCCCTGTCTAGAGGTTGTGGCCACAATATTCTTCTTTCCCTGGGGGTGGATTAGCAAGAAAAAAAAATTCCTGATTTTTGGAAATGAGCTTACTGCATTGTTTTTCAGTAACCAAAGAGATAGCCAAATGCAGTGGTGGTACCTCTGGTATCCTGAACAACTTATTTCCCAAATTAACAATAACAGTGTGTGGCCGAGACTCATACACATCATGTCACTTCCGCAAGTATGGTTGGCCTAATAATACATCAAAAACATCAAGAGGAGCAATGTCACATAATACCTCATCTGTGAAGGGCTTGATGCTATAGGGAAGGTGACACTACTAGCTGATGCGGAGATCCTGTCCTTGGTGAAGCCACTCGATGGTGTACGACTATGGGTGTGGTGTGGTTGGCAAGCCTAACCACTTCAAAACCTCTGCTGAAATGAGGTTCTTTTGGCTCTCACTGTCGATAATGAACTGTAGTGGGGAACCCCTTACCCACATCCGGGAGTGGAAGAGACACTCCACCTCCTCTGGATCTTCCAGTTCCTCCTTCTGGATCTTTGTAGTGGAATCAGTAGCTTCAGGATCAGCATCAATAATTTTCTTCCCTTTGTCATTCCTTTTCGGATTTTTATTTAGTCGGATCATGAATCTAATTCAGAAGCCCTCATCTCATCCATGAGTGAGTGCTTGGCCTAAAACTCACTTTTGTTGTGAGTGGAGCTCTTATGGAACTCACACCACTTTCTCATGTCCTTCTTTGGATTCGTGGTGTTGTTCTTCTCTTGTGGCTTTGATAGGTTATCTTGTGTCGCCATGCCTTGGATTTTTCCTTTGTTCTGTGGTTTGGGGGAACCTTTCCATTGCTTTTGATTTCTAGATCCAATGTATCGCTTCTTCTGTTTGAATTTCTGCTCAATCTTGGCAGCATACCTGTATGTCGTACCAAGCGAGGAGATGTCAAGGAACTCCATTTCCTCCTGAATTTATATGTGTGGACAACTGCAGTACTTTAGAACCAATTTCTCTCTGAATCTATGATACCTAACTTTACGTGCAGGGTATGGAACATATTCATTAACTCATGCACATATCGATTCCTTTGGTGCCGCACCGTATTCCATTGTATGTACTTGTCCTCATAGCTCCCAAAGAGATAATATTTTTACTTGATGGCGTCTCAAAAATAATTCCATGTGGGTATGGTAGAGAAAAAAGAGTTTTCTCTCTCATCCATTTTCTCACAGTAGGTTTCCCACCAGTCCTTGACTTGTACCTTAAAAGGTGTTGTGCCTCTCGAGTGGTTGTTGGATGCAGATGCTCCGTTGGTGGGTAGTTGTTGAAGGATTTGGGAAAAGTTATCCGTCATCTCATTCCTTTGTTTTCCAAGGGAATCCTCGAGCAATATTTTTATAGGACCTCCTACTCCATCATATTTCTTTTCGTCCCCCATGTGTGGTTGTCGACGTTAGCGAGGCTAATCTTGCAAAGGGTCAACCAGATCGAGCCATAACTCCTTGTACCATGACCTTGTTGGGGACATGCAAAGAAGGATCCAGAAAGAGAAGACAACTTTGATACCAATGATCCATGTTTATGCAGGAACACAAAAAAACACACATATAACCATAAATACAAAAATGCAGCAGAAATAACACTTCATTTCATTAAAATCAAAGAATTGAAATTTGTTTACAGACAGAATGGAAATAAACTAGCTTGGGCGTTGGTTTCTTATCTTTGAGAAGATATGTGGTGGCTACAGGCCTATAAAATATGTCACAATGAGGCTCGAGGGCCTATTTATTATTAATAAATAATGGAAAACCCTGCACATCCAAAAACCTAACCCTAGGAGATGAAGTGCCAAAACTATGGGCCCCGTTTGGGTAAATTGGTACATCAACTTCCTGAGGACGTAACTTTGGCATATTATCTACATTTGACGGGCTAAATAACTTGTTATAAATATCTATCCTAGGAATACAACTTTTGAGGGAGAAATGTAGACCCTTGTTGCTCCCAGGTTTCCCAAAAAATGTCGTTTAGGACCTCAAAATAGCTTCGAAAGTGTAAGACTCAAAAAAATGCTAAAAATATTAAACTATGCTATAATTAAGGAAACTGAAAAACTGAAATAAAAAATGGTGGGGCCCCAAATGGAATAGGTGGGTGGCCACCAATATCCACTTGGATCATTCCTCCCCCCTTAGGAAGCAATGGCCCCCATAACATTGAGTTCCTCCATGAAATGAGGAAACTTATGTTGAACTTGGTCCCTAGTGAACCACTTGCCTTGGTGCAGGAGTTGGCCAGCTTTGAAATCCCAATATTGTTGGATATTTTGCTAGAGAGTGTTCTTAATTTTCATTTCCATGATACAATATGTGGTGGCATGTTACATGTAGTCTCGGTTTAAATCTGTTGGTGTGAGTTGTTCTTCAATCTCTGAGGTGTCCAATAGAGGTGGGAAGTAAGGCCGAAGGAAATCCACATTGAATATTGGGTGCAGACCATGGAATGGTGGAATACTAAACTCGAAGGCATTATTCCCTATAGCCTTGGTGATGGTGTATGGCCCATATCTGAGTGGGCGAAACTTGGGGTGGGGTCCAATGAGGCGCTCCTTCTACAAATTTCGCCACACTTTATCGCCCACCTAGAAGTTGTGTGGCACCCGATGTTGATCATGTTGTTACTTGTACTTAGAATTGGCTCTATCCAATATGTCATGAACATGTTGGTGGATGTGTTGAATGTTCTCAATGAATTTGTTTTCTTTTTAAGCTTATGAATGTACATGAGCCTAATTGTCTTCAGTAGCCACAAATGGCATGGCTACGTTAATAAGACATAGTGCCTAGAACCCCAGGCCCACCTGAAAGGGGTTGTGGTTGGTTGAGCTGTGGAGAGCCCGATTATAAATATGTTGTACATAAGGAATTATCTCATCCCATGTGTGTGGTTTCTTTGAATTGTACATACGTAGAATGCGTACAATCATCCTATTGAAGACCTCTACTGGCCATTAGTTTGGGGATGGAAAGTTGTGGACTTGGTGAGCTTGGTGTCCAGCATTGACCAGAGGCTGGACCAAAATGTGTTGAGGAACCTACTATCCTGATATGATATTATAGATTGTGGGATCCCAAAGTGCACCCACACTCATTCAAAGAAGATTTTAGCAGTGGCTTCTGCTATGATATTCCTCTTATAGGCCGACACAATGGCCATCTTCAAGAATCTGTCGATGACCACAAAAACACAGTCGCTTCCATGCTTATTATAAAGAAGGCTCAACATGTAATCCATCGAGATGGATTACCAAGGTCGACTAGGGGTAGGTAGCAGAGTATAGAGGCCTTGCTTCTTGCTGGTTGGTTTGGCAATGGCCCAAGCAGTGCAGGATCTGATGTACTTCCCAACATCCTGTCAAAGGTTCAGCCAATAGAAATACTTTTGCAGGACTGTCACTATTTTATCGACCCTAAAATGCCCATCGACTCAACTGTAGTGTGCTTCCAAAATCATCTTGTCACACTCGCATGAAGGAACACAAAGGTGTCCAAGGTGACATAGCAGTGCATCCTAGAGGTCAAATTTTGGAACTTGTGTACCCTCCAAGAGTGTCTTCTATGAGTGGCCGAATTCTAGATTTCTCTTGTAGAGAAGCAACCAATCAAAAGACTTGTGCCCATAAGAGTTGAGATCGGTGGCTAGTGCCACGATCGGTGGTCGGCTGAGGTAGTCTGCAACATTATTGGTGTTTCCCTTCTTATACTTGATGTCAAATGAAATTTTTGCAGATAGGTGGACCACTTATGATAGCGATCGTTCTGCAACTTCCCTTACGTTTGTATGAACTGCAGGGGTTGGTGGTCTATGTGTATGACCATTTCCTTCCCCAAAATATAATGCTTCGATTGGTGGAAATCCTACACAATGGAATACATTTCTTTTTCATAAGTGGGATACTTGCGGACTGTGTCGAATAGTGTCTCACTGTGATATGCCACTGGATTCTTTTGTTGAGTAAGAACTGCCCCAATAGCATAAGCAAAGGCATACGTCTCGATCTAAAATGGTTGTTGAGTGTCTGGTAATGTGAGCACTAGGGTAGAGTAGAGGCGATGTTTCAATTCTGCAAACACCTTCTGTTGAAATTTCAAGAAAAATAATTTTGATTTTGCTCCTCCCTTGGCGACTTGACTCAAGGGCCAAGTGATATAAAAGAATCTAAACATGAACTTGTGGTAGAAATTAGCAAGACCTAGAAATATGCAAAGCTCTATTAGAGTTGTTGGGGCCCTCCAATCCTAAATTACTTGGATCTTGGTTGGATCCACATGCACCCCTTGTTCATCAATAACGTATCCCAGATAGTGAACCTAGGTGATCCCAAAAGTGCACTTCTCCAAATTCACACACAACTTGTGTTGCCACATTGTTTGGAGGACCTGTCGGATGTGGTGGAGATACTATTCACAAGTTTGGATGAAGATTAGGATGTCACCCAAGTAGACTACTATAAATGAGTTGTTGAATGGCCACAAGATGTTGTCCATCAGCCTCATGAAGGTTGTGGGAGCATTCGTCAACCCAAAAGGCATGACCATCCATTTTAAAAGGCCCTCCTTGGATTTGAAGGTAGTCTTCCACACATCAGAGGGTTTGATTGATACCTGGTGATACCCGGACTTCAAGTCAATCTTGGTAAATATTTATCTCCTTTGAGTTGATCCATAAGGTCATCAATCCATGGGATCAGGTACCTATTCCAACAATGATATTTTTCAGCGCCTGATAGTCAATATAGAGTCTCCATGTCCCATGCTTCTTCTGTACCAACACGATCAGGCTCCCGCAGGGAGATGAACTTGGATGTGACCTTTCTACACAAGCTCCTCAATTGGCCTCTTGATCTCATCGTTATCCAGGACATAGCATCGATAAATCGGTCCATTGGGCAGTGCCACACCCAGGGTGAGATCAATGGGGTGCTTGACCTTACAGTGCAGAGGCACCCCTGCGGGCTAGGTGAAGATGTCCCCGTACTTCTCGACGACCTTGGCCATTTGTTTTTGTCATGTGAAGGAGCCCTGTTTGGAGGTCTTGGCCACAATTTTCTTCTTTCCCTAAGAGTGGATCATCAGGAAAACAAATTTCCCAGTTTTGGAAATGAGCTTACTACATTTTTTTCCAGTAACAAAAGAGATAGTTGCAGGTGGTGGTACCTCTGGTATCCTGTATAACTTATTGCCCAAAGAAACAATAATAGTGTGAGGCCAGGACTCATACACATCATGTCCACAAGTATGGTTGTCGTGATAATATATCACAAACATCAAGAGGATCAATGTCACATAATACCTCATCAGTGAAGTTCTTGATACTCTAGGGAAGGCGACACTGCTGGCTGATGAGGAGATCCCATCCTTGGTGAAGCCACTCGATGGTGTATGGTTGTGGGTGTGTTTTTTTCGAGAAGCCTAACCTCTTCACAACCTCTGCTAAAATGAGGTTCTTTTGGCTTCCACTTTTGATAATGAACAGTAGCGGTGAACCCTTTACCCACATCTAGGATTGTAAGAGACGCTCCTCCTCCTCTGGATCTTCTAGTTCCTCCTTCTAGATATTTGCAGTGGAAATGGTGGCATTCTGCTTTGCATCAATAATATGGTTTCCTTTATCATTTCACTTATTGGTTTTTGATTCGGAGTCGAATCATGCATATGATTTAGAATCCCTCATCTCGACCACCAGTGACTACTTGGCCCAACACTCACTTGTGTTGTGAGTGGAGCTCTTATGAAACTCATACCACTTTTCCATGTCCTTCTTCAGCTTCGTGGTGTTTTTATTTCCTTTCGGCTTCGGTAGGTTATCTTGGGCCGCCATGCCTTGGATTTTTCCTTTGTTCTGTGGTTTGGGGACACCTTTCCCTTGATTTTGATTCGCAGATCGAAAGTCTCGCTTATTCTGTTTGAATTTCTGCTCAATCTTGGCAGTATACCAGTATGTTGTACCAAGCACAGAGATGTTGAGAAACTCCATTTCCTCCTAAATGTATCTGTACAAAAAATTGAGGTACTTCAACAATAAGTGTTTCTCTAAATATTTATGCGTATGGTATGGAACATATTCTCCAACTCATGCACAGCTCGATCCCTTTTGTTGCCGCAGCATAGTCCATTGTATGTATTCATCCTCATAGCTCCCCACGGGATAATATTGTTCCTTCATGGCATCTCGAAAGGAATTCCAAGTGGGTATATCCGAGAAAAAAGAGGGTTCCCCCTCATCCTTTTTCTCATAGTAGGTTTCACACCAATTCTTGACATGGGAGGTAGCTTTGGGGTGTGAAAAAATAATTTGCCCCTGGTCGAAAAAGTCATGAACCAAGAAATATCATTCTAATAGATTCAACCATCTATATATGGTGCCTGCATCTATTTGGACTTCAAATATGGGAATGTGGAATATTACTTGTACCTTAAAAGGATTTGTGCCTCTAGAGTGGCTGCTGGATGTAGATGTGCCAGGCAAGTTGTTGAAGGATCTGGGAAAAGTTATCCATCTTCATGTCCCTTTGTTTTTTGAGGGCCTTCTCGAGAAATATTTGGATAGGATCTTCTGTTGGCGAGTGTTATTGATTTTCATGTCCTGGATATAATTTGTGGTGGCATGTTCCATGTAGTATGGGTTTAACTCTGTTGGTGTGAGTTGTTCTACAATCTCGTAGGTGTCCAATAGAGATGGGAAGTAGGGCTGAAGGTGGTCCACATTGAATACTGGGTGCAGACCAACCAATAGTGGAATACTGAGATGGAAGGAATTGTTCCCTATAGCCTTGGTGATGGTGTACGACACATATAGGAGTGAGCAAATCTGGTGGTGGGGTCCAATGAGGCGCTCCTTCTGCAAATGTAGCCACACTTGGTTGCCCACCTGGAAGTTTTGTGGCACCCGATGTTGATCATGTCGTTGCTTGTACTTAGCATTGACTCTGTCCAATATGTTATGAACCTGTTGGCTGATGTGTTCAATGCACTCAATGAATTTGTTCACTTTGTCAGCTTCAGACTGGACATGAGCCAAATTGGCCTGAGTAGCCACAAATGGCATGGTTACATTAATCGAACATAGTGGTTGGAACCCCAGGCCCACCTGAAAAAGGTTGTGGTTGGTTGAGCTGTGGAGAGCCCAATTATAACTGTGTTGTACATAGGAAAGGCTCTCATCCCATGTGTGTAGATGATTTTAATTTTACATGTGTAGAACATGTATAATCATCCTATTGACAACCTCTGTTTGGCCATCAGTTTGGGGATGGAAAGTTGTGTAATTGGTGAGCTTGGTGTCCATCATTGATGAAAGGTTGGACCAATTGTGATGAGGAACCTGTTGTCCCAATCTGAGATGATAATTTGTGGGATCCCAAAGTGCACCCAAAATCGTTCAAAGAAGAGTTTAGGAGTGGCTCCTACTGTGATATTCTTCTTGCAGGCCGACATAATGGCCATCTTCGAGATTCTGTCGATGACCACAAAAACATAGTCGTTTCCATGCTTAGTAGAAGGAAAACCCGACATGTACTCCATGAATATGGATTACCAAGGTCAACTAGGTGTAGGTATCAGATTATAGAGGCCTTGCTTCTTGATGGTCATTTTGACAATGGCACAAGAAGTGCAGGATCTGATGTAATTCCCAACATCCTGTCAAAAGTTCTACCAATAGAAATACTGTTGTAGTATGCCATTGTTTTCTTGACCCTGAAATTCCCAGTGAATCGACTGTAGTGTGCTTCCCAAATCATCTTGGCATGCTCGCTTGAAGGAACACAAAGGTGTCCCAAGTGACATAGTAGTGCATCCTGGAGGTGAAAATTTTGAACTTGCATACCCTCCAAGAGTGTCTCGTATGTGTGGTCGAATTCTAGATTGCTCTTGTAGAGAAGTGACCAATCAGAAGTCTCATGGACACAAGAGTTGAGAATGGTTTTTAGTGCAACGATCAGTAGTAGGCTGAGCTAGTCTACAACATTATTGGTGTTTCCCTTCTTATAATTGATATTCATATGAAATTGTTGCATATATGTGGACCACTTCTAATGGTGATCTTTCCGCAACTTCCCTTATGTCTGTATGAACTGCAGGGGTTGGTGGTCCGTTTAGATGAACGTTTCTTTCCCCAAAATGTAATGCTTCCATTGGCGGAAAGCCTACACAATGGAATACATTTCTTTGTCATAAGTGGGATACTTGCGAACTATGTCAGATAGTGTCTCACTGTGATATGCCATTGGATGCCCCTATTGATTAAGAACTACTCCAATAGCATAGTCAGAGGCATATTTCTCGATCTCAAATGGTTGTCGCAAGTCTCGTAATGTGAGCACTGGGTAAAATCAGAGGCGACATTTCAATTCTACGAATCCCTTGTGTTGATATTCAAAAAAAAAAAAACCTTTCGCTCCTCCCTTGGTTACTTAACTCAAGGGCCAAGTGATATGAGAGAATCCCAACATGAACCTGCGGTAGAAATTAACAAGACCCAGAAATTTGCGAAGCTCTTTTAGATTGGTTGGGGGTGGCTAATCCAAAATTACTTGGATCTTGGTTAGATCCACATGCACCCCCCATTCATCAATGATGTATCCTAGATACTAAACCTGGGTCATGCTGAAAGTGCACTTTTCCAAATTGGAACACAAATTTTGTTTCTGCAACATTTGGAGGACCTGTCAAATTTGGTGGAGGTGCTCTTCCCAAGTTTGGCTGAAGATCAGGATGCCATCCAAGTACACTACTACAAATGATTTGGTGAATGGCTACAATATGTCGTCCATCAGCCTCATGAAATTTGCGGGAGCATTCATCAACCCGAAAGGCATAACCATTGTTTCAAAAAGGCCCTCCTTGGATTTAAAGGCAGTATTCCACACATCAGAGGGTTCAAATGGTACCTGGTGATACCTAAAATTCAATTTGATATTGCTAAAATGTCTGGCCCCTTTGAGTTGATCAAGAAGGTCATCAATCAATGGGATTGGGTACCTATTCCAGACAGTGATCTTTTTCAACGCCCGATAGTCAATATAGAGTCTCCAAGTCCTTCTTTTGCACCAACACGATCGGGATCCCACAGGGAAATGAACTCGGCCAAATGTGAACTTTCTGCAAAAGCTCCTGAATCTACCTCTTGATTTCATTATTCTCCATAACAGAGCACCAATAGATTGGTCCATTGGGTAGCGACACACCTCGGGTTAGATCGATTGGGTATTTGACCTGACAGTGTAGAGGCACCACTGTGGGTTAGGTGAATATGTCCCCATACTCCTTCATGACCTTGTCCATTTTTTTTTGTCATGTGGAGGAGCCCTATCTGGAGATCGTGGCCACAATATTCTTCTTTCCCTGGGGGTGGATAATCAGGAAAACAAATTTCCCGGTTTTGGAAATGAGCTTATTGCATTGTTTTACAGTAACCACCTTTGGTATCCTATACAAATTATTGCCCAAAGTAACTATAACAACGCGAGGTCGTGACTCATACACAAAATTTCAATTCCACAAGTATGGCTGGCCTAATAATACATCACAAACATCAAGAGGAGCAATGTCACATAATAGCTCATCTATGAAGTGCTCGATGTTGCAGGGAAGGCAACAATGTTGTCTGACGCAAAGATCTCATTCTTGGTGAAGCCACCGATGGTGTATGGTTCTGGCTGTGTTGTTGTTGGTAAGCCCAACCGCTTCACGACCTCTTCTTAAATGAGGTTATTTTGGCTCCAATTTTCAAAAATTAACTGTAGCGGGGAACCCTTTATCTATATATGGGGGTGGAAGAGGCGCTCCTCCTCCTCTCGATCTTCCAGTTCCTCCTTCTGGATCTTCGTAGTGGCAACGGTCGCGTTGGGTTCCACATCAATAATCTGTATCCCTTTGCCATTCCCCTTGTCTGGATTTGATTCAGAGTTAGAGCATGCATCTAATTCAGAAGCCCTCATCTCGGCCACTAGTGACTGCTTGGCCCGACACTCACTTGTGTTGTGAGTGGAGCTCTTATGGAAATCATTCCACTTTCCCGTGTCCTTCCTCTTCTTTATTGTGTTTCTATTTTCTTGTGGCTTTGGTAGGTTATCTTGGGCCGCCATGCCTTGGCTTTGTTATTTTTTATGCAGTTTGTGGGCACCTTTCCCTTGCTTTTGATTCACAGATCCAAAGTCTTGCTTATTCTGTTTGAAATTTTGCTCAATCTTGGCAACATACCAGTATTTTGAAGAACTCCATTTCCTCCTGAATGTATCTGTGTAGAAAATTTTGGCACTTCAGAACCAAATGTTTCTCTGAATATTTGGTACCCAACATTATGCACAGGGTATGGAACATATTCATCAACTCATGCACATATCGATCCATTTGTTGTCACAACGTAAGCCATTGTATGTACTTGTCCTCATAGCTCCCCACGGGATAATATTTTTCCTTGATGGTGTCTTCGAAATAGTTCCAAGTGAGTACCGCCGACAACAGAGAGGGTTTTCCCGCGTACTTTTTCTCACAGTAGGTTTCCCACGAGTCCTTCACATGGGGGGTAGCTTTGAGGAGTGAAAAAATAATCTTCTCCGAGTCGGAAAAGTCATGAACCGAGAAATATCCTTCTAATATATTCAACCACCTATCTATGATGTCTGAATCTATTTGGACCTTAAATATGGGAATTTCAAAGTTTACTTGTAACTTAAAAGGAGTTGTGCCTCCATAGTAGCTACTGGATGTAGATGTGTCATCAGTGGGCAGTCGTTGAAGGATCAGGGCAAAGTTATCCAGCACTGTGTTCCTTTGTTTTTCGAGGGCCTCCTAAAGAAATATATTGATAGGATATCCTGCTCCATAATATTTCTTTTCATCCCCCATGGGCGGCCATCAGGGTTTGCAAGGCAGATGTTGCAAAGGTTCAACCAGATTGAGCCCTAACTCCTTATACCCAGACCTCGTTGAGGACATGAAAAGAAGGATCAAGAAAGAGAAAACTGCTCTAATACCAGTGATCCATATTTATGCAGCAATAGAATACACATATAACCATAAATACAAAAATGCAGCGGAAATAATACTTCATTTTATTAATATCAAAGAACTGAAATTTGGTTACAGATAGAATGAAAGTAAACTAGCTAGGGCACTAGTAGCTTATCTTTGAGAAGAGATGTGGTGGCTACAGGACTTTTAACTGTGTTATAATTAGTTTGAAGGGAATATTTATTATTGAGAAACAATGGAAAACCCTGCGCATCCAAAAACCTAACCCTAGGAGATGAAACACCAAAACTATGGGTCTTGTTTGGGTAAATTGGTACATCAACTTCCTAGGGATGTAAATTTGGCATATGATCTCCGTTTGACACCCTCAATACCTTGTTAGAAATATATATTCGAGGAATACAACTTTTGAGTGAGAAAAATCAAGCTATGACCCATTTTTCTCTCAGTTTTCCCAAAAAATGTCGTTTATGGCCTCAAAATGGCTCTGGAAGTTTAGGACACGAAAAACTGCTAAAAATAGTAAATTGTGCTATAATTAAGGAAACTGGAAAACTGAAAGAAACAATGGTGGCAACCCAAGTGGAATAGGAGGGTGGCCACCAATATCCACCTAGATCATTCCTCCCCCCTTAGGAAGCAATGATTCCCATTGCGTTTATTTCCTCCATGAGATGAGGAAACTTCTTCTGAACTTGGTCCCTAGTGAACCACTTGCCTTGGTGCAGGAGTTGGCTAGCTTTAACAACTCGATACAATTGGATATTCTGTAGGTGAGTGTTCTTTATTTTCATGTCCATGATACAATCTGTGGTGGCATGTTCCATGCTGCGTAGGTTTAACTTTTTTTGTGTGAGTTTTTCTGCAATGTTGGAGGTGTCCAGTACAGGAGGGAAGTAGGGTCGAAGGCGGTCCACATTGAATACTGGGTGTAGACCAAGGAATGGTGGAATACTGAGCTTGAAGAAATTGTTCCCTACAACTTGGGTGATGGTGTACGACCCATATCAGAGTGGAAAAATCTTGCAGTGAGGTCCAGTGAGGCGCTCCTTCTGCAAATGTAGCCACACTTTTTCGCCCACCTGGAAGTTCGGTGGCACCCGATGTTGATCATGTCATTGCTTTTACTTAGCATTGGCTCTGTCCAATATTTCATGAAAATTTTGGCAGATGTGTTTAAGGTGCTCAATGAATTTTTTCGCTTTGTCATATTCATACTGGACATGAGTCGAATCACCCTGAGGAGCCACAAATGGCATGGCTACGTCAATGGGACATAGTGGCTGGAACCCCAGGTCCACAAAAAAGGGGATATGGCTGGTTGAGCTATGGAGAGCCCGATTATAACTGTGTTTTACATAGGGAAGGCTATCATTCCATGTGCGTGGATGCCTTGAATTACACATGCGCATAATGTGTACAATCATCCTGTTGACGACCTCTGTCTCGCCATCAGTTTGGGGATGGAAAGCTATGGACTTGGTGAGCTTGGTGTTCAACATTGACCAAAGGCTGGACCAAAATGTACTGAGGAACCCGTTGTCTCGATATAAGATGATACACTGTGAGATCCCAAAGTGCACCCAAACCCATTCAAAGAATATTTTAGCAGTGGCCTCTGCTATGATATTCTTATTGCAGGCCGACATAATGGCCATCTTCGAGAATCTTTCGACATAGAGTCGTTTCCATGCTTAGTAGAAGGAAGGCCTAACATGTAACCCATGGAGATGGATTACCAAGGTCGACTAGGGGTAGATATCAGAGTATAGGAGGGGTCTTGCTTCTTGATGGTTGGTTTGGTAATGGTGTAAGGAGTGCAAAATCTGATGTACTTCTCAACATCCTGTCGAAATTTCAGCAAATAGAAATACTTCTGCAGTACTGCCACTATTTTCTCGTCCCCGAAATTCCCAGTGACTCGATTGTAGTCTGCTTCCCAAATAATCTTGGCATGCTCGCTTGAAGGAACACAGAGGTGTCCCAGGTGACATATAAGTGCATCCTGGAGGTGAAAATTTGGTACTTGCGTACCCTCCAGGAGTGTCTTGTATGTGTAGTTGAATTTGGATCATTCTTGTAGAGAAGCAACCAATCAGAAGTCTCATGTCCACAATAGTTGAGAACGGTGGTTAGCACCATGATAGGTGGTCGATTGAGGTAGTCTACAACATTATTGGTGTTTCCTTTCTTATAATTGATGTTAAAATAAAATTGTTGCAGATATGTGGACCACTTATGATGGCGATCATTCGGTAACTTCCCTTATGTCTGTATGAACTGCAAGGGTCGGTGGTCTATGTGGATGACCATTTCCTTCCCCAAAATATAATGCTTCCATCACCAGCAAGCCTGAATAATGGAATACATTTCTTTTTCTTAAGTGGGATACTTGCAAACTGTGTCAAACAATGTCCCACTGTGATATGCCACTGGATGTCACTATTGAGTGAGAACTACCGCAATCGGATAGTCAGAGGCATCTGTCTCAATCTCAAATGGTTGTTTCAAGTCTGTTAATGTGAGCATTGGGGCAGAGTAGAGGTGATGTTAAAATTCTACGAATTCCTTTTGTTGAGATTGCGACCAAAATAATTTTTGTTCCGCTCCTCCCTTAGTTACTTGACTCAAGGGCCAAGTGATATGAGAGAACCCCAACATGAACTTGTAGTAGAAATTAGCAAGACCCAGAAAGATGCAAAGCTCTATTAGAGTGGTTGGGGCCAGTTAAACCCGAATTACTTGGATCTTGGTTGGATCCACATGAACCCCTCATTCATTAAGAAATTATCAAAAATACAGAATCTGGGTCATGCTAAAAGTTCACTTCTCCAAATTGGAACAAAACTTGTGTTATTGCAGTGTTTGGAGGACCTGTCGGATGTGGCGGAGGTGCTCTTCCCAATTCTGGAAGAAGATCAAGATGTCATTCATGTACGCTACTACAAATGAGTTGGTGAATTACTGCAAGATGTCATCCATTAGCCTCATGAACATTGCAGGAGAATTCGTCAACTCGAAAGGCATGACCAGTGTAATATTCCTTTTTAGGAATTTCTGCAATTTCTACAATGAGGACATTGTATAAGGAAAACCATGCAACAAAAATGCATAATAGGACTTGGATCCTCTTATATATGTTTTATGTAACTTAAATATGAAATTGCATCAGAAACTTATCATTCTAGCTACACTAAACAGATCTCCCCAACTCATATATGCTCAAAAGCACCCCAATCCCACTACTTCACAAAATAGAAATGCCGGAGACTGCAACAGCGTAATTTTTATTAGGAAATCTACAGAAAAATATGATTTACAAAATCTCTGGAGCTTTCATTAATCATGGAATCAGAAATGAGAGGTTTGACCTCTTTTACAAGCACATTGGAGCATCCCGACAAGGGTTTCCGGCAAAATGGCAATATAAAATGCAGTACTGTAGAAAATAACGCAATCCACTACAACTCTGCATTATATAAAACTAAAGAGGATATAAAATAGATGCACAATATATAATATGGCCCAAGGCCCTCCTCCATAGACTTGCCAGAGGGAAATAAGCACCTCCTCCTCTCATACAAGCATAAAATCAAGGGGTTTGACCCCTGCTACTCCTGCAACCATAAAAAAACGCAGTTATTGGAAGTGACTGCACTATAGGTGTTGATGGTTGGATAACCTCAAGTTAGATAATGGAAAATGAGCTCAAGACCTCCTCTTTTGATATCTTGAACAAGCTGGACCAAAGATGGAGATGGAATTCTCGCATGAGAATTCCTTTGCACTAAACAGTGCTGCAACTACAGCTAAATAGCTGAAGCTTGCAATAGTCAAGAATACCAAACATAGATGAATTCTGAATGCCTTCCTTGCTGCTATCTCCTCCCTCTTATCCTTGGTGAGCGTCCTCACCCCCAACCCCACTCATTGATGATGTGACTTCCTTGAGAATATTCCCTTTTCAAAACTGCGCTGCCCTAGTTAGTTTCCCTCCTCTTGTAAAAACACTGTTGACTTGGTCAACTGGATCTAGCTCATTTCTTTGCCCCTCTTTCACACCAAAGTGGCTTTATTTTTTCCTCCTAATCCAATCGCTTTTCACACTCGGATATTTTTTTATTGTCCTCCCTATTCTTTATTTCAAAAATGGAGCAGTTATAATATTCCAAGTAGCAGTGGATAATTGGGAATATTACAGTCCTCCTCGCTCAAAATTTGCTTTCCCACAAGCAACAGTAAAGAAGGATGTTGAAATATTTTCTCTCCCTCCCAAGTGGCATCCTCATCTGGTAGATTCCTCCATCGAATCAGATATTCCTTGATGACTTTGTTTCTTAGTTGCCTCTCCCTTGTGTCTAATATTGCTTTTGGCTGCAAAATTAGGTGGCCCTCATCATCAATAGGGGGAATATCCATGTTGGCAACTACATTCCTCCCAATGGCCTTCTTGAGGCAAGAAACATGGAAGATATTGTGGATCTTTCTCCCCTTAGGAAGCTCCAACTCATATGCTACCTTACCGATACATTTGACCACCTTGTATGGCCCATAGAAATGGGGTTTGAGTTTCTCAGCTCCCTTCTCCTTGAGTGTGGACTGTTTTTAAGGCTGAAGACGCAGATAGAAAAGATCTCCCACCTCAAACTGTCTTTCTATTCGACCCCGATCTGCATACATATTTTGTTGGTTCTGGGAAGTAGCAATATTGTCCTTGAGTGCCCTGAGTATGTCCTAGTTCTCATGAATCCATTCCTTTACCCTTGGAGCCTTACTTGCCCCAAACATAACATCAGCAAATGAGAGTGCCTCATACCCATATAAGGCCTGGAATGGAGTCATGCCAATAGAAACATGGAGTAGTGTTGTAACAATACTCTCCCAAGTGGAGCCAATGCAGCCAAGCTCTTTGCTGCCCTACTACATAGTTCCTCAAGTAGCCTTCTAGCCACTTGTTCACTATCTTGGTCTTTCCATTGGTTTCGGGGTGATAGCTAGTGCCTGGAGTCAAATCAATCCCCACTAACCAGAAAATTTCCTGCCAAAAGCCACCCATGAAGCGGCTGTCCCAATCACTCACTATGGTCCTTGGGAGACCATGGAGTCTAAATACATCTCTGAAGAAGAGCTCAGCTACCTATGAAGCAGTATAATGTGTAGAAATGGCAAAGAAATGAGAGTACTTGTTAGTCTATCAAAAACAACAAAGATACAATCCTTACCATGTACTATCGGTAAGCTAGTGATGAAGTGCATAGAGATACTTTCCCATTTCCCATCTAGAATAGGTAGTGGCTACAATCACCTAGCAGGGTGGGTGTGTTATCCCTTATTTTGCTGACAGATGGTGCACTCTCTGACATCTCGGAGCACATCCTCCTTGAGACCCTTCCATGAGAATCTCTCTCTTATGGCCCTGTAAGTCTTTGTGAAACCTTGATGCTCGACAAGTGGGGAATCATGTGATGCCAATAAGATCTTCTCCTTGAGTTTGGAGTTCTTAGCCAAGAAGATTCGGTCTTGGTAATAGATGACCTCATCCATTAATTTAAACTTCTCATCTGATATCACCCCATCAAGTATCTCACATGAAAATTCATCTTTGGAATACTCAACTAAAAGTTGAGCTTTCCAGTCTACATCCATGCCCCTCAAAGACAACGATGTAGGCCTCCTGGATAGTGCATCATCTACTAAATTGCTCTTCCCCTTGACATACTCTATGTCAAAATCATAAGCTTGGATTTTTCTCACCCACTTCAGTTGTCTCTCCTAGATTTGTTTTTGTTCAAGGAAGAATCTAATACTGTTATGGTTAGTCTTCACCTTGAACTTATTCCCCACCAAGTATTACCAGAATTTGGCTAATGCATGCATGATTTCCAACATTTATTTATCATATATGGAGTAAAACCTCTCATGAGGGAGCAGCTTCCTGCTCTCAAAGGCTATAGGATGCCCACCTTGCATCAAGACTGCCCCAATACCTTCACCTGATGCATCACATTCTAGAACAAAAGGTTGAAAAAATTCAGGCAAAACCAGAACAAGACAACTACTCATTACCTCTTTGAGCTTATCAAAATCCCTCTGCATTGTAGGTGTCCAATGGAAAGCTCCTCTCTTTGTCAAATCTGTAAGTGGCGCTTCTAGTTGTGAAAACCCTTTCACAAACTTCCGGTAATAAGTGCATATGCCCACAAACCCTCTGAGTTCTGTAAAATTCTTAGGCTCAGGCCAATCTCTGATAGCCTTAATCTTCTCCTCATGTACCCTCACTCCATCTACTCATATGATGTGCCCCAAATACAACATCTCTTTGAGGTCAAATTCACATTTGGAGAGCTTGGCATAGAATTGATGCTCCTTGAGGATGTGTAAAATTGTCTCAATATGCTGCAAGTGTTCCTCCCAAGTGCGGCTGTAGATAAGAATATCATCAAAGAAGACCAATACAAACTTTCTCAAATGACCACGGAAGATGTGGTTCATGTAGGACTGGAAAGTTGTTGGGGCATTGGTCAATCCAAAGGGCATTACCAGAAACTCAAAATTCCCATAGTGACATCTAAACGTTGTCTTGGGGATATCTTGCTCCCTCACCTTGATTTGATGATACTCGGATCTCAAATCAATCTTGGAGAAGTATTTAGATCCCCTCAACTCATCCATGAGTTCATTGATCCTAGGTATAAGGTAACTTTTCTTCATGGTCTTCTTGTTCAAGGCCCTATAGTCAAAGCACATCCTCAATGTGCCATCTTTCTTCTTTACTAAGACCACTGAAGAAGCAAAAGGACTAGTACTAGGCCAGATGTGTCCTAGAGCTAGCAGCTAGCCCTCTCAATCTCATCCCTATAAGCTTTGGGATGCCTATAAGGATTGGTGATTACTACTTGGATCCCTTTTTCTAGCTCAGTGGTGTGTTTAAACCCTCAGTTAGGAGGTCTCCCTAGTGGGATATCTCCAAATACTATAGAATACCGATCCAAGGGAGACTGAACATCTAGATGCATTGGTGAATCCTTGCCCTTTTCACCTCTGATATATGTAGCTCTACTACACATTCAAAATCCCCTCTGTGCAGATCTGCCTCCATCATGTGTGCTGTAACAACCTTTGGGGGGTATGTGTTTATACCCTTTATCTTTTGATGTTGGCCATCCTTCCCTCCTGTCCATTCCATCTCCAAATTTCTACAATTAGTGGTGACTCTCCCAAGAGTGATTAACCACTAGACTCCAAATATGACATTGGTGTCTGGAATTTCTACCACAAAGAAGTTTTATGTCAAGGTGTAGGTCCCCATGGTGATGGTGAGTGCCGAAACATACTTGGCACACTCCAGGGTCATAGCTCCTGGGACCAAAACTGGGAATCCTTAAAACTCCTCCATGTGGATTCCTCTCCTTTGTACTAGTTTTGCATCAATAAAATTATGAGTATACCTACTATCTATCAACACAGAAACTCTTTGCCCCATAATAGTACCTCTCACCCTCAAGTTTAGATACTTTGGGACCCCTCTTAATGCTGCAATAGCTCCCCCTCTTGGAGCAAAGTCTTCTATGGACGGTACAACGCAGACATCCTTCTTGGAGAAGGTCTTGATATGATGTGCCCTTCTTGAAACACATTCTCCCTCCAAATCCCGGACATGGATTATCTTCCTTGGTCCTGAATAGGCCTCCTGCTGCAATAATGTTCTTGCCCTAGGCAAGATGTGTTGTAGGTCTCTAGCTTTCTCCACAGCTTCAAGGAGTGTGGTTGGTTTAGTGGATTTGACTAACCCTTGCAATGGTTCAGCCATCCCATGAATAAAAATTCATACATTCCTGCTCATAGTGAGGTTGGATACCATCACTGAAAGCTATAAATACTCAGCAATATAATCCTCAATATTTCCCTCCTGTTTGTGCTTGGTTAACTTGAAAAAATGGGCTTCCGGATCTCTTGGATCAAACCTCTCCACTAGATTCTTAGTGAAAGCTGAGTATGAAGTGATATGATAATGCCTAAGTGTGGTCAGTCCATGAAACCACTATTCTTGAGCTTCTCCTTCTAGGTGCAACGCAGCTATCTTGATGGCTTCTATCTCAGAAACCTTATTGAGCTGGAAGTATGTGTCTAGCTTCTCCACCCAAGCCTTGGCTATACACTTAGGTGTCCCATAAAATGTGGGCAAGAAGAACCCTACCATACTGCATTTTTTGGGCTACTCCCTGCATCAAGTTCTCCTCCTTTTGATGATGATTAATCCTCCTCCCATCCTTGATCCGGAAAAAATCCTGAAAGTTCAAGTGCTCTTTGAACCCTTGAGATTGGAGTTCATATTCTTCAAAATATTCTCCCAGGGTTCTCTCCTTATATCCTTCAGTTAGAAATGTAGGCATGGTAGAGAATTTTGATGCAGCTGAATTCCCCATGCCATTTGCAATGCCGATGCTTGCCTCATGGAAAAACCCTATAGAATCCCCTTCATGTCTCATCTCCTTGAGGTCCCTTGCAATTCTCTGCAAGGTTTGAAGTAGGAGATTTGAAATTTCTTCCTCCTCCATGCTGAAGATAAATGTCCCCCACAAGCTGAGCCAAGAGCAGAGCTCTGATACCAATGTAATATTCCTTTTTAGGAATTTTTGCAATTTCTCCAATGAGGACGTTGTATAAGGAAAACCATGCAATAAAAACGTAGAATAGGACTTGGATCCTCTTATATATTCTTTATATAACTTAAATATTAAATGGCATCAGAAAAAAATCATTCTACCTACACTAAAGAAATCTCCCCAGCTCATATATGCTCAGAAGCACCCCAATCCCACTACTTCACAAAATAGAAATTCCGGAGACTGCAACAGCATAATTTTTATTAAGTAATCTAAAAAAAAATAAGATTTAACATATATATAGAGCTTTCATTAATCATGGAATCAGAAATGATAGGTTTGACCTCTTTTACAAGCACATTGGAGCATCTCGGCAAGGGTTTCTGGAAAAATGGCAATATAAAATGCAGTACTGCAGAAAATAACGCAGTCCACTACAACTCTGCATTATATAAAATTGAAGAGGATATAAAATATATTCACAGTATATAATATTTCCCAAGGCCCTCCTCGATAGACTTCCCGAAGGGAAATAAGCACCTCCTCCTCTGATACAAACATAAAATCAAGGGGTTTGACCCCTGCTACTCCTACAACTATAGAAAAACGCAGTTATTGGAAGTGATTGTGTTGTAGGTGTTGATGGTTGGATAACCTCAAGTTAGATAATGGAAAATGAGCTCAAGACCTCTTTTTATCTCTTAAACAAGTTAGACCAAATATGGAGATGGAATTCCCGCATGAGAATTCCTTTGCATTAAACAGTGCTGCAACTACAGCTAAACAGCTAAAGCTTGCAATAGTCAAGAAGACCAAACATATATGAATTTTGAATTCCTTCCTTGCTACTATCTCCTCCCTCTTATCCTTGGTGATCTTCCTCACCCCAGACCCCACTTATTGATGATGTGACTTCCTTGAGAAGATTCCCCTTTCAAAACTGCGCTTCCCTAGTTAGTTTCCCTCCTCTTGTAACAGCGTTTTTGACTTGGTCAACTGGATCTAGCTCATTGCTTTGCCCATATTTCACACCAAAGTGGCTTTATTCTTTCCTCCTAATCCAATCCCTTTTCACACTGGGATATGTTTTTATTGTCCTCCCTACTGTTTATTTCAAAAATGGAGCAATTATAATATTCCAAGTAGCAGTGGCTAATTGGGAATATTACAACCATCCATTTGAAAAACCTCTCCTTGGCTTTGAAGGAAATCTTCCACACATCGGAGGGCTTGATTGGTACTTGGTGATACCCAAACTTCAAGTCAATCTTGTTGAAATATTTCACCCCTTTGAGTTGATCTAGAAGGTCATCAATCTGTGGGATCAGGTACCTATTCTAGAGAGTGATCTTGTTCAGCACCCGATAGTCAATATAGAGTCTCCAAGTCCCATATTTCTTCTACACCAACATGATCAAGCTCCCACAGGGTGATAAACTCAGCCGTATGTGACCTTTCTGCAAAAACTCCTGAATCTGCCTCTTGATTTCATCGTTCTTCAGAATAGAGCACCAATAGATCGATCCATTGGGTAGCAACGAAATTGGTTTTATATCGATGGGGTGCTTGACCTAATAGTGCAGAGGCACCCCTATGGGTGAGGTGAAGATGTCCCCATACTCCTTCACGACCTTGTCCATTTTTTGTTACCGTGCGGAGGAGCGTTGTTTGTAGTTCGTGGCCATAGTCTTCTTCTTGCCCCAGGGTTGGATCACCAGGAAAAAAAAATTCCCAGTTTTGGAAATGAGCTTAGTGCATTTTTTTTGTAGTAACCAAAGAGATAGCCGCAGGCAGTAGTACCTTTGGTATCCTGTACAACTTATTGCAAAAACTAACAATAAGAGTGCGAGGCTAGGACTCATACACAGCATGTCACTTACACAAGTATGGTTGGCCTAATAATACATCATAAACATCAAGAGGAGAATTGTCACATAATACCTCATCCATGAAGGGCTATATGTTGTAGGGAAAGTGACACTGCTGGCAGACACGGAGATACCGTCCTTGGTGAAGCTACCCAATGGTGTACAGTTGTGGGTGTGCTATGGTCGACAAGCCTAACTGCTTCACGACCTCTACTAAAATGAGGTTCTTTTGGCTCCCACTGTCAACAATGAACTGTAGTGGGGAACCTTTTACCCACATATCAGAGTGGAAGAGACTCTCCACCTCCTCTTGATCTTCTAGTTCCTCCTTCTCGATCTTTGTAGTGGAAATGGTGGTGTTGGGATCCACATCAATAATTTGATTCCCTTTTTCATTCCCCTTGTCAGGTTTTGGTACAGAGTTGGAGCACACGTCTGATTCAGAAGCCCTCATCTCGGCCACTAGTAACTGCTTGGCCCTACACTCACTGGTGTTGTGAGTGTAGCTCCTATGGCACTCACACTACTTTTCCATGTCCTTCTTTGGCTTCATGGTGTTGTTATTTTATTGCTACTTCGATATGTTATCTTGGGCTGCCATGCCTTGGCTTTGTCCTTTCTTTTGCAGTTTGGGGGCACCTTTCCCTTGCTTCTAATTTGCAGATCCAAAGTCTCGCTTCTTCTATTTTAATTTCTGCTCAATCTTGGAAGCATACCTGTATGTCATACCAAGCGAGGAGATGTCGAGGAACTCCATTTCCTCCTGAATATATATATGTAGACAACTGCAGTACTTCAGCACTAAATTTTTCTCTGAATCTATGATACCCAACTTTGTGCACATGTTTGGACCATATTAGTCAGCTCATGCACATCTTGATCCCTTTTCTGCCGCAACGTAGTCCATTGTATGTACTTCTCCTCATAGCTCCCCACGGGATAATTTTGTTCCTTGATGACATATAAAAAATGATTCTAAGTGGGTACAAATGAAAACAAAGAGGGTTCCCCATTGTCCTTTTTCTCACAGTAGGTTTCCCACCAATCTTTTACATGGGGGGTAGCTTTGAGGAGGAAAAAGTAATCTTCTCTCGATCAAAAAAGTCATGAACCGAGAAATATCCTTCTAATAGATTCAAGCATATATCTACAACATCTGCATCTATTTAGACCTAAAATCTGGGAATTTCAAATTTTACTTGTACCTTAAAGGGAGTTCTGTCTCCATAGTGGTTGTTGGATGTAGATGTGCTGTCGGTGGGCAGTCGTTGAAGGATGTTGGAAAAGGTATCGATCATCACATTCCTTAGTTTTTCAAGGTCCTCCTTGACAAATATTTTGATAGGATATCCTGCTCCATCATCTTTATTTTCGTCCCCCATGGGCATCCATCGAGGTTTGAAAGGCTGATCTTGCAAAGGTTCAACCAGATCAATCCCTAACTCCTTATATCCCAACCTCGTAGGGGACGTGCAAAGAAGGATCAAGAAAGAGCAGACTGCTCTGATACCACTGATCTGGATTTATGTAGGAACGCAACAAAATACACATATAACAATAAATACAAAAATTCAATGGAAATGACACTTCATTTCATTAATATCAAAAAACTGAAGTTTGTTTATAGACAGAATGGAGATAGGGTGCTGGTAGCTTATCTCTGAGAAGAGATGTGGTGGCTACAGGCCTCTGAAATGTGTTAAAATGAGGCTCGAGGGCTTATTTATTATTTAGAAACAATGGAAAACCCTACACATCCAAAAACCTAACCCTAGGAGATGAAGCACCAAAACTATGGGCCCAGTTTGGGTAAATTGGTACATCAACTTCCCAGGGACATAAACTTGGCATATGATCTCCGTTTGACGTGCTCAATACCTCATTATAAATATCTATCCGAGGAATACTTTTTTTTAGTGAGAAACATCAGTCCACAACCAATTTTGCTCCTGATTTTCCCAAAATATGTCGTTTAGGGCCTCAAAATGGCTCTGGAAGTTCAGGACCCGAAAAACTGCTAAAAAATAGTAAACTGTGCTATAATTAAGGAAACTAAAATACTGAAAGAAACAATGATGGGGCCCAAGTGGAATAGGTGGGTGGCTACCAATATCCACCTGTATCAATTTGACACCACAAAAATTGGAAGAAAAAAGAGAAAAATGGCTTTCCTATAGTTATGATAGCAAATATACTAAAGGTCATAAGTGTGCTGAGAAGAAATTATTTTACATAGATTTTGAAGAGGAGGAAGAAAAGGAACAATAAACTTAAAAATAAGAGGATATATAGCAAGAACCAACCGTAGAGGAAGAATAAATGAATCCAACCATATCCTATAATACATTGGCAAGAATTACCACTCCTCGAACTCTCAAGATAGAAGGACATATCAAGAAGAAAAAATTAATAGTGCTTATTGATTCGGGTAGTAACCATATTTTTATTCATTGTGAGGTAGCCTAGGAATTGAATTTCTTCATATACCCAGTGCCAAAGTGTCAAGTGATGGTGGCAAATGGAGGAACTATAAATTTCTCTGGAAAGTACCATAATAGAAAGCTAACCATGGGGGACTATGTATTTAATAGTCCAATTATTTCCATTCCATTGGGTGGTGTTGATGTTGTACTAGGAGTACAATGGTTACAATCTTTGGGGATGGTAGCTTTTAATTTTCAAGAATTTTTCTTGAATTTTTTTTTTCGAAAGGAAAGGAAGTTGAATTATGGGGTATCGCAGGGAATCCAGGAAAGATAATAAGATCTAATGTCATGACAAAGCTTCTAAATAAATAACAGTGAGGCGTCATTAAAACATCATGCTCACTAGAAGTTCCAACATCAAAATAATTTATTTCTCCAGATCTCCAAAAAGTCTTGGACAATCATTCCAAGGTGTTTGAAACTCCCAAAGGAATCCCACCTATTTGTGATCATGATCATGTTATTCATTTTATTCTAGGAAGTGTTCATCCAAACATCAGGCCTTACAGATGTCCATATGTCTAAAATATCTATATTGAACGTATGATTGCAGAAATGATAGACGCTAGTAAAATTCCACCTAGTCAAAGTTCTTTTTCTGCTCCAGTACTATTGGTGCACAAGAAGGATGGATCATGGGCCATGTGTCCATATTATAGAGAGCTCAACAAGCTCACTATTAAAGATAAATTTCCCATTTCTGTGATTGATGAATTATTGGATGAATTACATGGAGCAATTTATTTCACCGATTTGGATCTACGTTCAGGATATCATCAAATTAGAATGAATATTGTAGACATTCTGAAAATAACATTTCGAACTCATGAGGGTCATTATGAATTTTTGGTGATTTCTTTTGGCCTTACAAATTCACCTTCTACATTTCAAGGGTTGATGAATTCCATTTTAAAACCCTTCCATAGAAAATTAGTGTTAGTATTTTTTGATGATATATTAATCTACATCGGGTCTTGGAAGGATCATGTTCAACATGTTGACAGGGTGCTCAAAATATTGGAGGAGAAACAATTATATGAAAAAAACTCCAAATGTTTCTTTGGAGTACAAGAGGTGGAATATCTGGGTCATATTGTATGTCAATAGGGTTTTAAGGTAGACCTTGACAAAATTAAATCCATTAAGGAATGGAAAGTCCCCACAACCATAAAGAAGTTGCGAGGATTTCACTGGTTAATAGGGTATTATCACAAGTTTGTTGAGAATTATGGGAGAAGAGCAGCACCTCTAACAAAATTATTGAAGAAATATGAACTTTCATGGACTCCTTAAGCAACTAAGACCTTTGAACATCTTAAAGAGGCAATGTGCCAAGCACCGGTCTTAGCTACGCTATAATTCACAAAAACCTTTATGATGGAATGTGATGCCTCAGGAAATGGAATTGGTGTTGTTTTAATGCAAGAAGGAAGACCCATTGCTTTTAAAAGTCGTCCAATCAAAGGAAAGTCTTTAAATAAAGCTATTTATGAGAAGGAAATGTTGGTAATACTACATGCACTAAATAAATGGCGACCTTACCTAATGGGAAGACACTTCAAGGTAAAAACTGATCATGATAGACTTAAATACTTTTTGGAACAAAGATGATCTTCAAAGGAGCAACAAAAATGGGTTACAAATATGTTGGATTATGACTTTGAAATCATCTACAAAAAATGGAAGCTAAATGTTGTTGCATATGAACTCTCAAGAAAGTATGAGGATGTGGAAGCATTTCTTTGTTCCATTTCTATTATCCAACCTGATTGGATAACCGAAGCAAGGGAGGAATCAAATAATGATGAAGAAGTATGGACACTCATTCAAAATTTGCAGCAATATTCCAGTACATCTGATATTTTTAGTTTGAAAAATGATTCCTTATTGTACAAAGATCACTTATATCTTTATAAGAATTCCCAACTAAAAAAAAATATTCTTTTAGAATTGCACACCTCTCCCTTAGGAGGACACTCAATATTTTTAAAAACTTACCACAGGGTGAAGAAAGATTTTTTTTGGGATAGCCTTAAATATAATATTCAAAAGTTTGTGGTGGAATGCTTGGTTTTCCATCAAAATAAAGTTGAGAAAATGAATACCCCTGGATTGCTACAATCTTTATCCATTCCCAAACAATGTTGGGAGGAGGTTCCAATGGAATATATCACAGGTTTAGATAAGTCTGAAATAAAGACTGTCATTATGGTGGTAGTTTATAGACTTACCAAGTATGCACACTTTTGTGCATTATCTCATTCATTTAAAGTGAGTACAATTTCTACTGCATTTATGGAAACAATTTGAAATCTACATGGAAACCCAAAGATTATTGTAAGTAATAGAGATCCCATTTTCACTGGAAATTTTTGGACAGAATTATTTTCTTGTTTGGGTACTCAAATAGACCATGGTTGATATTATCATCCTCAATCCGATGGGAAAACTGATATAGTGAAAAAATGTTTGGAAGTATATCTTCGTTGATTTGTATCTGATAAACAAACACAATGGGTCAATTGGTTACCTCTGGCTGAATGGTGGTATAACACTTCCTTCCACACTGCAGGAAAAATTACCCCATTTATGGAACTTTATGGATATCATCCACCATCCATCACATCATATTTAAGATAAAATTCTAAGGTTCAAGCAGTGGAATATGAAATCAAGCATCAACAACAAGTTGTGCAACTATTAAAATGTAATCTAAATTTGGCACAAAATTAAATGAAATAGCAGGCAGATCAACATCGCAGTGAGAGAAGTTTTGATCTAGGAGACTGGGTATTTTTATGGCTACAACCATACAAACAAATGTCCCTCAAGAAAGCTAATAAGGATAATAACTTATCTCCAAAGTACTATGGTCCTTACAAGGTGTTGCAAAATATTGGTACTATGGCATACAAATTGGAGCTTCCTGCATCTTCTCAAGTGCACCCAGTTTTCCATGTTTCATGCTTAAAGAAGGCTATAGGTGACAAAATTATGGTTCAAATAATATTTCCATAACTTGATGAGGAAGGAAAAGTCATATTTCAGTCTGAATCAATCACGGAAATAAGAACTTGACAGCTACGAAATCGATCAATTTCAGAGTATCTCATAAAGTGGAAGAACTTACCCACTGAAGATTCCACATGGGAGGATGAGAATTTTATACAAAAGCATCCAAAAATACTCAAGTGTTGAGGACAACACTTTTTTGAATGAGAGGGGGATGTTAGGGCCCTATATTACTAGTGTAGTCCCTTATTATTTTTAGTTTAGCCCCCTTATTGTTATTGTTGTACCCATTTAGTCCCCATATTGTTATTATTGTGCCCCATAATATCGCACTATTGTTATTGTTGTGACCTTACATTATTATTGTTAGGTCGGTTAGGATTATATTTTGACCCCATGGACTCCTATATATAGAAAGGATGTCTTTTCATTTGTATCATTCGAGAATTGTTCATTTATGTAATGTAAATGAGGTTCCCCCCTCAAAGTGGTTGATTTCTAAGGCTTTGATCTCTCTTTTCTTCTATTTTTGGAGCTAGTTTCATAACATTCTAAGCACGATAAAGAACAAAAACTAAGTTTGGTAACTTATTCTCATGTATTTATGAGAAAAAGAAGGAACAAATACTAAGCTCGGTGACGTATTCCCATGTATTTACGAGCATGAGAAAAAACAAAGTCTAATCTTAGAATAGGTTTCATTTCTTGAAATGAAGAAAAAACTATGCGTGAGAATGGTTTCATTTTTAAATAAGCTTTAAACATAGAAAAATTACACTTGAGAGTGGTTTCATTTTTACACAATCTTGAAACAAAGAAAAATTATGCTTGTGGTGACTTGTTTCATGTTTTAACAAGCTTGACCCAGTAAAATAACTATGCCCATAGTACTATTTACCTTGATCATTGCTTCTAAGAGACCAAGGCTCTACAAGGAATATATATCAAGGGCTTGATCATGGATTCCAAGAGGCCTTCATCATATGGATGAACAATTACCTGTAAGGAATACATATCTAGGGATCCAATAGGGGTAGGATGATTAGGCTCCAATGCCTCTAGTAAATAATTTACCATGCCACCTACCAAATCTAGGTTAAAAGAAGTTGATAAAATAGTGAGAGGCTCTTCTTCGTTGTGAGGTGCATGCATGGAATAGGTTGCAACATAATTAACCTATGGTGAGGGGGATACCACTTGCATATTAGGAACATTTAGGGAATTTGGATGATTGGGAGTCAAATCGGGAACAACAAATGAAACTTGGTCAGTAGTCATAATTTTTCCATAAATTTGGAAATACATCACTCAAAAGAGTGTGGACTTGACAATGTTCATGGCATAAAAATAATCTCACCCAAGGAGAAAAATGAAATCCAAGGGGGCCTTGGACTACCATAACATCAATAGAGATAGTTTTTCCTTCTAAGGTAATAGGAAACTAAGGAAGGATCCCTAAAGGTTCATTGGTTATTTTTTTAAAATCCAACAGATTCCAAGTAATGGAAACAAGCCGAGGAGAACCTAAATCTTGACAAGAAGTCGAGAATAGAATGCTAATAAAATCACCTTTGTCTATAATAGTTTTGTATATGTTCTTATCACAAGAATTCACCGTGACTTGGAAATGCATGTAAGAAGGGAGATAGGCTCTGTCAGTTGATTCCAATCAAAGGAAATGACATCATTACTTGGCGAGGTTTCCATGAGAATGAGAGAAATTCCCCCTTGTTTAGTGGGATCTGAAGTAACAAGAAGAACCTAAGTGGTATTAACCCCAATATCTAAGGGGAAAGTATGATTGTCTAAAGATGGAATAGAGTTAACCACTTTATCAACTCCACTCTCTAAGGGGAAAGTATGATTGACTAAAGATAACATTAGATCAATAACTTCATCAACTAATGGAGGATTGGGGGAAAGCTTACGGTAACTAGTTGGAAGTTGCTGCTGAGAAACAATAAGGTTTTCCAAAAAAATTTAGGCTTCATACATATGAGGGAAAAGGTGAGTTTGATGAATCCCTTCACATAACCTACAAGGAAAACTAACTTTACCCTTTTTCCCAAGAACCTTATTATCGCTAGTTGATGGATTTTCACCAGCATGATCTCAAGAGGTTGACGACAAGGGAGGATGTGAGCCTCTGGACCAAACTTATAATACTTGGGGAATACCAACGAAATCTCTAAGAAGGTGGCCACCCTTATAAATATTGCAAGGGAATTTAAATTTTCGATACATGTTGGAATTTTTTTCAACATTATCCACATTCATAGAAATGGTGGATTGATTCCCAACTTGATTATTTTTCTTCTTCTTCTTCTTCTTGATTTTCTTCTCTTCTTAGCTTCCTGGTTACTAGCATCAATACTTTCACCAAGCGAAGAAGAATAAAGGGAAGAAGCGATGATGGGAGAAGAAGGAAAACGGTCAACATGAGCATGGTGTTCTTGAGGGGAGCATGCTTGTGAATCAGGTAGGACATTTAGAACCAAATAGGTTGAAAACAACCATACTGATGAACCTATCATGAATCCAAGAAGGGACAAAGTAGCCATGTAAGGAGCACCAATATTTCCAAAACTAGGAAAAGGTACAAGATTCTGGTCAAAGGGGTTTCCTTGACTGACAGAATCTGGAACTGTTGCCATCAGACTCAACCTAAGCTCTACTAAGGAGTAAAAAGTGTGAATTCAATCAAAGAAATAGTAACAATGAAAAGGTTGAGTAGGTATGAAGGGATTACTAGGTTGTTCTGAATTACAATATACCATTATGTACATGCAAGAAATATCCCTGAATGTTGTGTTCTTTGTATCACAAACAACATGTCGACCAAATCATTTACTTATGGCAATTTGGCAACCTATGGGGGACTTACAATATATACTTGAGGGTACATGGAAGTGCAATTTTTGGTAGTGTTTTCTAATGCATAATAGTATAATGGGAGCGTTCCTATCTACTTGTCATATGTGGAGTGCATTCCTATATGAAAAAAGGTACATGGAATAATGATGCTATATACTTCGAAGTACGTGAAAAATCAACCATCCCCAGAATGTAACATAGACAGATAATGGAAAATCCTACGTTTGGAGGCATCGGAACACATATTCTAACCAATACCAACTAGACGTTTTAACTATTTCAAATGCTCGTTAGATTCATTGGTAAATTTTAAATGTTTCTCTTTGATTAAGATTTATGCTCGATTATAAAAGAAAAACACTCACTTAAATTCTTAAAATTCAACTAATATGAGAGAACTCTTTTTAATTTGATGAATATATAACTAGAGAAAAAAAATAATATTCAATTCAATAATGCAAAAAAAAATCTTCCAAACAAGACTTTCAAAGTCACCATTCCAATTTCACAAATTCAAAACCCTAATCAACAAGAATTTTGTAATTTTTTTTTAAATTTTCCTAATGTAAAGAAAATTCAAACTATGACTACATTACTAAAAAAGAACAATTCAAACATCTAACTACAGAAGTACGAAATGTATTTGAAGAAAAAAATAATCAAGCTAAATTGTAAAAATCTCTAATTGATAATAAAAAAACAATTTTCTACCAAAGAGAAATCAAAATTAAATGCTTAAATAAATGTTGTCTTTACACAAAAACAGGTAAATAGAGACTTATAAAACTATGAGAAATTTAAAAAAAAAAATCAAAGAAAGATAAGGAATCTTTAATTTTTGTATTTTCCAGGTATCATCAGGTAAGCTATAGACACCAGTGCGATGGATTGCACTTGATTAATAGAAAAATTGCACCAAGTCAGACTATCACTGATTCATGATAATTTAAAAGAATGGAAATTGCAACGAGTTGGACTTTCACAAAATAAAAAGTGTGATGAGTCACACTATCATAGAATGAAAAATGTGATGGATCTGATATACAAGAAAAGCAAGGAAAACTATAATCAAGCTATAAATTAAGTTTTATAAATTCAAATTACAGATTTAACAAGAAAAAAAAGGTTGACTACAGAGGTCTTAACGGGCCATGGAAAAGAAAACCACTGAAGAACAACTGTGTCCCCAATGGAGTCACCTAGTCGTTTTGTGGATAAATCTCTTCTGTGGACAAAAGTGATCTCCCTAGATTCATTGGATTAACCTAGAAACAATTAGAAAAAATACAATGTCTTTCCCTTGAGATATTTGAAACATAAGAATATTACTTACTTGGAATCCAATGCAAGCTTCCTTCTTCTCTTCACTTTCTCCCTTAAGCCCGAACTTTGACTTCCAAAAGTGGAACCTCCAAATGACCAAAACAAACAAAGAGACTAAAATAGATAATATGATATATTCAAATAAGTCTAAACAAGATATCAGGGAATATTATTCTACACATGTAAAAGAAAAGACATGGTGTATGGGAAAAACAATGCACTTTGTAGTAATAGAAATAGAAAAATATGACGATCCTTTTTAGGCCTTGATGTTATGAATCTCTCTGGGCTTTCTCATCCTTTATTTGCCACAATGATAATGATCCAATCTCATCGATATCTAAGGATTAATTATGGACCTCCAAAATAAAATGAGCAACATAAGGGAAATAATCAGTGTCTCCAAAAGCCAATCCAAACTCTATAGCATGTAATGCTTTTATAGGACAAATAACGAAGTTTTAGATCCACAATACTAGCGCTTGATCCACTTTGAAAGGGGATAAGTTCCATGGGATCAGAGATAAATACTCACTGTTAGGAATTTCAGATCATCTTCAACAGTAAATGGAAGACTCAGATCCCTAAGCATCCAGAAGGGGAAGCTTCGAAATTATATTTTATTTTTCATCATTTCCAAGTGTCATTGCACTTATTGTAAAGGGAACCTTCAGTGACCAATGCAAGTTCCATGTGTTCAACCTACACCACCACAATTTTTCAGGAGAGTAAGTGTGTTCGAGTCTTAAATTTTGGTTTTGAGCCAATGTAATCCATGATTCTTATAACGTTTGGAAATATTTTTTCTTTGGCCTTGCATGGGAATGATGCAAAGTGTGATGGATGGAGAGAGATCCAGGTTGAGGGCCTTATGCATTAATGTGAAAAAATGGCCTATAAAAACAACAATAAAGATACCACACAAAGTCATATGAAACTATAGCAGGAAATCCAATCATTCTTCCATTAATTCATCAAGAAAGAGATGTGAAATTCACTACAACAAAGTATTTCATCAACTTGATCACTAACATAAAACTCATAAAACATAGAGAATTACATTCTATGGCATCAATAAGTGTTGAGTCTCTATGAAGATTACATACTAAACGATAAAATAAGCCAATAGACATGTCCCACTAAAGATTTGAATGAAAAACCTTCAATATAAAAACTACAAAAATAACAATATAACATTAGGATAACAACAAAGAACACTAGCAAATTACAGAGTAACTGATCCTCAAACTAGCTAACCAACCCCTAGCTAGAGAAATAAAGTGTTCTTATTCCCCTCATTGGTTCCTCTATCATCATGCATATGATCTTCATCTAGCTCGTCCAATTGTCCACATCAACATAACCTCTGATATTTTATGACAACCTTTCCTAACTTTCCTATGTGCCCTAACTGATAGCTAGTCTAATGGCCCTCCTTGACTTCGTAATATTACTTATCCCTTCAAATATATTTCAGGGAATTCATCATGATGATCCTCCCCATCTCCTTCATATACATTTAGATTCTAGCTACCCTAATATACCTTGCATGCATCCTCGTCTTAGCTGGAATTGTGTTAAATTTTGTGCGGTGCTCCTCTACACTACACCTTCCATCCCTACACCATACTCCACTTTGCGGTAGTTCCCCTACTTCCACACCATCCTCCTCTACATGATATTTCTCATACTAATGCAAATTTTTTTTAAAAAGGGGCCTCTAACACTCACTCTATTTAAGATCTTGTTATGTTTGGTGGTGGACATCAATTCACCTTGCGTTGAGTATGAGAGAGTCCCTTAGAAAGATCTATCTTTAGATATGAACTTTGTTCTTGAATGTTATTTTTTCTAAGAAAGACCCTATTTTTGAAGGAATTCTAGAAGAATTCCTAAACTTTCATATTTTTGAAGTATAAAAAGGATTATACACTTGCATCTATGTTAAATACTATTTTTAAGTTAGCATTAAATTGTATCCAGGGTTGGAGGATTCATATACATCATTTTCTAGTAGATACTTATGAATATTTGGACATTTGGGAAATCAAAACATTTTCTAGTTGGGAGAAGTGTCGGATAAGAATTCAAGCTAAACACATTCTCCAAGTGGAAATTGTATTCAAGAATTCGGGCGGTCAAGTAATTAACATTTGTAGAAATACTTGGGCGAGAAAAATGTGTAGAGCTAGAGGCTATTTGAGTGAAGTGTATCTAGGACGGGCCTTGCTGGGGAAATCTTGGCACAAGACTCTATTTGTATAATGCATTCAGGGTGGGTCCCGTGCATTGGATTAATCATGCAAGGTTTCATATAGGACCACAATTTTATTTTTTGGGATGTGTGAGAGTATTTTAGGGGTATTGGGTTGTTTTCACTTGCAATGTTTGTGCGCACTAGGATTACCTCAAAAGGATTATTCATGTTGCATAAGGAATTAGGTCTTTGTGGGACCCACGAGTTATGTTGAGGTGGCAAGAATAATGAGTACATGGCTTGGGCCATGTGGAATCCACGTGAGAATTCTAAATGACATGGATCAGGTGACATGGTTAGACTACTTATGTGGCATGTTATCAATGTGTCACATTGCAAGCATGGATGATCTTTTTGGAGGATAAGGGGGTTCATTTCTAGATGACACATGGAACCACTTGAGGATGCCATGTGGAAAGGTGATGTCACCCTGAAGTCAGTGTACTGTTAAAAATACACAGTGTAGGCAAGGTGACATAGTAGAGCGATGTGGACTACCACATGGTTTCCAAGTGGTAGTGAATCGCTAATGTGGCAGAGTTTAATGGGCTAAAGGTGAAGTGGTAGCTGATACATGAATGCCGCATGGGACCCATGATATACCTCATTAAGGGAGAAAATCTATGGATTCGAGGAATCCAGGGGTTTAGGATATATTTCACTATGGCTTCTTTTGTGTACCCCGAATCACCTTCAATATAAAATATAAATTAAATTAATCACAAAACATGATGGGGTTTGTCTAGTGCGACAAATGGCCCTAAGTCTATGAGGATGGCTATGTCGGTGCCAAGAGAGTTGTGATACTACCAGAGATGACCTTCCTAGTCCACATGGGCCACATGTGGATGCATCGTGGTGGTGCCTTGCTGATGTGGTATCATGTAATTGGTAGAAATTTAAAGGGGCATAAATTTGAATGCGAGAGTGAGATTAAGACAAATTTATATCACTAGAAAGCTCTCAACGAAACAAACATGATGGTGACCCTTATTTTGGGTTTCGACGAAGTTGGATAAAGGGGAATTTTGTAACCTAATATTCACAATAAACCATTAGGGCTGGGTTAAATCGTAAGAACCTCCAAATCCTGAGATAATATCAATGGTTGGAAGGGATTGTTACAAATATGCTTTCAATTCTCGAATATCCTCAATTATTCTTTGTATCTGTTGTTGTCGTTCTTTTTTTTTATGTTTTGAAAATTCATTATTTACTCTTCTCGAGTTCTCTCTATCTTGATGTCTTCCTACATGACCCATTTACAAATCGAAAGGGACATATTTACTAGTTAGAGTTTTATAGGGTGTGGTTTTAATTGGATATAATATGATTAGGAAAACTATTTTTCTTAATAGTTCATATTTTTCTTTGCACATGTTTTCTCTCAACACATTTTCATGTGGGAATATCTTGTAATTTCTAGTTGAATTCTTTGATCCGCAACTCTGGATATTTCTACTAAAAACTAAACATGAAAAAAAAAATTAGGTTGAGGTGAACAAGCATTCTCACCCTCCAAATTTAGTTTCTCAAAATTACTAAATTCAGTATTAGAGGATTTTGAATTATCATCAAATGAAAAATCAAAAGGATATAAAAATATAATGTTTTCTTTTGGTATTTGTTTGGAAGAACAATGATTTAAATCTCACCATTTATGCTCTAATTCTTCAACAAGTAAAGAATCTAAATTAGGTTTGGACTTTGTTTTGAGGAATTTTATGTTCCAGTGTCCTTTCTTTTTAAAATTATAGAGAATTGTTTTTTCTAAAACTTATTGGTGTTATTTTAGATAAGGAACTTACTTGGAATTATTTTTGTATTTTCTCTGAGACTGGTCTAGATCAAATTTGGATCAAAAAGTGTAATGATTATTTTTTCTATTATATTTTCAATGAAAAATATTTTTTTCTAGTTTGGTGGCAACGATTTTGTGCACCACTACCCCCTTCTCGCATATCACCAAATTATTAGAGACTGAATATGTGAACTTATTGTCAAACATTTGAAATTATTTAGTCACTATTTTTGTAATAGAATGTTCGTGAATAACAATACTTATGCGTTTGTTAGCCATAACAACAAACATTACTTTCAATTTGATGTTTTTATTTTTAAAACACTATTTTATTACAACGTGAAAGAATCTTGGAAAACATATAATGTAATATTTAATATAGTAAGGTTCATCCATCTTTTCTAATTTTGTTATGATATTTTGCATGTAAGAAAAATATTGGTCATGATAAGCCAAATTGCAAAGTAGGTGAGTCATAATAAAAATTCTAAATTTTCATAATTTATTGGAGTCGCGAGTCCATAAACATGTGAAGATAAAACCTTATTTACAACTTCATTAGCTTTAGGGTCATTTATATAGAACTTTATGGAAGCCAAATTCTAATGCAGTAAATCCATGTATTATCTATATAGCCATGTATTTAGGTGTAAGTGTAACATCCTAATCCTTTTTTATAATTTACCAAATTAATAAGTAAATGGAGTGCATATTTAACCTAATTTACTAATTAACAACGTAAACTGATTAATTTTTGGTCTAGCATGGAAAAAAATATTTTATTCATCCTAGTAACACCAATAGATGAAAAGTTTTTATTATGAGATGTTGAGGTCATTTGGATTACTTTTGGTTCACCCTTAATGGACATCATTTGGATGAATTTCTCTCTACCACATTCCTTCGATGGATGGGTCAAATTTTTCATCATAATCACTTCATCAAATATATTTTATAAAATTTTCTTACTCTTGGAAGTCTCACTCAGACCTTTGACCCTAGACATAGAATACACTCATGGATTTGTTTCTTTATGCTTTCATTGTTCTCCATCTTCTTTGAAAATATCATTTTTTATAATTGGAGGATTTATCACTGGTATTTAAATATTTATTTTGAATTTATCTAATCTAAAAATCATTCTATCTAAAAAACCAGGAAAGCATCGATATTTCCCATGGGGGACATTCATCCAAGGGAAAATTATTTTAGTTCCTTTTTCCATGACTCTAAAATTTCTTTAGCTTTCAATAGATATTTATTTGAGTCATCTATATTTATGCCAATGAAATATGCTTGAAAATTTGAAATTTTCAAAAGCTTTCATTCATCAGACATTATATCTAAAATTATAAAAGAAATATATTAGAAAAACTAGAGAGAGTGAGAGAAAGATTACAAACAACAAAAATCACACTAATATTATATTAATCACAACAACTACATATATATAGTTTATAAGTCATTGACTTTGACAAGTGTAGATCCTAAGAAAGTGGATCTATGACTGGGGCATGACACAACAACAACTCATACATAAGAAGAATCATCTTTTAGATTGACACCTTGGGACTGATAATGACAAACTATAAATCACATGACACGTGACATGGAGTCATTACTTCCAACACCCTTTCTTAATGCTTGAATGTAAAAAATATAGAAAAAATACATTACAACAATAAATAAATCTTTGTCACATTTGTTTGATATGGTTATCACTAGCACTGATATCCTCCCCGAATTCTCATGCTCTCTGCTCTTTTCTTCACCACACTTTCGAGCTCCCCACTTATTCTATTTAAGACAACCACTTCAGACCAGCATTAATGTAATTTGCAGAATTGATGCTTCTCGAACTCCCGGAGCATGATAGGTCGATCTTGATGCTAAACCATCCTATGGAAATGCAACCATATATTGAATCCATGACCCTACACAACCTTCATATGTTATATAGGATAGCATTTTGGGTACAAAATGTCTTTAGAATAAAATTCTACAACTTTACCTGAAATAAAATAACATATATTGATGCTCCCAGAGCATGACTTGTCACACTAGGTTGACACTATTAAGAATAATTTGTCACTAATTCTCTTGAAGCACAACATGTCACATTAGTATATTCAATATTTGGCTTTTTCTATGGTTTTGCATCATTTTATTCTTGCAAAATATAATATCATACTACAACTTCAACTCACACCACAAAATTGGTCACGGGAACAAACACGCACAATAGAAAAAAAATAAAGTCTCTTTTACTTTTAGAACAATTTGAAAGGTTGTTAAGGTGGCTCCTCATCATTTTCGAATTATTACAAATCATACAAGTTGGCCTGTTTCTGTTTTCTTCGCCATTCAGAAGATCCCTTGCACAAGTTCTACAATTCTAGGTTGTATGTCCCAGATTTGTGACAGTAGACGCATTTTATTGAACCCTTGGTTTTTTTCATCTTACCTTTGGAAAATAGTGCAATTTAATTTTTACCACCAACATCTAAACCTTATGGATTTTCCCTTTTTCCTTAGCTAAAAGTGATGATACCATTCCTTCTAATGATTGAGAGGACATATGACTTAATGTGAATACAATGTTGCTATATTTAGAAGATATGTTATTTAATAGAATTGATTTAACATCATCTGCATCTACCTTGGTACCAATTTCAGCTAATTTCCTAAAGAGAGACATTGACTCATTTATATTATTCTGAGAGAGGTGTCTCGTCATTCATTTAGAGAATAAATATCTGCAATTTTAAAGAGAATTTTTTTTCATAATCGTTTCCCCAAATAGCTTACTCAATTGTTCCCAAATATCATTAGATTATTTTGATAAATAAATAAAATACATCTAAGTGTCTGAAAGACCCAATATAATTATATTCTTAGCCTAGTATTCCTTATTTTCCCATTCAACTAAGAGATTAGCATCAATAGGAGATTTTCGATTCCTTTTACTATACTCCACATACTATTATTCATATGATATGAATTTATGCAGGAATGAAATAGAATTGAAATATAAACATGGAAACAGAGATGAAACAAAAATATAACTTCATTTCATTAATATCAAAGACTGAAATATGCTTACATACATAATGGAAATAAACTAGCTCAAGTGATGGTATCTTATCTTCGAGAAGTGATGTGGCAACTAAATGCCTCTAAATTGTGTTAAAATGAATCTGAAAGGCCTATTTATTATTGAGAAACAATGGAAAACCATAAAGATCCAAAAGCCTAACCCCAAGATATGAAGCGCCAAAACTATGGGCTCCGTTTTGGTAAATTGGTCCATCAACTTCCTTGGGAAGTAACTTTGCCATTTTATCTTTGTTTGATGTGCAAAATACCTCATTAGAAATATATATATATGAGGACTAAAACTTTCGAGTGGAAAAAATTGATGAAAAACCCATGTTGGCCATGGTTTTCCCAAAAACGTTGTTTAGGGCCTTAAAACATATCCAAAAGTTCAGTACCTAAAAAAACTTCCAAAAATCGTAAACTATACTATAATTAAGAAACCTGAAAAACTGAGAGAAACAATGGTGGGAGTTCAAGTGGAATAGGTGGGTGGCCACCAATATCCACCTGGATCATTCCTCCCCCCTTAGGAAGGAATGGTCTTATTGCGTTGAGTTCCTCCATTAGATGAGAAAGCTTCTCCTGAACTTAGTCCCTAGTGAACCACTTGCCTTGGTGCAGGAGTTGCCCAGATTTGACAACCCAATATAGCTAGATATTTTTTTGGCAAGTGTTCTTTATCTGCATGTCCATGATCTGATCAGTTGTGGCCATGATCCGATCAGTTGTGACCTATTCCATGTATTCTAGGTTTACCTCTCTTGGTGCGAGTTGTTCTGCAATATTTGATGTGTCCAGTAATGGTGCAAAGTATGGCTGAAGGCAGTCCACATTAACCACTGTGTGCACGCCAAGGAATGGGGGAATTATTAGCTCAAAATAATTTTGTCCCACAACCTTGATAATGGTTTAAGGCCCATATCAAAGTGTTCTGATCTTCCGATGAGCTCCATTTATGTGTGCTTTCTGCAAATGCAGCCAAAATTTTTCACCCACATGAAACTTGTGTGGCACTTGATTTTGATTATGTCACTTCTTGTACTTGGGATTGGAATTCTCGAGGATTTCTTGAACCTGTTGGCTGATGTGCTGGATAAATTCAATAAATATATTTTCTTTATCAAACTCAGATAAAACATGTGTGGATTATGTATGTGTAATCGCATGAGGTATGGAAACATCAATCTGGCACAATGGTTGAAATCTTAGACCAAATTGATGTTGGCAATATGATGCAGAATGTTGTCCTTGATGGCAACCCACTTAATGAAGATAAAGACATGAGATTGTTGGCATGTGTTGTCCTTGATGGCAATCCACCTGATGAAGTTATTCTTGACTTGATGGACTTGGTAAATGATGTAAATCTGATGTGATATGATGTTTGTTGGCAATATGATGCTGAGTGTTGTCCTTGATGAACAACCCACTTGATAGAGTGTTGTCCGTGAATGGCAACCCACTTGATGAAGATGATGGAAACCTACTTGATGAACTTGTTAAATGATGTAAATCTGATGTATCTACAGAGAGTACAGAAGGTAATGAAGAAAGGAATTCAATATGTGCTATATCTATGATGAAAAGAGTATGTCTCAAGGAATACGCGGTTTTGTCTAGGAGAAGTCACGTATGCACGCAGGTAATAACGTGCCAAGTCGTGTATGGGAAAAAGCGCTCATAAAGTGCAAAACCAGGGGTAACCACCATGGTATTGACCCATTGTATTGGCTAATGATTCGTCTAAATGACCCCGTCCAGGAATACCATCGGAAGTAATGTGGTTTTGGCTCATGGTATTGAAAAAGGGTAAACCTATATAAGGAGAAGAAATTCATTGTGCAAATGATGAGTGTGGGTGCAAGATGTCTGAGCTTGAATGAATACTTCTCTCTGAAGTATATCTGAATGGAAAGGGTTACAGTTGAATGATAGATCTGAATGCATGATGCACCAATGAAGAAATGATGAAGAAGGAAATCTAGATCTGGAATGTATTTGTATCTGCTAGATCTGTTTATGGAATGCTTAGATCTGAGATGAGGCGAACATATGTCTGAAGTAAAAGGGTTAAATCTGAACTGAATATCTGATCTGAAGAAGTATGCTGCTCTATAATGACTGAAGATGTATACGCTAGTTCGGAACATCGGAAGCGCGTATATACGCGGGTTTGGTAAAGCGAAAGCGCGTATCTGCCCTGAAGTATAAACAGATGTATACGCTGGTTGATGTGAACGGAAGCGCGTGTATACGCGGTATCAGTGAAAGGAAAGCGCGTATGCAAAACTAGGGTTTGCTGAAGTTTGTGGTATGAAATGTCTGATCTGTTCTGCTGTGTTACTGCTATCTGCCTGGGTTATCTGAATTGACAAGTATCTGTTGGTGCTGTATGTTTGAGCTTAAAAGTATGGAGTGGGTTCAGTCTGAAAATATGATGAAACGTGGCCTGCAAGTTGTGTCCTAAAGGAAGCTTTGGATCCAGTGTGAAAATTGATGAAACGTGGTCCATAGAGGTGCTGAGGGTTGTAGCCTTCAGTCAGGGGGTTGTAGCTCCCTTCCAGGTGAGGCTGGTAAACGAGATCAGGCGGTCGTAGCTCCCTTCCAGGAGAGGCTGGTAAACGAGTCAGGGGGTTGGAGCTCCCTTCCAGGAGAGGCTGGTAAACGAGCGCAGGTGGGTGCCTGCGTGCTGGTCAAGTCTGCGCCAGCACATATGTTGTCAGATGTTTTCTCTATAATAAAATATTGAAGGCTGAGCAACTGCAGCGGTGGTTTTCTCCCGACTTGGGTTTCCACCTAAAAATCCTGGTGTTCATGTGTGATGCTTATGTGTGATGGTTTATTCTGTTCTTACTACACATGTTTACTATTTATAGAACATCTAATGAATGAATGATGGAATGATATAAGTGAAGAATTAATGGCATAATTAGATCTCTGTGTATACGCGAGTTTTATGAAGGATATCCGCGTGTATATGCTAGTTGGCTTCAGCAAAGTAGCGTATGGGTTTTAGAGCATGAAAAAGTAAAAATTTTTAGTTTGCCTTAAATACTGATTCACCCCCCCCTCTCAGTATTTTTCCCAACAATTGGTATCAGAGCAGGTCCTTCTGCAGAAGCTTGATCGCTTGAAGGAGATCCGTCGCAATGGGAAGTCTTGAAGGAGTAATGTCTATAAAGCCACCTCTATTCAATGGAAGCAATCTGATATTCTGGAAGGTACGAACAAAAGCATATCTACAAAGTCTTGGTGCAGAAGTATGGGCAATCGTGGAAGAAGGTTATCAGTATCCGGCAAGTATTCCTACTGATGCAGCAGAAAGGAAGAAATATGAAATCAATGCCAAAGCAGTCAATGTTTTGTTAGGAAGCATGTCTGAACCAGAATTTGCTAAAGTGATGCGGCTAAATTCAGCAAAAGAAATATGGGACAAAATCATTCTGAGTTATGAAGGAGATACAAAGGTAAAAAGTGCAAAACTCCAAACTCTCAGAATTGAATATGAAAATTTAAGGATGCATAGTGATGAAAGTATTTCCAGTTTCTTTCTTCGTCTAGATGATATTGTAAATCGAATGAGAAATTTGGGTGAAACCATAACTGATACTACTCTGGTGGAAAAATTCTTAAGATCCTTGACTTCAAAATTTGACTCTAAAGTTTCGGCTATTGAAGAAAGGCAAGATCTGCAAACTCTTACTATTGTTCAATTACATGGTATTCTGACTGCTTTTGAAATGAGACAAGGAGGTCCTTCTCAAATCAAAGAAGCTGCTTTTAAGGCATCTGCAAAAGGAAAAGAAAAGGAAGATGTCAAAGAACCCAGCTATATATCCAAAGAAGAAGAAGTGAATTTTGTGAGAAAACTCCGACTAGGTACTGGAAGATTCAAACGTAAGCTTCCCTTCAAATTTTTTGATTGTGGAAGAGTTGGTCACTATGCTGCTAAATGTCCTTATAGAGAAAAACATGGTAAAAGGAAACAATTTGAAAAGAGGAAGAGTTATTATACAAATGAAGATGATGATGAAGTGTCCAGTGAAGATGAAGAAGATTCTGACCAAGCTCTACAAGTGCTCATGGCAAAGAAGCAAAAGAAGAAGGTTACTCAAGGAAAGGAGATACCTCAGAAATCATGTATAGCAGAAATTGAAGGAGATGAAACATGTATTGATCGTTGTTCTTGTATTTCACTTACCTGTATATGCAAAGGTTATGTTAGTGAAAGTGATAGTATGGATCTAGAAGAAGTTGTCAAGATTAAAGATGAAGATCAGCAAAAATCATCTAAGGAGAATGAATCTATAGACAAGTATCAAAGGTTTCATGCTTATGCATCCAATCGAATGAAAAGACTAGAAGCATAAATTAACGATCTAAATACGGATCTCGAAATATCAAAAAGGAAGAATGAAGGTCTTGAAGCTGGAATCATCTCTCTACAAGCAGATCTTGAAGCATCAAGTAAGAAGAATGAGGAACCTCTACAATCATTTGAAAAGGAAGGGCTTGAAGTAGAAATCATCTCCCTCAAGGAAGACCTGGATAAATCAAATAAGAATAATGCAGGACTTGAAGCAGAAAACATATCTCTGAAAGTAAATCTCGAAGCATCAAATAAGAAGAATAAAGAACCTCTGTCGTTTGAAAAGGAAGGACTTGAAGCAGAAATCATCTCTCTCAAAGAAGATCTAGAAAAATCAAATAAGAAGAATGAAGAGCTGCAACAAACATGTGAAGAAAACGAAAATTGGTTGAAAGAAGAAATTCTAAATCTGAAGGATCAAGTAGAAGATGGAAGAAGGAAAGAAGAAAGCATGACGAAGCAATGTCAAGCCTTGGAGGTTGAGGTAAACATTCTCAAAGGTAAATTAGAAGAAAAGGTTAAACTTTTGAAGTTTCAAGATAGTACTAAGATTTTGGACAATATTCTTAGTAGTCAAAGGTCTCCTTCTATTAAACTTGGTCTGGGTTTTCATGAAACGGTCAAAGGAGAATCTAGTTCGCAAGAAAGTGCTAAAGATTCAAAGGATGTCAAAGCAAAACCTGAAGAGTTGAAAGAAACAAAAGGTCAACCAACGATCATGAATTCTCAAAGGATATCATTCAAGAATGTTGAATGTTTTAAATGTCATAATTATGGGCATGTTGCAGCAAATTGAGATGTTATTCTTGTAACAAGTATGGACATGTAGAAAATGAATGCAGGTTGAACAGATCTGAGAAAGTGGACAATTTTCAGCACACAGTTAGGAAGTTCAAGCAAATTTGGAAAAAGAAGGAGGACCAGTCAGAAACGTAGGGAATATTGACCCTACTGTAGTCATCCGCTTCTGAAGCTTACTTCTCTTATTGACTGCAGGAATGATGTGGGATACATTATGAGATTTAGTAATGTATCGTCACAGGGGGAGCAATGTATGATGACTCTCATCGTTGATTTGATTATTCTGGTTATATGTATTTCTGACAGAGCATCTGATATGAAGAAGACAGGCACAGGAAGTACAAGTTCAGGGGGAGTTGAAGGAATGTGAAAAATTTCTATGCTTCACTTTCCATACGTGGGTTAGATGAACAAAAGTCGCGTATACACGCGAGTTACGGCAGACACAGTCGCGTATTCATAAGAGGATTGAGATGACAGCTGAAGATCAGGAGCAGAGGTTCAGGGGGAGCATCAGTCTGACTGTTAATAACTGTATTATTGACTCAGTATCAGCTTAGTTTCTCAGTTCTAAATTATGATGATATGATACCTGGTTTCTTATGTTGAAGATTATGGATGAGTCCTGTTTGCTTTTTGATGAAGAGTATTCCTTGCTAAGATAAAAGTCTTATAATTCGAAGATAAGGACAGTTCATGCAGAGATTGCTGCTGATGACTTGCTGATGAACGTATTCAGGTTGCACAAGTTAAGGAGGAGCACTGGTTCAGGGGGAGCAGCAGGTTGAATACTAATGATTGCATTGTTGGCACTATGACTGCTTATTCTTTGGTTATTTTGATACTCATGCTTAAATGATGATGACTTGGTACATGGTTTATTATGATGAGATTTTGAGCCCTGTTTTCTGAAAAGTATCTTTTGTGCTCACACATGGATGAGTTGGAAGTCGTTTGATTCAGAAATAAGAATAGATCATGCAGAGTTTGTTACTATGGTTGAGATCTTTTGCCTACATATGTTACTTCATGTTAAATCTTAAATATCATGGTGATATTGGACCACATGGATGATTGACACATATTTGAAGATGTTGTTCTAGTATGATAATTTCTCTTGAAAAGATTGTATTGATGCTGCAAAGAATCTGAAGGCTTGGTTACTAATGTGCTTATGCTACAACCGTTGGATGACGCTTGAGGGCCACATTCTTCTTCTATCTCGTATTCCTTATTCCCGGGGAAGCATTCAAATATCTCGGAAAGAAGCTGAACAGATTTGTCTTTGCCTCACAGTCAGATGCGGATTTAAAATATAGAAGATGGTATTGGATACGCGAATTTGCGAAACACGATCAACTATCGCGAGTTCATGCACATAAAACCGCGTATGCAGTTTCTTTGACAAATTTCGTATTCGAGAATTGACTTTCTTGTGCAGCTGCGGTGCTTTTTGGTATCTACGATACTATTGTGGTATCTCTGGTGGTGTTCGAGTTCTCTATAGTCTATTTCTAATGTTTTGATAAAGATGCCTTGATGATTTGTTGGTGAAAGTGTTCGGGATTGCACAAACTAAAAGGAGCCTTAGTCATATGGAAAGGATGCTTGGATGCAGTTCGGGAGGGAACGTGGCTTTAGGAGTATAATGCATTTTTGGCATTATGATGGTTACGAGATATGTTCTCTCTCTTGAGGTCTTTCTGGTACTGGTCATAAAAATCCATATTTGTAATTTGATGAAAAGATCATGTTGAGACCTATGATGTAAAATTGTAATATTTAGTCATGTAAGGACTTGATCAAATATGTAAACCCACTTGGTTGGGTACTTGAGTCAAAATGTGTAAACCCTCTTGGTTGGGTAGTTGAGTCAAATTGTGTAAACCCACTTGGTTGGGTATTTGAGTCTCATATGTAAATCCAGTTGGTTGGATCTTTGATGTAAGTATGAGTCCTTGGTGATAGGAAGGCCATAGAGTCATGTACTTCATTGAAAAAATATGTTTGAAGATTCAGCATGAACTCAGGGGGAGCATGGTAACTGGGGAGCTTGGTCATTTCGGTATACATCGGATACGAGAGGCAACTTCTTCTATGAGGAGAAAAGGGGGAGAGTGTGTTGGTTTTGATCCGCCCTTTGCCCTTGATGTCAAAGGGGGAGAGTGACATGGTGTCATTGTATTCTTAATGTACCTATCTGTTGTGGTAACCAAACACCATCATGGTTGCCATCAAGTCCAAAGGGGGAGATTGTTGGCAATATGATGCAGAATGTTGTCCTTGATGGCAACCCACTTAATGAAGATAAAGACATGAGATTGTTGGCATGTGTTGTCCTTGATGGAAATCCACCTGATGAAGTTATTCTTGACTTGATGGACTTGGTAATGATGTAAATCTGATGTGATATGATGTTGTTGTCCTTGATGACAACCCACTTGATAGAGTGTTGTCCGTGAATGGCAACCCACTTGATGAAGATGATGGAAACCTACTTGATGAACTTGTTAAATGATGTAAATCTGATGTATCTACAGAGAGTACAAAAGGTAATGAAGAAAGGAATTCAATATGTGCTAGATCTATGATGAAAAGAGTATGTCTCAAGGAATACGCAGTTTTGTCTAGGAGAAGTCGCGTATGCACGCGGGAAATAACGTGCCAAGTCGCGTATGGGAAAAAGAGCTCATAAAGTGCAAAACCAGGGGTAACCACCATGGTATTGACCCATTGTATTGAGTAATGATTCGTCTATGTGACCCCATCTAGGAATACCATCGGAAGTAATTTGGTTTTGGCTCATGGTATTGAAAAAGGGTAAACCTATATAAGGAGAAGAAATTCATTGTGCAAAAGATGAGTGTGGGTGCAAGATGTCTGAGCTTGAATGAATACTTCTCTCTATAGGTTTACGGTGCGACAAGTACATACAATGGACTATGGACTATGAGGAAAAGTACATACTAATGGACTACTTCTCTCTATAGGATTTGAATTCTCCTATAAAAGGCCACCAAGAGATGATAAATATGAGAACACATTGTTATGCTGGCTAGAATTTCCCCAAGAAATACCAACAATGTGTGATATGGAGCAGAGATAGAGGGGACTCAGTTGTTGGCCATCCAACAACTCCTGTCCACCATAGTATAGAGAGGGAGACTTTGCGCCAAGGTAGCTTAGAAGTAAAGACATCCTTGCATTGGGACTTGGAGCTCCATAGTTCCAAGGGCCCCTTGGCAAGTGGCTTAAATTTTCATCCTCATTTCCTACCAGCACTCAATAGGAGGGGATGTAAGCGTTGTCGTTTGGATTATTGAAGTTGTTTGACTCTATTTAAAGCTTATGTTTTATTTGTTTTAGCTTTAATTTAGTTTTTATGTTTGAATATGCATTCTATTTCTCTATCTATTATGTTTATGTTTTAGCATGTTCCACTAACTTGCTTGAATCCATCTATTTTCTGCATGTGACCAATAGCTTAAGAGTGAAAAACCACCCCTCTTAAGCAAGTGTGATTTGGTACATTCGTGCGCCAGACAAACTAACACAATTTTGATTCTGAAATATGGGTTTATTACTGTGTTCTAGTTAAAATGATCTCACTATTCTAATTAAAGTTTGGGTTAAGTTTATTGGTGTTGATATTTATGTTGAGTTGTGTTGAAGTTGTGGGATCCAGTGTGAAAATTTATGAAACGTGGTCTGAAGTGGGTCTGAGGGTTAAAGCCTTCAATATGGAAGTAGAATCTTATTGCCAATAGAATTTGGTATTCTAATTAAGGGGTTGTAGCTCCCTTCCAGTAGAGGCTAGTAAATGAGATCAGGGGGTTGGAGCTCCCTTCCATTAGTAATTGGAGAACGAGAGAAGGTTGCAGCCTTCTGTAGGTAGATACCTGCGTACTAATATGAGTCTGCATTAGTACAATATTGTAAGTATTTTTCCATATAATAAATATTGAAGACATAGACAACAACAACGATGGTTTTCTCCCTGTAATATTCCTAAATTAGCTTGCATCTAGTTGGAATATTAAAGTTTTGTTTGGTCACTTAGATAGGTGAATAAATGGGTAGGGAGACCCATAAATCTCTTTATGAAGAATAAAACCACTTCTCATGTGAAAGTGGATGATCTTTCCAGCTCAATAAAGAACCTTAAGGTGTGAACAGGGGCCAGAACATGTGGACTGGGTCAACTTTTACCAAATCAACAGCTTTGTCATGGAGGAGTGGACATTAATCGAGGGACAGTGCAGTTTTAGATGGAGACACATTGCATGGAAGTAGTGTCATTAATGGATGGGGCTTAGGGTTTGGAAGCTCATATCTTATAAAAGGAAGAGGATGGCAGCCATATTATTCATCTTGGTATATTTTATATTTTGATATCTGGTCTATTTAGACATATAGCTTTCTTTAGCTATTTAACTAAGATCGCATGTGTTGTTTAGCACAGGGTGTTCCTGATTGATAATCCCACCTCTTCCATTGAGAATATCTTGGAGGATTTTTCATTATAATTCCACATTCATTCATTTTTCCAAGCTTCAGTCTCATGTACAATGCAATTCTGTTTAGAGTTGGGTTGTGTTGCAAGGGTGTAGCAGTGGAGGAGAGAAATCTCCATTTTCTGAGCTAGTTTTCATTTGGAGGGATCATCCTTTCATCCGAAGGCTTGTGAGGGAGTTATCAGGGCTTCATTCTTCATTTTAGCACCAGGCCAAGTAGCAGTCATCAGCTACAGCGCAATTTCTTGCAAGCACTGCGTTATTTTGGAGAGCAGCTGTAGTTGGGTTTATTGCCCTATTTTGAGTGTTTGGGTTTCTTGTGTGGGGATCAACCCTTCATTTAGGAGATATTTTGGAGGAGGATCATCCATATTTTATATCATATCATCCATTTCCTATCAATGATTTATTTGCAGAGATTATTCAGCCCTACGGCCAAATCTGCTATATTTTGTTTAGTGTGTATTTCTAGGAACCTTTTATGGGTTGGCCTGGAATCCTGTTTTGGAGCATGGATCTCTAGCCTTAGCATTTTTGGAGAATTATATCAGCATAAATATATTCTTATATCTTTGAGCTACTATTCTCTCTTATACAACACAGTTTTCTGCATTCCTGTACTTCATGTGTTAACAACATTTTAGATATAGGTGTATGCTTTCATGGGAGGCTTGTTTCCCCAACTTGAGTGACCTTATCCTCAAGATATTGTACCTATTTTTCTGTTTTAATCATAATGGAATGGATCTACTATTGTCTCATGCTCTGATTTATTATATTTCAGCATATTTCCAATTTTATGCACTCTATTCCTACTTTACCCATATGGGAATATTACAGTGGTATCAGAGCATAATCTTGGCTCAGCCTGTGTACTTCAGCCATTATGTCATCTAAGGAGGCTTCTCATAGGAAGGAGAATATCTTCTGAAGAGATGAAGGAAAACCCTCATTTACAAGAGGGAAGGATTTCTCAAAACTTCTTCTTCAAACCATGTAGTGCATTAGCAGAGACATCAAAGATATGAGATGGGAGAGATGTAGATATTCTCCAAGAGGACTTGTACATGAAGAAAGCCTCAAATTTTTACATTATGGGTGTGAGCATTTAGCTACACCATTAGATCTACAACATGGCACCATGTCTAGTGTCATAGCAAGAGAGATGGAGGAAGGAGATGTACCAAAGGAGGAGACTCTTGGTGACTATCTTCAAGAGTATGAATCTCAAACTCAGAGATTTAAAGATCATCTTAATTTCCAAGGGTTTTGCAAGATCAAGGACGATAGAAGACCTAGCAACCATGATAGAAGAACAAGGTGAAAACAACATGATGTGGGTAGATTATTTCTATCTACTTTTGATGGATCACCTAAATGTTCAGCTAGGGCTTGGGTGGAGGAGCTAGACACCTATTTGCAGCAACGCCAAGTTTCAAAAGATGAAGCCATTAGAGTAACAGCACTGCACCTTGAAGGTAAGGCTTATGCATGGTGGTTTTATAAATATTCTTCATTCAAATATGTAAATATTTCTACTTATGCAAGGTTCACTAGGAGGATAGTAAAGATATTTAATGAAAAACATCCTGAAACTTCCTTGGTTGAGCTAGCCAAGCATAAGCAAACAAAACCTTTGCATGAGTTGGAAGGATTTGTAAATCCAACTCCATTTCAGAAAAATATTGAGGGGATTAAAAACTTTCATAATACCTTGATAGAGGAAAGATCCCCATTTCAGAAAGAGCTATCTTCTCAAGGGGAAGACATGGAGATCTCTTTTTCAAAAGAGACAACCTCCATTCATGATGAAAGGGAAGAGGAGATAAGATGTAACAGCGTTGTCACAGCAGTAGCAGATCTAGTACCTCATGAAGAGGAATATGGAGCATTTTCTCCAAAGAGAGAAACTCTTGCACCCTTGCAAGGAGTTCCAAAGAATCTCACATGTGGAGATCAGGGCACAGTCCATGTGCAACATGTGCCATCATTGACAGATTGTGAGATCTTGAAGATAGATGAAGATAAAGGGCAGGACAAGCCTCATATGATAAGGAGCACATACCCCTCTCTATTTCAGAAGATTTATGCTCAGAATAGGCAGGATGATTTGCATAGTGAGGATAGGGACAAATCATTCCACTCACATATACAACATTCTTTAAGCCTTGACATTTCACTACATGGATGCATTCCACCAGGGAGACCCCTTGATTGGAAGATGAAAAAAGAGTTCTCTCAACATGGTGCAACATTGATATATTTGGCTAAGGAAGGAGCCTTGGGAGGAGCTGGCACAGTGTGAGAACCTTTTATGGGTTCAAAGGAGAGGTGAGCAATTTTTTGATATGGACATTGCCATCTCCCACTCAGCTATTTGCGCTAAAAAATGATGACTCATAAATATATGATGGAATGAGCATGGTGTAAAAATTATACTTTATAGCTTTGGAGCAAAAAATGATACTCCCACACATGAATATTTCTGAATATGACAAGAGGCTATTAACACTCTTGTATGCATTGGCCAAACTATGGAATTTTGCGAGGGAAGATACCTTTCAAGAGGAGGTTGACCTCCATGTACTCCAATATTGTCTCAGGAAACATCAGCTACAAGGGAGGCAGCAAAAGTGGGGTAACAGTACTCCAACATGTGGCTTTGGCATTGAGCATGTCAAAGAGGACAGTTATGATGAGACATGTGCTTCATTTCAGATTTCTACAATGTTGTCATCATTGGGAAGCCTAGATCCATATTGGGAGTCCCAATTCTTCGTAGAGTATTCCAAGAACCTCTTCACATGTAAGTTTATTGATGGGCAAGTGATAGATGGGAGGTATAGAGTGGTTGATGGAGTCATTTATTCCCATCATCAGATCTACTTGACTAGAAACTCTAAGCTTAAGGAGGGGATTATACATGCAACATATGAGGTACTCTTTTCAGGGTATGAGGATTCCATTTAGTCCTATCACACCATCATGGAGGGATTCTATTGGGAGGATCTCAAATAAAATGTGCACCAACATATCAAGAGATATGTAGCTTCTTTGATGTATGAGGAGCAAAGAAACCACCTTATAAGTTTGTTTCAATCACTTCCCCTTTTGATGGAGAAATGGGAAGGCTAATCTATGAACCTCTTCACCAACTTGTCTACAATATATGGTAAAGATTGTTTTTTGATGCTTATTTATCAACTAACAATGAATGCGCACTCCTTTACCATGCATTTGCAGCACATTTCACCAAAATAAAGAAAACCTCTTTGTGGATTTCATGGTCCTTTTGGGACTACATTTAGTGATGGGGATGACCACTTTATGGAGGACCTTGGGAAAGATATGTTTTTCTTGGATCATATTCATCCAACACCTAATGTCCTATACTTTTTTCAAGCTTTTGAGAAGCTTATGACAGTAATAAGGTGGTTGGATGGCCACTTATCATATCATGTTTTAAGACAGCAAGAAGGATAACAATGCTGGTCTCAATTGAAGGACTATTGTCACCATCCATGTTTCTTTTTGAACCCATATAGTGATGACACTCTATTCACTATATGCATGAAGGATTGGGCAATAAGGCTTCCTAGAACCAATGAGTGGGATCATGAGATTCCAAGTATCTTTTGGCTTCATGAGGACTATATTATTGCAGCCCAATATCAGCAGCTCCAAATTTATCATAAATGGAGAGAGAGATAGTGTAAGTTGAACAATCTTATCTCTCACTTTCAGCCATGCAGCCCCTACACATTGCATAAGCAGGGGATTGGTGATTGTTTCTATGAGATACCAAGGATGGCTCACTTTGTTTGGATGATAGCATGGAGAATGGAGTTTCTCATGGGGACTGAGGCCCCAAACTTTTACCATCTCCCATGCCTTAAGGAGGCCAATGGACAGCATATAAATCTTTCCATATATCTCCCACTTTTTCATGATAAGAGCTATTTGGTTTATTCACCAAAGGCAAACTTGCATTCTTGGGAGGAGACATATCCATTGGAGATTTTGCAGTATCCTTGCAGTTGCTTAAGGACAAGCAACATTTTGGAGGGGAGGAATGTAATATTCCCAAATTATCTTGCAGCTATTGGAATATTAAAGTTTTGTTTGGTCACTTAGATAGGTGAATAAATGGGTAGGGAGACCCATAAATCTCTTTATGAAGAATAAAACCACTTCTCATGTGAAAGTGGATCATCTTTCTAGCTCAATAAAGCACCCTCAGGTGTGAACAGGGGCTAGAACATGTGGACTGGGTCAACTTTTACCAAATCAACAACGTTGTCATGGAGGAGTGGACATTAATGGAGGGACAACGCAATTTTAGATGGAGACACACTGCATGGAAGTAGTGTCATTAATGGATAGGGCTTAGCGTTTGGAAGCTCATATCTTATAAAAGGAAGACGATGGAAACCATATTATTCATCTTGGTATATTTGATATTTTGATATATGGTATGTTTATACATATAGCTTTCTTCAGTTGTTTAGCTAAGATTGCATGCATTGTTTAGCAGAGGCTGTTCCTGATCGGGAATCCCACCTCTTCCATTGAGAAGCTATGGAGGATTTTTCACTATACTTCCACATTCAGGAATTTGGCCAAGCTTCAGTCTCATGTACAATGCAGTTCTGTTTAGAGTTGGGTTGTGTTGCAGGGGTGTAGCAATGGAGGAGAGGAATCTCCATTTTCTGAGCTAGTTTTCCATTGGAGGGATCATACTTTCATCCGAAGGCTTGTGAGGAAGTTCTTAGGGCTTCATTATACATTTTGACACTAGGCCAAGTAGCAGTCATCAGCTACAATGCAGTTTCTTGCAAGGACTGCATTATTTTGGAGAGCAGCTGCAGCAGTGGGTTTATTGCCCTATTTGGAGTGTTTGGGTTTCCTGTGTGGGGATCATCCCTTCATTTAGGATATCTATTGGAGGAGGATCAGCCATATTTTATATCAGATCATCCATTTCCCATCAGTGATTTATTTGCAAATATTATTCAGCCTAAGGGCCAAATCTGCTATATTTTGTATAGTGTGTATTTCCAGAAACCTTTACTGGGTTGTCCTAGAATCGTGTTTTGGAGCAAGGATATCTAACCTTAGAATTTTTGGAGCATTATATCAGCAACAATATATTTTGATATCTTTCAGCTACTATTCTCTCTTCGATAACACAATTTTCTGCATTCTTGTACTTCATGTGTTAACATCATTTTAGATCTAGGTGTATACTTTCATGGGAGGCTTGTTTGCCCAACTTGAGTGATCTTTTCCTCAAGATCTTGTACCTATTTTGCTGTTGTAATCATAATGGAATGGATCTACTATTCTCTCATGCTTTTTTCTATTATATTTCTACATATTTCCAGTTTTATGCACTCTATTACTACTTTTCCCATTTGGGAATATTACACTCCTGCATTGGGTTTCCACCTTAAATCTGGGTGTTCATGTGTGATTCTCTTGTGTGATGATTTATTATGTTATTACTGCACTTATTTACAGGTTAAATTTCTAATACATAACTAATGGTCTCGGTTAAATATTTCTTCTGAATATTTACCTAAATAGTGAAGATATTTGTGTTTACGCTAGTTTCTATTTTGAAAGTCGCGTACATATGTCGGTTGTGCTAATCAAAGTCTTGTATAGAAATCAGTAAAGGGAAAAAGAAAAATATTGTGATTAGTGAAAACACTGATTCAGCCCCCGCCACCCCCCCCCCCCCCCCTCATTATTTTTCCCAACAACTGAGCTAGTTATCTCATGAGAGATAAATACTCTTTTGTTCCCCAAGTTTTATCATCTTGATTCTACTTGGAAAAATTTACATGAAAACCACTTGGGTTCACTGACATTCCTTGCATTGCAAATGGCTTGGCGCTTCAACCAATGTCCTCCTTTTTGTTGCTAACCCAATCCAACACTTTTTGGCTTCTTGTTGACTGATAAAACACCTTGTTGTACCAAAGAGATCCCTTTGTGCTTGGAAAACTGACTGATGGCCTTTCCACTGAGTATCATGTTCCTCCTTTGCACAAACATGCATTTGATGCAAGCTCCACGGTACCAAATTCCACATCTGCAAGAATGCATTTTCCATCTCTTTCACTTCTTAGCATCAAAACATCAAATGGTCTACAATGGCTGCAAACGCTTTGGCTACAAATTCTTTGACAGCTTGTCACAAACACAACCATCAAACTGAAAAATACATCATGCAAGAAACATAACTCGATGACATATCCTTTTGCTCCTTCAAAGCAACAAATTTCACATCATGTGAACATCTCCATGTACTCTTACATCTTGGTGTACAAACCATCGACCGAACACAAGTTGACAAAACATGCCTCTTCAAACAACTAACTCTCAAGTCAAACTAAAGCATGTATGACAACTCTCAACTCTCTCAAAAGTACAGTTACAAGTACAAGAATCCCATTTACTTGTACAAGTACTTAAAGAGCTGAAATTATGAATCTTGTTGCAATAATGTGAGACAACATACTCCAATTTCAAAACACCTTCCTGGCATAAACATGCAACATAATTTCAACGGAAAAGAATTTCATTCAATCATAAAAAGACATGCAAGGCCTCAATGGGATAATAAATCTAACAATCTCTTACCAAACCATTTCAACGGTGCTTCGTTCAGCTACACATCATCATGCAAATCATCCTGACCCACATCGACTATGGAATCCTCTTTTCCATTCTTGTCAAAATATCTTTCCACCTTCTTCAAATGTCGTGGATGACTTGTTGGGTACAAAGTCCAACACTTGTCTACAAGATGACCTTGCTTATGGCAATGAGTGCAAAACAATTTCATCTTCTTTTCAACATGGTTTCCATTATCCAATGGACCTTTTGGTTTCTTCCTCCTTTGATTTGAAAGTTTCTTGTGCATGGCTTTCTTCTTCCAACAACTTGAAACATTATGGTTATTCAAACCACAAAAGGAGAATGCAACTTTTCTCCAAATCGTATGTGAGAATTCGCCATGTTTATCATAATCAAAATAAACTTGATTAAAAGAAGATTTATACCTTGAACATTCAACTTTTTCACCTTCTTGAGGAGATGAATTTGATGAGGTAGTGGATCTGTTTGGAATACCAACAATGAATTCAATATCTTTAGAGATTTCAACATCATCCTCTTGTTCACCATTCTCATTAGCTGCATGCTTATGAGCACCTTATTGCAAGGTGGGTTTAAAACTTTTGCATTCCTCATGAACACAATATTTACAATCTTGAGGTAATGAACATGAAATGAAAGTCCTTCTTGGAACACCTTCATGTGCCTTCATGACCTTGGATCATTCTCCATCATGTTGTCCATAACCAAGATCCAAATATCTAGGCCTTTCCTCAGAAACAATTGGCTCAACTATGCCTTGTGCATGTTTCCCTAATATTTTACCTTCATAGCGCATTTTCATCAATAATTTGGACCCTATTCCTCTAGTGTTTCTTTCAAAATAAACTACACATTCAACCTGAGAGGAAATTGAAGATAAACTTGATTTGCATACCTCTTTTTCAAGCACATTTTTGGCTAAAGTTTCTTTGGAAATATGGAGCTAAGTCTCCATCCCACGCATCTTTTCAAGGGCTTCATTTGCAATATGGAGTTGAGTCTCCATCTCATGCATCTTTTCAAGAATATCATGCTTCTCCTCATTCATGGAAATCAACTGCTCTTGAAGTGTAATGCTCTCCCTCTTATCTTCGTACATCTCTTCCACCATAGAATTCATGATCTAAAGCTTCTACAACATCTCTTTATCAAAGAGTTTTTCTAAGAAATATTGACTAGAAACATCACTTAATAAAGCTACCATCACACCTGCAATGCATACAAAGCTTCTTTGTTGTGATTTGAGAATTGAGCTCTCAATATTGACCTTCTCTTCACACACATAAACTTGGACACAGTTTAATTCTCGTTGAAAAAATGAAAAAACCAATAGCTAATTCTTCTACTTAACCTTGGCTAAAATGAGCTAAACTGTTCTCTGATACCAACTTGATCTGAATATGGGAAAATTAGTTTTGTTGTGCTAGCTCCCTCATCAATTAAATAAAAATGTGTTTAGGATCATCTTAAGATAACCAATTGTGAAGGGGTTTATGTGTCTTTTGTGAGAAATTTATGAGTTAATTATCTTTTAAAAACTCATAAACAAAATGAAATGCAGATAAATAACACAAAACAAACACATAACACAATAGTTGATAACGGAGTTCACCCATCCTGGGCTACATCTCCATGGACCTGCTTCAACTAGATATGCCCTCTTGGTATTAATGGTCAAATGTATGGTTACATGCACCTAAAATTCTCCAATGGATTTGAAACCTACTCCATTGGCTTCAGAAAATGCAAAAACCCCAAAATTAGCTATTCAATCTCTGAAAATGGTTTCCAACTGATCTAGGCTTAACCTCCTCTCCTGGTGGCCTGAGGCTTATTTAATCTTCAAAGTGGAAAAAAAACACTTTCAAAACTACTCCAATGCCTCTGTAGCCTATTCCATTGTGTTTAAAGCATCAAAATCATCTAATAATGAATCTTCATCCTCTCAATTTAGTCTTCAGTTGATCTAGGCATGGCCTTCCCTCCTGGTGGCCATAGGCTTCTTTTTTATTAAAAGTGACAAAAACACTTTCAGAATTGTTCCTCTACCTCTGCAACCTATACCAATGGATTTAGGGCATGCCAATTTTCTAGGAATGACTCTTCCTTAGCCAAAATTGGTCGAAAATTGCTCCATATATGCTTCATTCAATTTTCCTAAGAAATCTCCTCCAAATCTGGAGGAGACTCTAGTTAAATCTGCTAAAGTTGGAAGTCCGCCGGTTTTGGATGTACCCCTAAAACTCTGCCAAGTTAAACTGAGATTTAATTAATGCTTAATTTTGAATTAACTGGGATAAAGGCGGATTAATATGCATAAGCGCAATTTTAAGGCAATATCGTATAAACACATTGATCAAGATTTAAGGGGTTTAATTAACCCCGCATTAGCAATAATCCATGCTCTTAACCTCCACTCCCACCGGCTCTGTGGATAGATCGTATGGGGAGGGGGATGGCCCCCTCCAAACCCCCATCAAAGACTTAATTTGAATACAAGTAGAAGGCACATGCATGTAATTTTTTATTTTTTTTCTAAATTTGACTAAATCTATTAATATAACAAAAATATTATAGTGAGGCACCGGCCTCAGTGGAACTTACCCAGAGATGAGGCATTCTCACACTGAAAAAATAGATGAATTTTGTTTACCAGACATACCATACATACTAGATAAAGACTGTTAACACATACCAGAAATACCAAAACATTTTTCCCCCATAGGGGAAACCAGCCTTGGAACATTAACACATGACCAAAATTCAGAAGCGATTGACTAAATATCAGGAAGAACACAGAGTTAAACCCAACCAAAAGACTGTAAAGAAAAAACCTGCAAATTCTGAACAGTTTAGGCATCATGAGAAGTGGAGGGAGGTTATTCAACAACTGGGCACCCATAGGCGTCCATATCATCGTCCTCATATTACTTGTCTTCTTTTTCGTTGAGGCAGCCTTGCTTGGAGCAGCCCTGGTTATCTTCATGTCCTGTGTCCTGGTTCTCACTGTAGCTAGGAACTTTCCTTTTCATAACTGCACTTTGAGGAGTGATCTGCTTGTTGATAGTGCTTATCTCCTGACCATCACCTATCTTCTCAGCATCCGAATAAGGTGGCTCTTCCTTGAACTCGACAGTGATGGTAGCAATGACAATAGGCCTATTCAAAGAGCAAGGAAAAAGAATTTGGGCGGTTTGGTAATGAGATGGGATTTTGGCACGGGAGGTCAGGATCACATGCATGTAATGTTAAGTTCGGTGGTTATGGTGTATTAGAAAAGGCAGAGAGTGGTATGGGGGAGGTTGTGGGGTAGAGTGCTGACCTCTGCCCAACTTATATATAAATATTTTGCCACACGATATACCATAGTTTTAAAAAATTATAATATTTTCTAGCTAATTTTCTATTTCTCCAATCTTGCAGATTATGTTATAACTATTAAATCTCGGCTTTGGAATAAGAATAAATGCACCCATAAATATTTATGCCAACCTTTGGAATAATGCGCCACCATGTAATATACCATATCCGACCACCATAACCTTAGGTTAATAATAAATTTCCACCATTGCAGATATTATTCGGACCTTACGATAATATGAAATTCAATTAGTGGAGAGGGTGCACCAGAGGGGGCATGTGGCAACCCCTAGTTGCACCACGTGTCAGCCTCTCCTTGGACTGCCCATCCACATAAAAAATAATCAACTTCAACCTTAGGAGAAATCCATAAAAAAATCACCTTCAAACCAAATTGGTGAATCCTACAGTGACACTTGTCACAGTGTCATTGGAAAAAATGGAGGAAAACCCAATTTTTCCTTTGACCTTATTTGACCATTTTTTTTAAATTCGCTCGGTGGTCAGTAGGCTCTAACGTCCTCATACAGAATATGTTTTTAGTGAAACCAATTCCGCAAAATTCCTGGCAATGGGCCAGATCCAATCGTTCTTGTTTGGTGCAATTATGAGCACTTTGATTTTTTGGAAAAATTTTGCCCCAATCTAGATTCTGATCACTCCTTCCCACTAACATTCTTTTGGACCCACAAAATTTTGTTATCTCATGAGAGATGAATACGCTTATGTTCCCCAAGTTCTATCATCTTGGTTCTACTTGGAAAAGTAGCCATGACAACCGCTTGGGTTCACTGACATGCCTTGTATTGCAAATGGCTTGGTGCTTCAACCAATGCCCTCCTTTTGCTGCTGACCTAATCCAACACTTTTTGGTTGCTTTCTGAATGATAAAACACCTTGTTGTACCAAAGTTATCCCTCTGTGCTTGGAAAACTGACTGATGACCTTCCCACTAAGAATCATGTTCCTCCTTTGCACAAACATGCATTTGATGCAATCTCCACGGTACCAAATTCCACATATGGAAGAATGAATTTTCCATCTCTTTTGCTTCTTGGTGCAAACACATAAAATGGTCTACAATGGCTGCAAACGTTTTGGCCACAAATTCTTTGATATCTTGTCACAAGCAAACGATCAAACTAAAAATCACATCATGCAAGAAACATCACTCAACGACATATCCTTTTTCTCCTTCAAAGCAACAAATTTCACATCATCTGAACATCGCCATGTACTCTTACATCTTGGTGCACAAACCATCGACCAAACACAAGTCGAAAACACATGCCTCTTCAAACAACTGACTCTCAAGTCAAACAAAAGCATGTATGACAACTCTCAACTCTCTCACAAGTACGATTACAAGTAAAAGAATCCCATTTACATATACATGTACTTAAAGAGTTGAAATGATGAATCTTGTTGCAACAAAGTGAGTCAACATACTCCACTTTCAAAAAACCTTCCTTGTGTAAACATGCAACACAATTTCAACAGAGAATAATTGCATTCAATAATAAAAATACACGCAAGGCCTCAATTGGATAAGAAATCTAACCATCTCTTACCAAACCATTTCAAAGGTGCTTCTTTTAGCTGCACATCATCATGTGAATCATCGTGACCCACATGGATTATAGAATCCTATTTTCGATTCTTGTCAAGATCTCTTTCCACCTTCTTCAAATGTTTTGGATAACTTTTTGGATACAAAGTCCAAAACTTTTCTACAATATGACCTTGTTTATGGGAATGAGTGCAAAACAATTTCATCTTCTTTTCAACATGGTTTCCATTATCCAATGGACCTTTGGCTTTCTACCTCCTTTTCTTTTAAATTTCTTGTGCATGGCTATCTTCTTCCAACACCTTGAAACATTATGGTTGTTCAAACCACAAAAGGAACATGAAAATTTTCTCCAAATCGTATGTGATAATTCACCATATTTATCATAATCAAAATCAACTTGATTAAAAGAAGATTTATACCTTGAATATTCACCTTTTTCGCTTTCTCAAGGAAATTAATTTGATGAGGTAGTGGCTCTCTTTTTAATACCAACAATGCATTCAATTACTTTAGATATTTCAACACCATCCTCTTGTTCTCTATTCTCATTAGTTGCATGCTTATGAGCAGCTTCTTTCAAGGCGTCTTTAAAACTTTTGCATTACTCATGAACACAATCTTCACAAGATTGAGGTAATGAACATGAAATGAAAGTCCTTCTTGGAACACCTTCATGTGCCTTCATGGCATTGGAGCATTCTCCATCATGTTGTCCATAACCAAGACCCAAATATCTAGGCCTTTCCTCAACAACAATTGTCTCAACTATTCCTTGTCCATGTTTGCTTAATCCATTACCTTCATAGCCCATTTTCATCAATAATTTCTACCCTATTCCCCAGTGTGTATTTCAAAATAACCTACACATTAATATTGAGAGGAAATTGAAGATAAAATTGATTTGCATACATCTTTTTCAAGCACATGCCTGGTTAAAGTTTCTTTGGAAATATGGAGTTGAGTCTCCATCTTATGCATCTTTTCAAGGTTTTTAATTTGAAATATGGAGCTGAGTATCCATCTCATGCATCTTTTCAAGAATCTCTTGCTTCTCCTCCTTCATGGAAATCAACTGCTCTTGAAGTTTAATGCTATCCCTCTTATCTTCATACATATCTTCCACCATAGCATTCATGATGTAGAGCTTCTGCAAAATCTCTTTATCAAAGACTTTTGCTAAGGAATGTTGACTAGAAGCATCACTTAATAAAGCTTCCATTAGACCTATAATGCATACAAAGCTTCTTTGTTGTGATTTGAGCACTAAGCTCTCAATCTTGACCTTCTCTTCACACACATAAACTTGCACACAGTTAAATTATCCTTGCACAAATGAAAAAACCAATAGCTAATTCTTCTAGCTAACCTTGGCTAAAATGAGATAAACTATGCTCTGATACCAAATTGATCTGAATATGGTAAAACTAGTGTTTTTGTGCTATCTCCCTCGTCATTTAAATAAAAATGTGTTTAGGATTGTCTCATGTTAACCAATTGTGAAGGGGTTTATGTGTCTTTTGTGAGAAATTTATGAGTTAATTATCTTTTAAAAACTCATGTACAAAAAATGAATGTAGATAAATAACACACATCAAACACATAATACAATAGCTGATAACGGATTTCACCCCTCCTGGGCTACATCTCCATAGACCTGCTTCAACTGGCTAGGCCCTCTTGGGATTAATGGTCAAATGTCTAGTTACATGCACCTACAATACTCCAATAGCTTGGAAACCTACTCCATTAGCATCAGAAGACCCAAAAACCCCAAAATTTACTATTCAATCTCTAAAAATGGTTTCCAACTCATCTAGGCTTGACCTCCTCTCCTTGTTGCCCTGGGCTTCTTTAATCTTCAAAGTGGAAGAAAAAATTTTCATAAGTGATCCAACTCTTATGCAACATGTTCCATTGTGTTCAAAGCATCAAAATAATCTAATAATGACTCTTCTTCCTCTCAATTTCATCTTCAATTGATCTAGACATGGTCTTCCCTCCTAGCGGCCTTAGGCTTCTTTTTTCTTCAAAGTGACAAAAACACTTTCAGAATTTCTCCTCTGCCTCTGTAACCTATACCAATGGATTCAGAGCATGCAAATGGGGAAGACTCAAGTTAAATCCTACAAAGTTGGAAAAATACTGGTTTTGGAGGTGCCCCTAAAACTCTGCCAAGTTAAACTAGGAGTTAATTAATGCTTAATTGTGGATTAAATGGGATAAAGTGGATTAATGTGCATAAGTGCAGTTTTATTGCAATCCCTTATTAACTCTTTGATCAAGTTTTAAGGGGTTTAATTAACCCCGCATTAGCAATAATCCGTGCTCTTAACCTCTACTCCTGCCGATTTTTGTGGATAGGTTGTATAGGGAGGGGGCTAGCCCACAGAGCTTGCCCCCCTCCAAACCCATGTTGGAGAATTAATTTCAAAACAACTAGAAGTCGTATGCATGTAATGTTAAGTTCGGCAGCTATGGTGTATTGGCAATGGCAGAGAGTGGTATGGGGGAGGTAGTGGGGTCGAATCCCAACCTCCGCCCATCTTGTATGTATGTCGCCCGCTATAACATAGTTTTAAAACATTGTAATATGTTCTGCCTCATTTGATATTTCTCCAACCTTGCAAAATATGGTATAACTATTTAATCCCGACTTTGGAATAAGAATAAATGTGCCCATAAATATGTATGCCCACCATTGGAATAATGTGCCACCATGTAATATACCATATCCGACCACCATAACCTTAGGTTAATAATAAATTTCCACCATTGCAAATACTTTTCATACCTTAGGATAATATGAAATTCGATTAGTGGAGAGGGTCCACTAGAGGGGGCACGTGGTGGCCCCTAGCTACACCGTGTGTTAACCTCTGGTTTGGCTATCCATCCACAAAAGAAAAAAAAAAATCAACTTCAATCTTAGGAGCAATCCACAAAAAAAAATCACCTTCAAACCAAAATAGTGAATCTCGTAGTAAAACATGTCACAGTGTCATTGGGTGAAATGGAGGAAAACCAAATTTTTACCTTTGACCCTATTTGACCATTTCTTTTTAAATTCACCCATTCTGAATGGCGGTCAATGGGCTCTAACTTCCTCATACAGACTCTATTTTGAGTGAAACAAATTGCCCCAGATTCCTGGAGACAGGCCAGATCCGATGTTCTAGTTTGGTGCAATTTTGAGAACTTTTAATTTTTTTCATATTTTTTCCCCAATTCAGATTCCGATCACCAACCATTCAAAAAGGCCTTCCTTGGATTTTAAGGCGATATTCCATATGTATGTGGGCTCTATTGGAACTTGGTGAAAGCGAAACTTAATATCGATCTTGGTAAAATACTTAGGCCCCTTGAGTTGGTCCAGAAGGTCATCAATCCGTGGTATTGGATATATGTTCCTGATAGTGATTTTGTGTAGTTCTTGATAATCATTGCAGAGCCTCTAGGTCCCATCCTTCTTTTGTACAAGTACAATTAAGCTCCCACAAGGCAAGGAACTTGGTTCGATGTGCCCTTTTTGCAGCAAATCCTAGAATTTTTGCTTGATCTGTTCATTTTCTAGAATGGAGCGATGATATATCAGCTCATTGGGTAGAGGCTCTCCAGGAGTCAGATTGATCAAATTCTTGACCTGACAGTGCAAGGGTGCCCCTCTGTATGAGGAGAACATGTCCCAATATTCTTCCACAACCATATCCACCTGCTTCTGTTGCATGGAGGAACCCTTCCCAGGGGCCATGAATGTGGCTACAATCTTCCCCTTACTTTGAGAGCGAATAAAAAAGTAAAGAAATTTCCTGATCTGGGAGATGATCTTACTACATTTCTTAACATATATCAAAGATATTTTAGTAGGCAGGGCTACCTCTGGTATCCTATATAAATTATTACCAAAATAAATAATAACAATTTGAGGCCTTGACTCACATATGGCATGATGCTTCCACAAGTATGGTTGGCCTAATAACACATCAAAAACATCAAGAGGAGTTATATTTGTAGAAATTTGAATAACTGTTAAATTATTCACCGAGATTATCCTGATCACACACTATTTGAGCTTCATGCATAATACATAACCTCTTCTACTATTGATCATCAATTTGCGGAAATATAAACAATCGCATGTGCACATTAAAACCATAAACAATCACACATATAAACATAGTATTTATGGGAAATCTTAAAGCTAAAAACCCCCAACTATCTGTATATTATAATGATAGAGATCATGTAACAATCATTGTACAAACTCCTCACAAGCTCTCAGTACAATCTCCAATTGTTACACACTACACAAGCTCAGATCATACAAATCACATGCTCCAATCTACTCCACCTGTTAGCCAGCCTCTACTGCGCAATCCAATATGGATAAGCATGAGATCAAGGTTCAAATCCCACCAGTATGTACTATGCAATCCTCATTGGCTTCTCCATCAATGTGTGTGCAAATCTCATACACCAGTATAGTCACAACTGATAGTCACACTGCTCTTTCACCTACCTCTCCACTGGTCTCCACTGAAACTGTCCATGCACTGCAGTTAACTGATGTATTCTTTAGTTGATTTATGATTTAATAATTAGTGAATTAATTAATAATTAATTCACACCACTCTCACTAATTTTATCAATCAGTTAGACTAGATACAACTAGCTCAACTAAGTTAAACTGAACACAACTCCATTAACTGTCTCATCAACTCCACCAAACTCTGTCACATGAGTTCTAACTGAAGTCCACCATGCAATAGCTCCACTAAACCCTAGGAATAGCATAATTCCTTCTGTCAGCTGCATGTGCCACATCCAGGCATCAAACTAAAGTGATCCAAGAGGATAAGATAATGTTTAGAGTCCAAATATTATTAAGAGCTAATAATATTCGACATATCTATTTTTAGAATGGAAATATAAAAATAGATTCTGCCCAGTATGTCTAAAAATAGAAGTCCATCTATTTTCTCCAACTCGACCAACCATCCAAAAATAGCATCCTGCAACTCATAGAACATGATCCATATGTCTAAAATTAGACATAGTCTAAAAATAGACTTTGCGCCAAAAATACCCTACGGGCCCACTTAGTGAAGGCGACTTCTTTCCACTAAGCTCCTCATCTTGTTGCAATCTCAACACTCCCTCTTAACAAGATAAGGATTATCTGCAACCCCTATCCTGCCCCTATGGTATTCGAATTTGCTCCTAGTGAGCGCCTTCATCAAGATATCAGCATCCTGATCCTCTGTAGGAATATATGAAAGTAACATGATTCTCTGCTGCACACAATATCTAATATGATGATACCAATCCGTGAAGCCATGCCACCTCAACTGATCCTCCTGTCTGTACCATGAACCATATCTCGATGTGCCTCTGCAATAATGCAATACATGCTTGCCCGCCTCCCAGAAGAGCTTGGTAGGCTTAACCATAGCTTGTGAAAGTTGGTTAACTGCATAGCATATGTCGGGTCGTGTATTGAACAGATACATAAGCGACCCCACCAACTGTCGATAAACAGTGGCATCCACTACCTCTGCCGAAGTAGCATCCTCCTTCCTCCAACCACCAGGAAGAGGAGTATCAACAGGCTTGCAGCCATGCATGTTGAACTTCTCTAGTATCTCCCGGGCATACTTGCCTTGAGAAACAAACAATCCATCACTGCGTTGCCAAATTTCAAATCCCAGGAAATAATGAAGGAGGCCCAAGTTCTTCATCTCAAACTCCTTTGCAAGATCAACCTTGCATGAGTGTATCAACAGTTCATCACCTGTCAAAACCAAATCATCTACATAAAGTACATTGATCAGCAATTCTACCCACCACAATCCCAGATAGGTTAGATCCATTCTTGGAGAATCAAATTCCTGGGTGGAATAACCGTTCTATCCGTGTGTGTACTAAGCACGAGGTGCTTGTTTAAACCTTATACAACAGCTCTCTTTGAGCTCGTGACACATGCGACTCACTACTGAAGATCTCGAAACCTTCGGGCTGCTCTATGTACACCTCCTCCTCAATGACTCCATTGAGGAACGCAGTCTTCACATCCATCTGGTGAATGTGCCACCCCATCTGCGCTGAGAGAGCAAGAATCATCCGTATGGAAGAATACCTTGCGACAGGTGCAAAGGTCTCCTCATAATCGATCCCCTCTATCTGTGAAAAGCCTCGAGCAACAAATCTTGCCTTGTACTTCTCCACACTCCTGTCAGCTGCCTGCTTCACTTTGTAGATCCATCTCGAACCCACCACTGATTTCCCTTCCGACCTCGGGACAATATCCCATGCACTGTTCCTGACAATCGAATCATACTCTTCCACCATGGCATCTACCCATGCGGGGTCCTCCACAGCTTCCTCGAAAGAGGATGGCTCTATCACGATACACTTGCTCATAAGAGCCATGTATCCAGTATACCGATGGGGGTGATTGTCTCTGTCTGCTTGTTGTATGAATTATCTCGCCTTCTGCATCTTGAGCCAGTCGCTCAGCTTCTGTAGTGTGCTTCCACCCTCTGATGGTTGGCGCTGCCTGAGTGGTCTCTTCCACTCCATGAACCTCATCTTGTAGCTGATCCACATCCTGAGACTCATCCTTAGGAACTAATAGCTCCTCATCTGCATGCAAGTGTGGCTCCCTCTCAAGCGAACACTTCATGGCTTTCTCCTCATGAAATTTGATATCCCGTCGCACAACAGTATTACGACTGTCTGGAAAATACACATGATAGTTGTGGGGCGTATCAGTGCACCCCACAAATATCCCAACCTCCACAGTCGGCTCCAGCTTCTTCCTGGCATCCTTCGTCACATGAATGTAAACAGGTGAACAAAAAATCCTCAAATGGGAAATATCAGGCCTCTTACCAGAAAATGCCTCCTCGGGTGTACTCATGCCAAGTATCCTGTGAGGACAACGGTTCTGCACATATCTTTGTCATCATTGCATTCTCCTTACAAGGCATTCTCCTTACAAGTGAATGTTCTCACCACCCCAGTCATGCTGACTTGCTCTTGGTACGGCCTTACGATCATTCTGAGCTGTTAGCTCGACGGCCCCATTTCTTTTGTGGGTTATGAGGTGCTATGAAACTCTCTGTTTTCCTTACCCCATATTGCAAGATTCCTTGAATTCTGCCGTCGTTCACCACCATTAACAAGCAAACCTTACTGCTTCCCCGATTCTTTCTCAACCAGTGCCTTGAACTCACAGAACTTTGAGTATGTCTCGCTCTTCTTCTGCATGAAGAAGATCCAGCACTTACGAGAAAAATCATCAAAAAATATCACATAATACATGTGCTTTGTTTTCGAAGCTACTAAGAAAGGTCCACACACGTCTGTGTGAATTCTCTCAAGGATCGTCGTGGCGCGACTATCCTTCTCGTGAAAGGTGGCTTTCACAAATTTTCCCAAGGTACACCCCTTACACTAATCTGACTGCACAAGAGTGCCTTTAGGAAGCCCAGTAGAAATCTGCTGCAGTATCTTCAAAGCTCCATGGTGAAGGTGGCCCAATCTCTGGTGCCACAACTCGCCATCATCCCGGCTCACCACTCCTTCTGCCTTGCCTTCCATTGCTACGTAGCCATCTACTTGCAATTGATAAAGGTTCTTAATTTGAACCCCTATCCTCCGGGTCTCACCAGTTGCCTTACTGCACAGGAAATCCTTTCCCTCGCTAAAGACAACATCATATCCCTTGTCTTCTAACATCGCCACAGAGATAAGATTCTTCTTCAATCCTGGAACATGCATCACTTCCTTCAATACGAAGGGTTTACTAGACTCCCTCTCAAAGGAAATGGTACCGATACCGGTCGCATTGTATCTACCATCATCGCCCATCTCGATGTGCACTCCAAGATCTTTCTCATCCAGATCAGTAAACAAATCTCGATCTCCTGTCATGTGAAAAGACGCACCACTGTCCAGAAACCACACTGATCCCACCACACTTGAGACCAAGCATGTGATCAGCGAAAAATCCAGCTCAAACTGCGAGGCTAAGGCCTCTCCAGCTACAGATCCAGCAGCCTGCTTATTTTTCTTCTTCTGCGGACAATTTGTGGCATAATGTCCGTGTTGGTGACAGTGAAAGCACTTCACCTTGGACATGTCCTGCTTCTTTCCTTTCGCACCGGAATGAGAAGCTTTCTTGCTCTTCCCCTTCTTTGCTTTGGCAGCCAAAGCGCAATTCTCTTCATCAGAGTTCCTTGATGAAGATCCGTCCCTGGTACTCCGCCTTATCTCCTCTTGCACAAGATCCGACCAAAGTCGCTCCCATCCTGGCAATTTCTCCCGACCATTGACAGAGTCCTAATAGGAATGCCAACTCTTCGAAAGCCCAAGGAGAGCCAAGCTCACCAAGTCCTCATCATCTACAGTCACCCCCACACTTCCCAGCTCATCCCTACATTGGATGAACTTCGTGAGGTACTTGGGCATACTGTCGCCTTTCTCCATCTTTATGTTTCTGAGTTTATCCTTGAGCGCCAACTTCCTCTGATCACTTTTGCTTTTGAATAAATCTGTCAAGGCTTTCCACATCAATAATGGAGAAGCCTTACCATGCAGGTTGGACACTATGTGATCCTTCACGCCCTCCAACAGAATCCTTCGACACTTTGCTGTCTTCTTTTGCCAAGCCTCAATTACGGTAGCATCGCTAGAAGTAGGCTTTGGGACTTCAGCATCTATGAACTCCTTCAACCCATTGTCATCTAGCACTGCCTCCATCATGTCCTTCCATGCAATATAATTCAAGCTGCCCTCAAGGGCATACTCCAATCGCAATCCGTTAAAATACATCTCAACTTTGACACCAAGAAAACATTGCTGCAAATTCGAATTCCACCAGCACAAAACTCAACTGCTTCAATGTTTTGCAATTGCTCCAATGATCGATACTGCTCTAATACCATGTATAAATTTGAATAACTGTTAAATTATTCACCGAGATTATCCTGATCACACACTATTTGAGCTTCATGCATAATACATAACCTCTTCTACTATTGATCATCAATTTGAGGAAATTAAACAATCCCATACGCACATTAAAACCATAAACAATCACACATATAAACACAGTATTTATGGGAAATCTTAAATCTGAAAACCCCCAACTATCTGTATATTATAATGATAGAGATCATGTAACAATCATAGTACAAACTCCTCCCAAGCTCTCAGCACTATGTCCAATTGTTACACACTACACAAGCTCAGATCATACAAATCACATGCTCCAATCTGCTCCACCTATTAGCCAGCCTCTACTGCGCAATCCAATATGGATAATCATGAGATCAAGGTTCAAATACCACCAGTATGTACTACTCAATCCTCATTGGCTTCTCCATCAATGTGTGTGCAAATATCATGCACCAGTATAGTCACAACTGATAGTCACACTTTCTCTTTCACCTACCTCTTCACTGGTCTCCACTGAAACTGTCCATGCACTGCAGTTAACTGATGTATTCTTTAGTTGATTTATGAGTTAATAATTAGTGAATTAATTAATAATTAATTCACACCACTCTCACTAATTTTATCAATCAGTTAGACTAGATACAACTAGCTCAACTAAGTTAAACTGAACACAACTCCATTAACTGTCTCATCAACTCCACCAAACTCTGTCACATGAGTTCTAACTAAACTCAACCATGCAATAGCTCCACTAAACCCTAGGAATAGCGTAATTCCTTTTGTCAACTACATGTGCCACATCCAGGCATCAAACTGAAGTGCTCTAAGAGGATAAGATAATGTTTAGAGTCCAAATATTATTAAGAGCTAATAATATTCGACATATCTATTTTTAGACTGGAAATCTAAAAATAGATTCCGCCCAATATGTCTAAAAATAGAAGTCCATCTATTTTCTCCGACTCGACCAACCATCCACAAATAGCATCCTGCAACTCATAGAACATGATCCATATGTCTAAAAATAGACATAGTCTAAAAATAGACTTTGCGCCAAAAATACCCTGCGGGCCCACTTAGTGAAGGTGACTTCTTTCCACTAAGCTCCTCATCTTGTTGCAATCTCAACAATATCACACAATACCTCATCAGTGATGGGCTTGATGCTATAGGGAAGGAGACACTGATGGCTGATGCAAAGATCTCGTCCTTGGTGAATCCACCCGATGGTGTACGACTGTAGGTGTGGTATGGTCGGTAAGCCCAACTACTTCACAAACTCTTCTGAAATGAGGTTCTTTTGGCTCCCATTATCGACAATGAATTGTAGCGACGATCCCTTGACCCACACTTGTGAGTGAAAGAGGCCCTCCCCCTCCTCTATATCTTCGTGTTCCACCTTTTGGAGCTTGGTGGTGGCTACCGTTGTAGTGGGTTCTGTGTCAATGACCTGTTTACTCTTGTATGTTCCCTTGTTAGGTTCTAGCTCAAAATCAGAACATGCTCCCATCTTTGAGTCTCTCAGCTTGGCCACTAGTGCCTTTTTTGCGCTACATTCATGTGTGTTGTCAGTGGGGCTTTTATGGAACTCACACCACTTGTCAGTGTCCTTCGTTTCCTTCCCATCACCTTTGGCTTACGATTTGGGGAGCTTCCCTGAGGGGTCCCGGTCAAGCTCTGTCCTTTGCTCTATGCCTTAGGGGTGCCTTTTTCTACTTTGGGTTCACATATACAAATTCTCGCTTCTTCTTCTTGAATTTTTTCTCAATTTTCGCAGCATATCGATATGTTGCACCAAGTGAGGAGATGTCCAGGAGTTTTTTTCCCTCTTGAATATATTTGTAAAAAAAAATGCAGTACTTGAGAACCAGATGTTTCTCAGAATATTTGACACCCATCTTTGTGTGTAAGGTATGGAAAATATTTTTCAGCTCATGCACATCTTGATCCTTCTACTACCGCAATGTAGTCCATTATATGTACTTGTCTTCATAGCTCCCGATAGGGTAGTGTTGTTCCTTAATGGCATCTCAGAAATAATTCCAAGTGTGTGTGATCGAGAATAGTGAGGGTTCCCCCTCATCCTTCTACTCACAGTAGGTTTCCCACCAGTCCTTGACATGGGGGGTGGATTTAAAGAGTGCAAAGGTAATATTTTCCCTATTGGAAAAATCATGAAAACAAAAATATCCTTCGAATAGATCTAACCATTAACATATGCACCTATCTTGCCTCCAAATGTGGGAATGTAAAATTTGAATTGTACCTTAGAGGGAGTGGCTGTCGGCTAAAGATGCGTCGCCTGTGGGAATTTGTCGAAGGATCTGGGAAAAGTTATCCATCATTGTGTTCCTTTGTTTCTCAAGGCCACTTCTCAAGCAATATTTTGAAAGGATCTCCTCCTCCCTTATCTTTATTTCCATCCTCCATGGGAGGAAATCACGGTTTTCGAGGCTGATCGTGCAAGGGTTCAATGAGATCGAGACTTAACTCCTTATACCCTAACCTCATTGGGGACATTCAAAGAAAAGCAGAGAAAGAGAAAACATATATGATACCACTGATTCAAATTTATGCAAGAATGCAACAAAATACAAATATAAACATGGACGCAAAGATGCAATAGAAATATAACTTCATTTCATTAATATCAAAGAATGAAATATGCTTACATACATAATAGAAATAAACTAGCTCGGGTGATGGTAGCTTATCTCTAAGAAGAGATGTTGCAACTACATGCCTCTAAACTGTGTTAAAATGAGGCTCAAATGACTATTTATTATTGAGAAACAATGGAAAACCCAAAACATCCAAAAACCTAACCCTAGGAGATGAAACACCAAAACTATGGGCCTCGTTTGGATAAATTGATACATCAACTTCCTGGGGACGTAACTTTGGCATATGATCTATGTTTTATGCGCACAATACCTCGTGAGAAATATCTATCCAAGGAATACAAATTTCAAGTGGCCAACATTAATTAAAAACTCATGTTGCCCCGGTTTTCCCAAAAAACGTCGTTTAGGGCCTCAAAATGCCTCTCGAAGTTCAGGACCTGAAAATTTGCCAAAAATAGTAAAATGTGATACAATTGAGGAAAATAAAAAATTGAAAGAAACAATGGTGGAGGTCCAAGTGGAATAGGTGGGTGGCCACCAATATCCGCCTAGATCATCATAAGATGCGTTTGAACTTTAAATTTCCATGTATTAGAAATGATGTCATTAACTTTATCTAAAGGTAGAGAATCCATGTTACTTGTTTCAGATTTGAGAACGATTATTCTCCCACGCTACCATCAGCAAATTGACTCTTATGCATTGTGGACCAAATATCAGGAGATCAAACCGAAAATCGTGCGAAATCAAATTCAGCGAGGCAAAACGAAAGCGAGGTCTTCTTCAAAAAATCTATTATGAGACTAGTAGCGACTCCTTAATTTCATTTCTTTAAACAATAAATAAAGGTCAATTTAATTCAACTCATGACCTATCCATCTATGCATATTCATGATGGTTCTTATAGCATTTACACAATACTTAGATGGAGATAAACAAGAAATATGTATACCTAATGGAAACTAGTGGATATCACATAGGCTCAGATGTGTCCAGTCACCGTGTAACCAATTAATGGAAGCGATCAATCTTAGGATCCGTGACTTTTCTGAGCCAAAATCATAAGAACCAGGTTAGCACAACATCTTCCCAATCATTTCAGGAGAAGGCCATTGATTGAGATATTAACAAACATATTGGTGGAACCCTCAGATCTCGAATCTCACGCAGATATTGGACTTATTTTACATCAAGGGGACATCACAAAGCTATCCACGGTATCTCAAACGTAAAACTTCAACATATCTATATTCTAAGCATTTACCATGACTTTTAACAGGGAAAAAACTGCATCGTGAAGATTCAATGCTGAAACCAAACACTATCCCTTCCAATCATGTGGCCTTGCACTTCTCTTATCAATGATAATTCCAAAAGTAGTTCTCAGCACAACAAACCATGCACATGTCGTTTAATTGATCACTCCATGCAAATCAGAGATATTGACCCTCACTAGCTCTGATACCATATTAGAAAAAATAGAGAGAGTGAGAGAAATATTACACACAACACAAATCACACTCATATTTTATTGATCACAAAAATTACATATATATAGGATATAAGTCACTCACTTCGACAAGTCTAGATCCTAAGAAAGTGGATCTACGTTTGAGACATGGAACAAAAACAACTCATACATAGGTAATAACATCTTCTAAATTGACACCTGAGGACTCACAATGACAACATATACATCACATGACAGATGACATGGAAGCATTACTTCCAAAAACACAACTGCCACATATTCTTTCTAAGATTTCAAATCATCTGAAAATTTCCTTAAGGAACTGAAGGAAAATTTCTCCCAAGGATTTATGATTCCACTATGAATCTTTTTATATTTCCTATTCTTTCCCTGGTTCGAGAAAGAATGCACAACTAGGTAGAAGGAAGGGACACTTTCAATTTTTATTTTTATTTTTGCAGTACAAACTAGAGAATGACTATTCTAGAGTGTAGGTGTGGGTCTTTTCTTCTATATATGAGAATAACTCTAAAAATTAGAAAGATAAAGATCTATTTATTGTAGATAAGGAAATCAATTTCTTTTGTTTTTCCACATGGGTGAGCATTTTTATTTTTAGCTTAGTATACTTGTCTTCTGATGCAGAAGGAATTTCATGTAATGAAAGTTACAATATAAAGAATTGTATTAGCAAAAAATTTAATTGGTGTATTTCCAAAACTGGAGATCTATAATTATTTCATTGCTTAGCATGGAATCTATTTATCTATCTATTTTGTTTGAGAGAGAGAGAGAGAGAGAGAGAGAGAGAGAGAGAGAGAGAGAGAGAGAAGCAACATATACCCATCTCACCCTAGATATATCAAGAGATCTATTAAGCAAAGACAAATTAAATCTCTTCAGGTGCAAACCTTTCTTCAAGTTTTGCACTCTAAAATAAGTTTGTACCTTAAGAGGTTTGAATCCTCTTGGGGATGATAAATCCATGGTTGAGATGGATCCATGCTAGTTATAATACATTTTTTTTTCTAGAGGAATTGGGAGCTAATTTTGGCTTGTAATAGCAGTACATGGGGCTAAGCTAAGCTTATAATCGCATGAAACAAGGTAAATTCCTACTCCTATCAGTATAACCTTTAGGTGCAGGGTACACCTCCCAAGCTCAATACATGATTAAGAAAATTTTGAATTAGCATGTTGATAAATGGTGCCTTAACAATACATTTTAGAGTGAACTAATTTACATCACTGAAAATAATTAATTGTTAACAATAAAGAGAAATAAAAAATTAATTAAAAGTAAAATATAGCTATTGTAAACTAGACAATCTATACTATAAACAAATTAATTATATTATATTCACTAGGTGTAGATCAATTGGCTTGAGTGAGTTTAATTCCCACTCATGGGAGGGGTTGAGGGTGGAATCCATTTTTGGGGGAATTAAAGTATCCGAAGAGGCGTCCAAGCTCAACTGAGCAAAATAATAATAATAATAATAATAATAATAATAGAATCAATATGTTTTCTACCCTATACCAATATACATGTTTTACAAAAAGATCAATTAAAATAACTAATTGTATCTTGATTGTATAAATGCAAAATTATTTGGAGCAATTTTAAGATAGATAATAATTATCTTTTAGATATAGAAATAAAGGTTATATAAATTATACTTAGGTGCTAAATTCTATAGAGGTGTACATAATGTAGCCCTTTTGGATTTTAACCTATGACATGATATGAGGAAACACATACACTTAACAATTAAATCCACTCAAATTGTACTTATTATAAAAAAGCAATATTAATTATTAAAATATATTGTAATTCTTTATAATAGAACACTAAATATTTTAAGTATAATCTAACTAATAAATGAAATCAAAAATTGGTAATACAATTTTAAGCAAAATTGTAATTGATTATGGTTTAAAATATAATTTGAATACATAAATAGATTTAGAATCCTAAAAAATTTAATTCACTCAAACTTTGTAAATTAAATAACTTAAACCTATGATTATCTATTGAATTTTAAGCAAAATTAACTAGAAAAAAAAAAAAAATCTATAAACTACACTAATATCTACTTTAATCATTTACCAATTTAATTAATTTTTAAATAATTAAATGCATTTTTCAAAATTAATAAAAATATACCTTTTATCTAATTTTATATCGGTATAATCATAAATTAACACACAAGAGCATCACAAATAAGTATTAAAAAATTAAGAAAGGGACTTTTGCAAACCATCGGGCTGTACATGACACGATAAGGTGAAAATGACGCAAAAAGTGGAAAAAAAATTCCAAGTGTCGCAAAAAAATATTAAAAAGTTAAAAGAGGAACTTTTGCAACCCGTCCGGCTCTACATTTAACGATACGGTGCAAAAGTTAGTAAAAAGTTGGAATCCGTGGTAAGGTGAAGATAAAAATGAAAAAGAATGCCGTTAAAACCTTTTCTCTATCACCGAAAGCCACTCGTGGCGTCAGTCGAATCGGAAAAGCGAACTGAGAATAGAAATAATGTTTAATTAATTTTCAAAACCCTCGTTCGCTCGGCAAAGACTTTTTTGCACTTTGTGTACAGATTTGGATCTGGATCTCGGATCAATCATCCGCGGTAGAGAAGAGCTGAGCCATGGGCCAGTACGCGAAAAAATTGTCGGCGACCTCGCCTCCTCAGAGGAAAAACCAGGGAATGAAGAATCGATCCCCAAAGAAGCTGAAGCAGGAAGAGGACCAGGAAGAAGTGGAATCTGTAAAGCGTACCTTGCCGGATGGAGACGATGATTAAGACAACCAGACCGTAGATGCCTGCGCACCCGCCGACGATCAGGGCGATTGCACCTTTGATGAGGCCGAGACTAATTTCAGTAGTAAGTACATTTGATTTCACTGTTAGGATCTATAGTTGCTAAAATAAAGAATTATCTCCTCTTTCATTTCTTGTTTCCTTAGAAAATTTCAGTAGTAAGTACATTTGATTTCACTGTTAGGATCTATAGTTGCTAAAATAAAGAATTCTCTCTTCTTTCATTTCTCGTTTCCTTAAAAAATTTCAGTAGTAAGTACATTTGATTTCACTGTTAGGATCTATAGTTGCTTTTTTTTTTCAGAAGAAAAAAAACTAGGATCTATAGTTGCTAAAATAAAGAATTCTCTCCTCTTTCATTTCTCGTTTCCTTAGAAAATTTCAGTAGTAAGTACATTTGATTTCACTGTTAGGATCTATAGTTGCTAAAATAAAGAATTCTCTCCGCTTTCATTTCTCGTTTCCTTAGAATCAGTATAGCATCCGATGCATTGATTTTTAGATTTAAATTTCATAGGAAAGATTTTGGATGGAAGTTATCTTTTAGGAAATTACCAGTATATGCGATCCGGCATAGTATTGATTTTTAGATTTAAATTTTATAAGAAAGATATTGATTATTAGATTTTTAAGTTTAAATTTGTTCAAATTTTATTTAAAAAAAATATTGAGAACAAAAATATTTTTTCAAGAAATTAAATTATCTCAGAGAGATCTTAGACGGAACTTCAGGCAATCCTTATAATTACATCTCACGAATGCACATCCTTGAACGGAACTTCACACAATCCTTCTTAGACGGAACTTCACGCAATCCTTATAATTACATCTCACGAATGCACATCCTTGAACGGAACTTCACACAATCCTTATAGTTACATCTCACATCTCATGCTAACCTGACCCAGGCTGAGCCTAATTAACAAAAATATTGAAAGTTGTAATGTCCATAGGTTCGGTTGTTCTTAATTTACCCTCACTTATTTTTTCTATTAGATCTCTGTCAAAACTTAAACTCCTTTCCGTTGTCCTTCGTCTCGTTTGCAACTATAAACACCTCGTCATTTTAATAATTTAAAGATGCGTCCTGTTCATTTATCTTACTGAATTAAGTATACGCTATAAAAGGTTGTGTCTCGTTACTAAAGCATTACTGGATATGTCATTCTTTCATCCAAAATTGGAATTCGCCTAAATTAAATCTAATTGCAATATATATAGTCTCTGTCAATCATTTTGATGGATCAATTGTTTTTAATTTACGCCACTCATTTCTTCTGCTACATCTCTTTTAAGAGATCAAATATTTTCGGTTGTTTCTTGTGTCCTTAGACACTGTAAACTCGTGTTCCTCTCAATAGTTCAATATATATAGTCTCTGTCAATCATTTTGATGGATCAATTGTTTTTAATTTACGCCACTCATTTCTTCTGCTACATCTCTTTTAAGAGATCAAATCTTTTCGGTTGTTTCTTGTGTCCTTTGACACTGTAAACTCGTGTTCCCCTCAATAGTTCAATATATATAGTCTCTGTCAATCATTTTGATGGATCAATTGTTTTTAATTTACCCCTCTCATTTCTTCTATTAGATCTCTGTTAAGACTTCAAATCTTTTCTGTTGTCCCTTGTGTCCTTTGACACTAAACTCGTGTTCCTCTCAATAGTTCGAAGACGCGTTCTGCTAAGGGATTTTACCGAAATGAAATACTTGTTATAAAAAGTTTACCGAAATTAATTACTTGTTATAAGAAGTTGTTATGGTTTCTATTTATCATGATAAGATGCAAACTAAATCCGACCTGGCCAAATATTAAATTATTATTCGGATAATGTTTTCTATTGGGTCTCTGTCAAGACATACAATTTTACCTTATGCCGAGCCTAATTAACAAAAATATTAATAATTATAATGTCCATAAGACCGGTTGTTCTTAATTTAGCCTCACTTATTTTTTCTATTAGATCTCTGTCAAGACTTAAAATCCTTTCAGTTGTCCCTTGTCTCCTTTTAAAATCATTTTAGTTGTCCCTTGTCTACTTTACAAGTGTAATAATTTAAATATTAAAAATTATAATGTCCATAAGACCGGTTGTTCTTAATTTACCCTCACTCATTTTTTCTATTAAATCTACGTCAAGGCTTAAAATCCTTTCAGTTGTCCCTTGTCTCCTTTACAACTGTAATAATTTAAGATGCTTGCTGTTCATTTATTTCATTTATTTTATTGATTTTATTAAAATTGGTATATGTTATAAAAAATGTCTTATATTAATGGATATGTTGTTTTTTAAATTAATAGAGGAATTTTCTTAAGTTAAATCTAATTGTAATATATATAAATTTATCTTAATCATAGATTTGTTTTAAAATTTAAAATTTAAATAAAATGATTGCGCTTACAGGGATTTGATCATATATATATATCACTTATAATTTTTCATTGTTTATGTTGTATTTTTGAATGGATCAAAATTTCTTTGGGTATAAAATAGTGGGACTGTTTAAAACGTTTTATCTATATAAAAATTTATTTATTTTTCAATTATTTTATATAATGTATATATAGTTATTTTTTAACTTTTAACTACTTTGTTTATTTATAAAGTTGATATATTATTATGTTGTTTCATATGAATATGAAATATTTTATTTATGGTTAAGAGTAAATACATTTTTTTTACCACTTATCCTTAATATGACTATTAAGAGTAAGATTATTGATTTTTATTATACTTTTAATTAAACAAATTAAACACATATATTCATTTTTTAATTATATGTGAATTTTTTTTAAAAAACACATGTTAACTCTAAATTAAATACAAACATATCCACATATCATATCTCTCCTGCTAAGCTGTAAAATGAAACTCGATAATCTCTATCAATCATTTTGATAAATAAATTATTTTTAATTTACCCCTCAATTCTTCTCTTAAGACTTCAAATCTTTTCGGTTGTAGCTTGTGTCCTTTGCAACTGTAAATACGCGTTCCTCCCACTAGTTTGAAGACGAGTTCTGCTCAGTGATTTTACTGAAATTAAGTACCTGCTATAAAAAGTTGTGTTCTTTTTCTATTTATCATGATAAGATGTAAACTAAATCCGATCTCCTCAAATATTAAATTATTATTCGAATCACTTTTTCTATTGGATCTCTGTCAAGACATAGAAGTAGGCCGAACCTAATTGACTAAAAAATATTAAAAAATATAATGTCCATAGGATCCGTTGTTCTTAATTTACTCTCGCTGATTTTTTCTACTAGATCTCTGTTAAGACTTAAAATTCCTTCCGTTGTCCCTTGTCTCCTTTGCAAATTTAAAGACTTCGTCATTTAAATAATTTAAAGATGCCTCCTGTTAATTTATCTTACTGAAATTAAGTATATGGTATAAAAGGTTGCGCTAAATTATAAGGTATTAGTGGATAGGTTGTTTTTTCATCCAATAGTGGATATGTTGAATCTATTATATATATTTTGTCCATCATCAATGTAAGTTGTATATATCAGTATAAGTTTTATATATTGATGTTAGGATTTTGTTATAAAACAAATTTTAGTATATAATAGTATGTGTGCTTCCTTCAATATGGATATTCTCAAGAAAACTTTTTATTAAAAATTATATTTGATTCAGTTTAACATATATATAAAGAAAATGGAGCCATACAAACAAAAATACTGATATATAATAACACAAGAAATTTCTTGGCCGAATATTACAATGGATGGCCTTTGGGCTCTAGGTCTTTTTACAAAAGCTCTCAAACTATCTCTCTCTCTGTGTATTCTTCATTGTTTTCCATCCTCACACACTCCTCATATTTATACATAATAATGAATTTATTCCAATCCATAATATCCTCCACACAAATCTCAACTAAAATCTAAATTAGATTACTAAGAACTGTTTAAAGAATTCCTAATCCCTAAATTATCTACCTAATTCAACTCAACTCATATCCTTAATTTATTAAAAGAATATTTACAATAATCCTCACTTACAATTTTCTCTCTTAATTTATTAAAATGAGCACAATAATGTATAAATAATTAAAAAATCATCACCCCCCTAATTACACAATATTTTAATAAAAACCAAGCATGTAGAGAAGTTTCCATAGACTCTTGTCTATGAGGTCTGTCGCTTAACCGTAATAATGCGACAGCCACAAGTCTTTACGACTTGCTCCCTCCAGAATTCCAAACTCTGCTCTGTCGATGGTCCTTCAAAGTATCAACTCTCTTCGAGAACTCATCACTCACTCTATCAATCAGATTCCATCGGCCTTTACAACAATTGCTTCTGCCAATTCCTCGGAGTAACTCCTCTTTGTCTAATGTTTTCGTCTCCAACTGTGCTGAACACTCAACTTTATGCAATGAAGAATAATCAAGAACTCCTTCTTGATTACAACTATAGTCATTGATTTCTCTTATAGTAACAAATTTCTCATTTGATGTTGAACCTGCATTCATGAACAAACTATTAGTTTAAAAAATACAAGACCTTTCGGCCTCTTTTGATGCTTCAAGCACCAATATCTCATCATTGACTTTCTGGATTTCAAGAGATCCTGTTTTGAATTGCTGGCTGCTTTCATCTTTATCCTGCTGGATCAATATTTCTGTCTCGTTTATGTCTCTACGGACATAACTTTCTTGCTGCCCCTGATCTTTCATCTCAACTCCAAATAATTTCTGCTCAATTTCTCTAAGTTCAACATCATATCTGTTAATGCCATCTTCTTTACCTACAGTCTCATTAATATTTGAAAAGTTATAACATTCACTCAACTCTGTAAATGTTAAAAACATTTCACCCCTATCATGCACAGTAACTGCAATCTCTTCTGTATCAGGTTTTGCAGGCTTCATTTCTCCCTCAGGTTCCTTAAGCCATCGTTCCAAGAACTCTATTTCTGTGTGAAATCTTTTCAACATTTCATCCCAATCTTCGTTTCCAGCTTCATTCTTCTTTTGGCAATCTTCCCGAGTTATCCTGTTGTCTATATCATCACATTGCAAAACTCTGTCAGCAATTTCATTAAACAAATTCATTTGTTTACCTCCTTGGAATGTCACTTTGACATTTCCATTATGCTTCTATTCCATAACAGCTTCAACTGGCTGTCTTACACCCAACAAAAATTCATTTATGATTTCTTCCTGTTGCAACAAATCAGTACCTTCCTCCTCTGAAAGGCATTCTCCATCACACTTCACCTCAAGAGTTTCATTCATCTTTGTGATAATTTCACCAAATTGTCCACCATCTTTCGCACATCCTGCAAACATACATAAACTATGAGATTTAAAAATACAAGGCTTCATAGCCTCATCTGCTCCTATTGTTAGCACATCTTCAAATTGTTCTGAACTATTCCAATAATTCATGAGATCTTCCTCATTGATCTCTTCACCCAGAATTTCACCCTGTTCTGGGCCACAAATGGAAACTTCCATTTTCAACTCAGCCTCTCTAAGTTCTTCACACCTCAATTGCACACTTATCATCTGCTCGAGCTTCTTCAACTCTTCTGTCAGCTGTATGTTTACCTGTTGTTCCCTCTTTGCGTGTAGTCTCTGCCACTTCACCTTCTTCCTCATGGTCCAACCATGTGTCTATTCTTTCATGTTTCTCTGCAATAAATCCATCAACAATTCAAGGTGAACTGTTATCTTAGCCTTCTCCCGCTCATAATCTTCATCAGTCAACTACTTACATATGCCATTTGCCTTGGCATTTTCTTTTTTCTTCCTTCTGCTGTGGTCTTTCTCAGAACCTCTGAAATGACTATCACTAGTCATCTTCTCCTCCTTTGTGAACTTCATCTGTTCACTTGTACATTTCATTCAATCCCCTTTTCAACAAGCCTCCATACTCGCCATTCAACAATGCAAGCTCTCTTCCTGCGTTTGACCTCTTTCAATTCTCTATCTTGGAATCATCTATGGCAACTCTCTTGCTCCTATTTGCTGCAAAACAACAACTTCAGTAATGCTTGTGTTACAATAACCAACTCTTTGGGTGTCGAGCTCCGCCGATCATGCACCCAATTACATTCAAATCTTTGACTTGGCTTATGACTCTTTGACTTCAGACTTTACATCAACTCTTCATCTTGAATAAAAAATACACCCTCTTGTACAATAATTCAATCTTAACTCAAGCTATCCAAATTTTCATTTGACCCTAACATCTGTTTTGACTTCAAGGTTTGCCCAATAATTATGATAGTGGATATTTTGACTTAATTCAAGTTATACAATCTTCCAACGAACATACACCCCTACTACATTTTTAGGATGTAAAATCTTCACTCTCTCTCACACTCCATTCTTATGAAAGATCATCAGTTTCCCATTATCATTTCACATGATGCTGAAGTCTTTAATCGAAATGCAATCCAGGTTTTCCAAGATTTATTTTATGGTGAAAATAAATAAACCATTGAATTTTCAACATTCAAAAATACATTTCTGAATTATTATACCTTATGCTCCCTTCAGGGTTATTTAATAAACCTTTCCCTTGCATTTGCAACTCTCTGGATTCCACTCTTTTGTGCCATCTTTGCCACTGTGAATACTCGCATGCCCTTCATACCATAAGCTCGTCATTTTAGTGTAAACATTTTCCTGCACTTTTATGCACCATACAATATCAATTCACATCTCTTCACCTGTGTACAGGGAACAAACTATTCATATTTCAACTTCTTTGATGAATGATGTACAACTCGTACATCATGTCCATCCTGAATAACATCTCCTTAGATGCTGCCATATGATGGTAAAAAAAAAGATTCTACAACATCAAGCAATTGGGTTTTCAATCTTAAACACAAATCAAAAGAATTCTCTCATTCCAACTACAAGTTTTGGTCCAAAATAACTTAACCAAAACTGCGAAGAATCCACATTACGCATAATAAACCCTCTCACATAAAAATGCATGCTTCTTTTTATATCACCCATGATAGCCCATTCTCCTTTTCCATTCATTTTCCATTCGTTTATACCTCCGCATTTGCAACATTTTCACTCTTTCATAATATTTATGAAAGATCAACTTCTTGAGTATGGAAAGAAAATTTAATCAACCAAATTTTAAAATACCTTTACTCAAATGAATATTGATTCATTCAATGAGCACTTACCTTGAATCTTCTTGTGGTTGAAATGATCCAACCCTTCTCTCATGTATTCTTTAGAAATACATTCAAGCCTCTACAGACTTTGTCTCCACACCAAAATTCGATGCAATCAACCAATGCACACTTTAGTATTTAATGTATCAAGAAATTATAATATATATAATTCCAAATAAATTAGATTCTTCATATGAGATTGAATTCCTGCTTTACTTTACTTTGAATGTGCAAGGTCCATTCACTCCCCGACAAATAAATCTCTTCCCAACAATTTTCTAACATAAATCTTTCCCAGCAAACAATTTTTGTAAAGCTTTTGTAAACCTTCAAGGTACGCACAATCTCCCCTCTTAGCTTAAGCCAAGTTCTCTCATCTCAATCTCTCGGGTCTCTCTTCAATTTCAATTTCTTGGCTTTTAAAATATGAAACTTTAATGTAATGTAATATCCTTCTAAGATTACATTCTCCAAAAACGTACATGAACTATTTGCAAAAACCTTACCTCGATCAATCCTAGTGACCTTTACTTACGCTGGAAGGTGGTACCGTGGAAACACTGGATCCATACCTTGAATATTCCGCTGGAACCGCACCTCTTTCACAAGCCCCACACATGCCTTTTTGAAGTGCATTAATACGACTCGCTTCCACAAGTAGGCAAGTTCATATTTGACACAGTTAATAGTGCACTTTCCACTAGCTCCATAGTACGAACACCAGCTCGAGAGGGGTGCCTCTCAATTCTAACTACTCAATCAACAATGTTGCAGACTTCCACAATGATGGAACGATGTTCGTATCTTGCTAACACATAAAACCGAATGCTATTTAACATTTCCCGTAGTTTCGTGGGAGTTCAAATGCATATTGCTTCACGTGACTGTGTATATCAAAATGCACTGTCCATAAGACATATGCTTCCTATCACCTCAACCCCACGGGAAACTTTCATTTAACACCTCTGCAATCCAACATAGCTTCACGGTGATTGGAAAATCCAACACAACTTCACGATCATTGTTAAACTTAGTATCCGCTTAAGAAATTAAATGTTGCATTTGTTTGAGACCACAGTCCGCACAAAACCTCATCCAGCCATTACGCAAACGCAACCAACAATATGATGTCAACGGTGATAGGAATATACTGTCGATGTTAAAGCTTACGCAGCCTCCACGATTCTGTGAGAATGTCCACGCGGCCTCCACATAATGTTAAACCGCACTCCGCTTATAGCATACCACAGGAACCTATGTTATCTATAGATATTTCTTACCATGTACCATGAATCCATTTCTCATATCATAACCGTGATATCATGTGGCGTTGTTCACCCATTGCTACCCCCTGTGATATCTTATTACACATACCTGTGATGTCATGTGAAATGTGATATCATATGCCGCACGTATTCACAACAATAAACCATGTTACCTGTGATATCGATGCCTGTGACATCGATGCCTAAATCCACCGCTTGATGCTTCCCTTCACATAGTGTGTTGAGGCTGTGGCCTTGACAATTTCACTGTCCTTCCACCAATGCTGTCATGACTCCACGGAAACTCCCGTTCCACGTCTCCTGCAACCAAAATGCACAATATATATATATATGCTTCCGCTAACACAAGCTAGTTGCGCACTGTGATCCACAGGGACTGTGTATACCATACCCCACGGTTATATAAACTCTGTTAACACATATGTCGTAAACTGATTTATACCATATGCCACGGATTTGTTTAAAACTTCACGCAGACTCCAGGAACTAGAGTCACACACCCAAGCACAACTGCGAGACACCCTTCACCATTCCGTCGAAGCTGTGACAATACAAATCTGCCGTCTTCGAATGTGCTGGTAATCTCTACAACACTCCCCTGTGTTCACACAATGCTTGACTAGGACGCACTCCACTACAGTAAAGTAATCATGATAGTGCGTTGGAGTTGCCACCATTCATATAGTTTAAAACAAAGTCAAAACAACCATTTGCAACTGTGTTAGCAATCTAATTCACTCTCACAACAAGCAATCAAAACAAAACAGCCTCAACGTAGGAGAGACTCATCCCCAAACTCATATCCTTGGCTCTGATACCAAATGATGTGAAGATTATGCTATAAAATAGATCCTAGCATATAATAGTGTCTGTGTTTCCTTCAACATGAATATTGTCAAGAAAACTTTTCATTAAAAACTACATTTGATTCAGTTTAACATATATATAAAGAAAAGAGAGTCATACAAACAAAAACACTGATATATAATAACACAAGAAATTCCTTGGCCAAATATTACAATGGATGGTCTCTCGGCTATCGGCCCTTTTACAAAAGCTCTCAAATCATCTCTCTCTCTGTATTCCTCACCGTTTTCCATCCTCACACACAGCTCATATTTATACATAATAATGAATTTATTCCAATCTATAATATCCTCCACACAAATCTCAACTAAAATCTAAATTAGATTTATCCTTGTTTATGACTCAACTAAGCCTCGTTTAAAAAATTTCTAATCCTTAGATTATCTACCTAATTCAACTCCACTCATATCCTTAATTTATTAAAAGAATATTTACAATAATCCTCACTTACAATTTTCTCTCTTAATTTATTAAAATGCACATAATAATTTATAAAATAATTAAAAAATCATCACCTCCTAATTACACAATATTTTAATAAAAACTAAGCAAAATGCCACTACATCATATATATATATGCATCAACTGTTTTTAACTTTACCTCACTCATTTTTTCATTCTATTAAGAAGATCTCTGTTAAGACTTCAAATCTTTTCTGCTGTACTTTGTGTCCTTTGCAATTGTAAATACTTGTTCCTCTTAATAGTTCAAAGACGTGTTTTGCTCCGTGATTTTACTGAAATTAAGTACCTGCTATAAAACTGTGTTATTGTTTCTATTCATCATGATAAGATGTAAACTAAATCTGATCTCCACAAATATTAAATTATTATTCGATTCATTTTTTCTATTGGATCTCTGTCAAGACTTCAAATCTTTTATGATATCCCGTTTGTCCTTTGCCACTGTAAAGACTTGTTCCTCCCAGTAGTCCCTTGTGTCCTTTGCAACTGTAACGACTTGTTCCTCTCAATTGTTCAAAGACGCGTTCAGCTGAATGATTTCACTGGAATTAAGTACCTGCTACGAAAAGTTGTGTTATTGGATCATGATGAGATGTAAACGAAATCCGATCTCCCCAAATATTAAATTATTATTCGAATTCCCTTCGACCTAAATATGATAAGTAATATTCAATGTTCTGACAGTCCTGGGTTCCAATCACTTTTTTCAGTAATAGGTAGATATCACAGTATAAACCTTGGGTCCAATTTGATCATTTTATTGACTACATTATTTTATTTTCAGCCGCTGTTTATATGTTTCGAAGTTTTTGGCTGCAATTTGGCTAGAATATATATATATATATATATATGTATGCATTAGTATTTTGAATTTTTTTTTGGTCATTTAGATTGTGGAAAATTCATGATTTGATTTGTGATTTCAATAAATTTTTAATAAATATTAAAAAAAATCCAAAAAACTATACCAGCAACAAATAAATTGCTGTTTATTAAAAATAAATTCAAATCATTTTCTTTCTCCGACAAACCTTGCGTTTTGTTCGACAGCTCATTTATAAGATTAACCGTGAGAGCTGAATCTCGTTATATTAGTAGCGATTTCAATAAAATTTTAATAAATATTAAACAAATTCCAAAAAATTATGCCCAGAAACAAATAAATTGCTATATATTAAAAATAAATTCAAATCATTTTCTTTTTCTAACAAATCTTGCGTTTTGTTTGACAGCTCATTTATAAGATTAACCGTGAGTATTTTTCACAGGGGTTTCACTCAATGAACCTTTGACATATCGCCTGCGTTCATGTTATACTAAACAATATCTCTAATTTGACTACATATTGGAAAATACCTTTAAAAATCACATTATTTAACCCCCTACCAAAATGAACCCAATACACCTTTCCAATTTTAAAAACCCTTACTTTCAATAGATATTGTAGGTATCCATTTTTCTTTAACATTTTTTATACCCCTTTATATTTTTTCATTAACTTTGAACTCCATTTTTTATAAATGTCATTATAACAACCCTTTACTCCCTATACATCCCCCAATATATTATGTCATTTTTTCTACAATATATATCCCTAATATGAACTCCCGTGGTATGATATTGCTCTGCTAGTAAAATCCCTGTGGCCTCTTTTAAGCTTCTTGCACAGACCAACACCTTAGTAGAGTTATGATTTTCTCTTATTGCTCCTGACAGGACTTATCCTCATTGCATATTTGTCGATCAGTCTGTCTTAATTATCCTTTGTCACTATTCCCATTTGGTTCCCTTGAGCAGGTTTTCTTGCAGCACCATCGAATTTAAGACAACCCATAATTTTGGGATTGAATATCAAAATGAAAGCTTTACTAGGTTGGCTACTCATATGTTAAGATTGAGGAGCCTATTCCACTAAATTCTTGTTGCCGAAATTGTTCAATTACTCATGAAATTGCCTGTTGAAGTCTTCCCAGGACCCATGTTAGTCCTTTCTTTTATGTGATTGCTCAGATGAAATTGTTTGTTGAAGCTTCTCCGGACCCATATCAGTCATCTCTTTTGTGTGAAGCTTTAGCGAGGGGAGACAAAGAACCCTCTACTTTGTCTCTGCTTTACACAGTTTTTGCATCATTTTCTCTGTGTGCGGATTTTATATTTTAATAAGTCAACGGATTTTATTTTTGGATTTTGCAGGCCAGCAAAAACTAGTGAATGCAGAGGTTGCAAAGCATGAAAAGAAAATGTTAAAAGATTTTTTTAACCTAAAGAAGGAGCTTTTAGAAGTCCTGGCTTAACAGTTGCTGCAATTGATGCAGACAAGGTAATTTGAATTGTTTTCGCTTGTAATACCTGTGCAGCTGCATAATAGTTAGGAGTTACACATCATGGAGTTATACATGGCTAGTAGCTCTCCTCCGGTATGAGTTCAAGTTAATGTCTGCTACTGCTATATAAGTGAATCTTTTCATCTTCTTTCCAGATTATATCATTCCTTGGAACTCTTGAATGTGCCACGGAGTTCGTTGAGAGGAGAAAACTCGGAGTAGTAATGTTTAACTCTTCTTTGATAAATATTTTTGGTCCTTTCAGAATAACAAAGCAAAAAGGTGATTGAAGTTTCTTCTTCAAAAAATAGGGATAAGCAGCAAAAAGATAGAAAAACCCAGCGGGAGGCGAGTGTTCTGCATATTTGGAACCTATAGAGAAAGAAAGATTGCACCAAAATTTAAAAAAAAAAAAACTAATTATTTCTTTTGTGAGACTGGAGGCCGGCTTCAATCGAAAATCACTGAGGAAGAAGACGATGGAAAGTGCCTTAAAGAAGAGGAGAATGGTCTCACTGGTTCCGTTTAATGGCACAGACATTTTGTAGGAATATTTTCGTTGTTGTTGCACTTGAACGGTGTCCTTTACTTTTTTTGAGCAGTTTTGTCTGTAGTCATTTTGATATGTTTTAAAGTGCCTGTTGCTGTGTTGTCACCGTGGACAATTCAATTTACTTTTCCAATCTGTTTAAGGCAAATGAGAGGAAAGCAAATGCAATTATAGCGCTTGCCATGACATCAAAACTTATGTGACGCTGCATATAACCAGACTTCTAATACATATGTTCTTATCATCTATTCAGCCAGTAAATTCTTTACACATGACCTTATGCTTTGCTTGAAAAAACAGATAGATATGTTGACAACTTTGTTTCTCAGAATAGCTTTCAAAAATGTGGAGATTAAGGTAGGTTGTCGGATCAAGAAACTCCATAGCGCATGCCCGACCTTATTTCATGGGTGTGCAATGCACTCACAGCATAATAAAATTGTCTGCTTGCATTCTAAAGTTGTTTCGGATTCTAAAAACCTTATAGGACTTGCATCGACAGTTAATTTTTAGTTTTTGCCAAACTTTTTAATATATTAGTTAACTTTTCTAATAAATTAATTGGCAACTCTTGAGACTTCATCATTCAGATCACTTAAAACATGGATTTTTTAATGTAATTGGTCAATTTATATATAGATGATTGCTTATTGACCATCTCTATAAATGGCTATATTTGCATCTTGAAAGAATTATCAGTTTACTTTTCCATTCTCTATTTCGTTATGAAGTAAAAGAATATATTATCTTTTAGGATATACATTGGGTGGTCGTTTTTTTACTATTAATTAAGTAATTTCCCTTTCTTAGGGATATTCATATAATCATTTCAAGATTACAATGCTATAAGCTTGAAAGTAATTTCCCTTAAGTGGCTCGAGTCCAATTTATACAATCTATTCAATATTTTCACATACGTTTATCCAATTTATTCAATATTTTCATATATGTTTTAAAATTTAATTAGACTTAAATCTGGCTTCTAGTTCTCATAATTTTGGTTTGGTTAACTTAAACTCAAATATAGTATTAGGTGGTTTCTAGTTCTCTAAATTCTAATTGGGTTTGGTTAACTTTTATCTATATTAATATCAATATTTATAAAACTATGGATCTCATTCTATTTGATAAATGATTATATTGTTTTTTTTTAATCACCATATTTAGCGTTTTAAATTAATGGCAATGGCCAATTTGGTAGATCCATAAATATATAATATAAAAGTAATTTTATATAGTCCTATTGACCTTGCCTTCTCTTACCCACATCTTCATCTTCCGCAAAGAAATTCAATCTCTACTTTTATCTCATAGGAAGCCTCAACCACTTCCACAGAGTAGTGCATAAGCATATTGATTTGTTTTTAAAACCATTTTTTAATATTTGGTGTACATAATGCTTGGATTGGCTTGCCCATTAGGAAAAGGAACAAATATTTCTATTTTTGGTTCTAATTTATCTTCATAAAATTGAACTATTTCCTTTTAAATTGGGTTACTAGTGAGGTATGAATCTTATAGAGTATTTGTTTCTATTAAAATTTCAATATAGTTTATATATATTTAGAAGATGGGTGAATTCTCCTATTTCTTATCATTTGTATTACAAGATGTGGCAGAAACAGAGTAGCTTTAGTAAAACTAGGAGATTGTTGATATTTTGAAATTGTTCTCTGGTATACTACTCTTGAGCATTGGGAGGAGTATGATATTGTGAATGTTGATGGAGGTGTGCATCATTTTCCAAACATGTAATTTTACAAAGATAATTAAGGCATATTTGGTAAGGTCATTTTCTCCTTCCTACTAATATTTTGAACTTGCCTAGTTGTGTTAGGTTCTTGGTTAGCTAGGCTAGTGTCGTACATTTTCTTCAACACTTCCTTATCTTATTTGTTCCCTACTACATGTTTTGTTTAGTGAATGACTTGGTTGGGACTATGAACTTACTAGTGTTGGTTGGGATATTTCATATGGATAGACCTATTTGTTCTTTTGCATTATATGATATGAATGAAATTTATCAAGGTGACCTGCACATTCAAGTAGTGAAGTGCCTTTCAAACTTCCATTCGTTTGTAGAATAGTATCTAAAAAAATCATCCAACTAGGAAAATGGGTGCCCCAACAAATTGTTCAATAATTTTGATAAAGAAAATATAATAGAAATTTTTATATGGCATCTCTCTTCCCTAATATGTTTCGGCTAGAGTAGAACAAGATTTTTAAATATTTTAGTAATCAAGTAAATACTATCATTAGACGGTAAGGGAAATATCAGTTGGACATATTTCTTTAATGGATTTGGGAGACAACTTATTTAGTACTTTTGGTTGGAAGATTGATTTCATTTGTTTGTTCTTAGCAAGGTTGGAAGGAGAAGTATTTGTGAGAGGTTAGGAAATTTCTCTCATTTCCAACTCTAGTCACTCCAATAATTTTAAGGCTCATTACTAATATGAAGGAAAGTGTTTTTATGCATTAAGAACTCTTCTAAGGTGAACACCCCCATATTACCTCATAACCATATCACCTCAAGAATGTAGTAATGACTAAGTTGCTAGCTCAATCTCTTTATTCAAGCAAGCAAGATGCCTTCCACCAATTTTACCCATTAAATATACAAAATTCAATTTTTGAGTGAGTTTTTTTGTGTATGTCATTCCAACATGATCAACCAATAACTCTATTATCAACAAGTTGGCTTGTTTCATCATAGACTCCTCAAGGGAGTCCTACGAGTTTGACTTTCATCATTGAGGCTTCTAGAACAACATTTTCTCTATCTATTTATTTATTTTTAAATGAAATAGGAGGGAGTGTTTTAAATTTATAAATAAATAGGTTTATTTATTGGATCAATAGAATTAGATGCCTACTTTAATTTGGCTCACATCCTTACTACATAAATAATTGGCAAGCCAAAATAATTAAGGTTGAACTTCATCTTAATTGACATAAAGGGAGTGAGAAATTGGATATTCAAATTTATGAGTTATTTACATTACTTGATCTTGAAGTACTTAATTATTTTTTATGGAATTTTTGTGGAGTGTCAACCCAATGATTTATCCTTAAGTTAGTTAGTCCATTTATTTGAAGATGTGAGGTCTATGGCTTGGTTCGGCGCCTTAAAACATGTGTTGAAGATCTTGGTCAACCTTAAGGAGATGGTAGGTTGATGGGAGATCTAAGGTATCATAAGCATATGATTTGAAATGTTATAAATATTTTCCAGTTTCTTATAACTATCCATCCATATATGATCCAACAATTGCCACTCAAAAGTGCTACCCCCCCCCTCTCCCCACTAATGTCACAAGTGGGGGGAGGGAGGGGGGGGGGGGGGGTGGGGGTGGTCACACTATTATATGATGACTATTAATTCCCATGCTCAATCAACATTGTTTGTTGGGAGATGGCCCCCTCCCATGGGTATGTGTTATGATCGTATGGAATAATAACCTGACCATTGGTCCAAGCCTTTGACTCCACCCAAATGGCCATGGTGACATGCATAGTTGTATGGCCTTATGACCTAGCTCTTAGGGCTAAGGTCTCTACCTAATGCATATATTTTTCCCTAGATACAATATTTTATATGATTTATACTAACCAAAATTTCAGTATTGATCTCTGAATGGTGTAAACACGACGATGAACCCAACCTCTAACTCAACAAACTCATGGTGATATAATCTGAGGGCTCGACCCTCACACCATAAGCCTTCGTTTTGGCATGACGGTAAGGTTGGTCCTAACCTACAAGTATAACATGTGTGTGTGTGTGTGTGTGTGTGTGTGTGTGTGTGTGTGTGTGTGGATTCATAAAAATTTAAGGTATTCTTACAATCCTATCAACAAGGTCCATAAACCTCTGTGTGTGTGTGTGTTTTATGTAGGATTCATGTATTTTCCATTTACATTTAAATGACTGTATTAAAACTTGAAGGTATTCTTACAATCCTATCAATGAGGTCCATAAACCTCTGTATATCAATTACACTAGGGGATATTTTGTGTTGTGATCATGACACAGGGCTATCACTCTCCACCCATCCATAAATAGTTGTAGCCAAGAATTACTTGCAACTATCACCCCCGAGCCGAATTCCAATGCTTGAGGTGGGGTGATTTTGGAAGGGAAACCAAATCACGCCTTTAGCTGAACATGATGTCACAAGGTCACAACACATTCATCCACCAACTACACACATTTCCATTTAGTCTTCCAGACTCACAACGAGGATTAACATCCATACCAAGATATTATACAACAGAGAAGTACCAACTCACTATCAGGAGAATAGAAACCACACTAAAGGAAGTTTTCTTCAATGAATAAGCTAATGCTAGGCTACAAGAATCACCTCTCCAGGTGGTTCATCAGTGAGACAAACACCAATGCTTCAACTCCCAAGTACACTCTTTGTGGTTCATCAGCGTGAAAATAATGTGAGTGATTCTCCCCAACATGGTAGGTTCTTCAATCCCAATCTTTTGGTGGTATTTTTCAGCCCTCAAGCAACCTCTACTCTCTGTATTTTTCCACCCCAACAAACCTCTCCTGCACGATTATTTCGCTAGAGGTATTTCCCAAAAATCAATTCATATGGTGTTCTCTTGCATATCTCTGAAGCCTCCCAATATTTTTCATATATTTTTTCCCTTGGTATCTATTATAGCATCATTTTCCACCTCTGTATACTTTATGCTTTGAGTCGTGGCCTTAGGTAGCCCTTTCCCTTCATACTTGGTCCTTTACCTAAAAACCATTATTTTGAATTCCATACGCAACTCTTCCCTCTCAAAATCACATGCACACGCAGGTCCAGTTATACCCAACCCACGTATATAATTTGAAATATGAAAAAATATATAATTCTCTACTTTTTGGGAGGGGTTTACAGGTTACACTAGAAGCCTACCTACAGAAGCTCATGGCCTAACTGTATCCCAACTGAAACAACTATTTTGGGGTGGTATAAATACACCTCATGGGAAGGCCTCAGGGGGAGAGAATATATGTATTTATATTATAGCCATTTAGTCCATGATCAAGTTTTATTTATCCCTGTGCCTCCTGCACTTCCCATATTGTGGAAACCCTTGTTTCCCTCATGGAGATGTTCATTCCTATTATATCACATCAATGTGTATGATTTTGGAAGGATATTGTTAAGGCTTGGGCTGGACAGATCTGGAGGATGGTTTCTCTTGGAGCTGTGGCTGAATCAGGTGGTATTCCTCCACACATTTACATTCATCAATAAAGAAGCTATGTCCCTTTCCTGATGTTCATGGTATTAATGCTTTATACATTTTATGATCCCGTTATGAATGATTTCATGTTATTTTTCTTATAATATTATATAATCTAACGCTAACATATTGAACATGCTATCAGTTATTACTAGTATATGTGATTTTCTTGAGTGAGTTATAGGTTTTGAATCACTAGGAGAAGAAGAGGGTTTGAACCCTGCGGATCACCTTCAAACGTAGGACCTACAGGTATGGCCTCTTCTTTCTCCTCCATTTCTGAATATGATCAAAAATGTGAGTTGCATTATCTTGCTAGAATTTTTCCAATAGCTTGTTTCTAGTGTCATACTGAACGATAAACTAAAAATGATTCAAAAATATAGCAGCCAATTCTCCAAATTAAGTAAAGGTGTTCCAAGTCAGCTCTATGTACCATTTGGCAACATTTCCTATCAAGGTGCGTTGAAAAAATCTCAACCTAATTGAATCGTCAATAAGGGAGTTAGATGAGCATCATAAGTGAAAAGTTTTTGCATGGTCAGTTGGATCCTCACCAGTATTCCTTTCAAATTTTGGAATTTTTGGTGGAAGATTGGTAGGAATCGGAAGCCAAATCAGGCTATATCGAATTGGATAATTAGTCAATTTCAAAAGATTTGGAAAATTTAGGGTTGCCAGGAATGGTAAGCGAGGAGGAAATTGAGAATTCCATCCACCATGAGAGGGATTCCCAACATTTTGAAAATAATAACTTGGATTTATTGAGGCACCATGCTACCAAGGATTGTTCGTAGAATATACTGAAGCATAAGGAAAACCTTGCGGTCCAGAGGAATTTAGAGTAGGACCTCCTCCTATCAAAGGGTTACCATAAACATGAATGTTTCCCCCAATCGAAGTATTAAAAGGAGATGAAAGCCCTTGATTAGGTTTCTATGCATTAGTGAAGGGAGAAAAACCCTAGGAGGTTCCAATGGAGGAGAAATGCACATTCCCCTATTGACAAGACATAAACTGATTCCTAATTCCTAAACCACCAAAAGCAGGGTTCCAGCCTTGAAAATGATTGAAACCCTGACCTCCTTAAAAAGGATTGAAACCTTGACCTCCTCGAAAAGGATTGAAACCTTGACCTTGCACGGAGAAATGAAATGAACATAAGGAAGGGTTAGAATGAGGGATATGATTGCTTCCAAAGGAAAAACCCTGAAAATATGTTGAACCACTAGCCGTAAAAGACATAGGTGTGGAGAAATAAATTTAAGTGAGGAACTGAGGGAATTTCACTTGAAGGAACCCCAAATGAAAAAGAACCAGTGTGGGAAGAAAAATCTTGGGTGCCTCCACTCGAAGATGGAATGGAGGTAGAGCCAAATATTGCAATACTAGGAGTGATCGTTGATATAGCAATTGTACATCCTCCTTCTACTAAAAGAGGAGTATGCACCCTAGAAGTACTCATAGTCGAAACTGTGTTCCCAGTAGTGGTCACCGAAAGAAAAGAAGAAGAAACATGAGGGCTTGTCAGCCTATGAGTCAGGGTCCCAACGTATTATAAAAAACCCAGAAAATCAAAAGGAAGAGGTGAAGGAGTAACTAGAGGTTCATAGATCTCTTCAACCTCAACTTCTTCTGACGGAAAAAGAACCCTAGAAAGGAGTGAGTGGAGTACTCTCTAAATCACGACTAACACTAGGATCACCCTATGAAATTATAACCCTAAGTGTAGGATCACTCTCTGATGTGTTTGCTGCTACTGATTGAAAATCACCAGAATAATTGCTCCTACGCCTTCCAGGAGAAGGCTCGACACTTGCAAGCGAAAGACCACGAAGCCTCCTGGATCGACGAACTCAACGATCAACCACTTTTAATTGTTAAGATAACTTATACTGGCTCCAAAAATTATAAATCTATGGCAGTCTAGGAGAAAATAGCACTCTCTAAAAATGTCCCTAAAGATGCAGCCAATCAAGAAACTCTCAGGCATTTTCACTCTAGGTGATTAGGATCGGACACCAAAATACAAGAAAACAAATATATAAGGACTTTCCGAAAACATTTTTGGATAATTATGCCCTAGGACTACTAGCGAAGGTAACATAAGCAGTTACGTTGACCTCTAGACAAAAGCCTTTACTGGTGCATGTACTCAAGCTTCGTAAGGGCACCCTCCAAAATTACTAATGAATGTGATGCAACGCCTGCCCCAGGTACCACAAGTATTCCCCCCCGCAGTCACCTATGTGATACCTAGGAATGGAAACTAAGGTCACTAGTTCGTATCGGCAGCCAGGTGGAACAATATTTGGTTGAGATCTGACAAGTAGGAGAGGGGGTATCTCTCTTCCTTTCTTTCACTCGCCCTCGTGTTTGACTCCCTTTTTAGGAGAGATTTCCTGGACAACTTAACGACACTAGGTTTCACTATTTTAATCAACTTCTAAGTAAATTTAGAGTGGCCTTGGAGAGTTTTCTCTCCACACACCTATTCCAAGTCCCTAATGACCTATACTATTTGATGTATTTAATGACAAATAAAAAAAATTCTAATTAATTTTAGATTTTATCACTTTATTTTAAAGGGTGTTCATTCAAGTTAGGGGTAAGATGGAGGTGCAACTTATGGTGTTATGGATGCAAGAAGAAATCAATAGAAACTTGGCTACATGAAAAATGCAACTTTTTTTCTTCAATGAAAAGAAACTTCTATGAAGGGAACTACGAACAAATTAATGAAAAAAACAAATTTTCTTTTCCTTTTCAAAATACATGCTCACACACTCAAAATCTACAAAAGACTAAAAATTCTTACAGTGCAACTATTCTAATGCAAACTAGAAATGCTTAATGCAAGATTCAAGGATTACTCTAAAGAAAAATAAAATGTGTTTCCCAATAAAGAGTTCCAAAACTTAACAAAAAGAAAGGAAAAATTAAAAAAAGAAGTTCTCCAACAAAGATGCCAAAAACTTGATACAAAAAAGGGTAAATTCAACCAAGAAACTCTCCAAAAACAAAGCAAATTTGACCAAATGACAAACTTTGCACTTGCTCAAAAATGACAAAGAAAAGGCAAACAAAGATGTTTTTTGTGTCTTTTTCTTTTTAAGGAAGCAAGAAATTATTTGAGAAATAAAAAACTACCCAACAACTCAAGATCACTAAATTGAGAAAAAAAGGCCTCAAATTCCTTAAGCCATAAACATGATTTTCATGACAAGAATTAATAAGCAGAAATAGGTTAAACACTCAAACAAATGACCTGATCAGCATAATAGAACTCCAACAAACAAGAAAAATCCAAGAAAAAAAAGAAGACTCTTCAAGATTTCCAGAAGTATCTTTTTCAAAAAACCAAGAAAAACCATGAAAACCAATGAAAGAAAAGAAAAAGTGAAGAAATAAGAAGAATGAGCATGAGAAAATAAACACTAACTCACTGTCACAAATACTCAGAACAACCAATAACTTTAGGAAGAAGAACTGGTGCAAAACACAAAACTGAAACTTCACAAAAAGGGAAAACCCTAGGTTGACTAGGTTTTTCACCAAGAAAGAGAGGAAATTGATAAATTGCAGATAGCAACACTTTCCATGAACATAAATGATTAAATAACAACAACAAAAAATAGGAAAAAGGCTTTACTGGACTCAAAATATAAAAAATTCATTTAAAACTGAAAATATGTGGCTTGACAGTGATCAACCTGCGTGTATACACAATTGTGTACAAGGAAACACGCGTATACGTGTGTTTCTTTGGGCCAAAGGGCATGTATACATGACTATGTAAACTAGAAAGTGCATATAAAAAGGGTAGTAAAGAAAAAATTAACAATCCAAGCCTGACCCAGAAGATCAAAACCTTTTCCTCAATTGATAATGAACCAAATAAGCTGGAAAAGTGATCAAACCAAACAGAAAACCCAAATCCAGAGAGAAACAACCCAAACTAGGAATTACACGGATGTAATCCCCAGTGCAGTTGCAAATTCTATTAAGGGATGAAGTACCCTAGGGTCTGGGTTAATAACCCAACAGAGCAAGAAGCATACAACAACAAGAAGTCATAATTTACAGTAATAATGCTTAAACTAGGAAAAGGGAAAGAAGAGGTCATACCCATATGTCCTACGTTTGAAGGCCACATCGCAGGGTTCAAACCCTCTACTTCTCCTAGTGCTTCAAAACCTGCAACTCACTGTAATGTTCCCAAATATTAGCCTCAAAGCTAAATGGAACATTAGAGTTAGCAGTACCTTTAGCCGGTGAATAAATGGGTGGAAAAGCCCTTAAGTCTCCTAAGGAGGAATAAAAACACCTCAAGTGTGAAAGGAGGCACTCTTTGCAGCTTAATAAAACACCTCCATGTGTGAACATGGGTATTATCAAGTTGATTCAGTCCACTTTGACTAAGTCAACAACACAGTTGTGGAGGAGGAGGAATCAAAGAAGGAATAACGCAGTTTGGAGGGAGGGGAATATTTTGATAGAGATGACCTAATTGAGTGGGGCCAAGGGCAAGAAAACTCATAACTTATTTAAGGAAGAGGATGGTAGCATTTTTCTTCATGTTTTATATTGTTATTTTGTCTGTTCATACTTTTTGCTTCCTTTGCTGCTTAGCAGGGTTGCAGTGCTGCTTAGCACTGGGTGTTCCCAAGTGGGGATCCCACCTCTTTCCTTTAGGATCCTCTTGTGGAGAGTTTTCATTCATCATTCAACATCAGGTTTTCAGGCCAAGCTTCAGCCAACTTCATCAGCGTAGTTTCTACAGGTTATTGTGCAGTGTTGCTGGGTGTAGCAGTGGAAGGGATTGGAATCCCAGTCTATGAGTTAGTTTCTCATTGGAGGAAGGTTTCCTTCACTTGAGGGACCTATTTGGAGAGGTATAGTGCTCATTTCAAATCTATGGTAGCATACCACACATTTCCCCAACATTCCTAGTGATGTTCCAGCTAGGGAATGCGTTATTTTGGAGGCAACTTCAGTAGTTGGTCTAGTGGCTCCATTGTAGTGGTTTTCTTGTGATTGAGGGGTTAAACCTTTCATGGGAGGAAGCCCTTGAGGGATCTACATCAGATCAGACATATTTCAGCCTTCTACACTCTTATGCTTCAATTTTGCAGTGATTATTCAGTAATTTTCTGAAGATCACATTTGTATGCTGAGTGTTTGACAAGAAACCCTTGTCGGGTTCTCTTGTATTTTGTATAAGGAGATTAGATCTCTGTTCTTCAACATTGTTGATCAATATATGAGTATATCTACTTGTTCTCCTATTTTCTGAGTTAAAACCCTCTTTAGACTGTGCAATCACTTTTATGCAGAATTCCTTGTGTAGCAGTGTTTGGGGTTTTTGGTCATTTTCAGCTACACTAGTGTGGGAGGTCTATTTACCTCACCTAGTTTCATTTCTTTCTGATCTCCTCTTGGACTTAGATGTTATATGGATGTATCTATGGGAACCAACTGATTATTTTCATTTTTATGGCATATATTTCTGAAAATGTATTTTTCTGGAAATGCATAGCTAAGTAGTCCATTTTTGGAATATCTTAAGATATTCCCAATACTGCTTATTTTCCCTATTTTGGGATATTACAGTGGTATCAGAGCTTCAATCTTGGCTTAGCCTGTGGATCTCAGGCTATTACACTTTCAGGAGAGACAGACAGAAAAGAGAAGGCTTCAGTATGTGAAGGAAGAAAGGAAGACAAGCTTACAAAGCTTCTTCCAAAATCTATGCAGACCTTTCAAGGAGAGCTGAAGAAAATGAGATTGGAGATGGGATCTCCAAAGGAGTTTGGATCTAGAGCTGAATCTATATTTTCACATGGTGAGTGTGAGCATGCAGCTACACACCATGATGCACAACGCAGTCAAGTGCCCAGCTCTATCTTAAGATGGATGAGAGGAGGAAGAATGCCTATGAGGATGACTCTTAGTGATTTGTTGCAGGAGTATGAATCTCAAACTGAGAGGCTTAGAGATCATACTAATTTCCAAGAGTTTTGCAAAATCTAGGTGGAGGAGAGCAAGCAGCAGGATGCAGGTAGATTTCTTCTATCTACTTTTGCTGGATCACCTACATGCTTAGCTGAAGCTTGGGTGAAGGAGCTAGACTCCTATTTTTAGCAACACCATATTTCTGAAGATGAAGCCATCAAAGTTGCAGTGCTGCATTTCAGAGGTAAGGCTCATGCATGGTGAATTTTTGAAACTTGTTCTTTGAAAAATGAAAACACTTCCTCTTATGCAAAATTCATAGAAACATTGGTGGGAAGGTTTGGTGAGAAACTTCCTAAGACACATGAGCAAGGAAAACTTGAGAGAACAAAACCCTTGCATGTGATAGAGGAGACTCCACTTCAGAAAACCATGGGATAAGCTGACATCTTGCATTACACATTGCCAGAGGCAAGACCTCTAATTCATATTCCTAAACAAGAGGGCATGGGGATCTCTTTTTCACAAGAGGATCCAATTGTTGAGATGTTGCCCACATGCTTTGATGGAGTTGAGGGCAACAAAATTGTCACATCCAGTACCTCATGCAGAGGGAGGAGGGGCACATGCTCCAGCAGGAGGGATTATTGTATCTTTGCAAGAAGTTCCCCAGGATCTCATACATAGAGGTCCAAGCACAATCAGTGAGCAACATGATTGTGAAGCATTGCAGCTGGAAGGAAGGGGTAGGAAGGAAGAGCAGCATCATGTGATGAGAGGCACACACCCTTCTCTATCTCAGAGAGCTAATGCAAAGAGGAGGTAGACTGTATTGCATTGTGAAGGCAAGGGCAAGGTTGCCCAACCACATGTATAGTCCTCTCTTGACATTGATGTCTCACTACATGGAGGCATTCCACTTGGGAGGCCACCAAATCCGGCATTGATGAAAGACATCTTGTCTTTGGACTCACCACTCTTGGATTTTGGAGAGGTGAAGGGTTTGGAGGAGAAATTTGGCATGGGGGATGTCAAAGTAGAAGGCAGCAGCACGAGGATAGTTTCACATGCCAGATCACCAGCGTTGTCTCTTAGGAGGATTGATCCTTATTGGAGATCTCAACTCTTAGTAGAGTACTCCAAGGATCTTGGTGCACGCATGATCCTTGATGACCAGGATAGAGATGATGAGTATATGGTGGATGATATGGTCATCTATTCACATGGCAGAGTCTTCTTGACTAGAGCTTCTAGTCTCAAGGAGAATTTGCTACATGTAGCACATGAGGATTTTTTTTCCATGCATTTTGATGCATATCTTTCCTTGGCAGAGGAATTCATTTGTGAGGGCATTCAGCATGACATATTTTAGCATATGGAGAGATGCATAGCCCAGATGGTGATAGATAGGAGGTCATAGCCACTTCCCTACCCATTGAAGGTGAGGGAGAGATTCCAGTTGAGCCATTTCAGCTCAAGATCTCAAGTACATGATGAAGGAGGTATAATCTCACATTTTGTATTGTACTTCTTTTCCTTGTTTGAGCAGCATGATGTATCAAGAAGTATTATCTCTTCCTACCTATTGTATGATGATGTACTTGCAGCTACTTGTAGCATTGATTTTGGCTATCTTTTTGGTGGTCCGTGGGGGAAGCCACATGATTCTTGGTGTGCACCATTGACACCATATTGTAACTTCATGTTTTCATTTTGTGAGATTACTATGGTAGCAAACAAGTGGCTAGTAAAGCACTTGTTTTTTCATATTTTGATGCAGGCAAAGGATGCACTGCGCTGGTTCCATGAGTGGAACTATGATTCACTCTTCGGTTGTCACTTGGAAACTTGTTCTCATTGTACTTTGCTTCCATATATTGCTGATATGTTTATGTTTAGGGGAAGTTTTGGTTGGAGAGTGGGCTTGAGATTGAGGATGCCCATTGGGAGCATGATTCTCCCCACTTTACATGTTGTACATTTCAGGAGGAACCATGGGCAAACCATGATTGCCACATCACACTTTTTCCCTTCTTGTGGGAGGAACCACTTGAAGAACTTGAGGAGGCACTTCATGGCTGAATTGTTTGATGGGGGAACTTGGGCCATTCTTGGAGGCCATGTCATTTCAGCCCAAGGATAGAGACAACCCCATGTTTACCATAAATGGAGAGAGAAACCATTTGGATGGCGGAATCCAATCTCTCCATGCAGCCCCAACACATTGTACAAAACCAGGGTTGATGATTTTCTCAATGAGCTACCTAGGATGGCTCATTTCCTTTGGATGATAGCATGGGTGAGGGAGTCACTCATTCACCATGTTTTTCATCACTCCTACTTTGTGGAGGCCATTAGACAAAAAACAAGTTTCCATTCACACTTTCTACCTTTGATTGATGTGGGCCACTTGGATTTGCACACTTGGGAGGAAACATTGGATGACAGTTTTATTGCAGATTATCTTGATGCAGTGATGGAGGCCATTGATGGGAGGCCACATGAGGAGGAGGGGAGAAATTTTTCTCTCCCTATGCATTTTCTTGAGGACAAGCAAAGATTTTGGAGGGGAGGACTATAATGTTCCCAAATTTTAGCCTCAAAGCTAAATGGAACATTAGAGTTAGCAGTACCTTTAGCTGGCGAATAAATGGGTGGAAAAGCCCTTAAGTCTCCTAAGAAGGAATAAAAACACCTCAAGTGTGAAAGGAGGCACTCTTTACAGCTTAATAAAACACCTCAATGTGTGAATAGGGATATTATCAAGTTGATTTAGTCCACTTTGACTAAGTAAACAATGCAGTTGTGGAGGAGGAGGAATCAAAGAAGGAATACCACAGTTTTGGAGGGAGGGGAATCTTTTGATAGAGATGACCTAATTGAGTGGGGCCAAGGGCAAGAAAACTCATAACTTATTTAAGGAAGAGGATGGAAACATTTTTCTTCATGTTTTAGATTGTTATTTTTTCTGCTCAGACTTTTTGCTTCCTTTGCTACTTAGCAGGGTTGCAGTGTTGCTTAGCACTGGGTGTTCCTGAGCAGGGATCCCACCTCTTTCCTTTAGGAGCCTCTTGGGGAGAGTTTTCATTCATCATTCCACATAAGGTTTTCAGGCCAAGCTTCATCCAACTTCATCAGCGCAGTTTCTACAGGTTATTGTGCAGTGTTGCTGGGTGCAGCAGTGGAAGGGATTGGAATCCCGGTCTCTGAGTTAGTTTCTCATTGGAATAAGGTTTCCTTCACTTGAGGGACCTGTTTGGAGAGGTATAGTGCTCATTTAAGATCTGTGGTAGCATACCACACATTTCCGCAACATTCCCAGCGTTGTTCCAGCTAGGGAATGCGTTATTTTGGAGCAGCTTCAGTAGTTGGTCTAGTGGCTCCGTTGCAGTGGTTTTCTTGTGATTGAGGGGTTCAAACTTTCATGGGAGGAAGCCCTTGAGGGATATACATAATATAAGACATATTTCAGCCTTATACACTCTTATGCTTCTGTGTTGCAGTGATTATTCAGTAATTTTCTGATGATCACATTTGTATGCCGAGTGTCTGACAAGAAACCCTTGCCGAGTTCTCTTGTATTTTGTATAAGGAGACTAGATCTATGTTCTTCAGAATTTTTGATCAATATATGAGTAGATCTACTTGTTCTCCTATTTTCTAAGTTAAAACCCTCTTTATATTGCGCAATCACTTTTATGCAGAATTCCTTGTGTTGCAGTGTTTGGGGTTTTTGGTCATTTTCAGCTACACTAGTGTCGGAGGTTTGTTTACCTCACCTAGTTTCATTTCGTTCTGATCTCCTCTTGGACTTAGATGTTAGATGGATGTATCTATCGGAACCAACTGATGATTTTTATTTTTATGGCATATATTTCTGAAAATGCGTTTTTCTGGAAATGCATAGCTGAGCAGTCCATTTTTGGAATATCTTAAAATATTCCCAATACTGCTTATTTTCCCTATTTTGGGATATTACACTCAGTCTAGAAAAGCACATATAATATTAATAACTGAAAGCATGTTCAAGATGTTCGTTTTAGATCATATAATATTATAAGAAAAATAACATGAAATCATTCATAACATGTATAAACCATTAAGATCATGAACATCAAGAATGAGACAGATCTTCTTTATTGATGAATGTAAATATGTGTGGAGGAATACCACCTGATTCAGCCACGACTCCAAGAGAAACCGTCCTCCATATCCGTCTAGCCCAAGCCTCAAAAATCTCCTTCCAAAAGCATACACATGGATGTCATATAATATCAAAACTTATCTCTCTCTCTCCCTAAGGCCTTCCCATGAGGTGTATTTATACACCCCAAAACAGTTGTTTCAGTTGGGGTACAGTTAAGCCATGTGCTTCTGTAGGTAGGCTTCTGGTGTAACCCGTAAACCCCACCCAGAAAACAGGGAATTATATTTTTTCATATTTCAAATTATATACATGGGTTGGGTATAACTGGACCTGTGTGTGCACACACTTTTGAGAGGGCGGAGTCACATATGTAATTCAAAATAATTTTTTTTAGGTGAAGGACCAATTTTTAAGGGAAAGGGTTTCCCAAGGCCATGAATCAGTGCATCAACTATACAAAGGTGGAAAATGAGGTTATAACATTGTGACTATTGTTTTCAGAGAAAAATCATCAGATTGACCAAATTATGAAAACTTTACACATTGTGCCTATTGGTGGACATGACAATCATAAATTCCCTAAAAATCACTTTGATTTTTCTACTGAGCATGGGAATGCCCAACTGAGGATATGTTTATATATTGTCACATATGTTGTTGATTTCAAGTCTCCCTCAGCTCTAAAACTCTAATCCTCTCTCTCTTCATCTACAGTTTGTAAAATATTTCGACTATCATCTTCTTCTCTAACCTCACACTACAGGGGGCATCTGTTATATACAAAATGACCTCCTTATCATCTCATAGGAGAAGAACACTTTGGAATGTAATAAAACCTAAGTTACATGCCTATTTTCCAGGGTATTGCACCCTAGAAATAGACATACAAAATGCTAACGTGGTCTATGACCCAGTAGGGTTCATTAACCTATGGATTAATGGTTTGTTTTGCCTAAAGGGTCACATTACTATATTTTCATGATCTTTCGAAGGTGAAAACACAAGTTGATTGACTTATCCTTTGTCTTACACTGAATGTTAACTCCAAAAAGTCGGAAACATTCACCTCAAACCTATCAAAGTAATTTTGCAATCCTAAAAAAAGAAAATGGAAGAAATAGAAATAAATCAGGGGAAACATCTAATATTTTCTTGAATGAAACCTATGAATAAATTAGCAAGTACTAAGCCTCCCATCACATGTAAATTGGAGTCTAGGCCACAATAATGGGGATCAGAATTTCAGAATTGTTAAGTTTTCCAAACACGATTAAGAGAGAGAGAAAGGATATAGGATATAAGGGAATATTTGATACAAAAATCATGGTTTTAATCGTTCTTCTCACTTCTAATAATATAGATTTTCTCTTGTTTTGTCTACGTGATGATATTGACACCTTCTTTCTATATATGTTTATTCAATGGAGAGACTGATGTTTATCAATTATGTATGCTAACTATGCATGTCATTATATGTTTATGAATTGTATTGATTAAAGTTTTATATGATGTGGATACTACTTGGTATATTTTCTATGTGAAAGTCCTAATTTGAGAGTGGATCGAGCTTTCTTCCTCCATCACACTTAAAAATCCAATGGATCTGTGTGAAAGATGAACATGTAATCTGTCTTGGTTGCTTTGTCAATATTTAGATTACATGATATGTTTGAATTTATCTTATAATAGTTGTGGGTCCCTTGATTCTATCTTCCTTAGGTTTCTGGAGGAAACTGAGAAGGTTTTTTGTTTCTCCAACCAAACATTAAATCCTATAGCAGAATTGGTGATTCCACTGGGGACACTCTTAGTTCGCAGCTTTGATTTCTAGTCCCTGGATCTCTATCTCTCTCTACTTCTTTCTATGCTTCCCAATCTATATTATGATCACTTCATGTGCTTCCTAATCAACATCATTGTTCACATATTTTGTTCAGATCCTAATTTGATCCTTTCTGTTAGTGTGAATTCTAATCACAAGCGTACGAAAAAAGCTCACTTTAGATGTGCATAAAAAATATCCCTAACATCAAAGGTGGCTACCAATTTCTTTATATCTACAGTTAGTTGACCAAGAAAAATGCTACAAAATCCATATCTATGTAATTAAAGACATTAAGCAATAAATAAAAGCAAGAGTTTCTCCATGCATCCAATAGACAAGACAAGAATAGTTTTAAAGAATTTTGTATTTATGACACCTAGGAAGGGAACATAGAAATATGTCACCAGTCCCCCTCAAAGGGATGGGTTCTTGTATGTCCTGAGTGCTTCAGATATAATATCTCTCTCTCTTGATGGTGTAGAAAACCCAGACAAAAATGGAACTCAAAGGGAGCTCACAAGCAAAAAGATGGAAAAAATATGACAATGATGGAGGATCAAAGTTAGACCAAAAGTATAGATCTAGAGTGATCTTTAGGCAACAAAAGGTAGTGAGTGAATGGAAAAACTCTTCTATTTATAACAAAATATTGAGTTAGTCTAGACATTGGTGCATAATTAAAATATTATTAACTAAATCTAGATCCAATTTTTATGGAATATTTTATTATTTTTGTTGGAGGGAAAAAGAATTTGAATTTGGTCAAATCCCTTTATTTGTAAATAATAAATAAATAAATGATTTATTTATTATTTGAAGGATATGGTTGAGTAATAATTAAATAGATAATGATTTATTCAATTATTTATAAATGATTTAGTCAAATTTAACAAGGAATATTATTTAAACCATGTTTTAAATAATTATTCCTAGAAAATAATAAGATAAATAATGATTTACCTAATAATTTTCCTATTTTGGGCTAAATATGACCAGCAATATTACTTAAATTGTTGTTTAACTAATTATTCCTTGAGGAAAATCAAACAAATAAGGATTTATTCAATTATTCCTCATGGGGTTTCCTGTTTAGACCATAAACAACTTAATAAATTAAGGATTACTAAGTTATTTTTCATAGTAAAAGAAATTTTACTTAGGGTAAAATTGGTCTTACATGGTGTACTTTGGTCCATGTAATAGTAACAGGTTAGATGACCAAAAATTTGTGTAACAGATTTCCCCCCAGCGTGCAAGCGTTGGGAGATAATCGTATGACCAAAGTACATTGTAAGAACTCAATCACTAGACACTGAAGGGGAAGTCAGAGAGAGAGAAATATAAGGTAGACTAAAGCACTAGAGGACAAGACCCTGAGGAGGCATGACTTACAGGTGCGACAAGTCTCTTTTATGAGTGAGTACCTGTTCTACAAGAGGCGGGGGAGGCATACCAATGCCTGCCGAGATAACAAAGTACAAAGAATAATGTGTCCAGTAAACAAGGGAATGAACTATATAGTACATGCTGGAATAAACATATGCCAGATAAAAACATGATAATGGATCCCACATACATACTGTGCCTGGGACAAAAACTAGGACTTATACAATATTATCAGAGTACATGAGATATAAGTACAACCAAAGAGGCCCTGTAAAACAGGAAAGGGCTCTGAAAATCTGAATGATACATGCAAACTAAAAGGCGTTGTAAGCGGATGAGGCCAGAACCATCAAATCTATGGAGTTGCATCCAAGGCTGTAATAGAGAGGTCATCTGGGCATGTGGGGGGCTACCTGAACGACCACCCCCTCATGAGGTCTGAAGCATCTCACACACACCCGGGAATCACCGGTACAATTTGCTACATCCCTGAACCATCAAGTATACAGATATCGATCATGCCGTAAGGAGCTGGGGCTGAGAAACAATCAAGTCAAAGGGAAATAAAGAGCCCTTTTTCCTGATCCAAGGCACCGAACAAGAGTGGAAGCTAGAACGAAGGTAGACCACCCTCTAGACCTGTCTTCTAGAATGAATAAGTTGATGTCGATAGAAGGAGGTCCGCCATAGGTGAGGCAATAAAGGATCCTCAACTAAGGCATGAGAGATAATAGTAGAGAGACTGATAGACTGACGCCAGGGATAATGATGGAATGGGGGTACTGAGTAGCGGGCTGACGACTTCCCTTGTTAGAGCATAAAGGGCATGGATGACCTGGCAGTAACTGACACAATATCAGAGGGGATAGGGGACAATATGACTGAAGGCCGAAATGTGCGACACGAGAGAGGAACAAAGCAATGAAGGATGGAGGACTATAGCGGGATACAAAGGGACTTGAGATAGACTCCATGGACTCGATGATGACTCAAATCACATGCTCTAAATAAGGGCGACTTGATGATGCTGCCACATAGAACAAGCCCGGTGCGGACCCTACAAACATGAGTACAAGATGGTTACTCACAACAAAAATCAACACGAGCATGGAAAAGTATCAAGGAAAAGTGTTTCCCCAAGTACAAGTATTGCAAGTGAAGAAATTCGATTTTGAGGAGTGGTGAAGTGACCCTTCTTGGAAAAAATGTGTCCGGGTGAAGTATCAAATAAAAAAAAACTAAAGGATACCCATTTGATAGCTCAGTGAGAGCTTTCCAATGGTGTTGATGGTTTTTCAAACTGAGCTATGATTTAGTCACAACTGGTGAAAGAAAAATCTAGGGTTTCTCTTTTAATAAGGCATTTTCCCTCCAATTTGATTCATTCGCAAGTGTAGCTGTGGTGAATGTAGAGAGGAGAAAAGGCCCTAAATCTTGCAGTGATCGTAGCGGACAAACTGACCGATGGAATCGAGATCCGTCAGTTGTATGTAAGAGGCCTAACCATACTCTTTCAATTAAGGGGATCAAAATTTTAGTTTAGGCACCTAGAGCTCATGAATAGGCCAAGTCACATTTTTGGGGGTTTGTTCCGCGACTTGGGTAGTAGGTACTGGGCAGAAAACTACAACCTATCCCAGGAAATGACTTGAAAAGTGTGACTTGTCAAAGAAAGGTGGTTTCAGTGTTGTTTTTGGCTGAAAGATGGGATTTTTATGATTGAGGGGCATAGGTGCCCCCAAGCATGCTATGGTCATGCCAAAATGTATTTAGAAAAGGGAAATCTAAACACATTTTTATGATGTGGTGCACCATTTGTTTTCGTTATGGTTATGAAGTTCAAGAAAGGGAATGGAGGATTACCAACCTCTTTTGTTATTGCATATATGAATAAAATGGACTAAGTTTCTAGGTTGGCATACATGGTGTCACTATCCCAAAGAGTGGATTTGGATATAATGAACTGGGACTCACCTAGAAAACACACAGGTTGGTCAACAACACTGTCTAGGGGACTAGGTTGTTGATGTAAGATGAAAGAATGATGAGAGGTATCATCCCTAGAGTGATCTGAAGTGATATGGGACTCTAGAGGTTCTTCTAAATGAGGAATAATAATGGTACTAGAGTCGACATGACCAGATACACTAGGAGAGTTGTGGAGAACCACTTCTCATAGACTCTCAAATATGGCTTCCCCCTTACCCAAACAATGGGTGTCAATGTAATGGCCACAAGGTGTATGTGGTTTGAATGCATGGATTTTATGTAAGGGGGGGTAGATAATGTCAGGGGTGGTGACTACTTCCATAATTTCACTATAAAAATAGAAGATGGGGTGACTGGTGGAAGAAAGACCACGTGGTGCGGCGAAGCTACTTGACTCATCATCATGAGAAGAAAGGTTCACATGCGCATTGTCACGAGGGGTAACGGAAGAACACGTAAAAAAGGGATCCACTGATGATGAGCCTAGGGTGATCACTGAAGGGAGGTCGAGTAAAATAGAAGGGGAAGTATCAGAGGGAGCTTCCATCGTGGATCTCATGAATGATTATAGGTAGAGGATGGTGGCCAAGGGCTCTGTCATCTCAACATCTGGAAGGGGAATGTCAATGGGAGCGGGTAAATCTTCAGGTTGGACTAAATCATACTACACCTTTTGTACAATGTGTTAGCCCTGCCACTAACACACTATGTGCCTTTTTGGACCACATTATCAACCCAAACTCTTGGCATCCACCGAGTCCTATGGATTATACTACTAGATAGGTTTGTCTGAGGTTTAATCTTAGGATATGCAAATGTGAAATTTGTTTGGTTTATTGCTTTCATGGTCATTTTTATCTTTTAAGAATAGCTTAATTGAATTTGATTTTGGAGAAAAGATTTTTTTTTTCTTTCATTTTTTAGCTATATATGTTATGTTATATTGGGTTTGTTGTAAGAACATTGTATATCTGCATTTCTTTGCTTGAGTTTGGATTGCATTAGGATTTTTGGTTTCTGTAATGGCGTATAGTTACTATCTCCCTATAAAAAAATTTACTCATTGAATATAATTCTCAAAGCATTTCTCTTGCATGGTTTGAGTCATATTCTCACTAAAATCCATATGTAAACACCCTCTCTGAAGACATTAATCAAGTTCATATAAAATCCACAACATAATAAAAGTAATCAACAACTTTTTTTAGCATACACGCATATTAGTTTAAGCCAGAATCTTGGGATAGGTTGTTATGAGTAAACTTCCCAAGACTTCGAAATTGATACTAGTGTCATTAATGAGAGTAAAATCCTACCACACTCACATCATGTGGGATCGCTCCTCTAACAAGGGAGTTAAGCGCTAGATAACATCAGAGTGTAAGAGAAGTTAGCTCACTTTCGATTACATTTCATTGGGTATTCTGTGTACTATGGATCTCCTCGTGGATATCGAGGATAGATCGGGGACTCAGGTGCCCTTCCCAAATGGCATACTATCTGCGACCATGGCCCCCCCCTTTGGTGTCTGTCATTTGAGGTAACCTTAGTGGCCACACTTTTAGGGATGGACACAAGGTGACTTGGGCAGGCTTCCTAGTACCTAAATAGATGAAACTACTCCATCGTTGGTTCATTGGGAGGGTGCTTGTCTTCACGAGAGTACTTGGCCCTTTCCTACCAAGGTTCGAGTGAAGATTAGGAGTAATCATAACCATACATTTGGTTGGATCTCTCTTTTATCCCCTTCGATGTTGGGCTTCATCTCCAGGTAGCTGTGACTATTAGATAAATTTATTTTCATTGGCTTCTTGTTGATTTCCTTTAGAGTATCTTTCAATTATTAGGTGCTTCTTTTTTAAAATTATAATATAACATATATCACATTTATAATTTTTGATAAAAAATATCTCTCACCATGGCCACATTTGGCCCTCATCGTCTATCTAGATGAAAAATAGGTCTTCCTCTATTTTAACTCTGGAGTAACTGTCAAGCTCCAGTGAATCAGATTCTCCTTCCTAACAAGGAGAACAGTCTCCAGTGTCAAACACTAAATAAAATAACACTTTCTAAGATACTTTGTTACCTGAGGAATTATTTACCAAAGGTCTCATACCTCACTTGAATCCTCCACTAATTGATCCTCTTCGACCTGTTTTGGTTCATCTTGGACCTATGTATGTTATGTATTCATCAGTCTCTGCATCCGATGTTTTGATAGAGACTAGTGGGCCATGGCCTTTCGTGGAAAATTTTGTTCCACCACCACCTCCCCTGCTTACTTCCAGTCCCACAAAATTTTATTTGTCACCCTTCTACTCAATCTATGCCTTGTCCGGGAAACCCCACTACACCTGATATGAGTGGAGTTCAGTACCTTCTTGTCTCCACCCCTTTTGTGTCATCTCCTAGACCTCTAGCTATCACCCCTAGTGTTGTTGTTACCATGGCGACCTTCAAAAATCCATTTGGGTGGAATCCCTTGCTAAGATCCAACCCTCAAGAATCAATTCCTAGGGTAAATGTTTCCAAAATGCACACATATGTTGGGGGAATTCCTGTCCCAGTGCCATTTATAAGACAACATATTATTTTGTTGATTGATTTTTTTCCTCCCTATGGGCACTCTACTGGTGTCATTCCCGCACCTACTGCAACTTAAGTGGCCAACAGTATCCTCAACCGGGTCCTAATGTATCTATTTTGGAACCCCCTCCTCAACCACCATTGAGTCAAGGGGGAAATATATATGCTGTTGGGAACCATTCTTTTGTCACCCAACCTAGTATGCCATATGGCCCACCATTTTACATGACCACACCACCACCCTCAAGAAAATACTATCTGCTACTTACTACATATCCTATTGGAAACCAATTTATGGTGGGACCTACTGGTCCTTCAAGTCATCCTGCACCTCCTTGGTCGCATTCAGGGGCACCTATGCCTTTGGTTTTATTGGAAACTTTATACATCCCAAATATAGATTAGTTGACTAATGACCCCATCAACCATAACTTTCTTTGGCCTCCCATCCCACATAAATTCCTTTCAGATATCCTGAAGTTCGAAGGAAAATAGGAATATGACCCGGCTACACATCATTCACCACTTACCATTTATAATGTGTATCGAACTCCATTATTAATGATAGTATCCATCTCAGACTCTTCCCCAACACCCTTACTGGAAATGTACCAAGGGGAACATTGAGTTACCACATGCTTCAACTCAATAATTTTAGTTCCCTTACGATGGGATTTTTAAAGCACTTACAGCTTCCTATCTACTATGAAACTGGAACAAAACTTATTACTAACTTACGCCAAGAAAATTCCACCCACATCTATGATCACATCCACGAATGGAGCCATAGATGGAGGCTTTTCAAGTCCCCCATTCCAGATTACCTCTTAGTAGATTGGTTCTGCAGGTCTCTCCTCCCCATTGCAAAGGAAATTTCCATGGTTGGTGTGGTTAGCAACGACCAATCTATTCATCATTCTTACCATTTATATTTTATCTATTTTCATTTTGTCACACTTTATGATTTTATACCTAATACCCCATAGACATATAATTCTCTCGATACTCAACAACTAGGTGAGAATGCTGAAGAAATTGTCAACACTACCTCCAGGGTTACTGTAAAAAAAATGAGCAGGCAAGTTTCCCAGTTATTTGTTACTTCTGATACTGCTCATACTGCCCAATCTGTTGCTCCTCCAATCGTTGTGATCAAATTTGTACAGTCTACACAAAAACCCAGAGGTAGGAACAAGAAGAATAAGAGAAGCACCATTCCTTCAGAAGAGCAACATACAACCCAAAACAATCCCAATCAAAAATTTGTTGCTAAATATGAGAAATCAAAGGAAAACACTGTCAAGTTCCCTTGCAGGATATGCAGTAAGGACCATATGAGTTATAAATTTCCTCCTCTTCATGAGTGCACAAAATTCCTTACACAAAAGGACACTAGATAGACCCCTGCAGTCCCTAACAACCCTTTTCCTTCTCAATAGCAACAACATCTTTTATCAAACACACCATCACTTCCACAGGGGGGTCAGTGGAGTCTCACATCCACCTCCTTCTAGAGAAGTATAATCAACTATTTACACCATTGAAATGGTTGATCTACAAAATGGAGCCAAGAATTATGGAAATCCAGTCCCTAACACTTAGAACACTGCCTCGAGATATATTCCATTATTGCCTAACAATCTGCATATTGAAAGGCTTATTGTTGACCCTATGATCCGTCCCCCTAAAGGGACATTTTGACAAATGACGCATAATACATTTTCACGTGATACCCACAAATACATCACAGACGATTTGGTGCAAGCACCCTCTACTATGTCTGCCCTCAAAGTTTTACAAACCTGCCCAAAATAATGGAAAGATTTCCTTTTGGCCATTGTTGGAATTGATCCTCAAGACTCCAATCTAGAAAATTTTGACATGGAAAAGAGTAAACTTCACCTCTTCCATTAGCTTTAAATTCAAGTGCAGGTCATGGAAAAGGGAAAATCCATTCACTGCACCATCATTGACGATGATGCATCAACCTTTGTAATGTCTACTTCATGTTGGCTCGCCTTGGGTTTGCTTACTCTCTCACCACCATTAAATTACCTCAAAGACCTTTATGGTCACACCTTCATCCCCAAAGGATACCTTGCTAGCTACCCCATCACTCTATGTGGGAAAACTGTAACGATGGATATTGAAGTCTTAGATCACCATCTCAACTATAATCTACTTTTGGGTCACAATTGGGCTTATGCCATGACTACCATTGTTTCTTCAATATTTTGACTCATCATCTTCCCTTTGGATGAGAAAATTGTCACAATGGATAAGCTATCCTTCTATACCCAAGATTACTCCTTGTTACACAATAGCAAAATGCCCTTAGTGGGTGGCATACCTGACTCATATGTGAGTGTTGGTATCGGTCTTCTGAAGGGTTCCTAACTTTTAGGTTGTTTTCTTCTCCTGTGACCTAAGGTTCCACAAATGGTCTCAATGGTATTTATTGTTTTTAATGGCCCAACTAATCCCTATATCCTCCTGACCCCTTCTTCAATTGATTCCCATGGAGAAAAGATGTCACTTTCACCAGCTGAAATGGCTTATTAGGCCATTCAATCTGCATCTCACTCTCTCATTTCTTTGGTTATGACTGATGGTACCAATTTCTCTCCCATCGCCCCTCCCTTTACCGATATCCTTAATGAATTATTGCATTCTGATGAAGCTATTCGAGAGATCATGTCTCTGGACAAGCGTCTTTAGGATTATTTTCATCATCTTGCTTCAGACTCTACACCACCTTACTCAAACGCAACCTCTTTACAAATCCTGCCTTTTGATCAACTCGGAAGAGAAGAACACTTTGGATTGGAATAAAACCTATGTTACAGACCTATTTTCCATGGTAATGCACCCTTGAAACAAACATACAACATGCTAACACAATGTATGACCCAACAGGGTCCGTTGACCTAGGGATTAATGCTCTATTTTTCCTAAAGGGTTGCGTTACTAGATTTTCATGACCTTCTAAAGGTCAAAATGCGAGTTGAATGACTGAAACTTCATCTTACACTCAATTTCAACTCCAAAAATATGGAAACATTTTCCTCAGACCTTTCAAAGGAAATTTCCAATATTAACATAATAAAATGAAGTAAGAAATGTCAATAAAGCAGAGGAAACATCTATATTTTTTCTGAATGAAAATTGTGAATAAGTTGACAAGGACTGAGCCTCCCATCTTCATGAGCCATGGTATTGCACCAAGAGTGTTGCAAATCCCAGGGGCTACCCTATTTTACTTTATCAACCCGGGGTTCGTACAAACTTGGAGGTGACAGTGCTATATACACAGTAGATGCATTCTACTCATGTCATCCTCTTCCACTCTACGAAAGGGTGCTACTTCTAGGGGTTCTCATTGAAGTCTATCACATTTCAATGAAACTAAAATAAATTGGAAAAAGGAAATGATAGAAAGGAAGCTAAAATAAATTTCTGAAAGGAAATGACGGGAAAGAAACTAATTTAAATTGAAGAAAGGAAATGACGGAAAGGAAACTAAACTAAATTGCTGAAAAAAAATGACAGGAAAGAAACTAATTTAAATTGCAGAAAGGAAATGGCAAAAAAAAACAAATTTTAATTGAAGAAAGGAAACTAATTTAATTCACAATTGTCCAATTGGCTAAACACCCTACTTATCTTTTTCTCTATCTATACAGCTATTCATGACCTAGTTCTAATTTGAAGAGGTGTTGCTTGCATTTTGGGGAAAAAATGGCTAAAGATGCTAATGGAGGGCTTGAACACATGGGAGAAGGCTTAGAGAAGTGAAAATATGGGTTTAAACCTTATTAAAACTTTATAGCGCAAACATCCTTTAGAGCGGGAGGCTTTTAGAAGTGCAATGGTAGAACTACGATGGAGGGACAGAAGTGTGATATGCGATATCGAAATCACAATATTGCAAAGTTGCAGGAGTAGTGGAAATGATGTTCGGGAATGAGAGCGAAATGCAAAATGCGATGGGGTAAAAACTATGAAATGCGATGGGTGACGTGGCAGTGGGAGTGTTGGTAGAGTACGACAACGATATTGAAATCGGTGTTGGGAGTGGTAGGTGTTAATGGGAACCAAATAAAAACTGTGATTTGTGATTTGTGATGAGTCGGATGACATGGCAGTGGGATTGGTAGCGGAGTGTGATGACAATATCGCAATCGGCGTCAGGAGCGATAAGTATTAACAAGGAGTGGATAAAGATTGCGAAATTTGATTTGCAACAGGATAAATATTGCGAAATGTGATTTGTGATTCGCAGTGTGGCAGAGTACGGAAAAATATCGCAATCGGCGTTGGGAGCAGTAAGTATTTAAAGGAAAAAGGAAAAATATGCGAAATGCGATTGTGATGTACGTGGGAAGTTCGAGGAGCAAAGGCGAAGCTCCACTTTGATGGTTTTTCAATCATTTTTTGAATGAAAAGGAACGAAATGAAAATAAGATGAAAAAGAGGGAAATGGAGGCGTAAAATCAAGGTTTAGAAGTGTAACACAGAGGTGGATATGGACTGGAAAATGAAGTGGAATGACTTAATAATGTCTATGGGGATTTTGATGCTTATTTCAGAAAACAACCCTATAGATTCATGCATGGAAGAAATAGACAAAATGCGTGATAAAAAAAACAGTGAAGATAAATAATCTTTTGGTTTGTGGGAAGCTCAACCCTGCTTGAACTTGATTGAAAAAGATGAGGGGGGATGGCTTGACCACAACTTTTGTGTTTTTACTCTACTCTATTACTCTCGTAATAAAATGAATAACTACAACAATAAAGTGAAAGAAAAACCTAAACAACAATGAAACTATCAGAAGCAGAACTAACTAAATGACAGAAACAAAACTAGGTCAATGACAGAAAGGAAATAATGAAAACAACAGAGAAGCTGAGGCACATGGGTTGGGCCCTAACCCACGAGCCCAGCTCTCTAGAACTAGATGAATAAAAAGTTATCTGAATACTCATTGCATTAAAAATGCAATCTTATAAGGTCTTAAACAAAAAAATCCTAATAGAATGGAAAATGAATGGCATGGGATGGAATGGAATGGACTGCATCGAATGGACCATAATCCACTGAAATTCACCATAATTAACTCTTGATCATATTTATTTATCCTTAAGGGTAGCTGCCAACAAGTCCTAGAAAATAGGTAATGAGTCCACCTGACTCCAAGTGAATTATGGCGTGAGTGCACTTGGTCTCAAGTTTCTTGGATGCCTTTGGAATTCGAATTTCTGGAGGGGATCTCATGAGGATCCTTTGGCTGCCTTTGACAGTTAAGGAGGGTGGAAAAACCCCTTGAATATCTCCAATATTTCTCCCTAATTTCCTGATATTGTGCTCATTTATTCTTCACTCTTAATCTTCCAGTGGTAGGGAGCAAGTCCCTAAATTATCTCCTTCTCCAATTCTGCATAATCTATCGAATATTCTCACAATATGCAACAAAAATAACCAATATTAGGCACAAATATGAAATTACCTTTAAACCTTCCTAAGGAAATATTAAATCATAAGAAAACATTATTAAGTGCAGAAGGAGAGATTTAATATATCTTTTCATGCACATAAGAAAGGTAGATGAGCTTAAGAAAGGTTAGATGGGCCTTAATTTATGTCTAATTTAGAGGCCCATCATCACCCCCCCTACTGAAACTATTTCTCATCCTTTGAGCAACCTATTCATCCTCCTTGCCTTATGGTTCTTCCTGCATGCTGGCTTATTTCATTTTCTGTTATTGGCCCATGCGATGCTCCTCCTGCTAATATTCTTGTTATTCTTCTTGCATTTCTTCTCGTAGGTGCTTCATGGAGGTCCTCATATGCCTTAAAAAAATCTATTTCACATGCCAAGATATGGTTGACCCACATTTTATTTTATTTTATTTTTTCTTTTCTTTCTTTCTTTCTCTCTTTTTTTTTTATTTTTTTATTTGTAAATCACATGCAGAACAAACTCACAGGTTTTTTTCTACGAACTGAGTTCACCCTTGGTTACCCCTTTCACACTCCTTTTCTTCCATTCCATGAACTGCTTACTACCCACTTTCTCAAGTCCTTTTTTATTTTGTCTTGTTCCTCTTCTTGGTGGAAAAAGTGAGGCTAGTTTCTTGATAAGGCTGAGGTTGCTCTGCTACTGATTTTGGATATATAAAAAAAATTCCATTCTCACATTTTTTAATGTTTTATTAAGCTAAAATAGATTCAAAGAAAGGGTTAGATGATTGCATACCTGAGCTTTACCATTGATTTGTTTTTGTAGGTGATATTGAAGCTGTTGGTATGCATGTTGAAGTTGTCTTCGGTGGTTCTGAAGCTGCTCGGAAGTTGCATGTGATAATCTACTTGAGTTCCTTTTGGAGCTTCTAAGCACAAGAGGAGGAAGTCCAAGTTTGACTACCTTTAACCAGGGTGTTGACCAAATTTTATTTTTCTTCCAACTTGTTGTTTTTCTTCTTACAAAGGTTGGAGAGCACCTGCATTCATTAGAGAGAGATACATGGAGAAATGATTTTTTTTTTTTAAGGCCTACTAGTTGCCTCAATGAGGTTTTCCACTAGTAGGTCTCCCTAGGCACCTCAAAGGAGGTTTTCACCTAGGATATTTTTTTTTATTTTTTTATTTTTTTTCAATACAATGACCGCCTCATGGAGGTTTTCAATCAGTGGGCCAAGGCTTAGACGCCTCAAAAGAGGTTTTCACCTGACATTTTATTCTTCTTTCCTTTTTTTTATTCGTTTTCACTTTCCTACTCTACTTGAAAAAAACAAAAACTTTTTCAAGTATAGGAATACTTCCAATGGAGCCATGTATACATCAAGAATACAGATAAAATTAGGTGCACACTTGGAATGCAGGCTCTGACATGTACCTGAATATAAGAGAGGAATTGCTTTGACTAGGAATGTATCAAGTACTGTTGGAGAAGAGTGTGTTGTTGCAACTTAATTAATGTTTGGAACCATATGTCAATATAGTTGTGATGCCCTAGGTCCACTTGCTGATTTGGATCAGCTTGGAGGTCCTATTCTATTATGACAATAAAATCTTCCTCTTTTTGCTGATTGTTCTCTTGAACACATGGAGGAAATGTTGGTAAACATGAGAAAACTTTCTCAACATATGATTCTGATGCCGACTCTTCATCAAGTGTATCCCTTGATATTTTGATCTCCTCATTTGGATCTTCTTCTTCTTGATGTTGTCCTTCAATGACATTAAGAAAATATCTTCTTTTTAATACCTTCCTTGAACTAAGATGAATACCATCTAGATCAAGAGGAGATGTTTGGAAGTGTTGTACCTTAGCATTGTAAGTGAGATTAGATACTTCATTTTATGGGTTTGGAAATGGTGGTATAGGTAGTTGAGTGGGGGTGGATATGTGAGATGGATATGGTTGAGGTTGTGGTTGTGGTGGAGGTGGATGGTAGGGATTGCATGGAGTTTGGTATGGAGGATATTGAGGGAAATATTGAGGACATTGTTGATTTTCCCAATAAGGTCCTTGCCAACCATGTTTCCACGATTGTTTTTGGGGTTGAGATGGTCGAGGTTGCCAAGGAGGGAGTGTGTCCCAATTAGTTTGACATGGATGTGAATAAGCTTGAAATTTTGAATTGGTCCCTTGCATCATATCAATTTGACTAGGCTGCCAGGGTATCCTTGGAGCTACATAACATAGCTTCTTTGGTGATTGCCTTGCTCCATTGTCTTCCTGGTAAACTTCTTTAAACCTGGGGAATGATGGACAACATATAATAGCATATGATTCTGCATGGATAACAAAAATATCATCATCTTCTTTTAGCTCATTTTTAATTATTAACATTTCTACTTGTTAACTCAGATTGCTAAGAATTTTTGTTTTAAAGTTGTCAAGAAATTTCCAATTTCATCTTGCCTTACCAATGTTGAGGCAGATTTACTTACTATTTCCCTTCCTCTTGATATGCGCTTGCATGTTTCACAAATTTCTTCAAATAAAAATTGGTATACGTCTCCTCTACTCATGATATTAAGGATCTAAATCCACTCATCCCTAATTATTCTAAGTAAGAGGGTTTTTAGTGTGTCAAATCCCAGATGATGCAATTTTTCGTTCTTAACATTATACATGAAACTCTCTATTAAATCCTCAAGGCTCTCATATTCTTCTTGGTTCATTCTAAAAATTTCTTCTCTAAGATCATGATCTTTATATTTTTCTAGAAATATCTTTTGCATATCATTCCATGATCTTATTGAATTAGTACCTAGACTCATGAACCATTTAAGAGATTTATCCTTCAATGTTGCAGGAAACAATATCAATTTTTGAGTGTGTGATAAGTAGCCATAAGATATAAAAAGTATCTCAAATTCAAAGAGAAATTTTTTCGGATCCTCTGTCCTCATACCATGGAAGTTTGGAAGGAAAGATGGAGGGATTTTCTTCATATGTACATTGATGTCCATATCTTGAATGGGAAACCCAATAAGTTCTTCTTCATTTTCATCATATCCATCCATCTCTTCTACCTTCAAAAGTGTATGGTGATGTGGTTCTTACCGCACCACGTGGTTAAGTGGGGGGGAGGGGGGGTTGGTATTGGAGAAGTAATTTTAAAAAATTTCTAAAGTGTTCCTACTCCTATGAGGCATGAAAATCAGGTTTTTTGTATTTTTCAATATTTCAAAAACAACATGAAAAAGGAAAGAAGAAAATAATGCTAAAACATAATCCAAGCATCTACTAGACACCTCCTCGACAACGACGCCAAAAAGTGGTGAGCCCTGGTATTGCACCAAGAGTGCTGCAACTCCTAAGCACTACCCTACTTTACTTTACCAACCTGGGTTTTGTACAAACTTGGAGGTGATAGTGCTATATACATAGTAGATGCATTCTACTAATGTCATCCTCTTCAGCTCTACGAAAGGGTGCTACTTCTAGGGGTTCTCATTGAAGTCTTTCACACTTCAATGAAACTAAAATTAATTGCAAAAGGGAAATGACAAAAAGGAAGCTAAACTAAATTGTTGAAAGGAAATGACAAGAAAGAAACTAATTTGAATTGCATAAAGGAAATGATGGAAAGGAAAGTAAACTAAATTGTTGAAAAGAAATGACAGGAAGGAAACTAATTTAAATTGCAGAAAGGAAATGGCAGAAGAAAAACTAATTTAAATTGCAAAAAGGAAACTAATTTAATCCACACTTAACTTGGCCAATCAGATAAACACCCTACTTATCTTATGCTCTATCTATGTAGCTATTCACGACCTGGTTCTAATTTGAAGAGATTTTTCTTTCATTTTGGGGAAAAAAGGGGATGTTAATGGAGCGCTTGAACACATGGGACAAGTCTTAGATAAGTGAAAAGACGGGTTTAAACCTTATAAAAACTTTATAGCACAAAAATCATTTGGAGCGGGAGGCTTTTAGAAATGAGATGATGCAACTGCGATGGAAGGACAGAAGTGCGATATGCGATATGCGATATCGCAATTTCAATATCACAAAGTTGGAGGAGTAGCGGAAGTGATGTTCGAAAGCGAGAGAGAAATGTGAAATGCGATGGGGTAAAAACTGCGAAATGCAAAATAAGATGGGTGAGGTGGTGTTGGGACCATGGTAGAGTACGACAACGATATCACAATCGGCGTTGGGAGCAGTAGGTGTTAACGGGAACTAAATAAAAACTATGATTTGTGATTTGCGATGAGTCAGATGACGTGGCTATGGGACTGATGGCAAAGTGTGATGAAAATATCGAAATCGACATCGGGAGCGATAAGTATTAACAAGGAACAGATAAATATTGCGAAATTTGATTTGCGACAGGATAAAGATTGAAAAATACAATTTGCGATTTGCAGTGTGGTGGAGTACGGAGTGATAACGCAATCAGCGTTGGGAGTGGTAAGTCTTTAAAGGAAAAAGGAAAAATATTTGAAATGCAATTGAAATGTATGGTAGCAGGAAGTTAGAGGAGCAAAGGAAAAGGTCCACTTTGATGGCTTTTCAAGCATTTTGTGAATGAAAAGGCACAGAATGCAAATAAGAGGAAAAGGAGGGAAATGGAGAAGTAAAAGTGAGGTTTAGAAGTGTAACACAAAGGTGGATAGGGACTGGAAAATGAAGCAGAATGGATTAATAATGTCTCTGGGGCTTTTGATGCTTATTCCTGCAAAAAACCCTAGGGATTCATGCATGGAAGAAATAGAAAGAATGCGTGATAAAAAAACAGTGATTGAAAGATATGAGAGGGGAAGGATTGACCACATATTTTGGGTTTTTCCTCTACTCTATTACTCTTGTAAGAAAATGAAGAACTACAACTGCAAACTGAAAGAAAAAACTAAACACCAATGAAACTATCAGAAGCAGAACTAACTAAATGACAGAAACAAAACTAGCTAAATGACATAAAGGAAAGAATGAAAACAACAAAGAAGCTGAGGCACATGGGTTGGGCCCTAACCCATGAGCCCAGCTCTCTAGAACTAGATCAATAAAAAGTCATTTGAATACTCATTGCATTAAAAATACAATCTTATTACATCTCAAAGGTCTTAAACAACAAAAGCCTAAGAGAATGGAAAAATGAATGGCATGGGATGGAATGGAATGGACTGCATCGAATGGACCAGAATCCACCCTAATTAGCTCTTGATCAGCTTTATTTATCCTCAAGGGCAGCTACCAACAACTCCCAAAAAATAGGTAATGAGTCCACTTGACTCCAAGTGAAGTATGTCTTGAGTGTACTTGGTCTTGAGTTGCCCTGTTGCGTCTGGAATTCGAATTGCTGGAGGGGATCTCATGAGGATCCTTTGGCTTCCTTTGAGAGTTAAGGAGGGTGGAAAACCCCCTTAAATCTCTCCAAGATTTCTCCCGAATTTCCTAATATTGTGCTCCTTTATTCTTCATCCTTGATCTTCTAGTGGCAGGGAGCAAGTCCGTAAATTATCTCTTTCTCCAAATCTGCATAATCTGCCCAATATTCTCACAATATTCTAAAAAGAAAACCAATATTAGGAAAAAATATGCAATTACCTTTAAACCTTCCTAAGAAAATATTAAAGCATAATAAAACATTATTAAGTTCAGAAGGAGAGATTTAATATATCTTTTCATGTGCATAGGAAAGTTAGATGGGCCTATGAAAGGTTAGATGGGCCTTAATTTATGTCTAATTTAGAGGCCCATCACATCTGTTACACAACAATTTTTCACTGCCACTATACTCCCAGTTTCCGATCTTGGAGACCCCTAACAGTGACCCTTCTGTATATTTTCCATAATGAAAATGTGCCATTATATCCCTTGCAGCATATTGAATAAACTCTATGTTGACCAATTATGAAGTAGCTCCTTAAAAACACGGTTATATGGAGTGGCACACCCTCTACGTGTCTTGCTCATGTCGATGGCTCTTTTTTGGTTTGGGGAAGCGCCGATGGGTGCTAGAATGAGAATCATACCCACGCTGATCCTCTTCTGGATTTTTTTTTTTAAATGGAAGTGAAGCTTCGAGATCTAGAAGCTTCGTGGCAGAGAGTTGGTTGTTGTTTCCTAAGGATAGAGTTGAGATTCTCCCTTTGGGCTTCTTATTACTACAAAAGTGGAACCACCCAAAGGGATAAACCATTTCCCCACCTTAGGTGGATCCATGTTCCCTATTCCCTTTCTATAAAATGGACATCCTCCCATACCTCTTCTAGTTCAAACAGAGATAGAAGAAAAGAATAGAGATATTTTTTGCTATAGGCATGGAGCGAGAGTTGAGACCTTCGGCTCCTTCGTATCAAGTTGAAACGAGCGCTTTGGAGACGTGCATGAATCCGGACCTGTTGAAGGAGAGCTGTGACATCAAGGCTCAGGTTGTAACTCCCCCTCTCTATATTAATATAATACAATTGATTCTTGCTTTCCATTCTCGTCTTTAATGTATGATTGGATTTGTTGGGGCCCTTGTTTGGGCATGTAGAGGAAAAGGAGCAGAAATAATGGGCCACAGAGTCAAGAAAACCAATTGAAACTGAAGCGATAGGAAACGATAGGAAACGATTGACTCGAGACGAGTCAAAAGGATGTGGTTAGGGCCTGTTGGGGCCCTTGTTTTGAAATTAAACATTTTTGTGTTGCGAAGAATAGGTGGCAGAGCACAACCACGGTAGACAGAGAGCTGTCATGGTTGCGAAGAGGTGAAGGGCAGGTGGCATGACTATTGCGAAAGTAGGTACAGATGGAAAAGGGAAGCGACAGAAGACAATCAGTGGGACTCCCAGCAATCAGGGAAAGTAGCAAACAGTCGAGCAGAAAAGAAGGAAGAACTCTCAATCGCGCTGGTGATGGAAAAAATAGGCAGCCGATCAGCAGAAAGGAGGGGTTGGCTCAGTAGGGATCAGGGAGTAGGAGTCATAGGGGAGCTGTGTTCATGTTGTTCTGTTCTCTCTCTCTCTCTCATTGTTCTGTTCTGTTCTATATCTTGTACTACGATTGTAATCAGTTCTACCATGCACACTCTCAGGAGTGTTGTAATAGTCTTTTGTTGTTAATGCATCACTTTCTAATATAAGGCTGTTGTTCTGAGTTATGTCATGGGTTATGGTTTAGTGGCATACACGGCTATTTTGAATTTTTTCTTATCATTCTTATAAGGTTTACGAGTATTGTTATCTGTCTGGTAATTACACTTAATCGAAGTACTTAAGTTATGGATGGTTTATGTATTTACCATAATTGATCGATACCTGACCCAACCCCAGCCTTATTAAGGTCGCGGCATGCCTCGGGTGAGACACTCTATTCATTAGAGCAGGGTGAAAATGTCGGCGTTGTGCTAGACTACTGCGGTAACCCTTGTTGGCCACCTTTCCGAACATGGGTCTCCCTCCTGAGACCTCGTTTATTGCCAACAAATGGTTCCGTTGTCGGGACCCGAAATCTCATTCTGGAGTTAGATAATTGTATCACGGATCTTCAAGAAAGAAATACGGAAATGGTGGGATGACCATCTTGGCCAATTCATAGCTCAGCAAGAGGAAGTGAGACAGAAGAAAGAGACGATTGTCAAGAACCAGATTCTCTTCTCTAAGTCCGCCAGTGATATTTATGAGATATTTTGGGGAAATTTTTGTGAGGAGCTCTACAACTGGTTGCAAAGATTACAGATCAAGGCAGTCCCGAGAGGGTTGAATACCGTCTGTCGCAAGTGGGTGCACTCAGACCTGGTAGCACTCCATTGTCTAGATACCGAGTTGACCCGAGCTGTAGATTTCTAGGTGCAATCTACCTTGGAAGGATACATAGTAGAGTTCGCAGCTGAATTCTACCAATCTTTCTCAAAAGAAGAGGACGTATTCAGATCAGGGTTGCATGGAGGTTTGCTGAGAGAGATCCCTCTGTGGATTAAGGCGTTGATGGTGGACGAAGGACTGATGGAGTTCCAAAAAGCTGATATGGAGACCTAAACCTCCAGTACTGGGGGAAGGGACTGAAGGAGAGATGATACAAGTAAGATGAAAAAGGGGAATAGGGATATGGATGCCGAGACCTCCAGTAGGTTAAGGGAACGACGAGCACATTGGAGGGTGCAACTTTCCGAGAAGTGGTGAGAAAAGGCTATGAAATAATTGGAAATACAACAAGGAAAAGGGAAAGAAAAGGGAGAGGCGCCTCAGACGACGAAGCAGATGGAAGGTTAGACAGGTTCCCAGGATATAGGGGGGGACCACCAAGGAAGTGCGATAGGTGTATAGGAGCCTAGCCCTAGTAGAAAAGGGAAAGGAATATGACAGAAATGACGGGCGCCCCGAGGAGACATCCGATGTAGAGTTGCATGTTGCAATGGAGCAGTTATTCCAAGAAAGGCCGGCACCCATAATCCCAGGTAACTCTATTCCCCAAAGCTCAAGTAGCTCTAATCCCGACCTTCCCCTGGTACTCTATCAGCCACTAGGTGAAATTTTTGCTAAGTTACGGGAATTAAGTAAGCCAAGTAGCATTCAGTCCACAGCAGTAATACACTCTAGCAACCATACTAGTACTACCATTTCACAACCGAGAGTAAGGGGATTTGTTCTAGTAAGCTCCACACAAGGAAACATGGCAGGATCATTTACTCAGTACCCAGAGTTTTCGGGAGGGGTAATGACGATGTGGAGCAACACTGGTACCTATATGAGGCCATATGGAGGGCTCGATAGACACCAGACACAGGTAAGTTGGTAGAATTTCAAACTACTCTCTGGGAGAGATCTCTATGCTGGTTTATAAAGTGGTCTGAGACTCATCAGAATCCAACATTAGATGATGTAAAAAGGGATTTTATGAAAGAGTTCAAATTACGCCAAACATATCAACAGGGTTTATCCGAGATGTGGGAGATCAAACAGTGATAAGGGGAAACTCCATGGGATCTGATGAGAAGATTCAAGGATGTGGTTGGAAAACTCAGCTACCCGATCGATCCCAACCACCAAAGGGATTGGTTTATCAAGGCCCTTCTCCCACTGACAAGGACCCCGCTGACACAGCAAAAGATCGAGATGTTGCAAGATGCATTAGAATGGGCCATGAAGATAAAGGCCATGGCGGGATACTCACAAGAGTTTATAGGAGGTGCATCAACTCAGGACCCTTCCATACTGGGACTACAACATCAAATAGCTAGCCTGACAGAAAAAATAAAGGAAATTCAACCCCTGTGTCTAGCGAGGCCAAATGTATGGTGTACGCACTGTCTAATGGAAGGACATGTGGTAACCGAATGTCCTTGATTACAAGGCTAGAATGTGGGAAAACGAGCAACAAGGGCACAAGGAGCTCCACCAGCAGGAGGGGTCACGCAAATAAATACCCAAGGATTATATCCGCCGCAACACCCATACACGGGGTTCCCTGCACAACAAAATTCAGCAACGACTGAGTATTGCGAGATCTGCAAAAGTGTGGGCACTCACCCCGTCTATGCCCCATATTGAAAAAGTACTCCAATTTCCTGAACAACGTATACTGTGAGTTCTGTGCATCTACCACGCACAACAAAGAGCAGTGCAGAGCTCTGGATGCTTTGGCAGAACGGTTAGACAGACCTTCATATGGAGTGAATGAGGCTCCTATAGGACAAGGAGGAGGCATCAGAGGAGGCTGAGCGGGAGGAAGAGGACCAGTATGATGCTACAACTGTGACCAAGAGGGCCACGTGGCTAGGGAATATCCACTTCCTAGAAGACCCTGGTGCTCTTAGTGCAGGGTTAATACGCATGCAACAGAAGACTACCTAGAGCTCATCAAAAGATGGAAGAAAGGGCTAGAGAAAGAGAAAAAAATCTAGTAAACGCTGAGCCAAGAATAATCGAGGCTCAAACCATGCAGAGTGTAGCTCTAGTGACGCGGGGAGGAAAATGAACCGAGGAATATGCACAAAGGATGGACCCGATAAAACTGGTAAGACCAATATCTCCAAAGCCAATATTCAAGCCAAAGAAACAGAAGTAATTCTTTCAAGAGGCAGCAGAAGCATTTTCCCAACTTGGGGGAAGCAAAGGAATCAAAATTCCCCGACCAAAGGAAGAGGATGAAAACCAAGCCAATACAAGCACTACAATTGGAGAATGGTTCCATTTATTTCTAAAAATTGTTAACAATGCACTCATGCTGGAACAATTAAAACAGAACCTGGAAAGGGTAGTGCAGAAGACAACGGATCCAGGGGAATCATCTGGCACAACACATAAATATATACAAAGAGTGAAGAGAAATAATAGAAGGACGGGAAAATATTTCCAGGTGAATACTCGAGTCACGGGATTCCAAATCAAGGACACAATTCTTGATCTAGGGTCCGGCGTAAATATCTTGCCTAGAAAAACATGGGAAGCGTTAGAGAAACCAAGACTAACATACTCACCAATTCAACTCCATATGGAAAATGAAGACTGCATTGTGCCCATAGGCAGGATGGAGGAGGTCGAAGTCGACGTTGTGGGAGTAAAGACGTACATGGACTTTGAGGTCATCGACATTATAGGAGACAAATATCCCTATCCAACATTACTGGGGATCGACTGGGCTTTTGAAAACTATGCATTAATAGATTTAAAGAAGGAAATGATGATCTTTGAGGATGGAGAGGTCAGAGTCACCCAGCCACTCGACCCATATCAAGATCCTCGATACATTAATTCTGTCGATAACAGAGAAGATGCTCAGCTTCTCGACCATCTTTATCAAATGACTGGAGGAAAAAGGGAAGATTACATCAACCCAAAGGCGAGAGGATCGGTGAGCTGGAGGAGCATTCAAAGCTCAGACTTGGGCTCAGAGATAGTCTGGGAGGATTGGCAGCAAGGGGGATATGAGACCAGCACAAGGAGATGTGCCACCATTAGAAGAATCAATTGGATCGGGACTGAGGTAAGAGGTTACCCAACCTTGTCCGATATGAACGTTGTAAATACTTTCATTATCAAAACATAAGACAATGTACCGAAGGATCAGAGGGTCCTGCTCATGGATGTGGCCTTGCAATCCATGGCTGCAAGATGGTGGAAAAACCACCGTGACTCACCGTCATGATGGGACATAATTTCAGCAGCATTGAAAGCCAGGTTCAAGGGAGAAGGACCCCAATGCACTCAAAAGTTCCAGGGGAATTCAGACCCCGCAAATCATTTGAAGAAGTGTGAAGATCAATGGAAAACTGCAGGATACCCGCATGAGCTGTGGGTCCACAAATTTATACACTCCCTCGATAGGATTCCATAGGCTTGGTACCTAATGGAATAGAGGAAAAGGGGAACTAGCAATTGGCAAGAAGTTACGAAGAAGTTTACACAGTGATTCTTATTTGAAGGAAAGATAGATATAGTTACCCAAGTGGTACAGGCCATTAAAAAAGCACTGTTCTTCCCAGAGAATCAGGAGGAGGAAGAGCAACCACTCCTTAACCAAAACATCTGATAGTCAGTAGCATGCAAGAAAATAGACAATGAAATGGATGATGATAATCTAGAGGGACTTCGACATCTATACTTTGAAGAAAAATAGGGAGAATGGAATATTCAGGAAAACTTGACAACTGAGGGAATCCATTTGCTCCCCCTCAAAGCTAAGAAAATGAATATTGGGACCGAAGAGAAGCCCAAATTAGCATCGATCGGGGACTATTGGGATGCTGAGACGACTAAGGAAATATTCAGTCTACTACAGGAATATGAGGACTTGTTTCCGTCGTCCTTAGCCGACTTGAAATGAATGAAAGGGGACCTAGGATAAATTCATATAATACTAAAGCTTGATGCAATACCAATCAAACACAGGCCCTATCGATTGAATCCAAGGGTAAAGGAAAAGGTTAAAGAGGAAATCGAAAAGATGTTGAAGGCAGGGTTGATATTCCCAGTAGAGGAAGTAGAATGGGTAAGTCCCATAGTTATACAGAGCAAAAAGGATAAGGTGGAAATCTGAGTCTGTGTTGATTATATAAGATTGAACAATAACTGTATACATGACCCATTCCCCACCCCGTTCAGTGATGAAGTCCTAGACAATGTTGTGGGAACAAAGCATATTATTTTATAGATGGATTCTTAGGGTACCATCAAGTCAGGATAGTCAAGGAAGATAATAAAAAGACAACCTTCACCACCGAATGGGGCTCCTTCGCATACCACATAATGCCATTCAGCTTGAAAAATGCGCCAGCAGTATTTTCGCACATTTTCATAGCAACATTCCACAACTATATCCACAAATTCCTAGAGGTCTCTATAGACGAATGGAACATCTACATCCTGTTGAAATACCATGCCACACTACTGAGAATTATTTTTGATAAGTGTAGACAGCTACATAACTCATTGAACCTAAAGAAGTGCATCTTTGCGGTGCCATTTGGAACATTGCTCGGACACGTTGTATGCAAACAAGGAGTTTGCGTAGATCCAACAAAGGTGGCAGTCATAATAAACATGGAAGCTCCAGAAACTGTGAAACAATTGAGGTCACCGTTAGGCCATACAAGTTATTATAGGTGATTCATCCAGAACTATGCGAAGATAATAGCCCCATTGGAGAAGTTGTTACAAAAATCGGAACAATTCAACTCGACAGAAAGTTGTGCAACGGCCCTAGACACCTTGAAGGAAAAATTGGCAAGTGCGCCAATATTGGTTCATAAGATTGGGACAAACAATTTCATGTCCACATTGATGCTTCAAGCATCGCACTCAGAGCGGTTCTAGCCCAACCAGGGGACACTACAGTTGATCACCTAGTGTACTTCGCAAGTCGGAAACTATCAACAGCGGAACGGAACTACACCACGACAGAAAGGGAAGAACTAGCAATGGTGTACTCCCTCCAAAAGTTCCGCCACTACCTGCTAGGAGGAATTTTCAAGATTTTTACAGACCATTCAAATCTGAAGTATCTAGTGAACAAATTGATTTTAGAAGGAAGGATATGCAGATGGATCATACTCTTTCCAAAATTCACCTTCGAGGTGATAGTCAAACCTGGGCGATTGAATGTGGGACCATACCACCTGTCAAGCCTGGAAACCAGAGAAAATGAAGGATCTCTAGATGATCAACTACCAGACACTGATCTTTTCAGGGTAGAAGCCATCCCAAAGTACCTGGATCAGATCGCGACCTACCTAACCACAGGACAATGCCCAAAGGAATATACCGCAGGGAAGAAGAAACACCTAGTAGTCTAGGCCGCAGAATACCAGCCCATCGCAGGACACTTGTACAAAATGGGGTTGGACCAGATCTTACGAAGATGTGTCCTAGACCACAAGAGGGAGGCCATATTATGGGAGTGCCACTCTGGAGTTGCGGGAGGACACGTAGGAGCCAAACCGATGGCTAGAAAAGTACTACAGGCGGGCTTATGGTGGCCGACAGTACACATTGACAGTAAGGAGTTCGTAAAGAAATGTGATGTTTGTCAGAGAACAGGACATCCATCACATAGAGATGAGCTTCCACTACACCCAGTAAAAGCACTACAACCATTCGAGAAATGGGCAGTTGATTTTATAGGCCCGATTGCGCTTGTGGCAAGAAACTCGCAGGCCCGGTATATCATCACTGCAAACAACTATTTGACAAGATGGGCAGAGGCAATGCTTGTGAAGGACTGCATAGCCAGCACAGTGGCACGCTTCATATTTGAGAACATAATCAGCTGATTTGGTTGCCCGAAAATTCTAACCAGTGATTAGGGTACGGATTTCATCAATGCCACCATTAAATTCCTGCTCGAAAGCTTCATGGTAAAACATCATAGGAGCATCCCCTATCACCCATAAGCTAATGGCATGGTAGAGGCATTCAACAAAATCCTTGAAAAAGGATTAACAAAAGTTTGCAATGCTCAACGAGACGACTGGGATGAATGTATACCAGCAACTTTGTGGGCATACTGGACGACTGTCAAGAGACTCAATAAGCAAATGTCGTTCCAACTTGTGTACAGAAGAGAGGTCGTAGTACCAGCAGAGTTTGCAATACCCAACCTCCTAATTACAACCTCACTCCAGCTATCAGAAGAAGAATCCTTGAAGGACATATTACAGGAGCTGCAGGGGCTGGAAGAAGATAGGTTTTTAGCAGAATTCGACTAAACTATCCAAAAGGAGAAACAAAAAGCATGGCACAATTGCCACATCAAACACAAAAATTTCAAGGTTGGTGGAAATTTTTTACTATACGATAGCAGGTACCAAAGGTTTCCAGGGAAACTGCAAATGCATTGGCTAGGACTGTATCATGTAATCAAAATCAAAGAGTCTAGAGCAGTGCGCTTAGCACAGCTAGATGGCCAAATACTGCTAGGATGGGTGAACGGCGCACGCCTCAAACCCTACCACGAGTAAGTTCTGCATTTTTTTTCAAATAAGCTCTCACAACTGAGAGAATTCAGTAGAGTAGAGTAGGCTAGAATAGATCGAGTCAATAACTCTCTCACACCTGAGAAGAGCTTAGATAGGATTCCCAATAAAGATATTTCACAGCATAAGAAAAATTCACTGTTGCGTTGTGGAGACTGCAGCGCAACCGATTGTGGTCGGGGAGATCAGGTCCAACATGTCAGCCACGTCAGAAGGAAAAACATGTCAAGCATCATTCCATCATCATTACTCATAGCACCCATGTCAGTCTGTAGGATTACTAAGATTTGAAAAATAATTGCCATAATTAGCATCACCCATACTGCAATAAATTTGCCATAATAAGCCATAACCATCACCTGTCACATCTACCCAAACCTCGAAACCATAGTCAGCTTGGTCAAAACCCACCTCAACCTGGTAACTAATCGCACGATTATAGCTGTGGGGAAAGGCAGGGAAAATTAATTAGTTATGGGGTCTTATCAACCTCATGCGTGCCAATTACTTAAATAACCTGCATGAAAAAAAGTGTGAGAATGCCGGAGAAGTCTGAATTAGAATCAGAAATAGCAAATGCAGCAAGGGAAACGTTGCCAGAGAAAGAACAAGGAAGGAGTCTAGAAGAAGGGATTCATAAGGGAAGAGGAGGAATAGTATTGCAAGGTTTCGTTGATTAATACTGACCTCACAAACTCCTTCCAATTCCCAGCAATGAAGAAACAAGTCTACACGGAGAATTATGTAATAGAGGCGGGGCAACAAGCATAAAGAGTACTTCCAGCTTTCAGAGGTGTGCAGCAATCCACCATACTAAACCTACGGAACCTTTCAGTGTTTAGCACTACAGGAGCTGCAATGCAATGCACCAAGTTTTTACTAAGCAAAATTCAGAATGGGTCGCTCTGGCTGGGAAGAGAGATCCCAATTCATGTTGAAGACATTCATAGATTGACTGGGTTGTCACAGGAGGGGAGAGACATCTCTACAGCTTTCCAGATGGTGTCCAAGAGAGCAAAGAAAGTCGGGGACATGGAATACTACAAAAAGTACGACACCAAGAGACGGGGAAAAGGAGCTAAGATATACTTAATCAACAACCCGGTGATCAAGTTTTCGTGTTACTTGATCGCAAGAAAAACAATGAGACATTATACAAAAGGGGAATGCACGCTAGACACTATCTTAGTTGCGGAGCATTGTCTCCAGGGGGCACAATTGAACTAGTGATCGTTTCTACTTAATGAATTGCTTGAAGCATGTGAGGACAACTACAGGAGGGCCACAGGATTCATCTACGGGTACCTTGTCATGGCGTTGACCATGTGGAAATGGAAATTTCGAGGAATAAGGCAACCACTGGAAGTGGTGCCAGGCCAACCACTTGCAATAAAGTTCACACCCTAGAAAACATCAGGGGACCCCAGCTCGAAGGAGGTGAACGAGGAGACGTTCAACTTCTGGTACAGCCAGATGGTGGACATCGCGATGAGCCAACAACGAGTTCCATGGACTCTACTAGACAACTATGCAACGCAAATATGGTTTGGGGTTAACCATAAGTAGACTTACATCTGGCCAGCCTGCATGCCGGAGTCAACCTTCGAGATGAGGTTGTTGAAATTCTAAATTGATGAGAAAACTTTTCACGTAGAGGTATGCTCCTGGCCCGGGGTAGAAATGGAGATAAGAAGCGGACTCTACATCTACTCGTTCAATGGCATGCTGCTAGACCTGTTGCCGACAGAGACAACAGAGGAAGCGATGGCTAGGATGTCGTGGCTACAACTAACTCCAATCATCGAGCAGCTAAATACCAAGGTACAGAGCTTTAACCGGGTGGTAAAAAATTTAACTCATGATTCTCCTGTGTTTCCTACATTTACAGAATTTTAGGCAGAAAATGCTGCATCCTCTTCCATTCCAGTCCCCCTAGTCGCCACCCTACCATTGGACTTGTTTACCTCACCACCTGTAGCCACCACAGATCTAGTCAGGAAAACTAAAGCCTCGAAGCCACCTGTAGCCACCCCCAAGGCAAGGAAGGTGAGGTTCACAATGTTCAACCAAGTCATTGATCTGATAGGGGAAGATCAAGCGCAACGTATGGACACAGGGGTCCCAATCAGAGAAGAGCCTGTAACAGAACCCCAGATGACTCAGGAACTACCTCCCATAAACCCCTATTATTTTCTCAACTTCTGTATATCACCTCTTCGCACTCACCAACCCTCAGTCACCACCTCATTCACTTCCAAAGATCACCCATATCGCCCAGCCTCTACATCAGCCACCATATCTGACCTAGTCAAGGTGAAAACTAAAACAAACGGAGATGTCGAGACCGAGGTTAACTCGGATACAGAAATGATACCTGAGGTTACCCAAACCCTGGTTGGACCAAGTTGTTTTTAGGAACTTTTAAGGCAAGACACATATTTTTTTGAAGACGTAGCAACTCAAGCTGAAGAGCTGAATCCATTCCAGCAGGCAAGGCTGATACTTCAGCGAGTCCAACCCAATATAAGCATGGGTAACCCTAGTGGTCTAGTGCCACAACCAACTCAACCGCAGTCACCACAAGAGCACTTAGCAAGATCCATTTCCAAGGGTCAGCCGCTCCAAGAATGACAACCGAATCAAGATATCTCTGGAGCCGAAAGTGTGCAGACCTGGGGAAAGGCCCAATTGTATAATTTCATTCAGAAGGCAGCGCAGTAGGTGGAGGGGTTTCACACAAAAATTCAGTAGAGGTTCGAGCAACAACAAGTACATATTATCGCACTTAATGAAGAGTGTGAACAACTGAGAACCGAAAAAACCCAACTCCAGGGCCAACTGGACACGGTGACCAAGGTCTTCCAGGAACACTGGCCCATGGTGATAGCCCACAACAATCAGATACCAAGTGACTTGATAGAGGACGACGTAGACAAATGGTCCATTCACGTCCGCATGGCCTGTTCGAATCTCAACAGAGAAAACAAGGAGCTAAGGGCCACATTGGAGGCTAGGCCTGCGCTGCTGGACCTGGCCGTCATTTACGCTGAGAAAATCACAGAGCGACAGACCCAGATCGTCAGGATGCAGGAAATTCTGAGTACTGCAGCCAAGGAAGCGTATGACCTACTGAAGGGTCTACAAGAATGCTCCACCTCTCTTGCTTTAAAGTCACAGCCAGTTTCAGCAAAGCTACAACAATTGTCAAAACAGATTCAGGGGACCACAGACCTGGACGGACTCGACCAATTGTATGCTCAAGCAGAGGAGCTTGAAGCCCAGATACAACAGATTGAGGAAAATTCAGCCACAGCAAAACAAGCCCTACGGGAGCTCAGGCAGTTGGTGAAGACCACAACACAAGAAATACAGCAAATAGTTGTCGAGGCCAATGTCCAGATCTCAAATGTCTTTGACAATCTATCGACCGTCGCGGGAGAAGAGGAGGTCACCCAGATCACAACAGAAGCGGACTTGCTTATGCAAGGATGGCAGCAAGCCATTGACAACTTCCGAGAGCTGAAAGCTTCCACACTAACAAAGGTCCCAGAGTTGGGGCCCTTGTTTGGGCACTCAAAGGAAAAGGAGCAGACAGAACGGGCCACAGAGTCAAGCATACCAATGGAAACCAAAGAAGCAGGAAACAATTGACTCGAGACGAGTCAATAGGATGTGGTCGGGGCCTGTTGGGGCCCTTGTTTTGAAATTAAACAGTTTTGTGTTTCGGAGAACAGGTGGCAGAGCGCAACCACGGTAGATGGAGAGCTATCATTGTTGCGAAGAGGTGAAGGGTAGGTGGCACAACTGTTGCAGAAGCAGGTATAGATGGCAAAGGGAAGTGGCAGAAGACAATCAGTGGGACTCCTAGAAATCAAGGGAAGCAGCAAACAACCGAGTGGAAAATAAGGAAGAACTGTCAGTCGCGTTGGCGATGGAACAAATAGGCAGTTGATCAGCAGAAAGGGGGGGTTGGCTCAGTAGGGATCACGGAGCAGGAGCCATAGGGGAGCTCTGTTCATGTTGTTCTGTTCTCTCTCTCTCTCTCTCACATTGTTCTGTTATGTTCTATATCTTGTACTGCGATTGTAATCAGTTCTTCCATGCACACTCTGAGGAGTGTTGTAATAGTCTTTTGTTGTTAATGCATCACTTTCTAATATAAGGCTACTGTTCTAAGTTCTGTCATGGGTTATGGTTTAGTGGCATACATGGCTATTTTAAATTTTTTCTTATCATTATGATTAGGTTCACAAGTATTGTTATCTAGCTGGTAATTACAATTAATCGAAGTACTTAAGTTATGGATGATTTATGTATTTACCATACTTGATCAAAACCTGACCCAACCCGAGCCTTAGTAAGGTCTTGGCACGCCTCGGGTGAGACACTCTGTTCATCATAGCAGGGTGAAAATGTCGGCGATGTGCTAGACTACTGCGATAACCCTTGTTGGCCACCTTTTCAAACCTAGGTCTCCCCCTTGAGACCTCGTTTCTTGCCAATAGGATTTCTAGTTCTCCTTGATCAAATAGGTAGATTTATTGTGCGAGATATATGTTATTCTTTCACGTTTGTTGTTGTTTGTTCTCTTGTGTAGGTAACTAAGCGCTAGAAATAGCAAGGATCTCACTACGGAGCACAAAGGATCAAATAATTCAAGCAAGGAACAACATCAGAATGAGGTAGGTGATCTATTCACAATCTGCATCCATTTGAAATCTAGGAAAGTAGGCTTCTAATTGTTCCATGTTGTTACTAGACCCATCCTAGGGCTAGGATAACAAATTGGCGACTCCGCTAGGGAGTGCTAGCCTTTAAGTCTCCTGTTTTTTATTTTTATTTTTTATTTTTTGTCATAAATTTTCATCGAGTGTCCATCTCCTTGTCTCTCTAGTTTCTGTAACTTCTTACTGACATTTATCTCTCTGGTGAAGTGATAAGCCTTGTGTCAATTTAGCAAACCCTTTTATTTTCAAGTCTTCTCCTCTATCGGCGCTAGTATTGCTCTGGCAGTCACGCCAATCGACGTTGAATGCATTTGCACATTAACGCTTTTCCTCTTCCAGCACGTGTTTCAGCTTAATAGCCACACCGATTTCTGTGTATAAGTTTTTAGGGTTTCATTCTATTAGTCAGCTAGTGGGTCTTATCCTTTTGGGTTCTCTTTGTTGTTTGAATAGCTCTTGTCATTCTCTATTGAGCGAGATTTTTTATTGAAGTTTCACATCTTTGGTTTTCTCTTTTGCAAAGATTATGCATCCTTGTCATCCTAGGGTTTCTAGGTGTTTTCGAGTGATCCGAGCGGTTGCTTGCTTTGTTGATTTCCATATTTATTATTGAATCAAGTCTTGTCGTATCTTTCAGGATTTAGTTTGATTGAGTTTGTCTTTCGGTCGGTTCTCGTGAGTATAATTTTCGAGTGTCAACCTTGAGAGCATTTGAGTTTCTTTTTGCTATGAAGCATAGATCAAAATTGCTTTTTTTCGACTGAAATTTGTTTTCTTTGAGTGATTGATTAGTGTGTAAATGAAGAGTCTTGTTTTGAGGAAATTGTTTGGGTCTCTCTTTGATTTTCGAATCTTTGCCTCTTGTATGCGTTTTGAGATTTCATTAGTTCTCAAAGCATTGTTGTTGTTTTGCATTCTACATTTTGGATTGTGCTTATAAGAAAAATACAAAAATATTTTTTTTGTTTCATTTCACTTTAGAAAATGAAAAGTTTCATTTTGATTCACTTCTAAGTGCATTTAGTGAAAGGAAAGAAATTGTAAAGTTTTTGTTTCGCTTTAAGATTGTGCACTTGAAGAGAAAGGTGAATGTCATTCCATGCATTTTTTGTTTTCTGCATTGATTGCATGAGTTTCCTTCTCCTTCATTAACGTAGTTTTCATCAAAACGAATGATTTATTCTCTAATTTAGTTGCATATTAGGGATTCAGGTGACATCGGTACGACTTTAAAACCGAGACATAATTAAAGATCAACCTTAAAATTTATTCAATCAACCTAAGGACCATTTGGAACCTTATGAATCACATTTATAGGTCTAGACTAGAGACATGTTCCAGTGCCGTTAAGCATAGGATTTGTCACTAACAGTATGTGTTACAGCCTGGGGGTGATATATCGTCCCGCATTTGGAAATATATTGATGTATGAAAGTATGTTTTGGGACGCTCTCATTGAATGGTTACACATCAGACAACACTACTATGGATTTGGAATCCCACGTACTGTCGCGTATATTTTTGGAGATGCCATTAGGCTGTAAACCTACCATAGGTAGCTGAGTCGGATGCCTTGTAGACATGATACACCAAACAAAACATTTGGGGAGATTGGTTGCCATACATTAATTCCTTGATCATTTCTCTTTCATTTGATCACCAAGGTGTATATTGCAATTCACAGCTACCTGGTAATCCTTTTTCCTAGCTTACCCCTTTTTGATTTATTTCATTTTTCTAAAATTAATTTCCCACTATCACATGGATTACCTATTAGACCATTTATGGGCCACATCATGAGTAACTCCTTATAAATATTATGTTTAAAGCCTTGAAATAATCATATTTTTCCTCTCCTAATTTTTTAGATAATATCATCATGGCTGAACCATCAAGTTTAGTTTCCTCTGCGTCGTCCTCTTCTGAAGAGACATTGTCACCTACCTCTTCTGAATCTTTACCTTCGGCTAGGAATCAAACTGATGAGTTCACCCTCGTTCTGGGTATCCAACCTGTTGCTACTCGATATCCCGCTGATGTGCTAGTAGGCTACATTGCCTAACCTCCAAATCTATTATTTGATCCCATTGAAATCTCCCCTCAGCATCCATATAGTCTGTACGATACACCTGGTGTGCCGTTTCTACATTCGCCGCGTCCATCTCATACTGCTGCCCATTAGTTATTCTCGATAGCTTCTGAAGGAGAGGTTTCATCTCCCTTGGAGGATTAAAGCACCATCAGTGGCGTAGATAAGTCTTTGTTTGAGGGACCTCAATTCCCTCCTGAGGGTTTTCCCAATGTGGAGACCTCTCAACCTTCCACCCAGTCATATATTCCACGTGATTACACCTCGTTAGGACACATGGTCTCGAGTATGTTGAGTGCCATGCCTTTGTATTACAATACTATTTGGAAGAATACCAAGGTATATTCCCCTAGTTCGAGTGTTTCTAACATGTCTATCTCCGTCCCTACTCAGACTATAATTACGCCTACTCCCGCAAAGGAAAATGTTTGCGTAGGTGCTTCAGCGAATCCTGTCAGTGTTCCTACGTTGTTTCCATCGACTTCGATTTCTGGTGGGGGTCATACCCTGTCAAATGTTTCCCAATTCTCCATTGGACCATCTATGAGTGGAACTCAAGCTCACATCCCAGGTTCCTCTCAAGCTGTTGGTAGCATTCTTATGTCTGTTGGATCATCTGGTCCAATAGGGTTAACATATGATCAATATCAACAATTTTTGCAGTGTCTTAACCAACAACCTTACATCCCGTATGGTTCCCAACAGTTGTAGACTCAATTGATAAATCCAGAAGGATTTCAAGGACAGTCTGGCATTCATTCATGGGGTTATGCTTTCCAGCAGGGTCCTATCTATGGTCAAAATTGACCTTATGGGTAGCAAGGAAAACCTTACATACAACAGGAAATGCCTTATGTACAAACTAGTCAACCTTTTTCTCGTCAAGGTCAATTTTCCTATTTTCAGTAGGGAAAACCTTCTGGTCAACTAGGCCAACCTCATTTTCAGCATAGTCATCCTTTTCTCCAACAAGGAAAACCCTCCTTCCAGCAAAGTCAAGTCTTTGTTCAGCGAGGCCAACCTAGTCCTTAGGGGAAACCTCGCCAACCTTAGCAACCTCAGGGTATCGTGTTGTCGAATCCTCAAGGTACCATTAGGAAACCCCAAGGTCAAACCTTGGGCTCACAAGGTCAACCTTTAGGTTTGCAAGGTTACCTTTTTGGTTCACGAGGTCAACCACAGGGAAATCCATTCCAAAAATTTCAGCAGCAAAATCCATGTGCTGCGAACTATGGTTAGGCTGGACCTCGATGGCCTGCTATGGTCAGAATCCATTTTTGGGTCAACAACTGGGATATGGTATGAATCCACAAGGTTTCATTCCTTATGGATACAATCCATATGGGAAAATTCCTCGAGGACAGAATCCTTGGGGGCAGAATTTCTCCCAATCTGTTTGGAATCCACAAATGGGCATGTATCAAAGACCGAACATCATGCCATTCAATCCGAAATTTCCATTTCTCGTGATATTGGAACTTCCTAATGTGTCAATATTGACCAAAAATCGAATTATTCATAATCCATATTGGCTCCTAATTCCAACCAAAATTTCGAGCTATTTCCCCAAGTTTGAAGGCAAGTCTAGAGAAGACCCCCAGGCGCATGTTATGACGTACGATCTTTGCTGCTCCTCCAATTCCTGGGTTGACGATTCCATCCATCTACGTATTTTTTCAAATAATGTTGGCTGGTGCCACTACAAAGTGGTACATTGAACTTCCGCGTCAAACTTTTCAGGATTTCAACTCCTTAGCCATGGATTTCCTTACACATTTTCAATTTCCTGTTCATTATGAAACATGAAACCACCTCCTTACATCCTTGAAGCAAGATACTGCTACACATATATCCGATCATATTCATGAATGGAGAAGGCATCGTCATTTGATCAAGTTCAATATTCCTGATCAATTGTTGACAGAATGGTTTACCAAATCATTTGTCAATCACATCACTAAGGATATTACCATGGGGGCAGCTGTCACATAAGAGCAATCCATAGATCGTGTTCATTATCTCAATTTGATTTACTCCCAATCCAACATGTTATATGATATTTTACCTGACGCTCCGTGCTCTAGATCTCAGTCTACAACCTCAAAAGCTCCGGTGACACAACTGGTGGACGACATTATTGGTTTTGTTTCCCAGACTTCTCAGAAGTCTTCTTCTGCTTCCAAGTAGATATCGTCTTCTTTCTCAGATTATGTTCCTCATAATCCTCCAAATCTTGGAAAAACTTCAGAGGTCAATGCCATTCAGTATTCTATGGCAGATAAATCCTATACAGGAAAAAATAAGGGCAAACGTAAATCTAAATCTGATGCCCCAAAGCAACATTCCCAAAACCTCACACTGATTATGGAGCTAAAAGTAAACTGAAGTATCCTTCCATGATATGTGATGACAAGAACTACACCAAGGAATATCCTCTATGGGCTAAGGTGATTCATTTACTGAAGGGATCAAGGGAATCTGACTATTCTTAAAGGCACTCAAATGGTGGAACAACCCCAATCTTCCACCTCTTTTGGTTCTCAGGTTTTCATGATGAATGGTGCTGCACCCGTCTCTATAGTTGCCATATCTAAATAGTATTCATAATCACGTCAGTTAGGGGGGGAAGAAATCGTTGATGCTCCTACTCCTTCTCCCCTGCCTGTTTCTGGCCCTCTTCATATTGAAAGGCCAAGTTCTGATCCTTTTGTATGCCACCTTCTAAAGGCGTGTTCCGAAAATCCTCGTATAATCCAAAATCTAGTGTCGCTCAACACTAAAATATTGTTGAGGACTTGACTCAGGCACCTTCTGCTATGTCTATGCTAGAGGTGCTTCAAAGCTATTCGTCAAAATGGAAAGCGTTGTTATCTGCTATTGGAGGAATCGATCCATCTGATTCAAGCCTCATTAATTTTTATCTAGAGAATTTCGTTCCGCGTCTCGCTCATCAAATTTCTTTAATTATCCAAGTTGGTATTAATGGAAATAATATCCATCAAGTAGTCGTGGATGAAGGTGTGTCCACTTGCATCATGTCTGTCTCATGTTGGAAATCCATTGGTTCTCCAGCTCTTAACTTGTCTCCAAATACTTTGGAGGCCTTTGACGGAAGGGACTCTTGTCCTTTTGGTATCCTCCCCAGCTTGCCTATCACGTTGGAAGGAAAAACGGTCAACGTTGAGGTAGAAGTTGTTGATGCCAAACTTAATTATAATCTTCTCCTCGGTCGCAGTTGGACTCACGCTATGCCTTGCGTGCCATCCAATATTTTTCTTGTTCTCCATTTTCTGCACAAAGGAAATATCATCATTGTTTATCAGTTGCCCTTTTTTGCTTCCATTTATTCAGAAGGCAATGTTCCGTATGTAGACCATACCACCACACCCTATGAAAGTGTGGGGGCAAGACTTTTCAAAGATTCCACTCTAATGGGTCTATTTTCTCTTCCTCCACTGAACACTGCTCAGGTCAATATGATCTCCACTTCTTTTGATCCTTCGATCATCCCTTCCCCTGGTCAGGTCGATTCATTTGGTGATGTGATGTTGTTAAGCCTAGTAGAAGTCAATTATTGTGAAATTATCTTGGCTTCGGCTAATGATTCTGAACATGCTACTTCTATCATGTATTTTGACGCATACTCCCAGTCTTGTTGGTTTGGTTCCTCGAACTCATCTGATCCCCTGACTGAGACATTTCCATCTGGAGAAATTATCGTGGAAATTATTTCTCTTGAGAAAACACCCTGGAATGATACTCATCATCGTTCATCGTTTCTCCCGAGCCCTGGAGTAGTTCAATCATGCCTTAAAAATTTTTCTCCCCATGTTCATAATGATCAACTCTTGACACCAATGTCGATACATGAGTTTTTCTCTAAGGGGAACATGGGAAACATGACTGCCACAATGCCTATCAACATTTCTGTGAAACCAAGAATTGTTGAGAACATTCACATTAGGGTGACTTTCTCTCTAGATGAGATCAAGCTCTATACTAGTCTCCTTCAAAACTTTTGAGATGTTTTGGCATGGTCCTACGAGGAAATGCCTGGCATCAACTCGAGTATAGTGCTACATGAAATACCGACTTACTCTGATGCGAAGCCTATTCGTCAGCGACTTCGCCCTATGCATCCTAGAAAGGTAACCACCACAAAGGGAGAGGTTGAAAAACTTCTTAAGGCTGGATTTATCTATCCTATTCCGTTGACAGATTGGGTGTACAATATTGTCCTTGTCAATAAAAATCAGGGTACCATTCGTGTTTGTGTTGATTACTAAGATATCAATCGGACCTACCCAAAGGATAACTATCCCACTCCGTTTATTGACCAAATAATTGATGAATGTGCTGGGAGTGAGATATTTTCCTTTATGGATGGTTTTTCTGGCTATAAACATATCAACATCCTTCCAGTTGATCAACACAAGACTGCCTTTATCTGTCCATGGGGAACCTTTGCTTACAAAAATCTCCCTTTTGGTTTAAATTATGCCAGTGAAACCTTTCAACGTGTGATGTCCTATGCTTTCCATCACATTAAGCACATCGTGCAGCCTTACATGGATGAAGTTCCTTCTCATTCAGCTAAGCACCACGACCATCCGATGCACCTTCAAGAGATTTTTCTATTTTTTTGACACAATAATATCCGTTTGAATCCGCACAAATGTGTTTTTTGTGTTGAATCTGGTAGACTCCTTGGGTTTGTCGTCTCTAAAGAAGGCATTCGTCTCGATCCATTTAAAGTCAAGGATATCGTTAATTTACCCCCTCCCTCCTCTTTATCTCAATTGCAGAGTCTGCAAGGGAAAGCTAATTTCCTACATCATTTCGTTCCCAACTATGCAAATCTTGCTAAGGGTTTTACATGATTACTTAAACAAGGGATCCCCTTTATGTGGGATGAAATTTTTCAACACTCCTTTGATTCTTTAAAGAACGTTCTCATTAACGCTCCTTTACTACGTCCCCCAAATTATCATGACTATTTCCTTTACGATGACAATGGTACTGAACATGTCATCTATTACCTCAGTTGTAACCTTATGGATATAGAGACTCGATATGCTGATGTAGAGAAAATAGCTTTAGCTGTGGTACATGATGTCCAACACTTTTGGCATTACATTCTTCTACGCATGACTACTATGATCTCCGACTGCAATCCTATGACTTATATTTTGACCCGCCAGTTACTGGGGGAGAGTATTCAAAATGGATTTTCATTTTACAAGAGTTTGATTTCGAATTTACTGCTATCAAATCAAATAAATCATTTGTTTTTTCTGAATTGATATGCTCCCTTCCCTCTCCCTTCGCTCCATCCAATCTTTATGAGCACATTCCAGATGACACTCTCTTTATGATCAACACTATCGATCCATGGTACGATGATATCATCATGTCTCTCCAAACCCAAAACTTCTGATCTGATTTGGATAAGTATGATCGTTGACGTATTCGAAATCATTCTCAACCATATCATATCATTGAGGACACTTTATACCACGTCGATGTAGATTCGATTCTTCGTCACTGTCTGACTTTCAAAGAGGCTCAGAGAGTGCTCAATGACTGCCACTCTAGGGCATGTGGCAGTCATATGTATGGCTACGTAATAGCTCATAAAATCCTTTGTGACGGTTATTTCTAGCCTTCTATTTTCAAAGATTGCATTCTTTCTATTTGTAATTGCATGCTTTCCAGATTTACCAGCAGAAGATGCACACCCCACCCGCACTCTTACACTCAGTTGTTACCGTCGGCCCATTTGCATGGAGCATTGACTTCATGACATGTAACCCTGACTCGACCGAGGGGCATGCTTATATCATCGTCTTTGTTGACTAATTCACTAAATGGGCCAAGGTGATGCCTACATATGTTTCTGACAGTAAAATTTCAGCTCAATTTCTCTTCAATCATGTTATGGCTCGATTCAGCGTCCGTCAAGCCATTGTCACCAACCATGGCTCTCCTTTTCGCCATTAAATGATGGTTGAGCTGACTTCTCAGTTGGGCTTGCATCACAACAAATCAAATCCATATTACCCTCAAGCCAATGGCCAAGTTGAAGCATTAAATAAAGTTTTAGTTACTATGCTTCAGCGCACTGTTGAGATGCACGAGTCAAACTAGCATCTCATGTTATTTTCAGCTCTCTGAGCATACCGAACCTTAGCCAAGAATGCTACTGGATTCACTCAATTTTAGTTAGTATATGGCCTTGGGGAAACCTTACTGATTGAATCTGAAATTCCTTCACTCAAATTAGTTGTCGAATTACTTCTAAACACCTTACCAGAAGAGGAATGTCTCTTGTATCTAGAAAGGCTTGATGAAACTCGACGCTTCAATGCTTTAGTTACTGCTGCACAGAAGAAATGGGTCAAAGCCCATTTTGATTAGATGGTTTCTCCACGTGCCTTCTCTAAAGGAGACTTGGTCCTTCTCTATGACCAAGCACACGATAAGCTGGGGGCAGAAAAATTAGAACCTATGTGGGATGGGCCATACATCGTGAAACATGTCTTGCAGAAAGGGGCCTATGAACTGATTGATTGTGAAGGTAATCATTTGGATAAAACCCGAAACGATCTTTATCTAAAGAAATATTATGCGTGATTTTCTCGTGTAATTACTCTTGTACATTAGTGTGCTTTTAATTTATGTACATTTTTGGTTTGGTGTGCTTTTGCAAGTGGTTTTCTTACTTATATTATTTTACTTGATTTGCATATGTCTTTGACTCCTTATGTCAGTTTCTGATGGTGCATGTCGTAGTACCCGAAAACTATCTTCTGCGGCCCAGGTTATCTATGACCTTAATGGTGAGTTAGTAGACCTGCAAGGTATATGTTTAGGTCATACAACCAATAATATCGTTGAACACATTGCAATTATTGAGCTTCTGTCCGAAGCAATCTCTCTCACCATTAGAGAATTGGTTGTTAACATGGATTCACGGCATGTTTTCCTACAACTCAATGGGCAATATTCCATCAAACACCCTCAAATTTTGAGAATGAATCTGCTTTTTTGTCTTTTGGAAATAATTTTTGATTACATTATATATCATCACATTCCACGACAAATGAATAAATTAATAGATGAAATGGCTAATTATGTTCTAGATAAACATTCGTGAAATTTGTGATAATCACGACATGCATAGAATAGGAAAATAGCATATATATATATCGATTTAATGGTAAATAGTACTTCCCCCCTTCAGTGACATCATAACCCCAAAAATAATATATGTTTTGGTACATAGTGAGACTCGCAAGTCTCAGAAAAATTACAACATTAGAAAGAAAAAATAAACTAATCAGCGTGATGATCATGATAGCAGGCTACTGCTCGAATAAATCGAGTCAACAGTCGATGAATGTGATTAGATACTCTTACATTATGCCGCTGGTACTGGCAGGGAATGTATCCCACTTGAGCATACTCTGAAATCCCAGTAGTAAAAGTGTCCAAGTTCCAAGCAATATCTTCTTCTGTATCTGCTCCTTCAACATATGGAGGGACCTCAAAATCTCTCGCCACCCTTCTAGTGATAGGTGACATCCCTGTTGGCCTCTGCGGTTCGACATCTGCGACACATTAAGTTTCAATATCATCACACACACACAAATATATATATATATATATATAAACATAAACATGCAAAAGATAACAAGAAACATGTTTTACCTTAGTCATCCCAGTGTTCACCCACTAGATGTGGTAAATCAGGATCACCCTGGAAATATGTCCCAGAGTATGGCCAATCCTCCACCACAATCAGCTGACGCCTCATCCATGTAAAGAAGGAGGGCTTGAACGAAATCTTCTATTTGCCTCCTCCATGAGGCATCAGCTCTGCCAACCTCTTCAGTTGTGGCTCCCGTGGTGCTGGTGCTGGTACCTCTACCCCCTGGAATTGGAACAATGGTACCCGTTCCAGGAAGATTGCCTTTAAAATGGATCCATACCTGAATTGCTTCAACTTGTTGTTTTTGAAATTTGTGAGCTTTATTTTCATGTTTTCCACCACGGCCTTTGACCAGTTAAAAATTGTGGGTTCCATACAATCCACTGTAGTTTGTAGCTAAGCCTTGGTGGCCTCATGTAGTGCTTGCACCCCAGCCACACGTGTAATAGTATATAGCACCACTTTGAGTGGTATATTTCCCACAATGCTTATTGCTATCTTCCCATTCGAAGATCTGGTTGCCTCGGAGCATGATCTCCCAATGAGCATGTCCATGCTTTCGCTTATGATTTGGGCCCCAGTTAAATGTTCTTATACCCCTCTACGTGAGAGGTCGGTAATGAAGTAAATGTCATCCACTTCGATCTCAAGCTCCTGATCACCAAGGATGAACCTCTCCCGATGTGTATCCTAGATGTTGATCAAATACTGCATCAGATCTGGTTGTGCTCTTATTCCTGAAGTCATGAAGAACTTTAGGAGCCCACAGTTCCTCAATGCAGTGATACAATCTATGTCGTCCATGGATACTCTTTCAACATCATCATGATCTCTCTCTTTCCACTTGATCACCATGATTGCCTGCTTTTCCTTCCTGCAAAAACGTTCACATTGTTCATTGTCAACATTTATGATTAAAAAACAGATTTTAAATGGCTTTTTTGAGAGAAATTTGTCATGTTTTTGCACTCGGCGGGTGACGCGGAAATTCTAAAAACAACAGCACCAATTGGCACCCTTCCCATTTAAAAAACGACAGTCTGGTGTGATCCCGACATGGGAACCCCGCGCCGATCCGCTACGACAACAAGTTTAAAATATTCCTCTCAAAATTTAATCATGCCATGAAAAATAACAAAACATGTATTGAAATGTAGGGAATGAATGTGCCTCTTACCTAGCGTTGACGGTTCATTGATTAACCTCACAGATCACCTGCGATCTGCTCCTAAAGAACTCAGGTAAAAGAGGGTAAATAAAATTCTCCTCAAGGGTGTGAAGGTAAAAAGTGAAATATTTTTTTATTTCACTATTTTTATAAGTGTTCGGAGTCACTTTTGGGTTTTTTTATCATATTTTAATAGTATTTTAATATTTTTACCTTGAAAACAGATTATGGGTTTGTTCTTATGCAACGATAAGGTTAATTTCTTCATGGATGACATATTTATGACTTCCAGTTTACTACTTTTTCAGACTCAATTAAAAATAAATGAAAAAGTAACCCCTTGGAGTCATCTTTCTACTCTTTTCTGACTCTTTAAATGTGAAAAGATTGTCTATTTATTGTCCTTTTGAACTCGTTAAAGTGCATGAAACTTCATTTACCCAGTATACGTTTACCCATTTTTTGGGTTGGGATAAATTGTTTACGAAAAAGGAATACCGTAGTCAATCACGACGAACAGGTTCTCTCAGACTTTTTTTCCTACCTTTTTGGGTATGAGGGACTATTTACGAAAGGGCCATCTGGAGTTTCCTTTTCGCCTCTTTTCAAACTCTCTAAACATGAAAATACGTCGAGTTCCACCTTTTTTAGGCTCGTTAAAATTTAAACGACATTGGATCCGTCATCATGAAAACACCGAGTTCCTCCTTCCTAGGGCTCGTAAAATGTACTAGGATATATTTTTCCGAAGGAAAAACTTATATGATAAGCATATGCTATCCCCTTCAAGCTTGTATGCAAAAATAATTGGGGTACTCGCTAGAAATGGTGGGGGAAAATGGAAACTATTAATCAGTTGTGTTGGCAGTATGTCGCTCTTCAACATGACACATCCTCTGTTTCATGTCGGGTTGGGGACATCCTACATTCGTCACTTTCTTCCATGAGTTTGGAAATATTTTTTTCCTCTCATGTCATTACTACTTTTGTCGACATGACCTCTAATTCCATTTGAATCAAATACTTCCAAACTCTAGAGTCATGTTGCCGATATGTTCAACAGAAGTTCCTTCCACGCCTTATTCATTGCCTAGTCCTCTAATCAATTTCATTATTATCTTATTGCCTTTTTCTTGTGTCAATGATGTGGGATGCATTATGGACCTCCTTTGACAAATCACTTCCTTTCGACTTCAGCTCATTATCTAGGAAGTTTATCTAGAGATCCCTTTTTCAGTACCTTAGAGCTTGCATGCCCTAATGGCAGGTTGTTCGCATCTGATGACAGGCTCACATCATTGGCCTTCGATCGGATGATTTCACGGGCGTTCGAAATCAGCTCCTTATTAGCATCTTGTGGATTCTACTACTAGTACCTTGAGAGACATTGTCTTTATTGGTGGTATATTTCATGCTTGTTAATAGTTTACATCATTAAATGGTAATCAGGCGATTTTCTTGCATGTTCAACTTCAAATCATTTATTCACATGCTTGAATTTGCACTTGATCGGGTCGTGAAAGAGCGCAAGACCCTGGGCTTTGTCTGATAAAGCCTAGGCTATGAGGCGATATGTATTATTTATGATTGTACACATGATTATTTCCTTTGGATGGTTGTGACCATACCTTGAGGCTATATTTACGATCCTATTTATTTGGATGGTTGCGACCATACCTCGGATCCTGTTTCATGATATTTTTTATGGATGGTTGCGTCCATACCTCATGTCATGTGATTATCTCAGAGATTTAATTTATGTATATGTGTGCTTGTTTGTGCAAGTTTTCTGACGACTTGGCCTTGGTCCTAGCACGTACTCGTAAAGCATTTCACCCCTCACTCTCATTTGGCCTTCATGATTTAGGGGGCATATGTTAAATTTTTCACTCTCACTGTACTCCCCATTCCTGATCCTAGAGGCCCCTAACAGTGACCCCTTTGTCTATTTTCCATCATGAAAATGTGCCATTATATCCCTTGCAACATATTAAATAAACTCTTTGTTGACTATTCCTTAAGCAACTCCTTAAAAACATGGTTATCTAGAGCGGTGAGCCCTCTGCGTGTCTTGCTCACAACGATGGCTATTTTTTGGTCTGGGGCAGCGTCGATTGGCTCTAGAATGAGAATCATACCCACGTCAATCCTCTTTTGGAATTTTTTTTTAAAATGGAAGTGAAGCTTCGAGATCTAGAAGCTTCGTGGTGGAGAGCTGGTTGTTTTTCCCTGAGGATAGATCCGAGCTTCTCCCTATGGGCTTCTTGTTTCTACAAAATTAGAACCACCCAAAGGGATGACCCATTTCCCCAGCTTAAGTGGATCCATGTTCCCTCTTCCCTTGATATAAAATGGAAATCCTCCCATACCTATACTAGTTAGAACAGAGATAGAAGAACAATACAAAGATATTTTTTGTTATAGGTATTGAGCGAGAGTTGAGACCTTCGGCCCTTCATATCAAGTTGAAACAAGCGCTTTGGAGACATGCCTAGATCCAAACCCGTTGAAGGAGAGAAACTACATCAAGGCACAGGTTATAACTCCCCCTCTCTATATTAATATAATTCAATTGATTCTTTCTTTCCATTCTCGTCTTTAATGTATGATTGGATTTCTAGTTCTCCTTGATCAACTAGGTAGATTTCTTATGCGAGATATATGTTATACGTTCACATTTTCTGTTGTTTTATCTCTTGTGCAGGTAACCAAGCACTGGCAACAACGAGGATCTAACTATGAAGCACAAAGGATCAAAGGATTCAAGCGAGGAACAACATCAGATTGATGTAGGTGATCTATTCATGATTTGTGTCCATTTGCAATCTAGGAAAGTAGGCTTCTAATTGTTCCCTATTGTTACTAGACCCATGCTAGGGCTAAAGGGATCATCTATGTTCGCAGAGAGGATTTTCCTGCATAACACCATCTGCTATAAATTGGAGGCTAGGTCACAACAATGTTGATCATAATTTGAGAATTTTTATCTTGTCAAGACGCAATTGATAAAGAGAAAGAGGAGTTAGGAGCTAAGGTAATACTTGATACAACAATCATGGTTGTATTCATTCTTCTCACTTTTGATAATATAGATCTGCCCCTATTTTTTCCACGTGATGATATCGACACCTTTTTTATGTATATGTTGGCTCAATGGAGAGACAAATGTTTATCATTGATGCATGCAAACTCTACATGTCATTATATGTTGATGAATTGTATTAATTAAAGTTTTATATGTTGTGAATATCACTTGGTATATTTTTTATGTGAAACTTCTGATCTGAGAGAGGATTGAGGTTTCTTCCTCCATAAAACTAAAAACTCTAGTGGATTTGTGTGAAAGACGAACTGATAATTTGTCTCGGTTTCTTTGTCAATCTCTAGATTAACATGATATGTTTAAATGTGTCGTATAATAGTTGGAGGTCCTTTGATTATGTCTTCCTCGGGTTCTGGGAAACCTGAGACGGTTTCTTTCCACCACCTGTGCATTAATCCCTTCATCAAACAAGATATAAAAACTTGAATAAGAAGGACCAGAAGATGGTAAGAAAAAACCACCTAGGAATCCTACTTTCATATGTACGTCATTCAACCCTCAACCTCATATATGGAGTGTTATTTCCCCATAATTTGTTAGATTGGCAAGGGAAATGGTACAAGGGTAACATCAAACCAGTCTTTGGAGCCCTAGGACCTAGCCTTCCTGGACTCAGAGAGGGCTCTCTCTATGCTTGTGTAAAGGATGTAACTTGATAGCATTTATGGTTTTGATTTTAGGCTAGTTATTAGGTTTAGGGTTTGTTTGTTTGTTTTGATTGGTTGGGTAGGTTTTCAAGGAAAACAGATAGAGTAGGAGAGGTTTCGACCATTAGGCTATGGAGTCTACAATACGTCTAGAAAGGTACAAAAATAGATCAAGGATACTCCAGAGGGCAAGTTAACAGGGCCAAATGGATCTTCAAGGCTTAGGTTAGTGGAATGAACATAAAACTGTGAACAAAGTAGGTGCAAAGGGCAGTTAAGGATCCTTTTTCAAATACTACAAAAAGAAAGGCCTCTAAGAATACTGTGCATGAAGACAAGACCAAAGACAAGGCATACCTTACTTTTTTGACAAACCCTAACAAGCAAACATCAAGGAAACAATTTGGAAAACCCTAGAGAGCAATAAACTTGTATAGTCTCTAGTGATTTCACCTTCAGGCAAAGAAAACATCTAAGATAAACACATAGCATAGATCAAAGAAGAGGGAACTCCTAACATCATTAAACAAGCTATAAAGAACTTCAAAGAAACTATCTAGGATGAGAAAAAGGGTAGGGCAACCATAAACCTCCTCAGTTAAACCTAATCAGCAATACCAAGAAGAAAGGACCTCAAAAACAATGTTTAAGTAATGAAAAACAGTAGGGATAACCATAAAAATACTTTGACATATGCTTCATTGAATCATCTTTAAGATAAAAAAGCATAATTGGGTCTAGAGAGCAACTAAGAATTCTCTAAACTGACCTAGCAGAGGAAAACATGAAAGCAAGAGAAGCAAACATACTTAATGGACTTTGATAGCATACCTTAAGCTAAAACTTCTGTTCTAATGCAAGAGAAGGATGAAACAATATGTAAAACATAGAAAATGATAACAAAACAAGAAAAAAATCACCATTAGTCAAGTTCATGAATCCTACAAAGTGCTTGGTCCCATTGTTATTCAGTCCAAAAGGATTACAAGGCTCCAAAGCCAAAAACTCTATACAACTAAGAGCCTATGCTCAGTTCAACAAGTGAAAACCAACATCAAGCAACAACCATCCAACATGAAAAATGAGGTCCTCATCCAATATTTATCATGCAAAGGAGATTCGAAACCCTAACTAGGGTTTTGGAGGCCATTAATTTCTCATAAATATCGATTTTGTCCTTTGAGACCATGCCATGCCCAAGGCACCAATATCCTATTCTAATAAATGAAAAATATCTCATAACACCTAACTTAGCAAAAAAAATTTGACTTTGAGGCCCTCAATAGCTTCCAAAAATATCTCAGTGTGTTTTGTTTATTTTTTTGCAAGGACGCAACTTTGAGGTCCAAGGGCGCAGCACCTGCACAGGAAAAATAGGTCAACTTGCAACTAGGTTTTGAAAGCCTGCCTGGTGTCGGAATGAGCTCTGTGATGGCTCGTTGGAAAGCCTATCAAGTATACCTTCACAAAATGCCCTTGGTTTTTCATTTGGTTCTTATTAACTTGATAAAAAAATAAAAAATTCCCAAGGCTGCTGAACGCGTAGTGCCAACCCTGAAAAACATGGCAGAAAGGTGAAATTTTGGGTGTTTTTGACCCTTTTGGAGGACCAAAACTACTCCAAATGACCTGAAATTCGGTGAGTGTGATGTCCTTGGCCCAAGGAATCCAAAAATATAAACATTTCCTCCAATGTATTCTTGAGGAAAAATCACAGCGCCAAGGGCAGTGCGCCCTTGGCCCTTAAAAAACATAAAAAATCAAAACACTTCAAAAATTTGCCAAACTTTGGATTTGCTTTGCTTATTGTGTTTGGGGATGCTAGTAGGGGATGGATCAGCCATGTTTTCAATGTTTTCTTTATCTTTTGCCTTCTCTAGGGATTTATCCTTTGTAAGCTCATTGTACTTCATCCTAGTGCCACCATCACTGCCTTTATCACTGTCATCTACTTCACTGGCCTTACTGCTCTTATTTTTGTCATCACCACTGCCCATATCATCTTTCTCATCATCATTATCATGTCCATTATGATTTCCCACTGACATCTTGGCTCACTTACTTGTTGTCTTCTGCATCTTTGCCCTTTTCTTTGTTTACATCTTCCATGCTGACATCACTGCCTTTTTCTTTGCTACTTGATTCTTTCTTATTGATTTTTGCATCTCCACTGCCCTTTGCTTCAATGATTTCTCCTTCACTATCATTAGCCCCCCTTATTGCCTTTTTATTTACTACCATTGTCTCTCCCTCTTGATATTTTGACCATTCTGCCCTTAAAAAAAAACCCTAGGTCTACATAATAAAAATGATATGAAGAGATGGAGGATCTTTTGAAGATCCTTGGAGAAATACTGAAGAAGTTTTTTAGGTGATTTGGGCATTTGCAAGACTTAGAAACCATCCTAGGCAAACGCGCAACACCTGCTCGAGGTGTTGGGTTGGGCTGCACGCACAATGCTGAACGGGGTGTCGGGCCTGTCGGGTCTGTCGAATTCGCAGCGCTACATGATGGGTCGGGTCGGGCAGAGGCAGTGCCTTGCTCCAGGTTCATAGCGCGTATGGTTTTTACCGGGCCTGTTGGGTCTTTCGTGAAGGCGTGCAATACCTTGACACTTGGCCAAATTTTGGCTTAAAAACTCAAATTTTCATCTTTCCTTAAAAATTATAATTCGTTGCAAGTGACCAATGATTCTTATGAAGTATGAAATGAGTTTTAATGGATTTATGAAATCAATTTATCTTTGCACCCACTTTCAAATGTCCAAAAGTCTTTTTTCCCTTTTCACTGATGTCTCTTTACCTTGTTTGGTCTGCAAGTGACAGAAATCACTGATTTGGCTCTGCTTTTAATCATTGAGTCTGACATGTTTATTTTGATAACTTTGTGAAGATTTATACATACTAGCTTCCTTCAATATTTTGTGGTTCCCATTGTGCATCTCAACTCAACCTTTTCTTTGAAAGTGACTGAAAATCTTGAACTTTCCTTTCTCACTGATACTCACTAACCCTTTGACATTCTGCTTGCAGGTGACTGATATGATGAATTTAACTTCTGATTTTAGTCATGGAGGCATGACAAATTTATTTTTACATCATTTGGGATGATTGCACAGTGATACCTTTTAAAACTCTGTATGATTAACACCATGAACCTCAACCATTTTCACCTTGGCTATCAGTTGTTGAAGACATGGAATCTATTTTTCCTTTTGATCCTGGAGATCTGACATGTTCATCTTGACACAACAACAGCCTTAAAACATTTTTTTCTTCTACCTTGTAGCTCAATTTATCTTTTGATCATTTAGGCAAGATGAACTTATTTTGGCAAGTTTCGGATTTGGTCAAATAATGACCTCTTTAGAATCTTTCCTTTGCTTCCACCATGGGGTTTGGCTCATCACTTTTCCTTTTCTGATCATCTTTGGCATGATAAACTCTTTTTTGACAATTTTGGGATACAATCATAGTGGCATCTTCATAATCTTTCTCAGCTATAATCATGGAGTTCAAACCAATATTTTCACCTTCTTTGGCCACCTTCCCAAAACCCTAGGTGTCTAGACTGCTTCAAGACAATTTTCAGTGTCGTCTTCTAAGTTCTCTATAGCCCTTTCAAGTTCATCCACTTCTATCTAGTTTATCTCACCTTTATATCATATTTCATCAATCATCTTTGAAAGGCTCTTCTTCATGTTTGGTTTTCGGTGTGTCTCCTCCGTAGTCATTTCTGCATTTAATCCTTGCTGTGTTGGCACTCTCCTGGACTGCCAAGTGTAAAACCCTAGTTTTCCTGTCTTAACTGCTGCAAGATATCATCCTTTAGGCACAAAACACTTACCTCGTTAATTTCTTCTGTTGTTTGACCTCTTAACACTTCTGCACAAGTGTCAAGCTTACCCATTACCTTATGTGCAAACCTTGAAAATGAATGGTAGTCTTCTTTGGAAATGATGACCTTGAAACACATGAAACCCTAATTGACCTAGTGGGGCTTCTTTGACCTGACCTTAACTGAAAATTGGTTTTGGAGGCTTCAAGTGTAAAAACGGAGTATTGACAAAGTGGGGTACTGAAGATCCAAAATCCAATGTACTTGATGTATCTAAAGAGCCTATAGAGATAGTTTTGAGACCATCAATGCTTGATGAATCTAGGGAACATGGGAATGGTTTGGCTTGTAGGAAACCCTAGATGGCAAATGGAGTTATGGGAAAGGTAAAAACATAGTGATTAAGTGAAAAAAACATAGAGATGAGTGGCACAAGCCCATGAGGGGTTTTTTAGGAGTGGTAGGGTAATCATGAAAAGGCTAGATGATAGGATAGTGAAAAAATTTCTCTAAGGATAATGAAGTCTGTGAGATTTCTAAAACTCACAATGTTCAAAGAATGTTGTTTTTAGAAATCTAGACCAATATTTAGTCATCTACAGATGGTAAAAATTACTGATGAATAACACGGAGAGATATGAGTCTCCAAACTGACAAGCTCCTGGATGAGTATGTTCAAGATGAAGATGTAAACTAGGTAGGAGACCAAAATCCCAATTTGTAAATCACATAAATTTATTATAAGATTTCTCTTGCTTAAAAGTAAATCTATGATCCATACAACGAATATGAAGTTCCACCTTCCCAATATCAAAAAATCACTAACTAAGTAAGCTTGAACTAAAAATAAGTTATGATTTATGACCTAAACTAGGTTAGTTGTTTGGAGCAAGCCTCTAGAGCACGTCTTCAGTTCCTATCCTTGATCCTAAACCATTCCTTGATGTAACCCCATCACTCGTTGAAAATTCAAAGAACACACAAGTACCTTCATGGAAAAGTGTTAAGAACACTGCATATCCATAATCAGATACGACTCAGGGAACTAACAAACTACAACACCCAATTCCCACCCAACCACTAACTAAACTAGGGAGACTTAAAAAAATGCAATTCCATTTTTAACCTAGAGCAAGAGTTTAGAAAGATAAAGGTTCTAGTTCCTTTCCTAGAATTAGCCTGGAACCCAACATATTAATCGCTCATACAAAATATATTAAACCCCTCCAAATACATTTCTCATAGTGACACTTTGAACATTGAATATGACTACCCTCATGTGGAGTGTTGAATGTGCGTAGAAGAGTAGGATGATGAAAATCCTCCTTTTTATATTACCTTGAATTTTCATACCAGAATACTTCACAATTATATGCTATATTCGAGAGTGTCCGATAAACTCATGCCCAAATCAATCATGGTGGAACTTGGACTAGATATCATCAAACCATATCAGAACCTTTACTCCTTTGACTATAGGAGAGTAGAATTCATTGGCCTCATAAAATATTTGTTGGTATCTGTTACTCAAATACCAAAAAAAACATCGTTACAAATATAGTGGTAGCCGATATCCATTCCTCTTATGAAATATTATTTTCTAGGACTTTGGCTAGGAAATTAGGTTGTAATCGTCAAATGGACTTATCGTATGTGACCATACCAATTTTTGGAGGTCAAGAACAAATATTGTATTGAGAGGCCAAACCTCTATACGTCATAAGTGATGCTAAGAAATCCAATAACTTGCTTGTTTACGTTAGAAGATTTGATGGGCTATTATAACCTATCCATGCATCCTAAATCCTCGATAAAAGCTAATTCACCTCTTGCTGAAATAGAACAACCACACAAACAGCGCTTAGTGTGGAAATTTCTCTTCGACGGAGCATGCTCAAAGGAAGGAACAAGAATAGGAGCAGGAGTGATCCTAATATTTCCCATAGGTCATCTTGACCACACTTTGTCAACGACTCCATAGCACTTTGTCAAATGGGATTCATCATGTTCGACGTGTTCGCGCGATTCTAATTCCATCAACAACCGAAAGTTTTATGAACGATGTAAACCCATTCTGCATGTTTATGATGTAAATGATCTAAGTAAGACCACCATGTATGTAACAACCTAGGTAAGCCTAGTATGTTGGTGACGATTTCTATCCTAGGAGGTTTTTTGTCTCACTGATTTGCTTGTGTTTTTCGACACAAGTGATTGACATAGTTTTCCCCTGCAACTTCACCCCAAAGCTAGGATGGATTTTGTCATCAAGATGCTAAGTGTGTCCTAGTGTTTTTTATCGAGTCTTTGTAAAAGTAGTTTGGGAATAATCCTAGCTAATTGGCTAGATTATTTTATTACAAGCTGTTTGGTCTACTAGATCATGTTTTGAGTCGTAGAATTGGGTACCTATTCGAGGGTCTATACGAATGGGTATTCCCCCTTCATGTGTCTAAATTTATTTATCTTATGTAAAGAGGGTTGGAAAAAATAATTAAATCCCCTCTCAGTCATTTAATTAAATTTTCTGGCCAAATTAATTAAAAATCTTAAGCCAGAAATTTAATTAATTTTAAGTCCTAGGTGAATTAAAATTCTTCAAAGGCAAAATTTGTCTCAGGCCAAGGGAATATTGAGAATTTCAAGAAATTTTGGACCCTTGGGCCTTGGTGGTTAAGTCAAAGTCAAAATTTTGAGGTAATTAACACAAAAATATTATTTTTGAGTTAATTAAAATGGAATTAAATGATAAATTCGAATTTCCTCAAAATTATAATTCCGACGGTCCAGATTAAAAGATAATTAAGTCTTTTCAACGATCAAGATTATTTTGGCATGGATAAAATAAACTAGCCCCTGGAGATTTTATATTATAAATTAGAGGTCTTTGTCAGTCTTTCAATCATCCGATCTTTGAATCGTGCACTTGTTCTCAGAAGCTCTTGTAATTTTTTGATCAATAAAACATAAAGACTTTGGGGTTACAAACTTTGGTGTTCCTTTTCCAGATCTATGTGGTGATATTGTCTCTAAAATATGCTACTTCTATTAGCTTTTGATGGTTGATGGCCTCTATGGATTAATCAGCATACAGATATCTTGTGCAGTTTTCTGGGTTTCTAAAATAGCATTTTGATTTAACGGAAAGATTAGTTATCTATTTTTATGAAAGGTCTCATATTTGTTTTTTAATCTCTATCTATCTTAAATTCGGATCTAAGTGTGCCGAGATCGTTTTTACAGGTTTGAGCATTTGGGGAAGTCTTCAATTAGACCAACCGACTCTCATATTTCATAAGTCTGAAAAAGCCCATTGTTTCCTAATTTCTAAAGTTATTTTATGGAATATTTTTTGCAGGATCTTTCTAGAGCTTGTGCCTAAATAAAAAAATTTATCTTAATTTTTTTTTTTTTGAATTTAAAGTTAGATCTGGCTAGTAAGAGCCTTAGATATTCATATCTGGGAGTGAAGTCAGACTTATACTCCTCAGATCTGATAGATCTGCAACTCTTGTGCATAGATCTGTAAATATATTGTATAGATCTGTAATTTACATGTGTAGATCTGAAGTTTTGTAACATAATTTTGAATTCTAACATTTGGGTTTTTAGGATTTTCGCTATTTTTGTACATATTGGGTATTGGGTTTCTTTTTTCACTTGTGCATGATTGGATCTAAAAAATCAGCTAAGGAAATCTTCAGATTTGAAAAATCAGCCAAGGAAATCTTCAGATCTGAAAAATCAGCCAAGGAAATCTTCAGACCTGAGCCAAATCTAGACCCTAGAGGGCAAGATCTGGACTCAATATTTGTTTGCGAGAATAGATCTGAAAAAATCAGCCAAGGAAAACTTCAGATCTAAGCCAGATCTAGACCCTTAAGGACATATAGGCTTTTGAGGTTATTTTTACAGGATTTTGGTCTCCAAATTTCTAATTTCAAGCGGCAACATTATTCCAAAATTTCAAGAATTTTCAACGGTGGGATCTTCAAAGCCTTGGGCTAAGGCTTTGATCTCTAAACCCTTATTTTCTACAGATTTTATTACAGCAAGCAAATCACAAATAATTAGGCCCTAAAAACACATTTTATATGGTCAAAATTGTTTATAATTGCAAAATCTTCATTTTCAGAATTTTTGACCATTTGGGAATCTTTAAATTTGCCTAGATCTGATTTTGAAGCTTGCTAGAAATTCTGCATAACTGTGTAAAATCAGATCTGAACATTTTTTATGCATATCCTAAATAAGGTTTAAAAAAATTGAATTTTCAATTTTTTGGAAAAACTTACTATTTTTAGACATTGTGGGGATTATTTTCAGTATTTTCAGTTTGCTGATCTGTTATCATTTTACTGATGTTATAAACTTATCAATTCTAAAAATTACTGAATCAAACTCTCTTAAAGCCTTAAAACTGAAATTTTCAAGTTTTAATATATTTTTGCTATTTCTGGAAGTATTTGGCAGCTATTTTGGGCAGTTTTATCTTGCTGATCTGTCACTGTTTCACTGCTGAAATAAAAATATCAGATCTGAAATTTCACTTAATCAAGCCCTTAAAATTGATTTTTCTTCAAGTTCATCAATTTTTACTATTTTTAGTCATTTTGAGCATTGGTGTCAGCATCGTTTGTTTGTTGATCTATGGTTTAAATTATTGTTGTACTTTATATTTTAGATCTGAATTCTTGCTGAAGAATATATTCTAAGTTTGACTATAGGTTTCTGAATTGGAATTATTTGGAATATCATAAATTTGGAAATATTGGAAAAATCTAGCATTTAAATTTGATGGCACTCTCATGATAACATTTTCGTTTCAAATTTAAATGGTTGGTGATTAGCTATGGTTGGTGATCATTGATCTATCTTTAATTGTGATTTTAAATTACTTGAAATCAATAGTTAATTGTTTAAATCAACTTTGGGAATATTTCAAGTGATGATAACTTGCATGTCTTTATTGAACATTTTTAATGCATAATTGTGAGGATGTTTTATCAGATATCATTGTGATGAATTTATTTTTCATAGCAGTAGTTATATATCAATTACTTGGCTTTAATTTCATAACAGGATATTTTAACTCCACAAGGCACTAGTTTTAAAGTCTGAAATATAATTGGATCTATAAAATCTCGTTAATCTTAACAAGTACTTGGTCTTTTAGCTATGTCTCCTGAATTGGTTGATTTTCAACCAATTCTTTTCCTTCATTTTTTATTAGGGTCTACCTCCCTTAGCTTGCAAGGAGATAGCTTAGATAGAGAGATTGGGGATCAGGGTGACAACCCTCGATCTGAGCCGTTGTCACGGTGCCTAGACATTCTGTGCGACAACATTTTATGGCGCCGTTGTCAGGGATAGAGTTTTTCTATCCTTGGTCTTAATGACATGTTATAATCTTCTAATATTTTTTCGCCATTCATTAGCCTGTCACAAGGGATCACATTTTCTGGCGTCATTTCATCTCTTCATCTCTTCATCTTTTCATCATCTTATCTTTCATCATCTCACTAATCATTTCATCATTTGCACCTTTAGCACCTGGACATTTCGGTTGGCTTCTTGTTTGGGTGGCGACTCCACTTATTCATCTATTTACTCCCAGACAAGTATCCCCCTTGATATCCATCTGCTACTCTCAATTATTTCTTTTGTTTTAGAATTAGTTTCATGTTCAAGTGGCGACTCCAATTCTTTCATTTCTTACAAGAGTTCCTGCTAAGAAGCTTGCTTCTTGAGGACCTTTTGACTATTCTTGAACACGGATCTCTTTCTCTAACATCCACTTAACCTTTAAGCAGGTCATCATGGATGACACCTTTCATGACATGCTAGAAGAGGCCATTCCTAAATTTCCTTTTCTCTCAGGTGGTAATGCAGCCATTGCTCTAAAGCATCTATCGACAGTCACTTTTATAATAAATAAATATTGTCATCCTTCACAATATAATCATGAAGATGTCAAGATACGTATCTTTGGCTATTCCTTAAAGGGTGATTCTATCGACTGGTTTCGAAATTGTCCTGAGGAGTATTGTTTACAACACATCATAAATGCTTTTAAAAATAAATATATAAAACAAGGTGGTTGGCCTTGTGCTCCCAGTATTATGAAAAACAATGAAATTGATCTTGTAGAGAACTCAACTATCAACAGGAGATTTCAAGACAGTTCTCAGGATGAATACACTTGTACCACGACAACACAAATCCATGATAGTGGTGAAGCAGAAACAATTTGTCAAATCAATGTCGACAATGAAAAGCATCTTGTTAACGAATTGATTCAGATAGTTAAGGATATACAGCTAAATCAAGCTCAGGTAATCAAGAATATGGAGGCCAACCAGGCTCAAATCATTAAGAATATGGAACTTAATCAAGAAAAAATAATAGTGGATCACGCCAGGGAAATTGGTTCTATGCAGAGTAGGTTATTGGCCTTAAAAGGAAAACATATCAAGGAAATGACGATCATGGAAGCAAATCATGAGAAGGAGATGAACTGTATGCAAAATTTCTTCATGGCCATGAAAGCGGATAATGATGAAGCAATAAAAAAAACGGAAATCCGTCAGATGTCTCTTCAACACAAATTGTTGACTATTGAAGAGAGTCATGCGAAGGAAATTAGTGTTGTAAATAATCAAATGACTGTTATTCAAGATAAGTTGGAAAAAATGGAAAGATCACACATGCAAAATTTCCAACCCAAGTCAGATTTTTCAACAGATCGTAGGCCTCCCAGTTTGATGAAGAAATTTCCATCTCATCACATAGAGGTCACTTTTCCCATTAAGGAAAAATTAACTATGGTTACAAAGGACGTTAAGAAAGACCAAGCTTATGCGTCACCATTGACAGAGTACATTCAAAATAAGATTGGTCACACTACAGGTTCATCAGATGTTTTGTACAAACATCTTCAAGATAAGGACAAGAAATCTATAGTGGTCTCATTGCTGACATCATAGCCCACTAAGAAGAAGAGAAAAAAGCGGAAAATAAGAAGTAAGCGGTTTGATTCGTTTGATGGCCAAGAGCAGCTTGACATTCGGATAAGACAGAGTCCTACAATATGAAATATTGGACATGGCACATCTGAAAAGCAACCTACAGACTTGCCTAAAAGCAGGCAAATGCTCATCATGCACTATATTGAACACATTTGATGCCACAGGGCATCCTTTGTATTGTATCTCTAACCTTACACCTTGTTATTTCAACATTTCATTTTGTGGTTAGAGTAGATTTACTTTTCATGTTAATTAGAATAATAAATGAAAGAAGAGCTTCTATTTTTTCATGCGCGTAATGTTATATGATGATATTTGGATGGACGCTACTTATGTAATTTTGTGTGTCACTTAGATACAGATTCTGGATTCTCACATTCCTCCACTGAAGCAACGTGTCCCCAAGTAGAGCCAGATGTTGACCACACTTTGTCAACGACCCCATAGTAGTACACCCCGATTTTTTCAAATGGTTTTCATCATGTTCGACGTGTTCGCGCCATTTTGATTCCATCAATAGCCGACAGTTTTATGAACGATGTAAACCCATTCTGAATGTTTATGATGTAAATGATCTAAGTAAGACCACCATGTATGTAACAACCTAGGTAAGCCTAGTATGTTGGTGATGATTTCTATTCTAGGAGGTTTTTTGTCTCACTGATTTGTTTGTGTTTTTCAACACAAGTGATCGGCAGAGTTTTCCCCTCCAGCTTCACCCCAAAGCTAGGATGGATTTTGTCATCAAGATGTTAAGTGAGTCCTAGTGTTTTCTATCGAATCTTTATAAAAGTAGTTTGATAATAATCCTAGCTAATTGGCTAGATTATTTTATTACAAGCTGCTTGGTCTACTAGACCATGTTTTGAGTCACAAAATTGGGTACCTATTTGAGGGTCTATACGAATAGGTATTCCCCCTTCATATGTCTAAATGTATTTATCTTATGTAAAAAGGGTTGGAAAAAATAATTAAATCCCCTCTTAGTCATTTAATTAAATTTTATGGCCAAATTAATTAAAAATCCTAAGCCAGAAATTTAATTAATTTTAAGTCCTAGGTGAGTTAAAATTCTTCAAAGGAAAAATTCGTGGGTCCTTAAAAAATAAATTTTTAAAGGTCCCAGACTAAGGGAATATTGAGAATTTCAAGAAATTTTGGACCCTTGGGCCTTGGTGGTTAAGTCAAAGTCAAAATTTGAGGTAATTAACTCAAAATTATTATTTTTGAGTTAATTAAAATGGAATTAAATGATAAATTCGAATTTCCTCAAAATTATAATTTCGACGGTCCATATTAAAAGATGATTAAATCTTTTCGACGGTCGAGATTATTTTTGCATAGATCAACTGAACTAGCCCTTGGAGATTTTATCTTATAAATTAGAGATGTTTGACAGTCTTTCAATCATCCGATCTTTGAATCGTGCACTTGTTCTCAAAAACTCTTGTAATTTTTTTATCAATAAATAATAAAAACTTTGGAGTTACAAACTTTGGTGTTCCTTTTCCAGATCTATGTGGTGATATTGTCTCTAAACTCTGCTACTTCTGTTGGTTTTTGATGGCTGATGGCCTCTATGGATTAATCTACATACAGGTATCTTGTGCAGTTTTCTGGGTTTCTAAAATAGCATTTTGATTTAACGGAAAGATTAGTTATCTATTTTTCTGAAAGGTCTCATGTTTATTTTTTAATCTCTATCAATCTTAAATTCGGATCTAAGTGTGCAGAGATCGTTTTTTAAGGTTTGAACATTTGGGGAAGTCTTCAGTTAGACCAGCCAACTCTCAGATTTCATAAATCTGAAAAAGCCCATTGTTTCCTAATTTCTAAGGTTATTTTACGGAATATTTTTTGTAGGGTCTTTCTAGAGCTTGTGTCTAAATAAAAAAAATTATCTTAATTTTTTTTTTGAATTTAAAGTTAGATCTGGCTAGTAAGAGCCTTAGATCTTCAGATCTTGGAGTGAAGTCAGACTTATACTCCTAAGATCTGATAGATTTGCAACTCTTGTGCATAGATCTGTAAATATATTGTATAGATCTATAATTTACATGTGTAGATCTGAAGTTTTGTAACATAATTTTGAATTCTAACATTTGGGTTTTTAGGATTTTCGTTATTTTTGTACATATTGGGTATTGAGTTTCTTCCTTCGCTTGTGCATGATTAAATCTAAAAAATTAGCTAAGGAAATCTTCAGATTTAAAAAATCAGCCAAGGAAATCTTTAGATCTGAAAAATCAGCCAAGGGAATCTTTAGACCTGAGCCAAATCTAGACCGTGGAGGGCAAGATCTGGGCTCAATATTTGTTTGCAGGAATATATCTGAAAAAATCAGCCAAGAAAAACTTCAGATCTGAGCTAGATCTAGACCCTTGAGGACGTATAGGCTTTTGAGGCTATTTTTACAGGATTTTGGTCTCCAAATTTCTAATTTTCAAGCGGCAACATTATCTCAAAATTTCAAGAATTTTCAATGGTGGGATATTCAAAGCCTTCGGCTAAGGCTTTGATTTCTAAACCCTTATTTTCTGCAGATTTTATTACAGCAAGCAAATCACAAATAATTAGGCCCTAAAAACACATTTTATATGGTCAAAATTGTTTAGAATTGCAAAATCTTCATTTTCAGAATTTTTGACCATTTGAGCATCTTTAAATTTGCCTAGATTTGATTTTGAAGCTGGCTGGAAATTCTGCACAACTGTGTAAAATCAGATCTGAACATTTTTTATGCATATCCTAAATAAAGTCTAAAAAAATTGAATTTTCAGTTTTTTGGCAAAAATTACTATTTTTAGACATTGTGGGGATCATTTTCAGTATTTTCAGTTTGCTGATCTGTTATCATTTTAATACTGTTATAAACTTATCAGTTCTAAAAATTACTAAATCAAACTCTCTTAAAGCCTTAAAATTGAAATTTTCAAGTTTTAATATATTTTTGCTATTTCTGTAAGTATTTGGCAGCTATTTTGGGCAGTTTTATCTTGCTGATCTGTCACTATTTCACTGGTGAAATAAAAATATCAGATTTGAAATTTCACTTAATCAAGCCCTAAAATTTGATTTTTCTTCAAGTTCATCAATTTTTACTATTTTTAGTCATTTTGGGCATTGGTGTCGGCATCGTTTGTTTGTTGATCTATGGTTTAAATTACTGCTGCAATTTATATTTCAGATCTGAAATTTTGCTGAAGAATATATTCTAAGTTTGACTATAGGTTTCTGAATTGGAATTATTTGGAATATCATAAATTCGGAAATATTGGAAAAATCTGGCATTTAAATTTGATGGTACTCTTATGATAACATCTTTATTTCAAATTTAAATGGTTGGTGATTAGCTGTGGTTGGTGATCATTGAGCTATCTTTAATTGTGATTTTAAATTACTTGAAATCGATAGTTAATTGTTTAAATCAACTTTGGGAATATTTCAAGTGATGCTAACTTGCATGTCTTTATCGAACATTTTTAATGTATAATTGTGAGGGTGTTTTATCAGATATCATTGTGGTGAATTTATTTTTCATAGCAGCAATTATATATCAATTACTTGGCTTTAATTTCATAACGGGATATTTTGACTCCACAAGGCACTAGTTTTAAAGTCTGAAATATAATTGGATCTATAAAATCTCGTTAATCTTAACAAGTACTTGGTCTTTTAGCTGTGTCTCCTGAATTGGTTGATTTTCAACCAGTTATTTTCCTTCATTTTTTGTTAGGGTCTACCTCCCTTAGCTTGCAAGGAGACAGCTTAGATAGAGAGATCGGGGATCAGGGTGACAGCCCCCGATCTGAGCCGTTGTCGTAGTGCCTAGACATTATGTGCGACAACAGGTCATAGCATATCTCTATCCTTGAAATTTTAATTTGATGCCACCAACAATGTCACCGAATATGAGGTGTTGATATTAGATCTAGAAACAACCAGAAAAATGTGAGTAAAAAACATTGCAGCTTTTGGTGATTCCAAGCTAGTAGTGTTTCAAGTAAGAAACATCTATACCACCAAATATCCTTGAATGAGATCATACTAAAATGTTGTATGGGATATTATGGAAAATTATTTTGAAGCTTTTAACATTATAGTCATGTGTAGGGAAGATAACCAACATGCAGATGCATTGGCAATAGCATCCAATACATTCAAGCCACCAACTGAGCCAAAGTTGAAGTATGAAGAAGATATGCGATACAAGCCCTTTGTCCTAGATAACGTTAAACATTGGCATATTTTTGAAGATGGTCAACATCCAAGAAGATTTCTCAAACTAGTGGACAAGTTTTCTGGCATTAATATTAATTTTGAGTGTGAAGCTCCTAAGACAGACCACGAAGAGGAAGATTCACAAGAAGACAATACTAAATTTTTGAACCAAATTATAGGTCACAAAATGATCCAATTAAAAAATAAATTCATCCCCAAAGTGGCCCTTTATGAACGAGAACGATGACTAGAGGCTTTACATTCTTAACTCTTGTTCATCAACACTCCCTCCTGAGCTTTTTTTTAGCATTGTTCTAATGAGGGGCCCATGTTCTACATTAATCTAAGAAACTATTTGTATCGCAGGGGGGCATCCTAGTTTTAGTACGGAGCAAGGGCGGGGGGGGGCGCGGGGGTCAACCAATCACCTGCTACCACTTAGCTAGTCATTAAACCATGATGGTTTCCATCATGGGGGATACCTCATTAGCTTTTGGATAAACAAGAAACCTCCTATTGTCAATAGACACACTTATCCTAATTTGATGGTACACATTTTTCTTGTATCGCCCATCTTGGCCTATCCACTTTGACCCCAGTTTTCTCCTAAGTTTATGTAAGTGGGACAAATTTCTATATATCGTTGGAAATTTCTTAAAATGGTTATCTAGCTTCTCTACTCACGTTCCATCTCCAATATTTTCTCTCTCTCCCCCTTTTACATGAATGGAAAATAGTTCTTACTCCTCAAAATTTACTTTCTACTCTCTTCCCTTTGATACCAATTGACTCTATTGTTGCTATACAATTGAAAAAATTCTCTTTTATGGCTATTCTAAGAGAAAAATTCTCAGACATTTTCAATATTACAAGCCATTTGAAGTGATATAAAGATCAAAGTACTCCACGTGAACACATGATACACCTCTTAATATTGCAACTCCAACTAAGATTATTTGCTTCCATTCCCTTTGACCTCCTAGCATAAAAATATCTTGGAATTAATTGGATATTTGTGCTCTTTCCTTGTGAATGAAACTATTAAAGATTTCAGGGAGACCTCACTCCCAACTTCTTCCTCAAGCACTCAAAAGGCTCTTAAGAAATAGGTTTGTTTAATATATCAACAACTTGTTCCTATGTTGATATATACTCCAACCTTACAATCTGATAAACCACTCGTTCTCTAAGAATATGATACTTTATGGGTATATGCTTGGGTTTTTAATAAAGAAAATGATTCTTGGACGGTAGCACTTGTATTTTCATTGACAATAGGAATTAGGATATCATACTTTACCTGAATGTCTTGAAAAGTCAGCTTCATCCACAAATATAAGTGCAACATGAAATAACTGCAATGTATAATGCTAAAGCTCTTGACAGTGAGATTGATATCTACTCTTTCCTTAACCAAGCCACCAAACATTCTCCTAAGAAGAATACACTACTTGTGCTCTTCCTATGATGTACACTTCCACCCCAATCGATATTTGTCTATGCAGTCAAATAAAAATTATAACCTTTGGGATACCATAAACAAAATTCCATTACGACTCTTAAATATCTAAAATTCCTTTTTTGCAACTAAAACATTGATCTGTTTAGGATGTGATTGATACCTTTCCACTAAACCAATTGTTTTCATTATGTCTGTCCTTGATGTTGTAAGATACAAAAAGATTCCAATCATTGATATAAATATGTTTTGATTTACCTAAGGTGATTCATCATCTTTTCTTAGCTATATCCAGTGATCATATGAGTACTAATAGGTGAGCATTGTTCCATTCCAAATGTTTTCAACATCTCCTTGAGATATTTTATTTGGGAGGTAAACATTCCTCTTGTTGATTGTGCAATCTACAAACCAAGGAGAAATGATAGTTATCCTAACATTGAAATTTGACCTTAGCCTGCATTTCAGTTGCAAAATTTTGACTTAGTACATCTACATCACTTCCAAATAATATTTCAACAACATAAACAATAATAAACATAATATTCTCATATTGAGATTTAATATAGATCACTATTAGTTGTCCCTCTTTTGAAACCTTGTTGTCGTATATGTTTGTCTAATCTCCGATACCATGCTCTTGGTTCTTGCTTTAGCCCATACAAATATTTTTGAAGTATGCACACATCATTTATGTTTCCTAACAACTTTGAACCTATTGGTTCCTAAGTTGTAGGTTCAAAGTTGTTCTGATGACTAGGAATGACTTAGAATGACATTCAATGAAAACTAAGTCCTCTTGCTTTCGGTGTATAAATTCGGTCTCCCTTTCACCCAAGGGGTATTCCCTAGTAATAACACATAAATGATGTTCAATATACAAATATAAATGACCTAATTATTAAGATCATTAGAAGATAAAAAAATGATAAATATTACAATAGAATAAATTTATAACATACATGTATGTCTACCAGCTTATGTAATTTATAACATAAATATTACAATAGAATAAATTTATAACATAAATTTCTTCCCTCAAGCCCCTCTCTTCAATTGAGAAACTAGGGTTATACAAAAGTTTAATAACCTTCAATTGAGAAACTCGGGTTGTACAAAAGTTTAATAACCATTCATATAATTGTCACGTAACTATATTAAATGAAAAATATAAATTAATTTTTAAAGTGATATTCGGAGAGTGTTTCCATTTCACACGGACTCTAATCTTTGCTTGACATGGACCTCACAACTTCCACATAATACTTCGTCAAATTAATTTCCTCAACTTTTCTAATATTCTCATAATTAATTTCACCCATATTTGCAACTAATTTCCTAGAATTAATAAAGAACAATTAAAAATAATTTAAATATAAAACACTAAAATAAATATATGTTCAACTTTCCACAAGATATTGCATAGGAGGCTGTCATACTTGTGGAATATATCATGTCATGTATCCACTTATTTCCTTTAGGGTAGACCCTCCTTTCAGGTACAAGATGCATTATATCAGTATGGCTCTGCAGATTTGCATCAAGTACTTTTGTATTTCGGAGCTGCCATGTAGGCCTCCATTTCTCCTTGTACACAGCCCATGATTCATCATCTGAAATAGACCTGAGTGTTTCCTTTTGCTGTGCATGATCCCATTCTGTGATAATGACCATAACATGATTATGGCCTTCTTCTTCTTCCTGTTCTTGATGTTGGACGAATTCTCTGCTGAGGAAGTCTGGCAGAGAATTATCAATTCCCTTAATATGCTCTACTTTAAAATCGAAATTAGCAAACAAAGCTTTCCATCTTGCAAATTTAGCATCTTCAGGGTTCTTGATAGTTTTATTCAAAACTTTGTCTAAGTCCTTGGCATCGGTCCTTAGCAAAAAGAATTTATTAGCTAGATGGATAGAGAACTTACTGACACAGTTCCAGGCGACCTTTACTTCTTGTTCTATTGTGGAGTAATTTTTCTCAGCTTTACTCCATGTTCTAGAAGCATACTGCACAACCTTTTCTTCATGCTTCATACTTTTGTCAGTAGGTCTCTGTTTGAGCACACCTCCCCAACCAATATTACTGGCATCTGATTCTACAATTTTTAAATATCCATCTTCTGCAACATGAAGAATGGGGAGCTTTCTTACCTTAGCCTTAATTTGCCTGATTGATTCTGTATGAGATTTTGTCCAAGGCTTAGGATTTTTTCTGAGTCTCTATCTTAGGAGAGACCTGTCGATTGCACAATCTGGATAAAAATTTCTTACATAATTTAAGCAGCCAAAAAATCTTTGCAGTTGGGTTTTATCCAAAATAACATCTGGAAATTTATCTGCAAATTCAATGGCATGGCTTTGTAAATCAATTAATCCATTCTCTATGGTGTGCCCCAGAAATTTGATCTTAGTCTTACACAATTCCATCTTCTTCTTACTTAAGACTAAGCCATTTTTCTTTACTAATCTCATAAAAATCTTCAGGTGCCTGAAGTGATCTTGAAGATTTTTTGAGAATACCAAGAGATCATCAATATATGCTAGAAGCCATTCTGCATAAGGTTTAAAAATAGAATCCATTACCTTCTGGAACTTAGAAGGTGCATGCTTCAGTCCGAATGGAATTACGTTCCATTCATAGTGGCCTCCACGAATGCTGAATGCAGTTTTCCACTTGTCTTTTTCTACTATAGTCACTTGCCAGAAGCCAGATTTCAGGTCAAACTTAGAAAATATCTTGGTTCCTGCTATCCTTCCCAACAGATCTCCCTTATGTGGGATAGGATAAGTATCATCTGCAAGAACAGAATTAAGAGGTTTATAGTTAATGACTAACATGGGGATACCTCTTATCTGTTCGCTTCTCTTATTTACATAAAAGCCATAGCAGTTCCAGGGACTGCTTGACTCTCTGATCAGCTTTCTCTGCAACAGCTGATTTATTTATTTCTCGCAGAGCTCTCGGTATTCTTTATTCATGGTAATTACTCTGGATTTGCATGGTCTGCCCGTATATCCTTCTTTGTAGGGCAACTCAATATTATGCTATATGCGGTGCCAAAATGCATTTGGCTCTTCTGCACAACATTGTTCTTCAAACTATTTCTGTAGTTCAACAATTTGTTTCTGAACTACTGTGGAACTCAACTGATCTTCAATTCTGATCAGGTTCTTGTGGTCTTTTAGTTCTGCAAGACTATCTTCTACTTTTTTGAGTTCCTGCATGGCTTGTACCATAGTAGATATTCTTTGTTTGGAAACATAAGGCAGCTCAATTCTTTTTCCTTTTCCATCAGAGGTAGGCATTGTAATGAAATATCCTGCCTTATTGTTCTTGGTTCTCCATGAACCATGAGGCTCTACAACTGCAAGGAAAAATTTTCCTAAGATGCAGTCAACAGGAATATCAGCCACAACAAATTGTGCTTTTAAACAATGAGAATCAAAACAAACCATGGCTTTAGGAATCTCATATTCAAGTGTTTTGTCCCCTAATCCCACAATTTTTCTTTCTGCTTTAGCCCAAAACTTTGAGGGGACAACCTTCTTATCAAGGATGTTTACATCTGCACCTGAGTCAATTAATGCAGTTACACTATAGGTCTTACCATGTACTACAATATTCACCTTGACATGGTGGTGCTGGTATTGAACAGTAAGAACCTGCATTTCTCTGAATCCGAAAACAGGGTCAGTTTTTCCTTCAGCAATTTCAACCTTTGGTTGTTCAGGAGCATAATATAAAGGAGTTACATGAATAATGTAATTAGTATTTCTGCCAGACTTCACCTTTCAGCAAGTGTATCTCCTTACTCACCTCCCCCAAAGTGAGTGCACGAAATTTTCTCTGTTGTTGTTGACGGAGATAACTGCGTGTGTTTTGCTCATAAGAAGTATCCAAGAACAAGGACTTCTTAGAGGGTTTTGCAGAGGAGGAAGCACCCGAGGTCTGCATAAAAGCATCAAGCAGCCTGGTCTTCAAATCACCATCGTCCATGGCTCGGATCTGAGAAAATATTTTCATATCATCTTCTGTGGTTTGAGCCATGAGGACTTTAACTTTTCCTGTAAAGTCTTCGGCAAGCTGATCATCAGAAGAAAAACCAGAATCTGATGAAGAACAATGTTCACATTGACAATTGTCAGAATCAGGACATTCACAATAAGCAAGAACTTCTTCAAAATCAGATTCAGAAGAAGAATATTCAGAAGAAGAGTCTTCTTGGGCTTGTTGGATCATCAAACGGGGGCAATCTTCAATTTTGTGAAAACTAGAGCCACATCTGCCACATTTGTCTTCAGTTTTAACTTGCTGTTTGCCTTTCTATTTCTGTTGGGATTTTTGTCCCAAACCTTTTCTTGATTCTTTAGCATCAGGACATAAATTTTTTGTATGTCCTGTCTTGCCACAAATCCAGCAAGTTATCTGTTGCATCCTGTTCAGCTTGACATCTTTAGGATGAATATCGTGTGGCTCATAATAATGAGTCTTCGGGACATTTAGAGGATCGTCCCTTGTGAGCAGGCTTTCGGTAAGGCTTTCTTGGCCTTTGAATTGCAGACATTCTTGTGTTGCATTTGTGATAAGTATAAGGTTGATAACTTCTGGAAGTCTTTTTAGCCTTCTTCTTGGACTTGCGCCTTTTTACTAATGGGTCATCAATTGTGATCCCATACCTGCTGAAAAAAGATTTAGTACCAGGAAATTTATTCAATTTATCAATAGATTTATTCATTTTAGAGCTGGTACAAAGAGTAATCAATACTCTAGTTATTATGCTGTACATCTGACCCCATAAATATGTTTCTAGTGGCAACTGGAAAGCATCTTGTAATTTAAGAATGTCTACCAGCTTGGAAGGCAAGGCTGCAAGGATGACTTGCTTCCAGAGAATGTTCGTAGGGTCCTTAACCATGGAGATTCTTTGCATCCAATCTCTATGGAAATCTTCATACTGGTTAATATTGCGACACTTCAGATTCATGAGGATCATTTCATTTTGATCTGAAATGTTTGGGTCATCTCCACAGAATGTCTGTTGGATTAGTGTTGTGAGGGCACCAATCACATTATTCATGGCTTTGCCATCTTCATGAAATCTTACATCTCCATTTTCATATTTCAACACCTCAGCTTCCATGGATGCTATGAGAGCAGGAGAAGACTCTAGTTCCCACCATCTGGCTAGAGTTCCTGTAAAACATGGAATGAGGGATTTACATGCCTCGACTTCAGATTTGCCATCTATGCACATCAACTTATACTCTATGATCATCTGATCAATGACTTGTTTGATCTGGGCAGAGGATAAGTTATCTATGTTCCATTATTTATGGCTCTGGGGATAAAAGGTTTCTCTTGCAGAAATTTTTCCAAGGCCATTTAAGTCAAGAGGAGAGTACCTGGTATATTGGGCTTCAAGGGGCTCATATACAGGTAAGACATGATCTTCAGATTCTGACTCATGGAATAGAGAGGCAATAGTTACTTTAAACTTTGGAGACTCTGGAACAGACTCTTTGGGAAATAGGCTGGGAAATCTATCAACATTTTTCTGGATTTGCACAGCTTTCCCTTTGTGGAGAAATCCTGAAGGGATTGGCTTTTCTGGCTTCTTTTCTTTCTCCTTCTGGGAGTCTATCACAAGTTTCCGTGTAGAAATAGACTGATCTATAATACAACTTTCTACTTCACAAACCTTTTGTAAAGACTTTAAAGAAAAATCTTTAACTACTGAACAATTGTACTGTACAGAATTCAATGCCTTATTTACATCATTCAAAGAAACTTGCAACTGATCCATCTGATTCTTTACAACAAAAGCTTTAGCAACATTTTTTTCTAATCCTGTGATGGCAGTGTTAGTCCAGTTTATTTGTTCACTTACAGTCTGGACTCTTCTTTCAATTCCTACCAGGTTTTCCTTTTGCACTATAGGATATGCATTAGCTGAATTTTGTCCTTCACCTAGGACAATTCCTTTGAAAGGAGGATAGCTGGTGGTTGTTTCTAGCTTACTACCATCAATTACTATCCATGAATGACCAGTACAGGATGTAGGTTCATTCATTAATACAACTTCTGATTCTTTAACCTTTTTCCAACAGTAGAAATAAATCCAAGTCTTTCTTTCTTCCATATATTGTTTCCATTCTAAGGCTAAAGTTTTCTTTTGTTCTAGAGTATGGCTGACAGCAAATTCATCTGCTTCAGGTGAGTAAACAAATCCCAATTTATCATCTGCTTCATCCATTGAGCAGGGATTCTGTGTTTCTCACAACCATCCATTAGTGTATAAAACTTCTGGATTTCTGGGACAGATGGTCTTTTGACATCTTCTTGCAGATCTTTAAATCTGCATTCTGGGATCAGGAAATCCTTTTGATTATAATACCCTAAACCATGCTTATCTTTAGGGGATTGCATATTCATGAATATCTCCGTGAGTCTGGGATCTTCTTCTTGTAGGGAAGGAACTAGGTGCATCATAAGCACATGGTCATCTTCATGGGGAAAAGGGATATCAGAACATTTCGGATTCGGACAGGGGGTGACTAATGTAGACTGGGGTGCATCACATGTTCTATAATTATGGTTCTAATGTCTAATGACCACTTCAGCAAGATGTTTAAGATTTACAGACTGATGGCATTGAGGGCATTCAACTTGTAATGGATTAAAATTGACTAATAAAGCAAACTCAAACAAAGTTGTATGATGACAAGAAGTATTTACAATACTGGAACATGCAGTATCAAATGAATTAGGAGGTATATACAGTGGAGAATTTTTACATTCTTCGTCAATCCTACGCCTGTCTATTGTAGATATTCTTGGGAAAGATAAAGTGGCTGAGGATTGATTTTCATAAATATTTGCAGAAGTAATTTTTTGTATGGCGAGAGGCTTTGGATTTGGTACTACCCAATGTTCAGGAAAAGATAGATCTTCCCATTTGATGGCTTGGTGTTCAACCTTTTGGTTTTTTGCATCTGTCATGACTACAACACTGATTTTGGACTCTCTGCTGGGGGCATGGAGGACTGCTGGAAATAAAGTACTGGTGTGACGGAAACAACCTCTGAACTGAATGGCAATATTGTTTCTTCTTTACTTCATATCAAATCCAGTGGTCTGGATTTGTAGTTGTAGGATATCGGCCAATGTTTCATCAAACACATTTACAGAGAAGTTGGGATAATAGTCAAACCAGATTGGGCCATTTGAAAATGGTGTAACTATTCCTCCAATGAGAGAATCAGTGTACTTATTATGTGTTAGATCTCTTATAGTTGCTAACGCATAGGTTTCAACACCCTGATGGATAAGGGCCTGGATTCCCACTCTAATGCATCCAAGATGTAGGAATTGTGTTCCCAGCTTTCCAGCTTCTGCTTGAAGCTCCTTAGGATTTAACAAAGGAATCAACTGTACACGGTCAGAATTTTCTTCGATTGAGCTTATGGATTCTTTGATTGTAATTCTGGTGGCAGCTCTTAAGTGCCAGACACCCAGATCATTATAAACCTGAGACGCAGAGATCTTGGGTAGAACCCATCTAGCCTGAGGCTCAGTTTCTTCATACAAATGATCTGACTCATTTATGACTCGAATACTACTTGATGCAAACATATCCCTGAGAGGGTCTTGTTGAGCTTTATCTTGCTCTTCAAGTTCTCGGAAAGATACGGATTTTCTGAATGGGTCCATTTTTATTTCATAAAATAAAGAGAGGATGATTATAAGAACTGACCTTTTCATGAACCAGTTAACAAACTGTGACTGGCTCTAATACCAATTTTACTGCAGGGACCTCCAACACAGGTTTGCACTGCAAACTGCTCAACAGACAGACTGGCTCACTGAGTTTATTCTTGCTTCTTTAAGAGACCCTATGCGAACCCATACACGAACCTACTATCACTTTCACACTTCTTTCAGCTCTCTTTGCGGCTTCCTTCGCCTTTTCTGGCCTACTCCATGTCCCTCAGTGATTTCGCGAATGTCTGGCGAAATTTCGGCGATCAAAAAGACAACAATACTACCTCAGTGTACATTCATAAAGCTCAGAGTTACAGTTCTTAACATGCGGAACACATACTTCTCTCTTTATTGATATTTAAAAGGATTTTACAATCAGATTACAGACTTATGGACTCAGATCTCCTTCCAGAGATTGACTGCAGTGGCTTTTACCAGGCTTTGGCTACTCATAAAGAGTGAGCGTTACTGGAGGCTTTCTAGCCAACGTGCAGACTCTGTCTCAGAGTTCTGTTACTCAAAACACACAGATGACAATATACAGACTCAATCTACAGATCTGGCCACTTTAGGTTCTTGCCTATGCCGAGCACATAGACACGCAGGCTTCTCAGATCTCCTAAGGACTCGAGTCGAAGCTCCCTGCTCTGCATCTGCGCGAAGTCTCGCGATCTGCTTGCATCACGGTGCTAAATTTAAAAATGGTTTTTTTTTTATACTTAAGTAAAATTTTATAAAATTTTCTAAATAGGTAAAACTTTATATTAAAATAATGAATTTAATGGAAATAAATTTACTTCTAGAATTTAAGTGTTGCATTAATTTTGATTTACTTTTTCACTTAAACAATATTGAATTAATATTTTTCTAAAAATTCTGTAACAGTGCAAATAAGCAATCAGATTTCAAATATGTAAAATCAGTTTTTATTTAACTTGCTAATGGGCTGGAATTGATTCTGTAACTTGTTTCATATTTTAAAAACCATATATAGTCCCTTTCAATGCTCCTCCCTCTCACAAACAAATATTTCCTAAGGAAAATTCCCATTCAGCTATTAGTTCTGAAAAATCTATTTAAAACTTAAATTAAAATTTCAAAAATATACCTTTAAATTTCAAATTTAATTTTTAATTTTTAATTATGTTTTAATATAAGTCTTTAATAAAATTTAAATCATAAAATTTATTTTTAACATAAAATTTTAGTTTTAATTAAAACATAATTAAAATGATATAAATCTTATATATATAAGTATATATTACATATATTTTAATATATAATATGCATATTATATATGTATTAAAATTTTTATGTTTAAATTTTATATATTATATATAACCTTATATCTTTTAATCAAATATTTAAAACAATGATTAATGCCTTATTGGGTTGTCGGAGGAATGAGGAAGTTTTAGGGAAAACTAGGCCCGATGTAATTTAGATTGTTGAAATATTTTCGATGAACGATGGTTTGGTGCAAAAATGTGTGTTTTAACTGCTTCATTTGACCTAATGGTTCGATTTCTCATGCGTTAGAAGGAAGTCAATTTTCATATAGTGGGGTCCCTCATTTTAAACCACACACCATTCTTTTGACGACAACGATGATGACGACGACGACGACGACGATGATGATGATGATGATGATGAACATCCACTAAGACCAATGTGGCCTATCAGACCTCAAGAAAATAAAATTAAATAAAATGAAAAAGAATCTAAGTGCGATACTTCAAAATCTTGTTTCTATGATCAAAGAGAAGGGAAAGAAGCGCTCTAAGATCGTTGTATATGGGTTGGCTTAATAATACAAGAAGATTGGAAGTGTGGCAGATATTAGGGAATTGAGAGTGGATGTGACGAGAAGTCTAAAAGGAAGTTCTTTTCATCTTCCACCTACTTAGTATCGCAAATTTGACAGATTTTATCGTTCCAAGGAGTCTTGAGAATAGACCACTTCCGGATATCACTTCGAAGCTCATGAGAACTAGTTATTATCCTAGAAATGTTCATTTTTTTCTTAGTGCTAGTCAACATAGAGAGATAATTTTGGTTATCAAGGGTCAGGCTGATCACCTCCTTATAGTATCTTAGCTTCCGTTTACCCTCCAGCTTCTTATCCTCCCTCAACTTATCCTTAAACTTGGAGGTAATAGTATCTTTGACACTATCTTTTCTTCCAATACCGATCTCCTTGTTCATTCCCCAATGGTTGAGCCAAAACTGGGCATCCTTATGCCACCTGCGCTTGAGGTGAAGGTGTGGGCTTTGACTAAAGTTAGAAGCAATTTTTGGGAGCCTTTTGGATTCCATGTTGTAAATTTTGTTCTTATACATCAAATATCTAAACATAGCTATACTTTCAATGGGGAACAGACCAACTTTGATCAAGAGGATCGGATAGGGAGTATTTCCCTTGATATTTAGGTTGTAGGTTATGAATTGCTTTTGAATCATCCCAATTTTCCTCCAAGGCTCTTTAGATATACCACAACTCCAAAATTCACATCCGTATAAGACAACAAGAGATTCTAAAACATAAACATCATATGCTTATGAAAGATTCGTTGAGGAGAGAGTGAAATGTTAAATTTGTTTTATTCGTATTTTTATTTATTTAATATTTTTCTTATTTTTATTCAATCTTTTATTTATTTTCTTCAATTATTTTATTTTATTTTAATAGTATTTTGATTTTTATATTTAATTATAATTATTAATGTACACGGGTGTTAGCATAATTGATAAAAAGCATGTTTGCAAGCCCTTGTGTATCCAAGTAATTGAAAGTTCAATCCCCTCAAACATGTCTCCAACCAGCCGAACTTACAAAAAAAATGGTTATTAATTAATTTTGTTTTATTTTTAATTTTTTTATTATATAATTTTTATTTTTAAATTATTGTAATAATAATTATAACTCATAATTATTAAAAAAAAAATTGCAATTATTAATTTAAGATTGAGGCTTCTAATTTTTTATTTAATATAATAATGATTTTGATAAGTTATAATGACCATTATAATAATAAACCTAATGTAGGGTGGACATGAATATTTTGCTATGAATATTCGAGCATGCAATTTTGATTATACGAATTTGAGAGGAAGTCAAATGACAAGGGAAACGTAAGGCAGGACCCACAAAGTTATCCTAGTTCTAAAGTGGGTCAAATTTAGCTCCAACTTTTGGCTCCTACAAGGGATGGTGCCTCCTTGTGAGGAATCAAGAACAAAATACTGGATGCCTTGAAATTGGGCATGGAGTCGATTTATTTCAACTACAAACCCTTCATTTTTTAAGAGGAGGATAGGAAAATTCAAATGCAAAAGCATAAAGCCTAATCTATCTTAGGAAAGAAAATGAAAATATTTTGCATCTTAAAGTTTTAATTAATTGACAAAAAGAATGAAACAGAGATTAAACATGTGAGATCCATAGTATCTAAAAATGGAATTTCATATTTTCCCCCTTATGGGGTATTTCCTTGGTCTTCGACCAAATTCTGGTGTCTCTTTGTGTGTATGTTTTTCTTCTGATGTTCCTTTTACTGTTCTACTACACCACTGATGATGTTGTTCTTTCTACATAATTGCATATGATGTAATGATGTTATAATGTTGTGGGGTGAATTCAATGTGTAAATTATGTAATGCAATTATCTTAAGTAAAGAAAAATATATCCCTAAGGAAAATTAACAAATTGTGAGAATTATTAAATTCAATATAATCTAGTAAAAGCTCAAAAGGATTATTGTTTCTTGGGCCATTATTATGAGCATTTAGAAATATATTGTCTCTATTCTTTAAGGACTGTATGATGTAATGATGTTATAATGTTGTGGGGTGAATTCAATGTGTAAATTATGTAATGCAATTATCTTAAGTAAAGAAAAATATATCCCTAAGGAAAATTAACAAATTGTGAGAATTATTAAATTCAATAGAATCTAGTAAAAGCTCAAAAGGATTATTGTTTCTTGGGCCATTATTATGAGCATTTAGAAATATATTGTCTCTATTCTTTAAGGACTGATAATATTCATTTTTGATAAATTGATCTTTAAGATATTCTCTATAATGGATAAAATTATGACCAAAATTTGTGCATGAATAATAGTACTGATAAAATATATTGTGACACCTGGAAGTAGATGGCCTTTGAAGGAAATATTTTTTGATTCTTTGTTAATTTTATTCAAGAGGCCTTTCTCATTTTTTTAATTCATCTTTATGGTTGCTCGAATTTTTGTGGTGTGCCCTACTTTATTGTTGCTAAGTTTTACCAATGTCATCATCATTTTCCTTGCTAGTATTAGCTCTTGTGTGCCATTGTTTTGTATGATTAATTTTATTTCCATGGTTGTTAGTTCCTTTGAGCAATTCAACATAGCTAATAGGTTTTGTTTCTTCAACTTTATTAGTGTTTGTATCTCCTCCAAAAATGAGACTATTTTTAAAGAGGAGACATCTATAAACACTCATGATCTCATCCAATTTCTTGGATCCTTTAACAAATCTTATATTTTGGTTGAGATGAGCTTGGGTATTTTCTAATTCTTTTATAATATAGACAAATGCTTCCTCTAGCTTCTCACATTTATTCCCCATCTCTTTCATTTTTTCTAAAAGAGTGTCTTAAATATTCTTGGATTCCTTTAAATTCACCTTTAGAAAACGAATTGGTGAGTTTTCAGTGTCATCCTCTCTTTTCTCATATTTCATCAATAACTCTTTCTGCATCTTATTCTTTTTTCCTAAGCCTTTATATTATTCCAAGGGACTGACTAGTTATCCTTCCAGATCTAATACAACTTCTTATTCATCTAAGTCATAATCATATTTCCTTTCATCTTGTGTTTCTATAGCCATGGGCATGAAATCATTCATTATTTCATCATCAAAAGACTCCTCATCCTGATCCTTTGAGGAGTTATTTTTCTCTTGGGTATGGAATCTCTTCCTTTTAAGTTTCATTCCTTCTTGAATCTCGTATACTTATCATTTTCTTTATGGTCATATCCATTATTTTATTTCTTATTCATTCCTTCTTGAATCTCGTATACTTATCATTTTCTTTATGGTCATATCCATTATTTTCTTTCTTATGTCAGAATTTAGATGCACAATGACGTATTTTTCCACAATTAAAACATTTTAAAGGAAACTTACCTTTATATTTTCCATACTCTCTCTTCACTATTCTAACAAACTTGGCTTCTTCTTCATCATATCCATAACTTGATCTTCTTTGGTCTTATTATTAGTTTTGAAGGTTGTCTCCTTTGATGTCAATATGCATTTCGTGCTTCTCATTTAATATGCAATTAATGTTCCATGAAGTTCATCCATTGTTAATGTGTTGAGGTTTTTCATCTCCTCAATATTGATACATTTTGCATTAAATCTAGCAGTAACATATCTTAACACCTCTTGAACCTTCTCTCATCTTCATATAAGTTCATCATCCTATCACATATATTTTTAGCTATGTCACAGAGTGTGACTTTAAAAATTCAAATTCAATAAATGCACACAATCTAAGAACTAGAATATGTCTTGGGTGTAGTGCTGAATGGATACAAAATGGAACCCACTATGATACAAATTGTTGGAAACTAGGAAAATACTAAGAGAGAGGGTTGAATCAGTATTTTATAAATTTTAACAATTATTTATCTGATCAAACAGATTAAAAAATATAGCAATGCACTTGTCACACAAAGATTGAACACAATATTTTTATGTGGAAATACATATAGGAGAAAACCAAAAATATTATTTTAATTATAATGCAAATGTAAGAAGCAAATTTAATTTACATCATATTTTGTAGGCACCAGACAATTTTTCTTTGCAAACATCCACTTTCTAGAAGCACCAACTCCCACTTGTTTGTAGGCACCAACCTACTGGAGGCACAAAACCCCTGATATTTATAGGAACCAATCTAAAGGAGACTCCAATATCCTGATCTACAAGCACCAACTTTCTTCAGCCATTCAAATCCTCTTTTATTCATTTTCAAACTTATATATATGGCTCTTTAATTATAAAATAACACACTGACACCAATGTTAATTCTTATATCTACTTACTTTCTTTGTTATTTTCTCCTTTAATTTCTTAGTAGCTCAAAGCTCTAACATTTATTTGACATGGAAACTTCAATTCTCATCCAATCTACTCTCTCAGCCTCTACAAAACACTCATCTGCATATATAGTCTCATATCTACAATAACTAGTAAATCTCTTCTTCAGATTTGTGTTTCCTCTCATGTGCAGAAACTTCAAAATTCATCAAAGATACATTGATACTCATTACATTGCACACCTATGCTAGTTTTAACTGTAAAAAATAAATTAATTAATCAAAAAAATCCTAGTGCTCAGATTATTTTCTTTAACTTTCCAAGTTCATTTCTTCATTCCCTGTTCACTCCCACTTCTCTATGCATTTATAGTAGTTTTTACCATTTTTTTCACAAGGAAATATTACTTGATGACATTTTGGATTTCTATTTATAGATATAGAGCTCTAGATCACTTGTCGAGATGAGACCTAATTCTATTTTGATCCCCTTTAACTACTTTGAAGCTTGAAACACTAAAATTTTAGGCCCGTGTAGATTAACTGAGCTCTTACACCTAGCTCCATGTGAGTTGTGGAAAGAACCATAAACTTAACAAATATATCGAATATTTGGCTTCAAGGATCCCACTTCCCTCTATGCATTTTTGTGATCTGATGGTCAATGACCCAATGGGCCTAGTTCCTGATGCTTAACCATCAACACCTTATGGCCTGTGCAAATAATCACATGCTTAACAATTATTTCTCGAATCTTGGAGATCAATAATACCATCCAACAGTTTTAAATTCCAAAGTTTTAGACTGAAGTCCCAAGATGATAAACCTTATTTGTCTCCTGATAATCCATTTTCAACTTAGGTCTCTAACCCTTGGCATAATCTTCTCGGATGTCAAGATCTCGGGAAAGCATTCCAAACTCCAAACACCAAACTCTAAGACCAAATTCCTAAGATGGGGTCCACTTTCACCTCACCTACTATTGTGTCTAACACATCATCTATCATTTCCACTAAGATTTGGCCATGTGTGCACCTGCTCATGTGTCACTCACCAACTACCTATTTGGCTTGTCAAAAGTGTTCAAATCACCTACCATGTGTCACCCCATTGTGCCAACATGTCATTTATTTGCCACATAATCCACCATGTCATCACGCTGCCACATAGACAATTGGACACCTTAAAGTGCCAATTCTACCTACCACATGTCATCACCTTAGGCTTCCACATCATTTACATTTCCCCTTTGTATCTGTGTCATTTGTTCCACCTATCCTAGCATGTGTGCTGGGTCTCATATCTCAAGGCTTGGGGATTTTATTTGTGTTTCCCTCTTGAGCTTTAGATTCCATGCTTATGTAGTGATATTCATATCTCGAATCTCATATCTCCATAATTTATATTAGTTTCATTTCCTTATGAAGTAAGGTCGATGGCTGGATGACTTGAAGGCCCAATGAGCTTTCAACCCACGAGCGCTAGTCTGTGGCACTTTGTGACTGGGAGAAATGACCAAAGGATTTACCTCCTCAGTTATTAGTTGTCAACACTCCCTCCTGAGCTTCGTTTTGGTGCAGATCCGAGGGGCTCACATACTACAATTTCTAAGAAAATTTTGGTATAACAGGAGAGGAGGGCTTACTAGTTTTGGTATAGAGAAAGGGGGGGATGCAACCAATCATCTATTTCCACTTGGTCAGTAAACCATTGATCAGGAGTTCATAAATTTTGCTCAAAATTCAAAGTTATAGGATTGGGTTGAAACTAGGATGGTTGCATATATCTCGTCTTCCTAATTCTGGAGCCATGAACGGTTCGAAAAACCGATGTTGTATGAGGAATATATCGTGTTCTGATCGAAAATCCAAACAAGTAAAATTGTGACAATTTGACCAATTTTGACTGGGTTGCACAGTCAGCAAAAATGGAATATTTTGAGGAATATTCCTTCCTCGGAATCAATTACAAGTTGACAAGTGTCAGGATTCTATTGGTTTAATGGGTTTTGGAGGGCCAATTAAAGGGTGCCACATGGATTTCCCTGAGGCTGCCACGTGTCCCCGAGACTGCACTGTAAAATTTATGAGGGTCCGTAGGAATAGGCCCCTGGGCCTCCTGCCTAGCACGCGCACATCTTACCATCTATACTCTGCATTATTTCTTAACCTGATGGTATGCGATTTATATTTATGTTGCATTGAATTCATGTTTGGGGGTTGGAACCGCCGATAGTCCCAATCCGCCAGCGGTTCTGTCGGGTTGTTCACATGGCTACTATCTATTGCCTCTATTGTCTCCGTGAAAACCTACAATAGTTCAACTGCCAGCAATTTCATGTGTGGTCACATGTCAATGATAAATTCCAACAAACCTCCACGCAGTTAACATTAACCAGCTTGCTTCAATCGGAGTTTCAACTCGATAACCGTAGTTTCAGTGGATTTTCGCCTAACCGTCGAGTAGGTAAGCAATTTGGGGGGTGCGCATGTGGCCACCCCCAACCACTAACATTTAATATGAATCCTAAATAGCGGATAGTTTTGATGCAGGAGAATCCGAGCACCCTTCATTAAAATTGGAATCCAATGGTGCGAAAGGAGGAAGCATAGCATGAGGATGAGATTACTCACGTTTTGTTGAGTTTGTTAAATTTGTATTAATGAAATTACTATTTTTATGGTCAACCTATTTTTAAAAATAGAGAAGTGCACGATTTTAGCAGATTATTACGAGATCCTATGAGAAACGAATGGATCTGAAATGATCCATTCGATATATTTTGTTCTATATAATTTACAGCCTTCGGTATAGTGCAGGGAAGCCAAACGAAATGTAATATCCAATGCTGAGAGGGCGATCTGGTTCATATAAACGAATTGTAACTCGAATTCGAAGTCAATATAAATCTGATGATTGTTATTATGAATTTTTATGTCGTTGTGTATATGAGTATATTAGTTCTTGAATTTCTGTGAGACTGCATTTTTAGATAGAGCGAATATTCATCTTGTTGTAAACAAAGGGAGTTTGAAGATTGTTGATGGTAAAACTCTTGAAATCGATGGTGGCAGAATTACTATCAATTCTAAAAGGGATCCTTCAGAGATTCCCTGAGGTAGCTACGGAGCTAAGTATGTCGTAGAATCATATGGAGTTTTTTACAACAAAAGTGAAGGCTTCAGCACATCTTAAGGGTGGAGCTAAGAAGGTCGTAATTTCTGCTCCATCAAAGGATGCACCCATGTTTGTGATTGGAGTAAACGAAGGATCATATAAGGATGAAATGCCTATTGTTTCAAGTGCAAGCTGCACAACTAATTGTCTTGCTCCTCTTGCAAAGGTTTTTTATGAAGAATTTGGTATTGTTGAGGGTCTGATGACCACTGTTCATGCAATAACAGCTATGCAGAAGACAGTAGATGGTCCATCTATGAAGGATTGGCGCAGAGGTCGTGGTGATGGACAAAATAGCATTCCAAGCTCAACTGGGGTTGTAAAGGCAATCGGGAAGGTCCTTCCATAATTTAATGGAAAGCTAACTGGAATGGCTTTCCGTGTCCCAACACCCACTATGTCAGTTGTGTATCTAACATGTCACCTTGCGAAACCAGCATCTTACAATGATGTAAAAGCAGCAATAAAAGCCGCATATGAAGGCCAAATAATAGGCATTCTTGGGTACACTGATGAAGACGTTGTTGCGAATGATTTCGTAGGCGATGCAAGGTCAAGTATTTTTTATGCTAAGGCTGGTATAGCCTTGAATTCTACATTTGTGAAACTTGTTTCTTGGTATGAAAATGAGTATAGATACATGGGGGTAATTGAGAATATCTCAACAGTTTTGTTGCTCTATCGTGAACTATTTCTCTCAGATCATGGGCCCATAACCCACATATCCACGCATTTTGAAAATATGCAGTTTCACTGCATCAGAATGGTATCAGAGTAGGGAAAGGATTTCCTGCGAGAAAGAGTTTGCATGCGAAGGAAGAAGAGGTATAGTTATGTTAAATATTTGTAAAGCTTTTGGTTTTTATATTTTGTGAAGGTAGCAGTAGAGGAAGGTGAGAAGATTGCAACAGCCTAGAGTAGGAGTGCTCAAATGGTTCTAGAGGAGGGAACCAGAGAGACGACGAAAGACTAAGCTCAGAAGAGAGAAGCTTGGTGAGGTATCTAGTAGCAGGGAGGACTTGCTATTGCAGAGGTTTTGTTGCAGCTCACAAAGGGAAATTCCACAGAGGATGTGGGTAGAATTGCTAAGAAATGAAGAAGACATATGACCAGGAGGTCATAAGAAATTTTTTGTACCTCGAGAGTCTGATGCAGGAGCATCCGAGCACCCTTCATTAAAATTGGAATCTAATGGTGTGAAAGGAGGAAGCACAACATGAGGATGAGATTACTCATGTTTTGTTGAGTTTTTTAAATTTTTATTAATGAAATTACTATTTTTGTGGTCAACCATTTTTAAAAATAGAGAAGTGCATGATTTTAGAAGATTATTACGAGATCCTAAGAGAAATGAATGGATCTGAAATGATCCATACGATGTATTGTGTTCTATATAAATTATAGCTTTCAGTATAGTGCAGGGAAGCCAAAAAAAATGTAATATCCAACGCTAAGAGGGCGATTTGGTTCATATAAATGAATTGTAACTCAAATTCGAAGTCAATATAAATTGATGTTTGTTATTATGAATTTTTCTGTCATTGTGTATATGAGTATATTAGTTCTTGAATTTCTGTGAGACTGCATTTTTAGATAGAGCGAATATTCATCTTGTCGTAAACAAAGGAAGTTTGAAGATTTTTGATGATACGACTCTTGAAATTGATGGTAGCAGAATTACTGTCAATTCTAAAAGGGATCCTTCAGAGATTCCCTGAGGTAGCTACGGAGCCGAGTATGTCGTAGAATCATTTGGAGTTTTTACAACAAAAGCGAAGGCTTCAGCACATCTTAAGGGTGGAGCTAAGAAGGTCGTAATTTCTGCTCCATCAGCGGATGCACCCATGTTTGTGGTTGGAGTAAACGAAGGATCATAGAAGGATGAAATGGCTATCGTTCCAAGTGCAAGCTGCACAATTAATTGTCTTTCTCCTCTTGAAAAGGTTGTTTATGAAGAATTTGGTATTACTAAGGGCCTGATGAACATTGTTCATGCAATAACAGCTACGCAGAAGACAGTAGATGGTCCATCTATTAAGGACTGGCGCGAAGGTCGTGGTGCTGGAAAAAATATCATTCCAAGCTCAACTGGGGTTGTAAAGGCAGTCGAGAAGGTCCTTCCAGAATTGAATGGAAATCTAACTGGAATGGATTTCCATGTCCCAACACCCAATGTGTCAGTTGTGTATCTGACATGTCGCCTTACGAAACCAGCATCTTACGATGATGTAAAAACAACAATAAAAGTCGCATCTGAAGGCCCACTAAAAGGCATTCTTGGCTACACTGATGAAGACGATGTTGCGAATGATTTCATAGGCGATGCAAGGTCGAGTATTTTTGATGCTAAGTCTGGTATAGCCTTGAATTCTACATTTTTGAAACTTGTTTATTGGTATGACAATGAGTATGGATACATGGGGGTAATCGAGAATATCTCAGCAGTTTTGTTTCTCTATCGTGAACTATTACTCTCAGATCGTGGGCCCAAAACCCACAGATCCACGCATTTTGAAAATATGTAGTTTCATTGCATCAAGTTTGGAGGATGCGCTATTTAGGGTAGAGATGCCTAATTTAACTCCAGTTAAGTGGAGTTCTCCACTTTTAGTGGAGCTTTTCTAGGTGAAACTAGGAAAAATTGTAGGAGGCCCAATTTTCGACCATTATGAGTGAATGGAGTCATTTTTGACTAATTGGAGCATTCTGGAGCTATTGGTGCAGAGAAAACAATCATTGGAGCACTATAAATACACGTAATATCAAACCTTTGAGAATAATGAAAGATGGACATGCCATTGGGAGTTGGACTAGCAGATGTAGCCTAGGAGGGGTGAACTGCTTCATCATGCCTGCTGTGTAAAATTCATGTGGTGACTTATTTCTCTATTTTACATTGCTATTCAGTGTTATTTAAGCTTTTTTTATGCTTCTAATTCAATAAAAATCATCTACAATTCATGGTTAAAATCCTCAATCCTTATGCAAACTAATGAGACAAGGATGCACATGTTTTTAAACTGAAAAGACACTTAGCACATCAAAAATAATATAGTCATTTCAGATCAACCATGATGGTTTCCATTGTGGGGGCTACCTCCCCTTTAACTTTTGGATGGACTTGGGTCCCCTCCTACTGTAAATATACCCACTTATGTTGATTTGATGGTGTAACGTTTTCTTTTGTCACCCATTTTCGCTTGTCCACTTCGAACGCAATTTTCTCCTAAATATATGGGACTTCGAAAATTTTCCATATACTATTGGAAAGGTCTCAGAAAGGGCAATATAAATAGACATTTTTCATTATTTTTTGAAAAAAACAACATGAGGAAAAATCCTTGAAAATAAAAACTACCTAAATTGAATTCATCCATAGAATCAAGTAATGGAATCACATATCTTAGTTTAAAGATACATTGTTCAGATATCTTGTGTGAAGAATTGTATCCAAAATTCCATTTTTCATGAGATCATAAAGTAAATATAGTAGACACTTAATGCCACAACCTTTTCATTCTTCACACCACCAATGGCATCAACCTCTCTTTCAAATCCATGTCATTGATCAATGGTTTAGCTAGTAATTCCATTTATGTCAAAATTTGTATGTTCTATAGACTATGGCATAATTGTGAGTTCCAATAATATTTTTATCGAGGACACTTAGTTTAAATATCTTTACCAAAAGTTTTATAGACACATGAACTATTTTATGAAATTTCTAATTATGTGTTAAGATCCTTAGCTTATATAAAGGCATGTAAATTTACAATTATATAAATTTTATTACATTCATCTTAGGAGAGTTTACATCTACGTAAATATCAAAATATAAACGTTATAAGCCACTCCTATCCACCCTGAAGATTCCCCCTTCATTTCTTGTGTTCATTTGAGCTTTATGGTTGTAGATGATCATTGGTTGGTGGAAGGTAATGTTGTGGATATAAAATTTCTAATTGGATTAGAGACTAGAAATGTTTTTAGAAAAGTAATAAAAGTATAACAACAACAATATTACTATGTTTCTTATTCTTTAAGGTGGACAATAATTAAATTTTATATGATATATCTATGGATTTGAAATTATGAATCCTCATGGAAACATCAACAATTAACAATTCTCAAATTTCATAATTGCTAGTAAATTATTTCCATACATTAGTTATGATAGTAAATGACTCTTATCTTGGAAACTAATAGAAAAAAAACACAATAATTTTTCCTCTTTCAAGATATACCTAGTAATAAAGTGTTTGTGAAGTATGGAAGTGTAATATTTCTTTTTTGTACAGTTGATTCTTAATTGATATACAGAGAAAGGAAATATATAAATATCTAGTTCTAATACAAGGGATGTGGTTTCTCTTGAATCTTGAATTGCAATCATTTTTTTATGAAAAATATTCTAACTAGTTCTCTTGCTCCTTTTATTAGATATATAAAGATTTGATATATTTTTTTCACATTATCAAAAACCTAAAAATCGAAGAGAATGATCTTCTTATAAGCTTCATTTCAGTACCACTTTTCTATGGCATAAAGCATACATATATTCTTCGTAATTTCTTGGAAGTTAGCTCAATCGAAGAATGAAGTATTATAAATCACAAACATGGTCTACAATTATACCCATATGTAGATTGAAACCCAAATTTTAGTAGTGGTTGGTTAATTGAGGTCCAAAAAACCTAAATTAAAGTTCTAGTGAAGGTTCCACATATTGTATGTTTAACATGCACATACACCTTTGTAGCTTTCAAAGTTCCACATATTGTATGTTTAACATGCACATACGCCTTTGTAGCTTTCAAATTCCCAACTTTACGTAATTTACATTATCATTAGATGCCACATTCAACTAGTATTTTCCATCATCTGAACTTTGAATCATTAATGATAATTTGATTCAATGGTAATCAAATTAGAAGTTTGTACACCTCTTTCGTATATTAATGCCCCTTTTTCAAAGAACAATGAGTAAATATCATTTAGATTTAAAAATGATGGTTTCCCATAGTGCTTCATCATCCAATGGACTATGATTAAGATTTACTATTTCCTTGAGACTAAAATTAACCTTTTTAATTATGCAATAACGATATTAGTCTAATTATTCCCAGAACTACTACAGCAAAATACCATATTAATAAAACATGTCCCCACTTTTCCCAATGGCATGGTCTCATAGTCTAAACACTAAACTGAAATTATAAACACTTGATTATATACTTCAAATCAAACCATTTGTTTCACATGTATTTCATATTTCACAAGCACACCTATATTCATCCAATGAGGGTTTATTTGGTGTACATGTGGCTACAAAACCCATAGCCTCATACCTGTCATAAATATAAATAAACTGGCAGTGAGAAAAATTATTATAATTCCCAATCTAAGAAACACTATTCCATGTCAAAGTGTAGATCAATAGTTTAGCCATTTATGGAGGTGGAGTGTCTTAGTAGGTGTTATTAGAAGAGATACATTTATGCATACTTTATTTTTATTTTTTTTTAACTGTAACGAGTATTTTTATTGATGAAGAAGAATGGCCATAGCCAGATCAAGCTTACAATACACTGTTTCTGTCATTACAATTCTCATCTTTTGCGAGGATAGATGCCCATTTAGGGAATAGATGCCATTTTCGGTGCCCCTTCATTTATGCTGATCATGCTTGTTTCTAGTGTGCATCCTGTATTTGCCAGTGTGTCTGCTTCTGTGTTTAATTCTCTGAGAATATGGAAGATTTGAGCTGTGGAGAATTCCTGTAGGATTCTGCTCACTCTTTTGATCTGCTTGTTTAGTACTGGATCCTTGGGCGCTTTTTTGTTTATCAATGATTTTATCAACAATTCAGAGTCTCCAAAAATTAATATGTCTCTTAAATTTCCTTTTTTGGCCAGTTGGCAAGCTTTTAGAAGACTGAGGACTTCGGCCTGATTGTTGGTTTTAAACCCAAGACCCCAGCTGAAGTCCTCCTTTCTCCCATTCGGAAGATAAACAACCCCGCCTGCCCCAGACCTGCCTGGGTTGCCTTTCGAGGCTCCGTCGAAGAAGATAGTGCATTTACCTTGTGCTTTCCACCACTTCTGGAAACTTTCCAAGGTGTCTCTAATCTGCCAATTTTCCTTTTGTATTGGGCGAGTAATTGTTGGAGTTCTCGACATGGGGGAGAAGCCATCTAGCCATGCCTTTTCCTCCTTTCGTAGAGAGCTGTCATCTTTTACAATGGAATGTCGTAAAGTTTCTAGAAGTAGATTCTTGGCCTGATCAGCAGCATTCTCTGCTGTTGTTTCTTTTTGATTGAAGACTATATCATTCCTGGCGAGCCACAGCTTCCAGCAAAGATATTTAGGGGCTGCAATCCACACCTTGAGCCAGAGATATTTTTCAGTGATTTTGAGGGGGTATCGAGCCTTCCAAGACAAAAACATGTCAGTGATCGAACATTGGGAAGGAGGGATCACATTCAGACCTGTCAGGAAGCTAGTCCAAGCTTTCTGAGCATACTCACAATCGATGAACATGTGTACTGAGGTTTCCAAGGCTTTTTTGCAGAGCACGCAGCGATGAGGACCTGCTATGTTTCTTTTGCACAGGTTTTCACCAGTCAGAATTTTGTTATGAAATAAGGTCCAGAAAAAGAAATTAATCTTTGGAATGCTGAAGGATTCCCAGATCTGCTTCCACACTGATTCCGGATGCTGAGAGGCCTTTTTGCCTTGCAGCTGAAAGTAACCTTGCTTGACTGTGTACACACCTGTTTTCCCCCAACCCCAAGAGTCAGCCTCATCCTTGTGCACAGGTGTATAATCTGAAATGGCTTCTGTGAAGGAAATCAGCTGATTTTTTAGTTGTGTTGGAATGATGGGTAGTCTCCAACGCTGCCAGTTGCCTTTAAAATCCCACTCAACGATGTCCTCCACTTTTCTTATTCCTCTTGAACTTAGCCAGTCTCTTAAGTTGACAATTTCATTGTTGTTTGATAATGGAGGGTGCCCCATTATTCGATCTTTCCACAGCAGAGTGCTTTTCCCGTTCCCTGGAATTTTATACAACTGTGATCTGAAGAATTCTAGCCCTTTACAACAAAGCCTCCAAGCCTGCGTTACTTTCATAGCATTCGTTGGACTGTAGTTGGAAAGCGAATGATTGTTAAGATACTTCTGTTTAAAAATTTGACTGACAGGGTGCAGAGGCTCTGTGATTAGCTGCCACAGCAATTTACATCCCATGGCTAAATTAGCATGTTGTGGGTCACGTATTTGAAGTCCGCCCTCAGCATAGGGATGCTTCGTTGTTTCCCAGTTAATCAGATGAAAACGGTTGCTGTTACCCTTTCCTCCGTTCCAGAGAAAATTTCGAATAATGCTTGAGATCTGATCCGCAATTTGTTTTGGAGCCAACAGCAACGAGGTTTGGAAGGTAGGAATAGCAGAGAGTACAGCACGAATTAAGGTGAGTTTGCCACCTGTTGAGAGCCATACTCCACCCCACGCATCGATCTTTTTCTTGAACTTTGATATCGTCTCCTCCCACAGGTGATTACGATTTGAACCCAGCGTCAAAGGAAGGCCTAAATACTTTATTCTATCCCACTCAGCATAGCCTTTGAACCCAAGCACGCTGGCAATCCTCTCAATCGAATGCTGGTCTTTATTCCATCCATAGACAGCACTTTTCCTCTCATTAATTAACGCTCCTGAGCAATTGCAGAACTTATTGAGGATGATTTTGAAGGCGTTTGCCATTCTCATGGAGGCTCCTCCGAGGAGGAGGGAATCATCAGCGAAAAACGCATGGTTCACCGGAGCAACACCTTGCGCAATTCTTATCCCTGGTATGGATCCAATTTGCTTCTCCTGAGACAGCTTTCTGCTTAGTGAATCAGCTAGCAGTATGTAGAGGTAGGGGGAAAGAGGGCAGCCCTGCCTCAGTCCCCTAGTGGTTAAAAAGAACTCAGCTGGTCTACCATTCACCATTGGGGCTATCCAAATGTTTTCAATACAAGCTTTGATGAGATTTATAAAGTCTGTTTTGAAACCGAAGGCTGCAAGAACCCTGTACAGAAAGGAACGATTCACTCTGTCGAAGGCGTTACACATGTCCAACTTGATTATCATACCCTGTTCTTTTCTGCTATGACTGGAGTGCAGGGCTTCTTGTATTTGTATGACATTGTCTAAAAGCTGTCTGCCCTGGACAAAACCTCCTTGGGCCGGAGAGATGAGCTTTTGTAGAAGAGGCTTAATTCTGTTAGCCAACAGTTTGGCCACAATTTTATATGATGAGTTGCAGAGTGAAATCGGCCTATATCTGTCAAAGGAGCTTGGATTTGAATCCTTGGGAATTAAAGCAAGGAAGGTTGAGTTTATACCTCCACCCACTTTTGCCTTCCTCAGGAATCCTCTTATCATTCTGTAGAGATCAGCATTGATAATCTCCCAACATATTCTATAGAAATGAATTGAGAAGCCATCGGGCCCTGGTGATTTGTCTGGTTCCATGGACCAGACTATTTGAGTTATTTCTTCTTCAGTGGCAGGCCTCATCAGTGAGTCATTGTCATCCATATTGACCAAATTTGGTATGGTTGAGAGAAAATCTGTTGCATCCTCCTCATTCCCATTTCTTTCTGCCCTTAGAAGATTCTGAAAATGATTAACAGCTGCATCTTTGATTTGAGTAAATCCTTTATACACCTGTCCATTAGAGTTGGTGATTTCTACTATATGGTTGCATGACAGGCGAGCCCTACACTGTCTATGGAAGTATGTGGTATTTCTGTCTCCAGATTTAAGCCACAGACTTCTAGACTTTAAACGCCAGTGTTCTTCTTCGTTTCTAAAAGAACAGTATGTATTCCTTTGGGCAGATTTTTCGTTTGCTAGGTCTGTGGGGGAGGGATCCTTCTCCTCCATTTCAAATTGTAATCCTTCCAACAGCTGAACTGCCTCCTTTCTCTGACTTGTGGGGGTGTGCCTGGAATGCTTTATCCAATCCTTGAGAGCTTTTTTTGTGTTTTTCATTTTTTGTTCCCACACATAGCTTGGGGAACCAATAACTTCTTCCCTCCAAGCTGTTTGAACTGTTTCAAAAAAGCCTTCCTTACCTGCCCAGAGAGGATTAAAGCGAAAAGGAAGGGGACCTAGATCTTCTTCTTCTTTTAGACATAAAAGGATTGGCTTGTGATCCGATGTAAGCTTTGGGAGAATCTTGGAAAAGACTATTCTGTTATCCATCATTAAGGAACTGCTGATTAAGAATCTATCAAGCCTAGCAGAGATATGATTTGCTCCTGCTCTATTGTTAGTCCAGGTGTATTTGCCTTTCATGGGTTTGGGATCAACTAAATCCCGCTGCAGAATCAGATTTCCCACTGTATTAAGAAAAGGGTCCCTAACATAATTCCCTCCTCTTTTTTCTGTGGAGTCCAGGATAATATTCAAATCACCACCTATGATCATATTTTTGGGGTTGATCTGCTCTATAAATTCCAAGAGTGACCTCCAGCACTCTCTCTTTTCTTCATAATACACAGGAACATACAAATTAAACAGGGTGAGAGAGAGGTTACTTGTAATATGTCGCAGCTCTGTGAAGATCCAATGCTGGGTCTCTGTAGCTCGAATTAATGTGAAGGAGTTTTTTGACCAAAAAGTGCCAATACCTCCAGCCGAACCCCTTGCACTGACTGCCTTTCCTGAATCATACTTCCATTTCATGGTGCTAGTGTTTAGAAGGGTTTCCCCTTCTATTTTGGTCTCTTGGAGCATTAGGATGTCCGCTGTTTCCATCTTCAATAAATCCTTGATCGCCTCTGCCTTATTGGGATTACCCAGAACCCTACAGTTCCAAGAGACCAACTGCATCATTTACCACTTGAAAGAGTGGGACCTCCTCCCTTGGGCGCCCTTGGTCTAGTATTTCTCCCAATGGACATTTCTATAGTAGTTTGGCTGCCTAGGGTTTTCTGTCGTTCTGATTCTTCTTCCCTTGTTTCCTTGTTTGTTCTTCTTCCCACTTTTTTTGTTGGCCTTTCGAAGGTTTCCTCATCAGAAGAGCACGTGTTTTCTTGAATCTTCTTCTTTTGTTTTATGATATCAGCATAAGAAGGAGAAGAAGTATTACTAGAGTTAGGAATTGGAATGTTACCTGTCTCTTGATTGTCTGCATTATTCGTCTGTTGGGGTTCTTCTTGCTCGGCCTCTGGAGTATCTGTCTGCGGGGTAAGGGATTCGAAGGGGTTTTTGTCTCCAACAATGATGTTGTTTTGCCTGCTTCCATTGGGATGATTGCTTGCTCCTTCTTGCCCTGTTTTGTTCCCTGTCTCTTTTACTCTGTTTTTGTTGTTTTGCTTGCTGCTTGCAGTCCTCTTTGCTTGCTTCCACTGTTCGCCTTTTTCTTTCTCTGCTATTTCTTCATTTTTTTTTTTACAATATCTTGCAAAATGCCCATATTCGTGGCAATGACGGCATTTAAAAGGCAGCTGTTCGTAATCTAACTCTTGAATGTGCGACCAGTCAGCCACCGAGAGGTTGATGGCTTCAGGGAGCCCAACCTCCAGATCTACTTCCACACAGATGCGTGCGCAAGAGTATTGATCCTTTCTTGGGGCCTGGTCGATGTACCTTCCGAGGGCATTTCCTATGGATTGTAAAGCATTCTGACTCCAACAATGGAGGGGGAGGTGCGGGAGGCGCACCCAAACTGGAACGGCTGTTGGCACATCTTGAGCAGGATCAAAATCGGGGGACCATTTGTTCAGGTATAACCCTTGGGGGCCCATGAAATAAGGTCCGCTTCTGAATATCAAGCTTCGGTCTTCCACATTGTCGAACACAAAAATGAAAAACCCTTTTCCTACGAAGTGACTTTTTATACCTTCCTTCACCAGTGGAATCCAGTTTCGCCTGACCCAATCTTCGACAGCCTTCGGGGATGGCCATAGCCCTGTAAACTGGCCGATTAGGCCCCTTTCAGCAAGGTTTAACGCAGATCTGCAGGTTTCATCAGTCGGAAGAGACACCTTAGGGATGGTGTCCAGCCTCTTAACGAACTTCTGTTGCAAGACCGAGGGTGGCCTCTTGATGGCTGCGGCAACTAGGGAGCGGAAAGCTTCAATATCTGAAGGCTGAGTATCTCCTTCGGTCGACATGTTCAAGGGTGAAGGTGCAGGGGTCAGAGGTCCCCATGCACCAACACAACAGCACCCGAGGCTAGCAAACCAACGAAGATGGGCAGGCACAAAGCCCTGGGACAATCAGGCAAAAGAGACCCGCGCACCAGAGCCTTCCAGGCACGCCCAGGTCAGACCAGACCGAGCCCAGCCAACGGCAGAAAGGACGCACAGAACCAAGTCGAAAGACAAACCAGTCCAAAGTGCAACTCCCGCCAGCGTCCACCCCTGCAGCAAAGGGCTCCACACCCAACTCGGGCAGGGCAGAGCCGAGCCCAGCAGGAGAATGAGCGAGCGCGAAAAAATCCTATGCATACTTTATTTTAAACCACTAAAAAATTATCTATTTAACCAATATTTTTTTCACATTGTGTGTATTTATTTGTGGCATGTACACAATTATTCGTTCTAATATATTTACTCTTGGTTGTTTTCTTAGTTACTTAGCCTGAAAATTTGTGCACCTCCCCTTTGGTGATGCTATGGATGACCTTAGTGAGATTGATGATACCTTGGTAATGGGGGATTTTTTCATGCATATGAAATTAACCAAACATCTTAGAGGGGGAACTAACACTGATTAGATAATCTCTGGCTCGAGGGCCGTACACTCATTTAAGAGGAGTGCACTCTCCCAATCAGAATGGTGAAGTATTTCATTATCGTTTACCCATTACACTGCATTAATCATTTATTATTATACAGTTAATTTCTTATTTTGTATAATCCAAAATTATATAAAATCATATTTTGTTCTCTAGATTTCATAAATAGATAGCTTATTCTTTGTATTTGTGTACTTAATCTGACATTTTGTCTATCATGTTTATTTTTATTTGGTCACTAGCAAATTGTTTCTGAATGATAACGTTTTCTTGTCTTATTTTATTTTTATTTTTATTAATTCCATATAATGATTTGGTTCGCGTATATTTGGGAACACTAAGATAATTTTATAAATTGGTATCACATCCATCATGGTGTTATTCACTTCTCTTTGTCGTAACATGAATGAATATATCAGAGAGTTAATATTATACAAAAATATCAGGAATTAATTTGTCAAAAATATTACTTCATTGTCAGCAAGATGTAACGTGATTAAGTTATCACCAAAAAATAGAAGTTTTCAAGGCAACTTGTTCCTTCAACCAAATTATTATTTCCCAATTGCACAGTGGCCCAAGAAGGTATTGCATCAACTTCAACCTCCATAATATCATCAATGAATTTGACCATATCAAGTTTAGTTGTAGGATTATTTTTAGGTGACCAACTCCTCATAGGAGCAACATGTTCTTTTTCCATCTTAACTTTAGGTGGGTTTTGGTTTTTTTCACCATTGCGACCACCACTAGTGCCTCCAAGATATTCCTTAGGATAATTTGATGGGTGAAAGAATTCCGCTACTAACAACGGTAAAATTACCCATTACAGATCTGAATTAGAATTTCTCCCCTTTGAGATGGTAATTTCTGACTAATATGTGGGATTGTTTAGTCACTAAAGTAGATGAAAAATAACAATAATTTTGGTGCAAAGGATAAACAATTCAAAACACACCAAATTGTATTTATTAAATCACACTCCAAAACATTGATTTTTCCAAAATATTACATGGCTATTTATTTAGAGGAGAGAAATCTCTCGAATATCTTCAAGAGAAACTTCCTCCTAGATATTTGGAGGAAGTTGAGAGCTATCTTCTCAACTTTATGATTTTATCCTAGCTTCCTTATCTCCTAATTAAATCTATGATGACTCACTAATTCTAGAAACTCCTAGATTCATTAATTAAATAATTACATAAAAATTAAACATAAGATTCTCCTGCATCATACTACTAGGGAAGAAAATATACAATGATATGTTTTTCTCTTGAAGTTATTCAATGTTGGTACCATATTTTGAAATCTTTGTTGGTGTCATCCAAGTAGCATCTTTTATTGGTTTATTCTTCCATTTGACCAAGTATTGAAGATACTCTTTCTTTCTGGTCCTTTTAGCCACTCTTTGATCGATGGTGGATTCAATCTACTTTACTGGTGCTGAAGGTAGTTGCTTCTCCTACTGAACTTCATTATGAACAGGTGCATTTGTAGAATCATCCATTGGTTCCTTAAAGGGGTATAGATCATAAACCTTAAATATTGGTGAAATACCAAAGTCTTTGGGTAGTTCTATTTCATAAGTATTCGAGGAAAATTTCCTCAGAATTTTGCATGGTCCAATATTTTTTAGTTTTAACTTATTATATGCCCCTTTAGGAAATATTTATTTCCGAAGATGTGCCATAAATAGGTCTCCAACATTACAGTCTATCTGTCTTCTTTTGAAATATTCTCTTTGTTTATACCTGCTGCTACTTTCTTGTAGTTGGTGCTTCACTTTATCCTATATTTCCTGCATACTTGCTGCAAAATCTTCACCATCTGCACTTCTGAGTTGTTGTTTTCCCAGGTTCCTCAACTCATAAATACCTCTTGGATGCATCCCATAAACAATTTGAAATGGACTTAATCCAGTGCTTTTGTTGGGTGAATTGTTATATGCAAATTCTTCCTGAGCAAGAACCCGATCCCACTATTTGGGATGTTCACTTACCAAGCTTCTCAAGATATTTCCAAGGATCCTATTTACCACTTCTTTCTGACCATCAGTCTAGGTATGATATGTTGAGCTGAAACTAAGATTAGTTCCCAACTTTTTCCATAGAGTCCTCCAGAAATAACCTACAAACTTAGTGTCTCTATCAGAAACAATGCTTGTAGGTAATCCATGCAATCTAACTATTTCTTAGAAGAACAAGTTTATTATGTTAGTTGCATCATTTGTCCTTTTTCAAGCTATAAAGTGAGCCATTTTTGAGAATCTGTCAACAACAACAAATATTGAATCACTTCCCTTTTGTGTTTTAGGAAATCCCAGTGCAAAATCCATACTTATGGAGTCCCATGGTCGATTTGGTATTGATAGGGGTTGATAGAGTCCAGTGTTCTGACTTCTTCCTTTTGCATATTGACATATCCTACATATTTCAAAAAATTTATTTACATATGTTTGCATGTGAGGCCAATAATAAAATGCTTGTAACTGTGCTAGAGTTTTATCTTGCCCAAAATGACCCGCTAAACCCCCACTATGTTTTTCTTTCAACAAATTTTCCCTCATTAAACATCTTGGAATGCATAATTGTTTTCCCTTGAAAAGAAGTCCCTCCCATATCATGTAGTCTAACCATGGAGTTCTATCTCCACTTATATGATTTTCACAAGATTCATAAGCTTCCTTAAAATCTATATCATATTTATACATATCTTTCAGCTCATCAAATCCTAAAACATTTACTTCGAATTCTTGCAAAATTGAATTGATTATGCTTAATGCATCTTCCACTTTTTTTGATTGCCCACTTTTATGTTTGATGAAAAATGTTAAATTTGGTAATAATTCAACTCATTTATCATGTCTTTGACTCAATTTTGTTTAATTGTTGATATACTGTAAAGCATGATTATCTGTGTAGAGGATGAACTCTTTTGGCATAAGATAATGTCTCCATTTGTTTAAAGTTTGTATGATGGCATAAAATTCTTTATCATAAGATGAGTATTTTTTCTTGGCCTCATTAAGTTTTTTAGTGAATTAGGAAATTGGTTTTCCTTCTTGACTTAAGACAGTTCCTATTGAAGTCCCAATGGCATCAGTCTCAAACTGAAACAACTTATTTAAAGATGGAAGTGCTAAAACAGGTTTTTCTATGATATTTTTCTTTAATAATTGGAAGCTTTTATTAGTTGCTTCGGTCCAATGGAATGGTTGATTTTTTTCTTTAATAGTTTCTACAATTGGAGCACATATGCCACTAAATTTTTTCATTAATTTCCTGTAAAAACATGCCTATACATGAAAACTTCTTACCTCTAAAATGCTTCTAGGAGTTGGCCAATTGATTATGGCCTTCACTTTCTCCTGATCCATCTTTAAGCCTTCTCTTGAAATTACAAAACCAAAGTATAATAGTTTTGTCTTCATGAAACTACATTTCTTTAGATTGATTAGCAATTTCTCCTGTTGTAGTTTCTTCAAAACCATCTTAAGATATCTGAGGTGCTATCCTTTTGATTGACAGTAAATTAAGATATCATCAAGATAAACTATAACAAATTTTCCAATGAATTATTTTAACACTTCATTCATTAGTCTCATGAAAGTGTTGGGAGCATTGGTAAGTCCGAAGGGTATTACCAACCATTCATATAAACCATTATTAGTTTTGAATGTTGTTTTCCATTCATTACCTTCTCTAATTCTGATTTGATGATATCCAATTTTTAAATCTATTTTAGAAAAATATGCAGCACCACTTAGGAAATCTATAAGATCATCAATACAGGGTAATGGAAACCTGTACCTGATTGTGATTTTGTTGATTTCTCGAGAATCTGTGCACATCCTCCATTCACCATCCTTCTTTTGAGTTAACACTGTTGGAACAACACACAGGCTTAAACTTTCTCGAATGAGACCTTTATCCAACAATTCCTGCACTTGATTTTTAATTTCTTCACTCTCCTTTGGAGTCATTCTGTAAGATGCTTTGTTAGGAAGGTTAGCACTTGGAATATGATCAATATGATGGCTAATACTTCTAATGGGAGGCAATTCATTAGGCAAGTCATCCACTACAATATCAGTAAATTCATTCAACATGTCTTTAATTTCTTCACGAAGATCATTCAAATTTGTACTTGTGAGAACTACCTTTGGTTTACCAATGAAGGAAAAATTTAGAGAAGTAAAAAAAAAAAAATCAAATAGGAAATCATACCAAGGGAAAAAGAAAAATTCTAAAAGATCTGAATTGAAGGATGATGAATTAGACTCTACATAAGAATAGGGATTAGAATAAGAAGAACCACAGACTCCAACATTAAGGAAATCATTTCAGGAAAGAAAATAGACAAAAATGGTATACTCCACCTCATTTCCATTAAATTTTTTAATTGTTTATTATTGATGATGATCGTAGAACTGTTAAGGAGATAGTGGATTCAGGGAATGGAAAACTATGGAAAAAGGCCATGGTTGAAGATATAGAAACCTTAAACAAAAATGAAGGCATGGAGATTGTGGATTTGCTTGCTAGAATAAAACCCACTAGCAACAAATGGGTGTTTAAGAAGAAGTTGAATACAAAATTCATAGTGGAGAAATACAAAGCTTGGTTAGTAGAAAGTGTTATTCCTAGGTATAGGGAATTGACTTTGGTGATATTTTTTCTCATGTTTCCAAGTTAAATTATTTATATTTTTTTTTTCCTTTTTTTTCTTCTTTTGATCTTAAAGTAGAACAAATGGGCATGAAAACAACATTCCTAGTATTGAAATTTTCAACAAGAAGGAGTGAAATTGACAGCCACAAACAACACACACACTAGTGTGGGATCACAGGTCAAACAATAATGGATCCTAATGACACATTAGTGTGCAACCAATTTTTAAATAAATTGGAAAATTAATTGTAATCTTATCTCATAACAACTTGTAATAGTTACATAAGTGTGACAGCCTTAGTTAGCTCAAGAATTTAGAGTTGAGGGTCTAAGGATAGGCATGTGGAGTGATTCTATTATTAAGAAGGTCTAGTTGCAGTTGTAGCACTAGTGTAGTGTGGGTTGGATCAGTTAACTCACAATAATTGAGTTAAAATCATTTTAACTAGTTCTAACTGTTTGATGAGCTTGTGTAAGATCAAGCGAATTAAAATAGATTTAATTCACCAATCGTGATCTACCAAGTAAATGATGAATCACTATTTATAGCTGCATGCATGCTAATTATGGTGAATACCAAGTTGAGACAAAGGTTCAAGGCTAGTAAACTACCAGTTGTATTTTCGGCAAACTGCCCAGGTGCAGTTATAAAACCATGAGAAGCCCATGATGAATTGCACAATCAAGGAAGGTTGAATTTCCTATTTAATAGGTGTTTAATTATCTAGAGATTGCGTAATTAGGGTAGGCGGAGGGTAGGCTGATAATTGGCTGTGTTTGTCCAATTTTACCTAGATCAGTCTGAAGCAATTGGTAGAGTGTATGAGGTTGTGGTGATAAAAAATACATTGTATTGTTTCATGATTACTTGGTTGATTATACAATAAATATGGAGGGTTTTTGAGAAGTTTCTTTCCCCGGGAATATCTGGTTTTGTGTATTGATTTACTTATTTCTCTTACTTTTATGTGATTGAGTGATCGTGTTTTATATTCTGCAAATATTGTAGAAGGATTCAGTATCTTCCTTTAGTACAATGCATGATCAGATTGAATCCATTGATGTAACTTCTACATGGTATTATATCTGTGTTAGATATTTTCTACATGGTATCGGAGTGCTAGGAATCACAATAGTGGAGAATAAATTGAGTTTGTGTTGAACAGTATTCAAATTTGCAGGTACTTTCTCTGGAGCTACAAGCATATCAAGATGTCTTTCAATGGCTTGAGACTCGAATATGCACTGGAGGGCAGTACAAAATATATTGCATGGAACGACAAGATGGAGGAAAATGGGTTGAAGGTATTCATAGATAATTATATTCCCAACCCCGTAGAAGCGATGCCCAACTTCTTGATGCATGGCAGAAGAAGGTAGCAAAGGCGAGGAGGATGATGTTAGAGGGAGTTCGAGATCATATTTTCTCGAGTCTCAAAAGGTAACTCCATATGATATGTGGAAGGCCTTGATAGATCTATTTCAAAGCAGTAGTGACCACAGAAAATTGGAACTCAAGGAGAAAATCAAAATGTAGAAGGGCGACACAATTCGGAAATACTTGACCAATTTCACTGAATGTTGAGATGAGCTTGGAAGTGTTGGGATTACTATAGTTGATGATGACTTGGTGAGCCTAGCACTTCTAGGCCTTCCCAAGAGCTAGCATAGTTACTAGGACTCTGTGAATGGGAGGGAGAAGTTACTAGATTGGGAGTGACTTTGGTCAGATTTGGTACAAGAAGAGTTTTGGCAGAATACCAGGGATGGATCCTCATCCAAGACTGATGATTAGGAAAATTGTGCATTGGATGGTAAGGCAAAGAAGGGGAAGGGGAGGAAGTCCCATTCCAAATCTAAGACAGGCAAAGAAGGCAAGAATCATGACATGTCAAAGGTGAAATGTTATTGTCCACAAAAGAAGAAGAACAATAAGAAGGCTCCAGGAGCTGCAGCGGGTGAAGCTTTGGCCTCACAGTTTGAGTTGGGCTTCTCTCTCATCACATGCATGGCGTCAACTATGATGGGATCTATGTGGCACTTGGATAGTGGAGGATCTTTCCACATGACAGGAAACAAATAACTCTTTAGTAGCTTGGAGGAGAAGGGTCTTCAAATGCACATCGAGATGGGTGATGACGGGAGGTATAGCGCTAGTGGGATTGGTACAGTTACTTTCCAAAGACAGTCAGGTAAACCTTTATTATTAAAATATTTCATGCATGTACCAAGCTTGAAAAAGAATTTATTTTCAGTTCCTATGTTGGAGGATCTTGGATATGATGTGGTTTTTAGTGAAGGAAAGGTGTTCCTTCGTCACAAAGCCACAACACAGGTAATGAAGATTGGGGTTCGTGTGAAGAACCTCTACAAAATTTATGTAGATGGCTTTGCATCATTGAGTAGTAAACCGGGGAAGGTGGTGAGTCGAGATACAGGTGAGTTATGGCACATGAGATTGGCCCATCTACATCACAGTGCTTTGACGATCATGCAACAGATTTCTACAGGTATTCAAAAGGGTACTCTTGTGCAGATAGACACATGAAAGGGGTGTACCATGGGGAAGTATACTAAGGCTGCCTTTCATGAGAAGGAGAACTGAGCAGCAACAATCCTTAAGAGAGTTCAATCAGATGTGTGTGGACCATTCTCTACACCTTCCACAAAAAAGCACAGGTACTATGTGATTTTTGTTGATGATTTTTCTAGAAAGTGTTGGATCTTATTTCTACATAAGAAAGATCAGGGGCTCTCCAAGTTTTTTCAGTTCAAAGAACTGGTAGGGAAATATACAGGGAAGAAGGTGAAGGCTATGAGGAGCGACAATGGTGGTGAGTATATATCTAATGAATTCAAGAAATTCTATGCCAAAGAAGGAATTCGGAGAGAATTGATTTCATCTCATAACCCACAATAGAATGGGGTGGTAGAAAGAAACAACAGATCAATTGTGGGAGCAGCACACGATATGTTACATGATCATGGCCTACCATTGCATCTATGGGAAGAGGCATGCAACACAACGATATTTGTGCAAAACTTGAGTCATCATCGGATAATTGGCATTAGTACACTAGAGGAGGATTTTTCAGGTAAGAAACCAGATGTTTCATATTTTAAATTTTTGGCTCATCTATCTTTTTCCATGTGACCAAAGATGCCAAGAAGAATCTAGAACCTGTTGGAAATACTGAGAGGGGGTTGAATCAATATTTCTTTTCAATTGTTAATTTTACCAGTTAGATCACTTATATTTAGAACACAAAATGAACAATGATGGAATAGATTCTTATATTAATTTCTTCCTTACAATAAGTAAATTACAATAATGATATAGGGCTCCAAACCTAGATGAAGAGTCCAATCTTCCAGGCTCCAACTTGTATTGTGCCAAGCACCAACTTGGTCTTTCCAAGGCTCCAACCTTATCAATTTGAGGCAACAACCTCTAGGGCTCCAACCCTGTCTCTGGTACAGGCTCCGACCTAGTTTCTTGAGGACTCCAATCCTCTAGGGCTCCAACCCTATCTTCCAAGGCACCGACCTTATCTTTATGAGGCTCCAACCTCTTGGGCTCCAACCCTCAACTTCACTTCATCAAAATATGTTTGGTTATTCTTCACGGCTCCAAAGTCTTCTTCAACGAGCACTGTCACACTTAGTCTCCACGTCACATCATCAATGATAACCTTTTATTCTTAGAAGGTGTCACCACTTCTCTTCATCGTACCCAAACAAATATCTCCAAAAGTCACCTCATGATTGCTTTAACGCATCAATAATATCTCCAAGACCTTCAAGTTGTCTTCAATAGGCAGTGCAAGTTTTCACTTATCAACAAGTCAAATCTACACGCTGGACTTCAAGAGACCTCCAACAATACTAGAGATTCTCCAAGAATCAATGCTCCTTCAATAGCTACTTCAAGATGTCTTCAATAGGTCTTCATAAGTCTTCTAAAGGTGACTCCAAAATCTGTCATAATTTTGCCTCAAGACTGCTCCAGATATGATGCCCAAAACCATTGTTCAAGCCTGAACCAATGACTAGTATTAGTGCTAGAACAAGCCACACCAGAAACTTCTCACTTTCCTTCAACTGCTCCACAAATTCAAGCTATAATGCTGACTGTCCAAGCTTCTCCATGTAGTCACAGGGTTGTATCTCTTATGTGACTAGTCCAAAATCTTTAATTTGTTTTAGGACTATTCTTGTTGCAATATAAGTCTGGTCCTCACTAAGGCTTGTAACTAAATAATGTAGCCCCTTCACAGTTCAAAGATATTTCATGCCACTAAACTCTTCATGAGTTCTTCACAGTCCAGAGGTCTGAAGACAAGCAACTGTCCAAGGTTTGAGCTCTTTTCAAATTGAGTTAATAGGTAAATAATCTGAACTATGAGTCTGGGTTTTCAAAGAGGTAATTGATCACAATTACTGTAGCTCCTCCCACATATCCAGGCTCCACAAAAAAAAATTGTCCACAACAAACTTACAAATCTGAGCTCCAAAGCAATATAAGATTGCAAGACCGAAATGTGCACCAAAGAAGCCTAATAAGAGTTTTGAAACATGTCCACATAAGTGCCCTAGTAGCAGAGCACAAGAGGCTAAATTACATGCCCTAGATTCACAGATCTGAGCTCACAATTCTGGTTCAAATCTCGGTAACACTAATCTGACGATGCTCAAAGTCAAAACATAAATGTTGTAGGTGATCCGAAGTGTTTTTTCATGGATTGTGATTTGTTGTAGGTGGACTGAAGTATTATTCTGAGGTTCCAAGAGTTTTGTAGTATTATCTTGTCTTAAATGTTTACAAAGCCCTTGACACAGGTCACCCAAACAGTTTTATCCTTAAGTTCTCTCCTTCTTGGCCTTTAGATCACAACTTTTTGTTCTATACTTTTGTGATTACTCTTCACCGAAACTTCATAAGAATCCAAGATCTCTGTTCTATGGAAATGCGAGTACCCTAGCCACATATTTATAGTAGTTTTTCCTCATGAAAAGACGTGACTGTTGAGTGAAGGGCCGACATGAGTAGGCTAGCACAGGTCGGCTCTGAATTAATTTTCTTAACTTAAAAATTCATGATCTCACAAAATACTAGGAGTTTTGGGACAAATAAGAGCTCGTTGGAAAGGAAAAATTATGGCCTAAAAGGTGGTACAAGATTCAAATTGAGAAGCTACCTCTAGGGTAGTGAAAATTAATTTTTAATGGGACTGACCTTGAAATTTAGTGCATAAAATATTTGGGACAGAATGAGTGTTTGGGACAGCATGTGGTTATTGATGGCTTCTCCATTTTTTGCACCAATAATATTATTATGAGTGTCATCATTCGCGTATCCAACAAATTCATCATGATAGTGAATCCATAATTTTCAATTTGGAGAGCTTCAAAGAGTTTTCCAACCACCATCTAGATCATTAAATGAGATCTTCCAACAATGTCATCATATGCCATCAAGTGTTCTTCAAGTCCTTCATGTCATGTCCCCAATCATTGTCCATGTCATTAAATGCCATCAAGTGTAGTCTTCTAGGTTACCAAAAAAGGTACATGATTGACACTTGGCACCTTAAGAATATTTGCCATCTTGACATCATGTTGGTTCCAGGCTTCTTTATGAAGAGTAAGCACATAATCATTAATGGCATCCTTATTAACCAAGAGGGACTTGTCATCATGAGAAAGGACCTCTTCATACGAGGTCTACATGATATCACTGCAAAGGTTTTCCCTTAAGTTTTTTAGGTCTTTACAAGAATATTGATCCTCATATTGACATCAATGACAACCTTATAACAACAATCTCCCCCTTTTTCATTGATGGCAATATTCTTGACCTTCCAAAATTTCTCCCCCTTTGACATGAATGGAAAACGGGGTGCCCAAGTGCTCCCCCTATCATGTTTCTCCCCCTGTCATGGTACTCTTTCTTCTTGCAATGTGGTCTGTGATCAATGTGTTTACATTTCTTCAATGGAGTTGCTCCCAAGAGATGATATATCAAAGGATGATTTTCCATGTGTGACTCATTAAGGATTTCATAGGGCCCATTCACGGATAGCTTCTGCAAGAATGCTTAAGAATCATAAGCTCAAGAATCACAAATCTCCCCCCTAACTGTATGGTCACTTTTTGGCAGAGTCTCACCATAAAATACTTGGCATATCAAGGATGACTTCATAAATTCAACAACATGTGTTGTTAGCTGGAGTGTTCAAGGGACTTTTGGATTCCACTTGCTTCCTTCTCCATATTTGTTTAACTTTCTTCTCTGGCTTGGTTGTCATGGTTTTAGGGACCCAAGACGAGTTACACTCACATGTCATGTGTCCATTGTTATGGCATTTGAAGCACTTCATATTGTTCATGAATGAGTAATCGTGACTTCTTCTTACAAAATTGCTTCTAGGAGATTGACGGAGACCATTATATTGGTCTTTGTGATATGCCCTACAATCTTTTTCCATGTGCCCAAAGTTTGTACAAGAATAGCAATATCCAAGAAATATACTTTGGTACTTGGGAGATGAAGAGTTCCTTGAAGTACTTATGAAGTTTTTTTTGCCTTGTGATTCTTTGATGATGTTCATTGCCTTTTGTATTCTTGACATCATCTGCAAGTCTCCTTGGAGTAGGATTTCTTCCATTGTTTTCTCAACTCCTCTCCTTGCCTTTGCTGGAACTGGAAGAATCAACATTTCTTCTTGGCTTCCTCACATTCTTGTGTTTTGAAACATTATCATTCTTGCTTGAGGATTCACCTACATAGCCAAGCCCTGATTTATCAAGGGGAGACCTTTGTTGACTTAGGATGTCATCTAGGGTTTGAGAGCTTTTCATGTTTTTATTCAGGAATTCAACTTCCTTTTCAAGAAATACAATTTATACTTTCAACTTTTCACAATATTCATCTTTCATAAGTAGTTGCTTCTTCATTTCTTCCATCATCCTTGTTGCTTCATGTGCTTCGATTTTAAGGGAGATGATATTTGATTTCATTATGAAGACTTCTTCATTCTCCTTTGCTAGATTTCTCTCCATTTCTTCTTTTATTCTTGTATCTTCACATGTTTCGGCCTTGAGAAGATTGATGTCTGATTTTAGTTTCAAGATTTCTTCATCCTTTTCGTCTAGTTGGCATATCATGGTGTTTCTCTCCCTTTTTACTTCATTAACTTATCCTTCTATGAATGCCAAAGTTTCCATCACCTTCTCAGCTCCTTGCGCTTGTTTTCTAGCTTCTTCTAGTTGATATCTAAGAGACGAGACCTCTTCCTTGTATTGACCAATCTCTGCTTCAAGATTGTTCAAGATCTTAAGTCTTTGTTCAAGGTGGCTTGACAAAGTTTCTTCCCTTTTCTTTGCCTTATCCAATTGATTTTTCATAGATATGACTTCTTCATCATGCTTTCTTTTGTTTTGATGAAATTCCTCTTTAATTTTGGCGAGCTCCTCATCTCTTTCTTGTACTTGAAGCTTGAAAAAGTCAAATTCCTTCCTTGTCTTGTCTTGGTTACCATCTTGTGTTTTCTTCTTAAGTTCCTCATTTTCCTTTTTCAAACTGTTAATCTCTTCCATGGAAGCCATAAGTTTATTTAATATATCTTCTTCAAAGTCTTCTTTGTTCTCTTCATCTTCTAGGTCTTCTTTAGCCTTGTTGTCATCTTTCTTATCTTCAACTTCCTTGATGAATTTTGGACTTTTTTCTTGTTTTCCATCATCTTCTTGACTAGAGATCATTGTTGATGCAGGAGCATTAGCTCCGAAAAACACCTTGTATTTTATTTAAGCTAGGGGGTTTCATGTTTTGAAGAAATATTAAATTTCATGTAAATATTAATATTGTTTTGAGTGATTAATTATATTTTAATTAATTATTTGTGAGAATTTGTAAATGTTTCCAAACAACTGGAAACATGAGAGAAATTAGTTTCAAGATAATTTAGAATTAATGATGGAGCCTAAGTTGGAATTAGTTTCAAAGTTTTAGGGATAAAAATCTATCTTTTAGGGATGTTGAGAGATTTAGGGATTTGTTGAGATTTTAAAGGGATAGAACTCAATTTAGTGCATTTTTAATTTGTATAAATTAGAAGGCCTCAAAGGCAAATAGGAGACTTGAAGAGTGAGAGAGATTGAGAGGGTGAGGAGAGAGCAGGCCTTCGGGCAAATGTAAAGGGCCAATGATTGGAAATCAGGCCAAGGAAGGAGGTTTTATGTAAGTAGTGTGTGTTTTAATACGTCATTTGATTTTCTGCAATTTATGCCATTATTGAGTTGTATAGAATCGAATTTATGTATTAGATGTGTGGAGGTTCGATACTTCTTATATTTCTAAGATTATTGTGTTATGGAGAAAGTTGTGTTCTGTTTGCTTCATAAAATTTTGATGAAACTCTCTATATACTAAATTCTGGCTTTTTGAGAATAATTGCGTTGGTAATATGGAGTGGTATCGATTTTGTAAGTCGATATTGAATTAGTATATGGGTTCGTAACCGTGTGGAGGAAGGCAGCAGCACATAAGTGCGCCTTGAGTCTGTTTTTGAAGGGAAATCGATTGGATTGATTTGAGTCTTGACAGGAATTAGATTATATATCCACTGCCTTGATTGAATGCATGATTTCTTGGTGAACGAGATTTTAATCATTTGGAGTCCCATTTGCTATTAACACAAATTTAAATTCAGAATCATTGTGTGAAACTGGGAAAAGTTCGATTTTAATAATCCATGTTAATTTGCAATCCAGAACACTGAGTTTAATATTGAATGCGTTACTGTCATGGGCTAAGGTTTCAATAGATGTTTACACAGTTCGGTATTGCGATGAAGAAGAGCTAGACTAAGATCAAACCTTGGGTCAAACGTTGATCTGTTTAAAAGTTCGATTTTTTCTATAAGTTATTCTACAGCTAGTTGATGATTGCAATTATATAAACGCAAATCAAATTATCTTTGGGCTTGGCAAAGACGAAACTGCTGGAAAATTATAATCTGGCAAAGTCGTGCATTGAAGAAATGGTAAAGGGCATAGAAATCTGTGGGTGGTTTTTGAATTGTCTTGCAGAATAGAACTGTTCCAGAATGCAGATGGAATGACATTTCTAGCGTTGGAAAGAATTTAGGTTCGAGCGGCTAGAGGAAGGAGATAATTTGGTGCGGCATCCAATAAGCAGTTGGATTAGCAGAAAGCGCTCTTGGAGATGAATGAAACCTGGTCTAATTAAATTAATGATGTATCGGCACATGTAAAACATAAATTGAATACTGAAAGATTCGATTTGATGAAATGGGATTGTGTAATTGTAAGTGAAGTAGTTTTAGAAGGTAATCAGTGAGAAATTCAAATGTCAAGACAATGAAGTGAGCACAAAAGGGACGAAGAAGCCACGGAGAGAAATTAGAGTTAACCGCAGAGAAATCGTTATGGTGTTTGTTGGAAAATTCGCAGCGCTGGTGGAGTTTGCTGGCTGGAATTCCTTTTGGATCAGATGAATTCGAAGACGATCAAAATCTTTTGTGCTGAGATGTGGAACAGCTTTTGAAAAGTCAATGTCTGCAAGTAAGTGATGGCGCCTTATAGGTTGCGTTCATGGGAGGTAATAAATTGATGGGCAGATTTCATTTATGTCAGAATTTGATTTTTAAACAAGGTGAAATATGGTTGTGAACGCTGGCCTTTTTTTTCAAGCACATATCATCTCATTGGTATTGAATCAAACTAGCTTGATATATATTTGAATTGGAACATTTCCATAAGCGTGGTACTTGATTGTATGATGTTAATGTTGGTTTGGTGCTATATGAAGTGCGTATTTAAATGCTGGGTTAAAATAAATCAATGGGATTTAATAAAAGTCCTTTATAAGACTTTTGGAATGATGTTCATAAAGATTGGAGGATCTTATGAAGTTTCAAATCAGAATTGTAGTGAAGTTGGGTTCGATTGTATACAAGGTAGATTGTTGGGTTATGGTTTCATAACATGGATTGGAGTTGCACTTTTGCATAAAGTTTAATTTTAAGATTTGAGTTTTGGGTTTCATAAAAGAACCTTGTATGGTTTTCAAAACTAATCAGAAATTGTGAAGACATGTTATTAGCTTCTGCTTATGAGAGTATGGTTTTTTAGAACATATGTTGAAGAGCTTTCACATGCAAATGGTAAAGTGTGAATTTTCCAGTAATTAAGATTTTGATTTGGGAAAAAGCTGAGATGCATTCTAACTCATGCTTGAAAGTTGAAGATTCTGGGTTTGCAGGCTAGCCCTGCATCAATTTTTGGTATCAGAGCTGGAATAGCTCTGTATGAAAGTCTCTTGAAGGAATTCAGAAACGAGAGATGTGCATGCAGGCAAGGGAGATTAGATTCTAATCTGATAGTCAAGCAACCAGAGTACAACTGAATGAATGAAGAATCGTGCAGGTATTGTGTTTGTTTAATTTTGATTTGAGTTTCACTGACAAGAAATGGATTGAGGATTGATGGTTGCAGCAATGAAGTATCTCAGCAAAGGAGATCAAGGGATAGTAATGAAAGAAGCTGTTAATTATTTTTGAGTGGAAGAAACTCAGCAAAGAAGGAATTATTGCTGACAGTTGAAGTTTGCGAGATAAATCCAGAAGATTGGAAGAGAGGATCAGATTTTAAAATCTGATTGACAGTAGTTGAATATCGAGAAATTGTGCAGAGGAAGCATAAAGATTTGCTGAAACAGATTTTCAGGAATGATGAGATTCTGAAGGTAATTGAAGTGCAGGTGAATGGAAGGACAAGATCAGATGAGATCTTGGAGGTAAGATGATATGGTTTTATTTGGATTTGAAGAATAGAATATTGTAGTCTTTGCATTAAAGTATTATTGCAACTCCCAAAAGGCAATGTGGTTAGAATTGCTAACAGATAAAGGAAGATGGTGAAATTTTCTAAGTGAAAACATAGATGTGGCAGAGCCTTGAGGAATTCCAATAGAGATTGGATAAGGATGACAGTTGCGTTCTTTGAAGATACAGATGAGTTGAAGCCAGAAAGAGCAAAGAGAAGTGCTCAAAGGAGGTTCCAGAGATAGAGAACCAATTGCTTGCCAAAATACTGAGTGAGGAGAGCTTGGTGAGGTAAGTGGCGGCAGGACAGGACTTGCTGCTGAAGAGGCTTTAGTGCAACTCATAGTAAAGTGAGTGAGGAGCTCATAGAAATGGAAAGGATGATGACTAGTGACAGTCGTAACAGAGGTTCTGAAATAAACCACAGCAGAGGACAAAAGGAGAAGGATTCCAAGGCAATTGGCATACAGAGACAGTTAAGCAAAGAAGAATATGAGAGGGAGAAGGATGAGATAGTAGTTCAGCTTGAGGTGTTAATGGAGATGTTGCAAAGAAATGAGGTAGACCAGAAGCATGGTTATGTCATGAGAAAGAAGATGAAGTGGCAGAGGCTACAAGAGAAGAGGAATCATCAGGTGAATATGTAGTTGATAAAGGAACTAAGGGAACTTGAACAGGTTATTGATGCCAAACAGAGGATAGAGAAGCTCGAAAGAATTGAGCTACAGCAAAAGGAAGATGCTGAAGAAGATGTTGAAGTTTCGATATGTGAACCAGAAAGTGGACCATTACTTTTTGAAAGTGATGAAGAGCTAGAGGAGTTGAATCATATGAATGATTCGAAGCAGCTGGAAGACTTAATGACTGAAGCATTAAATAAGACCGTAGGGTCTTGTGATTTTAAAACTAATGATTTGTGTATGATTGCAGGTTTGGAAGAAGATAGACAATTTTTTAAAGCTGTCAAAGATGTGAAAGAGTACCTTCCAGAAGATGAAAGTTTTGAAGCAGAATATGATAAAGAGGCTGGGAAAGAATCAGTTCACTACAATGGAAAAATGCTGGAAGACATCATTGAAATAGATGGTGAGAAGGGGAGACTAGCTGACAGTCTCAAGAGTTCTTTGAGTTTGGATCAGCATACTGATATGCTGACAGAAGAAGAGAAATCGACGCAACATACTGAAGTGTTGCTAAAGGGAAAAGAGGTACAGAGGCCTTATATTTTTTATTATAATGATTGTCTTATAATTGAAGATGTTTTTGTAGACGTTGGAACATATTTGGCACAGGTGGGTAGCCAAATGGAAGAAGGAGAGGAAGAACATCTACTAAAGGATGTTAAGGAGAGACTGCTGAAGAAGGATGACAAAATAGTTGTCATAAATAATAATCAAGAAGAAGTTGACAGATGCATAAAACAGAGGCAAGAAATTGTTCTAAAAGACAATGTAGCAGCAGCAGAAAAGGTGCAAAACAACAGTAAGGGTGAAAAGGAAGCGATCAAAACAAGTGAAGAACAAGCAAGAATGAGAGTTCAGCAATCAAGAGATGGAAACAATCAACAGACAGAGGATATACTGGACAGAGAAATTGAGTTGATAAAGAGGTTAATGATGAAAATGTCTCAGAGAAAGACAGTAGCAAGAAAGAAAAGGAGTGACAACAAGAGAAAGACAGCGAAATATTGCGAGAGTACAGCAAGTGGAGCAAGATAGCATAAGATATGGAGACCTGGAGAAAAGCAGCAGATAGCAGATATAGATGATGACTTGCAGAACAAAGTATGGGATCCGGGTGGACAAGGACTTAAACGCATGATCTGGAGATCATGATCATTTTCTACTTTGGGAGTCTGATGCAGGAGCATTAGCTCCGAAAAACACCTTGTATTTTATTTAAGCTAGGGGGTTTCATGTTTTGAAGAAATATTAAATTTCATGTAAATATTAATATTATTTTGAGTGATTAATTATATTTTAATTAATTATTTGTGAGAATTTGTAAATGTTTCCAAACAAGTGGAAACATGAGAGAAATTAGTTTCAAGATAATTTAGAATTAATGATGTAGCCTAAGTTGGAATTAGTTTCAAATTTTTAGGGATAAAAATATATCTTTTAGGGATGTTGAGAGATTTAGGGATTTGTTGAGATTTTAAAGCGATAGAACTCAATTTAGTGCATTTTTAATTTGTATAAATTAGAAGGCCTCAAAGGCAAATAGGAGACTTGAAGAGTGAGAGAGATTGAGAGTGTGAGGAGAGAGAAGGCCTTCGGGCAAATGTAAAGGGCCAATGATTGGAAATCAGGCCAAGGAAGGAGGTTTTATGTAAGTAGTGTGTGTTTTAATACATCATTTGATTTTCTGAAATTTATGCCATTATTGAGTTGTATAGAATCGAATTTATGTATTCGATGTGTGGAGGTTCGATACTTCTTATATTTCTGAGATTATTGTGTTATGGAGAAAGATGTGTTCTGTTTGCTTCATAAAATTTGGATGAAACTTTCTATATACTAAATTCTGGCTTTTTGAGAATAATTGCGCTGGTAATATGGAGTGGTATCGATTTTGTAAGTCAATATTGAATTAGTATATGGGTTCGTAACTGTGTGGAGGAAGGTAGCAGGACATAAGTGCGCCTTGAGTCTGTTTTTGAAGGGAAATCGATTGGATCGATTTGAGTCTTGACAGGAATTAGATTATATACCCATTGCCTTGATTGAATGCGTGATTTCTAGGTGAACGAGATTTTAATCATTTGGAGTCCCATTTGCTATTAACACAAATTTAAATTCAGAATCATTGTGTGAAACTGGGAAAAGTTTGATTTTAATAATCCATGTTAATTTGCAATCCAAAACACTGATTTTAATATTGAATGCGTTACTGTCATGGGCTAAGGTTTCAATAGATGTTTACACAGTTCGGTATTTCGATGAAGAAGAGCTAGACTAAGATCAAACCGTGGGTCAAACGTTGATCTGTTTAAAAGTTCGATTTTTTCTATAAGTTATTCTACAGCTAGTTGATGATTGCAATTATATAAACGTAAGTCAAATTATCTTTGGGCTTGGCAAAGACGAAACTGCTGGAAAATTATAATCTGGCAAAGTCGTGCATTGAAGAAATGGTAAAGGGCATAGAAATCTGTGGGTGGTTTTTGAATTGTCTTGCAGAATAGAACTGTTCCAGAATGCAGATGGAATGACATTTCTAGCGTTGGAAAGAATTTAGGTTCGAGCGGCTAGAGGAAGGAGATAATTTGGTGCGGCGTCCAATAAGCAGTTGGATTAGCAGAAAGCGCTCTTGGAGATGAATGAAACCTGGTCTAATTAAATTAATGATGTATCGGCACATGTAAAACAGAAATCGAATACTGAAAGATTCGATTTGATGAAATGGGATTGTGTAATTGTAAGTGAAGTAGTTTTAGAAGGTAATCAGTGAGAAATTCAAATGTCAAGACAGTGAAGTGAGCACAAAAGGGACGAAGAAGCCATGGAGAGAAATTAGAGTTAACCGCAGAGAAATCGTTATGGTGTTTGTTGGAAAATTCGCAGCGCTGGTGGAGTTTGCTGGCTGGAATTCCTTTTGGATCAGATGAATTCGAATACGATCAAAATCTTTTGCGCTGAGATGTGGAACAACTTTTGAAAATTCGATGTCTGCAAGTAAGTGATGGCGCCTTATAGGTTGCGTTCATGGGAGGTAAGAAATTGATGGGCAGATTTCATTTATGTCAGAATTTGATTTTAAAAAAAGGTGAAATATGGTTGTGAACGCCGGCCTTTTTTTTAAAGCACATATCATCTCATTGGTATTGAATCAAACTAGCTTGATATGTATTTGAATTGGAACATTTCCATAAGCGTGGTACTTGATTGTATGATGTTAATGTTGGTTTGGTGCTATATGAAGTGCGTATTTAAATGCTGGGTTAAAATAAATCAATGGGATTTAATAAAAGTCCTTTATAAGACTTTTGGAATGATGTTCATAAAGATTGGAGGATCTTATGAAGTTTCAAATCAAAATTGTAGTGAAGTTGGGTTCGATTGTATACAAGGTAGATTGTTGGGTTATGGTTTCATAACATGGATTGGAGTTGCACTTTTGCATAAAGTTTAATTTTAAGATTTGAGTTTTAGGTTTCATAAAAGAACCTTGTATGGTTTTCAAAACTAATCAGAAATTGTGAAGACATGTTATTAGCTTCTGCTTATGAGAGTATGGTTTTTGAGAACATATGTTGAAGAGCTTTCACATGCAAATGGTAAAGTGTGAATTTGCCAGTAATTAAGATTTTGATTTGGGCAAAAGCTGAGATGCATTCTAACTCATGCTTGAAAGTTGAAGATTCTGGGTTTGCAGGCTAGCCCTGCATCAATTGTCAATGCTCCTTTTCAGTGAAGATCATGAAGTTTGTCCCATATGACTTTTGCTGACGAACATTTTTCAAAATTGGCCTTCATAGAATTTGGCAACCCATTCAAAATTGTCTTCATTTCTCTTGTATTGTACTCCTTGGATTCTTCATCCATCATGTCATTAGTAATCACCGATTTCCAAACTTCAATTCCTTGAGTTTTCAAGAAATTCCTCATTCTTTCCACCCATATATCAAAATTTCCATTGAACAATGGAGCCTTTACAGATTGATTTACTTCAATTTGAATGGTTGAGGAAAACACATCTTTAGGAGGATTGGAGACTTTCTTCCTTGGCTTTGCCATTTGTGTTCTAATGATCAACCTTCAAGCTGTTAGGCTTTGAGTGAAGGTACTGGCTCTGATACTAATTGTTGGAAATACTGAGAGGGGGGTGAATCAATATTTCTTTTCAATTGTTAATTTTACCAGTTAGATCACTTATATTTAGAACACAAAATGAACAATGATGGAATAGATACTTATATTAATTTCTTCTTTACAATAATTAAAGTACAATAATGATATAGGGCTCCAACCCTAGATGAAGACTCCAATCTTCCAGGCTCCAACCTGTATTGTCCCAAGCACCAACTCGGTCTTTCCAAGGCTCCAAACTTGTCAATTTGAGGCACCAACCTCTAGGGCTCCAACCTTATCTCTAGTATAGGCTCCGACCTGGTTTCTTGAGGACTCCAATCCTCCAGGGCTCCAATCCTATCTTCCAAGGCACCGACCTTCTCTATATGAGGCTCCAACCTCTTGGGCTCCAACCCTCAACTTCACTTCATCAAAATATGTTTGGTTATTCTTCATAGCTCCAAAGTCTTCTTCAACGAGCACTGTCACACTTAGTCTCCACGTCACATCATCAATGACAACCTTTTCTTCTTAGAAGGTTTCACCACTTCTCTTCATCATACCCAAACAAATATCTCCAAAAGTCACCTCATGACTGCTTTAACGCATCAATAATATCTCCAAGACCTTCAAGGTGTCTTCAATAGGCAGTCCAAGTTTTCACTTATCAACAAGTCAAATCTACACACTGGTCTTCAAGGGACCTCCAACAATACTAGAGATTCTCCAAGAATCAATGCTCCTTCAATAGCTACTTCAAGATGTATTCAATAGGTCTTCATAAGTCTTCTAAAGGTGACTCCAAAATCTGTCATAATTCTGCCCCGGGACTACTCCAGATATGATGCCCAAAACCATTGTTCAAGCCTTAACCAATGACTAGTATTAGTGTTGGAACAAGCCACACCAGAAACTTCTCACTTTCCTTATACTGCTCCACAAATTCAAGCTATAATGCTGACTGTCCAAGCTTCTCGATGCAATCACAGGGTTGTATCTCTTATGTGACTAGTCCAAAATCTTTACTTTTTTTTAGGATCGTTCTAACTGCAATATAAGTCTGGTCCTGGTTAAGGCTTGTAACTAACTAATGCAGCCCCTTCAGAGTTCAAAGATATTTCATGCCACTAAACTCTTCATGAGTTCTTCACAGTCCAGAGGTCTGAAGACAAGAAACTGTCCAAGGTTTGAGCTCTTTTCAAACTGAGTTAACAGGCCAATAATATGAACTACGAGTTTGGGCTTTCAAAGAGGTAATTGATCACAATTTCTATAGCTCCTCCCACAGATCCGAGCTCCACAAAAAAAATCTATCCACAACAAACTTACAAATCTGAGCTCCAAATCAATCTGAGATCACAAGACCAAACTGTGAACCAAAGAAGCCTTATAAGAGTGTTGAAACATGTCCATAGAAATGCCCTAGTAGCAGAGCACAAGAGGCTGAATTACATGCCCTAGATTCACAGATCTGAGCTCACAATTCTGGTTCAAAGCTTGGTAACACTAGTCTGACGGTGCTCAAAGTCAAAACAGAAATGTTGTAGGTGATCCGAAGTGTTTTTTCATGGATTGTGATTTTTTGTAGGTGGAATAAAGTATTGTTCTAAGGTTCCACGAGTTATGTAGTATTATCTTGTCTTAAATTTGTACAAAGCCCTTGACATAGGTCACCCAAACTGTTTTATCCTTAAGTTCCCTCCTTCTCGGCCTTTAGATCACAACTTGTTAATATGTATTTATTTGATTACTCTTCACCGAAACTTCAGAAGAATCAAATATCTCTGTTTTGTGGAAATGCGAGTACCCTAGCCACATATTTATAGTATTTTTTCCTCACGAAAAGACGTGAATATTGGGTGAAGGGCCAACATGAGTAGGCTAGCACAGGTCGGCTCTAAATTAATTTTCTTAACTTAAAAATTCATTATCTCACAAACTACTAGGAGTTTTGGGACAAATAATAGCTCGTTGGAAAGGCAAAATTATGCCCTAAAAGACGGTACAAGATTCAAATTGAGAAGCTACCTCTAGGGTAGTGAATATTATTTTTTAACGAGGCTGACCTCAAATTTAGTGCTGAAAATATTTGGGACTGAATGAGTGTTTGGGACAGCATGTGGTTATTGATGGCTTCTCCATTTTTTGCACCAATAATATTATTTTGAGTGTCATCATTCGAGTATCCAACAAAGTCATCATGATAGTGAATCCATAATTTTCCATTTGGAGAGCTTCAAAGAGTTTTCCAACCACCATCTAGATCATTAAATGAGATCTTCCAACAATGTCATCATATGCCATCAAGTGTTCTTCAAGTCCTTCATGTCATGTCCCCAATCATTGTCCATGTCATCAAATGCCATCAAGTGTAGTCTTCTTGTATTCATGTACCAAACAAGGTACCTGATTGAAACTTGGCACCTTAATAATATTTGCCATCTTGACATCATATCGGTTCCAGGCTTCTTCATCAAGAGTAAGCACATCATCATTAATGGCATCCTTATTAACCAAGAGGGACTTGTCATCATGAGCAAGGAACTCTTCATACTAGGTCTGCATGATATCACTGCAAAGGTTTTCCCTTAAGGTTTTTAGGTCTTTACAATAATATTGATCCTCATATTGACATCAATGACAACCTTATAAAAACAGAACCAAAAACAGAGGTTGTAATATTTGTGGGGTACCTTTATACTCCCCACAACTATTGTTCTTATTTTCTGGCTAAAAGGATGACAGTTGTCAGGAGAGATGTTAAATTTGATGAGGAGAAATCGATGTGATTGTCCCTTAAGAGGTGGCTTGACTTGCATGCATATGAGGAACTCTTAGTTCCAAAGGATGAACCTGAAGATGTGGAGCAACCACAAGCAGAGGATCATGGAGTGGCAGAAACCACTCAAGCATAGCCATCCACCAGAAATGGTAGGAAGAACACCAGAGAGGTTGAAATATTGATGCTAGATGCGACAGAGCATATAGGAGCACCTACATCACAACACAGGCAGAGAAGGTCCCCAGACAGGTACACTGGATACATGGCTCTTATGAGCAAGTGTATTGTTACATAACCATCCTCTTTTGAGGAAGCAATGCAGCAACCAACATGGGTTGACGCCATGGTTGAGGATTATGAATCCATTATCAGAGACAGTGCATTGGAAGTGGTCCTAAGACATGGGGAAGTCAATGTTTGGATCTAGGTGGATCTATAAGGTGACTCAAGCAGAGACCTCCAGGAGGGGGAAATTTTGAGCCAGATGGGCAGAGGGAGTACATGCAGCTATACCTCGAGGTGTGAGGTGAGGCGATGTGCAGATATGATCCCAAGAATAAATTTGGGCAGGGTCCATTGAGATGGTGTGTCTCATGGATAGAACCTATATACGAGGAGCCCATAGTACAATAGTAGCAGGAACGATCGGTTAGATTGATGGAGTCAGATGTTAGGAGGATAGAAATCATAGTGACAGGTGTTGGATACTCGAGCGCAGATGAGAGTTGGCAGCAATGCAAAGTGCATGCATGCAGATGTTAGCAGCATAGGGAGTCCAGTAGACATGTACAATAGCTAGCAGTAATCAAAAGACTTTGATGAAAAATGCATTATATTGATTCATTTCTTTGGAGGCTATTCAGTTTCAGAAGAGTTTCATGTGCAAAAAACACTAAGAAGTGTTGCATGCAAGAATATTCCAAAGGTATCAGATCAGGAAAAATTTATTTCTTTATTATTGAGAGGGAGTGTTGAAATTTTCAACAATAAATAGTGAAATTGGCATCCAGAAAAAACATACACACTAGTGTGGGATCACGGGTCACAGTGACACATTAGTGTACAACCAATTTTTAAATAAATTGGAAAATTAATTGTAATCTTGTCTCATAACAACTTGTAATAGTTAACTAAGTGTGATAGACTTAGTTAGCTCAAAAATTTCAGGTTTAAAGTCTAAATATAGGCATGTCGAGTGATTCTATTATTAATAGGGTCCAGTTGCAATTGTAGCACTAGTGTAGTGTCTGTGGGATCAGTTAACTCACAATAATTGAGTTAAAATCAAATTAACTTTTTCTAACTGTTTGATGAGCTAGTGGAAGATCAAGTGAATTAAAATAAATTTAATTCACCAGTAGTGATCTACCAAGTAATTGATGATTCAATATTTATAGTTGCATGCATGCTAGTTTTGGTGGATACCCAATTGAGACAAAGGTTCAAGGCTAGCAAACTAGCAGTTGTATTTTAGGCAAACTGCCCAGGTGCAGTTATAAAACCATGAGAAGCCCATGATGAGTTGTGCAATCAAGGAAGGTTGAATTTCCTATTTAATAGGGGTTTAATTCTCTAGGGATTGTGTAAGCAAGGTAGGCTGAGGGTAGGCTCATAATTGGTTATGTGTTTGTCCAATTTTTCCTAGATCGGTGTGAAGCAATTGGTAGAGTGTATGAGGTTGTGGTGATCACAAATAAATTGTATTGTTTCATGATTCCTTGGTTGATTATACAATAAATATGGAGGGGTTTTGAGCAGTTGCTTTCCCCAATAATATCTGGTGTTGTGTATTGATTTACTTCTTTCTCTCACTTGCATGTGATTAAGCAATCATGTTTTATATTCCGCAAATATTGTAGAATTATTCAATATCTTGCTTTAGTACATTGGATGATCGGATTGGATCCATTTATGTAATTTCTACATGGTATTGTTGTGTTATAGATTTTCTACACCTACATGGGGATTTAGACAAATAATTCTACATGAAGAATTCATAATGATTTATTGTGATAAAAATGAAAGAACTAGTATGTAGATTGAACAGGTCACTGGATGTGTTAAATAAGTAACCAAGGATGTGGTATCAAAATTTTGATATTTATATACTAAGAATTTTCTTCATGAGGAGAAAACCATATCATTTCATATATAAAAAATTAGTCAGTGACCATGTTATTTTACTTGATCTTATATGGGGATGATATGTTGCACATTGGAAACGACAAGAAAATCGTTTAGGAAGTGAAAATGCAATTGTCCTCTAAATTTTACATGAAGGACCTTGGTACTACAAATTTTATCTTAGACATGGAAATTTTAAGATATTAGAGAAATAGGAAACTTTAGTTAATTCAAAGAAGGTGTGTAGAGACAATATTGCAAATTTTTAATATGCTGGAATGTAAATTGGTAAAGGTGTCTATTCATGTAGGTGTAAAGTTATATGCAGACCAATGTCCCAAGACACAAGAAGAGGAAGAGGATGTGTTCCTTGTTCCATATGCTAGTATGGTTGCAAGCTTGATGTATACAATGGTATGTACTAAACCGAACATTGTACATGCACTTGGTATTCTTGAGCAAGAATATGCCAAAGCTAGGAAAAGGGAATTGGACAATAGTAAAGATGGTTTTTAGATATTTCCGTGGCACTAAATGGCTATGGATTATGCTAACAAGGAAGACAATGATTGGATAGAGTGTTGGATATACATGGCTTTGTTGATGCATACTGGAGTGGATATATTGTCAAAAAATATCTGCAAGTTGGTATGTGTTTAAACTATTTAGAGGAGCAATCATTTGGATGAGAAAAAGACAATTTGCAGTGGCACTCTCAACTACAAAAGTTCGATGCATTTTATCCACTCATGTTAGCAAGGAAGAAATATGGTTATAGAGATTTTTTTTGGGTATTAGATTGGTACAACAAGTTGCAAGGATAGATTGTGGCAATCATAATACAATCTTCCTAGGAAAGAACCCAAGTTATCATTCAAAGGTAAAGAATATTGATTTTAAGTATCGCTTCATGAGAGATATGATTGAAGGAAAGAAGGTTGTATTGGAAATAGTGGACAGTTTGAAGAATGTAGCAAATTCATTATGAAAATATGTGGGCACTGAGAAGTTCCCTCAATATGGAGAAACAATAGGCCTTATTTCCTTAAATTGTTGATCATGTCCTCTTATGACCATGCATGTAAAAAAAAACGAGTCGGAGAATGTTGGGTATGTGTTGTGTTCTTTGCATGAATATCCATGCACGCTATGAAATGAACCATCCATGGTAGTGGCTGTTACACCCCCCCAAAAAAATTGGGCTCTATGTTTCATCATCTGTTGGCAGTTTTGGCTCATGGTTTTTTCTAAAAGCGGGTTTGTGGTGCATGGTGGTTTTTCCAATGGGTTTTTATTTTCAGTAAAAGAAATATGGTTGTATTCTAATATAGGGTATATGGATTGGTGGTTTATGGATTCCATGGGATATATATTATATTTTAATAATATACAAAAAGAAAAGATAATTGAAGATATATCGTTGGTTTTCCTGAATTTGGGTTTCCAGGAGAAAATATTTGTGTTAATGTTTGTGTTTTCCATTGCCTATTTTCTGTTTTATTAAGAATTTGTTTCCAAAACTGATTTGTACATGGTTAAAAATTACATAAATTTGATTCTCTTATAGAACAAGTCTTTCTTAAAATCAGACTTGAAATCTTTCTTATAAAAGGTATATGATTTAATCCACAAATATGGATTATTTTCTTAAAAATTAATAACTTCTATAAAAATATCCCTTCTTGAATTATGATTGAAATAATTGTGTTAACATTTCAACCAAAGTTGAGATAATTATTTAAATTTGGGCAGCTAAGGGATTAATTTCCCTAAAGGGAAACCCAACCACCCCTAAGGAAGCCCAACTTCCCCAAAGAAGAATTTTCAATTGGTTAAAGAAATTATTATTAATATGTTCATGGCACTCCTCCTTGATGTATTAAATGATAGAAAGCTTGGACAATAAATTATTTATTAAATATATTCAAAGAAATTTCGAAATTGAATTTCCCTCTATAAGTTGGCCTCAATCACAATTCATCCTACCTCTAATAGTTGTGTCCCTTCACTCATGGAAACAAGTATAAATTGGGACTTTCCCTCCTCCATTTGTGATATGACATATTCAGTGTTCTCTGAGGCAAATCAGCTCACTTATGTGGCTCACATATATATTTATGAGTTTTTTGTTATCATCCTAACATCTATTCATATATTTTTATGGCTAACTCTAATCTCTATTGTTTGCTTTTGTTGCTCGACTATATTACAATAACCCACCATATCTGCGGTTCACATAATAATGCCTCTGTGGTTCGCATAAGAGAGACTTTGTGGCTTGGATAATAGTGAATCCATGGCACATATTACAGTGATACTATGGCTCATTATGCATAATTCAGGAGCTTGTTTTTATTGCATTTCAGTGACTCAAATTGCAATGGCTCGCATTGTAACAATGAATCGTATCATTCCTGGTGGCACACACTATTGTATTTGTGGTTCGTAAGCCTCATATAGTATGTAGCGCTGGCTCATATCATTCTTGATGACACACACTATTGTCTTTATGGTTCTTATGACTCATGTACTATGTAACAGTGGCATGTATCATTATTGGTGGCATAACCTATCATCCTTGTGCAATAACTTGGAGTTATGAACAATGATATAAATAATGGATACTTAAATACATTGTATGACAATTTTTTTTACAACGAAGTATAATTGTTATTTGAAGGTGCCTATGAAAAAGAACTATAAGTTTCCATTGTGAGATGTATGGAAGGATTGACAATGATGTAATTATGATAGTTGTAACTCTATATTAAATGACCTTGATTTCTTAACAATGACTTCGATGAAAGTGACATTGGATCTAGTATGGCAGTAACATATAATATATGACTATGATTGATCAATGATAGTAATAAATTAATATGGTAGTGACCTTTGATATGATATTGGCTTTGGCATAACAGTTACCTTTGGCATGGCAGTATATTTTTGGTAGTGACCTTAGTAAATGATAATTCTCTAGACATGTGACACAGATTTATATCTATAAAAATGTGTAACAGTAACACCAATGAATGATATGACAAATGCCCTTTGATATGACAATGTACTTAGATCTAAGTTGGAAGTGATCGTGATGACAATGATCTCTCTCGTATGATACGTAACAGGTGACAGTGATGATGTTCCATGATAGTGAAGACTCTTGATGTAGATCACACTTATTGCAGTGATAGGGATGATTCCACTTGAGATAGTGATATGATAGAAGCTCTCTTGGTTTTGTTTTATTCAGTTCACAAACAAAGTTGTGAACTGACCTAAAAGGCATGATGTGATTTTTGTATCTCATTCTAATTGTACTTTGTATCTCAGCTAAACATTTGATGACTATCTAATAGAGGAATAATCTAGTTGGGTTTTCCCCCTTGGGTTTTTCCCTGGTCTCTAACCTAAATCTTGATGTCTCTATTATGTATGCATTTCTTCTATTTTTCTTTATTATTTCAATGCATTGGTGATGTTTATTGTTCTCTATAAATCATTTATAATAATGAAATGATGCCATGGGGTAAATGCTATTGAAACTTTTTGAAAATTCAATTATATATAGCAAAGAAAAATATATCCATAAAAATTAACATGGTGTCAGACCTCGGTTGAAGAAAAGTCATTGATACCACCCTATGCAGACATGAATGATGAAGAACATGATCAAATAAAAATGAAAGGGATGAAAATGGCACCGACCTAAAACAATGTCGAGGTTTGAAGGAAACCCTAGGGATGTTCTTTTTTATTGCAAATAGAAGCTATGGTTTGAGAAAAAAAAACATAGGATTGGTCTTCATATGGAAAGGGCCTAGTATTATTCATAATTTATTTATAATAAGTAAGAATTTGTAAAATTATTTGGGACATATTTAGAGAAAACCTAGGTGACAGTATGATACAATATCTAGTATTCATATATCGGTGAGCTTGGCTATTGCTGAAGGGAATTAAGGAAATAGGTGGCGTTGAAGAGGAAACATTTCTTCTTTAAATAATTTATAATAACGAAATGATGCTATGGGGTAAATTTTATTGAAACTGTTTGAAAATTCAATTATATATAGCAAAGAACAATATATCCATAAAAACTAACATGGTATCAAAGCTCGGTTGAAGAAAAGTCATTGATATCACCCCGTGCAGACACTATTGATGAAGAACATGATCAAATAAAAATGAAAGGGATGAAAATGGCACCAACCTAAAATAATGTCAGGGTTTGAAGGAAACCCTAGGGATGTCCTTTTTTCTTGCAAATAGAAGCTATGGTTTGAGAAAAAAAACATAGGATTTGGTCTTCATATGAAAAGGGCATAGTATTATTCATAATTTATTTATAATAAGTAAGAAGTTATAAAGTTATTTGGGACATATTTATAGAAACCCGAGGTGACAGTATGATATAATATCTAGTAGTCATCTATCAGTGAGCTTGGTTGTTACTGAAGGGAATTAAGGAAGTAGGTGGAGTTTAAGAGGAAAAATTTCTTCTTTTGTAGATGACATTGAAATTTTGATGATGGTATGTGGCTAGGATGAAGAGGCAGTTGATAGATTCCTACAATACTCATCTAAGGGAAAGTAGATCCTTCTCAAGGATCATCATTATGTAGAGAATTGCAGGAAGATTTAGCTCTTAGAGGGCATTCGTACATGAAGGGTAAACTCCAAGTTAGGCTATCATGCCTATTTTCATTGTAGGGTGTATGTGATCCTTGTAATTTATGACAAGTTTAGTATCCTCCCTTACCATCTAGTTTAGGACTTGACAGAGTATACCCTAGTATGCATCCTACCAAAAATTTGGGCTTATTGAGGTAGCCACCCATCTTCCCAATGAGTGAGAAGAGACTTTGGTGTGTGTGATCCTTACCTATGGTAGGTTGGGTATCATTCCCATGTTAATGGATTAAGGTTTTATACCAATTGATTCTTGAGGTTCAAGGTGGGAAGAGTAGAAAACAATATGATCTGTGATCATTGTCACCTTTGACAAGTTGGGTATCCAGAATATTGTCAAACGATAGGATAGAATGTGATACTTACCTCTCATGGTAAGTGGCATCCTTCCTATTATCAATCAGACATATAGGGTGGTAGATTAATCTCCCTTATTATCCATGGATATAGGGTGGGAGCCAGAGCTCCCTTGTGATGATTCTTCTTCTTTAGATCAATACATCATTGTTAACCAAATGAACATAGGATACAAGTTGAGATGAGATATGAGGAGATGGACATATTATTGATACAATTGAGATAAAGGTCATGAAAATTTACCTAGATACTAGTAGGGTTTGGAGGATCTAATTTATCTCCCCTACCATCGGTTGTGGATCAATCTTCCTCTATGATACGAAATAAGAAGAGATGAGATGAGTTGAGACATGATGAAGTAGTATTATACATCCGATATGAAATTTATGATGCATATGGAAAATTATCCCTAACTGAGAGGGAGTGTTGAAATTTGGGTAGCTTTGGGATGAATTTCCCTAAAGGGAAACCCATCTACCCCTAAGGAAGCCAAAATGCCCCAAAGAGGAAATTTCAATTCGTTAAAAGAAAATATTATTAATATGTTCATGGCACTCCTCCTTGATGTATTATTTGATAACAAACTTGGCCAAGAAGTTATTTATTAACTTTATATTCAAAGCAATTTCGAATTTGAATTTCCCACCATAAGTCAACCTCAATCACAATTCAACCTGCCTATAATAGTTGTGTCCCTTCACTCATGGAAACAAGCATAAAGTGGGCCTTTCCCTCCTCCATTTGTGATATGACATATTTGGTGTTATCTGAGGTAGATTAACTTGCTTATGTGGCTCACATATACCTTTTTGAGGTTTGCATTATCATACTGAGGTCTATTCGTCTATTTTTATGGCTCGCTCAATTATTATTTTTTCATTTTAGTGGATCAACTATATTACAATAACTCATCATATTTTTGGTTCCATAATAGTGCTTACATGGTTCGCATAACAGAGTCGTTGTGTCTAGGATAATAGTGACTTTATGGAACATATTATAGTGATACTCTGATTTGTTGTGCATAATTCTAAGGCTCATTTTTATTGCATTTCAATCACTATAATTGTTTTGGATCACATTGTAATAGTGACTCGAATCATTCCTGGTGGCACACACTATTATTTTTATGGTTCAAATGACTCATATACTATGTAACAATGGCTTGTATCGTTCCTAGTGGCATGCACTATTGTCGTTGTGGTTCGTATGACTCATATACTATGAAATAATGAATTGTATCATTGTTGGTGGAAAACCCTATCGTCCTTGTGTGATAACTTGGAGGTATGAATAGTGATCTAAATAATGGCTACTTAAAGACATTGTATGACAATGTTTTTAACAATGAAGTATAACTATGACTTGGAGGTGCTTATGACAAAGAAATATAGCAGTGTCCCTTGTGAGATGTATGGAAGGATTTACAGTGATGTAATTATGATTACTGGAACTCTATATTAAATGACCTTGGTTTCTTAACAACAAATTTGATGATAGTGAAATTAGATCTAGTATAACAATAGCATATGATATGTGACTATGATTGATGAATGACAGTGACATCGTAATATGGAAATGAACTTCTTGTGTGGTAGTGACACTCCACAAGACCCTTGATGCCAGTGAAAAGGTTATTTGGCATTGAATTTGTTTGGAAATGACCTTTTATGTAATATTGGTGTAGGTTTTAAACCTTTACAAAAATTACCTACAAACGAATTCTTATAATAGAAAAATAAACAATGGTAAGAACATAAAACAAATATATACAGATATTTTCCCCTGGATCCCAAAACCACAACTACCAGATTGATTTTTAGTTATATTCCTTTCAATGTTACAATATATATATATATATATATATATATATATATATATATCAAACATATTCGTAGTTCCCTTGACCGGATTGATAAAATACCATGGGAAGAAAACCATCATGCCAAAAAGCTTGTGTGAAACCCATGCACAAAACCATGGATAGGTACACCCAACTATTATTGGGTATGCCCAAATATTCTTTCCATGATTGTGTGTGGAGCTAGTCATGGAAATAATATAACACATACCCAACAATTGGCTTTGGAATAATAGTTACCTTTGGCATGGAAATATATAAATGGCAGTGACCTCAATACATGAAAATCATCTATACTTGTGACATAGATTTATATGTATAAAAATGTATAACAATAACCTCGATGAATGATATGATAGATACCCCTTGATATGATAATGAACTTGGATCTAATTATGGCAGTGACTGTGATGAAAATGATCTTACTCTTATGATACATAAAATTTCACAGTGATGATGTTCCTTGATAGTGAAGACTCTTTATGTAGATCACACTTATTGCAGTGACATGGATGATGCTACTTGAGATAGTGATATGATAAAAACTCTCTTGGACTTGTTTCGTTTAGTTCACAAATGAAGTTCTGAACTAACTTGGGTTGGCCCTATAAGGCTTGATGTGATTGTTGTATTTCATTCTCATTGTACTTTGTATCCCCGTTGAACATTTGATGAATATATAATAAAAGAAGAATATAGTTGTTTTTTCCCCCTTGTTGGGTTTTTCCCCAGTCTCTCACTTAAATCTCAATGTCTCTATTGTGTATTCTTTTATTATATTGTTCTTTATAGTCCTATTGCATTTTTTATTTTTATTGTTCTCTCTACATAATTGCTAATAATGAAATGATGTTATGGGCTGAATTTTATATGAAAATTTTTGAGAAATTAATTGTATATAACAGAGAAAAATATAGCCCTAAAAATTAATGATAATATAAATAAATAAATAAGAAAAAAAATTAAAAATTCAGGAAGATGAAATGAAACAAGCTAATAAAAAAACTTTCAATTTGTACATGAAGTCAATTATCGCCAAAAGGAGATTAGTAACAGTATAAACTTTGACCATTCATGGGGAGCCTTTGAATCTTCCCCTATAAATATTATAAAATAGAAACTTTTACCATTCAGTAAGTAAGTCAAGTGTACTTTGTTCAAGGAATTATTGGTAGTCATAATTTGTTGACTCCAAGCCCTATTTGTCCTTGTATTAGGGATGTATGTAAGGGTCATGATACCTAGTACAAGAGCCCTAAATTTTTTGTAATAAGATTTCTAATATATAAAAAAATTGGGTGAAAAAATATCTTGTGTACTAGTTGATTCACTATTGTATGTTATTCTGATGTGAAATGTGCTTATGTTGTGGTATTTGATTGTGTTTGGGATCATGATCTTAGACATAAGCCTAGTTCTTAAGTTCCTAGGAGAATTCAACATGGTGTCAAATCTACTTTGAAGGGACAGTGAATCAAACTGTGCATAGTAAAGTAGCTCAGATGGAGATAAGAAATTTTCTAAAGGATGGAGAAAAAGGTTCAATTGAGGACATGAAGATGTGGTCTCAACTAGATAGGTGATAAGATGGGTTGGGAGTTTTGGTGGATTGGTGAGAACCTCATGAACAACATTTCTTTTTATGGCAGGTTGCATATCATGGACTTCCAATGACTTGTCATGGATCATTGAGACTTCTGAAGGGTCGCTTTGGCATGGATGAGTTAGCTCTGTGTGATGAATGATATAATGGTGGGATAGTGTCTTCATTGGGTTGTGATGTTGCAAATCCAAGACTAGAACCATGTGCATGTGTGGTGTTTGACCCAGGAGGATGAGATTGCCTTATGAGTTGAGTTGTGATGGTGATGATGGCCCATTTTTCAACCATTGCTTAGATTTACCTTTGACGGAAACAAGTTGAGTAGTAGTGTGAGCCAATTAAGGTTGTGTAGAATTATAGGGACTCTAGCTTCAGATAGAGATTCCCTTTGGAATTTTGAATTTTTTGTTTATGATGAGATAAGGAAAAGACACTTTTGAGATGAGTGTGGTTCATTATACAGGACATGCTACAGTGGTGAATGGAAAATATTATGCTAGTTTCATTGATGATTATGACGAGATACTTTTGAGTGGTGGATTTGCCTCTCATTCTAAGAGGGAGTGTTGATTTTTGTAGCTTGGGAGGTTCTCCCACAACCCTAGGGTATTTGGTTTGGGAGAAGTTGGCCCACAAGATTTATGTGGGAAGTTTACCTAAGTAGTCAGTTTTGCATCCAAAGTTGTGGGCATGAAACCAAGTGGAGAATTTGATGCTTTGATCATTCATAGCATTTGGGAAACCCTTGAAGGGCTAAGGGGAACCTAAGGCTTCTGTGATGTGACAAAAGAACCAACAAAATAAATTTATCTCTTATTCTAGATGGGTTTTGGCAAGAAAAATTAAGTTAGATTGTGTAATGGTCGCAACCTTGGTGAAGGCTAGCACCACCATAGAAATCTATAAGTATAGATGAGGAAGGAACTACTTGGAACATATAAGAGGTGCATCTCTCATGTGATAAATTATAAGAGGAAAGTGTGTATATATTAGTTATTTGTAGGATCTGAAGAAGGCTGAAGTGGAGCATTGATTGATATACCACAACTGCCCCATCATTGTTGTTGGCAAGATGGTCATGATTGTTATCAAAGTCATTGATGCCATTTTAGATTATAAGATCTTGTTGGGTTGTAGTTACACATACATCATGCTATTTTTTGCATCCTTTGTCTTCTGCAAGATGTGCTTCCCTCATAATGGAAATATCATCACTATCGATCAGTTGAATTACTATGACCCTCAGTATCAAACCTCTACCCAGAACACCACCTCATCAATGACTTGAAGTAAAACCACTCCTACCCTTACTGATGTTTCCCATAGTGTATATAAATATTCCACAGTACTTGGGGCTTATTATTTCCTAACTCCTATCTATTCGGAGCCTAGCTCTTTGAGTGTTTGCAGGCTTCAAGCATCATGGGCCGATGTAAATCAATCTAGTGCGTCTTCCCGCAAGCAACCAGCTCCTCTACAACCCCCTGCTTAAGACTGTTGGGTATGTGTTATATTCTTTCCACAACTAAGCACGCGCGGGGGGGTAAGAGGGGGGGTGATAGCCCCCCCCTTTCGCTGGGCACAACGGGGGGGAACAAGGGGGTTGGTAGCCTCCCCTGTCGGGGTCCGGGGCAGCGCCCCAACAAAAATTTCTGGTCCTTAATTTTTGGTGGGTAGTCCGCGCCCATGGTTTTGTGCATGGTTTTGCACATGGTTTTGGGGTACGATGGTTTTCGGCCCCTGGTATTTTTGTAGATCCGGTCAAGGGAACTACGGTTATGTTCTAATCTAGGGTTAATGGATTAGGGTTTATGTATGCTTCGGCATGTATATATATGTGTTGTAACAATAAAAGGAATATAATGAAAAATCAAGCTGGTCTTCCCGATTTGGGATCTAGGGGAAAATCTCTGTGTTTATCTGTTTTATGTTTTATGCTCTCGCTATTGTTTATTTTCTATTATAAGATTCATGTGTAGATAATTTATGTTCAGGGTTAAAACCTACATATGGTATCAGAGTTGTTTTGGCTTCAAGGGGACGCCTTTGCTACTGAGGGTTTTTTGCTCGGGCCTAAGGTAGACCTTGTTCAGTGGGAGATCTGCGGGATCAATTCTTGCGGTGAAAGAAGATGGCGAGCGACAGAAAGATAGAGATCGAGAAATTTAATGGTCAGAGTTTTGAGTTGTGGAAGCTCAAGATGGAGGATCTGCTGGTGGATAAAGATTAGTGGATTGCGGTAGATCCAGTTACTTAACCAACGGCAATGTCAGATGAAGACTAGAAGAAACTGGACCGGAAGGCTAAGAGCACAATACAGTTGTGTGTCTCAGATTCAGTATTGTTGAATGTATCTGGGGAAGCTACGGTGAAGAATTTGTGGGAAAAACTTGGGACTTTGTACCAATCTAAGTCTCTATTGAATAAGTTGTTCCTGCGGAAAAAGTTGTATAACCTGAGGATGAAGGATGGAGACTCGGTGACAGAGCATCTGAACGCCTTCAATACTGTGTTAAGTCAGTTGTCATCTGTTGATATTAAAATCTCAGATGAAGATAAGTGCATCAGTTTGTTGTGTTCTCTACCAGACTCGTGGGACAGTCTGGTTATTGCAATAGGTAGCAATACAACTACCTTGAATTTTGATGACATTGTCTCAACCTTGCTGTCGGAGGAAATTAGACGGAGAAATATGGAGGGCCAGAATGGAGATGCCTTATATGTACGAGGAAGGTCCCAAAACAGAAACAAGAATAAGGTTTCGAGTGGGAGATCTAAATCTCCTGAAAAGTTTGTAAAGGTATGCTGGAAATGTGGAAAGGAAGGGCACTACAAAAGGGAGTGCAGATCTAAAGCTCCTGAAAAAGGAAAAGGATCTGATGATGCTCCTTCTGCAGAGGCAAAAACCACCTCAAATGAAGGTGGGGATGTGTATTTGGCTTCTTCTTCAAATGCACATGTATATCATGAGTCATGGTTGATTGACTTAGGTGCATCCTTTCACTTCACTCCCCATCAGGAGTGGTTCTGCGAGTATGAGAAATATGATGGCGGTGATGTCTTCCTAGGTGATGATAGGAAGGCCAGAATTGTCGAACATGGAAAGGTGAAGCTGAAGCTGCAAGGTGGAAGGATTAGAACACTTCCTGGTGTTCTGCATATTCCTGCATTGGCCAAAAATCTGATTTCTGTAAGCAAGATGGATGATGCAGGTGTAAAAACAATGTTCGAGAAAGATGCCTGCAAGATGGTTCAGGGAGCACTAGTATTAATGTGGGGAGTTCGAATTGGAAATTTGTACAAGCTACAAGGTAGCACTATTATTGATGGGTGTAACAGTTTTGTGCTTCTTGAAAGTGGAGCGGAAAGCCTAGCTGTCTCTGGAGAAAAGACCATGCTATGGCATCAAAGGCTTGGACATATTGGAGAGAAGGGCCTTCGGATACTGCATAGAAATGGTATGGTAGAAGGTATGTCTAATTGCTCTCAAGATTTTGATTTATGTGAACATTGTGTATATGGGAAGCATAATCGGGTGAGTTTTCCTTCTGGTGCTAAGAAGGCAAACAAGATATTAGAACTTGTGCACAGTGATGTGTTTGGACCTGTGTCAGTTCCATCACTGGGAAAGTCTGTGTGCTATGTTTCATTCATAGATTACTTCTCAAGGAATACATGGATATATTTCTTGAGGAAGAAATATGAAGTCTTTGAAAAATTTAAAGAATTTAAGGCTCTGGTGGAAAACCAGACAGAGAAGAAGATAAAGGCGCTTAGGACAGATAATGGTGGGGAGTTCTGCAAGAAGGAATTTGAAGAGTTCTGTAAGAAGTGTGGTATAGCACGACAAAAGACTGCTCCATACACACCTCAGCAAAATGGAGTTGCAGAAAGAATGAACAGAATGCTGATGGAAAAGGCAAGAAGCATGCTCAGTGGTACCGGATTAGGAAAAGAATTCTGGGCAGAGGTAGTGGAGACTGCATGCTATCTGGTTAACAGATCACCTTCGTCGGTGTTGGAGGATAAGACTCCACATGAGGTATGGACTGGTAAGAAACCCTATCTTGCACATCTAAGGGTATTTGGATGTGATGCATATGTACATGTTCCAAAGGATAAAAGGACCAAGTTGGATAATAAATCTAAAAGGTGCATCTTTATTGGGTATAAGGATGGTTTAAAGGGTTATAAGCTTTGGAACCTAGAAATAAGGAAGGTTGTGTACAGCCGAGATGTGGTGTTTAGAGAGGTGAAAGATGTTGTTAAACATGAAGTCCTACCAAAGGAACCTGAGAAAATAAATTTTGAGCTAAAGGAGGATGAATCAGACTCTACAACAGAAGAAGACTCAGAAGAGGAAGAGCCACAAACTCCAGCTGTGAGAAGATCAGCTCGGGAAAGAAGACAAACAGAAAGGTATAGTCCATCTGCTTTCTGTTCAAATTTTGTGTTAACTATAACTGATTATGTTCCCAGAACTATCAGGGAGGCAATAAATTCAGAGGATGGAAAACTCTGGAAGGAGACCATGGTTGATGAAATGGCATCCTTGCACAAAAATGAGGCATGGGATTTGGTGGAGTTGCCGGCTAGAAGGAAGCCCATCAGGAGCAAATGGGTGTTTAAGAAGAAGATGAATGTAGAAGGCAAGGTGGAGAAATACAAAGCTCAGTTGGTAGCAAAATGTTATTCCCAGGTGCTGGGAATTGATTTTGGTGATATTTTTTCTTCTGTCGCCAAAGTTACTTCTATTAGATTACTTTTATCTGTTGCTGCTGCATTTGATTTTGAGATAGAACAGATGGATGTGAAGACATCATTTCTTCACGGGGATCTAGAAGAGGAGATCTACATGAAGCAACCTGAAGGCTTTATGGTGAAGGGTAAGAAATAACTGGTATGTAGGTTGAAGAAGTCTCTATATGGGTTAAAACAGTCACCAAGGATGTGGTATCAGAAATTTGATACCTATATACGGGGACTTGGCTTCACCAGAAGCAAGGAGGATCACTGTGTTTATTTTAAATTAATTGGTGACCGTGTTATTTATTTGGTCTTGTATGTGGATGATATGTTGTTGATTGAAAATGACAAAGAAATTATCCAAGATTTGAAGACCCAGCTGTTCTCCAAATTCGACATGAAGGATCTTGGTGCTGCAAACTATATTTTGGGCATGGAAATTAAGAGAGATCGGGCAAAGAGGAAGCTCTGGTTAAACCGGAGGAAGTATGTCGAGACTATATTGCAGAGGTTCAATATGCAGGATAGTAAACCGGTGAAGGTTCCTATTCCTGTAGGTGTAAAGCTGTCTGCTGAACAGTGTCCCAAGACACAAGAAGAAGAGGAGTATATGTCCCGTGTTCCATATGCCAGTGCAGTGGGTAGCCTGATGTATGCAATGGTCTGTACTAGACCAGACATTGCACATGCAGTGGGAGTATTGAGCAGGTTTATGTCAAACCCAGGGAAGGAGCATTGGACAGCAGTGAAGCGGGTTTTCAGATATTTACGTGGCACTAGTGATTATGTCTTGTGCTACCAGGGAAGACCAGGATTGGAAAGAATGTTGGACATTCGTGGTTTTGTTGATGCAGACTGGGCTGGAGATCTGGACCAAAGAAGATCTACAAGTGGGTATGTGTTTAGCCTATTTGGAGGCGCAATCAGTTGGATGAGTAAAAGACAGTCTGTAGTGGCTCTTTCAACTACAGAGGCAGAATACATAGCAGCCACTCATGCAAGCAAGGAAGCAATTTGGTTGCAGAGATTTTGTTCAAGTATGGGGTTGGTACAACAAGCTATAAGGATAGACTGTGATAGCCAAAGTGCAATTTTCTTGGCTAAGAACCCTACTTATCATTCAAAGACAAAGCATATTGATGTTCAATATCACTTTGTTAGAGATATGGTTGAAGCTAAAAGGGTGTTGCTGGTAAAGGTGGACACTTTGAAGAATGTTGTAGATGCATTGATGAAGTTTGTGAGCACTCAAAAGTTCTCTTGGTGTAGAGAAACAATGGGTGTTGAAGAATTGGGCCAATGACTAAGGTCTTTTGTGGCCCCCTGCGGAAAGGAAACAACAAGTGGGAGAATGTTGGGTATGTGTTATATTCTTTCCACGACTAAGCACGCACGGGGGGGTAAGAGGGGGGGCGAGAGCCCCCCCTGTCGGGGTCTGGGGCAGCGCCCTGGCAAAAAATTTTGGTCCTTAATTTCCGGTGGGTAGTCCGCGCCCATGGTTTTGTGCATGGTTTTGCACATGGTTTTGGGGTACGATGGTTTTCGGCCCCTGGTATTTTTGTAGATCCGGTCAAGGGAACTACGGTTATGTTCTAATCCAGGGTTAATGGATTGGGGCTTATGTATGCTTCGGCATGTATATATATGTGTTGTAACACTAAAAGGAATATAATGAAAAATCAAGCCGGTCGTCCCGATTTGGGATCCAGGGGAAAATCTCTGTGTTTATCTGTTTTATGTTTTATGCTCTCGTTATTGTTTATTTTATGTTATAAGATTCGTGTGTAGATAATTTATGTTCAGGGTTAAAACCTACAAAGACTCAACCATTCCTTCAAGTAAAATTCGTGCGGGCCAGTTTCCTTCCGCTGGTATCTCTCTCGATCATCTCTAACTAGGAATCGTTCCCCAAAGTCTTCCCCATCCAGGATCACTTCCTCCAGGTCATTGCCCCTTCAGTTAGACACCTTTCTTATTCCTTGCACCAAGAATATTATTTTCCACTCCTATAATTCCCATGTTGATTCTTCATAATGTCACTTTTGGGATCCCATTATGGTACATTTATATTGCTGCAAACACTCTTCCCTACCAATTCAAACCTTATATAATTTAACCCTTATATAACCTTATATAATTTAACCCATTATGGTACATTTATATTCCTACCACTGCTTCCTTTGCTTTAGTTATGTAGAAACCTCAACAGGAAGTCACTCATATTGCAAAAGAATATGTTGAAGGGGGGAATATGAGAAAAAAATAAACAAAGTAAAGGTAACCCAATCAACTCCCACTCCTCCTAAACCACCAAAGCCTTCTCCTCTATGCACTTTGTGTGATGTTTTTGGGCATGCCATCAATAATTTCCCAGAACTTACCCATATTAATAATCTAGACTCTGATACTTTTCTCAACCCTAATATTCCTAAGGTCCATGTTATCTTACCTGAGTTCGCCAAGAAGAACAAAACCTTATGCACAAACCACCCTTGTGCTTTGTACGATAAGTATGGAAATTATTCCCATCATTGTTCCCATCTCGAATATTTTTGTGATACACTTCAAGTGCTTCATGATTTTTATGGCACGCGTAGTGAATCTACTTCCCATATATTTTTGTATTCTAGCACCATTGCTTCTCCAAGACAAGAGGTCTCTCAACCCACCATAATTATTCCCACTCCTAATGTTGAGATGACGAATAGCATGGCCCGTATTCTTTACCTATTTAGACTCCTTAGGAGCTTCCTATTGTGCTTCTTTTGAACCATCTTCAGAGGAAACTTTAGTCTCAACATTGATATACATTATGTCTACTATTCATTTGTCGAACATTTCTGATGATGCACATATGAACGTTGTCTCTCATGACAATGCCTCAAGTAGTTAAGCTTCATCATGTGGTCCTTCTTCCTCCCATCCTTCCATCATTCACTCTGATGAAGACATCATGGAATCCATGCCCACCCCTGATTATTCTTGGGATGATATTCACCATCATGGGCATTTACTTCTGGAACAAACCCATGATCAATATGTTGTGAAATCCAAATAATTCATCCATGGTGAAGTCGATTGGTTCAAAAATTCCATTCCTGTACCAGATGCTTTCGAAGAAGGTAATATGGTCAAAATTTCACCTACCATCAAGGTTAACATTTCGAATAAACCAGGGGTTGAAGAAAATATCACCTTGGGGGCACAATATACCCCAAAAGAAATTGATGCTTACACTAAGTTATTCAAAGAATTTCGTGATGTTTTTGCTAGTCTTATTCTGAGATGCCTGGACTTGATCCTGCCACTCTTGAGCAACACATCGACGCATGGCCCAATGTCATTAATATCTAATATAGCAAAAGGCCTATTCATCCTTCCAAGTGAGACACTATTAAAGTTGAAATCGATAAGCCTAAGAAGGTTGGCTTCATTTATCCCATTGAGTACACCAGTTGGGTGTCCAACCCTATTCCATTTTAAACAAACATGGCATCATTTGTGTCTACACATAATTTCATGATATGAACAAATATTGTCCCAAATACAACTTCCCCACACCTTTCATTGACCAAATCATTGACGAGTGTGCGGGACATGAGGTCCTTTCCTTTATGGATGGATTCTCTATGTACAACCAGATACATATCCACATTTCTAGTCAACTTAAAACTGCCTTTACTAGTCTCTGGGGAAATTTTTCTTACAAGGTAATTCCTTTTGTTTTGAATAACACTTAGGCCACTTTTCAACATACCATGTCCTATTTTTTTCACAACCTAGCTCACATTATCCTTGTGTATCTTGACAATAAAACTGCTCGTTCCAAACTGCGGTCTCAACACGTTGCTAATTTGTGCATCATCTTCCTCTGATGTCATAAGTATAATATTTTCCTCAATCACCTTAAGAGTGTATTTTGTGTTCCTGCTAATTGGATTTTTGGATTCATCGTTTTCAAAATTGGGATCATCGTAGACCCTCTCAAAGTTTAAGCCATTCTTTAACTTCCTCCTCCTTGAAACCTTCGCTAGTTGGAGAGCTTACAAGGAAAATATGAATTTCTCCATCGATTTGTTCATAAATATGCCACCACTTCTCATGGGTTTCTCAGACTCCTTCAATGTAACATTCCATTTGTTTGGGATGATCAAGATCAACACTCTTTTGACACCCTCAAATGTGCCCTCACTTTTGTTCCCTTGATCAACCCACCTAACTTTGAGAGGGATTTTGTCTTATATATATCAGCTTCCACTTATTTGGTTATCGGGGTCTTAATACAGGAGGATGGAACTGAAAATGAGAAAGTCATATATTATGTCTTTAAGAACCTTGATGGACCCTCTATGTATTATTCCCATGAAGAATTTTTTTCCCTGGCTATCCTTATGCGTACCACCAAGGTAATGACTAATTACAACCCCATGGCCTTCTTGTAATATTATTTACCACACTTAACACCTCTCTACTCATCATACATCACTCCCCACATAATATAACTCTACCTTTCGTTGCTCACATATAAAAACTGTGATCCGTGGGCAACCCCACCTCTGCGCCATGTAATTTCCCCGCTCACTACACATCGCTCCCCGTGATATATAACTCTTACCTTTCATTGCTCACAACTAAACCTTGTGATCTATGATCTACGATGTCTGGGCAGTCCCCACCTCCGTCCTTCCACGTAACGTCCTCCGCCCATCGCATTTTGCACATCACATTTTATAAACCATTACCCTTCTCTGCTCATTTGCAATCTTACCTATCATTTCTTATATGTAAAACCTCTGCTCTGCAATTTGCGATATCAGTTCGGGCCCCACCTTCCTACCACGTCATCAATAGCCCTCCTGTGGCCTTTCTCCCTCTCTTTTCCATGATAATTATCCATATAGCCTCACCATCACTTTCACCATCTCCCCTTCATCGCCATCACAAGCATTGGCTTTTGGCGGAACAACACAACTATTGTTTATCTGGTTGATCTAGGAAAACTCCGCTAAAGAGTGCAGTGCGTGCAACACAACTAGCCATTTCATTACGGTTAATGCAAATCATGAGAACGAGGGAGTGGAGGCCTTTCGCCATTAAATGAAATCAAGTGGTGGAAACTAAACTGCCCCCCTGTTCACGGCCACTCCTCGCCATCCCCATGGAATATTCTAGGACTTGGCCTATGCGACCCATAAATTTGTTTCTTTTACTTTCTGATTAAGATGTTTTTTTGGTGAAATCCTGATTTCACCTGATTCTACTTTGATTTTCTGTTACAGGAGTGATTTCTTGATGCATGCTCAGTTAGTTTGCTAGGATATTTTTATTTTCACATGTGTGGGTCGATCATGACTCATTATTCGATCAAGAACCCTCAATAGGAACTCTATATGTAGGAAGTTCACAAAGGTAAGAGGGGTTCTGAATTTTGGAGAATTTTGTTATAGTTATGTATAATTGTGCTCTCTATGCTCTGAGATACATATTTGGGAGAGCTATTTTGATCTTAATATGATACAACGTTGTTTATTTGGATTCCTGATGGGGAAATGAGTAGTATGTACCTATTTCTCTTTGTTTATCAGTAATCTCATGTTTATGTGTAATCATCTTTCAATGTTCTGCTGCTTTGATGATTTGTGTAATATAGCTGCCGATAGTATGCATTTTTATTCATGAATTTGTTTATGTATAATGCTCATGTATCAAACTTGATGCACTTCCTTAATTCGTGCTCCACAAATCTCTATTGTTAGTCATTTTCCACTTACATATGTTTCCATGCACTTCCTTAATTCGTGCTCCACAAATCTCTATTGTTAGTCATTTTCCACTTACATATGTTTCCTCTTAGTTCACGGGGCGACAGATTCTTAAGGATATTAAGCCTGTCTTTTACGGATTCCTCCTCCATTCTTCCTCAGCACCTCTACATATTTTGAAAGCCTCTGCTCATTGTTTCATACTTGGCCCATTTGAAAGCCATCCATCCATTCAGCCTCTTGAGCCCTCTTGCAACATAGGATAATTCACAGGAATCGGACTCAAAGATCTTCTCCATTATTGAACCACCAAAACCATTATTCTCTTATTCCATACTCTATCAGAGGCATTCTTATAGTTTTCTACTTTTAACCTCTAATTTTAAGATGTCCTAGGCATTAGTATTTTGAAACTCAAGGTTGTCTCTAGGGGCTACAACATCTTTTTGACACCGTTTCAGGGGATACGAATGAAAAAATATTTTCCCTGGGAGATGACATAAATTCCACCCTTCAGATAGGTGAGCATGAAGGTTTGGGAGTTGTGTATTCCTTACCTTGGTGATGTTAGCCACCTATAAAAAATTTCATACCAAATGGTGGCTAAATCATTTTCTGAGCCTTTAAGAAACAAGTTTTATTGCTAAAAATTTTATCTCTTGAAGACTCATGAAGACATCATGCCCTTTGATTAAATCTTCACTGCTGTCTCCCCTTCAAACTCAAAAATTCTGCTATTTTCATAGAGAAAAGACTGCTGCAAAATCCCATTTTTCCCCTCCTTCACTCAAAACTAACCTTCATTCTATTCCCTTTTTTCCCCCATCAAATTCCTCTATTTTTCATTTATTCCCCTTTCCCCTTCATGAAAATCCTTTTACAAGGTTTAAAACTCACTTTTGAACCTTACCGAAACCCCCAAATCCATCAAAAACCTTTAAAATTTTATAAAAAATAATTTTTTTGACTATAGGCTTAAGCCCCTTTGGGCTAAGTCCTAACCACTTCCCCACATGTGCCCACGCCCTAGAACCAGGCGCTAGACCCATCAGGCGCTTATCGCATCAGAAATGATCAGAGCACGCAAGTCTATTTTCTGTGTTAAAACCTCCGATCCGATTAGCCCATTTATACTTAACCCCCGATCCTTTTACCGCTTCGCATAACCAAAGGCCCGCAATCGGGCGCTTAAAAAAATGCAATAAACCATTCCCGATTTGATTTTTCCTTTGAAAAATCATAAAAACCATTTTTTTCTATCTTATAAGGGAAACCCACCATTTATGATTTAAATCAATCCCGACCGTTGATTTAAAACCAATCAAATGGTTTGTGAAGTCTCACATCGGAAACAATCAATGGGCGCGTTTATTTGTGTTAACAAAAAGTTCCGATGTGATTGGCCTCTGTTTATAAGCCTCGAGCTTGTTTCCGCTTAATATAACCATAGAGCCCGCAATCGGGCGCTAAACTTTGTGAATAAAGCATTCCCGATCACTTTTTCCCTTTGTATATTCGCAAAAACCCATTTTCCTAAGTTTTGGTCTAAACCCGCCGGTTCATGTTATTATATGATAAAGACCGTTGATCTAAAAACCCGATCAACGATCAACATAATCTCGCATCGGAGATTTACAAATGGGTAGATTGAAATACCATCACCTCTCTTCCGATGCCGATTAGCCCTTATACATATAAACCCCAGTCCCTTTGCTTTTCCATATATCTAAGGCCCTGCAGTCGGGTGCCAAGAAACATATATATAACCCGCCCCGACACCATACAACCTTTGTATTTCGTTAATTTTTTATTTTCATGTGTTATAAAGGGTTACGCCGATCATTGGTCAAACCTTTTCAACGGCTAGCGCAATCTCGTGTCGGAAGTTTTCATTGGACACATTAATATTTTATTACCCCCCCCCCCTCCGATTGGCCTCCTCCGATTCATCCTCCACCTTTGATCTTATCTGCAGATCGACGACCCACAGTCAATCGCTTCGGCGCACCCATGACCATTGCCTCGCCGATCGCGAAAGCTCCAATTACATCTGAGCCATCCATGTGTCAAGATTCGACGGCCCAGTTTGCACCCCTCGACCTTGGCTAAAATCATATAAACCCCGCTTCATAATGTTTTTGGCCGAATCTCAGCCGTTGATCTCTGCAGATCAACGACCCTTACTAACCCTTTCCCTGCTTCGAATTTTATTTTATTCAACCTCCATATTTAATCTCCGCCATTCATCTTTTGATCCAACGGTCCAGGTTAATACCGCCTTCCCCCTGCCCCACCTGTTATCGCCTGCGTACTTATCTGTTATCGCGCTCTTTCCATAGCCATCAGATCTAAGACCCCAGATCTGATGGTAGATGCGCGATATAAGAAATTTTCCGTTAATTGAGCACGTCCGTTAATCCCCAGAAATCACGCGATATAAGAAATTTTCTAATGCCACGTGTCAGGCAGGAACGCATATCATGTTCGAAAAAGAAATACCGCCTACCTACCTTTTCACCGCGCGATACTGTTGGTTTCTTGGACCAAAACCACCCTTCCTCATTTGCAATATGATCTATCGTGTTCCTCCTCCGTCGTTGATCTCTGAAGATCAATGGCTCATGTTCACTCTTGCATTTCTTAAATCGTCGTCCGCCTTCACCAAAGGACTTCATAGATCAATCCTGACTGTTGATCTCCGTGGGCCAAACTAATCTGATGACCTATGATCATTTCAGAAACCCCAAATTCCATTAACACCTTTTTAATGTTGATTAAGGTTTTTACCCTTTATGCTTATATTTTCTGCCCTTTTATAATACATGTGACCCCTTCACATTGTATTTCTTTGATTAGTCTTGACTGTCGATCAAAGCAGATCTACGGCCTGGACTTAATCCTTTGCGACATTCTTCCAATCACCTTCTATCTAACCCCCGCAAGCGAATCTCCACTGTTGGATGCTTTCATCCAACGGCTGCGACCTAATACGCAACTTCTGAAGCAGTCCAACCCAATACGCAGGATTTTCTAATATTTTTGTTTATGCAGGTTTTAAAAGGATTTCCAATTATTTAAAAAGGGGAAAATAAAAGCCGAGGATGACGATCCTCTAGGCTTTCATTTATCAAAGAGGATTACTACGAAGGGTTCAACGCCACGTTTCATCGGTGCATCATGAGCACTGATGCTTAAAGAACCCTCTGCACACCTGCACATCAACAAGACACAGAGAATTAAAACAAATCAAAGAGTATCAGTGTTGAAGACCTAACCATAGCAGAGCTGAATATTGAAGATTGTTTTCACAGTTTGGTGGATTACGGCTAAGATCGAAAATCAAAAGCCTAATCCACTAAATTAAACACAGTTAAAGGAAAATCAAGAATATTTATCAGACAGAGGATGCATCCACTGCCACATCAGAGGCTAATTGATTCCTCTCAGCTACCTAATGCCACCTATAGCCTCACAACATTCAACAGAGACCGAGTAATGACCGAAACAGAGGATATTTGCCTCACGATAGCCGAACAGTTAATTCAAGCCAAAATATTTATTACAAAAATATCAGTTGAGTTATTACAAAATGACACAGAGCCTAAAAGTCAACAAAATCATCCCACCAAGCTTAATTCTTAATGTAAAACAATTAATACAGAGGAAATATCTGTAATATTCTCCATCGAGCCCCTCAAAGGCCAAGAAGCATTTATCTATATTAATTGAACCTGGGAGATATTTTATCCCATCCCACCTCCTCATTTCTTCTATAAATACTTCTGTAGGAGATGAAATAATGTTGGTTGTAGAACTTTGAAATATAATTGTGCTCGAAGCTTCTATGTGTAAACAGTGTTCAAAGGCTCTTGAAGCTATGTTTGTGATTAAATAAGTTAGGCTGAGAAATGAAGATGATTGTTGAACTGAAACATTGAACTTGAAGATGTAACTGGTTTGACTTCAATATACAAGTTGTTTCTTGGGATCCTGGTCTATATCACTGGTGAAGTGCTTCTCTCATTGTTATTGTTTTCCATTTCCTGTATGCCATATTGTCCATTATTCTCTGATAAAGAACATCAAGCATATAGTTAGGACTTACTGTTTACAGTACCCTTCTCTGACTGATAAGCTTTATCTCAATGTTTTCTTGTAAATTGTTTATTTAAGAATGATTCAATACAGTTGAGTAGTTAGGAATGCTGGTGTTCCCTCATCCTACTGTTTACTTTAAACATTATTCTTGAATGTTATTTTCATTATTTGCTTATTAAAGCTAGACTAGAAAAGTGATGGTGTGCCCTGTTTTCTAGCTTCTATTCTCCAAAGATAGTTCTGAAAGTTTCCCTAAGTGTTGGCTAAAAGCAGACTAGATTTAAAAGTATCTTATCTGATCTTAAGTTACACTTTGTTCCTATTATTTGTTTTCATACTTTCTGAAGGTAATTATGCGGATTACTGGATTGTTTGTCTCTTGAGTTATCTTTAATACGAGCTTGTCCAAAGAGTTTTATGGTGAGCCCTACCCTTTGGTTGGTTTTAAACAGTTGCTTAAAAGGCTTTTTCTTGTTTGGACAGACTATAAATCCTGGTTGAAATTATTATCTGTTTCCACCCCTCCAACACTTTTATTGTTTCCATTCCATCATTTAATCTCAATGATCTTGTGACATAGATGACTTGCCCCTTGGATCACTCTTGAAATTGTTGCACAATTAAAACCCTTTTATGACTCCATAGCCCAGTGGACTAAAAACCAGCGTTATATCTATCTTTTCAGCCAAAGCCTGTTCTGATTGCTTGCAACTTCACACCTTTGAAAATCTTTCCATTTAGGACTTTCCACTCAACTATAATCATGCTCAACCATCCAAAACAAACAAAAACCCTCGTTCTTAATAACTAGCCTAATATCATACCCATAAAACCTTTAAAGATAAATCAATCTTTACACTTTATTGGAGAGATCCCTCTCCGGATTCAGGAGGGATAGATCCTAGAATCCCAAAGTGGTTGAAACAGTGTTGTCTCTGCAATTTGTATTTGCTAATCTTGCAAATTACATATTCCTAACATTTTTGGCGACTCTGCTGGGTAATTTTCTGAGTTAAATGACAGTTTAAGTACACCTTAGGACTCAGGAAAATCTTAAATTCAAGAACATTGTGCAGTGAGTAAAAGCATCCCTTTTCAAGCACTACCAAACAATGGTAATCATGGTAAAACTTGTTTGAATCAGTGACAAACTAGGCAAACCCTAGGATCAGCTAGCTTAGCCATAAGAGTAAAATGTATTTGTCTCATAACCGTAGCTAAGTTTTGAAGAGGATTTAGGACACTCTTAAGAACCCATAAGGACTGAAAAATATCTCAGAAAACCCAAAAAAAATTCAGATTGGTTTTCAATAAACATGGCGGTGGGCCATAAAACCTTTTACCTCCAAAAGAGCTAAAAACTTCCACTTGGCAACTCCACAATCCTAAACAGACCTTAAGACTCTACTGGGAAGAACCATTATCATCATAATATCATTCAAACTCAATAAGAGGATTTTAGGATCAATTTTTTTTTAAAACAGATCAATTAGCCTCTTAAAGATTGTCATATCTCGTTAAAATTTTCTTGTTTATTTGGGTCTAAAAACACAGCATAGTGGCTCCTAGAAAGATTCATACTAGAGCCTACCCTGACCCAAACCCACCTGAGATAGTTGATAACCCTGAAAGTATCCTTAGGAAGTCTCCTAAGATTAAATTTTCAACTATTTTTAGATCACCCTTGAGAGCTAATTCAGTTCCTGAAAATCTTGCAGCTCTGCAACAATCACAAGTAGACTTAATAAATCCATTTAGAACTAGGTCGCTTGATGATTTAGATCAACTAGATTCAGATTCTTCACTTTCATCGCTGGGTCAAAGTGAACATCCTGGTATTAGAGAAACAACACCACCTGATTTACATTTCCTTCAAAATTTAGGTGTTTCTCATCTAAGATCAGCTCAGCAATATATTCATGTTCCATCCACATCTGTTCATCCTACATCCACTATTCAAACCACTTCATTCCATCCCACTTTCCCTCTTGTTAATCCACCTCTTGTAAATCCACCTCCACCACATATCATGGCAGCATGGTATGCTCCCTTGGTCCTTCCTGTACCCTTAGTCAATCTTCCACAGGACTATCAGTCCAAAATACCATTGTATGATGCCAGTAACGCTACAACTGCATCACAACATGTGGATAAGATGAATGACTACTTTGACAGAAATGAAATTGATGATGAATCTGTCAAACTTAGACTATTTGCTCAGAGTTTAGGGGGAGAAGTAAGAAAATGGTTTAAAGGCTTAACCCCTCACAGTATCAATGATCTCCAAGCCTTCCATCAGACATTCTTAAACAAATGGGAAGTAAGGAAAAATCCTCTTCAAATACTTTCTGATTACAAGAACCTCCACAGAAACACTGGGGAAAGTGTACAAGCTTACTGCACTAGATTTAATAGTGTGTATAATGCCCTTTCCCTAGATTTAAAAACTCCACAAGGCTCATCGTTAAACAAGTTTCCTGAAGGGTTTGACCCTGAAATGGCCTATCAGCTGAGAGAGAGACCCTTTAACTATTGAAGATATGAAAAAAGGGGCTCTTGCTGTGGAAGTTAACTTAATGGAGAAAAGAGCAAGAATGAAAAATGAGAAGAGAGTATCCTTTAGAGAGGAATCTACACCTTCCACATCCAGCTCAAAGATGGAGAGAATGATGGAGGAGATGATGAAGAAAATGAGCATTCTTGAGAGAGCACAAGAAAGTCAAAACCAAACTGCTCTTCAAAATAGAAATTAGAACTAGAATCAGAATTTTAGAAGAAACCAGCCTCAAAATAGACCAAGGGAGGATGATCAACATATCACTCCTCCCTTTCATCAAAACTATGTGAGTGAGGTTGAGGACACAATAGAGCAAACAAAGGATGATGATATCAATATGTTGGGAGTAGATAATGATGACTTTGAAGTTCATTATGATAGAAAACAAGGTCTGTATACACCCTATGATGACAAAAGAGATAATGATGAAAGTTATTATCAAGACATGGAGAATGTCATCATAGAGTCTCAAAAATAATATGACTTTAGGAGTAAAAGAAAATAGGAAACTCCCAACAACAAAACCTCTGAAAAATCTTCACAAAACAGCACTGAAAATAAACCCAAAATTGTAAAACAAAAGGACAAAACAATGGTTGGAAATTCTAATAAAGGTAAAGAGAAAGGCACTCAAAACAATGCAAAACATAGTGCAGACCTTAGTAGTACTAATACCTCAGTTGGTACTCCTGTGAAAACAATTTTGTCAAATGTAAATAGAGCAAGTCAGCTAACAGATTTTGCTGACAAAGTGGCAGTTAATAAGGTTGAAACAAGCACTTCAAATAATCAAATGCCTTTCAATTTAGAGCAAGAAATTTCCAGAATTAAAATCTCTGTTCCCCTTACTGAGTTAGCTACCCAGAATGTATATAGAACCCAAATTTTGAAGGCTTTAAACATAGAGGAGAATAATGACACTGTCAATCTTAACAATGACCAGCCAGAGCTCATTTTTGGTCCTAAGATTGAAGGTAGATATCAAGAGGGACATGTTCCTCCTTTTTATGTAAGTTTAAACATTCATGACAAAATTTTGCACAACGCTATGCATGATTCACGAGCCTCTCACAATTTAATGCCAAAAGCTTTAATGGAGAGCCTGGGTCTAGAAATCACCAAACCTTATAAATACCTTTACTCCTTTGACTCAAGCAGAGTAAAATGTTTAGGTTTAATCAAAGACCTTTGCATTAACTTAGCCCAAATTCTAGCCAAATTTTTGGTCATGGATATTGTTGTGGCTGATGTGCCCCCAAAGTATGGAATGTTGTTATCTAGGTCTTGGGGGGCTAAGTTACAAGGAACTATGTAGATGGACATGACCTATGCAACCATCCTTGTTTTCAATCAGACAAGAAGACTTTACAGGGAGTCCCATATGCATTACATGGTTACTAATCAAGAAAGACCGCAAAACTCTCCTCTGTATTCTGTAAATATAGGCCTCGATTCATTTATCCTATTTAATGATGAAACATTCAGTGAACAAGTCACTTTAACTTAATTGATGGCCGATAGAGAGGAGGAGGAAGACACCACAGAAGTGTCAAAACAGTTTGTTGAACCCATAAACTTTAGCGAACCAAACACAAGTCTTGAGCTACAAATCTTCCATCCATCGCTTTTAAACCTTGATATTCAAGAAAGCATTCCTCAACTTAATGAAAAACCTGAGGAATTAAAACAAATTCAACAGGGTGTTGATCTTCAAGAACAAGCCGAAAGCATTTTAGTTGAAGAGGATAGTAACCAAACTGACGAACCCGAAACTAATCCTCTGTGGAGTATGAACTTTGATGGGTCCTACACTAGGATCAATGTTGGTGGAGGGGTCTGTATACGCAACACTGAGAACAACCACACAGAAAACCTTTCCTGTAGATTAAAATTTCAGTATTCTAATAACATAGCGGAATATGAATCCCTACTTTTAGGCTTACATTTTTTGAAGAAGTTAGGAGCCAAGAGAATTAAAGTGCATGGGGATTCAGAATTAATTATTAGGCAAGTCAACGAGGAATACAATGCAAATCACCCCAGACTTAGAGCCTATTGAAACAATGTCGCGGATCTATTAAAATTTTTTGAGGAATCCCAATTGATTTTTTTCCCAAGAAGAAAGAATAACATGGCCCACAATTTGGCATTTGCTGCTAGAACATGTTTAACACCATATGAAACAAAAGAATGTACAAATCAGATTAAATTCAGACCAGCTGTCCCTGATAATGATAAATATTGGCAAGTGTTTGACGAAGACAAACAAATAGAAGACTTTATGCAGTTCAGAAATGAATTCGAACTACCAAGTTCGGATTCAGATTATGAAACAAACTGCCCTAGTGAAGAAAATTTTCTTGATGAAGAAGAAAAGTCTCCTGAGCTTGCTGATGTAAATCTTTTGTCTAGCAAACATGAAAACAAAGCAGAGATAATTGCAGAGTCAAAAACAGAGGACTTAGAAACTCTGCAGTCAACAGATCAAAATTTACCAAAGGGTATGTCCCCTTTAGAAGAGTTGTTTGATTTCAACGATGTGGCCAAGAAGCCAAAACTGGAGCCTGTAGAGACTAAAGTTGAAGAGTGTAATATAGGCAGTGAACTAAAATCAATGATGATTAAACTGTCTAATACTTTACCAGCTCACATTAAACTCAAATACATAGAGTTGTTTAAATAATTTTCTGATGTTTTTGCATGGAGTTATGAGGATCTAAAATCCTATGACACTGAAATAATTCAGCACAAAATCCCTCTCAAGGAAAACCAAAAGCCATTCAAACAAAAGCTGTGCAGAATAAACCCTGTTCAACTACCTTTGGTTGAGAAGGAGATCAAGAAAATGTATGAAGCTGGTATTATTGTCCCTATTAGATATTCTGAGTGGGTGTCTAATCTAGTGTCAGTTAGGAATAAAACATGAGAGATTGGGCTTTGTATAGACTTTAGAGACTTAAACAAAGCTTCACTCAAGGACAACTACCCTTTACCCAAGATGGACCATATTTTACAAAGGGTAGTTGGTTCAAAAATAATTTCTTTGCTTCATGGCTATTCAGGATATAATCAGATTTTAGTTCATCCTGATGATCAATTAAAGACATCGTTTACTACACCTTGGGGCACGTTCATGTATGTGAAAATGCCCTTTGGTCTAATGAATGTTGGAGAAAATTTTCAGAGAGCCATGGGCATAGGATTCTCGGAGGAATTAGGCTACTTCATCATTATATACCTTGATGATGTTACTGTGTTTTCAAAGACAAATGAAGAGCACTTAGAACATTTGAGAAAAGTTTTCGAGAAATGCAGAAAGTTTGGGGTATCTTTAAATCATAAGAAAACACTATTTGGGCTCCAAGAAGGTAAAATTCTTGGGCACATTATTTCAGAAGAGGGTATTAAGATAGACCCAAAGAGGATTGAGGCCATATTGCAAATCTCTCATCCTCGAAACATCAAATAACTACAATCTTTCATCGAAAAGATTAATTTCTTGAGAAGGCTCATACCCAACTTGGCTGAGCTCCTTAGAAACATTACAAACATGTTGAAAAAGGAGCAAGGGGTTAAATCGACCTTGGAAGCAAAGAAGTCCTTTGAGCTGGTGAAACAAACGTTAACCAAAACACCAGTTTTAATAAGTCCTGATTTTTCAAAATACTTTTATAATTTCTCATTTGCATCAGAACATACAATAGCTATTGTCCTATTACAGAAAAATCCACAAGGTCAAGAGCAGCCTATTTCATTCTTTAGCAAGGCATTGAGAGATGCTCCTTTGAAGTATAACATTATGGAAAAGCGAGCTTTTGCTTTGGTTAAAGCTTTAAAATACTTCAGAGTATACATCCTCCACTCACACATCATTGCCTTTGTCCCAAATTCAGTTGTGAAAGACATTCTAACACAGGACCTAGATGGTAAGAGAGGTAAGTGGATAGCTGTTATTCTTGAATATGATTTAGAGATCAAGCCCACTAAACTCATCAAAGGCCAAGGTCTAGCTAGATTAATGGCTGAATCAAATTTTGAAGTTCTTGATATTAATATGATAAATGCTTTAAACGAACAAGAGGAATTCTCAACTCCCATTGTTGAAGATCATTTTATGAATTCCTCTTGGTATGTCGATATTCTATATGTTTTTCTTAATTTAAATACACCTCCCAGTTTATAAAAAACAAAGGCAAGGTTTTTAAAGTTAAAAGTTGTAAACTACTGCATTATAGATAAATGTCTTTATTGGAAAAATGCATGTGGAATATTGCTTAAATGTTTGCCTGAGTATGATGCAGAGAAGGTTAAGCACGAGTTCCATGAAGGAGAATTTGGAGGCCACCTCTACTGGAATACAACAGCCAACAAAATCCTAAGGGCTGGTTACTATTGGCCCACTCTCTTTCTAGATGTCCATAAAATGATAATTTCCTGTCATAAATGCCAACTCTTTGAAGGAAAAATAAAGTTTCCACCCTTACCTTTGCATCCAATCACTGACTTCATAGGAGAAATCCATCCACCCTCATCTGCCCAGCATAAATGGATTCTCACTACCACATACTACTTCACCAAATGGATAGAAGCCATCCCTTCTAGGCAAGCCAATGACTCTGTCATCATAAAATTCATTGAGACTCACATCCTCTCTAGATTTGGTTGTCCTAGGAAGATCATCACTGATAATGCTGCAGCATTTGGATCCAAGAAGATGGTCGAATTCTGTCACAAATATCAGATTACATTGGTTCATTCCACGACATATTACCCTCAAGGTAATGGACTAGCAGAATCCTCAAACAAAAGTTTGGTGAACATAAACAAGAAGTTGTTGGAGGATAACAAGAAGTCTTGGCACACAAAGCTAGTTCATGCACTATGGGTTGACAGATTAACATTGAAGAAGTCTATTGGAATGTCACCTTGCCAACTTGTGTATGGAACAGATGCAATTTTTCCAACCAGCCTTGGTGTACCAGTTATGAAGTTGATTCAAGAGGTTCAATCTGAAGACAATGACATGATCAGAAGGATTAATCAAACAATTCATCTTCAACAAACTAGAGAGGAGGTTTATAATAAAGCATTGCAAAAGCAGGACAATATCAAAAATATTTTTGACAGAAGAACGAAGGCCAGCAATTTTAATGTTGGGGACAAAGTGTTAAAGTGGGATTCAGGGAGAGAAGACAAGGGCAAGCATGGGAAATTTGACAACTTATGGCTTGGCCCTTATCTCATTCATTCTGCTGCTGGTAACAATTCCTTTTTCTTGCAGGAGTTGAATGGAGCTAAATTGTTTGGGGGTCTTGTCAATGGCAGGATGCTTAAACATTACTTCTCTTGATCCTATCATGTTTTGGAAGCCTTTTTATCTTTTTTCTCATTATAAATATTTCACCCATCATTGCATTCAAATTTAGAAAAATCAAAAAATACAAAAACAATAGAAGAAAGAAAAGAGGGCAGTTTGTAAAAACAATAAATGTACAGCCCCATGCCAAAAAGAGAAATAAATTCTGAAAGTGTGCAAGCTTAAATGCCACTCCTGAAAAACACACTTTTAATTAGTCATACAGCCTAATCATGACTAAGTGGTTTTAAATTTACTGTTGATAGGTTAGTGGATTCGATCTGCCAAACAGTCTAATCTTGGCTTATCAGTTAGGTAGATTAGGATAGAAATTAAAGGTTCAAACAAGCTTAAAATCCAAACCTAAGTTTTCAAGAGAAGAATGCCTTTGCACTGTTTTATTTTATGAGTCAAAAACAGACGTAAAACTAGTTCTAATCAACTTAAAATCTGAATGAGTTGATAAAGGAAAAACGGCTCGAACAGAAGTAAAAAACAGAGTTGAAGAAAAGAGAAGGTCGTGCTTAGAACTTTCATATCTTAAGCCTTCCATTTTGATTTAATTTTCTGAAAAATAATATCTATGTGCAGCTTGTTTTTTATGCCATAGATCAGCAACAAGTTAGATTGTTCAATCCTGACTTGTATGCTTTTAAATTTCTGTTTTTGAAGTTAGAGAATTAAAATCTGTTAGACTGTTTAATCCTAACAGATAGTAGATTAGGTAGAGAAGCATATGGACTCAACTGTTAAATCTGAGTTCATGGAGAAATAAGGAGTAGAATTAGATTAGTTTTATTCTTTCAAAAGAATAAAATGTTGTAAGAGAGTGCCAATCCAAGTGCACTCTAAAGAAGAAAAAATGTTAGATCAGTAGGATTGGGTAGGTAGAAAGTTTGTGTTGATAAAGATCCATTGTTTTTTCATGGCTACTAACATTTTTCAGAACAAAATAAGATCATCCAAGTAAAGAAAGTTGCAGCCCAATGGATAAGGCATTGATCAGCCTCCCAGAGAATGAAAGTCTGAAGTTCTTGATGCCTTCAAGAAGGCACCATCCCCATGTGGAGCCATTATTAGCCACCTATAAAATTTGTCATACCAAATGGTGGCTAAATCATTTTTTGAGCCTTCAAGAAACAAGTTTTATTGCTAAAAATGTTATCTCTTGAAGACTCATGAAGACATCATGCCCTTTGATTAAATCTTCACTGTTGTTTCCCATTCAAACTCAAAAATTCTGCTATTTTCATAGGGAAAAGACTGCTGCAAAATCCCATTTTTCCCCTCCTTCACTAAAAACTAACCTTCATTCTATTCCCTTTTTTCCCCCATCAAATTCCTCTATTTTTCAATTATTCCCCTTTCCCCTTCATGAAAATCATTTTACAAGGTTTAAAACTCACTTTTGAACCTTGCCGAAAACCCCAAATCCATCAAAAACCTTGAAAAATTCATAAAAAATAAGTTTTTTGACTATAGGCTTAAGCCCCTTTGGGCTAAGTCCTAACCACTTCCCCACATGTGCCCACGCCCTAGAACCAGGCGCTAGACCCATCAGGCGCATATCGCATCGGAAATGATCAGAGCACGCAAGTCTATTTTTTGTGTTAAAACATTCGATCTGATTAGCCCATTTATACTTAACCCCCGATCCTTTTACCGCTTCGCATAACCAAAGGCCTATAGTTAGGCGCTTAAAAAAATGCAATAAACCGTTCCTGATTTGATTTTTCCTTTGAAAAATCATAAAAACCAATTTTTTCTACCTTATAAGGGAAACCCGCCGTTTATGATTTAAATCAATCCCGACCGTTGATTTAAAACCAATCAAATGGTTTGTGAAGTCTCGCATCGGAAATAATCAATGGGCGCGTTTATTCGTGTTAACAAAAGTTTCGATGCGATTGGCCTCTGTTTATAAGCTTCGAGCTTGTTTCTGCTTCATATAACCACAGAGCCTGCAATCGGGCACTAAAATTTGTGAATAAAGCATTCCCGATCACTTTCTCCCTTTATATATTCACAAAAACCCATTTTCCTAAGTTTTGGTCTAAACCCGCCAGTTCATGTTATTATATGATAAAGACCGTTGATCTAAAAACCTTATCAACGATCAACAGAATCTCGCATCGGAGATTTACAAACTGGTAGATTGAAAGACCATCACCTCTCTTCCGATGCCAGTTAGCCCTTATACATATAAACCCTGGTCCCTTTGCTTTTCCATATATCTAAGGCCCTGCAGTTGGGTGCCAAGCATCATATATATAACCCGCCCCGACACCATACAACCTTTTTATTTCGTTAATTTTTTATTTTCATGTGTTATAAAGGGTTACGCCGATCATTGGTCAAACCTTTTCCCCCACTGTTGAACTCAGACCAACCAACAACCAACACAATCTCACGTCGGAAGTTTTCATTGGGCACGTTAATATTTTATTACCCCCCCCCCATCTGATTGGCCTCCTCCGATTCATCCTCCACCGTCGATCTGATCTACAAATCGACGCCCCACAGTCACTCGCTTCGGCACACCCATGACCATTGCCCTGCCGATCGCGAAAGCTCCGATCACATCTGGGCCATCCACGTGTCAAGATCCGACGGCTCAGATTGCACCCCTCGACCTTGACTAAAATCATATAAGCCCCGCTTCATAATTTTTTTGGCCGAATCTCAATCGTTGATCTCTACAGATCAACGAACCTTACTGACCCTTTCCCTGCTTCGAATTTTATTTTATTCAACCTACAGATTTAATCTCTGTCATTCATCTTTTGATCCAATGGTCCAAGTTAATACCGCCTTCCCCCTACCCCACCTGTTATCACCCACGCACTTATCTGTTATTGCGCTCTTTCCACAGCCATCAAATCTAAGACTCCAGATCTGATGGTAGACGCACATTTTCGCATAACTTTGAGCACGTCCGTTAATCCCCAGAAATCATGCGATATAAGAAGTTTTCTAATGCCACGTGTCGGGCGGGAACGCGTATCGCGTTCGAAAAAGAAATACCTCCTACTTCTGAAGCAGTCCAACCCAATACGCAGGATTTTCTAAGATTGTTGTTTATGCAGGTTTTAAAAGGATTTCCAATTATTTTAAAAAGGGGAAAATAAAAGCCGAGGATGAAGATCCTCTAGGCTTTCATTTATCAAAGAGGATTACTACGAAGGGTTCAACACCACGTTTCATCAGTGCATCATGAGCACTGATGCTTAAAGAACCCTCTGCACACCTGCACATCAACAAGACACAGAGAATAAAAACAAATCAAAGAGTATCAGTGTTGAAGACCTAACCACAGCAAAGCTGAAGATTGAAGATTGTTTTCACAGTTTGGTGGATTACGGCTAAGATCGAAAATCAAAAGCCTAATCCACTAAATTAAACACAGTTAAAGGCAAATCAAGAATATTTATCAGACAAAGGATGCCTCCACTGCCACATCAGAGGCTAATTGATTCCTCTCAGCTACCTAATGCCACCTGTAGCCTCACAGCATTCAACAGAGGCCGAGTAATGACTGGAACAGAGGATATTTGCCTCACGACAACCGAACAATTAATTCAAGCCAAAAGATTTATTACAAAAATATCAGCTGAGTTATTACAAAATGACACAAAGCCTAAAAGTCAACAAAATCATCCCACCGAGCTTAATTCTTAATGTAAAACAATTAATACAGAGGAAATATCTGTAATCTTCTCCATCGAGCCCCTCAAAGGCCGAGAAGCATTTATTTGTATTAATTGAACCTGGGAGATCTTTTATCCCATCCCACCTCCTCATTTCTTCTATAAATACTTCTGTAAGAGATCAAACAATGTTGGTTGTAGAACTTTGAAATATACTTGTGCTCGAAGCTTCTATGTGTAAATAGTGTTCAAAGGCTCTTGAAGCTCTGTTTGTGATTAAATAAGTTAGGCTGAGAAGTGAAGATGATTGTTGAATTGAAACATTGGACTTGAAGATGTAACTGGTTTGACTTCAATATACAAGCTGTTTCTTGGGATACTGGTCTATATCACTGGTGAAGTGCTTCTCTCATTGTTATTGTTTTTCCTTTCCTGTATGCCATATTGTCCATTATTCTATGATAAATAACAATAAACATAGAGTTAGGACTTACTGTTTACAGTACCCTTCTCTGACTGATAAGCTTTATCTCAATGTTTTCCTCTAATTTGTTTATTTAAGAATGATTCAATACAGTTGAGCAGTTAGGAATGTTAGCGTTCCCTCGTCCTACTGTTTACTTTAAACATTATTCTTGAATGTTATTTTCATTATTTTCTTATTAAAGTTAGACTAGAAAAGTGATGGTGTGCCCTGTTTTCTAGCTTCTATTCTCCAAAGGTAGTTCTGAAAGTTTCCCTAAGTGTTGGCTGAAAGCAGACTAGATTTAAAAGTATCTTATCTGATCTTAAGTTACACTTTGTTCCTCTTATTTGTTTTCATACTTTCTGAAGGTAATTATGCAGATTACTGGATTGTTTTTCTCTTGAGTTATCTTTAATACGAGCTTGTCCAAAGAGGTTTATGGTGAGCCCTGCCCTTTGGTTGGTTTTAAACAGTTGCTTAAAAGGCCTTTCCTTGTTTGGATAGACTATAAATCCTAGTTTAAATTATTATCTGTTTCCACCCCTCCAACACTTTTATTGTTTTCATTCCATCATTTAATCTCAATGATCTTGTGATATAGATGACTTTCCCCTTGGATCACTCTTGAAATTGTTGCACAATTAAAACCCTTTTATGACTCCATAGCCTAGTGGACTAAAAACCAGCGTTATATCTATCTTTATATCCAAAGCCTGTTCTGATTGCTTGCAACTTCACACCTTTGAAACTATTTCCATTTAGGAATTTCCACTCAACTATAATCATGCTCAACCATCCAAAACAAACAAAAACCCTCGTTCTTAATAACTAGCCTAATATCATACCCATAAAACCTTTAAAGATAAATCAATCTTTGCACTTTATTAGAGAGATCCCTCTCTGGATTCAGGAGGGCTAGATCCTAGAATACCAAAGTGGCTGAAACAGTGTTGTCTCTACAATTTGTATTTTCCAATCTTGCAAATTACAGATTCCTAACAGGGGACTCCACTGTAAAATAGTCCTAACCAAAAGTAATCCTCGCTTTCACTAGGCCTCACACCAGATTTAGATCCACCATCTACACCCACCTCTAAATCAGATGGATGTGTTGAGTTTCCTTTTGAAAAGGTATGCCCCCTTGTCCCTCCCTCAGCCTCTAAATAATATGCTGCAAGACTATCTAGAGCGGTTTCCTTGGTTCACTGGGGAAGATAATACTTTTGCGCAGAGACATATCGAAACTTCTACGCCTTCGCTGAGAATGTGAATGTAGAGCACTTAGATGTGGTATTAGGGATTTTCATCCAATAATTGGAGGGAGAATCCAAAAAATGGTTCAAGTCTCTAGCAAACAACACAGTCCACACTTGGGAAGAAATGACAATTTTCTTCACATTGAAATGGGGAGAAAAGAGGGACCATGGATACATTCTCGCAGAGTTCAATGCTCTCAAGAAGAGACAAAATGAGAATGTAACAGAATTCATAAAGAGATTCAATAAGATTTATGATAATATTCTTGCTAAAATAAAGCCTCCCCAAGCAACTGCTAAGGTGGTCTTTGCAGGAGCTTTCTAACCGAAGTTTGGGTTCACCCTAAGAGAAATAAAATCCACATCTCTAGATCAGATCTAGACCGATGCATTGGAGGCAGAAGAAAATTTTTCCTATACTGGTAAATTCAAGGGGAAGACTGAGCATGAAGCCAGAAGAAAAAACAGGGAGGAGGCTTCTACTTCAAATCAGGGAAGGGAATCACAAGAGTGTAGTGTTGAAGAAATGAATAAGTTAATCAAGAACCTTTCAAACAAGTTGATTAAGCTTGAATTGGAGGCCCAAAATCCCCCTCCTCGTCCCAAATAAACGATTCCTAACCAAGAGTTTAATCCTCAATCTCGGAAGCCCCCTATGTAGTTGTTGCAATGGGATAAGAAGGAACAACAAGACCACATTCAACCTCCTCTATACTAGGAAGGAGAGTTGGAGGAACAGGCTGAAGAGGTCACAGAAAACCAAGAGAGTCAATTCCTCGCTTACTCTGATGATGAGAAGGGTGAAATAATCCTGCAAGGGGAGCAAGAAGAGAAGGAAATGCCTCCAGAAGATCAAGATATTGACAATTACTGTAGACAGTTCATTGATTTCACACAGGCTCAACTCCACAAGAAGTATAACCTTAGGTCCTTTAGAAAGAGAACCTGAGGGCAAGAACAAAATGAAGGGTTAATATCAAGAGAAAAAACCCCTCCTGGTCCTGCTAGTGAAGGGAAGAAGCCCTTAGAAGATTACACCCCTCATAAGGCCACTACATCCACTTTCACAAAGCAAAAAGATGATCCTCCAAAAAATGAGAACTCCACAGCTATACCCTTGAAACTACCCGACCCTCCTAAAGAGCAGTTCAATGAAGCCATTACAGAAAAAGGGGCCACACCCTTTAATCTCCAAGAAGAATGACCCATGGTGGTTATTGGACCAAATGTAACAAACCAATTCCTAGCTTATTCTGAAGAAGATTGACGACAGCTTACCCTACATGAAGAAGGGGAAGAGCTGGAGTGTTTCCCAAATAACAACACTAAAAATCAATAGCAGTCTGGTGATCCGGAAACATAGGCAGCAAAGCTTAATGGCCTAGATCCACAAGAATAGCCTCAAAAAGAAGTGTTTCCTTCAGAGATTAAAGACCAATCAAATTTTCATGATGAGGATTATCCCTCTAATTCTCTTTCAAGTTGCACCTTATCTCAATTTACAACCCTTGAAGAAAATCAGAAGAATTCTCAATCATTATTTTCTTTCTTGGATGTTAATGAAGTAGTACAACAGATTGTTACAAATCATATTCCTCCACCCAGAATTAACGAGAGTTTGCAGCTCCCTTTCAAGCTTCTGTGTGACAAAGAGAAAGATAAGAAACACTCAGATCACTTGACTACCGTGGATATCGAGGAAAGACAATTGGTTCCCTTGCGGTTTGAAGAGAACCACTTTCAACGCACAGGAAAAGAAACAGTTTGGAATGAGGTTCGTTTTCCTGTTACAAATCTTCTAGAAGATTTTATGTTGCATGTTTTCCATGATCCTTTAATCAGTGTATTGCAATCATCACTAAAGGAAGAAGATGATGTATGTATCATGATTTTTGTCCTACCATGGCAAGGTAAAGTAAAAATTTGGTTTGAGAATCTTCCAGCTGATAGCATGAACAATTTTCATCAATTCATGCAAGTTTTCCTAGGCCGATGGGTAATCATGGGAAATGTATTTATTATCATAGAAGAGTATGGACATTTAAAAAGACAGCCTAGGGAGACAGTACAATTTTTATCAGCTAGGTTCAATAAAGTGTATCATTCAATGCTTGCTGATACAAGGCCACCCCTAGGAGTAGCTCTCTGGCACTACCCAAATGCCTTTAATCCAGGGATGGCATTCCAAGTAAGAGAAAGGGACACTGCAACCCTTGAATAAATGAAAAATGTTGCAATTGACGTGGAAGTAAACCTGCTGAATAGAGAGGAAAAGTTTAAAACAAAGGAAGAATTGATCCAGTTTGATTCTTTACCTTTATGCCTTAACTCATCAAATATAATGCAAGCATGTTCCAAGATGTTTCAATACATGGAGAACACATGTGCAGTACCAATTTGTGAGGTTGGATCAATTGGGTCAGAATATTCAGAAATAGGTCAAGTGTATCTTGATCCAGTGGCTATCTATATTGAAAAACTATTCATCACAAGGCCACCATACCTTTCCAGCATTTTTGTTGTTGTCCAGGTTTACCAAGATCCTTGCAAAGAATATCAGGTTGAGAATTCCTATCCAATACCATTATCAGGCTTGTTCCTGAGTTTGGTGAAAAACAGTGAATGAAAAAAGTTATTAGAGTAGTTGCTTGCCTGGTTACACTGGAATTATTGTATCATTTAGAATAGCAGTAATTCGAGCAGATTAGGGTAGGTAGGTGTGCAAATAATCTCAGTGATATGAGAAAATTTCCAGTTTAGTTTCATATTTCTTTGCAGTTTTCAGTTCAATTGTATTTCAGTTTCCAGTTTTGGCATAGTTCATATTTCATCATTCAAGATTTTCAAGGTGCAGCAGTGATTTCTGTTTTATATAGTTGGAAATGCACAGCTCAGTTGTAGTTTCAATTCAGGCTTACAATATGCATTTGCGACTCCATGAGCCCAATAAAGCATAGGAATTCAAGTCTGTAGGTTCTCAATTCACTTAGAATAGCACATTGCCCCCAGATGGAGCCAATGTTGGCTTGTGACCGCACTCAACATGGAGAAGTGATCCCTATAAGTAAATCATGGTGCATAGGTGTGAATGTTCAAGGGGAAGGCCAAGAAATTCAAGCACAGGTCAGGTGGAAAGTCCCGCAGTAAAAACAGAAGAGTGTCGCGGTCAAGGTAATATGATCCAAATCTGTGATTAATTGTCGCATCCCACAAACCGTTACATATGTTATATATTACGTATAATATGTGTAATATTATTCACCACCCTTAACACCTCTCCGCTCTTCGCACATTTCTCCCCACATAATATAACTCTACCTTTCGTTGCTCACATATAAAACCTGCGATCTGTGATCCGCGGGTGGCCCCACCTTCGCGCCACGTCATTTCCCCACTCACTGCACATCGCTCCTGCGATATATACCTCTTACCTTCCATTGCTCACAACTAAACCTTGTGATCTACAATGTGCGGGTAGTCCCCTCCTCGGTCCTACCACGTCACGTCCTCTACCCATCGCGTTTCGCACATCGCATTTTATAAACCATTACCCTTCGCTGCTCATTTTCAAATCTTGTGATTTGCGATGTGTAGGTGGCCCCACCTTCGTCTGCCACGTCACCTCCCTCACTCACCACACATCTCTCCCCGAAGGTTTTAACTCTTACCTATCACTGCTTATATGTAAAACCTTCGCTATGTGATTTCCGATATCAGTTTGGGCCCCACCTTCCTGCCACGTCATCAGTAGACCTCACATGGCCTTTGTCCCTCTCTTTTCCGTGCTAATTATCCTGATAGCCTCACCATCACTTCCACCATCTCCCCTTCATCTCCAGCACAAGCATTGGTTTTTGGCAGAACAACACAACTATGTTTTATCTGGTTGATCCAGGAGAACTCCGCTAAATAGTGGAGCACGCGCAACACAACTGGCCATTTCATTATGGTTAATGTGAATCATGAGAATGAGGGAGTGGAGGCCTTTCGCTAGTAAATGAAATAAAGTGGTGGAAACCATACTGCCCTCCCGTTCACGGCCACTCCTCGCCATCCCCATGAAATATTCCAGGACTTGGCCTACACGACCCATAATTTTGTTTCTTTTACTTTTTGATTAAGATGTTTCGCTGGTGAAATCCTGATTTCACCTAATTCTGCTTTGATTTTCTATTACAGGAGTGATTTCTTGATGCACGCTCAGTTAGTTTGTTAGGATATTTTGATTTTCACATGCGTCGGCCGATCATGACTCATTATTCGATCGGGAACCCTCAATAGGAACTCTATATGTAGGAAGTTCACAGAGGTAAGAGGGGTTCTAATTTTTGGAGAACCCGCAATTATGCTCACTGTGCTTTGAGACACATATTTGGGAGAGTCGTTTTGAACTTGATATGATATAGCATTGTTTATTTGGATTCCATATGGGGAAATGAGTAGTATGTATATGTTTCTCTTTGTTTATCACTAATCTCCTATTTACGTTTAATCATCTTTCAATGTTCTACTGCTTTGATGATTTGTGTAATGTAGCTGCTGGCAGTATGCATTTTTACTCATGAATTCATTTATGTATAATGCTCATATATCAAACTTGCTACACTTCCTTAATTCATGCTCCACAAATCTCTATTGTTAGTAAGTTTCCACTTACATCTGTTTCCTCTGAGTTCACAGGGGGACAGATTCTTAAGGATATTAAGCCTTTCTTTTTCGGATTCCTCCTTCATTCTTCCTCAGCACCTCTACATAATTTGAAAACCTCTACTCATTGTTTCATACTTGGCCCATTGGAAATTCATCCAGCCATTCATTATCTTGAGCCCTCTTGTAGCACAAGGTAATTCACAGGAATCAGACTCAAAGGTCTTCTCTAGTCTTGAACCACCAAAAAAATTATTCTCTTATTCCATATTCTGTCAAAGGCATTCTTATAGCTGTCTACTTTTAACCTCGATTTTAATATGTCCTAGGCACTGGTCTTTTGCAACTCAAGGATGTCTCTAGGGGCTACAACACTACCCATAGATTTCCCATTGAAATGTTTTGTTTTTTATTTTTGAATTTAGGTAGCCTGCATATCCCATCATCTCATTCGTTGTCTTCTTGTGCCTTTCATATGAATCAATCATCCACACCATATATCAATTTCACCGATTGTGCAACTCACTTCTCGAGGAATCTAGCCTTGGTAACTTGGGCCAGTTTCTCCCCTTTGCATTCGTTAGTCCTTTCCATTGACATTTGCATTGGATATGCCACCACTAATAAGGCCGAATATGATGTTGTGAAAGATTTGTTATCCAATTCCCTTGAACATCGCATCCTTCACCTCCATGTTTTTCTCGACTCTTTGTTACCTATCATGCAATTGAATTTCATTTATCATGTGCGTAGTCCTGTATTATTTAGAAAATATCTACGAGTTAAAATTTTGGCACGTTAATTTCATTCAATCAAGTTCCTAGAGCCCAAAATAACTATAGATACCATTGCAAATAACATTCTAGATTGGCATTAATTACATGCATACCAAAAAGGACATATATAAAACAAAACAATGGTGAACCACATTGTCAACAAAGATGCATAACAATATTATGTATCAAAATATCCATCATATAGTGTTTGGAATCCACTACTCTAAATACATATGGAATTCCCGTCACATGTTATCACCATACATACAAAATGGAGGCACCTATGCCCCTACACCATAATGCTTATCCGCTGGTAGGTCTCGTGCCAATGGGGAAAATCCCACAACTCGTAAGGCTGTGACTACCTCACCATCCATAGGCACATGCCTCATGATAGATCATCGTGACTCAGAGGGAATACTCGTACATACATATGTGTATTTATCTTCCATCTTGTGCCACCCATGTTCTGTCACACCGGTCAGTACAAAGTCAAACCTACAATTGAGATCCTCCATTAATGCATCACTATCTAGCTTATGTTGTGATGTCAATCCCCTATGACCTATAGCCCCAAGTTCCACAAAGCATCTCGCATATCTTTTCGGTTTCACTAGTGTTATATCTACATGCCACAAGTTTGAAAATTAGTACCACATGCATATATTTTCTAAACACATGTAATCAAAATATAGTAATTACCACTTACCATATTGTCCCTACGCTCATCCTAGAGGAAGTGGTAGATCAGGATCCCCCATGAAATTTCATACCACTGTATCGATAATATGCTATGTAGAGTGGCATCTGATCCCTGTGGTAACCTTTCTGACACCTCTAGCTTCAAATTCCGAAAGTATAAAGGATCGATAGGCCACGCTTTCACGGTTTGTATTTGTACTGAAAATCAAAATCAAATAAGCTTTTACCCTTTTGTTCCACACGAGATTTCTGTTCTCGTTGAGCTCATCTTAGGACACCTGCATTATCTTTTAACATATGTGCTACCTCGGCCAAACTCCCCACCTGACAATGTCTTCCGCCTGGATCGACCCGCTGAAACATGCCTTAAGGCCAAAAACAGAGGCATTGCCCCATCTCCGCCCCATGGAAAAAGTAAAATAACGTTAAAAGTAGTGGTATTTCACTTGCGCCGAAAACGGCTCTCACTTATTCTACACCTCTCAAGTCATTTTACAAAGTCGGACTAGAGTCAAGCTCAACAGGGTCTTCTTTCCCCGCTAATTCTACCAAGCCCGTTCCCTTGGTTTTTGTTTCGCAAGATAGTAGATAGGGATAGTGGGAATCTCATTAATCCATTCATGCACGTCACTAATTATATGACGAGGCATTTGGCTATCTTAATAGAGTCATATTTACTCCTGCCATTTACCCATGCTTGGTTGAATTTATCCACTTTTACATTCAGAGCACTGGGTAGAAATCACATTGCGTCAGCGTCCGCAAGGACCATCGCAATGCTTTTTTTTAATTAAACAGTCAGATTCCCCTTGTCCGTACCAGTTCTTGTTAAAAATCCGAGCCTAAAAATCCAGTTTGGATGGTGTTTTTTGAGAAAATATATGTGTTTTTTCGATCTCTGTGATTGGCGCGCAGCCTAGGTGAAAAAACTAGGATCGGCGCAATCTTGAAGGCAATACCTGCATCGATCCACAGCGAAAATGAATGTAAAAATTCTTCCCAAAATTTTTTAAAAAATCATGAAAATTGCTAAAAACATGTATTAAATCAAAGACAATGGGCGTAGCTCTTACTTGGCGCAAACGGTTTGTCAATTGGCTTCCTGGATCAGCTACAGTCAGCTCCTGAAGATCAAGGTAAAAAAGGGTAAAAAACTTCTCCAATGACTAGTGAAAGTGAGAAGTGAAATTTTTTTTTACCTTTTGGATTTTTATAAATGTTTAAGTCATTGTTAGGGTTTTTTCAATGTTTTAATTATTTTTCCTTGGAAACAAATAATATTTTCACTCTTGTGTAGGAACAGCGTAAAATTTAGATGGATGATACGATAATGAGTTCAAGTTTATTAATTTTTCAGAGTCGGTAAAAACAGATGAAAAAGTCACCTCTTTGGAGTCATCTTTAAGCTCTTTTCTAACTCTCAAAAAATGAAAATATTACCGATTATTTGTCGTTTTAAACTCGTTAAAGTAAACAAAATGTCATTTACCCAGTATACGTTTACCCCTTTTTCGGGATGGGATAAATTATTTACGAAAAAGGAATATCTTAGTCAATCGCAACTAGGAGCTTCTCTTGAACTTATGTTTCTACCTTTTCGGATTCGAGGGAATATCTACGAAAAGGGCCCTATGAAATTTTCTTTTCATCCTCTTTTCAAACTCTCTAAAAATAAAAATGCATTGAGTTTCACCTTTGTCAGACTCATTAAAATTTAACGACATCGGACTCGTCACCATGACGCTATCGAGTTCCTCCTTCCTAGGGCTCGTAAAATGTACTAGGGTGGATTTGTCCGAAGGAAAAACTTATATGAAAAGCATATGTTATCCCCTTCAAGCTTGTATTAAAAAATAATAGGGCTTCTCGCCAGAAATGCTGGGGGAAAATGAAAGTATTTATCAGTTGTTTCGGTAGTATGTCGCTCTTGAACATGACAGTTGTCTGCAATTCTTGTCAGGTCGGGGATATACTACATTCATCACTTTGCCTCCATGGGTTTGGTGTTATGAATATAATTCATAACGAATATAATAAATATATTTATTAAATATTCAATTAAGGATTATGTAAGTAGTCATTAAGTTAGTGAAAGGGCATGTCTAAGAGACATGCCCATTCATGAAAGGCCACTTGCGTAGGTATATAAGCAGGGCCTCATTGTAACATTTTATCATCATGTCTTATACATTTTATATATAATATATTATTACTTGAACACCTCTTGTGTATTTTACAATTAAGTCAACAAGCCTATAGCTTTGTTGCTCCATTTGGTATCAGAGCAGTGATCTTCTCGCCTGGAAGGAAGCACCTACGCCATTGTTGGCTACCTTCAGCTGTTACATGTGGTGCCTCGAAATCGTTGCCGCTCAATGTTTTCATCAATGACGATGGATGATTTCAACAAAAATTTGATCGATCTTGAGAGTAAGATCAATAATAATTCCGATAAATTCACTAAAAGATTAATCAATCTTGAGGATAAGGTTACAGGAAATTCTGACAACATCCAAAAACTTCTAGACACAGCAGATCGGATAGAAAGAAAAATTTGGCTAAACCATAGAGAGGACACAGACAATCATAACAAAGCAATGCAGAAGATAAATGCCATTTTGGACAAGATTAATCTGACGCAAGAACCAATATTTCGAATATTGGACATAATCAACAAAACAATTCAGCCGATTCAGAAAAAAGAGAAGATATTTGTGAAGGCAATGATGAATATGAAAATGATTCTTTAGTAGAAGAAGAAAAATATGGGGATGCAGTTTCGAAGGTTGAGATCTCTCCACCAGAAACAAATGAGTTACAGAAAAAAACTGAAGAAGAAAAACCTCTTAGTGAAGGTTCTCCTATGCGTGGTGTTGATTCCAAGGATGAAAAGCTTTTAGCATTAGGATACAAACCAAAATCTCCTAGTGAAAGTTTCCCCATGGATAGTGATGTAAGTAATGTATGCCAGAAAAGAAAAATTATGTTGTTGGATCCAGGTGATGGAAATCTTACAATTGCTACTAAAGAGGATAGTCATCAAGCAAATGTATATTCCCGTGGAGAAAATTTCCAAAATTTCCATGTATACTAGTTGTCAAACAATGGGAAGTATTTTGCTTCTACATCAAAATATTGTTCAACAATAATTTGGGAGATAACCGAAGGGAATTCCTTCTCCATGAAACATAGATTAAGTCTACACTCGAAACCAGTTTCATTTGATGTTCCATTTGTTGCTTGGAGCCCTGATGATAAACGATTGCTTACATACGGTATTGAGGAGGTTGTTAAGCTTTGGAATGTCAAGATTGGCGAATGTAAACTGACCTATGAAAAAGCCAACAATGGATTCACTTTCTGTGGTTGGTTTCCAGATGGTAAACGGTTTATCTCTGGCGAAGTTGATAAACGCATTTACATAGGGGATCTTGAGGAGAAGGAGTTGGATTCATGGAAAGGACAAGAAATGACAGTCGACAAAGAAGTACTCAATACTGCAGAAATTCTTCGTCTGAATGTTCCCATGGTGATGAAGGTAGCCCTTGATGGCTTCAAAGATTCAAATTCTAAAACAAGACATCCTGCCATAAATGATATGGGAACCTTTGAGAAAGTGAACCATACTTGTGATGTTGTGTTCAAGGAGCTTAAGAAGCACCAATGCCACGAGCAGCTCTTGGGTGCAACAACACAGCGCTGGAAATTAAAACACTCGAAAGTCCAAGCCAACATAGCCAAAACCCCAAAATTTTATACCAAAGTTACCAATTTCAGCGGAATTGGGTTGAAAATGATTGATGAGTTTCAAAACCCGTGTCTCGCTAAAATAAAAAACGTCCATGATACCATCGGCCTAATAGTCCACCATAGCCCATTCTCCACAGTCCGGAAAACCAACGAGGACTGTTCTAAAACTGTGAACTTGTTCCAGCCATCGAGGGAATCGACAGATTGTTCCGCTGTACCGACCACCAATAACGAAGGACGTAGATACTCTCTGCTCTGTTCTATTGAAGGATGTGGATTTGTGAATGAAAAAACATTTGCGAATGAAAAAACCATGGAACCTGTAGATGGCATTTTGAAAATTGATCCAGACTCTTTTAGGAAGTCATGCGTAATCTGTAACAAAATGCAGGGATCTTGCGTCAAGTGTGAGGAATGTGAAACTTTTTACCACCCCACGTGTGCATTAGTTGAAGGGTATCACATGGAGCTGTCCTACTAGAACAATGAAGGAAAGAATGTATGCAGTTACATTTCCTATTGCGCCTCTCATAGGGTTCCAGATCCAGACATAGGTGTAAGAATCCCTCATCCAGATTCTATACATATGGGAATCCTGATGATGAAATATAGTTGGTAGTTCGAAATGCGTCGGTTCCAAAATTTCTTATGTGAATTCCCGAAAGATTTATAATTAAGATAGTTCTTCTAATTTAAACGATGATAATAATCTAGAAGAAGTTGGACTCTGCAAAATAGAGGAAACATATGCAACTAGATGCTCTGTGTATAATCATCTGAAAACAAAATCCGGCATAAGCTCCATAATTCACTGACCTATGGAGTACTCCCACCATTCCAGGGAAGCTATAAACAAGAGATTAAAAACTGAACGAGAAGCTGCTCCACCATAGTTCTCTTCACGGAGATACCGTCTTTCTTACTGTCAGAAAAATGAAAAAAAACGATTTCTCTTTGGGAAATCCAGAGTTCGTGGATATGGTCTTTTTACTATCAAGCCCATTCGAAGAGGGGAGATGGTGATAGAATATCGGGGCGAAATAATAAGAAGTAGTGTTGCCAATTTAAGTGAAAGGCAATATGAATCAGAGGGTAAACATTCAACGTATTTCTTTGCAATCAACAAAGAAACTGTGATTGATGCCACAAAGAAGGGAAATGTAGCGCGTCTGATCAGTCATTCGTGCGCACCCAATTGTTTTTCGAGGATATTGCCAGATGCCTGCGTCTTTAGAAAAGGGCACAACCTTACGAATCTCTCATGACTATTAGTCATAAATTTAATATAACAAAGAAGGTTTAATAATAAAATTAATAAAGTTACTTTATAAAATTATATATATATATATAAAGTTACTTAATAACAAATAAAAGTATCGTATTAAAGGTCGGGCAAGACATTTACAGTTTGGTTAGGATGCATATAGTATAGTTATATTATATATTAATTTAATTAATTAGATTAATAAATTAAAAAAAATACAAGATGAAGAAAGTATTCTCCATAAAACTTTGCGGACAAAGTTCTGAAGGAAGAGCCAATTCATAACAATAAATAAATAAAAGATGATATATTTAAATTGTGATGAAAGCAAATGAAGAAAACTGTGCATGATTGAACTGAAGAGAAGTATCAACTATAAGCTTTGAGGACAAAGCTTTTGAAGGAAGGGGAAATGTTATGAATATAATTCATAACGAATATAATAAATATAACTATTAAATAGTTAAATAAGGATTATGTAAGTAATCATTAAGTTAGTGAAAGGGCATGTCTAAGAGACATGCCCATTCATGAAAGGCCACCTGTGTAGGTATATAAGCAGGGCCTCATTGTAACATTTTATCATCATCTCTTATACATTTTATATATAATATATTATTATAACAATACCTCTTGTGTATTTTATGATTAATTCAACAAGCCTGCAGCTTTGTTGCTCCATTTGGGAAATATGTTTGCCTCTCACTCAATTACCAATCTTGTCAACATGACCTTTGATTCCATTTGAGTCAAATACTACCAAACTCCAAAGCTGTGTTACCGATATGTTCAAGAGAAATTCCTTCTGTAATTCATTCATTGCCTGATTCTTTGTTCAGACTTGATTTACAACCATCTTGTTCCTTTGTCTTGTGTCGATGATGTGGATAAATCATGGCCCTCCTTCAGGGGATCGTGTCCTATCGAATTCAGCTCATTATCTGGGAATTTGATTTAGAGACTCCTTTCAGTACTTTAGAGCCTACATGCCCTAATGGCAGGTTTTTCGCATTCGACGACATGTCCACCTCATTGGCCTTCAATCGGGTGATTTCATGAGTGTTCAACTTCAGTTCCTTATTCACATCTCATGGATTGAACTATTAGTACCTTGAGGTCCATTGTCATTATTTGTGGTCTCTCTCGCACTAGTTAACAGTTTACATCATTGACTGGTAATCAGGTGATTTTCTTGCATGTTCGACTTCAACTCACTCATTCACATGCATGAATTTGTACTTGATTGGGCTGTGACAGAGAAAAATACCCTGTATTTTGTCTTATAAAGTCCAGGTTGCGAGGCGATATGAGTTATTCATGATTGTATACATTAGTAATTTAGCTAGATGGCTGCGACCATACTTGAGTCCATATTTCTGATCCTTATTATTATCGGATGGTTGTGTCCATACCATGGATCCTATTACATGATCTCTTTTACGGATGGTTGTGTGCATGCCTTATACTCATGTATTTATATCAGATATTTTAGTTGTATATATGTACTTGATTCGCAGGTTTTCCGATGACAACGTCTTGGTCCTGGCACGTACTCGTAAAGCGTTACACCCCTTACTCTTGTTATGCCTTCATGCTTTAGGGGGAATTTGTTAAACATCATTTTGTCATAGTCATCGTCCATGTACTCCCTGTTCCCAGATCCTAGAGAACCCCTACAATGATCCCTGTGTACTTTTTAAATCATGAAATCATGCCTTTGACTCCTATATAAAGTCTGTAGATCAATCTCTCTTTTGATAATTTCTGGAGTAGCTCCCTAAAAATCTACCTTTTTTGGAGCAACGGGACCCTTCTGTGTCTCACCATCACCGATGGTGCATCCTTAGCCTATGACCAACATTGATCGGTGCTAGTATGATCCTCATAACTACTTCGATCTACTTCTAGAAGATTTTTTAAAACGGAAACGAAGCTTCATGGCCTAGAAGCTTTGAGGGCGGACAAATGGATGTTTGTTGATCAGGATATGGTCGAGCTTCCTCCCTTGGGCCTCTTGTTCCTATAGAAGAGGAACCACCCAAGGAGATAAGCCTTTTTCCCATTATAATTGGATTCATGTCCCCTCATCCATCACTATAAATTGATCACCTTCCAATGCCTCTACTAGTTAGAACATAGTAGAGAAGAATATTAGAGAAAGGTTTGAATATTGTCATAAGCATTAAAGGAGAGAGTTGATACCCTTAGCCTTCTCACACTAAGTTTAAAAAGAGTGCTTCGACATCAAGGCACAGGTTGTAACTCCTCTTTCATTAATAATATGATACAAATAATATTTATTTTCCATTCTTGTCCATGTTCATGATAAGAATTCTAGCTTTCCTTGATTAGTTGGATAGATTATTCTTGTTATATGCATGTTGCACTTTTATATTTTCTTGGTCACTTATGCAGGTAATTGAACACTCATAGCAACGGTGATCAAGTTTGGAAGAGCGAAGGACCAAAGGGCTTCGACGAGGAGAAACATCGTAGCATCAGATCAAGGTAGGCCATCTCCTTCAATATATATTTCATTTATAATTTAGGAAAGTAGGTATTTTCTTTTTCCCCTTGTTGCTAGACCCACCCTAGTGGTAGAGGGATCGTCTCTTTCCGGAGAGAGGATTTACCTAGACAACACCCTTGAATTTGTTTTTCCACCCTTATTTATTTTGATTTCTCCTTTTCCTTATTTTTTATTTGTATTACTCCTCAAGGATACAGGAAATGAAAGCATGTTGTGTATGATATAAAGTAGTTATTACCTCCTTAAGGTGGGGTATTTCATCGCTCACTAAGGGGTGGATCTGAATTTATTCCCTTAATGATGTGGGGGAATTCATGGGCCTTAGGAGCTAAGGTGATGGATATAATGATAAGGGGTATAGATAATGTTTGTCTTTTCCCCGTGTGCTATGTTGGATTTCTCAGCCATCTTTTCCATTTTGTAATATTATTTTTCTTTTTTTTCTTACTTGTGACCATGATTTTAAAGTTATTTTAGCTACATCGACCTCTGAGGCAAAGTTTCCAGGCCCGACCCTGATATGTATACAAGGGAAGGGGGAGTTCCAGTGCCTTGTGGACCTAGTGGTCATATGGAACCATACAAGAAAAATGATGAAATAGGGCATGTAATGTGCAGAAGGGAGTGAAAAATGTGGAACGGGAAAATGGGACCATGCTACCAAAATTGGGGTTTCCCACGTAGTGCCTTTCCTAAAACCATAAGAAAATAAGGGATATCCCATGGGGCTAGTATTCAGGATTAACCTCCCATTTAAGGTGAGGGAACTTAAAGCACGATCAAATCCATTCCTTCTTCTGAGTCACCCAATAATACATGCCCAAAATTCCCAAGAAAAACAATCATAAGCACCTGCCTGTACAATGAAAAACATACCTTTTGGGTTGGATTTCCCACCTTCTAACATCTTCTCTCGACAGATGGGAAAGAGAACATACAACTAATTTCAATAAAAGAGATAAAACTGCACAATATATCGACTACATTAGTCGTTATTAGGGGTTGTTGGTTGTCGGCTAAAGAAATAACTAGGAGTCAAATTCTCCTATGGGGTCACCCACTTTTGGTGGGTAACAATGCTCTAATGTGGGAATATATATATATATATATATATATATATATATATATATATATATATATATATATATATATATATATATATATTCCATTTGTAATGGGATAAAAAATTTGGATTAAGTGCATATAGTATTGAACAGGTGAGTTCATACATAATTTAATAAAACAACAATACATATATAAACTTATAAACCTTAGATTATGCATATCCAAGGTATGCATATGAAATTTTGAATAAAATTTTAACCAAATTCAACCTTAGATATTTATACTTTGAATCATAAATAATTTCATATAAATGGAATTACAAACATAGTATTTGCATATAATTGCATTAAACATTTAATTAAAATTAAATAATCAAAATTAATGAAAATAAAGCCCTCCTCCATGGGCATGATAACTTGCACCATAACCATATCCTCCAAGGTTAATTAAACTTTTCCTTTCCAATTGGCTAGAAAATTGAATCAAATTACCCACACTGGGTTTTATTAGAACTTGAGTTTTGATTTCTTGATGAATTTATAGCATTCAATTCCAAAACTTTTATCAAACACTTGGAAACAAACTTTTGTTTCCTTAGTTCTGCATTGAACTTGGTTCAATCAAGCCCATAACCCATCAATTTTTAACTAGTACTTTCTTTAATTGTTCTCTATACCTTTGACAACAGCTGCTCTAGAGTATTGAAGAAACTTTAACCATTTCCACCATGTAGCATTTCACCAAAAACATGGTGACCGACCTCTAAAATTTGGCCCAATTGAAGCACAACGTTGAAATTGGCCTATGATACCAATTTGTAGTGTCCTCAATCCCAACCAAGAACTACCATCTTTATAGTGCTACAACCCTTAATTAATAACTCTAAAAATGTTTGCGGAATCATACATATTTATTTTTCCAACCATTTAATGAGGAACTAGAAATTTAATTAAATTTGACATGCAACACTATATACCATCCATATTTTTATATTATAATATGCTATGTAGAGTGGCATCTGATCCCTATGGTAACTTTTCTGACACCTCTAGCTTCAAATTCCAAAATTCCAAAGGATCGATAGGCCATGCTTTCACGGTTTTTATTCGTACTGAAAATCAAAATCAAATGAGCTTTTACCCTTTTGTTCCACACGAGATTTATGTTCTCGTTGTGCTCATCTTAGGACACCTGCATTATCTTTTAACAAATGTGCCGCCCCAGCCAAAATCCCCACCTGACAATGTCTTCTGCCCAGATTGACCTGCTGAAACGTGCCTTAATGCCAAAAACAGGGGCAGTGCCCCGTCTCCACCCCACGAAATAAGTAAAATAACGTTAAAAGTAGTGGTATTTCACTTGCGTCGAAAACAGCTACCACTTATTCTATACCTCTCAAGTCATTTCACAAAGTCGAACTAGAGTCAATCTCAATAGGTTCTTCTTTCCCCGCTGATTTTTCCAAGCCCGTTCCCTTGGTTGTGGTTGCGCTAGATAGTAGATAGGGACAGTGGGAATCTCATTAATCCATTCATGTGCATCACTAATTAGATGAGGAGGAATTTGGATATCTTAAGAAATTCATAGTTACTCCTGCCATTTACCCGTGCTTGGTTTAATTTCTTCACTTTGACATTCAAAGCATTGGGGAGAAATCACATTGCGGTAGCGTCCGCAAGTACCATCGCAATGCTTTGTTTTAATTAAACAGTTGGGTTCCCCTTGTCCGTACCAGTTCTTGTTAAAAATCCAGTTTGGATGGTGTTTTTTGGGAAAATATGTGTTTTTTTCGATCTCTGCGATTGGCGCGCAGCCTAGGTGAAAAAATTAGGATCGGCGCGATCCTAAAGGGAATACCCACGCCGATCCGCAGCGAAAATGAATATAAAAATTCTTCCCAAAAATTCAAAAAACATCATGAAAATTGATAAAAACATGTATTAAATCAAAGACAATGGGTGTAGCTCTTACTTGGCACAAACGGTTTGTCAATTGGCTTCCTGGATCAGCCGCAGTCAGCTCCTGAAGATCAAGGTAAAAAAGGGTAAAAAACTTTTCCAATGACTTGTGAAAGTGAGAAGTGAAAAATGTTTTTACCTTTTAGGTTTTTATAAATGTTTAAGTCATTGTTAGGGTTTTTTCAATATTTTAATTATTTTTCCTTGGAAACAAATAATATTTTCACTCTTGTACAGGAACAGCATAAAATTTAGATGGATGATACGATAACGAGTTCAAGTTTATTAATTTTTCAAACTCGGTAAAAACAAATGAAAAAGTCACCTCTTTGGAGTCATATTTAAGCTCTATTCTGACTCTCGAGAAATGAAAATATTACAGAGTATTTGTCCTTTTGAACTCGTTAAACTAAACAAAATGTCATTTACCCAGTATATGTTTACCCCTTTTTCAGGATAGGATAAATTATTTACGAAAAAGGAATACCTTAGTCAATCACGACTAGGAGCTTCTCTCGAACTTTGTTTTCTACATTTTCGAATTCGAGGGAATATCTACAAAAAGGGCCCTATGGAGTTTTCTTTTCATCCTCTTTTCAAGCTCTCTAAAAATGAAAAGGCGTTGAGTTTCACCTTTGTCAGACTCATTAAAATTTAACTACATCGGACTCGTCACCATGACGCTATCGAAATCCTTCTTCCTAGGGCTCGTAAAATGTACTAGTGTGTATTTGTCCGAACGAAAAAATTATATGAAAAGCACATGTTATCCCCTTCAAGCTTGTATTCAAAAATAATAGGGGTACTCACCAGAAATGGTGGGGGAAAATGGAAGCATTTATCAGTTTTTTCGGCAGTATGTCGCTCTTGAACATGATAGTTGTCTACAGTTCTTGTCGAGTTGAGGATATCCTACATGCGTCACTTTTCCTCCATGGGTTTGGGAAATATGTTTGCCTCTCACTCAATAACCAATCTTGTCAACATGACCTCTGATTCCATTTGAGTCAAATACTGCCAAACTCCAGAGTCGTGTTGCCGATATGTTCAAGAGAAGTTCCTTCTGCAATTCATTAATTGTCTGATTCTTTGTTCAGTCTTTATTTACAACCATCTTGTTCCTTTGTATTGTGTTGATGATGTGGGATACATCATGGCCCTCCTTCAGCGGATCGCTTCCTATCGACTTAAGCTCATTATCTGGGAAGTTGATTTAGAGACTCCTTTCGGTACCTTAGAGCCTGGATGACCTAATGGCATGTTTTTCGCATTCGACGACAGGTCCTCCTCATTGGCCTTCGATTGGGTGATTTCATGAGTGTTCAACTTCAGTTCCTTATTCACATCTCGTGGATTGTACTATTAGTACCTTGAGGTCCATTGTCATTATTGGTGGTCTCTCTCGTGCCAGTTAACAGTTTACATCATTAACTGGTAATCAGGTGATTTTCTTGCATGTTCGACTTCAGCTCACTCATTCACATGCCTAAATTTGTACTTGAGTGGGTCGTGATAGAGTGAAATACCTTGTATTTTGTCTTATAAAGTCCAGGTTGCGAGGCGATATGAGTTATTCATGATTGTATACATGAGTATTCTAGCTGGATGGTTGCGACCATACCTGAGTCCATATTTGTGATCCTTATTATTGCTAGATGGTTGTGTCCATACCATGGATCCTATTGCATGATTTATTTTATGGATGCTTGTGTGCATGCCTTATACTAATGTATTTATATCAGAGATTTTAGTTGTATATATGTACTTGATTCACAAGTTTTCCGATGATGGCATCTTGGTACTGGCACGTACTCGTAAAGCATTTCACCCCTCACTCTCATTCTGCCTTCATGCTTTAGGGGGAATTTATTACACATCATTTTGTCACTGTCATTGTCCATGTACTCCCTGTTCCCGGATCCTAGAGAACCCCTAGAGTGATCCCTGTGTACTTTTTTCATCATGAAATCATGACTTTGACTCCTATACAGTCTGCAGATTAATCTCTCTTTTGATCATTTCTGGAGTAGCTCCCTAAAAACCTACTTTTTTGGAGCAACGCGACCCTTCTGTGTCTCACCATCACTGATGGCGCATCCTCAGCCTATGAGCAACATCAATCAGCACTAGTATGATCCTCATAACTGCTTCGATCTACTTTTGGAAGATTTTTTAAAATGGAAACGAAGCTTCATGGCCTAGAATCTTTGATGGCAGAGAGCTGAATGTTTGTTGATCAGGATATGGCCGAGCTTCCTCCCTTGGGCCTCTTGTTCCTATAGAAGAGGAACCACCCAAGGAGATAAGCCTTTTTCCCATCATAAGTGGATCCATGTCCCCTCCTCCATCACTATAAATTGATCACCTTCCAATGCCTCTGGTAGTTAAAACAGAATAGAGAAGAATAAGAGAGAAAGGTTTGAATATTGTCATAAGCATTGAAGGAGAGAGTTGATACCCTTAGCCTTCTCACACTAAGTTGAAAAAGAGTGCTTCGACATCAAGGAGCAGGTTGTAACTCCTCTTTCATTAATAATATGATACAACTGATATTTATTTTCCATTCTTGTCCATGTTCATGATAAGAATTCTAGCATTCCTTGATCAGTTGGATAGATTATTCTTATTATATGCATGTTTCACTTTTATATTTTATTTTATTTTCTTGGTCACTTGTGCAGGTAATTGAACACTCGTAGCAATAGAGATCAAGTTTGGAAGAGTGAAGGACCAAAGGACTTCAACGAGGAGAAACATCACAGCATCAGATCAAGGTAGGCCATCTCCTTCGATATATATTTCATTTATAATTTAGGAAAGTAGGTATTTTATTTTTTTCCTTGTTGCTAAACCCACCCTAGGGTAGAGGGATCGTCTATGTCCGCAGAGAGGATTTACCTAGATAACACCCCTGAATTTGTTTTTCCACCCTTATTTATTTTCATTTATCCTTTTCTTTATTTTTTATTTGTATTACTCCTCAAGGATCCAGGAAATGAAAACATGTTGTGTATGATATAAAGTAGTTATTACCCCCTTAAGGTGGGGTATTTCATCGCTCCCTAAGGGGTGGATGGGCATTGATTCCCTTAATGACGTAGGGTAATTCATGGGCCTTAGGAGCTAAGGTGATGGATATAATGATAAGGGGTATAAATAATGTTTGTCTTTTCCCCATGTGCTATGTTGAATTTCTCAGCCATCTTTTCCATTTTGTAATATTATTTTCTTTTGTTTCTTACTTGTGACCATGATATGATTTTAACGTTATTTTAGCTACATCGACCTCTGAGGCAAAGTTTCGAAGCCCAGCCCTGATATATATAGAAGGGAAGGGGGAGTTCTAGTGCCTTGTGGAACTAGTGGTCATATGGAACCATACAAGAAAAATGATGAAATCGGGCATGTAATGTGCAAAAGGGATTGAAAAATGTGGAACGGGAAAATGGGACCATGCTACCAAAATTGGGGTTTCCCACGTAGTGCCTTTCCTAAAGCCATAAGAAAATAAGGGATATCCCATGGGGCTAGTATTCAAGATTAACCTCCCATTTAAGGTGAGGGAACTTAAATAATGATCAAATCCATTCCTTCTTCTGAATCACCCAATAATACATGCTCAAAATTCCCAAGAAAAAAAATCATAAGCACCTGAATGTACAATGAAAAATATACCTTTTGGGTTGGATTTCCCACCTTCTAACATCTTCTCTCGACAGATGGGAAAGGGAACATACAACTAATTTCAATAAAAGAGATAAAATGGCACAATATATCAACTACATTAGTCATTATTAGGGGTTGTTGGTTGTCATCTAAAGAAATAACTAGGAGTCAAATTCTCCTATGGGGTCACCCACTTTTGGTGGGTAACAAGGCTCTAATGTGGGAATATATATATACATATATATATATATATATATATATGGGGTCACCCACTTTTGGTGGGTAACAAGGCTCTAATGTCGGAATATATATATATATATATATATATATATATATATATATATATATATATATATATATATTCCATTTGTAATGGGATAAAAACTTTGGATTAAGTGCAAATAGTATTGAACAGGTGAGTTCAGACATAATTTAATAAAACAACAATACATATATAAACTTAATATTTAATTTTTAAACCTTAGATTATGCATATCCAAGGTATGCATATGAAATTTTGAATAAAATTTTAACCAAATTCAACCTTAGATATTTATACTTTGAACCATTAATAATTTCATATAAATGGAATTACAAACATAGTATTTGCATATAATTGCATTAAACATGTAGTTAAAATTAAATAATCAAAATTAATGAAAATAAAGCCCTCCTCCATGGGCATGATAACTTGCACCATAACCATATCTGTTACACCATTTTTTGGTCATCTAACCTACTATCATTAGATGGACCCAAGTACACCATGTAAGACCAATTTTACCCTAAGTAAAATTGCTTTCACTATGTAAAATAACTTAATAAAACACATTTATTAGGTTGTTTGTGGTCTAAACAGGAAACCCCAAAAGGAAATATTAAACAAACCTATATTTGTTTGATTTTCCTCAAGGAATAATTAATTAAACAATAATTTAATTATTATTCCTCGTCATGTTTAACCCAAAACAAAGAAATTAATTAGATAAATCCTTATTTATCTTATTATTTTCTAGGAATAACTATTTAAATCTTATTTAAATAATATTCCTTGTTAAATATGACTAAATCACCCATAAATAATTAAATAAATCATTATTTATTTGATTATCTTTCAACCATTTCCTTAAAATGATAAATAAATCATTTATTTATTTATTATTCACAAATAAAGGGATTTGACCCAAGTCAAATACTTTTTCCCTCCAACAAATATAATAAAATATTCCATAAAAGGTGGATCTAGACTTGGTTAATGTTATTTTAATCATGCACCAAGATCTAGAATGACCCAATATTTTGTTATAAATAGGAGGGTTTTCTCCTACCATTCTTCACCTTTTTTTGCCTATTAGATCACTCTGGATCTATACTCTTGGTCTGTCTTTGGTCCATTATCATTGTCAAATTTTCCATTATTTGTTGTGTGAGCTCCCTTTGAGTTCTATCTTTGTCTGGGTTTTCTACACCAAAAAGAGAGAGAGATACTAGATCTGAAGTGCTGAGGACTTCCAAGAACCCATCCCATTGAGGAGAATTGGAAACACCTTCTTGTTTTCCTCCCAGGTGCCCTTAATACAAAAATTCTTTCAAAAATATTGTTCTTGTCTTGTCTATTGGATGTATGGAGCAAAAACCTTATTTTTACTGCTTAATGTCTCTTTATGCATAGATCTGGATTTTTTTTAGCATTTGTCTTGATCAACTAACTGCAGATCTGAAGATATTGGCAGCCATATTTGATGTTAGGGCTATAAGTTATGCGTAGCTAAAGTGGTCTTTTTTCGTACACTTCGACAAAAGATTCATACTAACAACTGGCGACTCCACACAGGTTTTCAATTACGACCGCTATCGTTCTTCATATTCCTGCATATCCAGCTACTTCAAACCCTAGGGTTTCTTTTCAGCTTTTTGTTTTTCCTATTTTTATGTTGTTTTTCACCTATAAAACCCTGAAACATTAAAATTTCTAACATCCGCATGTTTCTAGACCTATTGCGCAGGTGACAGACATTAGCTGCAACTGAGACGACAACTTTTTCGGAAATCTGCCGCCGGGACACCTGGAGCTTCAGGTTGCACTTTTCAGCCCAGAAACTGTGACCTGGCCTCCAGGTCACACTTTTCAACCCATTATTTGCGACCTGCATAGAAAACAGGTCAGAACCTGTGACCTGCCAGTTTTTCTGCTATTTTTCTGCAATTTTTCTTGGTGTTTCTGAAGCTTTTGTCAGGGTTTTCCAGCCTCTGTCTCAGCCCATTTAGACATGTTTCTGATCTGTTTTGCTCATCTAAGTGGGAACCTAGCCCCCTAGGGCTTTAGTACCCTCCACTTTTGGTGGAAGAGTTTTAGCTGTTTCAGGTGTCTGTTTTTTCAGAGTTTCAGCCGCCCCTTGTTCAGATCTGATACCTCCTTTTTCAGATCCCTTTTAATCAGCTCCTCTCCCTCTCAAATCACCTCCTGAAGTTTTGTTTGGATCTACCTTTAGGGCCTCCTCCTTGTCCCTTCTGCTTTTTGCTGATTTCCTCCTTTTTTACAGCCACCTTGCCTCTACCTCTTGGCTGTGTTCTGCACCTCTTTTCAGCAGATTTCTCCTTTAGATCCCTGTCCCTCCCGAACTTAGATCTATTGGCCTCTTTTTAGTGTGTTTTGACTAGATTTTTCCCTCTTTTAGACTAGTTTTGAGAGACCCGCCTCTTTGGGTTAGATCGATGCATTGTTAGCTGTTAATTTTCTGTTATTTCAGCATTATATACTGTTCTCTGCAGATTTATTTTCAGTTACGCAGCACACTTTTTCTTTTTCTCTCAAAACGTCTGGGTTTAAAAATTAAAATTAACGCACGCCACACACTCACCCTAAGCGAAGAAGAGCCTGGTTAACACCGCCAGGCAAAGACTTTAAAACATTGTAAAATCAATTGACACTGCACCTTTCTGCCCTTGTTTCGACATTGTAATCACTTGATTCTGCACCTCCCTGCCTTTGTTGGTCGTTCTTCTTCCCCTTGTGCCGTGTTTGTGTTGTCACCATTGCGCCCCCAAGGTGCACATCCTGGAGACTTCTTGGCCTTCACCCTCAGTTTTCGGTCGGTCGACCTACTCCTTCCCGCCATCGTCGAGTTAGTCCTCCTCCGAGTCCACACTTTGACTCCTCTTCTGATTCATCGGGTTCTCCTTCTGGTTCTCCCCTTGTCACCTTCACTATGTCTGGTCCAGGGCCTAACGCTAGCGGTAATCCCAGCCCTAATGCCGGGACTACTACTAGCGGAACCGCCACAGGAAATACCTCGGCTGCACCTTTTCTCCCTTACATGGCAGGTATCAGCCTCCCCGATCTCAATCGGTTGATCAATGACCCTATCCGCCACGATGTTGGTTGGCCTGCTATGCCAACCAAGCTCCCCTCCAACATCCCTAAGTTTGAAGGCCTTGCTGGAGAAGATCCAACCAACCATGTCCGATCTTTCCACATGTGGTGTTCCTCCAATTCCATTACCGATGATTCCATCCGTCTTCGGTTTTTCCAATGCACGCTTACGGGCGAAGCTTCTAAATGGTATGTTGACCAGGCCACCTCTTCCCATACCACCTTTGCGACCATTGCCCAAGCCTTTTTATCTTATTTCCAGCTCCCTCTCCGATACGACACTGGTACAGAGCTTTTGACTTCTTTCCGTCAAACCTCTTCAACCCGCCTTTCCACTCATGTCCAGGAATGGCGGAGAAGAAGGAGCTTATGTCGAGCTCCCACCTTTGAAGATTGGGTTTATATGGACTGGTTCCTTCACACTCTCTTACCTCCCATTGGCAAAGATGTCGCCTCCCATTTCCCTCAAACCGAAGAAGCCGCCCTCCAAATAGCCTTGAAATATGACCTGATCTACGCTCAGTCTGGTTATGTTTATACCGTCCTTCCTGACCTCCCCAGGCCCGGTGGCGCTAATGCCCCGGGGGCATCTCATTCAGCCGACGGTATCATTGGAGCCCTTTCTCATCCGTGTGCTCAACCTCCTATGGGCTATGGTCTCCCTCCGGGAGGGGCCAGCACCTGTAGCACTTTTCCCCCTCCAGGTAGCATGTATCCAGGATACGGCATGCCTCATCCTTTTGCCCAACCTCCTGTGTACCTCAATGTTGCCCAACCTAACCATTATCCTTATCCACAGCCTGGTGTTCTAGCTCCTCTAGCATTTGCACTTCCACCCCCCTTGCTTTCTCAACCCCAGCAACAGCACCTACAGCCCCCTCCAGGGCAAGTATTTGCACAGCAAGGCGCGACTAATCCCCCTTCCTCTCAAAGAAGGCGGAAAGGCAATAAAAATCAATCTGCCCCTGGTACTCGTGGACCCAATCCTCAAGGTACTGACCCTAACACTGCTAACCAGCAACAAGGTACTCAACCCAAGCCGGACAGGCCTATTCGCACAAATAAGCCTTGTTCGTGTTGCGGTGTTTACGGTCATTACACTCACGATTGTCCCCTTCTACCACAGATGCAGCAGATGTGGGAGTCTCAAGCCACTTTGCGAGGACAACATGCCTCCCCTCATGCTCCCCCTAATGTGGCCTCTACTCAACCGGCTGTGTTTACCGATCCTTTCCCCCAGCAAGGATTCGTGGCTGCCCAACCACCTGATGGACAGGTCGCCACTCAATCGTTCCCTTCTGGTTCCTTTGATTACCAGATCCTCATGATGAACTCTGATCCATCTCCAACCGTCGACCTTAACCTTCAAACTCGGTCTCACCAGTACCCCAAGCCTCCTCGATCACCCCTCCGAGTCCCCTTCTTCAGGTTCTACAGAGCCTCTTTCGACATCCAATGGTCCCTTACATATCCCTCAACGCAAAGTTGAGGTCCATACCAAGATTCCTAAGGGACCATTACGCCGAAATGCTGCTCCTAGTCGAGCTGCTCATTCATATAGCATAGTAGATGATTTGGCGCAGTCTCCTGCTACCATCTCCACATTGGAACTCCTCCAGTCATGCCCTTCCCAAAAGAAGGCTCTGCTATCTGCCATGGGCGCTGTAGATCCTGCTGATGACCAAATGATTGTTTTTGACGCCCATCAATCAGAACATCCTCCTCTCCCTGCTTCCGTAGCCTTCCAAATCCCAGTCAAAATCCAGAACACTAACGTTTCCCGGTGTATAATTGATGAGGGGGCATCCACCTCTGTGATGTCCGCTTCGGTTTGGAAGCAACTCGGATCTCCTGAGTTGGCCCCTTCCACGATCACCCTTCGAGCATGAGATGGCCACGCCTCCCGGCCCATTGGCCTCTTCCGTAATTGTCCTATCACTCTTGCGGGCAAGACTGTTTGCGTTGACGTCGAAGTCATCGACGCCCCTCTAGATTACAACATTCTATTGGGGCGAAGCTACACCTATGCCATGCCTTTGTCCCATCCGCAGTTTTTCGCAAGATGTCTTTTCCTCACAATGGAAAGATATTCACCATCGACCAGTTGACTTATCATGAGCCAAAGTCTCAAACCTCCCCTAAGACGACCATCTCTTCTGTAGCCAATAAGAAAACCGTCGATTCCTTGACCAGTGTCTCTCCCGGCATCTACAAAGACTCCTCTTTGCTTGGAACTTTCCCTAGTCTCCCTCCTCCTCCTATCTTTGATCCCAGCTGATCGAATGTTTGCATGATGCAATCGTCTCGGTCTGCCCTTAAGCGACCCACTTCGGCTAGTCAGCAACCCCAGACTCAACCTCGCCCACTGCAACCCGCTCCTAGCCATTCCTCTCAGCCAGCCGGACCTCCTCCTTCTGGCCCTTCTCCTACAGCTAGTATCCCTGAACCCCTCTATCCTCCTGGGTCGGTTCCCCCAGGCCTCAACCATCTCGGAGCCGTCCCTCCTGGTCATTATCCCTCTGGTCAGATACCTTTCCTGGCTCCCCCTCCCGGAGTCTATACGGTCCTCGTCCTAGCCACCCTCTCTCTCCCTAACCTAACCCTGGGCATACCCGTCTGGTACCTTGACCCTCCAGCCGCTACCCCACCTGGTCACCCCAAACCCTATCTTGCTTTGACACCAGTTCAATCGGTCCCCCTCGCTTCCTCCATTGCCACCATGCCCCCCGCACCTCCCCAGGACCCTACCCCTATGGTGACAGCTCTAGGAAAGAAAGGTAAAGCTCGCAAGGGGGCATCCAAAGACAAGGCCACCCCGACTGACCCGGCTCCTCCTCCGCCCGCAAAGCCTTGCGCCTTGTGTGATGTCATCGGTCACGCCACCCATACTTGTCCTGAATTGCCCCGTATTCAACCCATGGTTAAAGTCGCGTTCCCTGAGTCTACGGTCCCTGACCCCTCTATTCCATCCTCATCTGTAACCAAGAACCCAAAGATTATTCGCACCAACAAACCCTTTTCTTTGTGTGGTGTCCATGGCCATTACTCCCACCATTGTCCTCACCTGACGCATTACCGCGCCTCTTTAGAGGTAGTTCGAGAGTATGGGGTTGAACAAAATCAGTTCGCCTCTCCCATACTTGCGCAGTATGCTTCAGGTCAGATTGAGGATCCCCCCGCGCCCATCAACATCCCCCCCTGATGTCCAGATGACGGAGTCTACTCCCACCATTCTCTACCTATCATCCTCTGTGAGACCCTTAGAGAACATTCCCTTTGAATCCTCCCCTGTTGCTTCGCTCGCTCCTCCTTCAGCGACCACCCTGGGCTCAACATCATTTGACCATTTGTTTATCTGTTCTTCTGTCATTCCCCGTGACGATCCGTATGTGAGCCTTTCTTCCTATACAGATGATTCAGGTAGCTTTTCCACGTCATGTGGTTTCCCTTCCACTTGTCACCCCTTATTTTCCCGTCAGGATGCCCTCTTGGAAGCCTTCTCCACCCATGACCCCATCCTTCCCGCCAAAAATGGGATAACACCACCCGTATCTATGTTGACTTTCGCAGCCCGAGTCCCAGCCATACCTCCTATAGCCCTCATATACCACCGTCTAGTTCGTATATGAGTCATAGCCATCCTGCCCATTGCACTCCCCCCCATAGTTGCCGCTCGATGTCTACTATACACTCACGCTGCCGTCATTGTTCCTCCTCCTCCCATTTTTTGTCTCGTAACACCATTCCGCGGGACCTCCCGTCCACAGCCCATATCGGTTACGCCGATGGTGTAAGTCGTTACTCTCGGAATCTAGCCTCGGCAGGTTGGGCCATTTTCACCCCCTTTCATGCCCTTGTTCTCTCGAACGGGGTCTGCATTGGTCCTACCACCAATAACCAGGCCGAATATGATGCAGTGCGTGGTCTTTTAGTCGATGCCCTCTCTCATCGCATCCTCCATTTGCATGTTCGTTTAGATTCCCTACTTCTTGTCATGCAACTAAATGGTGTCTATCGTGTGCATAATCCTGTGCTGTTTAGATGATATTTACGAGTGAAACTCTTGATACGTGAATTCGAAACCATAACTTTCAACCATGTACCTCGAGAAAAAAATCACTATGTAGATAGCATTTCAAACCATGTTCTATATTGGCATTTATCACATGCATTTTATAAAAGAAAATAACATACATAATCATCAAAAAGATGCATATCCATAATATGTGTTGCAAAACATGTGTTTAGAGTCCATCTACTCTAATACATATGACATTCCCATAGCATGTTACAAAAAACCCAAAACTGGGGGCACCACCTATCCCTACATACACACTAGGGGGCACCACCTGTCCCACACCTAATCACTATCTGGCGGATCCCGAGCCAATGGCTCTGCTCCTACAGCCTGTAGATCATGCATCCCCTGACCGGCCATCGCCATAAGCCGCATGACACCTCGCCATTCCGAGGGTAGACCAATACATGGCTCTATGTACTGGTCGTTTAAGTCCTGCCACCCGTGCTCTGAAACACCGGTCAGCAACCTCTCGCATCTACGGCGGATGTCCTCCAGGAGGGTGGCTGCATCCTCATTATGCGCCGCTCTTGATCCACTCGGGCTTGCAGCTCCTGATGCTTCCGGTCGTCCCATATATCCGGCCGGTTTTACCGGAGCTATATCTGCATACCAAAAGTACATGAATCAGTACCCTATTTACTATTCAATAACTTTAACATGCCCAAAAAAGAGTAGTCATTTGTCACTTACCATCGGGTCCCCATACTCGACCAGGCGGAAGTGGTAGGTCCGGATCCCCACAATAACTCATCCCACTATAGGGATAGTCGTCTATGTATAACAACATCTGATCCCAATGGGCAAAGAGCTCAGGTCGAAACACCCGTCCGACCGCCCCTCCTCCTCCTCTGCACAGTAGTCGCCCCCCAGGCCATGCCGGGCTCCTGGTCCCCCACTCCGGGGCCTCCAGGTGTGGATGGGGATCTTCTCCAGAAGAACTGTCTCGTCCTGCGGCGTGTGGACTGCTGCTGCTGAAAACGTGTGCCTGTTCCGGCCTGTATCATTTGGCCCCACCCTTGTGCAGGTCCACTCCGCCCACACTCTCCTGATCGTGCTCCTTTGATGATGTGATGGAGCGCCTGGTTGCCCAGGATCCGCAGCACCGCTGCGGCCACTGCACGGGTCTCTAATCTCTCTAGGTCCCCGATCGGTATCCGAGTCCCTTTGACTTGGAGACCCGGTCGACAATGTCGCTCCACAAACTCCATGATGTTCCTCCCCCGCGGTAACACTGGCTGCGTATTTCCTACCATCCCCAGTGGCGGGAGACTAGTCAGGAAATACAGATCCTGGACTGTCAATTCGATCCTGTGCCCTTGCACTACAAAAACCTCATGATCTGGATCCCAATAACTGACAATCTGGGCCAACAAGGGCTCCCCTACTCTCATTAAAGGGTTCTCCAAAAACTTCAGAACCCCAAATCTGGCCAATACACGACAGACACCCTGATCTGCCTGGATCTCTGACCGTAATGTACCCAGGTCTCTCTCTCTCCAGTTGACCCGTATATCTGCCATATCTGCACAAACACATCATCTTTGTCAGTATACAGATAGGAAACACTATAACCAATCACAAAAACCCAAATCTCAGCCCTAAAACAGCACTGAAAACTCATTCATCCTCCAAGTCGCACTTTTTTGCCCAATCCTGGGACAGGTCACAGTTTTTGGCTCAAAACCTGCTTCCCAGGTCGCAGTTTTTGGCCCAAAAAGTGCAACTCGGCCGTAGAGGTGAAAGAGGGTCTGTTCCTGAGATTCTGGGCCCTAATCTGAACTTTCAATCCATCCAAATGAAAGAGTAAGGTTAGGCCTCTTACCTGCAATTAACGGATCTCGATTCCAACGGTCGGTTTGTCCACTACACTCGCCGCAAGATTTAGGGCCTTCTCTCCTCTCTACATTCACCACAACAACACTAGCAAATGAGTGAATTTGGAGGGAAAAATGCCTTATAAAAAGAGAACCCTTGTTTTTTCTTTCGCCTACTACGACCACACCATAGCTCCGTTTGACTAACCGTCTAAACCGTTGGAAAGCTCTCACCGAGCCCTCAAATGGGTATCTGTTAGTTTTTTGTGATTTGATACTTCACCAGGACACATTTCGTCCAAGATGGGTCACTTCACCTCTCCTCAAAATCGAATTTCCTCACTTACAACACTTGTACTTGGGGCACCACTTTGCCCCCATACTTGTCTTTGTTCGTGTCGATTTTCGTCATGAGATACCATCTTGTACTCATGTTTACATGGTCCCCATGGGACCTTTACTGTGTGGCAGCACCATCTAGTCGCCCTTGTTTAGAGCATCCAAGTTGAGTCATCATCGCTTTCATTGGAGTCTATCCTGAGTCCCTTTGTACCCCGCTATAGTCCTCCATCCTTCATTGCTTGGTCTCTCTCTTGTGTCGCATATTATGGCCGTCAGTCCCACTCTTCCCTATCCCTTATGATATTGTGTCGGTCACTGCCATGTCATTCATGCCCTCTATGCTCTAGCAAGGGAAGTCGTCCATTCGCTACTCAGTCCCCTCCATTCCATCATCATCATTGGTATTAGTCTGTCAGTCGCTCTACTATTTTCTCTTGTGCCTTAGTTGAGGATCTCTCATTGCCTCACCTATGGCGGACCTCCTTCTGTCGACATCAGCTCCTGCATTTCAGAAGACAGGTCTAGAGGGTGGTGTACCTTGGTTCTAGCTTCCACTCTTATTCGGTGCCTCGGATCAGGCAAAGGGATCTCTCATTTCCCTTTGACTTGATTGTTTCTCCACTTCAGCTCCTTTCAGCATGATCGAGATCCATATGCTTGATGGTCCAGTGATGCAGCAGTCGCTTTTGGTGATTCTCGGGTGTGTGTGAGATGTCTTAGCCCTCATGAGGGGGTGGCCCTGTAGGTAGCCCCCCACATGCCCGGATGAACTCTCCATTGCAGCCTTCAATGCAGCTCCCTATATTTGATGATGTCGGCCTTAGCCTCTTGTAGCGCCTCTTTGATTTGCATATATCAGTCAGATTTTTTGAGCCCTTCCCCGCTTATAGGGGGCATTTGGGTTGTATTTGTATCTCATGTACTCAGATATTATTGTATAAGTCCTGGCTGTTATCCTAGGAACATCATGTATATGGGATCCCTCATTGTATTTTTACCTGGCTCATGTTTATGCCGGCTGTACTTTATGGTTTGGTCCCTTGTTTACTGAACACACTATTCTTTTGTACTTTGTCTCGGCTGGCATAGGTATGCCTCCCCCGCCGCCTTTAGCACAGGTACCCTCTCATAAAAAGAGACTTGTTGCACCTGTGAGTCTCGTCTCCTCGGGGTCTAGTTCTTCAGCAATTAGTCTACCTTACATTTCTCTCTGGGCTTCCCTTTTGATGCTTTGGTGATTGAGTTCTTACAACGTACTTCGGTCATACGATTTTCTCCTAACACTCGCACGGCGGGGGATCAGTGCTGTGCTGCCAGGTGTCTCACCTACTATGTTATGTGGATTGAAAGTACATGTAGACAAATTTTACACTGAGCAAAGTGCACTTTCTTCCCACTATATAAATATAATAAGGCATTTTATTGGTTATTTATAGTCTCAACAGAGGAAACCCCAAAAGGAAATATTAAACAAACCTATGTTGTTGATTTTCCTCAAGGAATAATTAATTAAAACAATAATTTAATTATTATTCCTGGTCATGTTTAACCCAAAACAAAGAAATTAATTAGATAAATCTTTATTTATCTTATTATTTTCTAGGAATAATTATTTAAATCTTATTTACATAATATTCCTTGTTAAATATGACTAAATCACCCATAAATAATTAAATAAATCATTATTTATTTGATTATCTTTCAACCACTTCCTTAAAATAATAAATAAATCATTTATTCATTTATTATTCACAAATAAAGGGATTTGACACAAGTCAAATACTTTTTCCCTCCAACAAATATAATAAAATATTCCATAAAAGGTGGATCTAGATTTGGTTAATGTTATTTTAATCATGCACCAAGATCTAGAATGACCCAATATTTTGTTATAAATAGGAAGGTTTTCTCCTACCATTCTTCACCTTTTGTTGCCTATTAGATCAATCTGGATCTATACTCTTGGTCTGACTTTGAGCCATTATCATTGTCATATTTTCCATTATTTGCTGTGTGAGCTCCCTTTGAGTTCTATCTTTGTCTGGGTTTTCTACACCAACAGGAGAGAGAAATGCTAGATCTGAAGTGCTGAGGACTTCAAAGAACCCATCCCATTGAGGAGAATTGGAAACATCTTCTTGTTTTCCTCCCAGGTGCCCTTAATACAAAAAATTCTTTCAAAAATCGTTCTTGTCTTGTCTATTGGATATATGGAGCAAACCCTTCTTTCTTGCTTAATGTCTCTTTATGCATAGATCTGGATTTTTTTAGCATTTGTCTTGATCAACTAACTGCAGATCTGAAGATATTGGCAGCCATATTTGATGTTAGGGCTGTAAGTTATGCATAGCTAAAGTGGTCTTTTTTCGTACACTTCGACAAAAGATTCATACTAACAATATCCTCCAAGGTTAATTAAACTTTTCCTTTCCAATTGGCTAAGAAATTGAATCAAATTACCCATACTGGGTTTTATTAGAACTTGAGTTTTGATTTCTTGATGAATTTATAGCATTCAATTCCAAAAATTTTATCAAACAATTGGAAACAAATTTTAATTTCCTTAGTTCTACATTGAACTTGGTTCAATCAAGCCCATAACCCATCATTTTTTAACTAGTACTTTCTTTAATTGTTCTATATACCTTTGACGACACTTGTTCTAGAGTATTGAAGAAACTTTAACCATTTCCACCATGTAACATTTCACCAAAAACATGGTGACCGACCTATAAAATTTGGCCCAATTTACGCACAACGTTGAAATTGGCCTATGATACCAATTTGTAGTGTCCTAAATCCCAACTAGGAAATACCATCTTTATAGTGCTACAACCCTTAATTAATAACTCTAAAAATGTTTGCGGAATCATACATATTTATTTTTCCAACCATTTAATGAGGACCTAGAAATTTAATTAAATTTGACATGCAACACTATATACCATCCATATTTTTATATTATAATATGCTATGTAGAGTGGCATCTGATCCTTGTGGTAAATTTTCTGACACCTCTAGCTTCAAATTCCGAAAGTCTAAAGGATCGATAGGACACGCTTTCACGGTTTGTATTCGTACTGAAAATCAAAATCAAATGAGATTTTACCCTTTTGTTCCACACGAGATTTATGTTCACGTTGAGCTCATCTTAGGACACCTACATTATATTTTAACAGATGTTCCGCCCTAGCCAAACTCCCCACCTAATAGTGTCTTCCGCCCGGATCGACCAGCCGAAACGTGCCTTAATGACAAAAATAGGGGTAGTGCCCTGTCTCCGCCCCACGAAATAAGTAAAATAACGTTAAAAGTAGTGGTATTTCACTTCCGTCGAAAACAACTCCCACTTATTCTACACCTCTCAAGTCATTTCACAAAGTCGGACTAGAGTCAAGCTCAACAGGGTCTTCTTTCCCTGCTGATTCTACCTAGCCCGTTCCCTTGGTTTTGGTTTCGCTAAATAGTAGACAGGGACAGTGGGAATCTCGTTAATCCATTCATGCACGTCACTAATTAGATAACGAGGCATTTGGCTACCTTAAGAGAGTCATAGTTACTCCCGCCGTTTACCCGCGCTTGGTTGAATTTCTTCACTTTGACATTTAGAGCACTGGGCAGAAATCACATTGCGTCACCATCCACAGGTACCATCGCAATGCTTTGTTTTAATTAAACAGTTGGATTCCCCTTGTCCGTGCCAGTTCTTGTTAAAAATCCGAGCCAAAAAATATAGTTTGGATGGTGTTTTTTGGGAAAATATATGTGTTTTTTCGATCTCTGTGATTGGCGCGCAGCCTAGGCGAAAAAACTAGGATCGGTGTGATCCTGAAGGGAATACCCACGCCGATCTGCAGCGAAAATAAATTTAAAAATTATTCCCAAAAATTCAAAAAACATCATGAAAATTACTAAAAACATGTATTAAATCAAAGACAATGGGCGTAGCTCTTACTTGGCGCAAACAGTTTGTCGATTGGCTTCCTGGATCAGCCGCAGTCAGCTCCTGAAGATCAAGGTAAAAAAGGGTAAAAAAAATCTCCAATGACTCGTGAAAGTGAGAAGTGAAAAATGTTTTTACCTTTTGGGTTTTTATAAATGTTTAAGTCATTGTTAGGAATTTTTCAATATTTTTTTTTTTTTCCTTAGAAACAAATAATATTTTCACTCTTGTGTAGGAACAGGGTAAAATTTAGACAGATGATACGATAACGAGTTCAAGTTTATTAATTTTTCAGACTCAGTAAAAACAAATGAAAAAGTCACCTCTTTGGAGTCATCTTTAAGCTCTTTTCTGACTCTCGAAAAATGAAAATATTACCGAGTATTTGTCATTTTGAAATCGTTAAAGTAAACAAAATGTCATTTACCCAATATACGTTTACCCCTTTTTCGGGAAAGGATAAATTATTTATGAAAAGGGAATACCTTAGTCAATCATGAATAGGAGCTTCTCTCGAACTTTGTTTTCTACCTTTTCGGATTCGAGGGAATATCTACGAAAAGGGCCCTATGGAGTTTTCTTTTCATCCTCTTTTAAATCTCTCTAAAAATTAAAATGCGCTGAGTTTCACCTTTGTCGGACTCATTAAAATTTAACGACATCAGACTCGTCACCATGACACTATCGAGTTCCTCCTTCCTAAGGCTCGTAAAATGTACTAGGGTGGATTTGTCCGAAGGAAAAAATTATACGAAAAGCATATGTTATCCCCTTCAAGCTTATATTCAAAAATAATAAGGGTACTCGCCAGAAATGGTGGGGGGGGAATGGAAGTATTTATCAGTTGTTTCGACAGTACGTCGCTCTTGAACATGACAGTGGACCTCTGCAGTTCTTGTCGGGTTGGGGATATCCTACATTCGTCACTTTTCCTCCATGTATTTGGGAAATATGTTTGCCTCTCACTCAATTACCAATCTTGTCAACATGACCTCTGATTCCATTTGAGTCAAATACTGCCAAACTCTAGAGTCGTGTTGCCGATATGTTCAAGAGAATTTCTTTCTGCAATTCATTCATTGCCTGATTCTTTGTTCAGTCTTTATTTACAACCATCTTGTTCCCTTGTCTTGTGTCGATGATGTGGGATACATCATGGCCCTCCTTCATCGGATCGCTTCCTATCGACTTCAACTCATTATCTGGGAAGTTGATTTAGAGACCCCTTTCAGTACCTTAGAGCCTGGATGCCCTAATGGCATGTTTTTCGCATTCGACGACAAGTCCACCTCATTTGCCTTCGATTGTGTGATTTCATGAGTGTTCAACTTCAGTTCTTAATTCACATCTCTTGGATTGTACTATTAGTACCTTGAGGTCCATTATCATTATTAGTGGTCTCTCTCGCACCAGTTAACAGTTTACATCATTGACTGGTAATCAGGTGATTTTCTTGCATGTTCGACTTCAGCTCACTCATTCACATGCCTGAATTTGTACTTGATTGGGCTGTGACAGAGCGAAAGACCCTGTATTTGATCTTATAAAGTCCAGGTTGCAAAGCGATATGATTTATTCATGATTGTATACATGAGTCTTCTAGCTAGATGGCTGCGACCATACCTGAGTCCATCTTTGTGATCCTTATTATTGCTGGATGGTTGTGTCCATACCATGGATCCTATTGCATGATCTATTTTACGGATGGTTGTGTGCATGCCTTATACTCATGTATTTATATCAGATATTTTAGTTGTATATATGTACTTGATTCGCAGGTTTTCCGATAATGGCGTCTTGGTCCTAGCACGTACTTGTAAATCATTTCACCCCTCACTCTCATTCTACCTTCATGCTTTAGGGGGAATCTATTACAAATCATTTTTTCACTATCATTTTCCATGTACTCCCTGTTCCCAGATCCTAGAGAATCCCTACAGTGATCCCTTTGTACTTTTTGCATCATGAAATCATGTCTTTGACTTCTATACAGTCTACAGATCAATCTCTCTTTTGATAATTTTTGGAGTAGCTCCCTAAAAACCTACTTTTTTGGAGTAACGCGACCCTTCTGTGTCTCACCATCACTGATGATGCATCCTCAGCCTATGACCAACATCGATCGGTGCTAGTATGATCCTCATAACCTTTTCGATCTACTTCTGGAAGATTTTTTAAAATGGAAACGAAGCTTCATGGCCTAGAAGCTTTGAGGGCGGAGAGCTGGATGTTTGTTGATCAGGATATGGCCGAGCTTCCTCCCTTGGGCCTCTTGTTCCTACAGAAGAGGAACCACCCAAGGAGATAAGCCCTTTTCCCATCATAAGTGGATCCATGTCCCCTCCTACATCACTATAAATTGATCACCTTCCAATGCCTCTGCTAGTTAGAACAGAATAGAGAAGAATAGCAGAGAAAGGTTTGAATATTGTCATAAGTATTGAAGGAGAGAGTTGATACCCTTAGCCTTCTCAGACTAAGTTGAAAGAGAGTTCTTCGACCTCTGAGTTAAAGTTTCCAGGCCCGACCCTTATATGTATACAAGGGAAGGGGGAGTTCCAGTGCCTTGTGGACCTAGCGGTCATATGGAACCATACAAGAAAAATGATGAAATAGGGCATGTAATGTGCAGAAGGGAGTGAAAAATGTGGAACAGAAAAATGGGACCATGCTACCAAAATTGGGGTTTCCCATGTAGCTTCTTTCCTAAAGCCATAAGAAAATAAGGGATATCCCATGGGGCTAGTATTGAGGATTAACCTCCCATTTAAGGTGAGGGAACTTAAAGCATGATCAAATCCATTCCTTCTTCTGAGTCACCCAATAATACATGCCCAAAATTCCCAAGAAAAACAATCATAAGCACCTGACTGTACAATGAAAAACATACCTTTTGGGTTGGATTTCCCACCTTCTAACATCTTCTCTCGACAGATGGGAAAGGGAACATACAACTAATTTCAATAAAAGAGATAAAATGGCACAATATATCGACTACATTGGTCGTTATTAGGGGTTGTTGGTTGTCGGCTATAGAAATAACTAGGAGTCAAACTCTCCTATGGGGTCACCCACTTTTGATGGGTAACAAGGCTCTAATGTGGGAATATATATATATATATATATATATATATATATATATATTCCATTTGTAATGGGATAAAAACTTTGGATTAAGTGGATATAGTATTGAATAGGTGAGTTCAGACATAATTTAATAAAACAACAATACATATATAAACTTAATATTTAGTTTTTAAACCTTAGATTATGCATATCCAAGGGATGCATATGAAATTTTGAATAAAATTTTAACCAAATTCAACCTGAGATCTTTATACTTTGAATCATTAATAATTTCATATAAATGGAATTACAAACATAGTATTTTCATATAATTGCATTAAACATGTAATTAAAATTAAATAATCAAAATTATTGAAAATAAAGCCCTCCTCCATGGGCATGATAACTTGTACCATAACCATATCCTCCAAGGTTAATTAAACTTTTCCTTTCCAATTGGCTAGGAAATTGAATCAAATTACCCATACTAGGTTTTATTAGAACTTGAGTTTCGATTTCTTGATGAATTTATAGCATTCAATTCCAAAACTTTTATCAAACACTTGGAAACAAACTTTAATTTCCTTAGTTCTACATTGAACTTGGTTCAATCAAGCCCATAACCCATCAATTTTTAACTAGTACTTTCTTTAATTGTTCTCTATACCTTTGACGACACCTGTTCTAGAGTATTGAAGAAACTTTAACCATTTCCACCATATAACATTTCACCAAAAACATGGTGACCGACCTGTAAAATTTGGCCCAATTTAGGCACAACATTGAAATTGGCCTATGATACCAATTTGTAGTGTCCTCAGTCCAAACCAGTAAATACCATATTTATAGTGCTACAACCCGCAATTAATAACTCTAAAAATGTTTGCGGAATCATACATATTTATTTTTCCAACCATTTAATAATGACCTACAAATTTAATTAAATTTGACATGCAACACTATATACCATCCAGATTTTTATATTATGCATTAAAAAAAAAAAAATCAACATAGTGGAGACATAGAAACATTTAATAAAACACATTGCACAAATAATAACAAAGTAGAATTTTTTAGCACTTATCTAGAGAAAAGAATCAACTGGTTATGGGCTCTCCATGTTCCACCTAGCCATAGATCGTGTTGTTCATAAGCTCAACCATTGGTCACCTTTGAGTAGGGATGAAAAATCCAAAGGAAACATTCAAAAACAATAGCACAAAATCCAGGATAGAACACTGACCCTAACAGTTTCAGTCTCTAATCATAGGCTCATGTCCCCCTGATTTTTTCTCAAGTAGCACAACCTGAAACCCTTAGTCGTGCATACCTTTGAGGGAAAATTTTGATTGGCTGGAATAGTCCCTTCCTACAACAATAGGAGCCCTACTTCTATCTAGTGTCCCGGTGCTGAGTAATCAAACCGAAAATCCCCACAGCCAGTTCTAGAGCCCCAACTAAGACTCACTAGTTATCTCCAATTGAGTTCCAAATAGAACTCCATGTCACCAAACCATAACAAAGCCACCAAGATTCTAGAGCTACTTTGGAGCTTCATAAAAACTATATGAATCCCTGGGCACAATTAACCTAATAACCACACCCATGTCAGTTCCAGAGTCCACCCGAGGACTCATTGACCATCAATTCTTAGAATGAGTTTCCCAATTATACCAATATGATAATGAGTCCATGAATCAATCCATCAATCTGTAATCATAACAGGAACCTACACTTCCTTTATAAATGCATGGCCCCAAATTTCCATCTAGCACTTACTGAACCCACGTAGGCCTGAGGGTGAAATTTTCACACAAACCAACCCAATTGTTTCCTTTTTTCCTTGGAGTTATTTCCCCCTTACTATTTCCATGGAGTGGGATCCGTGGCTAGCCTTATTTTATTAATTTATAAAAATATGTACAATTTTACAATATTCACATCATGGCTTCCTGACCACCTAATCAAAACTAGCATATCAATATCTAATGCACTACATGGGGACACAGACCACATGATATGTCATTCAACTCACCAGCCTAATACCCAAATTTTCCTACCTCACTAGCCTAATATATTAAATACATATATTTACATAATCAAAAGAGGTAGGGGTATTACATTGTTGGCAATATGATGCAGAGTGTTGTCCTTGATGGCAACCCACTGAATGAAGATGAAGACATGTGACTATTGACATGTGTTGTCCTTGATGGCGAACCACCTGATGAAGTTATTCTTGACCTGTTGGACTTGGTAAATGATGTAAATCTGATATGAAATGATGTTTGCTAGCCATATGATGCTGAGTGTTATTCTTGAATGGCAACCCACTTGATGAAGATGATGGCAACTTACTTGATGAAGTTGTGCTTGATAGAATATGTTCTTGATGAAGTAAATACGATGTATCTAGTGGTAATACAGAAGCGTGAAGAAAATTCGGCATGTGCTAGTGACAATCAAGCATGTCTCAGGGCATACGCGATTTTACTGAGGGAAGTAGCCATACATGAGAGTCAGCATGCAAATTGTATGGGCAAAACACACTCTTAGTGCAAAACCAGGGGTAACCACCATGGTATTGACCCATTGTATTGGGTAATGATTCGTCTAAATGACCCTGTCCAGGAATACCATCGGAAGTAATGTGGTTTTGGCTCATGGTATTGAAAAAGGGTAAACCTATATAAGGAGAAGAAATTCATTGTGCAAATCATGTGTGTGGGAGCATGATGTCTGAGCTTGAATGAATACTTCTCTGTGAAGTATATCTGTATGGAAAGGGTAAAGGTTTGATGATAGATATGAATCTATGATGCCCCAATAAAGAAATGATGAAGAAGGGAATCTAGATCTGGAATGTATTTGTATCTGCTAGATCTGTTTATGGAAGGCTTAGATCTGAGATGAGGCGAACATCTGTCTGAAGTAAAAGGGTAAATCTGAACTGAATATCTGATCTGAAGAAGTATGCTGCTCTATAATGGTTGAAGATATATACGCTAGTTCGCCGCAGAGGAAGCGCGTATATACGCGGCTTCGCTGAAGAGAAAGCGCGTATGCGCAATGAAATTGGATCTGTAATATGTACAGAAGTATACGCTGGTTTATGTGAACGGAAGCGCGTATATACGTGACATCAGTGAAAGGAAAGCGCGTATGCAAACTAGGGTTTGCTGAAGTCTGTGGTAAGAAATGTCTGATCTGTTCTGCTGGTTTACTGATATCTGACAGTGAGTTATATGTATCAGTTTCATGTTTGACTGTGCTTAAAAGTATGGAGTGGGTCCAGTCTGAAAATCTGATGAAACGTGGCCTGCAAGTGGTGTCCTAAAGGAAGCTTTGGATCCAGTGTGAAATTGATGAAACGTGGTCCATAGAGGTGCTGAGGGTTGTAGCCTTCAGTCAGGGGGTTGTAGCTCCCTTCCAGGAGAGGCTGGTAAACGAGATCAGGGGGTCGTAGCTCCCTTCCAGGAGAGGCTAGTAAACGAGTCAGGGGGTTGGAGCTCCCTTCCAGGAGAGGCTGGTAAACGAGCGTAGGTGGGTGCCTACGTGTTGGTAGGAGTCTGCACCAGCACATATGTTGTAAGATTTTTTCTCTATAATAAAATATTGAAGGCTGAGCAACTGCAGCGGTGGTTTTCTCCCGACTTGGGTTTCCACCTAAAAATCCTGGTGTTCAATGACACTTTGTGTGATGGACTATTGTTGTTACTACCCGTGTTCACTGCTAACTAACATGTTATGAATGAATAGTACAGAACTAGATTAATAAATATATGTATTTAGATCTCACTGTGCGGTTATGTGAGTTATAAAAAGTATATCTGTAAGTTGACAAAAATGTATGGGTTTTAGAGAATGAAAATGTAAAAAGTTTTGAATATGCAGTAAATACTGATTCACCCCCCCCCCCCCCTCTCAGTATTTTTCCCAACAATTACATGCAAGAGACATACTTGGCAGTGGTTTCTTCAACATTTTTTGCCTAAGATATTCCAAACTATTGCCCTTCTGGTTACACTTATGTTGGTTGATATGGGATGCTCTAAAGGATTCCTTCCAGGGGATCTATTCCCATTAACTCCAAATTATTTCTTTGGGAATAATTTCTAGATAGTTCTTTAGTACCTTGGGGTTTTTAGTCATCAATGGTAGATTCCCACGCTATTGCTAGTGGGAATACATCAATGTCCTTTGTTCGATAGATTCATTTAGGTGTTCAACTTCAACTCGTTTTGTTCACACTTATTAAATTATATTGGGTACCTTGATGCAAAATATCATTATTAGTAAGTTGTCTTACATTTTTTAACAATTTACATCAATGAACAATAATCAAACAATTTCTCACATGATCGAATTCAGCTTATTTATTCTGATAGTGTAGAAATGTACCATCGACAGTCATTTTGAAGACCTCGGGTTGTGTCAAAATTCATGATCACTTAACAGTTCTTTCATATTTTCTCTAATGAAATTCACTCATATATTTCCCTAATCTTCAACAACATCTTATATGTTGGAACCCTAGTTTTGTATAGTAACACTACTATATATATGATTTTTTTCTTTCAGTGAGGGATCATTTCTACATCATTATTTGTACAAATATCCTCCTATATGTTACTGAGACATATTTATGTTGTGTTGTCTTCACTACTATGATCTATTGGGGATCCATTATTTACTCTATTGACATTATATGTCTTTATATACATCATCATGGATTCATAATGCACTTGACTAGCGGCCATGCTACCTTTCCTCTCAACATGGGTATGCCAACCTTGGATATGAGTTTTCTTTCTGATTCCTTCTGGAGGTATTGACTAGGCTTAAATTCAATGAGATCTTCCTAGGACCTTTTGATGATTTCTCCTTTGTCTACTTAATGTGTTCTGGATATTGGGCCCTCTTTTGACCTCATACATTAGGGTGTGTATGTTATACCATTATTTTCCATCTCTATCATTGGATACTTCTGTTGATATATATATATATATATATATATATATATATATATATATATATATATATATATATATATATATATATATTTATTTATTTATTTATTTATTTATTTATTTATTTCCACTGTAAAAGTGTGTATGTATGTGGTTCACCTTAAAGCTTCCCATGTAGAAATTTTTAAAATTTGAAAAAAATAGAATTTAGTTATTTTTCGAGTGGGGTGTATAGGCTATACCAAAATACCACATATAGGATCCCATTGCATAACCAACCTGTTGTAGTGGCTACAACCACCCTCCAAAATTTTTCCCATGCTTAGATTTTGGAGGCTAACTTTCTACTCATAGGAGCTTATCTTGCACTTCTATTAAGTTTTCATGATGTGATTGAGACTTATATTTTTATACGTGCTTGTGTTCACTTGTTTTGACACTTAGCCAAATTTTATAAGTCACAAGCTAACCTCCTGACTTGGTTCCACAACAGTTCTAGGCTTGCCTCCAGAAATTGCACAATCCTTGAGGGCAAGCAACCCCGATGATTGGAATTGTGCAGTACAAACTAGAAGTCAGCCTTGAGCCCGGAAATTGCACTGTCATGGAAGGCAACACAACATTGAGCCCATAAACTATGCAATCCCTCATTGAGCTCAGAAACTGTGCAATGCATTGAGCCGGAAATTTTTTCTAGTTCCCCAGAATTGTGCAATCTTTCCCAACAAAGTGCATGGAAAGTTTTTCCATAAATAAATAAATAAATAAAACCAAAAAAATAAAAAAAACAAAACAAAAAAACATCCCTAAAAAATAGGGATCCATTTTTAATAACCCGAACGAGGCACACTCACTATTTTTAGAAACTTTTCCCATGTGTCGCTTTTTCCTTGATTTTATGCATACCTATCATAAACCCTAACTTGCTCAAATTTATTTAATCAACACCTCTAGAGCACATTTTCACATTCTATGTTGGAGATATAGCATTCTCGAGGAGATCAAAGAACCTTCAGTGTGGTCCTCGTCACTTTTTTTAGATGAGTTTCGCTTTTATTGCTTTTGTCGCCTTTTTTGTTGCTTTTTTATCATTTTTCTTATTTCTCTTCATGCATGCTAGCATTTTAACATGGTTTATCTTCTAGAAGTGTTGTTTCAATTTTTTTTTCCTTTCATAAGTGTCGCATCGATTTCTTTGTTTTTGCATCAATGGTCATTGTTGCGAAGACTCTCCTCACCAATTTGATTTTCTTCCCGTTTATTTAGTTTCTGCACTTGATTCACATCGATTCATTCACACTTAGCCATATATGCACTCAATCCCTCACTATCACTCTAATCTGATCATTTTTAACACTGACCTTGGGAATATTTGCACTTTCCTAGGCCATTTTTGACATTTCCCAGTTGGGCACTGCGCAATCCTGAGGCTCAATCCCAGAGCTTGGCCTCTAGAACTGCGGAATGCATAGTATAGTATAGAAAAATTGTGCATTGTGTAGTTCCAGGGATTGACCTGTATCCCTGGCCACTGAGACTGTGCAATTCACAGTCTCCTCCCAGACCACTGCCCAGGTTGAACTTTGCATTGTGCAGTCTTAAACCACAAGCTTCATCCCTCAATGTCGGGACTACGTAGTGCAAAATTACCACAGGAAGCCAGTCCCTCGTGCCAATGAAAAATTCACAATCCTTCTCTCTAGTTTGCCAGTTTGATGCTTGATCATGCCTTGAAAGTATATTTGAAAAGACAGATGTTTGCTTTCCATGAGTGCCTTTTTTGTCCCACAGGTGCCACAGTTGTTGAGCGCCTCTCCTAACAGTCACTGATACCATGGAAACAAAGAGATCTTCTTCAAAAGAGACCAATGAAATCAGTAATGTGGAATAATTTGAGAAAATGCCAGTTAACTTGCCAGTATAGGAGGACACTCAGTTTTTTATAGAAGAGGAATCAACACTCACATGGCAGTGGGTTAAATATGCTCTTTCATAGGACTTTGAGGTAGATCTTGAAGATCAATAAGTATATCTCAGTATCCAACGGTCAGGGTTGTACAAGGTTGCATAAAAATATCCAACCTTACCATGTGCAAATGTCATTAGTTGGATTGGCTCACACATTGATGAGAAAATATGACACTAAGCAGTGCCAGCGGACATAAGATTGCTACCTTTCTAGAAGTAGATTATTAGTGTATGTATCATTTTCTCAAGCCAGTAAAACTCATGGACTCATTATTATATGCCACCCACAACTATGTGAGCACAAACGATATTGTTATAGGTTGGGTGAAGGAGCCATCAAATTTTCTATATACACCCACCCATTCGTACGAGAAAAATTCACTCAGGAAGGCCTACCAGCTCTTGGTCATATTAGCTTGTAGAATATATGGTCAGCCGAGCACAGAGACCTTTCCTGAAGGGTGGGATATTTTATTGAACAAGGTGGTGAACGAGGGGAATTCGTTCAACTGGTTATATTTTTTGGCTCATCAGTTGAGAGCCCATGTAGCACAAGCCCATGATTCCCCCAAGGGAGAACAAGAAAGTTTTTATATGTCTTCATACTTACTAGATGCAATCTATGCACAAAATTAATTTCCTGACATGAACTAAACATGGACCCCATGTGAAATTGTCGTGCATATTTATTGTAAGTTTCTTTCAGATTGGAGTTATAGAGGAGATATGGAACATCTAACTGATCACTTCATCATCTTGTTATACAAGCTTATCTTTGAGGAGGACCTGCGTTGCATGTCATGAGGAGCAATGGAGGAACTATTAGAGATTGCAGATTGGTTTGCCTTACTAGATGGCACACTTGTTAGAGTTTTCGACGGATAGAAGCCACCGCATCTTTTGCCAAGGTATGACACTGGAAAGCTTTTCATGCAAGAAGTATTATTTCATCTTGCCATAGGGTTTTCAACAGCACTACACAGGAAGAAGAAAGAACCATGGATCATGGCTTCCTTTGCATATCATATTATACAAGATTAGGATTATCAAGGTTGCAGATACCAAAGCGAAATCCATAGTAAAGTTTGAGCTTGTTACAAAATACTTCCATCTATATGATCTGAGGGGAATTTGCAAGGACCATTGTGCAAGAATCTACTACAACTCTGTGAGAGGGGAATTTAAGTGGCCAGAGGAGAAACCATGGAATAATTGCTATGACTCCTCCAAGCCACGCGATCTGATCATTATAGTTGGCACTTCACAGACCACTCTACAGGAAACAACAATTCCATAAGAAACAACAATAGAAGGCAGCAATCGGGTACAGGAAAATGGAAAGTGAAAGGTTGTTGATAGAAAATAGGAGGAACAAACATGGAATATGAAAGAAAATTTGATCCTTACATAATCATCTTTAGCAGCAGAAGCAAAGAGAAAGAAAAGGTTACAGAGAGAATAACAGAGGAAGAGAGAGAAGAAGAACTTGGAGGAATCAGAGTTGACATCATAGAAATCATAACAATAACTAAGTGAAGAACATGAGAAAAGGAGAAGAGAATAGGAGGAGAAGCAGAAGCAGGAAGAAGAAGGAAGAAAAGGTTCCATAGAAAAATAAACGACACCCATATAGGTTGAAGAGAAGGAATAGGACCAGCCAGCAATAGAGGGAGAGAGAGAACAAATGCAGTATCGGGATTTTTCTTAGCATATTAAATATTTGATTGAAGTTGCATAATTGGGGTTGGAACTGAAGCTGCAAGATGAAGATGTGGACCTAATGCCTAGCACACCACAGGTCAGCATTCATACTCCACCACCTCTTGCCATAGAGCTAGCCCCGAGCTACGAAGGGGACACAGTGCCTCTTGATGATGATATGGTAATGGATGTGTACAATCTGTCAATTGATGAATTCCAGAAGAGGATTGTACAAGCATGGAGAAAGATTTTTCCAGATGATCATGCATCACTTGCATTCGTTAGAGAGAGGGTGATAGTGGGAGACATCAGTAGGAATTCAAATTCCATTTTCGAAGCCAACTTGGCCTTCGCAGGTGGGCCGAGGTCTAACACTTAGTATTTGATGGTAGAGAATAAATAGTTGGTACAAAATCTATATTTTTCCTAGAAATAGATAGAAAAACTCCACACAACAACACATAATGCAGTTTCTGCACAAGTCTACTTGGAGGAAATGAGAGAAGTGATACTTGTTGAAGTATCAACACTTGGAGATACTATGCGGGACCTCTATGAGGAGCTCATGACCATACATAAGGCAGTTGTCCTCTTAAATGACTTGCAACAATAGAGCATAGAATTTGTTAATATCCTTAAGGATGTGCAAGCTTCCATCACCATCATGCACGAGTGGACAATACGATACAAGGGGTCATTGCTTATCTTGTTTAAGAAAATGAAGCCACAGGTAGAGCTAGAGAAATCAAGAGTTCACATGTTGATCCAGAAAAACAAGCAACTCACCTCTTTCATTGGAAATATCTAGGCCTCATGTCTATGGATATATAACATTTTGGATTTCATGGTGAGAACCCACAAGATCCCATCATTCGAGAAACTCACCGAGGTTAAACGCAAACGTCAAGTTAGGTAGGAGATATATCAATACGTGGAGTGGCTTAAATAGATAACCACCTAGAAGGACTTAGAGTTGAATGGATAGAACATGTAGAAATACATCGGTGGTTTGGTCTAGATCATAACAATGATGCGCATGCTTGAGAAATAATTTAAGACTAGTTCCAAATCATCATACCCATATTCTATGGAGGCTAGAGTTTGCTTCTAGCTAGGGATCATCACACAGTTTGGGGATGTCATCAAACAATACTGAGCTTGGCATCAATATGTGACCGAGAAGCAACAAGTAGAAGATGTCCAGCTAGATTTCACCCAAACTCAAGCATCGTAGCATTTTGTCTTGTTAGGTTGCCAAGTGTCCATATTGGAATGTGAATATTCATATTGTAATGTAATTAGTAATTTTGTAAAGAAGTTGAAGAGTCATGAATGGAATCCAAGGGTCACAAAGGGGCATGTGAAGAGTCACCCCACTTTATTATAAATATATCCTCATAACTCATGTAAGAGGCTTTCGGGAGCCAAGCTTTTGGCTAGGCTTAGGCTTAGGAAGATCTTGGGAGTTGTGTGAGAGCCTTAGCTTCTCCATAGCGTAGAGGGAGTATACTTCTTTGGACGAGCAGGTGTTTTTGACTTCATGTTCCACTAATGGGACAAGTGGTTTTTCAATGGTGTACGTATGATTTGAAATATCAATTTTAATAAAACTCAAAGTTGGCACGCTTTCATGCATATGTTGTGGATATATTAGGACTACTCTTGTTGTATTTGCAATATTTGTTATTTAACTTACACATATGTTTATGAACTACTTCATTTTCATTTCCAGTAAATATGTTGGATGTGTGTTGATGTATTAGTCTGTCACCTTAAATTTTGGACTATTCCACATGTTATTTTTTGTGATGTCATTTTTCTCATGTGTTCCTTCTAAGTTGTGTTCTATTACAAGCTTCCAAGGGGCGCACTTCCCTCTCATTTGTTTGAACCGTCATGCATCATTCTTGGCTCTCCACAGGGTCACACACTTGTTCCCACCAACTACACCATGCACAAATCTATGCATTTTGTGAATCGGGGTTTATCATTAATACCCCATTGTTGGTGCTCCTACTCCAAACTGTGCGAGGTATAGTTTGGAATTCATATCGGGGAGATCCCGTGAATGTTGGAAAGTCCAGTACCGTCAACACAAACCAACCAATTTCAGTGGCGTAAATACATAGTGGGTTTCTCTCATATGCATCCTAGTACTTGGAATCCATACTCTACCAAATTTTCTCCATATTAGGTCTACTTATTATGTGATTTTAAGCAATCTATTTTCTTTAGGAAACCCTAGTTTCCTTGCTTTGATGCTAATCACTCTTATCTCGCATCAATTTGTTACTATTGGAGAGAAATTATTTAGTGGCACGAGTAGGAACGATATGGAAGAGGTTCCATTGGTGTTAGTAGCTAGCACCAGGTTTTATAATAATACTTCTCTATTGCTACTTTTCAATAAAGAGACATGTACTTTGTTCTTATTTTCGTCATTTATATTCCATGAATGTGAATGTATAATGGATAAAATTATGGACTAACTTGATTTACAGGTTTATGTTCTTTGAATTTTGTGATCCACTCTTGATTTATTATCTATCTTTTAGATTTTCAACCTTGAAAGAAGAATCTAGGTTTTGGACTATTGAAAAATCATTGTGCTTATGAATTATGATTGATTTCTCTATCATGATATTTACTTGTGAATTTGTTGGATTATTTATTAAACTTATATTATCTTATTTTCATCAAGAAAACACCAAAAAGAAAAAGTATGAAGATAAAAAAGAAAAAGAAACAAAATATATAGGCTCCAAGGAATGGAAAAACCCCACAAAGGGGAAAACCCAATAAATATCTTCTTCTTATATAATCATATCAAAATGAGAAATACATGACCCAAGAATCCAACCTTCAAGAAGCCCAATCAAGCCCTCTAAATTCATGTTATATCACTTTCATTGTCTCGGATTATCTTCCATAGGAAACCATCATTGTCTCAGGATATAATACAGGAAACTTGCATTACATTACAGACATTTCACTTCAGGAAACTCACATTCCTTCACAAGAGAGAAGCTACTAGATTTTCATCCATTTCTACCTCATAAATTATCACATAGGAGAACTGGATTACTTGCCATTTGGTGGAGCATGCATGCTAGTACATAGTCATTCTCATATGCTAAAAGACACATCCTTTCAGTGAACAGACTCAAAATCTAGGAGGGTTGACTGACTTCTTGAGGTGAATTTACCCAAATTACTTTTTCAAAAAATCTTTTTCTTTTTCCTTTCCAAGAATTCCAAAGAGGAATTTGACTCTTTGACTCAATAAATCCTAGAAGCAAGAAGAACACTATTAACTAATAATAATAATAATAATATTATTTTTCTTATTTTTCTTCTTTTTTACTTTCCCATAAAATACATAATGATACAAATACAATTATAATTATGAAAACTGAACCTAGTTACATTTTATAACACTCCCTCTTAACTCGGGAGGTATTCATAATTCCACAACTAGTACAAGGATACTATCAAATTGAAATTTCCTCATAAGAAGAGTTGAATTGATAAGCCATATTCAAGCATCAACATCATAACTAACATTGTCAAATTTCAATATAGCAAGGCCTTGACTAACAAGCTCTGACTCTCTACTGGATTAGAGAGCAATGTTGGGAGTCATAGATATGGAAAGCACAACAACCACCTCTCAAGGAGCATACCCCATTCGTATGTTCACCAGTTATGTCCTTCCAGGACTATTCTTATCTTGGTTTCCCAATCCTCAAAGAATATTGGTCCTCTTGGACTACTCTTATCTTGGACACCTTGTCAGATCCTCAAAGAGTATTGTTCCACATGACTACTTCCTATCTTTGATTCCTAATCCTCAAGGAGTATCGGTCCCATATGGTTATCCAATCTTCCATTCTCCATACCCATTACTTGACTAGAATTATGACTATTAGTCCTAGTACAGTGCTTGACACAAGGGAAATACGATGTCCCACATCAATCCCTTTCAATCGGGGAGGCAATCCTTTCTCCCTCTCAAACATGGAGTAGATCCTTACTCCGTTTCAACTAGGGAGAAAAAATCACAAGCCTTAGCTTATATCATACTTCATTAATACATCAACTACATCTTCTTATGTGGAGATATAGTCGTAGCTGCATGGCTCCTTTCTCACATTACATCATACCTCAGCTTCGATCTTTCTAGATATCAAACATTTTATGGAGCAAAAATCTTTCACACTCTATCTTCATGACAAGGTTTCTTGGCTCCTTAAAAACATCATATCATATCAAAATTCAAGATTCCTAGATATTTGACAATATTCACGCAATTTTGTCATCAATTAGTTTATTTACCATCTTCAAGGAGCCAAAATTCCTTAAAGCTTCTAGCACATGTCTTCCATCCTTTCATAACAATATTCGGTCCCCATGCTCTTCCAAGCCATCATTAGTACCATCCATCCAAATCGAATCAAATAGGAGCTACTATAATATCATCAAAAAATGTCTCTCTTTCCAACCTATTCACATAATTTAACAATAATTCCTTTCAGGAAGCCAAATAATATCCCACCATTATCAAAGTTGCCAATCACAATATCTTTTAGAAAAGATGTGTGATTCTTCAAAATCTTGTTGCATGCTCCCTCTAAGGTTAACATTTTGTTGACGGTGTTGTATACTGCCAATATACAAGGGGTCTCCCCAATGTGAAATCCCAATTAGACCTCACACCATTTGGAGTAGGATCCCCATCCGAAGTATCGACTCAACCACCATAGCACAAAGGTTCAGCTTTGTTTCAACAAATAACATAAGAGATTATATACATAAACCTTGAACAACCAAGTAGGATGACATTGTGAAACACCAATTTCAATGTGTAAAAGGAGACCTTCACAAGCAAGAGATGAGAGTGAGTCTCTAGAAGAAAGTAATAGTACTAACCTAAGATAAACACATGGGAGCATGAAAATATTCTTTAGAAAAATATTTCACATAATAATCATTAAATCCAATTCAACACACATTCAATAAGATGAGTACAAAATATACTAAAATAGTTCAATTTCTCCAATACATATGAACAAAATATATATCGTGAACATCCTAAGAATATTCCTAAAACATTTGTGATACATGTGTGAAAATGTGTTGGCTCATTGAGATTCAATATTAGGTGAAATATCCAAGTACATGGTTACAAAGGTCAGACACTAGATCTAGTAGTGGAACATTGAGTCGCTTCTTGCTTCTCCAAAGAAAAAATTTCTCTCATATGCCAAGTAGAGAAGCCAAGACTAGCTCTCCAAAGATTATGCCTCCAAAAATCCCCTTGCTTGAGTTATGAGGTTGTTTTTATAACAAGAGGAATGACCTTTAATCTCCTCTTGCCTCTTGATTTACCCTCAGGACACTTGGACCTCTAATATGTACTTTGGATTTTGAAACAACTCTTGAAATTCTAAATGAATTTTGGACTTCTCTAAATGACCTTTTCAATTCTCTTATATGACTATGTGACTCTTCATGTTCCACATGTGACTCTTGGACTTCCACACATTACATTTTTTCCTTTTCCTTGAAAATGCATCATTACATTTCACATGATTAGGTGGCATGACATATGGATATATATTGACCATTATGATGAAACTTGTACAAGTTACAACTTGACAATGATGACATGGGCTTCCTGATGAGGTGGTAATTCCAAGTTGTCTCCCTTGTTGCTTCATATTAAATTCATGATGGTAAATCTAATATATGCTTCATATTCATGAAAGATCCATGTTGTTGCTTATCTTCAACCTCAAAGGGGTCTTGAATGCATATTGGAAACCTCTGAGTCATCACGCAATTTCTCCTTTTTATCTTGGTCCGTAATCTTCTTCATCTCTCAGTGATAACTCTCTTTGGTGCTTCTTCTCCGCATGAGTTTATTTATACTTTCTCCTTGATATATTATTTAAGAATCACCTTTTCACATTAATAAGTTACTCTTGCTAATGAAAATCATTCATGATAAGGAAAAATCAGTCCTGAAATCATATACTCTATCACTACCTAGCTTATGGAATGAACTACTTATGACATGCCTATGAAATTGTTGGAAGGAGGCTTTATTAGGAGGGCCCAGTAAAACTCAACACTGGCTTAGGAAGGATCCAATGTTCATTGTTACTACAATATCCACTATGAAGACGAGCTTTCCTTGGTCCAGCATAGTGAGGAAGCTAATGGTGGAAGGTAGGGATATTGTTGCTTCACATTGTGTCGTGCACCAAGAAGGAAATAGAGGAAGACTTGGAAAGCGTAGTTTGACTGGTCAAGGGATAAGAGGAGGAATCCTTCAATCTTCCTACTATTCCATGTGTTGAAGATGAAGGGTCTAATCAAGTTTCAAGGCAGTGGATAAGGGGAATAGGGAAGGATAAAGGCTTCAGGCTTCAAATTGTGCTATGCATTAAAGAAGAAAGAAGGAGTCCCGAAGGAAAGCACAGTTTGACAAGTCAAAGGCTCATTGTCTCTTTATATTTCACCATGTGATGAGGAAGACCTGTCAAGGAAGATACTTGAGTGCAATGAGCATTGAGAAGAGGGAAGTAGAACGCTTGACGCTTCATACAAGATTATTCGCTGGGAGAAATGGGAGGCTTGAAAGATAGCGCATTTTTCCTCAACAAGGGGTCATTGTTGGTTTGAAATGTGATTTTCCTTCTATTTTAATGAATTTTGACCCAACAGTGAGGGATTGTTCATCTGGAATGCACTTTTCACTAAGGGAAGCCATAGGAAGGAAGCCATTTTGCCTAGGAAGGTTTTCATTGCACTAAGAGATAGGAGGGTCTTTGCATAGGATGTTTTGACTCCACAAGAGCAAGTAAGAGGTCCATGTTGTTAACTAGGATTTCTCTATGTTCCATGCAAGACAAAGGTGATCAAAACTTAGTGTAGTGATTCAATAGGAATAATAAGGTTTAGGTGGTTTCCCTTGCAAGGTTCATAATGTGCAGTAAATTGAGATGATATTGAGGAGGAATTAGTTCACAAGTCTTGGTGAGTGATATTGAATCAATGAGGTTCATAAATAGGTTGAGCTCATCTCTTGATAAGAGGGTCCATTCCTTCACAAATTGCACTAAGCAAGAGGACCAAGAAGGGCTTCAAAATGGCTAAGTGTGGGACCAGTAGAATAAGAGAGGGAAATTCATCTGAACATGACTCAAACATGAATCACACACATAAAAACCATCAATAGACAAGACAATAACACTTGAAACGACAAAAAAGTGAAACTCATTTCTATGTGCGATAGTTGAAATGATACACTAACACACTTAGATCATAAGTTATGAAAAAAGTGTCGATTGTGACCAAACGGTGTACTAAGTTGTAGGAATGTGTCTAGCTTCTATTATAATGATATGTAAGACCATCTAACGTAGAAGAGTGAGCTATAACTAAATTTGGTGATACGCAAAGGTGCAACACATGTAGAAGTGAAAACAGCAAAAGCGGCACCCGTAATAGGAGGAAAACATGAAGACATCACTTTCAAAATGAAAACGACCTTGAAAGTGACACATGACAGAGCATAGATAACATGAAAATGACAGTTATTAAAGTGAAAGCCAGCAAAAGCAATAACCATGAGCATAAACGTCAAAATTGTGAAAGCGACAGTGTGCAAAAGTGAGAGTTGAGAAAATTCACTGAAATATAGACTCAAATACAACCATAGTGAGGGAAAATGGCAATGAAAGTGCACGCTAACTATCAAAATTATTTTAACACCACATAGGCACTTCCTTGATGGACACTTTTATGCTTGTTTAATCTTGCATAAAGAAACTGCACTCATGAGTTCAACCATGATTGCGCATGTGCGAGCAAGTGACTTGGACAAGATATACATGAGAAGAAGACTTAAAAATATTGCAAAAAATAAATCAACCATAAAGGGCTTATGGAATGATAGATCGTAAAATCCTCAGTAGGCTCCAAAATTCAAATTTAGGAAACATTTTGGAGGGTTTTGATCACAGTGTCAACACTTGGTGACACACTGGTACAATTATACCTTCTCTACTCAGCTTTTACCTTTATGTGCAAGGTCTCAGTCTATCAAGAATTATTTATTTGGCATACATATTACCCTAGTTTTTCTACTTATTTGTTTAAAGATAAAGTCTTCTCTATTATTTTCTCAACTTGGAACACATCAATATAAGACTAGTCATGCCTCAAATGTTTCGATAGTGGAGAAGGATAGTAAGTATACCAAGCTCTTAAGCACATTCCTCAGTGTTTCTCCATTTTCAGTGAGAGTGAATAGTACCTTGGTGGAGTCACCTCAAGGAAACACAAACATCACTTCACTGCCAGCAAGCCTAGAAAACACCACGATGAATTTCTTGCTTCATCTCTCTATGTAGGAAGCCTTTCTCTTCTTTACCCTTTATTTTATTTTCTTAAAGACACACTTGAAGGATTTATTGAAAATTTGTAACACGGGTGGAAAAGGGATCCTAACTTATTGAGAGAAGGATAGGTTGTTCATTGTTTAAGTGATTTAAAAGATACATGCTCGTTATAATTGTGTACTCCTTTCCCTTCTCTACTAGGTTGATTCGATATGTTGAACGTCATTCAATACAAGGCTAAGTCAGAATGAAGGTCCTAATAAATATACTTCTTAGATTGAACAAAGGATTTTTGTCTAGAACGAATCATATTTTCCAATTAGGCATCATTTACTTTAAATATATATAAACCTATGATAGAGAAGAGGATAAGAGATAAGCCAAGCGTTGTCCATCATCACAATTTCCCTTTTCAAGTTTTACCACATTCTCTTTTGAGCCAAAAAGGAAATCTTTCATGCTGCAAAGTCTTATTAACCAAACAAGAAAGAAAATACCTAACAAAACAAAAGAAGAGACAAGAGACAAATAAAATGGATACTGAACCCAAAAGAATCATGTAAGATAGAGATGCAGAAAAAAATAGATGCAATCACTAAACAAAGAGTAGGAGAAAGGGTGGATGCAATGCAAATGAAATTAGATGTAACTAAGCCTAGTCCTAGCCTAACCAGCTAGAAGGTCAGAGCTAATAAGTGACTATATTTCCCATTTAGCCAGCGTGACTGATCTCGACTTGTAATCACAAAGATAAGAGAAATTAAAACCAATATATAATAATGTGCAACAGAAAATATAAAAGTTTGAATAGCTTGCAAAAAACATAGAAGGTCTTGTCTACATGCATAAATATGTGTCATAACAACTATCTCGAACCAATTTACCACCTTATATTTTCGATAATAACAGAAATCATAGAAACCTCTACAACTCGTGGTGAAAGTACCTGCATCTATGATGTTCCTCTTAGAAAGAAAGATAGAAATTTGTTATTAGCATAAGGGATTTCTAGGTAAGATTCTTCTAACTTATTATAGATTGGATCATGAAATTCGAAAATTTCCTCTTTAAAACCCTAAAGTCCTTGAAAATATAATTTCACAATTAATGACGTGGAATCAGGACAAGAATCGGATGAGAAAATGAATCTAATCATATTGAAAATTCTTGTCAAGATATTGAGGACCTAACATAACCATCAACGAAGGTTGAAGTGCCTCGACTTCTTGACAATCATCCAAGTCATGAGATGATAAACCATAAACATCAATTGTTATAAAACAACTATCATCAAATACACTAGTGGGAAAATACTAATTGAATGACAATTTTTGTCATCAGATGGACTAATTAAGGTATAATATTCTCGGTTAATAGAGAAAAAAGATAAATAAGTTTGAGCAGATTTACAACCATTTGAATGAATAATAATCTTCCTCAAAAGGTGAATGTGAAAAGCCATCTACTTGTGACTTCCTACAAACTAGATTGGTATCATAATCATTACAAAGGAATGCTAATATGGAAAACGCACTAACCTAGTCGAGATGTAGTGGATGAAAAGGAGGAACTTGATTTAGAAAATAACACAAGCATTCATTAACACTCAAGAGGATACCTGGTGCCAAAATGAAATGATTACCATCATAATATTCACAATAGAGATTAGGATTTTATTACTTTCAAAAGTATCTAATAGGTATGAATCCTTTGGTGAATGATAATCTTTAGAATGATTAGCTTCACAGATTCGTTCATCCATGAAAGGTATACATTCCATAACTGAGTTTGATAAAAGAGATTTGCATGAGCAATGATTTATTGAATAGAATGATCAATCCAACTGGAAACAAAATCTTTAAATCTTGGAAATTTATATCCGTCGAATACCACACAAATTTCAAGAAGGAATTTACATCCATTGAAACCATGCAAAGGAAATAATTTTGTGATAAGATCTAAATATGATTTGGTTCAAGGCCCTTACCAGATTCACGAGGTTCTCACATAACCGTTAATGGGAGTTTAAGTTCCTCAACTTCCTGGTCAGTCCTGAAACTTTCAATAATTGTAGAATTGAGTTTTTAAGATTGAATTATATCATGCATGGTGTGTTAACTTCTACTACCAATGGTTTCAATAATACCATTGCTATATATATGGTAGCCATTTACAACACTAATTTGATTGGATTCTAAAACACTAGAAAACAAATTACTGAGCTTATAATGTTGTTCTAATTGAACATGTAAGGATGGATGGATCAGATCAATCTCATGAATAACTTGGATAAAAGGATTTTCTTCATGCAAGACTGGAAATGATAAGGAATGGAAAGGATACTTGATAATTTGATTAATCACTTCTTCCTCATGGATGACCTCACTGCCTTATGACAATTCATATTTATTCTTATCGGGTGGGAGATCTTAGGAGCAAGACATATAAGCAATAGGACACAAGGAACAAGGATTTGAAGAAGCAGCTTCCATGATAAAATCTTCTTGGACTGAGTCAAATTTGAGTTCTAAATCTTCCAAAACAAAATCTTCTTGAGAACCGGAAAGAAAAAATGGTTAACTTGGGAAATCATCATCACATACATCAATAGAATCAGAATCATTAGAATAATGATGGTTACAATATATTTCGTATATATTAAGCAAATTAACTTCATTTGATTCATCACCGAGATTATTAGATTCAAAATTAGCCAAGAATGGAAGAACATAATATTGTCACAAAGGATTTTGGAAAAGTGAAGAAATATCATAAGGATCATCACCTTCCCTCTCCTCTACTTGTGAAGAATGAATACCTTGCACCTGATCATTTTTTGGATTTGAAAGAGTTTGATCAAGAAATTCAAGGGGCACATGATCATGAGAAAGAAATGATAGAGTATGTCAAGAATCCAAATAAAATTCAAGAGTAGAGTTATCAATGTTAATAGCATATTGAGGAATGGAAGGACTTGTTTTCACCCTACATTCAAATTTTTCTTAGATGTGAAGTCAGATGAATGGATCAACAATCCGATTTATAGATTTCCCAATGCCAACATCAAAAGGAGGAGGAGAAGGAACAAATGGAACTGTAGGTTCCTCCTATGAAATTAGAGGTGTCTCATGAACTTTAAAAGTTGGGAGAGAAGAAACATTAGGGCGTTGAGACCCACCATGTAAAGAGATTTGAACCAGACATTTAAAATTCTGTTTAAGTAAGTCCCAATCTGTATCTTCTTCAGGAAACTCATAACAAAGTGAAGGAATCTATTAGCAAAATTATCAATTGATTCGTTAGGCTCGTTTCTAAGTTGATTGATTATTTTAAAAACATCTCAATAATCATACCTATCAAAGGCTTAATGAAGCTCCTTAAGGAATTAATAAAAATAATGGATAGAGAAAAATGGTAAGTTATGAAGCCATCGATTAACACGACCTTCAAGAGTGAGGAAGAATAACACACAAGAAATATCTTCATCATCAATTTCATAAAATTCGCAAAACTTGAGTAAATTGGAAATGTGCTCGGCTATAGATGTTCAATCCTCACCATCAAACTTTAATTTATACAAGTCATAAAGAGGCTCATTGGGGATTAAAAATTTACCTTTGGATCCATTACAAAGACACACTGGGAGTATGATTTGAGGATGAGCCATTAAAAATAAGAGATTGAAAACAGACTCAATGGGAACAACTTTCCATTTGGCCCTCCTTCCAGCACCAGGATGTTGATAGTATTGGATATCTCCAACATACAAGGGGTATCCCCGATGTGAAGACCCAATTAGATCTCACACCTTTTGGATTCGGATCCCCACTTGGAGTATAGGCCTGATCACCATAACACGGTTTCACCTTGGTTTCAATAGATAACATAAGATATTATGTACATAAACCTTGAATAAGCAAGTAAGTTGACATTGTGAAACACCTATTTCAATGTGAAAAAGGATACCTTCACGAGTAAGAGAGGAGAGTGAGCCTCTAGAAGGAAGTAATAGTAACAACCTAAGATAGACAAATGAGAGCATGAAAATATTCGTTAGAAAAATAGTTCACATAACTATCATTCAAGCGAATACAACGCACATTCAACAAGATGAGTACCAAAGCTATTGAAATATTTCAATTTCTCTATTACATATGAGCACAACATATACCGCAATCATCCCAATAATAGTCCTAAAACATTTGTGATACATGCATGAAAATGTGTTGGCTCATTGAGATTCAATATTAGGTGAAATATCCAAGTACACAGTTATAAAGATGAGTCACGAGCTCCAGTAGTGGAATATTGAGTCACTTCTTTCTTCTCTAAAAAATATTTTTCTCTCCTATGCCAAGTAGAGAAGCCAAGACTATCTCTCCAAAGCTTAAGCCTCCAAAAATCTTCTTGCTTGAGTTATGAGGTTTCTTTTATAACAAGAGGAATGACCTTTCATCTCCTCTGGAATCTTGAATTACCCACATGAATATTGGACTTCTAATATGTCCTTTCTACTTCTAAACAACTATTAAACTTCTAAATGACTTTTGGACTTCTTGAAATGACCTTTGGAATTCTCGTATATGACTATGTGACTGTTCATGTTCCAAATATGACTCATGGACTTCCACACATTACATTTTGTCCTTTCCTTGAAAAGACATCATTACATTCCACATGATAATGTGGCATGACACATGGATATATATTGACCATTATGATGACACTTGTACAAGTTACAACTTGAAAATGGTGACATGGGCTTCACGATTATGTGGCAACGCCAAGTTGACTCCCTTGCTACTTCATCTTGCATTCTTGATGGTAAATCTGATCTATGATTTATCTTCATGAAATATCCAATTTGTTTCTTATATTAACCCTACAAAGGGTCTTGGATAAATATTGGAGTCCTATGAGTCATCATGCAATGTCTTCTTTACGTCTTGTTCCATAATCTTCTTCATGTCTTCGTGATAACTCTCTTTGGTGCTTCTTCTCCGTGGGTGTTTCTTCATACTTTATCCTTTCTATATGCTTTTAACATCACCTTGTCATGTTAATAAGGTACTCCTGTTAATGAAAAAAATGCATAAAAAGGAAAAATCATTCCTCAAACCATCTATTCTATCACTACATAGTTTATGGAATGAACTTCTTATGACATGCCTGTGAAGTGTTGGAAGAAGGAGGCTTGAATAGGAGGGGGTATTCAAACTAAAAAATGGCTTATGAAGGCTCCAATATTCATTATTACTACACAATGCACTTTAAAGAGGAGCTATCCTTGGTCCAACGCAGTGGGGAAGCCGAAGGAGGAAGGTGGGGATCTTGTTGCTTCATACTACACCTTGCGCCAAGAAGGAAACAAAGGAATACTTGGAAATCATAGTTTGAATGGTCAAGGGATGAGAGGATTCCCCCTTCATCCTTCCTACTTATCTATGCACTAAGTAAAAATGGTCTAAGAAAGTTTCATTGCAAGCGGGAAGGGGAAGAGGGAAGGATGAAGGCTTCAAGCTTCAGACTGCGCTATACACTGAAGAAGAAAGAGGGATCCCTTAAGGAAAGTGGAGTTCTATTGGTTAAAGGCTAAGTATATATTTATATTAGGCCGTGCACTAAGGAAGACTTGTCAAGTAAGAGACTTGTGCACAAAGTGCATTAGGAAGAGGGCAGGATAAGGATTTAGGCTTTAGACTGCTCTATGCACTAGGAGGAAAGGAAGGCTTGAAAGAAAACACATTTTTCCTCAACAAGGGTTCACTATTTGTTTGAAATGTGATATTCCTTCTAGGCTAGCATATTTTTACCCAATAGTGAGGCCTTGGTCATCTGGAATGCACTTTTCACTAAGGGAATCCATAGGAAGGAAACCATTGCCTAAGAAGGTTTTCACAACACTAGGAGGATAGGAGGGTATTTTCATTGCATGTTTTTCCTCTACAAGAGGATTAAAGAGGTCCATGTTGTTATCTAGGAGTACTCTATGTGCCATGGAAGACACGAGTGATCAAAACTCAGTGTAGTGAGTCAGTAAGAAAAAAAAAGAGTTAGGTGGCTTTCCTTCGAAGGTTCATAATGTGTCGTAACTTGAGATGATCTTGAGGAGGACTTATTTCACAATTATTGGTGAGTGAGGATACATTAATGAGTCTCATAAATAGTCTAATCTAATCTCTTGATAATAGAGTTCATAACTTCACAACTTGCACTGGGCAGGAGGACCAAGAAGGGCTCAAAAAGGGTTAAGTGTAGGACCAGTAGAGTAAGAGAGGGAAATGCATCCGAACATGACTCAAACTTGAATCACACACATGAAAAACATCAATATAAGCTACATGGATACACAGTATAATCACACCTCGAAACAACAACAAAGCTACTCTAATTTCTAAGGGTGACAATTGAAACGACACATTACAACACTTAGAACACAAGTTACGACATGCTGAAATTTGGTTACCAGAGGACAAGTGGTTCCCTAAGGCTTTTATCTTTCGTCTAGGGAAAAGTGTCCAAAATAATTTAATTTTTCTCCTAAAGTGACTTTATAAAGTTATAAAGTCAAATCTAATTTAAAAGTGACTTTAAGTGATAAAGTTACTAAATGCTAATTTTAAAGTGACTTTAATAAAGTCAATGTGAAATTAGAAAGGGAAAAGTGACTTTGGAAATAAATGACTAAGTGGGTATTTATTAAAGTGGGGTGAATTAAAAAATAGAAAGTGAGATTTAAATGAGCATTTAATCTCAGCCCTAGATCTAAAGCTATCTCAGCCATTAGATTTAGGGATTCCCCAAAAGTCACTTAAGGTTAGGTTAAAGGAGAAAAATGAGGGAAAAGGTCATTCATTCTTTCATGAGCAGATTGAGAGAAGGAGAAGGAGAGAGCTGGAGAATTTATAAGCTTGAGAAGGTGAAGGAGAGGAAGAGTTCAACAGTCCGTATAGCAGCAAGAGGCTGCACATTTTTCGAGGCAGCAAGAGCCTGCACAATTTTCGAGGCAGCAAGTCCATACATCAGCACATTTTTCGAGGCAGCAGTCCGTACAACAGCTTGAGGAATGATTTTCAAGGAGAGGGATAGCGCAGAAATCGAGGTGAAGGTATAGCCAGCTAAAGGCATGGATTCCAATGTGGCTGGGCACAGTTTTTGAGGCAGCTAGCATGGATTTTGAGGAGGCAGATTTGTTGTACTTTTCCGTAAAGTCTGTACAGCCATACAGCTAAGTATTGGGCACAATTTCCAAGACTGTTAAATGTTGTAATAAATTTATGTTTTGAACTTTTTGTTGTTTTGGCACGTTTTCCAAGGCAGAGGCAAGCACGAAAAACAAGATAAGTCTGTACTTTTTTTCCTGGAATTTTTCCTGTGAATTTCACTTCTCTATAAAAGAAATATTCAGAAAATAGGGAGAAGCTTTCAAACTGGTTTTCCCCAAGAGTTGTAGGGGGTTTTTCCAGGGTCAAGTTGACCAAAAATCAACGTGTCTATTTTATGTGTGTGGCTGATTTATTTTTCTGAGTGTTTTATTTATGCAGTTCACTGTAAAATTTCCAAAATTTGTGCTTTCAGAAAATCTTTATTTTTCCATCTTTTTGAATGTATGGCTATGGGAATGGGCATTTAACTTTATGGGAGAAATAAGGAGAAACTGAAAACCGGGGTTGGGTTATAAAATTTCTACACGACATAAGTGACAATTGTGACCAAGCATTGTGCTAAGTTGTAGGAATGTATCTCGCACATATTGTAATAATATGTAAGGCCATATAATGCAGAAGAGTGTGCCAAAACTAGCTTTGGTCATACGCAAAGTTGTGACGCATGCAGGAGTGAAAACAACAAAATAGACACCCACAACATGAAGAAAAAATAAAGACGACACTTCGAAAATGTGAATGACCTTAAAAGAAACACATTCCATAGAGAGGATAACATTAAAATGACAATTATTAATGTGAAAATGAGCAAAAGCAAAAGTCATGAACGTAAAAGTGACACTTGTGAAATCGACGGTGTGCAAAAGTAACAGTTCAGAAAACTCACTAAAACATAGGCGCAAATGCAACCAAAGCAAGGGAAATTTTCAACGAAAGAGAACAATGATTGTCGACATGATTTGAACATCACATAGGCATTGTCGTGATGGAAATTTCTATGCTTTTTTAAGCTTGCATAAAGAAATTCCATTCGTGATTTCAACCAAGATTGTGCATGTGTGAGCAACTCACTTTGACAAGTAGAACCTGAGAAGAAGACTTAAACATATCGCAAAACATCAATCAACCATGAAGGGATTATGGAATGATAGATCATAAGATCCTTAGTAGGCTCCAAAAGTCAAGTGTGGGAAAAAAATTGGAGGATGTTGATCACAACATCAACACATTCCTTTACATGATCTATCTTCATACTATAACAAAGTTTTGCTACATGCTATCCATCTTTCAATCAACAATCAATGTGTTCTAGGAAGGAACCGATCAACAAACTTCAATATTATATCCAACAATGTCTTTATAGCTTCCTATTTTCATTTTAGGTAAGTGATATTCTTGTCATATAATTGACTTCCTTTATTCAACCTTCAAACTATTATCTTCTTCCTCATGCTTTTCCACCCTCTTCCACTTCTTTCTTTTTCTTGTCAAGATTTCGAAAGAAATTATCTTGATCTGAAACCTTTGTTAGAAGAATAAAAAGGACAAGGCATAGTGACAAAAAAAATAGGAGATATAGAGAACTTATATTTTGAGAAGGATTAGCTTGCTCTTAATCTTGGACATGTTCACCAACCTTGTCTCCTTAACATTATCATGTCATTCTTGTCAAACTCAAGAGCTAGGTTCTTTTTACAGTAGAAAAAATTAGGGTTTCTATTTCTAGGGTTTTATAATTAAAATATTAGATAGGTTTTATGAACCTTAGATCCTCCATTGTCATTATGACTTCTAAGACTTCTACAAGTATATCGCAAAAACCCCTAATGATAAGGAACTCCTTAGTCAACAGCCTCTATTATATACATATATGTAGACCCCTTTTTCTATTTTAAGTGATAATTACCATGGTCTATTAAACAACATGAATATATATAGAAATTATGCATACCTTTACCACGTTACCTGATCTCCATTTTTTCCTTTGCTTCAAGGGATCATGTCTTTACTAACTCTGATCATGATGTTGTAGCTAGATCCTCATATGGTCTTTTAAAAGTTTGAAGAATGAACTCAAATACTTGTCTTATAAACACAGATTTTTTCTTCATTTTAATTTTTAGTGTCAAATGGATCAACTTCATTGTGAAATCCATCGTGTAGAAGCAAAATATCAAGGTGTAATCAAAATTTTTGCAAAGTGTTACTTCTATAATTACTCCTATATCATTTCAATTTTCACAGTCATACAACTGCCATAGTTCTTTGTCTCACTTTAATGTAGGTTAAGATCTTGTTATCATATAGATTACTCTCTTGTTTTCATAATATAGTAAAGTCACAATCATCATGAAGAAAGGTCATTTTTATAATTATTGATATGTCAAGATCCACTGCCATATTTAGAGTCGACACCATTTGACAAAATACTTGAATCTATTCTACAAATTGTGAAAATTGATTACAATCGCACAATCACATGAATAAAAAAGATAAATAATTTCAATCGCACAACACAAAGATATATCTAGGGTGTTATCGCTAAGTTGAAGCTGATGGGTTGCTTTAACAGTTAACCTAGAGTAACTATTTCAAACCTACTTTTAGCTGGAACTTAGCATTTCCAACCTGAGAGGGCTCTCTCAAGGATGAAGATGATATTAAGTAAATAAATATCAACAAATGGCTAACTCTGAAAATGGCTTTAAATGTATTTTTGTGCAGGTGAAATATGCAAAGAAATAAATACCATTGGGCATATGGAGTCAATGTGAAAACTCGGTGACATATGAAACTTCTCTCATGGAAGCTGAGCCATGTATATTCCAATAAAACATAACATTTACATCATATTAGGTGCATAAAGGAAGTTGGAGCACACTGACCATGAATTCCAAGTAATCACACAACTAGAATATTGAAGATAGAGTAATAGAACATATAAGGCAAATACATATAAGAATACCAATGAATCTCAGGTAAGAAAAGAAGTTTGTTGCCATTGTATATTACTGATAAAAAAATAAAAATTTACAATAGTAGTCTGCAATATAACATCCACCAACCCTTTATAACTCTAAAACTCTCTCATTTATAGGGTGATTTTCCACCTTGCCAGCTTCAAATTCCCACCTCATAGACCTGTTTCAAACAGGATTACATCACTTGGAGACTTCCTAGGGATATTTTTGTTTTGCATAATTTGAATATAAAAAGGACTCTTCTTTCATTAAATAACTCGACAAATTCATTTAATAACCCTTATCAACTGCAACCAACTAATTTTTTGAGTGTACTAGAGTGCTGATGTGTCATTATTCCATGTGGATGCTAAGTTGGACCTCTTCCAAGTCGAATTTTACAATTTTTTCATAAATCTGGTTAGTGAAAATTCTCAAAAATAGGCCTCAAAGATGAGTGCATCATTTCCAAACCTTGATGGATTTGAAGAAAATGAGAGAGGTTTTTGTAGAAGGGCTTGTGCTGAAGAAAACTGTCCTTCATATTTCCAAAATGATTTTTCATTTGGTCACATATGGAAGTTGAATTTGACCGCTAAAAGAGTCATGTACAAGAAATTTCAAGAGAGTTCGTAGCGTTTTCATTTCACCCCCTTTTGCATAACCGTTGACATTTTTAACTGTTGGAGGGTCTTCCTTGGGTCTAATAAGCTAAATACATGCCCCTAGAACCCTCTGCCATGTATTTTTTGAAGGATTTTTAACTTAAGGAAACCTAGAGCGATTTCGTAGCGAAAACTCAGCTTCAAGCCTGGAGTTCGCTACAAACTAGCCTAGTTTGACAGATTTTTTGTAATTTTTCCTTTTCTCACCTCAAAAACACTAGTAAAGCTTGTAAATGATTGGTATGATAGTATTATACATAATATGGTCCAAGCATGTGTTTCCTTACCATATTTCAAAATCATCATATTACATGATCACTTTAAGAATCTTTTTCTTCAATTCCGCTTGTAGCATCTCCATCGAACCAAACTAACATGTTGAGGTGTTAGCCAACTAATACACTGGAATTAAGGCCTTGTAAACCTGAATTGAGATTTTGAGCTATCCAATGGTGAGGTGGAAAAAGTGATGGGATGTTATGCTTGATGATGTGTCCAACATGATGAGCTTGCAGCCCAATCATCTTCTATGATGAGTGTTCTCACTAACCAAAGTCTCCATTGATACACTTTAACCATTCCAGATGATTGATGTGTTTCAAAAATATATTTAAGATATTTTTTATTTTTTCTTATGACATGGCATAGGAACACTTTAAACCTTTAGGACTATAGACAAATTCATGAAATTTATCTATTCTCATGAATTTATTTGATAAACACACTAGACCTAATGCAAAATGACCTCCCTAACCAACCTAATTGTTATTGATGATAATAGTGGCTCCACTTGGGATGATGTGCCCCTGAGGTACAACAAAGAACCTGTAGCTCCAATGCCTTATCCATTGGGTTGATCCCAAACCTGCAACCTTATCTTTATTCTGAAACCAAACTACTTATACAAACTAAAAATTGAATAGTGCACGCTTGCAAACTGAAAACTAGATATTGAAACTAACCATGCTAAAAAATGAAATGTTGATTTAGACAGATTATTTATGTATAGAGCTACTCTAACAACTGAAGACGAAACTTTCAATTCAATCAATATGAAACCTCCAGTATAACCAGTCAAAGAGTCGATCCAACGCCTGGGCTTCTTGATTGTTCTTCAGTGGACCATCTATTAGCAACTCAGAATAAAAATTTAATCTGTAACATGAACTTATAAACGAAAGAAAATCCACCTTCACTGATGATTGGAATAGGCTTACCAAAGGATCTTGATAATCATGAAAAATTCTCTTTTGTTGAAATCAACAAATCAGCAATAGGATCCTTGAAAACACTGAAAAGTATCCTGTCTTGATGATCCAAAGGATAATTTTCATTCATAACTGCAGGTTGTCTATGTTTTATGTCTTCATTTTCAACATCATTCTTGAGACAAGGCTCTGACTTTTCATGAAAATATTCAAAGGGAGGAACCATATCATGTGGTGCATGGATGTTAAAAATGAATTTTCATGCATTACAATTAGAACTTCATGTATATCATCATGCACAAACAACATTTTTTTATCATTTAAATCTGTAGCAGGACATTTTGGGACAACAACTTCTAGATCAAAAACTTGCTTATTATTCTCCATTAGTGCTTCCTCATGACAACCTTTAAGCATAGTCAAGGAATCAACCCCCTCCTGATAATAAAAAGAAACATGTTTCACATAAGCTTCTCCTTTCTCTTGCCCATTTTCATGTTGTTAAACATTCAAAGGTTCAGAGAATGAACAAAGTGAAGAGCCTTGTAACTTACCATCACTATGTTCCTCTTTATCACCTAAAGATTGGGAAATTTGTTGTAAATCTTTGCAAATTTCATAGGATATAACTTGGTTGTCAAAGTGTTGATCCATTTCATCTTCAAGCAAAGAAGAGACATCTGTTTGTTGGAAACCTTCTTGATTACCACGACAACTAACATGAGAAGAGAAATCATAAAGTGCCTCTAACATATCCTCGTCCATGCACTCTCCATTATCACCAAGAATTTTAAGATATGGAATGAAAACCTCACAAAAATCACAACAGTCTTGTAACATTTATAAAGAAGAATGAGTTTTCTCATAATGTTCTAAGAAATTCCTATGGAAATATCTTAGAGGGAAGAAGCTTTGCTTGGTTGCAACCCTTCATACCATGTTCTAGCTTCATCCTCTAGGGTGGCCATAAACATTTTCATGAGACAATCTTCAGGAAGCTCAACTCAAAACTTATGTACATGCATATGGAATCTAACCAAGTGAAGAGCAACATTATCTTTCTTTTCATCTTTAAATATAGGAAGATAAGTCAACCAATTAACTCTTGGGATAGGATTAGGAAAACCAGGAATGTGAGACCAACTCATAGGGGCATACATGGCATTCTTCTTGCAATAGAACTCGTCTTGGAACTTCATCAAGCTATTGATCTTCAAGCAATTGAGTCACCATGAAGTACAGCATTCGAATGCTTCTGAGATCCTGCTACCTTCAAGAGTTCAGTAATTCAGTTTGAGCACAAAATTTCGGGAAAATGTATCTTCAATCTCCCCGCAGACGCACCAAAATGTTATCACTAAATTGAGGTTGATGGGTTGCTTCAATAGTGAACCTAGAGTGACTATTTCAAACCTACTTTTAGTTGGAACTTAGCCTTTCCAGGCTGAGAGGGCTCTCTCAAGGATGAAGATGATATTAAGTAAATAAAGATCAACAGATGGCTAACTCTGAAAATGACTTTAAATGTATTTTTGTGCAAGTAAAGGATGCAAAAAAATAACTACCATTGCATATGGATGCAGTATGAAAAATCAGTGACATATGAAACTTCTCTCATGGAATATGAGGCATGTGTATTCCAATAAAACATAACATTTACAGCAAGCTATGTGCATTAAGGAGTGGAGCATGTTGACCATGAATTCCAAGTAATCACACAACTAAAATACTGAAGATAGAGTAACATAACATATAAGACAAATACATATAATAATACCAATGAATCTCAGGTAAGTAAAGAAGTTTGTTTCCACTGGATATTATTGATAAAAAAATATTTACAAAATTAGTCCGAAATGTAACATCATCAACCCTTTCTAACTCTAAAACTCTGTCATTTATAGAGTGAGGACTCATAGAAATGATTTTCCACCTTGCTATCTTCAAATTCCCACCTCATAGACCTATTTCAAATAGGGTTACATCACTTGGAGACTTCTTAGGGATATTTCTGTTTTGCAAAATTTGAATACAAAAAGGACTCTTCTTTCATTAAATAACGTTGCTGAATATGAAGCTTTTATCCTAGGATTACAACTTGCTAAAAGTTTAAAGGTCCAAAATTTGAGAGTATTCACTGATTCAGAACTTATAGTAAGACAGGTTAGGATTCTTTGTCAAACAAAGCATCCTAGGCTCAAGTCTTACAGAAACGAGATTTGGTACACCATTGAAAATTCCTTTAATGCTTTCAATATCACTTTTATTCCTAGAGATGAAAACATACATGCAAATTCATTAGCTATTTCTGCTAGTTCTTTCAAGATTCTAGATCAATTTCAAATACAATATCAAATACAAATCAAATATAGGCCATCAATCCCAGACAATCTTAAACATTGGCAAATATTTGAAGATGATGAACAGTTAAAATCCTTTCTTCAAGCAGGGAAAATTTTGAGGATGGAAAATTATTTTGAAGTTTAAAAAATTGGCGAATCTCACTAGTTCCTAATGTGAAAAATATAAAATGTTTATTGATGTATTTGTAAAATTATTCAAATTTATAATGATATTATATATATTGTCTATATAATGTTGGCGACTTTTAATGTAAAATAATTTTATATTGTAAAATTTGGGCGAATCACTTTTATAAAAAAATGGAAATTGCCGAATCTTTTTTTTGGAAAAACCATGGAAAATTAGCCCACCTGCGAATATTAGCCCCTAAAATTTTCCATGTCTTCAAGTCATTGATGAGTTTTCTGTATTGAAAATTGAAGAAGATAACTCAGTCATTAACGAAGCTACTAAAGACAAGGAAAATTCAGATCTAAATTCAAAGGTAGCTGATCATGATATTATACAACTATCAAATAATTTATCCCCAAAGGACTTGTTCCTTTAGAAAAATTGTTCGATCAAAATGATGTTCCTAAAAACCCATTCTCTGCTTTACCAGAAGATGACATAGAAGACACTAATATTGGTACTAATGAGGAAATTAGAAACATTAAACTTTGTGCATATTTAACTCCTGAAATTAAATCTGAATATATCAAACTTCTTAAGAATTACAAAGATATTTTTCCCTGGTCTTATGTTTTTTTTTTCCTGCTCTCTGCTGTCACTGTTGGGAAAAAGGGATTTGGAAAACTTGCCCATCGCACATCCTCTACAAGTATCAAAGTGATTAGTACTGAAATCTGGCACACCTGTAGTGATCTCCCGCAATGTCCTCAAGGCCCCATGATACATGTGCCCCATCCTGCGATGCCAAATCTCACACAGCCCTGAACTGCTAGCTTTGCTACCGGTACTACTACTCAATGCCAAAAGGGGCTGAAATGCAAACTTGTACACCTTTGCATGGCGTACACCTATCACTGCAGCTGAATCAGTTGGAGCGCCCCTGGGATATATCAGCACATGTCCTCTCCTGAACAATATCTCATATCCTCTGTCCTCCAATGCTGAGACGGATATCAGGTTCTTCCTCATCCCTGGCACATATAGAACATCTGACACCTTCAAGGGAGGTTTGGGTTCCCTATCAAATGTCAGTGTCCCCACACCGACTGCTCTAAGAAAGCTGTCATCTCCGAGTACTACCTCTATATCAGTGCCACTCTCTGAAAGCTCTAAGAATTACTCACAGACTCCTGTCATATGACGTGAAGCCCCACTGTCAACATACCAGACACCTGAAGATGCTCTTCTAGTGGAGGGAAATGCACACTCCTTCTCAACCTCCATGGCAGGTGATCCTGCACTAGTGGACTCACAGGCAATGAACCCAAACTCCCGGTCAAAGCGATCCGTGAAGTCCTCTACCTCTACTGATGCTGCCATGTTCTGGTTCTTTCCCTTCTTCTTCTTCTCTGGACACATAACTGCATAGTGTCCCATCGTCTGAAAATTCCAACACTTCACCTTGGAATAGTCCTTCTACATGTTCCCCTGTTTACCTTTACCTTTACCTTTTCCCCCACCATTGCTTGTGGAGGTTTGCTTCTTTCCCTTGCCTTTCTTGTCTCCTGCCAACAATGCTACATCCTCATCTTGCTCAACTGGTTTGGTTGCCCCAAGCTGGCTCTTCCTGATTTTTGTCTGTATGCAATCATCCCAGAACCTCTCCCAAGTGTGAAGGGTCTCACGTGCACAAACCCCATCAGCAAAGTTCAGCCATGAACTGGGGAGGCCATTCACTACAATCCACACCAACTCAGTGGATGGAATGACCTCTCCAACCGCTGCTAACTCATCTCTCACATTAGTAATATTTGTGAGATATCCAGCTGCACTATCAGTCTTACCCATTAGGACCATTTTTCTGTTCTCATTAGTACATTGGTAGAGATTGGTCAATGTTGTCCACATCTCATGAGCATTCCTATCTATGAAGGTTGAGCAATAGTCTTCAGTTCACATAAAGATACGGTCCTCCTTCACCCTTCGTATTCTTTTGTTATCGGTACCTTCGTGGGAACCAAACATCGGTAGGCATTATTGGTGTTGTGCGGTATGCACCATGACATCCCAGACTTGTGCCTCCTCAAAGATACTCTACATTCTTTCCTTCCAAACACTGTAGTTACTATGTCCATCCAACCTATCCTCCACCCTCAAGTCCAAAGACATGCTTGTTGTCCTAAATAAGCTGAAAATAACACTGCTGTAGTAAAGATAAAAATTTTTGTGTGAAAAATCAGCTTGCTGTAATTTCTGAGTGAAAAATCAGCTTGTTGTAATGTTTCCTTCTTGTTGTCCCAAACTGCCTTTTCAGCAAAATAGCTCTGATACCATGTAGAAATTTCTGTTTCCCACCCCAGTTTTCAGTTTCACCTTATTTCTCCATATAGTTAAATGCCCATTCCCATAGCCTTACATTCAACAAGCTGAAAAAATAAATATTTTCTGAAAACACAAATTCTGGAAATTTTCACAATGCTGGAAATTGCAGAAATAAAAATCAGCAAAATAAATCAGCCACACAGAACATTTAGACACACTGATTTTTGGTCAATATAACCCTGAAAAAACCCCCTACAACTCTTGGGGAAAACCAGTTCGAAAGCTCCTTCTTATTTCTGAAAATGCTTTTTACAGTGAGGCAGAAATTACAGCAAAAATTCCAGCAACTTAATAAATGTACTTATCTCGACTTCCGTGCATCTACTCCGCCTTGGAAAACGTGCAAAACAAGAAAAACTCAAGACAGAAAATTTACAACATTTATGACAGCATTAAATGTTGAAATGGCTTTCTCAATTTTTGTACCCAGCTATACGGCCGTACTGTTGTACGGACTGTACGGAATATACAGTAGACCCCCTCCTCGATTTACGTGCTCCTTTGCCTCGAAATATGTGCCGAAGCTGCTGTACAGATTTCTCGAAATTTGTGCCACCAACCAACAGTCTCTCTCCTCTATTTTTGTGCCCAGAATCTGCCCAAAAATTAATGTTGAAGCTGTTGTACAGTCTTCCTCAAAAACTGTGCCTCTCCCTCGAAAAATGTGCCAACCACCTGCTGTATGGATTTCTACCTTGGGAACCGTGCCTCTTTGCTGTTGTACGGATTTTGCTGAAGTCTCTATCAGCTGCCCTCCTTCTCCTCAGCACAACAAGAGAAATTTCTCCCTAGCTTTCTCTCCCTCCTCTCTCAATCTGCTCATGAAAGAATGAATGACATTTTCCCTCCTTTTATCTTTAACCTAACCCTAAGTGACTTTTGGGGAATCCTTAAATCCAATGGCTGAGATAGCTTTAGATCTAGGGCTGAGATTAAATGTGCATTTAAACTCACTTTCTATTTTTTTATTCACCCCACTTTAATAAAGACCCTCTTAGTCATTTATTTCCAAAGTTAGTTTTCACTTTCTAATTTCACATTGACTTTATTAAAGTCACTAGGATAGACTTTAGTAACTTTATCATAAAGTCACTTTTAAATTAGATTTGACTTTATAACTTTATAAAGTCACTTTAGGAGAAAAATTAAATTCTTTTGGACACCTTTCCCTGGGCCAAAGATCAAAGCCTTAGGGAACCACCTGTCCTCCGTTAACAAAATTTCAACTCTCCCTCTTATTGAGGAAGGTGTTCCTCACCACACCCATCTTTTCTCTGAAGTAGACATGCTTGCCCCATGGTAAGGCTTTGGTAATAATATCTGCAACTTGCTCATCAATGGGAATATACTCAAGCTTCACAACTCCCTTTTGAACATAGTCTCTGATGAAGTGATATCTGATGCCGATATGCTTTGACCTATCATGAAATACTAGATTATCCATGAGTTTAATGCAACTCTGATTATCATAGTATATCACTGAAGGTCTCAACGGTTGACCAAATAATCCAAACAACATCTTGCGAAGCCATATGGCCTCACAACTAGTAGCTACCTTTGGTACACCATGTGCCTCTTGCTTCCCCTTTGAACTCAATGTAAACTACATGGGATGAACCACGACACCAACTGAACCCAACCCAAAACACCACAGTACTCTTCCTATGAGCTTCAACACCTTCAAGTAATCAGTGTATTTTAGCAATCTCACTCCCGTCCCCACCACTGCATCGTCAGGAAAATCCTCTCCCATTGTCTGCAAATTTAAAAAATGTGTTTTGCGGCAACCTAGTGAACCCTTTTGGGCTCACACGAGCCAGCTCATCGTGCCAAGCGCAAAACAAATACTTTGCTACGGGTGTTGACAAAATACATCAAGGAACCAATTAGTTGTCTATACAGAGTGGGATCCACCAACTCGAAATCTGAAGCGCAAATCTTCTTCTAGTTGGTGATCATCGGTGTCGACATGAGTCTACAATCCTCCATGTGGAATCTGCCAAGGATGTCCACAATATACTTCCCCTGCCCTAGGAAGAAATTCCCCTCCTCCTGCCACACCTCCAAACTCAAAATGTAATGCATCAAGCCAATGTCCTTCATCTCAAACTCCAACGCAAGATATCTCTTGCAATGCTCTATGAGTCTCTATGCACCCGTAATGACCAAGTCATCCACATACAAAACCAGAATGAGAGGCTCCCCACCTATCATAATAAAGTAAAGGTTTGGATCTGCATCACTCTTTGTGAAACCCATCTCCTGCAAGTATGTATCTATCCTGGAGTACCAAACTCTGGGAGCTTGCTTCAGGCCATAAAGGGCCTTCTTCAGTCTGCAAACATGGGACTCCTTCCCATGCACTTCAAAGCCCTGTGGCTGCTCAATGCACACCTCCTCCTGTATGAAGCCATTGAGAAATGCAGTCTTCACATCCATCTAGTGGATCTTCCAACCCATCTCTGTTGCTATCAATATGATGGAGCGAATCTAAGTATATTGAGCCACGGGAGCGAAGGTCTCCTCATAATCCCAGCTACTCTGCAGGAGAACCCTCAGCACAAACCTTGCCAGATTTCTCAATGCTGCCATCTGCAGCATGCATTACCTTGTAAAGCCATCTGGAAGTAACCACGGATTTGCCCTCAGGCCTCGGCACCACCTCCCAAACATCATTCTTCATGATAGAAGAATACTCCTCCTGCATGGCCTCTCTCCAGACCTGTTGGCTAGCTGCCTTCTCATCGCTAGAAGGCTCAGAGTCTAAGATGTTGGTAGCCATTGCCATGTAGCTACAAAACCTCTCAGGTGGTCTGCTCTCTCTGATCGGCTTCTTAGGCCCAACAACAGATGTGGCCTCTCTCAAGGTATCCTGAAGCCACTTGGGCTTCCTCTTCCCTGAGCACACTTCTCCCACTGGAGAATGAAACTCCTCCTCCTCATCATCAGGAGCCTGAACTCATGACTGTCTGTCTGTTGTCCTCCTGCCTGCACTTGAACCTGTAGACGCTGAAGTACCGTGTGAACTGTCCATCAGTGGACTCCCTAGTGAACTGCTCTGCATGCTGCCCGAAGCACCACCCCTATGACTCTGTGAGCCACTGCTCACTGACGGACCTGACATTGTAATCGATGTACCTCTGGATCCTCCTGATCCCTGCTCGCTGGATCCCTGCGACTGACTCAACTGCTTTTGAGGGTCTAGCTGATCCAGATACTCTAACTCCCATGACCTCCTGAAGGCCCTGTCCTCCTTGAACTTCACATCCCGCCTGACAACAACTCTCCTCTGTGTGGGAATATAAATCCGAAAGGCCTTCGAGGTCTCACTATAGCCCACAAAGACACCCTTCTCTACTTGGTGAGCCAGTTTGGTCCTCTTTCTCTCAGCATGAGAGCATGGGGACATAATTCAAAGATACGAGATACCAATATTAGGCTTTTTCCCAAAAAATGTCTCCTCCTCCCGAGTCACATGCCCCAAGGCACGATGCGACTGTCGTTTCGAAAATACACTATATAAAGAAAACAAGTAGCCTCTGCCCACAAAAACAATGGCAACCCCTGATCATGTAACATGGCTTTGGCAGCCCCTCCGATGGATCTGTTCTTCCTCTCCGCAACCTTGTTCTGCTGGGGGTTGTAAGGAACTGTGAACTCCCTCCTAATGCCTGCCTCCGCACAATAATCAACAAACTCTCCAAGGGTGTACTCACCTCCATTGTCCGACCTCAGGGACTTGATCTTCCGACCTATCTGGGTCTCCACAAGAGCTCTGAACTCCTGAAACCGCTTGAAGACCTCACTCTTGGTCTTCAAGAAATAAATCCAGGTCCTCCTGGAGTGATCATCAATGAATAACACATAGTACTCATATCCACTCAAGGAAACATGAGACATCCGACCTCTCACATCGGAATGAATCAAATCAAGTATCCCAGTCGCTCTGCTGTCACTGCTGGGAAAAGGGGATTTGGCAAACTTGCCCATCGCACATCCTCTGCAAGTATCAAAGTGATCAGTACTGAAATCTGGCACACCTGTAGTGATCTCCCGCAATGTCCTCAAGGCCCCATGATACATGTGCCCCATCCTGCGGTGCCAAATATCACACAGCTCAGAACTGCTAGCTCTGCTGTCAGTGCTACTGCTCAATGCCAAAAGGGGATGAAATGCAAAACTTGAACACCTTTGCATGGCGTACATCTATCACTCCCAGTTGAATCAATCGGGAGTGCCCCCGGGACAGGCACGCACTTTTCCTCTCCCCGAACAATATCTCTGCCATCCTCTGTCCTCCAAAGCTGAGATGGATATGAGGTTCTTCTTCATCCTTGGCACATAAAGAACATCTGACACCTTCAAGGGAGGTTTGGACTCCCTCTGAAATGTCAATGTTCCCACACCGACTGCTCTAACAACTCTGTCATCACCGAGTACTACCTCTACATCAGTGCCACTCTCTGAAAGCTCTGAGAAGTACTCACGGACTCCTGTCATGTGACGTGAAGCCCCACTCTCCACATACCAGATACCCGAAGATGCTCCGCTAATCGAGGAAAATGCACACTTCCTCAACCTCCATGGAAGGTGATCCCACACTACAAGGCTCACAGCAATGAACCCAAACACCCGCTCAAAGTGATCCGTGAAGTCCTCTACCACGATGCTAAATACATGTTCGTTCTTCCTTCTTCTTCTTCTCCGGACACACAACTACATAGTGTCCCATCTTCTGACAATTCCAACACTTCACCTTGGAATAGTCCTTCTGTGTGTTACCCTGTTTACCTTTACCTTTACCTTTGCCCCCACCATTGCTTGTGGAAGCCTGCTTCTTCCCTTTGCCTTTCTTGTGTCCTGCCAACAGTGCTACATCCTCATCCTGCTCAACTAGCTTGGCTGCCACAAGCTGACCTTTCCTGATCTCTGTCTGAATGCAATCATCCCAAAACCTCTCCCATGTGGGAAGGGTCTCACGTGCACAAACCCCATCAGCAAAGTTCATCCATGAATGGGGGAGGCCATTCACTACAATCCGCACCAACTCAGTGGGTGGAATGGCCTCTCCAATCGCTGCCAACTCATCTCTCACATTAGTAATCTTTGTGAGATATCCAGCTGCACTATCATTACCCATCTTAATGGTCTTCAGCTTCTCCTTCAGGACCATTTTCCGGTTCTCATTGGTACTCTGGTAGAGATTGGTCAATGTTGTCCACATCTCATGAGCATTTCTCTTTCCTCTCACATGAGGAATGCAATGGTCTTTGATTCTGTCTAGAATCAGTCTCTTACCCTTGTTATTCTTTTTATTATAAGCTGCCAACTGAACAGCATCAGTAAGCACATTTACAGTGTGTTGTGCAGTATGCACCATGACATCCCAGACTTCTGCCTCCTCAAAGATGCTCTTCATTCTCTCCTTCCAAAAACTGTAGTTACTATGCCCATCCAACCTATCCTCCACCCTCAAGCCCAAAGACATGCTTGCTGTCCTAAATAAGTTGAAAATAACACTGTAGTATACATAAAATTTTCCGTGTGAAAATCAGCTGGCCGTACCCCTCTTCGAGTGAAAAATCATTTTGTTGTAACTTTTCCTTCGCTGTCCCAAACCGCTCTTCAGCACTCAAGCCTTCCGATACCATGTAGAAATCGCTCTCACCCCGTTCAACACCTTACTTCTCCACATAGTTAAATGCCCATTCCTACAGCCTTACATTCAACAAAGCCGAAAAAATAAATATTTTTCGAAACACACCGGAAATTGCAGAAATAAAAATCAGCAAAATAAATCAGCCACACAGAACATTTAGACACGCTGATTTTTGGTCAAGATGACCCTAGAAAAACCCCCTACAACTCTTGGGGAAAACCAGTTCGAAAGCTCCTTATTTCTGAAAATGCTTTTTACAGTGAGGCAGAAATTACAGCAAAAATTCCAACAACTTAATAAATGTACTTATCTCGATTTCCGTGCATCTACTCTGCCTTGGAAAACGTGTAAAACAGGAAAAACTCAAAACAAAAAATTTACAACATTTATGACAACATTAAATGCTGAAATGGCTTTCTCGATTTCCTCTTATGCTCGGTTGTATATCGCATTACCATACAGACCGTATGGAACAGACAGCAGACCTCTCGATTTCTGTGCCCTTTTCTGCCTCGAAATCTGTGCTGAAGCTATTGTACGACTGTTGTACGGATTTCTCAAAATCGGTGCCACCAACCAAAGAAAAGATCTCTCCTTCTATTTTCACGTCTTAATTCACATGCATTTCAATGTTGGAAGCTATCGTACGTCTTCTCGAAAATTGTGCCTTCTCCCTTTGTGTGCCAAACCACCCCGTCAGACGGATTTCTCGCTTTGAGAACCATGTTCGTCGTTGTACGGATTTGCTGAAGTCTCTAGCTGTTGGCCTCCTTCTCCTCACTACTCAGAAATTTCTCCTTTGCGTTCTCTCCTCCACTCTCAATCTGCTCATAAAAGAATGAATGACCTTTTCCCTCCTTTTCCTCCTTTAACCTAATCCTAAGTGACTTTTGGGAATCCCTAAATCTAATGGCTGAGATAGCTTTAGATCTAGGGCTGAGATTAAATGCTCATTTAAATCTCACTTTCTATTTTTTAATTCACCCCACTTTAATAAAGACCCACTTAGTCATTTATTTCCAAAGTCACTTTTCCCTTTCTAATTTCACATCGACTTTATTAAAGTCACTTTAAAATTAGACTTAGTAACTTTATCACTTAAAGTCACTTTTAAATTAGATTTGACTTTATAACTTTATAAAGTCACTTTAGGAGAAAAATTAAATTCTTTTGGACACTTTTCCCTAGGCCAAAGATCAAAGCCTTAGGGAACCATCTGTCCTCCGGTAACCAAATTTCAACATTTAATTGAGCATAAAATTCCACTAAAACCAGAAGCGAAACCTTATCAGCAAAAGTTAAGAGGGATGAATCAAATTCTGCTTTCCACCGTATAAAAAGAAATTAATAAAAAAATTATATTGATGTGACTATAAATAAAAATGAGTTTTTCAAGAAAAAAGTCATTATCATTTAACAACTAATGCAGTTGTCCTTTGTGCTTAAATAACTTAAAATAAATTATAAATATAAATTCATAAATTCTTAGTTGTATAACATACCATTAATTAAAATTTATATTATTTAAATTATATAATAACGTGTAATTAATATACTATATAAAAATCAAATAATATTATATAATAAATTTAATATATTATTTTATGTATTAATTTTATATTACATATTGAATTGATTTTATTTATAACATAAGAAGAAATAATATATAATATAAAAATAATATGATATATATTCTATTACATTTAGATTATGTTTCATAGTATGTTATATAATAATATATAATATTAAAATAATCATAATGAAATGAATTGAATTGTATTTTAAAAAAAACATATTGAAATAAATTTAATTTATATTTATGAATAGGTATTGATTTATATATGTATAGATATTAACTCATAATTAATTTGAAATTGTAATATTAAATAAAATGAAATAAATATATAATTTAAAAATAAAAATATGAAAATATACAAACATAATATTTATTGAAAAGTGTCTAAAGATATGAAGATTGTATAGGGATATGCATTGTTTCTTTCAAAAAATATGAAGTGACAATAATAATATTTTATTCAAAAAATGTGAAATAAAATTTATTATGAGTAATTTACTTTGTGACTTTAAAGTACTTAGAATACTTCCATGGTTAACCATGAGTTTTTATCCACTATTGAGAATGTGACAAGTACATTTAACTCAAGCAATGCCATCTCAACCATAGGGGATGATGCCATCCCCTAAAATGTGATTGGTTCTCATAAAGTGAATTTTGATTGTACATTTTCCTTAGGAGGCCCATTTTTTACCTCAAAATTCCCTTAATGATCCCACCGAGTATTGACAACTCGTAGGGGCCCTTATGTTCTTAGTGAACTTCGGTCTGAACGTATGTTATGCAGTGAACACTTTGAGTCAACATATGGTTGAGCCTCGTCACATTCACTGGATTGGTGCCAAGAATCTATTGAGATATCTTCAGGGCGCAATCAACCATGGGCTAAGATACACTACTAAGAGTTTGAGACTCCATGGATATATTAATGCCAATTGGGCTGGAAATTTGGTGGATTGCAATAGCACATCTGGATGTTGCTTCACCTTGGGTTCTACTTCGATATCTTGCATGAGAAGGAAGCAGAAGTCGGTGTCTTTGAGCACCGCTGAGGCCGAATACATTGCAGCGAGTATGGCCTATTGCGAATCTGTTTGATTGAGAAATCTCTTTAGTGAGTTGTTTGGAAATGTGTTAGATACCACCGTTATCCTTTGTAATAATCAGAGTGGGATTCGTCTTTCTGAGAATCATGTGTTCCACGATCGATCCAAACATATTGATATTTGGTACTTCATTCAGGATATGGTACAATGAGGCGTCATAAAGCTCTATCACATTGGGAATGATGAGCAGGTCGCGAATATTCTCACGAAGCCCCTAGGGAAGGTCAAATTCTTAACCTTTCGTGAGAATCTTGGAATCATGGACAGACCTTATTCTTATTGAGATATTGTGTATTTTGGAGGAATTAGAGTACACTTGATCTACAAAACCAGGAAATTGATTTGGGAAATTTCATCTGGTTTAGGAGATATTATTTTAATGTATTTCCTAAGTTAAAACTTAGGGAACTTAAATAATTAAAGTGAATTTAATTAAACATGTGATGAAATTGTCTTAATTCACACGGATCAAGATTTCTTTTAATCTTAGCCATTGATTCAAGATCTGATCATGGTCATTGGTTTCCCAACGAGAAAAGTATAAAGGACAGGCTTGGGGTCATTTGTAAAGACACACAGAGGTAGAGCATTGAAGCTAAGCTGAGATTCTAGGGCGGGTTTGATAATAAATCTCAGAAGTGTTTCAGCTGTAGAGAGGGGAATTTAGGCCAAGGGGATGATTTGATCCCAGGGTCTAAAATCAGCAAGAGGCAGAGATCAGCTCAGAGAGGTAGTGCAGAGAAGCAAGAGGGCAGCAACTTGTGCTACGCAGGTGTTGCGCAGTCCCTCAAGGACAGCGTAATTGCTACAGGAAGCCCTCAAGGGTTACGTAGAGACCCTAAGGGGTAGCATAAGGACTGCGTCACCTAGTCTGGGGTAACGCATCCCTTTCTAGAGTAGCGCCGAGGGTCATAGGGCTTAAGAGGCTAACGCAAAGGCTTCAAGGGCAGCGTTGGGGTTTCTAGGCCCTAATTTTGGTTGAGTTCTGTAAATCCCATTTGAGGGTGTGGATCAATCATTATTTTGGCCCTAGATCAGCCAATGAGCTGTAGATCTATTATTTCTCTCTCGGGTTTTCCAGATCTGGAACCCACGCTTGTTGTATTCAAAATATTCTTAATAATAAAACCCTCGAGTAGCCAGAAGACCGGTTTTCCCGCATTGGGTTTTTTCGGGGACTATTTTTCCAGAAATAATTGTCACTTTGTCTATGTGTGCATGAACTTGTTCTAGATATGGATTGGTGGAGATCTGTTATGTGTTTTGCTTCGATTTTAATTTGAATTTAGTCAGTTAATAACTAGTCTAATTAGGAGGAGCATAACCAAATTAACAGTAAATAATTTCTACATAAAGTGTAAAGATTCAGAAATTTCCACATAGTATCAGAGCAATTGCGAATCTAGGAGGGTCACCAGCAAGAATCTGAAGGTTCTAGCAGAAGAAATGCAGATATGAAGGGACAGCGTAGTTTTCAGAGGCAGGTTCACACAGAGGGAAGGGTGACGTTGTCTAACGCTATCTCCTAGCAAGCCCACACAATTACTACGAAGAGACAGCTCAGAAACATCGCTAGACTAGTCTAAATCCTGCCAGTGTGATCCAGATCTGAATCTATCATATCCAGAAAAGACTGAAGAAAAGCTGGAGAAATTCAGAAGGTGTTGGTGGGGTTAAATTTTTGAAGTTTTCAGATCTTTAACCTTAGCACAAGTGACAAAGAGTGGGAGGAAATCAGCTTCTCAGAGAGTTTCTAGCCAAAAGAAACTTGCAGTTTGATTAGAGGATCAAACAAATCTGAATCATAGTTGATTTGGCAGATTTCCAAGGACGGAAATCAGTTGTCAGAGGGAGCATAAGGTATCTGCTTCACCAAGGGCCTTAGATCCATTTCTCTAGCAAAGAGAAAAGGAAGTTCTGACAAATATGAGTAGATGGCTCATCATGGACTACGTGATCAGGACAGGTTGGATGGCCTCTCAAACTTTTCAGTTTGGAAGGCAAGGATCTCGATAGTCCTTGAGGCATACAATCTTAAAGACCATGCAGAGCAAACTTTGGCCACACCGAAAAATCCAGATCTCTTTTGGAAGCATAAGGAGGTTGTTTGGCATGCCAAGCAACTGATTATGGATGGAATCAAGGACCATATAGTACCACACTTAGCTGAGAAGAAGACAGCTAATGAGATGTGGAAGGCCTTAATCTCCCTATATGAGGGAAAATTTGTCCAAAGGAAGATGTTGTTGGAGACACAGATGAGGTCATTCATGATGGCCAAGGGAGAATACATGGAGCATTTCCTCTTCAGACTACAGTCAATCAGAGATCAGTTGACTGCAACTAGTGCTAAGGTGGAAGATGATGCGATGGTTAGGACTGCCCTCAATGTATTCACGGATGAGAGGGAAACCTTTGTCCAAAGCATCTTGGGCAAAGCGGACCTCCCAGATTGGGACAACTTGTGGTCAGTTCTACGTGAAGAAGAACTATGCAGATTCACCAAGAAGAAGTATAGCTCTGGATGAGGAAGAAGGAAGATGAAGAAAATGCAACCTTGGCATCAAAGAGGCAGCCAAAGAAGAAGAAGGATCTCTCAAAGATCAAGTACTTCCAGTGTGGTGAAATGGGACATTTTTCCAGCGATTGTCCTCAGAATAAAAAGGACAAGGAAGCTTCTTCTTCCAAAGCTGTTGTGGCGGATGATGGGTCAAAATATGATGTAGCCATGAGCGCTGATGTACCATGAAATTGGGGTGAAATGGATATGTAGAGGAGCTACATAGAATTAAGGTGGGATACTTGAGAAGCTCATCTCTTGGATCACATGCGAGCTACGGCAGCCTTAAGACAGTAGCAGGACAAGTGGAGCAGTGGGTGCATAGATCACATATGAAGCAGAGGTAGATCTGAAGACTGGGAGGAGCAGTGTAGAGCAGAGGTGCAGTAACGTAGAAGCAGCAACAGCGCAGAAGCTGATGTGACTTCAGCAGCGCAGAGAAGAGTTGCTTACGCAGTGCAGAGCTACAGCAGCACAGAAGGCTTTAGAGGGACAACGCGGTGCAGTAGCAGCGTGAGAGATTTCAGCACAAGGGGCTGATGTGACTTCAGTAGTGTAGAGGGAGTTTGCTTACACAGTGCAGATTTGTAGCTGTGCATCATCCTTCAGATGCAAGCATAGATCTATAGCCTATGGAGCTTCAGTGATGAGGATGCAGCCCATCTGACTTTTTTGTCAAATATTGGGCAGGAGATCCAGTTGTTTCTCTCAACAACTGAAGTTGCAGTGTAGCATATCAACAGTGGCAGTACTATGAAGCATATTGAGAGGGAGCTGCAGTACAGAGGTTGCAGTGATAGTGGCAGAGTCATGGGCAGTAGTACAGAATGGCAGCAGCAGTGCAGAGTTGAGTGACAGCAGGCCAAGCTTCAGCAGCACAAAACCAGTACTCAAAATCATGTAATGCATAGTGTGATGTATTGCTAAAGCACACCCTTGATGCTAAGAGGGAGTGTTGAGATATTGTGTATTTGGGGTAGCATCAGTTGTGCTCTAGCTCCCAAATTTTGTGGAGGGGCTAGAGTACACTTGGTCTACAAGACCCAGAAATTGATTTAGGAAATTTCATCTGGTTTAGGAGATATTAAATTAATTAATTATTTTAATGTATTTCCTAAGTTAAAACTCAAGCAACTTAAATAATTAAAGTGAATTTAATTAAACATGTGATGAAATTTTCTTAAGCCACACGGATCAAGCTTTCTTTTAATCTTAGCCATTGATTAAAGATCTGATCATGGTTGTTGGTTTCCCAACGAGAAAAGTATAAAGGAAAGGCTTCGGGTCATTATAAAGACACACGGAGGCAGAGCATTGAAGCTAAGCTGAGATTCTAGGGCAGGTTTTCTAAGAAATCTCAGAAGTGTTTCAGCTGTAGAAAGGGGAATTTAGGCCAAGGGAATGATCTAATCCCAAGGTCTAGAATCAGCAAGAGGCAAAGATCAGTGCAGAGAGACAGCGCAGTGAAGCAGGAGGGTAGCAGCAAGAGGGCAACAACTTGTGCTACACAAGCGCTGCGCAGTCCCTCAAGGACAGCGTAATTGTTGTAGGAAGCCCTCAAGGGTTACGCAGAGATCCTAAGGGGCAGCGCAAAGACTGCGTCACCCAATCTGGGGTAATGCATCCCTTTCCGGAGCAGCGCTGAGGGTCAGAAGGGCTTCAAAGGTTGACGCAAAGGCTTCAAGGGGTAGTGTTGGGGTTTCTAGGCCCTAATTTTGGCCGAGTTTTGTAAATCTCGTTTGAGGGTGTGGATCAGTCATTATTTTGGCCCTAGATCAGCCAGTGAGTTGTATATCTATTATTTCTCTATTGGGTTTTCCAGATCTAGAACCCAGGCTTGTTGTATTTAGAAAATTATTAATAATAAAACCCTCCAGCACCCAAAAGACAAGTTTTCCCACATTGGGTTTTTCTGGGGATTATTTGTCCAGAAATAACTGTGTCACCTTGTCTATGTGTGCATGAACTTGTTCTAGATCTGGATTGGTGGAGATATGTTATGTGTTTTTCTTCGATTTTAACTTGAATTTATTCAGTTAATAACTAGTCTAAGTAGGAGGACCATAACCAAATTAACAGTAAATAATTTTTGCATAAAGTGTAAAGATTGAGAAATTTCCACAATTCTGAGGGCCCTGCTTGAGTTGGACAATGAGCTCTGGGAGCTCCAGGGGCATTGGGGATAGCTTCTTGGAGCTATAAGGACACACGGGGCTAGGTTTTCCAAACATTGTTGTGCTTCTTCCCTACCGTTATGATATTGAGTTGGTTCATCTCTCTTTGATCTATGCCCCGCACACATCCCACCCATGGATTTTCGGACTCATGGGAAGTACATCCCATTTAGCCAATGAGGTGGGAAATGTGGTTAGAGACCAATAGCAAGACCTATGGACTCATTAGAGATTATCGTACTCTCTATGTCTAGGATGGCACGTTTCCAACACCTTGATCTGGGATCAAGTCTGATGAGGTTCTTACCTCTAAACTAACTTTGAATCAATAAAATAACTTCGGGTTAGTGTGAGACTCTTTTGAGTTCGAGAGAGGTTTTAGCCTCTAAGCTCACTTCAAGTTAGCAGAGCGTGATGTATTTGTGACACACATTTTTGTTCTATTTGCGAAGAAGAGCCAGCAAAGCAAGTTACGATAGGATGATGAAGGAGTGCAGGATGATATATGATAGTACACAATGGTACTGATCACTAGATGGCATAGGTGGACAGATAGAATTCTCCCTAGTTGAGAGGGAGTGTTAATTTTGGGCAACTAGGTCCAAAATCCATGTTGCACTTCTCATATGATGATGATTATATCTTTGTTGGATTCCTCTTTCATAGAGGTGCAAGATTGATCTAAAGATCATCTTGTTTGGATTAGCAGAACATATATTTTGATTTTATTTTCCACACTTGCGCAAGGTCGGCCAGATTTGTAATGTAGACTTGCAAGCCCAATAGATGTGTCACACACCCTCACCAATGGATATAAATTGGAGAGACCTGAAGCTCATTTTCTCATCAAATCATCACACATTTTCTCTTGTGATCTAATTGGTTCGATCAGCCTTTGGGGGCCTCTCTCTCTCTCACGTGCAGATTTGATGTTGAATAACTGCAGACTGTTTTAAGGCTCTTTTGTTGGTGCATTGACTAGTGTTGACTATGGGTCAAATTTGGAATTTTGACCTCCTTCAAGTGCAGAAAATCCGATCTCTTGAGGCCGCATTAGAGGGCACAAAGATCAAGGAAAAATGAGACCTTTGACCGCAGCCCTAAACCACAACGTTGACCAGCATTGAATTTTCTGCGTTGACTTTTTCTGTTGACCAACGTTGAATTTTTTGGAGTTTTCTTTGAGGGTTGTGTGTGACACTTGGAGGAATGGTTTATCTAATGTTGAGGAAGACTTTGCTAGCTAGGGCATCCTGTTGATTGTCGTAACGCACATTACTCTCTATCTTTGCTGGACAAGAAGAATTGTAAATTTTGATCTATATTGTTGGCTTGTCTTTTGTTGATCTATTATTATGTTCTATCAGCATTTTACTCTCATGTTTATGTGATTTCTAAATTGAATCAGGCCTATAAGAAATATTGAAGTAAAACTGCATTAAGCATAAAACATACCATGCTTGTCTAAATTTAACATGGTTTTAGAGCGAAGGTGAAGACAAAGCCCAAGCTAGTGTGAAAAGTAATCACTGAAGAAGAAATCCTACCAAGGGTCAATGGCCTCCTCAACTGATAAAGGTTTCAAATCTGATGATAAGTTTACTGATAAGTCTGATTATCGTGCATGGAATATGTCCTTGGATTTGGCATTAGAAGATCAAGATGCCATGGATTATGTGCAGGGGAAGATTCATGAGCCTCCATCAAATGCACATGCTGCCACAAAGACGAAGTATATACACGGGGAAATCAAAGCAAAGATGACTATCCGAGATTCTATTCATAAGCACACGGTTGCTTACATCTTCGAGTTGGGCACATCTAAAGAGATGTATGATAATTTGGTTAGCATGTTCAGGGCTAGCAATGTTAATCAAGTGCTTTTCTTCAAGAATCAATTGAAGAATATCAAAAAGGGCAAAGAAGATTCCATTCAATCCTACTTTATGAGGCTCACTAAAATAAGGAATAATATCCTAGCTATTGGAGAATAAATAGCTGATTGAGAGATGGTTCTCATTGCACTTGGAGGTATCCACCATGATTGGTATGTATTCAATACCACTATTCTTAATAATAATGTGATTCCTGATTTTGATGAAATATTGACAAGATGCACTCAAGAGGAGACAAGAATGATGGGGAGAGATCATCCATCTAATAGAAATGGAGGTGACCCTACTGCCTTTGCCACTCATGCAAAGAAGAGGAACAATGGTGGTCCGAGAAATCAAAACCATGGAAGAGCGAGGCCCAAAGGAAGGAAAAGAAGATGTTACACTTGTAACAAGTTTGGTCACTATGCAAGAGAGTGCCCCAATAGAAGGGACTCTCCCAGGGATGATGTAAACAACAACTTTAGGGGGAATGGCAATCTAAGTAACAACAAGTTCAAAGAAAGGAGGAAGGTACCCTCTGATCGTAGTGGAAATGGGTAACCTTTCAAGTGGTCAAGAAATTCTAGGTACGATGAATCTAATGTTGTTGATAATAAAAAAATATATATATATTCTTGTATCTGCCCTCTCTGTTGCATCTCCTCCTGACACCCTGGATGTCTGGTTGATTGATAGTGGTGCTTCAAGGCACCTCACTGGTTATAAAGAAGCCCTCTCTGACTTAATTGGGAAGGATACTAATCTAGAATTTATCCTTGGAGATAATTCCACCTATCGCATGAAAGGGACAGGGACTGTGACCCTTCATCTGTCTCAAGGTCAAGTCCTCAGTTTACAAAATGTGTTGTACGTACCTGATTTGAAGAAGAACCTTGTGTCTATTTCCACAATGGAAGACAAAGGATTCAAGGTGGAATTCGTTGATGGAAATGTACGCATCTGGAAGAAGAACTTCAAATAAGCTTTTATTATTGGTTTTAAAGTTGATACACTCTATCAAGTTGGAGGAAGTTTGTTGGGGGGCATGTCATGTGATACAACTCTTGAAACCAAGCTATGGCACCGGAGGCTTGTACATCTTCATTACAAAGCCCTTCCCGAAGCAAGGAAGGTGGTGACAGGGATGCCCGAGATTAAATATGATCATGAAGGTGTATGGCAGGGTTGTGCCGAAGGGAAGCATACAAGGGGACCATTCTCGTCAAGTGCCACAAAGACTTTGGATATCTTGCAATGGATACATTCTGATCTATCTGGTATGCTTCTCGTAACATCCTTGGGAGGATGTTCCTATTACATCACTTTTATAGATGACTTCTCTCGCAAGACCTAAATATATTTCTTGAAGAAGAAGGACAAAGCATTCAAATGGTTTTGTACCTTCAAGGCCTTGGTGGAAAATCAAATCGGGAAGAAAATCAAAATTTTGAGGACCAACAATGGGACTGAGTATGAGTCAAATGAGTTCAATGACTTTTGCAGAGAAGATGGCATTAAGAGGGAGACCACAACTGTGTATACTCCTGAGCAAAATGGTTTTGCTGAAAGAAAGAACAGGACCATTGTGAAAGATACCCACGCCATTCTATATGACCAAGGTCTTCTGAAGTTTCTATGGGGTGAAGTTTCGAACACTGTTGTGTATGTTCAAAAGAGATGCCCGCATTCCGATCTGGACTCCAAGACTCCCAAAGAAGTCTTCTTTGGTAAGAAACCTGATGTTTCTCATTTTAGAGTCTTTGGTAGTCCTGTTTATTTTCATGTACTGAAAGAAAAGATAAGCAAGATGGATACTTATGGAAAGAAGGGAATGTTTGTGGGCTATAGTGAAACTTCGAAGGCATATAGAATCTATGTGCCTGGTCAAAGAGAAGTGGAGATATGCCATGATGTCACCTTCGATGAAGATGTTTCCCTTAAGAAAGTAAGAAATCTTCCTACCTCAAAGGAAGACAAAGAAGAAGAAGCTGAAGAATCGAAGGATGAACCGATGCCCAATATTGAAGGACTAATGGTTCCTATTGATCCACCTCCTTCAAATAAGAAGATACCCTCATGGCTTAGGGACACTCTCGAAGATGCCAAGAGACATATTTCCCAAGGGGGACATTCCGTGAAAGTAAGAAGCCGAATATATACCAAGGGTATCTAGCGGCCATGAATACAATTGCACAATCTAAGCCTAGATAATTTGAAGAAGTCGTAAAGCATCAAGTTCGGAAGGATGCTATGCACGAAGAATATGAATCTATCATGAAGAATGATGTCTAGGAAGTGGTCCCGAGAACGGAGGACAAATGTGTTGTCACCTCGAAATGGCTCTTCAAGATCAAGCATGGAGCCGATGGAAGTGTTGAAAAGTACAAGGCAATATTTGTTGCCCGAGGCTTCTCTCAAAAAGAAGGCATAGATTATGATGATATATTTGCACCTATCACCCGCTATGCCAACATCTAATCTATCATTGCCCTTGTTGCAACGCAAGGATGGAGTCTCCATCAGATGGATGTGAATACTACCTTTCTGCATGGTTCTATAAAGGAAGAGGTTTATGTGGAGCAACCTCTGGTGTTCGAATTCCAAGATAGAGACACCTATGTATGCAGGTTAAAGAAAGCCCTCTATGGGTTGAAGCAAGCCCCCAGGGCTTGTTATGAGAGGATAAATAGCTACTTGATGAAGTTGTGCTTCACGCGAAGTAATTTTGATCCAAACCTTTATTTTAAGGTTGATAAATAAAGGCCTCTCATTCTGGTTCTCTATGTGGACGATCTCTTCCTAACAGGTGTTGACCCTCTCATTCATCAATGTAAGAGGGAGCTAGGTTCTGAGTTTGAGATGAAATACCTAGGACTGATGCATTACTTCCTAGGCTTAGAGGTTTGGCAAATACCAGGCGAGATTTTCCTTTCTCAAGGAAAATATGTTGTGAAGCTACTGGAGAGATTTGGTATGGTGGACTGTAAGTCTGTGTCGACACCGATGGAACTCAACTTTAAGAAGTTGTGTGGAAGCACTGTTGGGCCCGAGCTAGGAAATCCCACCGAGTATCAACAACTTGTGGGGACCCTTATGTTCTTAGTGAACTCTCGTCCGGACGTATGTGTTGCAATGAGCACTTTGAGTCAACATATGGGTGTGCCTTGTCACATTCATTGGATTGGTGCCAAGAATCTATTGAGATATCTTCGAGGCACAATCAACCATGGGCTGAGATACATTGTCGGGAGTTTGAGACTCCATGGATATACTGATGTCAATTGGGTTGGCAGTGTGGTGGATCGCAATTGGATGTTGCTTCACCTTGGTTTCTGCTTCGATATCTTGGATGAGCAGGAAGCAGAAGTCGATGGCTTTGAGCATCAATGAGGCCGAATACATTACAATGAGTATGGCTTGTTATGAAGCTATTTGGTTGAGAAATCTCTTTAGTGAGATGTTTGGACATGTGCTAGATACCACAGTTACCATTTATGATAACCAAAGTAGGATTCTTCTTTCTGAGAATCCTGTGTTCCATGATCGATCCAAGAATATTGATATTAGGTACCACTTCATTTGGGATATGGTACAACGAGGCGTTGTAAGTCTCCATCACATTGGGACTGATGAGCAAGTCACAGAAATTCTCACGAAGCCGCTGGGAAGGTCAAATTCTTAACCTTTCGTGAGAAGCTTGGAATTGTGGACAAACCCTATTCTGAGGGTCCTGCTTAAGTTGGACAATGAGCTATGGGAGCGCTAGGGGGCTTGGGGATAGCTTCTCGGAGCTATAAGCACACACGGCGCTAGGTTTTCCAAGCCTTGTGCTTCTACCCCATCGTTATGATATTGAGTTGGTTCACCTCTCTTTGATCTATGCCCTGCACGCATCCTACCCATGGAGTTCCGAACTCATGGGAAGTACATCTCATTTGGCCAATGAGATGGGAAATGTGGATAGAGACTAATAGCAAGACCGATGGATGCATCGGAGATTGTTGTACTCTCTATGTCTAGGATGGCACGTGTCCAACACCTTGATCTTGGATCAAGTCTGATGACGGTCTTACCTCTAAACTGACTTCGGATCAGTAAACTAACTTCGAGTTAGTATGCAACTCTTTTGAGTTCGAGAGAGGTTTTAACCTCTAAGCTGACTTTGGGTTAGCAGAGTGTGATGTCTTTGTGACTCACCTTTTTTTTATTTGCGAAGAAGATCCAGGAAAGCAAGTTACGATAGGATGACGCAGGATTGCAGGATGATATATGATAGTACACGATGGTACTGACCATTGAATGGCACAGGTGGACAGATGGAGTTCTCCCTAGTTGAGAGGGAGTCTTAATTTTGGGCAACTAGGTCCAAACTCCATGTCACACTACTCATATGATAATGATTATATTTTTTTTGGATTCCTCTTTCAGAGAGGTGCAAGATTGATCTAAATATCATCTTTTTTGGATGAGCAGAACACATATTTTGATTTTATTTTCCACACTTGTGCAAGGTTGGCCAAATTTTTAATGTAGGCTTGCAAGCCCAATAGATCTATCATACACCCTCATTGATGGATATATATTGAAGAGACTTGAATCTCATTTGCTCATCAACTCATCACACATTTTCTCTTGTGATCAGATTAGTTCGATTAGCCTTTGGAGACCTCTCTCTCTCACGCGTGCGGATCTGATGCTGAAGAAGTGCGCATTGTTTTAGGGCTCTTCTGCTGGTGCGTTGACCAGCGTTGACCGTGGGTCGAATCTTGGAATTTTGAACTCCTTCAAGCACAGAAAATCCGATCTCTGAGGTCGCATTAGAGGGCACAAAGATCGAGGAAAAATGAGACCTTTGACTACAGCCCTAAATTGTAGAGTTGACCAATGTTGACTTTTCTACGTTGAATTTTTATGTTGACCAGCGTTGACTTTTTTGGAGCTGTCTTTGAGGGGTGTGTGTGACACTTGGAGGATTGGTTGATCTGATGTTCTAGAAGACTTTGCTAGCTAGGCATCCTGTTGACTGTCGTAACACACATTACTCTCTATCTTTTCTGGACAAGAAGAATTGTAAATTCTGATCTAAATTATTGGCTTGTCATATGTTGATCTATTATTATGTTCTATCAGCATTTTACTCTCATGTTTATGTGATAGCTAAATTCAATCGGTCTTATAAGAAAGATTGAAGTAAAACTACATTAAGCATAGAACATACTATGGTTGTCGAAATTTAACAGGAGGTCGTTTGACATTTGGTTGGTGATATGGCATCAGCTGGGTTGCAAGATCAGGATCAGTTGGAGGGTGCCTCCAACTATGTGATCTAGAAGGCAAGGATATACTTCCTTCTATATGAACATGATATTAAAATGTATATCAATAATGTGGTAGCTGACCCCACAGATGAAAATAAGCTTAAGACTTTCAAGAAGGAGATGGTGAAGGCCAAGAGGTTGATCATTGCTGGAGTGAGGGATCACGTTATATCTCACATATCGGGCAAGGTAACAGCCAAAGAAATGTGGGATGCATTGGCCATGTTATATTAGAGATCTTCTGAGCAGCGGAAGATGTACTTGGAAGAGAAGATAAGATGCACAAGGATGCAAAAGGGGGAGTGCATAGATCCCCTTCTGACGAGGCTTCAGGATGTTCAAGATCAATTAGCAGTTGTAGGGTTAGCGCCTCAGCCTACAGAATTTATGAGATTAGCCATGAACAATGTCTTAGAAGAATGGCAATTTTTCATCCAGAGCATTCTAGGCATAGAAATATTGTCGGATTGGAAGAGGATGTGGGTTGATCTCCAAAAAGAAGATATGAGGTGTGATTTGATGAAGAGCACCATCAATGGCAGCAAAAGCAGCAATGGGACGAAGGAGGGAAGGAAAAAGAGAATGCAACCCTCTGATCAAAGGGAAATCAAGAGCAGCGCATGAGAAAGAAGGATATTTTGAAGATCAAGTGTTTCCGATCTGGTGAGATGGGCCACTTCAGTTCTCAATGTCCTCTTTGGAAGCACTGTTGTCAACTTTTCTTTGCGTTACTCAGTTCCACATTGGGTTTTCCCTGGGACATTTGTCCAAAAATAATGGTGTACTTGTGTGTATTTATATCTTTCCTGCTCAATATTTTATTTTTTCGGTATTTTATGTTTTGAAGGTTGCAGTAGATTTTATTTCGATATCCACTGTGTAACATTGTAAATGACTTTATTAAGGAATTAACAAGTAGAATAAATCTAATCAATTGTTATTGTAGGGATTCTGATTTAGGAATTCTCACATTAATCATTTTATTTTAATAGAAATCAATCATCATGGCCCTAATTTGCATGAGGTGTTCCACACAATTCACCATTGACATCAAAGTGAAACTATCACAACCACCTACCATTGATACGCATTAGAACCTTCAATCATAGGTTCTTTAATAATATTAAAGAACTATCAATGGCATAGAAGGAAATTAGAAGGATACAAATGAGGTATCAACAACATGGAAATTTAGACAAATAATACATTACCAAATGCACAATAAATAGTGTAGGCTCCAATAACCACTTGTAGAAAACCCAACACATAATCATAAAGATTTGAACAATGTAGATATAGCACACATTACATAACATGAATACTATGGCCAATATGAATTATATAAAGGGTGGTATAATATAGGATGCATTTCCATAGAGAGTGGCATATGCCAATAGTTGGGTTGTATGGAGTTAGTCAACAAATTTTCCAAAGGATAACTATAGTTGATCACTAGAGGTTAGTGACACAAGTGTTGGACCTTTAGGCATAGCAACTAAGGATGAGGATACATCACACCATTAGGTTGATCCATAGAATTCATCCAATTTTATTTCCAATAATATTGATGATTTTGATGAGTCTTGAATCATAATTTATGACATAATATGGCATGTACTCATTAGATTCTAATATGATGAATTTTGGACTTTGGAGGCCATTTATAGCCTCAATAATATCAAAATATTAACTTTATGTGTCTTAGAACTTATATTCTATGTATCTCAATATGGTTATGCATATCTACACTCTTACATATTATATAAATAGCAAACTTTCTCATATTGAGTGTCTAATTGTTTGGTTCAAAATTATGTACATGGCTTAAAAAAAACAAAATTAATTAAAATTTGAATATCACATGTATTTTTCATTCATTTAAGTTATTAACCAAGTAAATAGCTAAGTCAGAGACAATTCTAAGATGAGTCATAAATTTTTGCGTTATCAAATGCCAGCCAATATAATAACATATATTACAATAGTTATGAAATCTTATGTTTATAAATAGAGAGCCTTAAATACATTGAAGTAATTCATAAAGAGTCTTCAACAATCTAAGGTAAAGCATTTTCCATTCTAAGACATCATACAATGTTTGTATAAATTTTGAGCAACTATAGTGTTATATGTAACACCAAGGATGAGAAGTTATGGTGTTGCTTTGTAGACTTAAAAAAATCATCACATAACCCCATGAGTTAAAATATGGGAAAAACAAATGGAAATGAGATTCCATATGAGTGTAGAGTGGTGTTGCATATTCTTGTGGTATTAAAACTAAATAATTCTGACCAATTTGGGGGGTTTCTAGTTTGATCACCAAACTAGATTTGACTAGTCCCATTCAAATTAGGTTATGCCATCTATTTTAGCTCAATATATAACAATGTTCCTACCACACATGAAGCCACAACACCCATTGACGCACCCTCGACCCCACCTCACCCCCTCAATTGAAAAATAAAATGAAAATTGAAAGTCCTAAACCTAACCTAAAACCTATTGTGCATATATTCAATAGTGCTCCCCTCTGTTTTCCACACTCTTCTCCTTTTTTATTTGCAAACTTGTCAACACATTGACGTTGGAATAAAAAGTGTTTATTCAACACTATTCATGTGTTTATCTGGAGTGATGACTAGTTTGATTGAGATAGGTTATTTATAGAGCTTCGTAGACTAATTCAAAACATTGATTTCTAGAATAGATTGGAGTGTTTCTTAGGTTGCTCTTTTGTTGATTCACAGTATTAATTGGATATATTCTTGGAGTTGGTTTGGAGTGTTGATCAATAGTTCTTGTTGGAGTAATTTGGAACTAATTCAAAGATTGTAAATGTATGTAGAAATCTTCCAACCGTCATTCTATTTAGAGTAAAGTTGTTAATTTGATTTTTTTTTCAATTAGGTAAAGGTAATATTTTATTTGCATATTTTCTTTTCCTAGTAGAGAAACTGCCATGGATCCCAAAAAAAAAAGGAACCATGCATAGAACCATTTCCAACTGCTTCAGGGAGAAATGGTATGCAACTATTATCAAAAGGAAATAGTTTGTGGGGTATACATAATATGAAACTACACTTAGCACATGTAAGAGGTATTGTAAAACCTTGCATAATTTCCCTTGCCTAAATTAAGGGTCTAGCTACAAGATTCTATTGAAGCCTATAAAGAAAATAAATCCAAGATGTAAAATGATGTTGAGGGAAGAGGAAGTGTACGTGATAGTGAAAATCAAAATTGTGATACCCACGCTTGCCAAAAATTTGGCCATTCTAGGACTCAAGACACTTGATAACTCTTAAAAGCCTAGTTCAAAACTTAGCACTTTAACTCAACAACATAAAAAAAATGTCCCAATAAATAAATAATAAAGTTGTGGTAGTTTTATTGTGTTTTGGGCATGTTTTGTCAAGTTTTAGTTGTTGGGAAGGTTTTAGGTTGACTTTTCATTGATTTCTTGTTTTAGGATGGACTTGGGGGGACTTTTAAGTCTTTTTTCAAGTCTCAAAACACTATTTAAACCGTGGTTTTGAAGACTCCTATAACCTTGCTAGGGAAACCCTTAGAGTCCTAATTATCTCTCCTATATATGAGGTTGAATATGGAACACTTAATCCTAAGAGGAAAATTTCACTCAATCTTTGTACTCCACACCACCCCTATTCTCATCACATCGTTGATAGAAAATGGAAGAAAAAATAAAAGAAATATACTTGGGAAGCATGTCCAGATGATGGTATGATGTAGACATAAGTTTCCATGTTAACAAATCCCCTTATTATTAACATATGGTAGAATAATATTTTATAAATTAGATGAAATAGAATTGGAATAGGTGGTCTGACTGGATTCACCCTAAAGTGTTGTGAACCTTCCCTTGAACTAGTTTTGTATCAAACCAACCAATTCAATACAAAATTAATTATATTGGTGAATTCAATCTATTCCACCATGAGTTATGTTGGGCCTAGCTACAGTAAAAAATTAAATAATTAAACAATAAGAAAGAAAAAAATCTCTAAAACCTCAAATTAAAGTATATGAGGCTCACCTAACATAGTTTGTTGCCAATGACTAGATGGGTTTGGATAATGATCCAATAGTAGCTCTAGAAATGACAAGCACTAGTTGCACTGCCACTAGTACTATAGATCTCCCTAAGTAGTCCACTCATTGGAGACAAAGGATGATATTGTATTTCATCATAAGGATCCCCTTACTAGAAATGGTGATGAGCATGATTATGTTGATCATTGATTTGTAGTATCTTGTAGCATGTTGTTCTTCCCAATCTAAATGATATTTAGAGCCCCATTGTTAATGCATTTTGTTTCAAATATGTATTGCACTTAGTGCCAATTTTTATATTCACCTTTACATGATATATACATAAGCATAATTTGCATACTTGATATATAACAGTTTGCATTTACATTGATGTACTTGAATGTGCATGTGTTTGTGCGTGCACATGCACATGTGTGTTAAAATTTATATCCTATGTAGTTTTCAACAAAGTTGTTCATAAACCAAGTTCTTCCTAACTATTAGTTGATTCTAAGAACAATTCCAACTAACATTGTGATGGAATCTATAATTTCATGTGACTCAAGCTTCAAAGGCCTTGGGTTTCACGCTTTTATAGAAAGAGGTTTAACAAAAAAGTAAATACCAAACAAAATTTAAAGAGGGATGGAGAAAATTGGGTTGCTCCATCATGTTCAATTAATGCATTGATAGTTGATCATGCACAATATTATTTCCCTCATTTCTTGCCTAAGGATAATTATATTTCTCAAATCAATTGATGGCCCAAATCATATAAAGGAACTACAATTATAATTCCATCTTTTGAATGAAGTAGTTATGGAGGTAGATGTAACATACCTTTTTCTAATCCCCAAGTTTTGTAATGTAATTAAAGGATGATAATGCTAGAGATCCAACATGGATATATTTCTAGGATTGTGTAATGCAAGTATTTTGATTTAATAATAAATTGCTAAAGCTTAAGAAGAAGGAAAATCCTATACAAATCCTAATGCTTGAAAGGATAACTTTCTTAGGAAGATGTAAGGGAGATTGGGAATCTTCATATCTCCCTAAATTTAATGTTCTAACCACTAATGTTCTTGTTGAACTACCAACTACCTAAGAAGGTATGAGAGGATGGGGGAGGAGGTACTAAAGCCACCCAAGAATGGGATATGTACCTCATGACAGAGCCCTGGTTGACTCTACAACCCAAGAAGGGGACCCTGAACCTCTCCTGTCAGAAGAAACACTCGTGGGGAGAAAAGAAGTCAATTTTGAGTATTGGAAGTTGAGTGTGGAGTATTATTGCAATTGGGGTGTTAAATTTCCATGATCTTAGGTGTAGGTTAGAGTCTTAAAATCACTAACGATACCAAACCAAGAATCTCAACCAGAACTACTTTGAACAGCGAAAAATATAAAGCAGTAAATCACATATGCACAAGTATACACAATTTTAAACAAAATTGTACAATAATTTACAACCCAATATTTGTTATCTTAAACCAACTATGAATAATACAACAATCTATGGTATACAAGATACAATGACAAACAAGTTGCGCATAATCGATGTCGTATCTTGTCATGTCGGTCCTTCTCTTCCGTACTGCTCATTAGCTGCCCCTTAGTCCTTCAAATGACTCCAAGAGGGTTGCCACCTAACACTGCTGCAAGTCACTTATGCTTAGTGTACATGGGTTGATCCAATCTGCTCTCTAGGTTGGCCAATAACCAAGCTCCAAACTTCCAGGCTAGCAGTCACCTTTTTCCATCAAGGTGTTGCACTTCGGCACCAATCTTCACCCAACCTTCAACTCCTCTTTGTCACTTCAATATAGCTTGTCTAGGGCTACTTTGGGATATCAACACGTTTCCCTCCACCAGACCAATGATTCCCAATAATACACTACAAGATATGCACTGATGAAGGCTCTTGATCACCAAATCAAGTCTCCAAACTAGATCCCACTGGTTTCTAGAAAAACAATCCAAATGTGACCCAAAAACACAGATCCAACACACATCAAAACTGTTGTTTCAAGACTGAAATATTGTTGTTGTGACTTTGACTGGTTAGGGCATCCTGGATTGTTGCAACACCCCTTAAATAGTCACCCAAACAGCCCTCCTTGGTTGTGGCCTACCCTTGGAGAGGTGCTAACTTCCTTGGATGTTGTTATGAGCATAGACAGACCCTAAATAATCCAATGTTGCCCTCAAACAGTGAGGTAGGGCTTGAAACCTACCCACAACAACCTCTGCTGCCTCTCCCAATATTTCTCCACCCAAGAAACACCTCAAACAACCCTGAAACAACCTTCCTCTACCTCAGCCCGCTAGGGAGGTACCTCAGCCTCCCTTCCAACAACTCGACCCTCCAAGATGACCCCTGAAACAAACTTCCTTGCCCACGTTGTTTAATCCTCTCTTTGTTGCGGCTAAGACGGAGTTATATCTCTCCTCCAACAAGCTCTTCTTGGATATGTGTGTTTCACAATGGATGAGTTTAAGCCTCCACATCACCTTCTATATATACACATAAACAAGGGCTCCTCCAATGTCACAATAGGGGCTTCTACAATATTCACAAGCCTAAATGACATTAGGTCGACCTTGACACACATGTGCAAACTGTTAGTCATCAGTAATTTTTGCCTTTGCAGATGACTAAATGCTTATCCTAACATTTCTAGAAACAAAATTCATAAACATTGTGAGTTCTACAAATCTCACTGCCCTCATTATCCTTAAGATAATTTTTCACTATTTCATCATTCCATCATGTCAAGCTCAGTTTACCAATCCCAGAAAACCCATTAGGGGCTCATGTCACTCATTTTGTCTATATTTTGTCACCTTTGGCCCAAATCCTTTGTTTTTTTTTTCTTAAACCCCCCACTGCTACCTAAGGCCACCAATCAAACAGCTCTGTTGTGTCTCCCAAAAATACCCCAAGCATTGATGGTCTCAAAACTGTCTCTGTAGGCTCTTTAGATAAATCAAGTACATTGGATTTTGGATCTTCAATACATCAGTTTATCATAAACTCTGTTTTACACTTGATGACCCCAAAATCTAAGTTTTTAGTCCAAAGCCAAGTCCAAGGAACCTTCCACTAGGTCACCTAGGGTTTCAGAAGTCATAGGGTGGATTTGGTATCCTAAAACCTTTGTTTTTCTATGTAAAGAGACTGCATTCAAATAAGAAAGGGGACAAGTGACTTTGTCCAAAACTGATCAAAGGGCCATTCAAGAAAGTACTCCTTGGCCTAGAGCACAAATTCTGCAAGGGACAGATGCCCTTGCTCACATTTCTGCAAAATGATCAAATGGCCATCATACCTAAATAGAGGTAAGGTAATGGGGGAAAACATCACAAGAAGACCATCTACAACAAAGAGAAAGGCAGCAGGCATATGTTTTAGAGAATCAGGGTTTTTGTGACTAATTGGCAAAAGAAAGTGCCAAGGCAGGAAATCAGCACAAGGGCTACAAGGACAAAGGTCACCTCAACTCCATCTAGTGCACATTGAAGATTTTTAGAAATAATTAATGAGTTTTGAAAGGTTTAGAGAACTTAGAAAACAACACTATTTACCTTTTTCTAACAGCCCTAAAACCTAGGAGTTTGGAAAGAATGACAAACAGTTCAAATAATGATGATAGGGCTTCCTTCATAGCAGCAGATCGCATTTCAAGGGGTATTCAAGTTGTCCTCTAGGGTTTGACAAACAAGCACTGATTCCACCTCACCAAAAATACAAAATGGCAAAGAGTATCAGTACAAGGGCCTGAGTTTTCAAAAGTACATTCAGAGGCCTTAAAAGGATCAAAAGGAGCAGACATAAGGTAAAGTGCCAAAGGAAGGAATATAGATATATCACTGTCAAAATGGTCAAAGGAAAAAAATACAATTGGTCTAAAACAAAGCAGAGAAGCCTCCAAAAGTAGTTTCCTTAACAAAGTCTATTCTGCAAGAGATAGTTAGCCATGAGTGACACTTCTGCAGGACTGTCAAAGATGGCTACCTACAGGAAGATTGATAAGGTTAAAAAAACCTAATGTTTCTCACAATGGTGGCACATATGAAGACTAAAGGATTTGTTGATGCCAACTGCTGGGGTTTTCACACCAAGAGATCTTCACTACTTCAAAGTCAAAACATGACAGAATTTCAGTTAAAAGAAGATCAAATTTCTTCTCTTTAGTCTCATCCACCAAGAAATCAAAGGCATAAAAGATACATGACTGAAGATTCCAATGTAAAGGTGCCAAAATGATCACAAGCTTATGTTTACAGGTATTGAAATTCATGAGAGGGATAAAGTGAAGAAAACCTTCAAAAAGGAGCACTAATGTCATTGTCTGCCTTTTTCCTCAAAACTTTGTCAAAATGACCTTTTTTTTTTTTAAAGTACTGGTTCATGTTTCCAAATGTGGGTAAGAGGAACAGTGTAATCTTGTTAAAAGATTTTGTCAATCCAAGGGGGACATCAAGATGCTCCAGCAAAGGCAAAAAACCATTTTTTTTCTCAAAGTTCTGCCACCTACAGGACAAAAAGACCAAAAATTCAGTGAAAAAGTAAGAAGGGAAAACAAGCATTAGAAAGTGGGTTTGATCATGAAATTATTTTTCAAAAAGAAGTATAAAGGTCTTCTTTCCCTCTCCCCAACTCATTTTTTGTCTTTGAAGGAGAGATAGAGAGCCGTCGAATCGTTTGTAAGGGTTTTTCCTGAAAACTAGGTAAAATTTCTAGGCATTGCGCATAGGCAGAGGTGTTACGCATACAGCCTTTGGCATTGCGCACAGGGGAGGAAGGGCAGTGCTAAAAAAGCACTGCGCTACGCACAGAATGGGATGCACTACGCACAAGTGGTGGCGCTGCGTACACACCCAGTTCGGAGCCTGACCTGCCCACATCAACGGCGCTACGCATAGGAAAAGGCCCAACAGGCCCGTGTAGAGGCTCGAGCCGCCCACAAACCTCACAGCACTACGCACAAGCCTGCCAACACCCGACCCGACCTGACACTATGCACAGAGGGCACGACAGGAACGACCAGTCGGGTGGCGCTGCGCACAGAGGAAATTTGGCCAAAATTGCCAAAAATTGCTCAAAATCACACTTTTTCCTTCTCAAAGTTGCCCCAAGCTCCTGCACAAGTTAGACAAGGTTGGTGGTCACTTTATTTTTCCCTCCAAGTGATATTTTTCCATCTATAATCAAAGGAGAGTAACCATAACCTAAATTGGTTAAAAACCCTAATCTTCATGGAAAACTCTCATTTAACCTTCTAGGGCAAATTTTACCAGTTGAAGAGTGGTCACTAGTGTAAATACACTCGGTACAAGTTAGGCATCCTTCAAACCCTGAAAGCATTCCTAGACTTCTTCCATTTTGCCTCCATTTGTTAAAATATGCCCTCACCATCACTCATTTCTCCTCCCTAGACCTAAAGGCACTCACAAGCTAGAAACCAATTTGTTCAAGGACACAATCAGTCACCATGTCCGTAGAAGAGATCAGTACCAGTAGTGATGATGGCCAAGGGCATATCAAGCCAAAACATAAGGGAGGAAGAAATAATAGGTTTGAGCCCTTGGATACATTTCAAATCACCTCTTCTCCCATGATCCTTGCATGTTTTCAAGATGTTGGATGCTATCAGTTCTGTGAGAGGGTTAAACAGGTTCAAAACCACTCATATTTGACTAGGTTGTTCATTCTCAGCCTACAAAACCACCAGGTCAACCTAGCAGGAGTAAATTTTGATCTATCATCCGAATCCATTGCTAAAGCCACAGGGATACCAGATGTGGGTGAAAGATGGTTCAAGAAGAAGAAATTGGCCTTGACCTACTATGAGCCCTTCCTCAAACCTAGGTATCAACAGGGTTGCAAGACCTTTTTCCCCTTCTCCCACCTGCTAGAAAGATATGCCCCACTGATGAGGCAGATCATCAAGTACTTCACTTGTGAGGGGAGGTACTCCAGGATTTATTCATATCACATAAGGCTGCTAATGCACTTCACCAAGGTTAAATTGCTAAACCTACCATACTATCTCTACCGGAGCATTGACAAAATGGCTTCAATGCTCAAGAAAAGGAGTTATGTCCACCAAATGCAAAGCCTTTTTCACCACTCTTTGGTTAAGATGATTGTTTTACACCAGCTGGAGCAACAGGGAATTCCTTGGGAAGTTTTTATCTCACATAATGTATTTACAAATCCCCAAGCCTTCATTCAGCAAAATTTGCCTTCCACTTCACACTCACTTACCTCCACTCCTCCATCACCCCCTAGGCATCATGATCCATAACCTCCACCTATGCCTTCTCCACAAGGAAACTTACCTCTTTCTTCTTCTCCTGATGCATCAAATAAAGATGATGACAGTGATAATGAGGAACAAGCAGATGACAGTGGAGATGAAGAAATCAGTAGGGCAGAGACAAAGTTTAATGAGGAACAAGAGGATGATAGTGGTAATGATGGACAAGGGGGTGACAGTAGCAATGATGAACAAGAAGATGATGGTGGGAATGATGAAAATAGTGGGGCAGACACAGAGTTTAATGAGGAAGAGCAGGGGGATGATGATGACAAGGAACAGGGAGTTGAACATGGCAATCATCAAGACAAAAAAAATGAGCACTTGGAGGAAGGCAGTGATGGTAATGATACAAATGAATCACTCCCAAGTACAGAAAAAGGTGGTGCTGATGAACAAGATGAGGACTTAGAAGATAGTGAAGACAATGATGAGGGTGACAGTCAACAAGAAAGTGAACATGATAGTAAAGAGGAAAATGTGCATGAGCATGACAATGAGCCCATACATAGTGCAAACAGTGACAATATGGATGAAGATAATGAACATGAAGAAACAAAAGGTGATAATGAGGAATAGAAGATCAAGAAGAGGGAAACAATGAGGCACAAACATAATTTGATGAAGGAGGCCCTCATGGAGATAAAAAAACCTAAAAGAGGCAGAAAAGCATGATAGACTTAGAGTTTTGGTTGAGGCTTCTCAACAGGTGTCCAAGACCTCTTGAGGGACCACTCCACCAATTTTGGGCAAAATTCAACAAGATTTTGTGTTTTTGAAATTTTGAGGCCTCTGTGCGCAGCACCCTTGGCGCTACGCAAACACATGGTGCATCCTCAGCTTGAAAACTTGACATTTTTGGATTCCTCTCATCATCAACAATCTGCTCACAAAATTTCAGATTATTTGGAGCCGTTTTGACCCCCCAAAAGGTCAAAAAACACCTAAATTTTGACCATTCTGCCTCATTTTTAGGCAAGGTGTTGTGCACAGAGCAGTGTTGGGAGAATGGATTTTTGGATAGGAAAATGGAACCCATTCAGGAAAACTCAAGTATTTCTGGAAAGTAGACTCATCAGGCTTTCCAACGAGCCATCACGGAGCCAAATCCGACATCGGGAAGGGGTCCAAAACTTAGTCACAAAATACACTATTTTCTGTCGAAGTGGCACTGCGCATACAAGACCAAAAGTGGCAAAAGTCAACAAAAAACACTCATTTATTGGAAAATGAGTTTTTTTAGTATTTTTGAGGCAAATCACTCTAGGATTAGGTGTTAGAAGTTATTATGCATTTATTTTTCTTAGATATTTATGCCTTGGGCCTTGCATGGTCACTTGGACATAAATTTTAATTTATGACTATTTTAGATATTTTAAAACCCTAAATTAGGTTTTTAGCCCTCCTTTGTTCCATAAATAGAGCATGACGCTCTCATGTATTTTGTTGGCTTTTGATGAACTTGGAGAGCAATACATGGTTTCTATGAGCTTGGAGAAGAAATTGGTTTTGTGAATTTGATGAATGGCTTGCTTGGATTGATGATGGAGAAGCTTGTTTGCAGGATTCCTTAGCTTGGTGAATGGTGATGTTTTCTTAATTTGTTTATGTTTTCTTTTTATCATTATGTTTCATCCTTCTTGGTTGCTATAAATCAGAAAAGTATAGGTTGAGACATGCTCTTTGAGGCACCTTAGTCCTCCTGTTCATTATAGCCTTGATGTTTTCCTTTGTTTGGTCATCTTAAATAATTCTTGATTTCTCCTTAGGTCCACCTAAACTTGTTTTGTTTCATGTATGGATTAGTATTCTAGTTTACAAGTATGATTCACGGCATGCCCTGCTTATTTTAAGTTATCCAAACTATGTCCTGAAACCTTTCTTTGGAATATTGTTTGCTAGGTTAATTCAAAGAGGTCTCATTTGATCTTGCCCTTTGTCCATGCTTATCAACTTGTTTCAGAGTTATTTATAGCTTGATATATGATGTTTAGGAGTTCCCTCTTCATATATTGAGTTATTTGTGTTATCTTATATGTTTTCCCAAATTCTGAAGGTGAATTTACTAAAGTTAGAAGCTCGTATGCTTTCTATGTTTCACTGCAATGTTTATCTTGGATATTTATCAGTTTAAGTATTGTTAATTTAGCTTAATCGTTTGCCCTACCTCATGAGTTATAGCTTTTAACTATTTGTATTTAAGCCCTCCTAGTTTTTCCCAAACTTGATGTTCACTCCACCTCACACATTACCTTAAGGATCCATTAACCTTGCTAGATTGGCCTTGCAACACATTCTGATTCATCATTGAGACACTCATGACTTTCATTGACTCCATAGCCCACTGATTCAAAGACCTCTCACTCCACCTATTCCACTTGACCATCTTACCCAACCAAAACAATCAACAAACCCTACACTTAACAACTAGCCTAAAATCAACCCTAATCAGCAAACAAGAACACATCCTTTGCACCCAATAGAGAGATCCCTCTCTGAGTCGAGGAAGGCTAGGTCCTAGGGCTCCAAAGATTGGTTCCATGTTACCCTATCATTTGGTATACCAATCTTCCAAATCACGGGACACTAACACGAATCCATTAAATAACTTCAAAAATTCATATCTCACTAAGTACAACTCGGAATTCGATGATTCTAAAAGCATTGGATTCTCCTTTCCGCCCTCTATCATGTCATGCCATCAAATCTCCAAATATATCCATGGAAATTCCCCAAAACACAATTAGTACAAAACCCCAAGCTTGGGTTCCAAGCCCACAAGTGACTCTTGTGGTGCTTTTCCCTCCAATCCTCAAACCCCAGGGCTTGGAGTACCTCCCAAGCTACTAAAAAATCAACACTCCCTCTTAGCGATGGAGGCACTTCCAAGACTAGGAAGTAACTCAAAATCATCATCACTACTCGCAACACTCGTCCAAATCTTGGTGCTCACAATCGAAGTAATCCTTTTTTCGTGAACTACACCTCTCTTGGAAGTGTCACTGTCACTCCTGGAAGCATCCTGCTTCTTCTTCTTCTTCTCCTGTATCTCTTTCCAATCTCTCCATTATTCCTTCTTGGTAGATGTGGAAGCACCCTTTCTCCCCACTGACCACACGCTCTTCTTGGGTTGCAAAGTCTCCCTCTGAACCTGCAAGCTCCCACTAGAACTCGAATCCTTCTGAGTCTTTAGAACCTGGACCTTCTTCGCTGGAACCTGTATCTTCCCCTTTGAAGCCTGCACCTGCTCCACTTGCTTCTTATGATCCATAGGCTTGCCCATCAGCTTATATAGACCATGCTCTCTAACTCCAAGCACAATACCAGCGGATCTAGAGCCTATAGGTTTGAGTTGTACCTTCCCATCCTAGAACAAGAACTCAAACCCCTTCTTCTCGATCATCGAGGCAGAAATTACGCTATATCCGAGTCCTGGTACAAACAATACATCTTGGACCTGCATTGCTCGTATTGTCTCCATCCTGAATGGAACAATACCCGATCCTCATATATCCAACTAACTCTTGTCGCCCAACACCATGTGCAACTTTGAGTCCCATTCAACTAGAGTCTCAAAAACCTCCAGTGACCTTGTCATATGTTTCGTTGCACCACTATCCACGTACCATCCATCTTCATTGATAGTACCCTATGAGAAATGAGAGATCATAGAAAATTCCTACTCCTACAATCTCCTGGAGAGATCATCTATCTCAACTGAAGTGGCAACACCGACGACCTACTTTCATTTCCTCTTCTTGTCATCTTCCTTCTTCATCAGACATCTCGACGAAAAATGACCCATCTCGCCACAGTTGAAACACTTGAATTTACTCAAGTCCTTATTCTGCTTACCCTTCATTCGTGTTGCAATTGCCACGTCCTCATTTGCCCTCTTCGTTGGATTAAGATCTGTGTCTCGCAACTCTTCCTGAATGAAGTCTTCCCACAGCCTATTCTAGTCTATTAATCTCTCTCTGGCAACGATCCCTTTGATGAAGGGCTTCCATTTCTCGGTGAACCCTTTCAAGGCAATCCTCACCATATCTCCATCTGAAATTTTCACATCGATGACAACAACCTCATCTCTGACCTGATACAATCTCGTCAGATACAAAGTCACTTCTTCACCCTTTATCATCTTGGTGGACTTAAAATTATCCTCTAATACCCATACCTCGTTCTCATTCTTATTCTGGAACAAATTATGAAGGGCCATCCACATCTCATGTGCGGTGTTCTTCCCGAAAAAATGAGGTATTAGGGCATCCTTTACACCATCTAGGATGATCAATCTCGCCTTTGTATACAAATCTTCATATATTTCCAGCTCCTTATGGTCAGTTGGCTTCTTGATGGCTTTCTCGGCAAAATCCCAGATCCTATTGACCTGCAAGACTAACTCGATCGTTTCCTTCCAAGGACTATAGTTGCACAACCCGTCATGTTATCCTCCACAATGTCCCAAGGCTGAGAATAGAAATCGACGAAGGTAACCTCAAACCAACCCTTTAGTTTGGCAGCTAGCCCTACCAAACTAGAGATGACTCTCTCTATGATCACAACCAATGTTTGACTGAAGGAAGAATGGATTTTAGGCTAGGTATTTTCAGCCTAAAGTTTTTCAAATTTAGGGTTTTTGCTGGATCAGGAGGAGAGGAAACGAAACTATGTCAGATCTGAAGGATTACAGTTGCAGCGATACAAATGGGCATGGCAGATATGTTTCTATGGCACCTTAGGGTTTTTCAATTGTAGTGTAGGGTGGAAATGTAAGGGATCAAAATGAGCATGTTTAACATGAATTCATTTATCAAAAGATTACTAACACAAACATGAGTTTCCTACCAAAACAAAGCATGAGCATAAAGATTTATGTTTAACATCTTATAGGAAAGTCACTGAAAAGCATAGATATGGAAAGAAGATGAATCAAGCATTCATAAAAGTAAATTATAGTAGAAATTTGATTCCACAAACCCATACCACATGAATCCCTATATATATGCTGCAACGGAACTTGTATTTCTACAAATTTCAAATGTACACAAGAGTCCAAGGCTCCTACTCTCTGATGTCCAACCTTGATTCTGAAAGAAAACTAGACACAAATAGCCAAAAACCATCTTCCCCTCTCTCAGGGGTCGAATACCTCAAGATAGGATTAGTTCACACAATTTTCTCCAACAAAACCTAAGACAAGGGAGGTTAAAAAAAACACCTCCTTTTAGCCTTTGACTGACCTAACCACCATAAATGAAGCTCAAAATTACATCAAGATGACATTAACACACCTATTTACATTCATATACCCCAAATCCACTCCAAAAAAGGTGAATTACATCATGCCAATACAAATTTGACTGAGAAAACTCGAAATATTGACAAACGAGCAAAAGCACAACACCATTAGGCATACGCATAGTGCCATCTTGCAAAAGCGCGGCACCATCTTGCAGAAGAGCTTTTATTGCCTTCTTGAGCTCCAAATATAGATCTAAGGGTACCACTGGAAACCTTAGGATTTCTAGTTGTCATTAGACATCTCAAGCATGTAAAATGGACTCTCCAAGGTCGATAAAAAGGCATTTTACCAAGGTCACTCCAAAAGTGTAGTTCCTGGGTAAAAAAAGGTGGCAGAAAGTGACTTGTTGGCCTCTTTTTTGCAATTTTCAACCAATATGTTTGTTGACATGGCACCAAAAGTACATATTTGTGATGCGTAGGTCAAGAGCTTTCCAATGATGTTGAGTTTGCCCCATTTTTCGCTGAACTGACTTCTCAGTTTAGGGAAAAAACACCAAAAAAATCAAAATTTGACAAAATTTCCCCAAAATTGTCCCATGAAGCTAGGTGATGATGTGTCAAGCAATGAGGGAGGCCTCAGCCAACAAATCAAGTTTTTCCTTCTCTTTTTGCCTCATTAGGGTTTTCTTCCATTTCTTCTTCAATTGCATGATTCTGATTTGGGAGATCTTGTTCCTTGTGCAATAGTGCATGGTCATGTGCCTCTGCATCTTGTTGTTCCTCTTAGCCCTCTTAAGTAGCTTCTCCAAGTGGAAATTGACCTTGCCAAGCCAAAACTCCTTGTTTTTCTCAATTTCAGTTGCAATCAGGTCATCAAAGTGGCATGACCTAATGGTGGAGATGGCTCTCTTTTCTGCTCTAGTGCCCTCTTGAGACCTCTGGTTCTTGGTCTCCTTGGTTTGACCTGTTCTTTTGGATCCTCCAACTCATCAACATCAATAATTTCCTTACCTTTGGCATCATCTTTCTCCAAATCTGATTTTGGGTTGCTAAGCAAAAGTTTCTTAACTTGGAGATGTTTGTTCTCTTACTGAAGGAAGTTGATCATGAAGTCTGCCTTGGAAAATTTGTCCTTTAGCTCTGTAATCTCAGCCTCTTTCTCCTTAATTATTTGCTCAGATGTTTTGACCTCCTCATGTACCTCAAAATCTTCCATATGAGTGTCAAATTGTACATGTGTTTCCTCATGCAATGGTGCCTCATGTGTTGGTGTATCTTCAACTGTTGTAGCAGGCTGATCTCTTTCCACACTGGCAGGAGCAAACATCAGCCTCTTTCCTCTAGTGTAAGTCTTTGTCACGTCAGCCTTAGGTGTCTTTGCGATAGGTTTACTTGTGGAAGCCACCTCTTGTTGTATAGGAGAAGTCAATGGTGTGGAGTGATTGCTTGACTGAGTTGGAGTAGGTAAGACTTCAGCTGAATACATGAAACCTTCCCATGACAAATTTACCTTTGCAAGCTAATGTCAAACCAATATTTTCACCAAGCCATGATGGAACAAACTAGCATGGTGATCCTCTCCTTTTGATCCTCTCCTTTTGTATGTATCTTCTCTTCCATTTTAACCATGTTTCTATAAAGATAATGAGGTAGGTTGAGTGCCTTTACACTGGTGAAATGCATGAGTAGTCTCACATGATACTGATATAACCTGGAGAACCTACCCTCACATGTGAAATATTTCATGATAATTTTCATAAGAGGGGCATATTTTTCAAGTAGGTGTCTGAATGGGAAAATGTGCTTTGGAGTAGCTTTGTATGCAAGTTTCAAGAACATATTATAGTTTTCAATGTCAAGGTCTATTTTCTTGAACCAAAGTTCACCATTGTTTGGAATCCCTGTATCCATGGAGATAGCCTCTAATGAAAGGGTGAACACAATACCTGCAATAGTCACCTTATCTCTCCTTAGACCAGTGGAAAAAGTGCTAGTAAGCTTGTCATTGAAACCAAGCTCTTCAATCCTTTGGCAAAAGGCAAGGCAACCAGCATCTTGGAAAGCTTTTTTGAGAAATGGTGTAGTCATGACATCCAATGTTGTAGTGGGCTCATACCTACTGATTTGACCTCCCTTATGCCTCCTTTCCTCTATAGTCCCTGAATCCACAACTAACCCTAGCTCACGAGGAGGGGGGAATTAGGGTTTAGTGTAGGAAAAATAGGGGATTTTGGGCAGTTTTTGAAATGGAGGGGAATGAAGGGTTTATAGGGGGTTTAAATTCTTAGGAAAATTTAGGTAGGTAGGGATAGATGTTAGGGAGTGGGGGGGAGTGGAATTTCAGGAAATGGATGAAGGGAAAGGGTGCACAACGGAAAAACAGAGCCCTAACCTAGGAAGTGATAGTGTAGGCTAGGGTTTTGGGGAAAATGATGAAATTGAGGGATAGGGGTGAGGGAAAATGTTTAGGAAGGTATATGAAGGGTAGAGGAAGGTTAGTGAGCTTGAATGTGAGGGTTTTTCTAAGAAAATTTATCAAATTGACTATGAAAAGCGCAGCAAGGCAAGGAAAAGCGTAACACTAGCAATGAAAAGCGTAGTGCAGCAGTGGAATCCTCTTTTCCAAGGGGAGAAATTGATCTCAAAGGGGTGGCAAGCTCTTATTGGATGGAATGGTGTCTTGTGAGAGAGGAATTGAGCAAAATTGAGCTTTGTTGGTCTTCTCATAGGCTTAGAAATCTATTTTCTTTCTTGATGGTGGTGTGGTCGCACCATGTCTTTTCACAATTTGATAAGATGGCTTGCGTACTGCAGCTTAGGAAACTTTTACATATATTTACATCATGAATAAGATAAAAATACACCTTAGTAACCTTTATTGATCGTTTTCCCCTATTACTACTCCTTCAAAAAATGACTTTGATGGTGAAATGACCCATTTTCATGACTTCAACCCTATGAAATAATGATGACACTAGATGAAAGAATGAGTTGAATGATGACCATGGTGACCAAGACACCTTTGCAAAAATAAGGACCTAACCATACTAATGTTTATTTGACCATGGGACTGAAAGGAGTAGTAATGACCTAGCTATCCTAACCAATGATCAATTTTTTATTGGAAGACCTACTGAAACTATAAAAATTTGCCCTATGACCCTATCAATCATATGAAAAGCATAATTTGATCACTGGTGATTGACAGGATTGGTAGACACTAACACCTCCAACCTTTCCTCATATCGAAGACTCGCATGTAACTTCGACATTGTCACCTACAAAGTGACCAACTCCCTCTCACATTGTACTTAGTTGCACACAACTTTGAGTCAATGAATTCCAAAGTAGTGCAAACATGCTCTGATACCATGTTCAATTTCCATGATCTTGGGGTTAGGTTAGAGTCTTAAAAAAATTGACACTGCCAAACCAAGAATCTCAAATAGAACTAATTTGCACATCGAAAAATATAAAGTAGTAAATCACATATGCACAAGTATACACAATTTGTAACAAAATTGTACAATAATGTGCAACCCAATCTTCTTTATATTAAACCAAATTTGAATAATACAACAGTCTATGGTATAAAATATACAATGACAAACACGTTGCGCGGACATGATTTTGTATCTTGTTCTATTGGTCCTTCGCTTTCGTACTGCTCACTAGCTTCCCCTTATTCCTTCAAAGGACAACACATCGAGACTCCAGGAGGGTTGCCACCTAACACTGATGCAAGTCACTTATGCTTGGTGTACATGGGTTGATCCAATCTACTCTTTAGGCTAGCCAATACTCGAGCTCCAAATTTCCAAGCTAGCAGTCACCTTTTTTCATCAAGGTGCTGCACTTCGACACCAATCTTCACCCAACCTTCAGCTCATCTTCATCACTTGAAGATAGCTTGTCTAGGGCAACATTGGGCTATCAACATGTTTCCCACCAGACCAATGATGCTCAATACTACACTACAAGATCTGCACCGATGAAGGCCCTTAATCACCCAATCAAGCCTCCAAATTGGCTCCCACGGGCTTCTAGAAAAGTGATCCAAATCTGACCCAAAAACATGGATCCAACACACATCAATATTGTTGTTTCCTATCTGCAATATTGTTGTTGTGACTGTGACTAGTTAGGGCATCTTGGAATACTGAAACATCCACTAAAAATTCACCCAAACAACCCTCATTGGTTGTAGCCTACCCTTGGAGAGGTGATAACATGCTTGGTTGTTATTATGGGAATAGACACCCCCTAAATAACCCAATGCTTCCCTCAAAAAATGAGGTAGGGCCTGCGGCCTACCCACAACAACCTTCGTTTCCTCTCCCAAGTGTTCTCCACCCAAGAAACACCTCAAACATCCCTGAAACAACCTTCCTCTGCCTTGTCCCTCTAGGGAGGTACCTCGGCCTCCCTTCCATCAACTCGACCCTCTAATATGACCCCTGAAACCAACTTCCCTACCCACGTTGTTCAGTCCTCTCCTTATTACGGCTAAGACAGATCTATATCTCCCCTCCAACGAGCTCTTGTTGTCTATGTGGGTTTCACAATGGATGACTTTAAGCCTCCACAGCACCTTGTATATATACACATAAACAAGGGCTCCTCCAACGTCATAATAAGGGCTTCTATAACTGTCACAAGCCTAAATGAGATTAGGCCGACCTTGACACACATGTGCAAACCCATCAAGTAACTTCAAAAATTCATATCTCACTAAGGACAACTTGAAATTCGACGATTTTTGAAGCATTAGATTCTCATTTCCTCCCTCTATCGTCTCATGTCATCACATGTACAAAGTGCTCCATGGAAATTCCCCAAAACACGATTGGTGCAAAACCCCAAGCTTGGGTTCCAAGCCCACAAGTGACTCTTGTGGCGCTTTTCCCTATAATCCTCAAGCCCTAGGACTTGGATTACCTCCCAAGCTACTCAAAAATCCACGTGGGGAACATAAATAGAGAAAGAGACCCATATTTTGTGTAAATATGGAACTGTTATGAATTTGTGACCTTGTAACCCTATAAACATGTGTTTAAAAACTAGATCGCAAAGTCCAAGCTTGAATTGTGATAGCCATGAAAACTAGTTAGAGAGCCCTCCACCTGAATCGAGTGGAAGAAGAATAACTCTAGTATTTGGTTGTGTTTTAGCATTTGAAGCTTTAGAAAGAAGGAGGATCACCGAGGGAACTGTAGGAAATGGTAAAGAAATCTTCCTATGTTTTGTGCAATCCCTCAATGACCATACTTTGTTATGTTCTTAGCCTGGACTTAGTACTTGAGAAGTGGCATCATCGTTTCCTAGTAGTGAAGGAGATAGGGCTTCATCCTTTATCCCCTAAATTGACCCTTTGGTGTAATGGATCCTTTGGACATCGAATCTAGCTCAAGGGTGGCCAACTGCAAGAAATTTTCATTGTAGGTGTTCCTACATTTGGATGGAGAGTGGAAATCTCTTCTTCAGTTTCTAGCAAACATTAAGAAGAATATATAAGTGTGTTCCTTTCTTGTAATTGAATTTTAAATGATGTTCAATACTTCATGTTTAAGTATTATGATAGATTCATTATTTATGTGCGCAATGGTAGACTGAAAGTTTTGTTATTGTCATATTGAATATGCATGATCAGTGCATTGAGTAGCTAACATGGCTTGCCTAGGTGTGGAAATCCATTCCTTTATGAATATGAATTATGAGTGAAATGGGATCCCTTCATATATGTTAAATGAGAATATCATGTTCCATATGTTCATGAATTAAGAGGTCAACCTTAGCCATGTTGGTTGTGAGATGTTTATATTCCTTCTAGTAATCATTTATGAGTCTTTATGATGTATGGTGTGTTTCGAAAGGCATGAGACGGTTAGGTCTGTGGTCCTGATTATTGATATTGGTTAAATCCATGATCCTTGTGAGCTTGAATCAATAAGTTTAGGTTTCCTTGGACAAGCTAGAGGACTCCTATGTTTGTTGTGATGATGGAAATGTCCTATTAATGATGGGGCCTATTAATTGTTGGGTGCAACCCAAATTGGTCCAATTTTGGTCAAATACTCTGCATTTTTAGGAGTGGAGTGCGCGGTCTCGCGAATTCATATCTACCGCGCGGAGTCGAGGGGCTTCAGGGTGGGTCGAAGCCCCTCATTTTGTAACGAGTTTTAGGTGTTCAGTTAACGGTTTTGTCCAACCCATGGTATATGGACCATGGTTTTGTAATGATGTAAAGATCTATAAAGAGATGTAATGTTGTGTCAAAGTAGTATTCATGCATAGTAGATGAGCGCAAGTGATTGTATTTTCTGTCTTTAGTCTGTTTTGGGCCTTAAGGCAAGGCTCTGCAGTTGAGTGCGCAAAGACCTTGGAAGAGTCTGCAGCTTAGTGCACAGACCACCTGCAAATGTGTGCATAGGTGTTAAGGAGGTAAATCCTCTCTACGGATAGAGAAAATCCCTCTAGCCCTAGAGTGGGTCTAGCTACAAAGGGAACAAACAAATATCTACTTTCCTAGATTACAAATGAAACACAGAACGAAGAAGATGGCCTACCTCAGCTTGATGCTATGATGTTTCTCCTCGTTGAAATCTTTGGTATTTTGCTCTTCTGGGCTTGATTCTCACTTCTACCAGCGTTGAACTACCTACAAAATTGACCAAAACACAACAATAAACTTAAAGGTGCAACAAGAATATATCAAAAGTAATCTATCTAACTGATCAAGGAATGCTAGACTTCTTATCACAACCACAGAAAAGAATGGAAAGCAAATACCAATTGCATTATATTATTAATAAAAAAGGGTAGTTACAACCTGTGCCTTGATTTCGGGGCTCTCCTTCGATGGGTCTGAATCTGAGCATGTCTCCAAAGAAATCTTTTTCCAACTCAATACGGGAAGGCTAAGGGTCTCGACTCTCTCTTTATATGCCTAAGACAATCTTCAAATCCTTCTCTATTCTTCTTCTCTTCTATTTTGTTCTAGCCTCCCAGTAGAGGCATTGGAAAGTGATCAATTTATAGTGATGGAGGAGGCGACATGGATCCACTTAAGATGGGAGAAAGGCTTATCTCCTTGGGTGGTTCCTCTTTTGTAGCAACAAGAGACCCAAAATAGGAAGCTCGGCCATATCCTGATCAACAAACATTCACCTCTCCACTCTCGAAGCTTCTAGGCCATGAAGCTTCGATTCCATTTTTAAAAATCTTCTAGAAGTAGATCGACACGGCTATGGGGTCCATACCAGCGCTGATCGATGTTGGTCACAGGCTAAGGATTTTCCATAAGCGCTGGTGAGACATTGAAGGGTCGCGCAACTCCAAAAAGTGGGTTTTTTGGGAGCTACTCCATAAATGACTAAAAGAGGGATTGATCTCCAGATTGTATGGGATCCAAAGGCATGTTTTCCATGATGGGAAAAGTACACAGGGACCACTGTAGGGGTTCTCCAAGATCTGGGAACAGGGATTACAAGGACAGTGACAAAATTTTGTGCAACATATGCCCCTTAAAGCATGAAGGCGGAACGAGAGTGAGGGCTCAAATGCATTATGAGTATGTGCCAGGATCAAGACACCGTCAACGGAAAACCTTCGAATCAAGCATATAGATACATACATAACTAAAATCTCTGATAGAAATACATGAACACAAGGCATGGACGCAACCATCCGTAAAATAGGTCATGTAACAGGCATCCAGCAGTAAGAAGGATCACAAATATGGACTCAGGTATGGTCGCAACCATCCATCTAAAAGAGTCATGTATACAATTATGAATAGCTCATATTGCCTTGCAACCTAGACTTTATAAGACAAAATATAGTGTCTTGCACTCGGTCATGACCCAATCAAGTACAAATTGAGGCATGTGAGTAAGTGAGTTGAAGTCGAACATGCAAGAAAAATGCCTGATTACCAGTCAATGATGTAAATTGTTAACAAGCACGAGAGAGACGACCAATAATGAAAATGGTTCTCAATGTACTAGCAGTACAATCCACGATATGTGAACAAGGAACTGAAGTCGAACACTCGTGAAATCACCCAATCGAAGGCCAATGATGTGAACTTGTCATTAGGGCATGCGTGCTCTAAGGTACTGGAAAGGAGTCTCTAAATCAACTTCCTGGATAATGAGTTGAAGTCGATAGGAAGCGACTCGTCGAAGGAGGGTCATGATGTATCCCACATCATCGACACAAGACAGAGGAAACAAGATGGTTGTGAATCGAGACTGAACAGAGAATCAGGTAATGAACAAATTGCAGAAGGAATTGTTGTTGAATATATCGACGACACGACTTCGGAGTATGGCAGCATTTGACTCAAATAGGATCAGAGGTCATGTTGACAAGATTGGTAATCGAATGAGAGGCAAACGGATTTCCCAAACCCATGGAGGCAAAGTGACGAATGTAGGATGTCCCCAACCCAACACGAACTGCAGATAAGTGTCATGGTCAAGAGTGAAATATTGTCGATACAAATGATAAATAATTTCATTTTTTACACACAATTTCTAGGGAGTACCTATTTATTTTTACATAAGATTGAAGAGGATAGCATATGCTTGTCATATAAGTTTGTCCTTCGGACAAATCCATCCTAGTAAATTTTACGAGCTCTAGGAAGGAGGAACTCGGTATTTTCATGGTGACGAATCCAATGTCATTAAATTTTAAGGAGTCCGAAAAAGGTGAAACTCGGCGCCTTTTCATGTTTAGAGATTTTGAAAAGAGGCTAAAAAGAAAACTCCATGGGGGCCCTTTTCGTAGATAGTCCCTCGAATCCGAAAAGGTATAAAACAAATTTCGAGAGAACCTCTTAGTCATGATTAACTAAGGTATTCATTTTTAGTAAATAGTGTATCTCAGCCCGAAAAAATGGTAAACATATACTGGGTAAACGACATTTTGTTTTCTTTACCGAGTTCAAGATGACAAGTACTCGACAATATTTTCATGTTTCTGTTGAACCTTTAATTAAACTGAGAGGGGGGGTGAATCAGTTTAACACATTCCTGATCTTTTAAAGCTTTTCATTGAACTTATTTACACCTTCATTTCATATCCAACTTAATGTGTGAGTAATCTTAGAATGTAAGCAGCAGGTATTAGTATAATATAACATTAGACTTAATATGAGAGCAGTAGGTATTAAGCAGATGATACATGTCAGATCAATACATAAATATCATACATAGAGACACCAGATATAAGTGGAAACCCATAAAGGGAGAAAACCACATCTTATTATTGTTGTGATGCAAAGGCAAGCTCCATCTCCCTCTCATCACTGTTTTTCTGCAGGCACCAACCTACAGGAGGCTCCAACCTCAATTCTGCAAGCTACAACTTGCAAGGAAGCACAAACTCCCTTCAATTTTCTCCAGGCACCAACCTACAGGAGGCTTCAACCTCAGTCAACTACAACTGACAGCTATCAAGCTGCAACTTGATAGGGAAGCTCCAACTTCCTCAATTTATCAAACTGAATGTTTGCTGATTTACTTCAGATATCAGCTATGTTCTGTAGCTTCTTTTTTGCACTTCTTCTCTTAATCTTCTCTGCCTTATTCTTCTATATTCTGCATTCTCTATATTCTCTCTCTCTCTCTCTCTCTCTCTCTCTCTCTCTCTCTCTCTCGATTATCAAAATCGATACTATATATAGAAATTCTCACATGACTGTTTGTATTTCACAAGGAATTTGAAGTGAACAGTCATGACTCTTTGGCTTCTATCTTCTTATTCCTTTTTCCAACTCATTTTTAGAATTACTACAATATGTACAAATTTCCATGCTACATTGGGATTTTGTCTTTTCCTTAGGATACTTTCCATTGCATCACAAACAATATAAAAAATTTACAATTACATTTTTCAATTATACATCTCAATTCCACTCAGCTTCTTTTCTGGATTTTGGCTTTACTAGATTTGTCTTTTCCTGCTGCTAATAAGAACCTGTTCAGCATACACTTTGTTCACTGTCATTTGCATATTCCCTGTTTTTTGTGCTTATTCACCTGTCCAACTCATTCCTGTACATATTCTTGTTCACCGAACTTTCATCTCTGCAAGCTCTCCGCTTCTTTTTCCTTTTCCATAATTGCATCCAAGATTCATGCCCAATCATTTCCCAAGTCCGGGCAATTTCACAATCTCTTATTCCACACTGGCAAATTCAAACAATAAGGCTGGACTATTTTAATATCTCAATTCAGAGAATTGAAATATTAATTCAATACTCCTCTGTAGTTATAACCGACAGTCCATTATGGATACATATGCGCCGATTCTGCATTCACAACCATTCTACGCAACATATTCATTGACCTTCGGCGTATTAAAACATATTCCATGTTGAGCCACTTCACATATACAGTCATTATACATAATATATTATGCCTTCAACGATAATTGGCAATATTTTATTTATTTGAAACCTTAGTCAGACTCTTTTAATATATTCCACCGTATGTTAATAACTCGAAAAACCTTATTAATATAACCAAAATTCATTGCATATATCTATCCTCGTCCTTTAACTACACGCCTTTATTAAATTGAAACCTTATGACCATATAATAAACCTTAGTACATGTTTGATTGGGCCCCACACATACAATCAATAACCAACCAAACACGAGCACCCGTACCTGGCTATCTTCCAGGCTCTTTCATTAAACTTCGCGCATCTTCCCCAAGCGACCACCGTCCGATATCCCTTCTCCAGATCAACGGCGCGTGTCAATTTCGCTCGGCATCCAACGTCGGTTTTTAACGCACGAAGGCGCGGTTTAAACAAGCGGTTTTGAAATGGGTCCCTTGCCATGTGTCGATTCCTGTATGGAATCGCTCCAATTCACAAAATACCACCTGCTCCGGAAAAGCGGTACGAAATGGCAGGGTGGTTTTCAGCAATCCGCATTCACTGTTCATCAGGTCGTGGTTCCGTTCTCCACTCCAGGTTCCGGTCCGCCTATATTGTGTACCAGGGTTCTATCAAATGTATAACGCACAGTTCTATTTCTCTGTGCTCCCAAGGTTCTGTCACCCCGAATCATCAGCCTCCAGTTCGGCTCTCACCACCGTGGTTGATCTAGGAATGGGATTCCTTTCTGGCCTTTCTGCACTTCGATAATCACCATAAACACGTTAACCCTAGACGTGAACTCAACTTCTTACTACGTCTGAGCAGAGAACTCCTCCAATTGTCAACGGACCTCCATAATCCCTCACGAGGATTCATACCAACATTTGAATAGAATTTTGATATGGTCGGTCTTTCCTCGCATGACCATTAAATATTCACTAGATATAAAAAAACGTGTGTTGTGGCGCCAAGGTAAATATATTTTCACAGTCTTATCCCTCTAATTGCTTCTACAGGTATGGCTAGGCATACTAAATAATTTCACTGACATCAATTTATTTCAATCTGCTACCATTCATCCAGAACTCATATGTTCCTGAAGCTCCTCTAAAACTGCCTCTTCTTCATGTCTCATGCCTTGTGAATAGTTTAGGTGCTGCTCTTTTCTTTACCTTTGCCATCAATGACAGCATTTCCAACAGTCTCTCCCTTTGGCATTGATGGCAACACCCCCACCAATAATCCTATGCTTCTTCTGCTTTCCTTTTAGAAGTCCTTTTTTTCTTTTCCTCCCCCTTTGACATTAATGGCAAAGGGTTGCTCATTCCCTAGTTTTCTTTCTGAATTTCCTCTCTCTGAGTTATGTTTAGGCCCTCTTCTACTGACTTTGTACCATGCTGCTCCAGACTGATATATAAGACTTGTTGAGAGAACACTTTGAAGATTATCGATCTTGAATATACACTTGGTGTTCTTTTGCCTTAATACTTTGATCCTGAGGACCTGTATTATACTTTCCCTGTTGGCTGATCTCCCCCTGGACTGATATTTTCGATTTGTTCTCCCCCTGAACCTGTGCTTTCTCTTTATCTCAAAGAGTAGCATCAACATATACTACCCCTAGTCTATCTCTTAAATATTCAAATGGTTCTCTTGCAAGTGGTTTGGTAAATATATCTGCTGTCTGTTCTTTTGTTGGTACATACTCCAGTTTTACTGTTTTCTGAGCTACTTGTTCTCAGAGAAAATGATACTTGATTGGAATATGTTTGGTTTTTGAATGAAGCACAGGATTTTTAGATATACTTATCGCACTTGTATTATCACATTTGATTGAGATAGGTTCATTAATGCTTAGCTTCATGTCTTGAAAAGTTTTCTTCATCCACATGACTTGTGTACAACATGCTGTTGCTGCTATATATTCTGCTTTAGCTATAGACAGAGAGATGGATGTTTGTTTCTTGCTTAACCATGCCACCAGACTTTCTCCAAGATAGAAAGCACCTCCACTTGTACTTTTCCTGTCATCAACACAACTGGCCCAATCTGCATCTGTGTATGCAGTTAAAGTGAAGCTTTTGCCTTTAGGATACCAAAGTCCATACTGTGTTGTTCCTTGTAGATATCTGAGTATTCTTTTTACTGCCAGAAGATGGTTTTGTTTAGGTGTTGCTTGATATTTTGCCACTATTCCTACTGCTAGCATGATGTCTGGTCTTGATGTTGTCAGATACAGCAGGCTTCCTATCATGGATCTGTAGAGTTTTTCATCTACATCTGCAATCCCATCATCAGCACACAGCTTGCATCCCGTGATCATGGGGGTTGTCACAGGTTTGCAGTCCTCCATTTTGAATTTTTTCAGCATTTCTTTTAAGTATTTTTCTTGAGAGATGAATGTGCATGTGTTCTTTTGTTGAATTTGCAGTCCTAAGTAGAAACTGAGTTCACCAATCATAGACATTTCAAACTCTGTTTTCATCTCATCAGCAAACCCTTTTTCTAGTTCATCTTTGTTGCTTCCAAACATAATGTCATCAACATATACAACAACAATTAGGAGTTCATTTTCATGGGCTTTTATGTATAAATTGTTGTCTACTCCACCTCTCTTAAAACCCTATTTTTGCAAATATTTATCCATTCTTGAGTACCAAGCACGAGGAGCCTGTTTTAGTCCATATAGGGCCTTCTTCAGTCTGCATACATAGTCTTCTTTGTCTGTCAATGAGAAGCCTTCTGGTTGTTCCATGTACACTTCTTCTTCTAGATCTCCATTAAGAAAAGCAGACTTTACATCCATTTGATATACCTTGAAGTTTTCATAGCATGCAAATGCCAGGAACATTATGATAGCTTCCATTCTGGCTACAGGGGCAAATGTTTCATCGTAATCAAGTCCTTCAATTTGTGAGTATCCTTTGCAGACAAGTCAGGCTTTATTCCTGATTACTTGTCCTTCCTCATTCATTTTATTTTTGAATACCCATTTTGAGCCTATGACATTCTTCTCAGCAGGTCTAGAAACTAGTTCCCAGGTATTGTTCTTCTCAATTTGGTCCAGTTCTTCATTCATTCATTTTACCCAATACTTGTCCTTGCTGGCTTCTTCAAACTTCTTTGGTTTTATTTGTGATAACATGGCTATGTATACTTCTTCTGTCTGTTCAGTTAGCTGCCTTCTTGTTTGCACTCCTACACTCTTGTCTCCTATGATTTGATCTTCTGGATGGTTCTTTTGAGTGTATCTTGAGGGGGTTTTTGAGTTCAGTTCAGCATTTTCTGATGTTTTGTTTGTTTCTTCATCATCTTGGTCCTCTTCTTCATGATTTTCAGGATGGTTGCTGCAGTCTATATCTCTTGTCTTGTTTGGAAGTTCTTCATCAAATCTTACATCAATACTTTCTACAATTTTTCTAAGATTCTTGTTGTAGCATCCGTATCCTTTACTCTTGGATGCATATCCTAAGAGTATTCCTTCATCTGCTCTTGCATCAAACTTCCCCAGATTTTCATCATTATTTTTTATGTAGCACTTGCTGCTAAAGACTCTAAAGTGCTTGATTGATGCAAGTCTAGCATGCCACAGCTCATAAGGTGTCTTGTCACTGTTAGGTCTTAAATGAGCTTTGTTTAGAATATGTACTGCTGTGTGTACAGCTTCTGCCCAAAAGGATTGAGTAATGTTACTTTCTTGCATCATAGCTCTGGCCATTTGTTGTACAGACCTGTTTTGTCTCTCTACTACTCCATTCTGCTGAGGTGTCCCTGCAATGGTAAATTGTTGCTTTATTCCATGTTCATTACATAGGTCTGCAAAGTCATAATCTGTGAATTCTCCTCCTCTATCTGATCTGATACATTTGAGCTTGCATCCAGTTTGATTTTCTGCTAATGCTTAGAATATCTTAAACTTTTCCAGTGCCTCTGATTTGTTTTTGAGAAAAGCAACCCATGTCATTCTGGAGAAATCATCTATTATCAGCATGAAGTAGGATTCTCCACTTGGTGTCTTAGTTCTAGCAGGTCCACACAGATCCATGTGCACAATCTGGAGTGGTATTCTTGTTGATAGCTCATCTTTATATTTAAAGGATGTGCGAGTCTGTTTCCCCAATTGACAAGATTTGCATAAGGTATTTGAAGGTCTTTTTATTTCTGGCATATCTCTGACAGCTTTCTTCTTGCTCAGTCTAATGATATGGTTGAAACTGAGATGTCCCAATCTCCTATGCCATAACCATGACTCCTCAAGTTTGCTAAGATGGCAGGCTTCATCTTCTTCTTTCACTATGTACACATTACTCTCTGTTCGAACACCTTTGAGCAGAGTCCTTCCTATTGTGCTTGACCTGACTACACAATCTTGTGCTCTAAAAATAACTTCACAGCCTTTCTCACACATCTGATTAACACTCAGTAAATTTGCTTTTAGTCCATCCACAAATAGTACATCTTGGGCCTTTCCTCTGCCATTGTCTATGCTGACTGAGCCTTTTCCCTTGATCTTTCCTGATTTATCATTGCCAAAAGTAACATTGCCAGATTTCTTTTCATCAAGAGTTATAAACTTGCTTCTGTCTCCAGTCATGTGTTTAGAGCAACCACTGTCCAAATACCACTGGCTTTTCAGATCTTGAGCAGTTAGAGCCAGGTCACACTTATTCTCCTTCTTTTTCCACTGGAGGCATCCTTCTGTTTGATATCTTTTGTGAGGTGATGAATTGCATCCTTTTAGAGGACATTTGGAAGGCATATGTCCAGCTTGATTGCACATAAAGCATTTGATCATAGTTTTTGCAGAATTGTGAGTATGAGCAGAATTTCTTTGATTCATAAACCTCCTTGAAGTGTTGAAAATCAATCTTTGTCCATACTTTCTACACTCAATGATTTTATGGCCAAATTCTTTACAATAAAAGCAGTAACCATAGAAACAACTTGCATACCTGATGTGAGGTTGTCTTCTCCAGTTGTTTATTTGAGACAGTCTCTTTACTGTTTGCATCTTTCGCTGGTTTGAATTTCTCCTCCTTGCATGACAATATGCAGCAATGTGTCCCAGCTTGTGGCAGACATAACAGGTGGCATTCTTCATAGGGGGCAAGAATCTCCTTTGATGGTTTCCAAATTTGATATAATCAGGAGTATATGATCCTTTCTCTGTTGTCTTAGTATTTGTTGCAATCTTTGTTATTAGAGGTTTCTTCTGGTCTCTGTCTTTCTCATTACATGTTTCTTCCTTTGTAGGAATTATTTGAGCTGCTTCATCAGCCTTCTTTGCTTTCACAAAAATTATATTTTTGTTTTCCTTTTCTTTGCCTTTACTTGATTCTCCTTCATATCCTATCCCAGATTTTATTAGAGGAGATCTTTGAGCATCCAAGATTTCATTCAAATTACCAGAGCTTGTCATTTGAGAAGGGTATATAGACAATTTTTCTTGGGCACTTTCTAATTTCTTCCTCAGACATACAATTTCTTCTTCCAGCTTCTCTCGTTCTCGAGTTTTATCCTTGATTTGTTGAAGTAACATATCTTCAATCTTCATGGCTTCTTCAAGCTTTACCTTCAGCTGCATGAGGACTTCTGAATTTTGTTCTTCTTTCACATATTTGAGGAGAATCTCTTTTTGCTTTCTGCATTTTAGTTTGAGTCTATCAATCTCCTCCAGAGCACTTCTTAGCTCCCCCTCAAGGTCGACTTCCCCTTCTTCTTCTTCATCTTCTAGTAAGAGTCCTTCAAAGTCTTCTATGGCCATCAGTAGAAATTCAGAGGTTCCCTCTTCTCCGGAGGATTCACCTGAGTCTTCAGATGTACTGCTGTCTTGTTGAGCATAGAAGGATTTTCTGCTAAATTTCTTTCCTTTCTCCCAGTTCTTTGATGTGTTTTTCTCTGATTCTTGAGCCTGATTCCTTACTTTCTTGTGAGGACACTTAGCAGCATAATGTCCTACTCTTCCACAGTTAAATCATTTGAAGGGAAGTTTACCTTTGTATCTACCTGAGCCTCTATCCAGTTTCTTGACAAATTTAGCTTCTTCTTCATCAGAGCAAGAGAATATGTCTTCTTTTTCTTCTTTCTTTTTTTCTATTTTAAAAGCTGCTTCCCTCATACTTGGCTTCTTCTTTGGGAGCCTCATCTCATATGCTGTTAGATTTCCAAGTAGCTAGTTCATGGTCAAGGTCTCCCAATCAGCTGTCTCTTCTATTGAAGACACCTTGGGATTAAATCTGGATGGGAGTGATCTTAGAATCTTTTCCACAACTATACGTTCTGGCATGGTTTCTCCAAGAGCTTTCATATTGTTAACAATTTCTGCAAATTTTAAGAAGCTGCCAATATCTTCATCATCATTCATTTTTAAATTTTCAAACTGGGCTCTATATATTTGAAGTTTGGCAGTCTTTACCTTTTTATTTCCCTCATGGATATTCTCTAGGGTGTCCCACATATCTTTTGCAGTCTTACTGTGCATTATTTTGATAAACTCAGCTTCACATAGCCCATTTAATATTGCACTCATTGCTTTTGCATTAGCTACAAAGCTTTGTTTAGCTTCTTTCTCTGAATCAGTTGACTTTGTGACATATCCAAATTCCACAGCATCCCAAACTTCTAATCCTAAAGACATTATATATGCTTTCATTCTGATTTTCCAAAAGGCATAATTTGCACCTGTAAAGAAAGGGGCTTTATTGGTTGAGCTTCCTTCTTGACTAGCCATCTTGAGAGCCTAGGATCTCCTTTCAGTTGTTAGACTGATATAAAAGGAACTTGGCTCTGATACCAATTTTTGAACCTTTAATTAAACTGAGAGGGGGGGTGAATCAGTTTAACACATTCCTGATCTTTTAAAGCTTTTCATTGAACTTATTTACACCTTCATTTCATATCCAATTTAATGTGTGAGTAATCTCAGAATATAAGCAGTAGGTATTAGTATAATATAATAGTAGACTTAATATGAGAGCAGCAGGTATTAAGCAGATGATACATGTCAGATCAATACATAAATATCATACACAGAGACACCAGATATAAGTGGAAACCCATAAAGGGAGAAAACCACATCTTATTATTGTTGTGATCACGAGCAAGCTCATCTCCCTCCTCCTGCCCATTTTCTGCGAGGCACCAGCTACGGGGAGGCTCTGACCTCAATTACGCAGCTACAACTTGCAAGGAAGCACCAGCTCCTTCAATTTCGCGAGGCACCAACCTACGGAGAGCTTCAACCTCGGTCGACTGGCCCGTGACCTATCAGCTGAGCGCTTGATAGGGAAGCTCCAAATTCCTCAATTTATCAAACTGAATGTTTGCTGATTTACTTCAGATATCAGCTCTGTTCTGTAGCTTCTCTTTTCTGCTCTTCTTCTCTTAATCTTCTCTGTCTTATTCTTCTATATTCTGCATTCTCTATATTTTCTCTCTCTCTCTCTCTCTCTCTCTCTCTTAATTTTATCAAAATTGGTACTATATATAGAAATTCTCACATGACTCTTTGTATTTCACAAGGAATTTGAAGTGAAAAACCATGACTCTTTGGCTTCTATCTTCTTATTCCTTTTTCCAACTCATTTTAGAATTACTACAATATGTACAAATTTCCATGCTATAGTGGGATTTTGTCTTTTCCTTAGGATACTTGACTTTGCATCACAAACAATATAAAAAATTTACATTTACATTTTTCAATTATACATCTCAATTCCACTCAGCTTCTTTTCTGGATTTTGGCTTTACTGGATTTGTCTTTTCCTGCTGCTGATAAGAACCTGTTCTGCATACAATTTGTTCACTGTCATCTGCATATTCCCTATTTTCTGTGCTTATTCACCTATCCAACTCATTCCTGTACATATTCCTGTTCATCGAAATTTCATCTCTGTAGGCTCTCCTCTTCTTTTTCCTTTTCCATAATTGCATCCAAGTTTCATGCCCAATCATTTCCCAAGTCCGGGAAATTTCACAATCTCTTATTCCCCGCTGGAAAATTCAAACAATAAGGCTGGACTATTTTAATATCTCAATTCAGAGAATTGATATGTTAATTCAATACTCCTCTGTAGTTATAACCGACAGTCCATTATGGATACATATGCACCAATTCTGCATTCACAACCATTCTACGCAACATATTCATTGACCTTCGGCATATTAAAATATATTCCATGTTGCGCAACTTCACATATACAGTCATTATACATAATATATTACGCCTTCAACGATAATTGGCAATCTTTTATTTATTTGAAACCTTAGTCAGACTCTTTTAATATATTCCACCATATGTTAATAACTCGGAAAACCTTATTAATATAAAAAAAATTCATTGCATATATCTATCCTCGTCCTTTAACTACGCACCTTTATTAAATTGAAACCTTATGACCATATAATAAACCTTAGTACATGTTTGATTGGGCCCCACACATACAATCAATAACCAACCAAACACGCGCGCCCGTACCTGGCTATCTTCCGGGCTCTTTCATTAAAATTCGCGCATCTTCCCCAAGTGACCACCGTCCGATGTCCCTTCTCCAGATCAATGGCGCGTGTCAATTTCACTCGGCATCCAACGTCGGTTTTTTAACGTGCGATGGCGCGGTTTAAACATGCGGTTTTGAAACGGGTCCCACTTGCCACGTGTCGATTCTGTATGGAATCGCTCCAGTCTAAAATACAGCACTCCCGAGAAAAGCGGTGCGAAATGGCAGGGTGGTTTTCGGCAATCCGCGTTCACTGTTCATCTGGTCGTGGTTTCGTTCTCTACTCCAGGTTCCGGTCCAACAATTTTACTCCGGGTTCTAGTCTTTTATAAGTGGCCCTACGATATGTATCACACACAACTCTATTTCTCTATGCTCCCAAGGTTCTGTCACCCCGAATCATCAGCCTCCAGTTCGGCTCTCACCACCGTGGTTGATTTAGGAATGGGATTCCTTTCTGGCCTTTCTGCGCTTCGATAATCACCATAAACACGTTAACCCTAGACGTGAACTCAACTTCTCACTACGTCTGAGCAGAGAACTCCTCCAATTTTCAACGGACCTCCATAATCCCTCACGAGGATTCATACCAACATTCGAACAGAATTCTGATATGGTCGGTCTTTCCTCGCATGACCATTAAATATTCACTAGATATAAAAAACGTGTGCTGTGACGCCAAGGTAAATATAGTTTCACAGTCTTATCCCTCTAATTGCTTCTACAGGTATGGCTCGGCATACTAAATAATTTCACTGACATCAATTTATTTCAATCCCATGTAGAATCACTATCAACTTGGTTGTACAGAAATTTGCTACCATTCATCCAGAACTCATATGTTCCTGAAGCTCCTCTAAAACTGCCTCTTCTTCATGTCTCATGCCTTGTGAATAGTTTTGGTGCTACTCCTGTCTTTACCTTTGCCATCAATGACAACATTTCCAACAGTCTCCTCCTTTGGCATTGATGGCAACACCCCCACCAATAATCCTATGCTTCTTCTTCTTTCCTTTTAGAAGTCCCTTTTTGCTTTTCCTCCCCCTTTGACATCAATGGCAAAGGGTTGCTCAATTCCTAGTTTTCTTTCTGCATTTCCTCTCTCTGAGTTATGTTTAGGCCCTCTTCTACTGACTTTGTACCATGCTACTCCAGACTGACATATAAGACTTGTTGAGAGAACACTTTGAAGATTATCGATCTTGAATATACACTTGGTGTTATTTTGCCTTAATCCTTTGATCCTGAGGACCTGTATTATACTTTCCCTGTTGGCTGATCTCCCCCTGGACTGATATTTTCGTTTTTGTTCTCCCCCTGAACCTGTGCTTTCTCTTTATCTCAGAGAGTAGCATCAACAGATACTACCCCTAGTCTATCTCTTAAATATTCAAATGGTTCTCTTGCAAGTGGTTTGGTAAATATATCTGATGTCTGTTCTTTTGTTGGTACATACTCCAGTTTTACTGTTTTCTGAGCTACTTGTTCTCGGAGAAAATGATACTTGATTGGAATATGTTGGGTTTTTGAATGAAGTACAGGATTTTTAGATATACTTATAGCACTTGTATTATCACATTTGATTGAGATAGGTTTATCAATGCTTACCTTCATGTCTTGAAGAGTTTGCTTCATCCACATGACTTGTGTACAACATGCTGCTGCTGCTATATATTCTACTTCAGCTGTAGACAGAGAGATGGATGTTTGTTTCTTGCTTAACCATGCCACCAGACTTTCTCCTATAGAAAGCACCTCCACTTGTACTTTTCTGGCCATCAACACAATCGGCTCAATCTTCGTATCCTGGTACAAGTTAAAGTGAAAGTTTTTGTTTTTAGGGATAATCCAAAGTCCATACCGTGTTGTTTTTGTAGACATTCTATATTTCACCGCGTAAGACGTGCCTTGCTTAGGTGTCGTTGATATCTGCCACCAGTCCCATCGCTAGCATGATGTTCCGGTTCGATGTCACGGACACAAAGAAAGCTTCTCTTTATCATGGATCCAGAGTTTTTTATTCATATCCTACTCCCATCATCAATACACAGCTTGCATCCCGTGATCATGGGGGTTGTCACAGGTTTGCAATCCTCCATTTTGAATTTTTTCAGCATTTCTTTTAAGTATTTTTCTTGAGAGATGAATGTGCCTGTGTTCTTTTGCTGAATTTGCAGTCCTAAGTAGAAACTGAGTTCACCAATCATAGTCATTTCAAACTCTGTTTTCATCTCATCAGCAAACCCTTTTGATAGTTCATCTTTGTTGCTTCCAAACATAATGTCATCAACATATACAACAACAATTAGGAGTTCATTTTCATGGGCTTTTATGTATAAATTGTTGTCTACTCCACCTCTCTTAAAACCCTGTTTTTGCAAAAAATTATCTAGTCTTGAGTACCAAGCACGAGGAGCCTGTTTCAGTCCATATAGGGCCTTCTTCAGTCTGCATACATAGTCTTCTTTGTCTGTCAATGAGAAGCCTTCTGGTTGTTCCATGTACACTTCTTCTTCTACATCTCCATTAAGAAAAGCAGACTTTACATCCATTTGATATACCTTGAAGTTTTGATAGCATGCAAATGCCAGGAACATTCTGATAGCTTCCATTCTGGCTACAGGGGAAAATGTTTCATCGTAATCAAGTCCTTCAATTTGTGAGTATCCTTTGCAGACAAGTCAGGCTTTATTCCTGATTACTTGTCCTTCCTCATTCATTTTATTTTTGAATACCCATTTTGAGCCTATGACATTCTTCTCAGCAGGTCTAGGAACTAGTTCCCAGGTATTGTTCTTCTCAATTTGGTCCAATTCTTCATTCATTGCTTTTACCCAATACTTGTCCTTGTTGGCTTCTTCAAACTTCTTTGGCTCTATTTGTGATAACATTGCTATGTATACTTCTTCTGTCTGTTCAGCTAGCTGCCTTCTTGTTTGCACTCCTACACTCTTGTCTCCTATGATTTGATCTTTTGGATGGTTCTTTTGAGTGTATCTTGAGGGGGTTTTTGAGTTCACTTCAACATTTTCTGATATTTTTCTTGTTTCTTCATCATCTTGGTCCTCTTCTTCATGATTTTCAGGATGGCTGCTGCAATCTATATCTATTGTCTTGTTTGGAAGTTCTTCATCAAATCTTACATCAATACTTTCTACAATTTTTTGAAGAGTCTTGTTGTAGCATCTGTATCCTTTACTCTTGGATGCATATCCTAAGAGTATTCCTTCATCTGCTCTTGCATCAAACTTCCCCAGATTTTCATCATTATTTTTTATGTAGCACTTGCTGCCAAAGACTCTAAAGTGCTTGATTGATGCAGGTCTAGCATGCCACAGCTCATAAGGTGTCTTGTCACTGTTAGGTCTTAAATGAGCTTTGTTTAGAATATGTACTGTTGTGTGTACAGCTTCTGCCCAAAAGGTTTGAGTAATGTTACTTTCTTGCATCATAGCTCTAGCCATTTGTTGTACAGACCTATTTTGTCTCTCTACTACTCCATTCTGCTGAGGTGTCCCTGGAATGGTAAATTGTTGCTTTATTCCATGTTCATTACATAGGTCTACAAAGTCATAATCTGTGAATTCTCCTCCTCTATCTGATCTTATACATTTTAGCTTGCATCCAGTTTGATTTTCTGCTAATGCTTTGAATATCTTAAACTTTTCCAGTGCTTCTGATTTGTTCTTGAGAAAAGCAACCCATGTCATTCTGGAGAAATCATCTATTATCAGCATGAAGTAGGATTCTCCACTTGGTGTCTTAGTTCTAGCAAGTCCACACAGGTCCATGTGCACAAGCTGGAGTGGTCTTCTTGTTGATAGCTCATCTTTAGATCTAAAAGATGTGCGAGTCTGTTTCCTCAATTGACAAGATTTGCATATGGTATTTGAAGGCCTTTTTATTTCTGGCAGGTCTCTGATAGCTTTCTTCTTGCTTCCGCCCAACATATAACAACCCAGATGTCTCAATTTTATGCCATACCAAGGACTCGAAGTTTGCTGGCAGATTTCATCTTCTTTCTTTTCACTATACATTACCGTTCAAATTTCTAGGCGCAGTCCTTCCGTTGTGTCGACTCCGTACTCACACAATCTTGTGCTCAAAGAACTTTGTTGTACTTTCTTTGTCACATCCGAATTACACCCGTAAATTTCCTTTTCGTCCATCCAAATAGTATATCTTGGCATTTTCCCATCGTCTACGTTAACCAGCCTTTCTGATCTTTCCGATTTATCACTAAAAGTAACATTTCCAGATTTCTTTTCATCAAGAGTTATAAAATTGCTTTTGTTTCCAATCATGTGTTTAGAGCAGCCACTGTCCAAATACCACTGGCTTTTCAAATCTTGAGCAGTTAGAGCTAGGTCACACTTATTCTCCTTCTTTTTCCACTGGAGGCATCCTTCTATTTGATATCTTTTGTAAAGTGATGAATTGCATCCTTTTAGAGGACATTTGGAAGGCAGTGTCCACTTTGGATTAAACAAAAACATAAAGTTACCTAGATCATGTCTTTTAAGAATTGTGAGTATGAACCAAGATTTTCGATTCACAACTTTAAAGGTTGAAAATCAATCTGTCCACATTTCTACACTCAATGATTTTTATGGCCAAATTATTTACAATAAAAGCGTAACCATAGAAACAACTTACATACCGATGTGAGGTCGTTTTTCTGTATTTGTTTATTTCAGAGACAACATCGTTTGCATTCGAATGTTGAATTTTCCTCCTCGTACGTATTAACAGCACGTGTCCTGCACCTTGTATACATATAATAAAAAAGGCATTCTTCATAGGGCAAGAATCTCCTTCGAGGTTTCCAAATTTGATATAGCAACTGTGATTATATGATCCTTTCTATGTTGTCTTAGCATTTGCTGCAATATTTGTTATTGCAGGTTTCTTTCTCCGGTCTCCGTCTTCTCATTACACAAGCTTTCTTCTTTTGTAGGAATTATTTGAGGTGCTTCATCAGCCTTCTTTTCTCTCACAAAAATTATATTTTTGTTTTCTTTTTCTTTGCCTTTACTTGATTCTCCTTCATAGCCTATCCCAGTTTTTATTAGAGGAGATCTTTGAGCATCCAAGATTTCATTCAACTTACTAGAGCTTGTCATTTGAGAAGGGTATATAGACACTTTCTGTTGGGCACTTTCTAATTTCTTCCTCAGACATACAATTTCTTCTTCCAGCTTCTCTTGTTCTCGAGTTTTATCCTTGATTTGTTGAAGTAAGATATCTTCAATCTTCTTGGATTCTTCAAGCTTTACCTTCAGCTGCATGAGGAATTCTAAATTTTGTTCTTCTTTCACATATTTGAGGAGAATCTCTTTTTGCTTTCTGCATTTTAGTTTGAGTCTGTCAATCTCCTCCAGAGCACTTCTTAGCTCCCCCTCAAGGTCAACTTCCCCTTCTTCTTCTTCATCTTCTAGTAAGAGTCCTTCAAGATCTTCTATGGCCATCAGTAAAAATTCAGAGGTTCCCTCTTCTCTGGAGGATTCATCTGATTCTTCAGATGTACTGCTGTCTTGTTGAGCATAGAAGGATTTTCTGCTGAATTTCTTTCCTTTCTGCCAGTTCTTTGATGTGTTTTTCTCTGATTCTTGAGCCTGATTCCTTACTTTCTTGTGAGGACACTTAGCAGCATAATTTCCTACTCTTCCACAGTTAAAGCATTTGAAGGGAAGTTTACCTTTGTATCTACCTGAGCCTCTATCCAGTTTCTTGACAAATTTAGCTTCTTCTTCATCAGAGCAAGAGCATATGTCTTCTTTTTCTTCTTTCTTCTTTTCTGTTTTAAAAGTTGCTTCCCTCGTACTTGGCTTCTTCTGTGGGAGCCTCATCTCATATGCTGTTATATTTCCAAGTAGCTAGTTCATGGTCAAGGTCTCCCAATCAGCTGTCTCTTCTATTGCAGACACCTTGGGATTAAATCTGGATGGGAGTGATCTTAGAATCTTTTGCACAACTATACTTTTTGGCATGGTTTCTCCAAGAGCTTTCATATTGTTAACAATTTCTACAACTTTTAAGAAGAAGCTGCCAACATCTTCATCATCATTCATTTTTAAATTTTCAAACTAGGCTCTATATATTTGAAGTTTGGCAGTCTTTAACTTTTTATTTCCCTCATGGATATTCTCTAGAGTGTCCCACATATCTTTGGCAGTCTTACTGTGCATTATTTTGATAAACTCAGCTTCACATAGTCCATTTAAGATTGCATTCATTGATTTTGCATTAGCTACAAAGCTTTGTTTAGCTTCTTTCTCTGAATCAGTTGACTTTGTGACATATCCAAATTCCACAACATCCCAAACTTCTAATCCTAAAGACATTATATATGCTTTCATTCTGATTTTCCAGAAGGCATAATTAGCACCAGTGAAGAAAGGTGCTTTATTGGTTGAGCTTCCTTCTTGACTAGCCATCTTGAGGGCCTAGGATCTCCTTTCAGTTGTTAGACTAATACAAAAGGAATCTGCTCTGATACCAATTGTTGAACCATTAGTTAAACTGAGAGGGGGGGGTGAATCAGTTTAACACATTCCTGATCTTTTAAAACTTTTCATTAAACTTATTCATATCAAATTTAATGTGTGAGTAATCTTAGAATGTAAGCAGCAAGTATTAGTATAATATAGCAGTAGACTTAATATGAGAGCAGTAGGTATTAAGCAGATGATACATATCAGATCAATACATAAATATCATGCACAGAGACACCAGACATAAGTGGAAACCCATAAAGGGAGAAAACCACATCTTATTATTGTTGTGATGCAAAGGCAAGCTCCAACTCCCTCTCACCACTGTTTTTCTGCAGGCACCAACCTACAGGAGGCTCCTACCTCAATTCTGCAAGCTACAATTTGCAAGGAAGCACCAACTCCCTTCAATTTTCTGCAGGCACCAACCTACAGGAGGCTCCAACCTCAGTCAGCTACAACTGACAGCTATCAAGCTGCAACTTGATAGGGAAGCTCCAACTTCCTCAATTTATCAAACTGAATGTTTGCTGATTTACTTCAGATATTAGCTCTGTTTTGTAGCTTCTCTTTTCTGCTCTTCTTATCTTAGTCTTCTCTGCCTTATTCTTCTATATTCTACATTCTCTATATTTGCTCTCTCTCCCTATCTCACTCTTGAGCTTATCAAAAGTGATATTATATATAGAAATTCTCACATGACTATTTGTATTTCACAAGGAATTTGAAGTGAACATTCATGACTCTTTGGCTTCTGTCTTTTTATTCCTTTTTCCAACTCATTTTTAGAATTACTACAATATGTACAAATTTCCATGCTACAATGGGATTTTGTCTTTTCCTTAGGATACTTGCCTTTGCATCACAAACAATATAAAAAATTTACATTTACATTTTTCAATTATACATCTCAATTCCACTCAGCTTCTTTTCTGGATTTTGGCTTTACTGGATTTGTCTTTTCCTGCTGCTGATAAGAACCTGTTCTGCATACACTTTGTTCACTGTCATTTGCATATTCCCTGTTTTCTGTGCTTATTCACCTGTCCAACTCATTCCTGTACATATTCCTGTTCACCGAACTTTCATCTCTGCAAGCTCTCCTCTTCTTTTTCCTTTTCCATAATTGCATCCAAGATTCATGCCCAATCATTTCCCAAGTCCAGGAAATTTCACAATCTCTTATTCCACGCTAGCAAATTCAAACAATAAGGCTGGACTATTTTAATATCTCAATTCAGAGAATTGAAATATTAATTCAATACTCCTCTGTAGTTATAACCGACAATCCATTATGGATACATATGCGCCGATTCTGCATTCACAACCATTCTACGCAACATATTCATTGACCTTTGGCGTATTAAAACATATTCCATGTTGCGACACTTCACATATACAGTCATTATACATAATATATTACGCCTTCAACGATAATTGGCAATCTTTTATTTATTTGAAACCTTAGTCAGACTCTTTTAATATATTCCACCGTATGTTAATAACTCGGAAAACCTTATTAATATAACCAAAATTCATTGCATATATCTATCCTCGTCCTTTAACTACGCGCCTTTATTAAATTGAAACCTTATGACCATATAATAAACCTTAGTACATGTTTGATTGGGCCCCACACATACAATCAATAACCAACCAAACGCGCGCACCCGTACCTGGCTATCTTCTGGGCTCTTTCATTAAACTTCGCGCATCTTCCCCGAGCGACCACCATCCGATATCCCTTCTCCAGGTCAACGGTGCGTGTCAATTTCGCTCGGCATCTAACATCGGTTTTTAACGCGCGAAGGTGCAGTTTAAACAAGCGGTTTTGAAATGGGTCCCTTGCCACTTGTCGATTCCTGTATGGAATCGCTCCAATTCACAAAATACCACCTTCTCCGGAAAAGCGGTGCGAAATGGCAGGGTGGTTTTCGGCAATCCGCGTTCACTGTTCATCAGGTCATGGTTCCGTTCTCCACTCCAGGTTCTGGTCCGCCTATATTGTGTACCAGGGTTCTATCAAATGTATAACGCAGAGTTATATTTCTCTGTGCTCCCAAGGTTCTATCACCCCGAATCATCAACCTCCAGTTCGGCTCTCACCACCGTGGTTGATCTAGGAATGGGATTCCTTTCCGACCTTTCTGCGCTTTGATAATCACCATAAACACGTTAACCCTGGACGTGAACTCAACTTCTAACTACGTCTGAGCAGAGAACTCCTCCAATTTTCAACAGACCTCCATAATCCCTCACGAGGATTCATACCAACATTCGAACAGAATTCTGATATGGTCGGTCTTTCCTTGCATGACCATTAAATATTCACTAGATATAAAAAACGTGTGCTGTGGTGCCAAGGTAAATATAGTTTCACAGTCTTATCCCTCTAATTGCTTCCACAGGTATGGCTCGGCATACTAAATAATTTCACTGACATCAATTTATTTCAATCCCATGTAGAATCACTATCAACTTGGTTGCACAGAAATATGCTACCATTCATCCAGAACTCATATGTTCCTGAAGCTCCTCTAAAACTGCCTCTTCTTCATGTCTCATGCCTTGCGAATAGTTTAGGTGTTGCTCCTGTCTTTACCTTTGCCATCAATGACAACATTTCCAACAGTTTCAAGAGTCAGAAAATATCTTAAAGGTGACTCCTCCTGGAGGAACGAGTGGTATAAAGGATAGCAACTGGTTCCGGTTATGGTGGAACTTCTCAGAACAAGTAAAGTTCAAGAGGTTGGCTAACAAGACCACTCATTGCAGTGGTTCCTCGGGAATGGGTAAAACAACCACGTGAACGCATATGATCAGCCAAGCAAATGTTGACAATGGAATGAGAAAACCAAGGTTCATCTGGAAAAAACAGGCTAATAAAATGGAAATCACAAGAAGTGTAATGAGAATAGTTTCATTTTTACACAAGCTTGAAAACATGGGAAACTATGCTTGGAATTGGTTTCATTTTTACACAAGCTTGAAACAAAGATAAACTATGATTGAAACTGGTTTCATTTTTTCGCAAGCTTGAAACAAAGACAAACCATACTTGGAATAAGTTTGCATGTCCCCAGCGTGGTGACTCAATTCGAGGTACATGCCCCCCCAGTGTCAGTGCATTCACCTAAGTAGAATGATGGTTACTAACAAGTGGATGGAATGAAGGTTCATTTACGAGGTTAAGTGAAAGACTCGACTGGGATTTTACGGGATCTAATCAAAGAATTGAATTGAAGGGGAACTTGTTTCATTTATTAATGAGCTTGACACAGTAAAATAACTATGCTAATAAAGGCCCATTTCATTTTTTAATGAGGTTGACACAGTAAAAGAACTATCATATGGTTAATCAGGCCTTTTTTGTAGAGAGTGAATCTCATACTACTCAGATTCTTTTTGTTTCTTCAAATCCCCAGCGGAGTCTCCAATTTGTTGAGAAGGTAAATCCTCTCTACGAACAGAGATGATCCCTCTAGCCCTAGAGTGGGTCTAGCTACAAAGGGAACAAACAAATATCTACTTTCCTAGATTACAATTGAAACACATAAATAAGAAGATGGCCTACCTCGTCCTGATGCTATGATGTTGCTCATCGTTGAACTCATTGGTCTTTCACTCTTCCGTGCTCGATTCTCGCTGCTATGAGCGTTCAACTACCTGCAAAAATGACCAAAACACAACAACAAACGTAAAGGTGCAACAAGCATATATCAAAATTAATCTATCTAACTGATCAAGGAATGCTAGAATTATTATCACAACCACAGACAAGAATGGAAATAAAATACGAGTTGCATTATATTATTAATCAAAAAAGGGAGTTACAACCTGCACCTTGATGTCGGAGCTCTCCTTTGACGGGTCTAAATCCGAGCATGTCTCCAAAACACTCTTTTTCCAACTCAATATGGGAAGGCTAAGGGTCTCGACTCTCTCCTTATATGCCTAAGACAATCTTCAAATCCTTCTATGTTGTTCTTCTCTTCTATTATGTTCTAGCCTCCCAGTAGAGGCATTGGAAAGTGATCAATTTATAGTGGAGGAGGGGACATGGATCCACTCCAGATGGAAGAAAGGCTTATCTCCTTGGGTGGTTCCTCTTTCGTAGAAACAAGAGACCCAAAGGAGGAAGCTCGGCCATATCTCGATCAACAAACATCCAGCTCTCTGCTCTCGAAGCTTCTAGGCCATGAAGCTTCGTTTCCATTTTTAACAAGCTTCCAGAAGTAGATCGGCGTGGATATGGGGTCCATACCGGCACCGATCGGCACTAGTCACAGGCTAAGGATTTTCCATAAGCACCGATGAGACACTGAAGGGTCGCACCACTCCAAAAAGTGGGTTTTTTGGAAGCTACACCAAAAATGACTAAAAGAGGGATTGATCACCAAATTGTATGGGATCCAAAGGCATGTTTTCCATGATGGGAAAAGTGCACAGGGACCACTGTAGGGTTTCTCCAAGATCTGGGAACAGGGAGTACAGGGATAGTGACAAAATGATGTGTAATGGCAGGTCAAGAAGCTGAATGTACTGAACAGATCCATCTTAATAAAGAAGAATAAGTTTGCGCATATTTTGTATTTATATGTGTTATGTTGTTGTTTATCTATTTATGCGAAGTAATGATTGCAAGCATATGTTGTGATAGCGCAGTTTATCTTGTCTTCTAATGGGTTTATGTTTATATGCACATGATGGAGTAAATGGTTAAGTTATACAGCGCAATAGTTATATGTATGTTAGAATACTAAGCTAATACAAAAAAGCAAAGTAACAACCACCTCGTGCAGTCCCTCAAGGATGCAGAAACCTGCTTCAGCAACCACCCATAGCCACCTTGGGTGAGACTGTGATCTGCTTGCAGGTTGTTGTCGAAAGGGCCGGTGTCTAAGGGTTTTGTTGGTGCGAAGTACAAAGTTGAACCTAGGTCAAGCCCAAATAAGCCAACAAATGGTTCTATTGTCAGGATTTGTTTGAGGGACATGTGGATGTGGCATCCATCAAAGAAGAAAAAACAAGATTGGGTAGATCAGAAAGAACGAGAATTCGTAGCTCAGGAAAACAAAAATTTGTGATTAACGACTGAAGCCTGGTTGCTGAGGTATATTTTCACATAACAACACGAGATTTGCTTCACGATGTTTTCTAATGAACTACATGAATGGTTGTCAAGGTTTTCTAAGAACAAGACTTGCTTTAAAAACGACAAGCCTACTGCGTGGAGCCCTGAATTGGTGCAACAACATCTCAAGAGCTGTTGATTTTTGGATTGGCAATATCCTAGGAGAATTTATCACTGAGTTCTCCATAGACATGTATTTATCTTACAATGAAGTTGAGCGAGGATTTTCCAAGGGGCCGCGAGGTAATTATATAAATTCTTTGAAGCCGTGGATTAAAAATTAAAATTTTATGGAAAAATTTAAGGATGTAAGTTTATCGTAAATTTTAGAACCTTGGCGAATCTTACTAGTCCCTCATATGAAAATTATAAATGTCTGGTGATATTTTTGTAGAAATATTTATATTTATAATGATTTTATATTAGTATATATAATATATTGGTGACTTTTAAGGGAAAACAATTTTGTACTGTAAAATTTGGGCGAATAATTTTTAGAAAAAATGGAAATTGGCGAATATAATTTTAGGAAAAAGCATGGAAAATTAGCCCACCTGCGAATATTAGCCCCTAAAATTTTCCTAATTTAAAATGATTTTACGTGAAAAGGGTGTACTACGAATGCAGTTAGATTAATGTTTGGGAAAAAAGAGAATAAGTTTGGAGTCGGATCTACACGAAGTGGAAAGCGGTACAGAATAGATCACGAGAAATTTATTGAGACTGGCTATAGTCCCTGGTTAGGTGAATTTTAAAGTGAAGAAGAAATATGTAACCCCACAACCCCTAGAGGTGTGTCGCAGCTAGGAGTTGGGAATAATCATGGCACCTCTGGGATTCCCCATCCCTCTTCTCTCCTTACCCCTCATCCCCATCCCCCTAATTCCCCTACACCCCATCCCCCTAATTCCCCTAATTCCCCTACCCCTCCCCCTAACGCCCCGCGAAGGAACATGGTCGATGACATTAAGTTGACTATTTTTAGAGGACTCGGATTAGAGGATCCTAAGCAGTTCTGGTCTGTAGCTGATGCAATATGGAAAAGAAGACAAGTTACTGATGAAGATGTAAAGAAGGTGCATCTCATCACGACACTGCGCGAAAGAGCGCTGACATGGTATATGAAGTATTATACGACTAATCAAGATGCTTCATTGGATGATGTTAAAAAAGCGTTGGTATCAGAATTCAAGAAGCCAAAATCGTTGTCACAATGTATTACTGAACTTAAGGATTTCAAACAAATGACAAACGAATCTATATGGGAGTTGGATCAAAGGTTCAAAATGTTAATGGGACAAGTAAGCTTTAGCATTCCCGAAGAGTAGCATAAGGAGTGGTGTATAGTTGCGTTCCTGCCACATATTAGGTTTCCCTCGACTCAAAAGAAAATAACAACTTAAAGCGAAGTTCTGAAAATTGCAATGAAGTTGGAAGCTTCGCCGGTGGGAGATACTCATGTAGTAGTACAACAAATTCAGACTCAGCTAGCGAATTTGACCTTGGAATTACAAGATCTCAAGAAAGGTAGATAAGTTAGACAAGAAGTGTGGTGTATAAAGTACAAAGCAGAGGACCATTCTAAGGAACAATGCCCTGTGTTCAAAGATCACTTGGCTAGTGGAGCACCTAATACATTAAATCCAGGATCAAACATATGGTGTGAGATATGCATAACTTCAGGAAAACACCGACCAGAACGATGTTATTTATTGCAGAAGCAAGTGTAGAACCCCAAGAAGTTGTTTTGCAACTTCTGTAAGTCAATGGGACATGATGAGAAGAAATGTAGAAGTTATGATTTGATAATGGAACATTGATGATGCTTATAGAATGCAATCTGAAGGATATGCACACGAGGATCAAGGAAAACATCCTGGATGAGGAGGTTTCCAAGGACGAGGAGGAGAATTTGTTCAAGGACGCGGCCAAATGATCTGTTACAAATGTGGACAAACAGGACACTACACAATCGAATGTCATAATCCTACCCCAACATGTAAGTACCGCAAATATTTTGATCATGTGATAGAATAATGTCTGGTCCTTATCGAAAAGATGCAGGAGAAAAGGAACCAGCAACCCACACAAAATCTGCAAATGATGATCGTTGAACCAAGGGAGGATGAACCGCGTATCAATATTGTAACGAGGACTGGAGCCACGATGGGAGATGATAATGCAGAAGGTAAGAAGTCGATGGAAGATACATGGGTGACAAAGACTGTAGAAAAATCCCCTGGGTTCAGTATTCAGTAGGAAAAAGAAACATTCATGGAGGCGAAGTGAAGCTTCATGGATCCTGGAGCTTCAACGTCTAAAGCGCAACCAATGTCAATGTTAATACCAATACCAAAGAAGGACAACGCTAAAGTAATTACTTAGACAAAGTAATTCGATCCAAGTATCTTGAGGTCATTTTTACAGACTTGCATGAAGTTGTTGAGGAATCAGAAGGTTTTAGGAGTTTCTAGACTCATGCGCTGATAAAGAAGTGCCACAAAGTGATCAACGCGCAATAAACAATTTACATCAACATAAGAAGTGAATAGGGAAGGAAATGAGACTAACTGCATAGATCGAAGAATATGATATGGAGCAGGTGATCCTAGATTTAGGATCTGATGCCAACGTGTTTCCTAATCAAACTTGGGATTTAATGGAAAGTTAAAAGTTGCAATGGTCGTCGATGCAGTTGAAGATGGCAAACCAACAGAAGGTTCTCCCTATGGGAAGGTTACCTGGCGTTGTAGTAGATATGGAAGGAGTGTGTGTTGTTGCAAATTTTGAAGTGATTGAAATTGTAGATGATAGCAACCCATATCTAGGGCTGCTTGGATTGGATTGGGCTTTCGATACTATGGCAATAATCAATTTGAAGAAAAGGTAAATGGTGCTTGAAAAGGAAAATATGAGTGTCATTGTTCCTCTAGAACCATCAGAAGGAGTGCACTATACAAAGCCTGTCCGCGATGAGTACTGCGACGCAAATGTAGACAACATTTACAAGACGACAACTAAGGAGGAAGATTGGATTAATCCCATTGCAGAAGGTAAACTAAGCTGGGAACAAGACAGTTCCTATACTTCAGATTCCTACGAAGAACTGGAAAATTGGTAGAACCGTTTACATGAAGTATCTACAAGACGATGTGCCAGAATCACAAGATCACTTCGTTGCATAACTTCAGAGGTATGTGATCTGCCTTATTATGATGGGATATGGGATGTAAGTCTTTTTCTTGATAAATTTAAAATAAAAATACCAGAAGAACAGAGGTTCCAATATTTGGATGTAGCCCTAAGATATACACCTACTAGATAGCGGGGTACTCACAAAGAGAATATAGGAAGTTGGGAAGAGTATTGAAGGCAAATGAGGGTCATATTTGGGCCAGTAGATACCAGAATCGAAGTAAAATATGATGGCAAGGTTGACCCCCTAGGAGCATATTTATCGTTGCCCTTCAATTTGGGGAGGAGTTCCAAAAAAAGAGTGGGTACATGTGTTTTTTCACATATTGGAAATGATACCTATATCTTGAGACAGAACTACGACATGGAATTGAAAACTGGACAGATTTTGCTAAAGGGTTCATACTAACATTTAGTTTTGAACATGATTGCTCGTGCATAGATGAAGTGCTTCAGAAAGTCAGAGAAAAGGTTGTTAAGACCACAAATTTGCTCACATGGAGGCAACAAGATGTGGCCGCATAGTTGGAGCGCATACTGGAATGCTATAATGTGACCGGAGAAAAGGATGATGAGGATCCACGCAATATTGATATCTCGGAATTAGAAGGACACCGCAAAGTTGTTGGACCAGAACCTGAAATAATTGATATAACGAAGCCTGCAAAAACAAAGAAGGTGAATATAAGATTAGAAGAATATCATTCCCAAGCGAATGGGACAATGGAAGCCTTCAATAATATTATGGATAATGCACTCACAAAGGTGTGCAATGTGAACATAAATGATTGGGACCTAAAGATTCCAACGGTGTTATGGGCATATAGAAGAACATGCAAGAAACTGACAGGCCAGATACCTTTCAAGTTGGTATATGGAAAAGAAGCAATCATGCCTATGGAGTACATTGTGCCAAGTTTGAGAATCACAACTTTCACAGACATGGCAGACTCTGACATAACGGAATAAAGGAAGGCACAATTGCTTTCTCTGAAAGAAGACAAGTTCATCGCAGGTCTTCATTGACAAGTACAAAAAGGAAGGGAGAAATCCTGGCATGACAGGCACATCAAGCAAAAGACATTTCAGGAAGGAGATCTTGTACTTTTATATGATAGCAAATTCGTGAAGTTCTCAGGAAAATCTAAAACACATTGGTTGGGACCATATATCATCAAGCACATCTTTGATGGTGGTGCAGTCAACTTGCGAAGTTAGATGGTCAGTTGATTCCAGTACAAGTGAATGGTAGCAGATTGAAGATATATAGGGACGACTCGGTCCTTGGAGCTACGCACTGAAATATGAAGGGAGGGCAGTCGTAGTGCCACATGCAGTTGAAAGTGGGCATTGGACTATAAACTACTCTACAGAAGGGACTTTTCCAAAGGAAGATTATTGTGCAATAGTCAAGAGTATGGCGAAGTTCGAAAGAACCGCGACGAAGGAAGGATTACTGTGACACCGAAGGGGACGCGTCCAAGATAATCGGAAATATGATCGTTGGAAGGAAAAATTTGTCGTTAAAAGGAAGTTTTTGTTAAGAGGCGCGGGAGAATCAAATATATCAAGCACAACTAGTCAGATCTAGCGCCATATCTACATCAAATGAACAAGATCTAAGATATCATGAGGTCTAAAATTCAAAGTCGCTATAAAAGCTAAATCCCGCTCCACATTTTACACTTTGTGCTCAGGAAAATTCAAATTGCGAATTTGTGACCAAGTGAGAACCAAGCATCTTCTTGTATGCCTGAGAGGATTTTTGAAGAGCTTTCCAGATCGTTTATGAAGAAATGGTTATCAGGCATCATGGAAGCTGCAACACCAAGTGTACATGTGTCCCCAACGCATGCGAGGTTGTCGTGGAAACAAAAAACCACAGAAGAAGGACCGAAGAAAAGAAAGGAAAAGAGGCCAGCTGAAGCCTTTGGAGTAAGGCAGTCCCCAAGGAAGAAGGTAGCAAAAGAACAACGACACAAAGAACAAACAAGACAAGAAACCCGCGAAGAAGGCGAAGAAACCACTGAAGCAGAAGGAACCCGAACAAATCCATGAAAATTAGGAGGAAATTGAGATGCAAAAGATGGAGACAAAGGGCGTAGAGCTTCCCTCTGCGTTGCCACCAAGAAAGCCAGGTGCCAAGCTAGTCAAGGATCCCAAAAATGCGAAGTTCGACATTTTCACACCGCTGCTACCAGAAAATGTACCATTCGAAGGAGATGAAGTTTGAGTATGATCTGAATATTGCTGAGCTACAAATGACGCTGCAGCCAACCACACCACTGGAAGTACGCGAGTTGAGGGAGATGGAACTCAAAGCTGCAGTGAAAGGCAGGCATATCCGACATAGTGGCAGAATGTGGAAAATTGCTAGATGACACTTTGGAGATTTGGACCTCATTGCAGGAGGATCCAAATATTTAGAGGATTGAAGAAGAGATACAGACGAAGCAGAAGCAGTTGGAAGAAATTTGGGCAATTGCGAGGACCTTAGCAGTCTCGTAGAGGCTTGCCAAGATCACAAAAGGAAACAATATTCAAAGTCAGATCGAATATCTTCAGTGGAAAGAGCGGATTATAGCAGTGAGGACTCAGCCATGGCAGGATGAGGCCCTCCATCTTTCGCAGATAGTAGATGGTAAGATCAAGGAGTTGCGACAAAGGCAGAAAGAAGTGCTACAGAAGACAGTCGGACCAACAACAGAGGCATACTGGAGGAAGTGTGCACAAAGGAAAAGCAAGTAGCAGAGATACTCAAGCAATATAATGGTGCCTAAATGAGCATCGTAGACAAGATTTGGGGCACAACAGTCAAGTGACTCAAGATGAGTCACATATGAGTGTTGGGGGCCTGTTAGGTGCAAGCCCAAATTGGTCCAATTTTGGCAAAGACTCCGCATTTTGAAGAGCGGAGTGCGTGGTACTGCGAAGTCATATCTACCACGCAGATTCTAGGGGCTTCGAGGTGGGTCAAAGCCCCTCATTTTGTAACAGGTTTTTAGTTAATTGTTTTGTCAAGCCCATGGTATATGGACCGTGGTTTTGTAATGATGTAAAGATATATAAAGGGATGTAATGTTGTGTCAAAGTAGTATTCATGCATATTTGATGAGTGCAAGTGATTGTATTTTCCATCTTTTGTTTGTTTTGGGCCTTAAGGGAAGGTTCTGCAACTGAGTGTGTGGAGACCTTGGAAGAGTCTGCAGCTTAGTGCGTACACCACCTGCAGCTGTGTGTGCAGGTCGAGAAGCTAAATGTAGTGAACAGATCCATCTTGATAAAGAATAATAAGTTTGGGCATATTATGTGTTTATATGTGTTATGTGGTTGTTTATCTATTTATGCGAAGTAATGATTGCAAGTATATGTTGTGATAGCAAAGTTTATCTTATCCTGTAATGTATTCATGTTTATATGAATGTGATGAAGTAAATGGTTAATTTATACAGCGCAGTAGTTATATGTATGTTAGAAGACTAAGTGAATACATAAAAGTGAAGTAACAACCATCTCGCACAGTCCCTCAAGGTTGCAGAAACCAGGTTATGCAACCACCCATATCCACCTGAAGTGAGACTGTGATTTGCTTGCAGTTCGTTGTTGAAAGGGACGATGTCTAAGGGTTTTGTGGGTGTGAAGTACAAAGCCGAACCTGGGTCAAGCCCAAACCAACCAACAACAATAACAAAAGAAGAAGAGAAGCTCATATCATCAAAGAAGTGGAGGAAGTTGGAAAAGAAGAAATCCAAGATAGAGGAAGTACGAGATCTCAAATATGACTGAGACAATATTCCTCACCTAAGTTATTTTCAAATTCCTAAGCCTTTTGTTGTAAGATATGGTTATCTTGATTCACTAAATGGGATGCATCAAGGCATCATAGAAGCATTTAAAGCAAGATCTCAGGACATCGTCATAGAAAAGCATGAAAGATGGAAGTCAAGAATATAGCTCTTGGGAATCTCATTGGAAACATAAGTGGCAAGGTCATCTAGTACAAGTTTCGTGATATATATGTCAAAAGGAAATATCTCTTGATGGAGATACTTTAGATCCTCAAGCTTCTCTAATGGAATATTCTTTGAAAGGTTCACAGATCATGAGGAAAATCGAGTGTTTCATCAAGAATTCCATTCTTGTGGAATTCATGGGATGATGGTATGATGACATAAAAGTAAAGCAGTTCAATGGATTGAAGCTCTTTCAATCAAGGAAGTTGTTGCAGGAAGTCTGGATGACCCAAAGGAAAATGAGGTATGTATCCTTACATTTGATATTATGGAAGTCATTTCATATGGTTGCATGTAACATGAATCAATGCTTTATTTTAAGAGCATGATCAAAAGTAAGGATCTCCTCCCTCAAAGGAATGCAAGAATGTACGAGTCACATATTCACTAGATGAAATCAACATAAATGTCCTCATATGAAGCATGAGGTGGTTGACTACAATTAAGGAACTTTGATTGGAAGCTCCTGGAAATGTAATGTGCGAAGAAAGGAAGGAAGAGATCATGGAATATGAAACTATGGTAAAGGAAATCAACATCTGAAAGACCATGAAGATTTGACATGGATGTCTCCATGGAAGATATGAAGACTCTGATGAAGTTTGAAAAATAAAGAGACCCTTGACAATATATATCTTTGGGAGATGTGTCGATATGCCTGCAGGATGTTGATGCAAACTAGAAGATGTCATGATGAAAGACCATCACAAAGGTAATGCCGATTTTAACGTTCATTCCTTTATTTTTAATATTTGGATGGGTTTATGCAAGGCTTCCAAGGGAAGATATTTCGATGTCTTCCACCATTGATGCACATGTAGTAGGATGAAAGATCCTTAAGTAAACATGGCATGAAAGAAGGCAGCATGGCATGAAGGCCAAATACGGATTGATGGATCACTTTTTGATGATGGCATGGCTGAATCATAGATGAAAGTGATGGATGTTTGGTGCCCTATGTAGAAGTCCCAAAAATGAATACTCCTGGATAATGAAAAGAAGTTCATGACATCGTAAGGAGGAATTCTTCAATCAGTTGTTTATCCCATCATCTCCACCTGAGGAGCTGTTGTAGGTCCCTAAATAAGAGGGAGCCTGGAAACAATTTTCTTACTTGGAATAAACTTGGAAATTCCTAAGCCAAGAGGGAGCTTAAGTACATTCCTTTTGTAGGAATGAGTACATTCATTTATTGGAATAAATATATCATCCCTAATCAAGAGAGAGAGATATACGCATCATTCTTGTCGTCACTTGGGAAGATGTTAAATTTGGACAACTAGGTCCAAACTCCATGTTGTGATGCTCAGATTAAGTGGCTAATATTTTTGTTGGATTCCTCTTTCGGAGAGGTGTAAAATCCATATAAAATATATCTTAATCCGATGAGCAGAACATTTATTTTGAATTTATTATTTATAATAAATTATATGTGCAGGTCGGCCTTAAGGTTTTACACCCCCAGCAGATGTGTCACAACCCTCAATGATGGATATAAATACAGGCAAAGTTGGAGAGCATTTCACAACAACTCAACACACATCTTCTTCTCTCATCTGATTTAGTACGAGCTCCTTGGAGGACAAGTTCAGCCCACACGTGTGAAGAAGAAGGACGAATCTGTACGGTCAAGAGGAAGGACGAAATTTCTGCAGCTAGGGTTTCCAACGAAGTTTGACCAGCATTGACTTTGCTCAACGCATGGTCCGAAAGGGCTGAAAATTGTTGGAGAGTTCAATTTTAAGAGGCCGTACACATTGGCACAGAAATCGAGGTCAAAAGGTTGACCGAACTGTTGCTGCATTGACTTTTAGCTTGCTGCCCTGCGTTGACTTTTCTGGACAGCGTTGACTTTTTTGGAGTTGACTTGGGTTGACTAGGTAGCTGATTGGAGGATTGTTGTGACACATTCTGGGTTGGCTGATCAAGGAGACTTTGCTGGTTGAAGCATCCTGTTGACCGCCGTAACGCACCATCACATTTTTCTGTTTCTGGTTTGTCTTCTATAAGATCCACTTATATGTTCTATCAGCATTTTACTTAACTATTTGTGTGATTGTTGTAAGAAAAGGAAAGTTGCTTCAAGCATAGAACATCTACAAAAATTTACATGTTATCAGAGCTGAGGTGAAGACAAGCCCTATCTCTAGCAATCACCATCAAAGAATATGGGTTCCACAAGTTTTGAATTCAAGGAGAATGACAAGCTGACTGGAAGGGATGACTTCCATGCCTGGAAGATGATATTAGATCTCAAATTGGAAGACCATGATCTCTTGGATCATGTACTGGGTAAGATTCAACAACCTCCATCCAATGCTACCGCTGCTGCTAAAAACAAGTATAAGAAGGGGGAGATCAAAGCAAAGCTGATGATCAGGGAATCCATACATAAAAGTCTGGTTGCCTACATATCTGAGCTAGGCACATCCAAGGAGATGTATGATAAATTGATCCTTATGTTCAAAGTAAACATTGTGAACCAAGTGCTATTCCTCAAGAATAAATTGAAGAATATGAAGAAGGGCCGGGATGAGTCTGTTCAAGCTTACTTTCTGAAATTGACCGAAACAAGGAACAATCTGCTGGCTATTGGGGAGACAATAGCCAATCGTGAGATGGTTCTCACCGCACTTGGAGGACTCCCATATGAATGGCAAGTATTCACTACTACCATTCTCAATAACAATACCATTCCTAACTTTGACGAGCTTCTGTCTAGATGTATGCAAGAAGAAACAAGAATGAAGGAATTCGAAAATGACAGAAATGTTGCCTATGGTGCTCATTCTCGAAAGAAGAACTCTGGTGGTCCTAAGGACAAAGGGAGAACAAGGGCTCAAGAAAAGAAGGGTAAGTGTTTCACTTGCCATAGGCCTGGTCACTATGCTAAAGAATGTCCCTTCAAAAAGGATTCTCCCGATAGTGATGATAACAACAACAACCGAAGGAATGGGAATCGAAGAAACGACAAATCCAAAGGAAAGAGGAAGGCTCCCTTTGGTGGAAACAATCAACCTTCTAAAAGGTCTAGAAACACCAGGTATGAGGAGTCTAATGCTGTTGATAAAAGAAATGAGTATATTCTTGTATCTACCCTCTCTACTACATCTCCGCCCGACACTATGGATGTCTGGCTAATCGATAGTGGTGCCTCAAGACACATCACTAGATTCAAGGAAGCACTCTCTGACTTGGTTGAAAGGGATACTAATATAGAAATTATCCTTGGAGATAATGCCACATATCCCGTGAAAGGGACAGGGACTGTGACCCTCCACTTGTCTCAAGGACAAGTCCTACATTTGCAAGATGTACTCTATGTACCAAAATTGAAGAAGAACCTTGTGTCTGTATCAGCGATGGAAGACAAAGGATTCAATGTAACATTCTCTGATGGAAAGGTGCTCATGTGGAAGAAGAGCTTCAAGGAAGCTATCTCGATTGGTTTTAGAGTTGGCACACTCTACCAGGTTGGAGGGAGTCCGCTGGGAGCAATGACATGTGATACTATCCGACAAACCGAACTATGGCACCGAAGATTTGGACACCTTCATTACAAGGCCCTTCTCGAAGCAAGGAAGGTGGTGACAGGGATGCCTAACTTTGGAAATAATCATGAAGGTGTATGTAAGGGCTGTGCCGAAGGAAAACATACAAGGGGACCTTTCCCCTCAAGTGTCACAAAGACATCTGATATTTTGCAACTCGTCCATTCTGATCTATCTGGTATGTTGCCCGTGACATCCCTGGGAGGATGTTCTTACTACATGACATTCACTGATGACTTCTCTCGCAAAACCTGGATATACTTCTTGAAGAAGAAGGATGAGGCTTTCATGTGGTTCCGTACCTTTAAAGCCTTGGTGGAAAATATGACCGGAAAGAAGATCAAGATTTTGAGGACCGACAATGGCACTGAATATGAGTCAAATGAGTTCAAAGACTTTTGCAGAGAAGTTGGCATTAAGAGGGAGACTACTACTGCATATACTCCTGAGCATAATGGTGTTGCTGAATGCAAGAATATGACTATTGTGGAAGCTGCCCGTGCCATGCTATGTGACCAGGGTCTACCGAAGTTTCTGTGGGGAGAAGCTGCAAATAATGTTGTGTATATTCAAAATCGATGCCCTCATTCCACTCTGGACTCCAAAACTCCCGAAGAGGTTTTCACTGGTAAGAAACCTGATGTCTCACATTTTAGAATTTTTGGATGTCCTGTTTATTTTCATGTGCCGAAAGAAAAGAGAAGTAAGCTGGATGCTTCTGGGAAGAAAGGAATGTTTGTGGGCTACAGTGAGACTTCTAAGGCCTATAGAGTCTATGTACCTGGTCAAAAGGAAGTAGAGATATGCCATGATGTCACTTTTGACGAAGATGCTTCCCTGAAGAAAGTAGTAGATCTTCCAAGATCTGAAGAAAATCATGAAGAAAGGCCTGGAAATCAAGAAGAACCGCAGGATGAGACAATGCATGATATTGAAGGACCAATGGACCCTATTGATCCATCTCCTTCACTGGGAAAGAGACCATCATGGCTCAGGGACACCCTCGAAGATGCTGAGGGTCATGCTGCCCCAAGGGGGACATTCCGAGAAAGCAAGAAGCCGTGTAGATACCAAGGGTATCTAGCTGCCATGAGTACTATTGTGCAATCTGAACCTGGATCTTTTGAGGAAGCCGTAAAGCATCAAGTCTGGAAGGATGCTATGCACGAAGAATATGAGTCCATAATGAAGAATGATGTCTGGGATGTGGTTCCAAGACCGAAGGACAAATCAGTTGTCACCGCGAAATGGCTCTACAAGATCAAGCATGGATCTGATGGAAGTGCTGAAAAGTTCAAGGAAAGATTTGTTGCCCGTGGCTTCTCTCAAAAGGAAGGAATAGACTATGATGACATATTTGCACCTGTGGCACGATATACCACCATTCGATCAATCATAGCCCTTGCTGCTACGCAAGGATGGAGTCTTCATCAGATGGATGTCAAGACCGCTTTTCTGCATGGTGCAATAAAGGAAGAGGTGTATGTGGAACAACCTCTGGGATTTGAAGTTCGGGATCGAGACACTCATGTCTGCAGATTGAAGAAAGCCCTCTATGGGTTAAAGCAAGCACCCAGAGCTTGGTACGAGAGGATGGATAGTTACTTGATGAAGCTGGGCTTCACTCGAAGTAATGCTGATCCGAACCTTTACTTCAAGGTTGTGCAGGGGAAGCCTCTCATTCTAGTGTTGTATGTGGATGACCTCTTCCTGACAGGTGCTAACCCTCTCATTCATCAATGTAAGAGGGAGCTCGCTGCTGAGTTCGAGATGAAGAACCTAGGACTGATGCACTACTTCCTAGGCCTGGAGGTCTAGCAGATACCTGGAGAGATTTTCCTTTCTCAAGGAAAATACATTGTGAAGCTTCTGGAAAGATTTGGGATGGTGGACTGTAAGTCCGTGTCGACACCGATGGAACTCAACTTTAAGAAGTTGAGTGGCAGCGCTGCTGGGCCTATCTTGGCCAATCCTACTGAGTATCGTCGACTCATAGGAGCTTTGATGTTCTTAGTGAACACCCGTCCGGACATATGTTTTGCAGTGAACACTTTGAGTCAACAGATGGTTGAGCCTCATCATTTTCACTGGGTTGGTGCCAAGAATCTTTTGAGATATCTTCGGGGTACGATAAACCATGGGCTGAGATACACTGCCGGGAGTGTGATACTCCGTGGATATACTGATGCCGATTGGGCTGGCAGTGTGGTGGATCATAAGAGCACATCGGGATGTTGCTTCAATCTTGGTTCTGCTTCGATCTCATGGATGAGCAGGAAGCAGAAGTCGGTGGCTTTGAGCACCGCGGAGGCCGAATACATTGCTGCTAGTATGGCCTGCTGTGAAGCAGTTTGGTTGCGAAAGCTCTTTAGTGAGTTGTTTGGACATGTGCTAGATACCATTGTGATACTCTGTGATAATCAGAGTGGGATTCGTATGACTGAGAATCCTGTGTTCCACGACCGATCCAAGCATATTGATATCAGGTACCACTTTATCCGGGATATGGTACAGCGAGGTGCCGTAAGGCTCGATCATATAGGAACTGATGAGCAGGTCGCGGATATTCTCACTAAGCCCCTGGGGAAAGTCAAGTTCCTAACCTTCCGTGAGAGTCTTGGTGTCGTGGAACGACCCTATGATGTGGGTCCTGTTGGACGATGAGCTCTGGGAGCTCTGGGGGGCTTTGGGGATAGCTTCTCGGAGCTATAAGCACTCATAATGCTTCTGCCCCACCGTTGTGATTATTGAGCTGGTTTGCCTCTCATTTATCTATGCCCCGTATGCATCCTACCCATTGAGTTCAGGGCTCATGGGAAGTACCTCTCATTTGGCCAATGAGGTGGGAAAAGCTAGAGACTAGTAGCAAATACTGATGGACGCATCAGAGATTGCCGTACTCTCTATCTAGGATGGCACGGTCCAACCACTTGATCTGGAATCAAGTTTAGTGAGGTCTGGGACCTCTGCCTGACTTCGGGTCAGATGAACCAACTTCGGGTTGGTTGGAGACTCTTTGTGAGTCTGATAGAGGTTTCGAACCTCTGGGCTGATTATGTCAGTCGGGGAATGATGTCTTTGTGACTGACCCACCTCTGTTCTGAAATAAAGAGGCCAGCAAAGCAAGTTACGGCGGGATGACACACGATGTTTGATTGCACTGATGGATGGAGTTCTCCCTAGTTGAGAGGGAGTGTTAAATTTGGACAACTAGGTCCAAACTCCATGTTGTGATGCTCAGATTAAGTGGCTAATATTTTTGTTGGATTCCTCTTTCGGAGAGGTGTAAAATCCATATAAAATATATCTTAATCTGATGAGCAGAACATTTATTTTGAATTTATTATTTATAATAAATTATATGTGCAGGTCGGCCTTAAGGTTTTACACCCCCAGCAGTTGTGTCACACACCCCAATGATGGATATAAATACAGGCAAAGTTGGAGAGCATTTCACAACAACTCAACACACATCTTCTTCTCTCATCTGATTTAGTACGAGCTCCTTGGAGGACAATTCCAGCCCACACGTGTGAAGAAGAAGGACGAATCTGTACGGCCAAGAAGAAGGACGAAAATTCTGCAGCTAGGGTTTCCAACGAAGTTTGACCAGCGTTGACTTTGGTCAACGCATGGTCCGAAAGGGATGAAAATTGTTGGAGAGTTCGATTTTGGGAGGTCGTACACATTGGCACAGAAATCGAGGTCAAAAGGTTGACCGAACTTGTTGCTGCATTGACTTTTAGCTTGCTGCCCTGCGTTGACTTTTCTGGACAGCGTTGACTTTTCTGGAGTTGACTTGGGTTGACTCGGTAGCTGATTTGAGGATTGTTGTGACACATTCTGGGTTGGCTGATCAAGGAGACTTTGCTGGTTGAAGCATCTTGTTGACCACCGTAACGCACCATCACATTTTTCTGTTTCTGGTTTGTCTTCTATAAGATCCACTTATATGTTCTATCAACATTTTACTTAACTATTTGTGTGATTGCTGTAAGAAAAGTAAAGTTGCTTCAAGCATAGAACATCTACAAAAATTTACAGAAGACATAATGGAGAAATGGGTAAGCATCTGGAATCTGATGCTCTTTGAGGATGTATTAGGGCATCCAAGATAAGAGTAGTTGTTGAGGACTAATATTCTTTGAGGACTCAGTATCCAAGATAAGAATAGTCCTGGTGGAACACACCTTGAGAACCCTGGTGGGGTATGTTCCGAGAGAGACAATAATGAGGGTGTCTATACATCATTGGTCTCTCCAACATTGTGCTTAGATCTCGTGGAGAGATAGAGATGTTAGTCAAGGCCTTGGTATGTGGCAATGCTGGTTGAAATGATGTTATAGAGACGGGTTACCAATCTAATTCTTCTTATGAGAAAATATTTAGATTGAGAATGGCCAAGTACCATTATGAATACCTCCTTAGTTAAGAGGGAGCGTTGAAAAGTAACTAGGTTCGGTCTTCATAATGACATGTGTAATTGTGATTTTATGTAATTGATGAAAAGAAAGAAAAATAAAATTATTGTAATGCTTGTCTCATGGGTTTCATGAGTAAGGAATTTTATTTTAGTAATGGATCCCATTGTGAGCCTTTAGGATTGAGTCATCTAGTCATAAAAGTCAAATTTAGTCTATGTCATGTATGAAGGACCCTTCTTGGGCATATTATATTTTGTATGAGTCAATAGAAGATTCAAACAACCCTCCAAGACAAGCACTAGCATCCTCCTACAAGTCGACTTCAAAGAGATAATATTTTTTTCATGAAAAGGACACGTCGGTTCAGCTGAAGTCATGTCGGCTTATTATGAGGCAAGAACCAAGATAAATAGGCAGCTCGACCTATTTCAGAGGACAAAATTTTGATCATTTGTAAGTCTGCAATTCGATTGAAGTATTAAATGAGAAAGGGAGTGCGAAGTTCACAAGAAGGAAACCTACTAACCAGTAAGGAAGGGAAGAGGAAGATCAAAGTATTTAAGCATTGTTTTTAGGGCTTATCTCCTCACACATGTGGCATAATCTAGGGTTGTTGTTGTTGTAATATATCCGTCTTAAGGAAGTCAATGAGAAAGTCTATAAGACACTTTCTATGCTAGATGAGATCATTAAGAGAAGTATTCTAGTAAAGCAAAGGAGGATAGTAGCCTAAATTCTCTCCATCTCCTCACACGTGCAGAATTGCTGAAGTACGAGAGTTGCAGGTTTGTGAAAGAAGGCTGAATTTCAAAGTAACTGAGATTTGCAGTAAAGGAAGGAAGTTTGACTAATGTTGACTTAGTCAAGAAGACGAAGCTGAAAGCAAGGGTTTGTGACTTGGTCTTGGAGAGCTTGTGGAGAGGTTGCGTCAAGGGTCTTGATCTTGGTATTCGTCAATTGGAATCTCTATAAGAAGAAGAATTTGTTCGGGTTTTCCTCTCAAAGAGTGAGAGGTTTTGGCCGTGGCTGATAGCCTATATTCTGTGTCTCTTATCTCTTTATGGTTTATGCATTGGTAATTGTTTGATGAAGAAGAACACTAATAACCTAAGTAAAAGAAGATCCTAATCTAAAGAAGTAAAAAGCACTCACAAGCAGTTACTAATAGAAGAGAAATCACCTAATATCAATGTCCTAGATTTCTCAACAATCCCTCCTTAGAGTGGGTTGTGGGGAGTCAATTAGCAACATTTGTAAATAATAACTTATCCTAAATCGACTTGGAGCCTCTTCCACTATCACAAGATCCAAACAATGGTGTTGGACCTTCAAGAGCAGCCCCTCATGATGTCATGCAAACCTATGTAGAGAATGTACATGATGAAGATCTAGTTTTAGATGGTTTTATATTGTGATTTGATTTATTTATTTTTGGTTACAGAAAACTTTACATATTTTGCCTCGAATTTACAATGGTCTACATTAAAAAAAATGTTTGATAAAATTTTGAATATTTGACTATGCATTAGTCAACTAGATCTGTTTTGGTTCCAGTTTCGATAACATTTGCATAGCCTATACTAATAGCTAGTAGCACTAAAGTCAAAACAAAGGAATGGCCATTAGACTATTTTAATAATGATGTGGGAGTAAAGTTATCGGCCCAATATTGTTTGGGATCTACACAGACAAATTACAAAATGATGATAATAGGAAAGTTGTGAAATATAAATATTAAATATAGCGGGATTGATTCTTCCCTCTCATTAATTTCTCTCTCGTATTGGCATTAATAGCTTCAACTGAAAACATGACACAAGCACACTCGCTCAAACCATTCCCTGTTAGAAATCTTAGTTGTCCCTCAAAGTTGACTTGGAGGGTGGATCATCTGTACATAGAAGCTGTGATTTAAAACATAACTATAGTTGGATGAGAAACCTTTGTTCACGTTTTATGTATTACAGACAAGTCCTTGTGATTTGATCATTCTATTAAGTACATGATGAAAGAATCTTTACTGCTTCGAGTTCTAAGGATAGGTGTACAGAACTATACTGTGTTTCTGAGATGTAAACTATCTTTGTTGAAATAATTAGCAGGGATTATGTGGCAGTAGCAATTTTCTTTAGTTTTTTTCCTGATTCAGGAGTTTTCCTTCAAATGCCTTCAAGGTAAGTATTGAAGGTTATTAACTGAAATAATGTTTGAAATTGCCAACCTCTAATCTTTATGGGAGGTATTGACCCAAATAAAAACTAGCTCACATAGATTAAAATGTGAGACAAGAAGATGGAAGGAACCCGAAGAGGAATGGGAGAACGAGACATGTTGGATATGAGGAATAGGAGATCGAGATAGCAGGAAGCATTTCGTTCTTCGCAGTGAAGCATATGGCCACACCAAGAAGGAAACAAATACAGAGAACTGAAGTTGGCCAGCAATGCTTTTAGGAGAGCCATATAGAGGACACATGAAAGAAAGAAGCAGGGATCATGGTCATCAAGGACAAGTTACTGCCAACCAATCCAATTTGATTAGATGACCCACCCTTGGGATCAAATACAGATGATTAGTGCAAAAATTCTCCGTATCTAAATGTTGGGCATGGCCTTATTCATACAAATTTATTTTTTCCTATTTCCTTTATAGAAGAACCTTTGCATTGGATGTAAGCACACTCACTCAACCCATTTTCTGACAGGAATCTTAGTTCCACCCCAAAGTTGACTCAGAAACCAGATCATCTGTGCACATAGAGACTGTGGTTCAGAACATAAATACAATCGGATGTGGAACCTTTGTCTTCATGTTTAGATGTAGTCCAGACAAATCCTTGTGATTTGATCCTTCTATTTGTTACAGGATGGTACTATCTTTACTGCTAAAAGTTCTAAGGATGGGTGTACAAAAGTCTCCTGTGTTTCTGGTTTGAAAAACTACCTTTATTGAAATAATTACCAGGCAGCATGTAACAAACAGAAGACTTTGCCTTATTTCCTAATTCAGAGATTTCATGTCAAATGCCCTCATGACAATGTTGAAGGTTCTTTATTGAAAGCATGTTTTGAACTGACAACCCCTTAGATTCTTGATATCAGATGCATGTTTGAAACTATAAGATTCATCTTGATGTCCAATATTAGGTGGCCATAGTTTAATGAGACAATTTTTTTCTCTTTCAATATGATCATGATTTTGGTATTTCATATCATTTTGGATGGCACTGTAATTATTTGCATTGTATTGTTTTTTTTTTAAATGTAAAAATAGATTCAGCATCTTAGAAAAATTCAGAAGCACTCTTAGAAATACTTAAATTATATAAACTTAAAACTACAAGTCTCTCAATTTCTAATCAAAATTTCCAAAAAAATATAAAATAAATTGCAGTCATTATACTACTGAATACCGCTATTACTATTAGATGCATGAACCTGTGGTGAATACTGCTATTACTATTAGATCTATAAACCAGGGGCAAGCTAGGACTCTTATCAAATCTCGTGCAAGGGAGAATATTACGGCATGGTAGTGGAGAGAATTGGAATTCTATGACACTGACATGTTACTTTTCACATTTTTCCAATCCCAAAAGAAAGCATCATTATAGGAAAATAAACATCACATAAACTGATCCATTATAGTAAAATAAACATCACATAAACTGAAAGGAAGTAGCCCAGTTACAATAGATGCACGAAAGCAAATTGTCAGTCCGTTGAGAAAAGAATATCTACTCAGATCGATTTAGGCGTATTTGATAACAACATAAACATCACTTCAAGCTATGATCAGTGGAAGGTCAGAGGGGTATAGTGGGTAGAGGTACAGGTTAAAGGCCCCACAGCAAGTTTTTCATTCTTGCACAGACCAATTACAATGGATAGCCTGTACCTTGGGGCACGAATGATGGGATATCTGGTGCACAGAGCTTGGACCATTTCACTTGTAGATATGAATGACGTTGTGCAACTATTTTATGTTTTCTAGTTTTTATAGGAATTGGTAAAACATTTTAAACAATTTATCAAATTAATTGTTTTTTGGTTTAAAATCGTTTTTTAATGCATAAATGACATCTGGAAAACTCCTAGAAATTGGGATTATGCAGGGTTAGAAATTGGGATTATCCAGAGATCACAGATCAAACTTTTGATTCTTAATTTCGGATAAATTTAACCCAAAAAATATCACAAGAAAACCTTGAACATTGAGATCAGAGATATGAATACTTTGGTCAGAAGGACCGCATCCATTAAAATCTGAGAGATTTCAGAAACAATAACATTTAATTCTAAAAGCAGATTCTCAAATTTAAATTCTTGACATTTTCCCTAAAAGCTGTGGCTGGTGATAGTACCTTGGTATGACGCTGTTCATTCAATTTGTCCGGATGTGCTGTGGTCAAGCGCCTTGTGGGAGTTTAGTAGTTTACCACTACCAACCCCAGTTGGATTGTAATAGATTCTGAGAATTCCATAAAAGCTTTCGCTCCCGCCAAAAATTGGGCGGTTCTATACGTAGGGCTGCTTCGAAGATGTGCGGTGTGTGTTGTGCAGCAATGAATGGAATCATGGGATAAACACACAGAGAATGGACATGTGAAATAGAAAATCACTACACTGCCCAGTGCCTGCACAGAGGCGACCGCTTCTTGAGGGGTTGCGGGTGTACATACTGGTTTCCATTCCCGACAAGAAATTTGACGCGAGTTATTGCGTCGGTATGTCCATGGGAATCTTTCTTGGCAAGCAATAACCAGCTCAAAAGGCCTGCCATAGGCGCATTAAATGCCCTATGGCAGGCTGGTTATTGCTTTGCCCTAATATTCCTCGTGGATGTTCTGTGATTACAGGAAGAATAAGTGGACGCAGGAGATCTTGGTTCCGTACCGCTAAATCAGGGCAGTGCTTCCTTGCGGGTTAGGTACAGGAGCAGTGTACCTTCCACTCAAATTTCCTCTTTTTAAAAAAATCTCCTTTTTCCGTAATTTATTTTATTTTGCTTTATTTATTTATTTTATTTTATTTCAATGGGTTTAGCTGAGTGATCTAGATGGTGGTTTGCCATCTGGATTTAAATTTCGAGAAATTAGTGATTTTTGGATGTTTTGGTACTAGGCTGGCATATATTGCTAGTTTTGTATCTTAAAAGATTGTTAAAAAATATTATTTATTTTTTGTGTTTAAAAAAAATCATCATTTAAATATATAAAAATTGGTTATGCAAAATTGCAATTTCATCAATTTGGAATGATTTACATAAGTTGTAATATCTTATGAAAGATATATCTATTTAGTGTTTCATTTTAAAAAAAAAAAATCATTTAAATATATTTTTCTCTTTTCCCATACATTATTGGTTGTGCAAAATTGCAATTTCATCAATTTGAAATGGTTAAATATGTTTTTCTCATTTCCCATAAATTATTGATTGTGCAAAATTGCAATTTCATCAATTTGGAATGCTTTACATAAGTTGTAATATTTGATAAAAGATATATCTATTTAGTATTCCATTTAAAAAAAAAAAAAATCATTTAAATATGTTTTTCTCTTTTCCCATAAATCATTGAAACTGTAAAAATTGGTTCTACAAAATTGCAATTTCATCAATTTGGAATGATTTACATAAGTTGTAATATCTGATTAAAAATATATCTATTTAGTGTTTTAGTATATCTTGAGTGGGTTTAATAGTTAAAAATATGTGTTTCTTTATAAAAGGTTACAAGTTCAAGTTTATAGGGATAGGATATGTACACTTTCATAAGCTCTACTAGTCAAATTGCTAGACTAGAAGGGTCTTGTGTCTCATAAACAAAGAGGTCTCATTATTATTATTAGTCAATGCCTTGTCAGGATTATAGTTTTTGATTAAATAGTTGAATCAAGTTAAAATACATATTAATTCAATAAAATCTGTAATTATATTCAAAGTCTACAACAACCATGACCTTCATTATACTTTTATGTAGCCTTGCCACCAGATCATTGATATTCTTCCCGCTACTATCCCTAATTGTCTCCAATCTGACTTTTAACTACAATTGGAGGTGTTGGAGGGTTTTGTCTCTTGTCCATCTTGGTCATCTATAGAAAATGTCACTTCCCTAGTTGGTAAAGAAAGCACATAAATCCCCATGTTAATGTAAAGTGAAATCTATTGTCATACAAAAATGTGTAAGCTTCTCCATTATCAAATGAATTTGACTTTACTTTCCATTGTAATTGATGATGCAAGGAGTTAATCATCTATACCCTCAGTGTACTAAAAAAGGCAGGCTTGTGAAGGTCCTTGTCTCTTCTCCATCTCGATTGGCTAGAAGAAATGTCACTTCTCTAGCTATAATTCCCCAAGTTAATGTTAATATAAGGTAAGCCAAAATTTCTTGGAATTTAACTCATTGTCATACAAAAATGCATACTCTTTTACATTGTATTTTAATTTATTTCACTTCTCTAGCTATAATTCCCCAAGTTAGTGTTAATAGAAGGTAAGCCAAAATTTCTTGGAATTTAACTCATTGTCATACAAAAATGCATAATCTTCTACATTGTATTTTAATTTATTTTTTTTCATTTTGTTAGAATGTTTGATTTCGTTGTGAATTGGTTGTCAAATTTTAATAGATATATATTTTCATAATCACATGTTATCATGCATGTGATTTGATTTCCACGGGCAAGAATCCAAAAATAAAAAGAACCAATTATCAATCAAACTTAAAATAAAACAATTAGGCATGATAAACCTACTATGGAGGTAAAAGACACCTCCATGTTGTGTGTTGATTAAAAATTTGTGCTTCTCTTAACTAACTCCGCGAATCTCACTAGGGCAAGTGAGATAGCGGGACAAGGTTGGCCATAGTTTTATGCGCTAACATAGAGGTTAGTAGTATAGGGAATGTACAATTTATATATATATTTTTATTATAATAACAGGGAAATATCATTTACAAGAAAAATAAAACAACAATACAGAAACTGATATATACAGGTATGCCGAGAAAAGTAACACTGTTGAAATATAAATATACAAATTAAGATTAGTAAGCATAAATTAAAAATTTAGGTACACAAAGTAGCAAACTAGTTAGTGTCTTCAGTTATTTTGAGTTATTTTTAGGACTCAAAGCACTGTAGAGCCTTAGCTTAATTAAGACACAATTAAAGGAAATAAATTGTTGATAAAAATACAAAGCTCTTCGAGAAGTATGCAATCTTTTTTTTTAGATAAAATAGGTTGGTTTTATTAGTAAAAAAATTGCGAATTAGAGAAGAGTTAAAGAGGCAAGTTTTTGTGAAGAACCATTGACCAAATCAAATTTCAAAACGGCTGAAATGCAAAAAATATATATACAAAATCCCTAGAAAGAAAAACTAAATGATGAGAGAGCCTTAAAACACCCTTAGATATTTAATATAATGGTGGATAACCTATCTCTCTACAAAATGAATGGTTGTTAGCATTAGTTAATTAGAAACCAAACCTTCAAACAACAACTAAAATGACAGAAAATAAAGTTACCCAAAATGGTTTGTCGAAAAGATGAGTGGAGTTGTTCATCAAACAATATCCTTCCTTCGAAAAGGATATGTTGCCACCTCTTGGTTCAACTTCTTGTAACTTGTAGGAAATAGAAATCAAGAGGAAATAATGACATCTAAAGTTAGCGCATACCTCTCATTGCAAAAAATTATCACCTGCCTTCATAGCCCTCTCCCTTTTTTATACTCAATGAAAGTGGTTGAACAATTGAACCACTTTGAGTAACTTATTATAACATACTCTCTAATCCATTTTAGATTAGAGGTTGAGGGTGGGGTTCTATAGGTGAGGTTAAATAAATGAAATTTTTAAATTTTACATTCAAGTTCTCTAGTAGGTGGGACCCTCTTTTGTTCCATAATATACGTAACTTAATATTACTTAACTATAATGATTCCTTCGACATAGTTTCTTATTCATTTATCATGCAATCATTATGTGCCTCATTCAAACAAACAAATTAATCAATGTTGTCCAAAAGATATGCATAATTAACACATAGTTCATATGTCTCCATAAAACCATTGTTATCTAGCTATATGCATGTTGTAATAAAAGTCATCAACAACAGAAGTAAACATATTCTCCTTGTGCCTCCTAGAAAACCTCTTGTTTCTCCATAATAATCATGATCCATGTATATAAATATATGCTTCATAATGCATGTGAATTTTCAAGATAACATAATATATGTGCTGCAAAAATCTTTAAAGAAGTCTTTATATAGATAAGTGTTGTAAACATATCCACATAAATATACGAAAAATGCCACATATCCATGTCAACTAGTGCATATAAACTAAACAATAGAAGGAAAGAAAGTAGTGTCCATTTGTACATCAAAATCATACCAATACCATCCATCATCTATCATTTCAACCTGTGGGACAGGGCACTTCCGCCCTGTTGCTGCTCTTAGCAAGGGTGAGATTTCATGGAGTGAGAGGAACCATGAGAGGAACCAGATAGTGTAACATGGGCCTTTTGGCTTTTATCACTTGCAGTAGGTTGAGGGGAGATTGCATGCTTAGAGGATTGAGAAATTGGATGGGCAAGTATAGTACGTTGCTTGGAACTTGAACAACAAATGGGGAAGGTCGATTAGAAGGTGCAAAATGCTAAGGTGTTGCCTGTGAGGAATCTAAAATGCGTAAAGTGGTTGAATGCAGATGATGAGATACATTTTCTTCAAGAGGAGGAAGTAATGAAATGGTAGGCCAAAGTTGAATACAACACAAAGGTTATGTTGGAATTACATTCTACCAGTCGTCATTATTAGGAATAACAAGAGGGAAAGACATGTGGGGTGGCACAAAACTTCCAATGCTTTGTCTATGATTAAAAAGAGGTCGTTGATGTTGGGGGATAGGTTGACCTGTAAGGTTCACTATGTCACTTTGGAGAAATTACTTAAGTTCCTTTGAATCCCCATCAAAATAAATTGACACCATGTGTCTCCTTTCTCTTCTTATCCCCAAATTGTTATCTTTGTTACCTCTTCCTCTGCCTTGGTTTCTATTGAAGAGCCTTATTACCCACCACCTATGGGTAGTGTATATAGGAGAAAACGTTTCTCCTAGATGGTCCTCAACCCTCAGCCAACAACCACCAGATAGCTCGATGTGCCATTTTCTCCGCCAATGGGTCAGCCATGTGGTCCCTCAACCACTTGTCATGAATGTATGTTTGAAGGTCGGCCTCCTGGCCCTAAAGATATGAATTTTCATTAGTATAGCTAAGTAATTTTCCTTACTTATCATGGGAAATTTTTGGCATGGATTGGTGGGGGGATTCAGCGGAAAGAGTGTGTTAGGATTTTATTCTTGTCTCCACTGCCCAATTTTTTGGTTACCCTTATATCTTAGTCCTGTGGGATCTCCTTTACTAACCATTTGGTTTTGGGTTGGCACTACATGAGAAATATCGATTTTGTTTGTGTGGTCCTGCTTCCCAATACCACCTACATCATTCCCCTTACACTCATTTTAGCCCCATTCATCTATTTTCCCATCCGAGTCCGCGTATGGTTAGCCTCCCCTTCCCTTTGTCCACACCTTGGGTCGGGCTTAGAGCGATGCCCCAGAGGTTGATGTAGCTTAAAAAAGGAAGAAGAAGCATAATTTGGCCACTCTCAACAGGAAATGTACCAAAAAATGCAAAAGATGGTCGGGACATACAAATTTAACACATGGGAAAAATCCAAACATGAGTTCTACCTGTTATCCATGGTCATCACCCTGGTCCCTATGGGCCCTATATGAGACTCCTCTATCCTTAAGGAACCCATGATTGTTCCAATCCCTAGTGGGCAATGAGCTGCCCCACCTTAAGGGGGTATTCACTACTACATATCACACATCATGCTTTCATCCCCTAGAGCCACGAGAAGTTATGAAGAAAAATCAATAAAAGGCAAACGACATATGAAGAAGGGTGGAAAAACAAAGGTAGGGGTAACTCATGTACCATGATTTTCTCCCTCCTACACTCATATACCTAGGTGTGGGCTTCCCCTATTATAACTACTCTTGCACCTTGACCATGTGGTCTAGATGATTCCCCTTATCCCCACTCCATTCCATTATTATATCATTTTCCATCTACCATTTGAGGGATATTCCATAGACATGTCACCCCCTATAGAGGTTGAAACCACCTAATAAGGTCCTTGGTTAACCCCCTATTGACCTTGGAGACACTTGTGCATACCAAATCTCACTATGGAAGGGAATGCCACCATGAATTGCCCCATTGATTCCATGACTTGTAAGCCCTTTTACTTCATTATTCTAATGATTTGTTGTAATTAAGGGCAAGGGGACACATTGGGATTTATGCAATATTGCATGTGGATTCCCATTTGGGGCTTGGTCTCCCTATACGGGGTCCTAGCCCTACAGAGGGCCACATTAGCACTTATAGGGTGAGCGTTGAGAGCTATGGGCCTCCACCATATCCTAGATTACTTCATGGATCCCCAACAACATTTGTTGATTGCTCATATTCCACCTTTTGGATGAGAGTGATGCACTTGGTTTGTCAAGCCCAGTCGGCTCCACATATGCACCATACACTTGGAAAATGTTCCAGGATCTAGAGAATTGTCCCCCTCTAGAGAGGCAAAGCTTATTTCATCATTCCAGCCCTTGAATATGGTCTACAAGAACTTCCAATCCATTTGGAGACTCATGAGGATGACCTTGTGCCCCCACACCCACTTGGGAGCACCACAGGTTCTTACTTGGAGAACAAGGGGCCAACCCCTTGTCCACTATTATGGGAGACCATTTCTACATCATGGAACCATTTATACTTCATTAGGCTCCCTCAAAGGCCCAATGAATCATTTTATTGATCATTTGATCCTCTTGAGAGGATTATTCATGTATTATTGAGTTATTTGGTGGGATTGTCACCAAATGTTATTGTTATTATGCCAATTATTTTATTTTAGGGGCCAAATTAGCTAAATCAAATTCATTAGACATTGTATAAATAGATTATGAGTTGATTCATTCTCTCATTATCACTTGGATTAGATCATTCTCTCTTGTGAGATTTTCGTTATCCTTCTTGGAGGATGAATTTAGATGAATGGATGAAATTTTATGTTTGGATCTCTTTCATTTTGTCTTGGAGCTTCACTATTGGCATATAATTATGATTGGATACAATCTTTCTTACATGTATGTACTCTTTTGTAACAACCCTGTGTTAAAAACTTCATGTAATAAAGTTAATCAAGGCAAAAAAATAACCAAGGTCATGGGACACGTATTCCAAGCTTAATGTTGGGCAAGACATCCTAGTGTGGGTGTTCATTTGGTTTATTATGGCTAGGGGAAATTGGAAAAGGAAATGGAAAAGGCTTTGGAAAGGAAAAATTACATTATTGGCATTTTATTTACGAAATTAATGGAAATTAGGAGAAAAGGAAGGTGAAAAGTCACAGATTGCATGTGAGGAGGAAAATGAAGGAAAATAATGGAAATTTTAAGAAATTAGAGGCCTCGTTAATAAAAAGGATTATGAGGATCAGTTGGTACTTTTTTGTCAGTTCATTTTGGAGCTCTCTCTCTCTATTCTCTCTCTCACACTCTTGGACACTTATAAAATTCTTGGAGAATTCTAGCATTGGATCAAGAAAAGAAAAGAAAGGACAAGGAAGGCAAAGGGAAGCAAAGATCAAGAAAGGAAGAGAAGGATCAAGTGTCTACAACGGGATTACTTGAAGGTATTGATTTGCATGTGTTATTTATTTGTTAGGTTTCACACGCATGGTACGTGCATGTGTGTATCTAGTTCTCTTGTTGTCATTAGCATGAGTTTTTCCAGGTGTGACAGTGAATTTCAGCCTTGCCTTGTGATGGGCCTCTAAATTAGACAGAAATTAAGGCCCATATAACTTTTATTAGGCACATAAAATATATATTAAATCTCCCCTTCTACACTTAATAATGTTTTTTTATGCTTTAATATGTTCTTAGGAAGGTTTAGAGATAATTGCATATTTGTGCCTAATATTTTTTATTTTTGAAGGACATTGTGAGAATATTGGAAAGATTATGAATATTTTGAGAAGGAGATAATTTAGGGACTTGCTCCCTACTACTGGAGGATCAAGATTGGAATATAAATGAACAAAATATCATGAAATAATTGAGAAATTCTGGAGAGATTCTGGAACTCCGATGATTGAGAAAATCTAGGAATGTGTTCCTTGTAATTTACTGCAAACTCCTTGTGTTGGGAACCATATCCACTATTTGAGGGATTTTGGAGGGGAAAGATTCCTCCTTTCAAGGAGAATGTTTCCTCATAATTTTATATAAGTACCAATTCGAATTGGGCTCTATGGGCATGTATTGTTTAGTCTTATTGTGGAGAAAACTTGTTTTTTGGTAGCTCCACTTTCTTTTCTTGTAGGGATGAACTTAGACTGATTCAATAATGAAGATTGGTGCCATTTTCAGCTTCTAAGGCTTGGTTTCTTCCATAGTACTCTGAGTCCTCCTTAGGCTTGGCCATCCCAAGAGCCTCAGAGCCCTCTTGCACAATTTCTTTATGTTCTTTTCACTTCTTATTCACATGCATCTCTTATTTCTGTTTTGCATATTTTTGTATTTAGTATTGTTTCTTTTCTTGTTGTAGGATTGAGTTAGATGATTTAAATGAATTCTTTTGCTGGTTTTTAACAGGTTCAAAAGCATTATTCATCCTTAGAATAACTTTGGAAAGCCATCTTAATCATTAAACTACTTGTATTTGGTTACTAGTTCATGAATATAAGATTTATGGAAATGCCTTGTAGCGAAATAGTAATAAATTTCTGCTATTTTTTAGAAGGGGTTAATGAGATCCATTTGAATTTATTTAACTTGTATTAGGTCATAATAATGTTAGATTTAATAAAAAAATTACTCCATTTAATTTTCACTTAATTAGGTTAGGTGATTTGTTAGGCCAGGAGGTAACTCCGCAAAACTGAAGATGCATTAGATGGAGATTGTCTGTGTGCTTATACATGGAGGTGAGACTATTGGGATTCACTTCCCAATGTCTCTTGGCGTTCCTTATTTACTAAATTACAATAATATACAATCTCACCCAATCCCTTAGGATTAGGCGTCAACATTCCCCCCTTTAATCTAAAGGGATGTTGGTGAGTCCAAGCATCATTCTGAACTTTTCAAACTTTTCTCTTCTAAGCACTTTGGTGAAGATGTCTGTGGTCTGCTCATTTGTGGAAAAATGATGTAGATGGATAGTTTTGGCCTCAAAATGATGTCAAATCAGATGGTATTTTGTATTGATGTGCTTTGTTCGATCATGGAACTTTGGGTTCTTGGCCAAATTTATTGCAGAAGTGTTGTCTATCATGAACGGTGTTGAATGCATTTGTTTCATCTGCAAATCTTCTAGGATTTTCCTGAGCCACACAATTTCCTTTGCTGCTTCAGCTACTACAACATATTCTGCCTCGATTGTGGAATCTGTTGGAACTGATTGTTTGTGTGATATCCATGAGACAACTCCTGATCCAAGACTCATGGTATAACCTGAAGTAGACACCCCAGTTTCTTTGTCCTCATCAAAGCTGAATCAGAGTATCCGATCAAGCTGAAATCACCTACCTATGTATATTTGAGTCCAAAGTCTTGAGACCCCTTCAAGTACTTTAGAACCCTTTTTCTAGCAGACCAATGTCCTTCACAAGATTTTTCCATAAACTCGAAGAGGATTCCAACAGCAAATGAGATGTTTGGTCTAGTGGTAGTCAGGTAGATAATACTTCCTACAAGATGTCTATACTTCATTGCATCCTTGAATTCCTTCCCTTCAATGGATGTGAGCTTCAATTTTTGTTCCATTGGAGTGGTTAAGGGATTGCATTCATCCATACCAAACTTGTTCAAAAGATATCCAATGTACTTCTTTTGAGAAAGAAATATAAATTTAGGATGTTGAGTTACTTCAATACCCAAATAGTAATGAACATAGCCCAAATCAATTATTTCAAAACCTTTCTTCAATTCTTTCTTTATGGATGCAATATAACTCTCATTGTTCCTTGTCATCAAAAGATCATCTACATACACCACAATATATACAACTGTTTTTCCAACTTTCTTAACAAACAAAGTTGGTTCATCAAGATCAAAATGTTTGAAGTCAAGTTTCAAAAGATGCTCAGTTAATTTCTCATACCAGGATCGCATTGCTTGCTTGAGGCCATACAAGGATTTTATAAGTTTGCATACTTTGTGTTCTTGGCCCTTCACAACAAATCCTTTTGGCTGGGACATAAAAACTTTCTCCTTTAGATCTCCATTCAAAAAGGCAGTTTTTACATCCATCTGATGGACTTTCCATCCCTTCTGAGCTACTAGGGCAAAGAATTTCTTGATGGTGGCCCATTTTTCTGTGGGGGAAAATTTTTCTTCATAATCGACCCCTTCTTTCTGTGCAAAACCTTTTGCCACAAGCCTGGATTTGTGCTTGTCAAGTGAGCCATCTGCTTTGTGCTTGCTCTTGTAGACCCACTTACAACCAATTGGTTTGGTTCCCAAAGGAGGATCAACCAGCTTCCAGGTGTCATTCTTTATCAAGGCATCATACTCCTTTTGCATCGCTTCATTCCATTCAACATGAGAAGCAAATTCTTCGAAGGAATTTGGTTCATGATCTGTATGCAAATTCAATTCACAGTTATAAGAACTATCCATATCAACAGGTGAATCAAAATTATCTATGTCACCTTCATTTTTTCTGGTGGAACTTCTTGTTCTTGTCTTTCAAACCTCATTGGGACGAGCATTTTCTAGTGTCTTTGTCAGCCATTTTGGGGGACCTTTCTGAGATGGCCCAGGCTGCTCATTTGACTGAGTTGGAATTGAATCAAGATTCAATCTCTCAATTTTGTCAATCACATCATTCAATGTGTCATTCAAATTTGGTTCTTCGTGTGGGGGAGAGAGTTCTTCGGAAAATCACTCCATGGATTGATTCAGTATAGGAATCCCCCCTTCAAGATGTGTAATCTGATTATCAAATTATTCAAAATAATTTGCATGTGTGAATCTATCCAGGCGATTATGTTGCCGTTCAACAACATTGTCAGTCTTGGAAGATTCAAGGAATATGACATCTCTTGCTACTACAAACTTCTTATTAACTTCATCATAGAGACGATATCCTTTGGAGGTATTGGAATACCACAAGAAGATACATTTTTGACTTCTAGCACCAAGTTTACTCCTTTGTACCTTAGGTATCAAAGCATAACAGGTGGAACCAAAGACCCTTAAATGCTTTACTGAAGGATTGTGGCCATGCAACATTTCATAAGGAGTTTTGTTTCTAATTTAATTTGAAGGACACCTATTCTTTATGTATATAGCATATAGAACCGCATCAGCCCAAACATCAATTTTACATTCTTAAAAAACATCATGGAGCAAACCATATTTAAAATTGTCCTGTTCATTCTTTCAGCTACACCATTCTGTTGGGGATTATAGGGAACAATTGTTTGATGTTTGATTCCATGTTGACGAAGATAATTTTCAAATTCGTTTGAAGTGTATTATTTTCCATTATCAATGCACAAAGAACCAATACGAGTTTGTGCATCATTTTCAATCCATGCATGAAAATTCTTAAATGTTTGAAAAGCACCAGATTTGTTCTTCAATAAGTAAACCCAACACATTCTGGAGTAATCATCAATAAATGTCATCATATATTTATTTCCATTTGCAGAAGCAATAGGCATAGGGCCACATAAATCTGAATGAATAAGTTCAAGTTTTCTATGTGTTCTGGAATGTGAATCATGAAAAGGATGTTTGCTATGCTTTCCTAGAATACAAGCACCACATTGCTTAAGTTTATTAAGAATTGTAGGCAGTCTAGTAACACCATTTTTCTTCAACAATCGAAGGTTGTCATAGTTTAAGTGTCCAAATCTAGCATGCCATAAAAGACTTGATGGGAATGTACCTTCATCATGATGTGAACTGAATGCAAAGTTTTGTGCATGAGCAGAGGAACCTTGCAGCTTCAGGAGTCTTCCTTCTTCTATTCCCTCCGTGACAAGTGAGCGATCTGATGCTTTTATGACCTCAACCTTGCCATCAAACATGTGAATGGAGCGTCCTTGCTGGCAGATGTGAACCAAGGACAAAAAGTTTCTCCTCAACTCAGGGAGGTATAGAACCTCATGTAGAAGATGATCTGGAAGACCAGGCAACTTAAGTTTGATTGTGCCAAGGGAGGGAACGAGAAGGGAAGGTTCAGGGCCTGTGTGAGAGGGGCGAGGAATGGGAATGGAGGGCTGAGGGTTAGAGGGAGGGGAGGGTGGGTAGAGGCGGGGGATGAGAGGGGAGGGCCGAGGGGCCAAGGGAGGGGAGGATAGGTAGAGGTGAGGGACGGGAGGGGAAGGCCAAGGGAGGGGTGAACGGGTAGAGGCGGGGGGTGGGAGGAGAGGGCCGAGGGGGCGAGGGAGGGGAGGGCGGGTAGAGGTGAGGGACAGGAGGGGAGGGCTGAGGGAGGGGTGAGTAGGGTTGTGAGTGAGGGCTGAGGGGTGGGCGAAGGGGGATGGGGACGAGGGGTGAGTGGGTAGATGCGGGGGACGGGAGGAGAGGGCCAAGGGGCCGAGGGAGGGGAGGGCGGGTAGAGGTGAGGGATGGGAGGGGAGGGCCAAGGGAGGGGTGAGAGGGGTTGTGAGTGATGGAAGAGGGGTGGGCAGAGGGGGATGGTGACAAGGGGTGTGAGGTAGTGAAGGCGAGGGGGTTTGCGTGCGGGTGAGTGAAGCGAGGGGCAATGCAAGGGCCGATGGAAGTGAGATGAGCGTGGAGAGCTGAGTGGTGATAACTGTAGAAAAAAGAATTATCTGAATTTTCACAGTAAAGAGGAATTGAATTTGCACAGTGTTGTGCAAAAAAAAGAAAAAAAATAAAAACAAATTAAAAAATAAAATAAATAGATAAATAAATAAAATAAATAAAATAAATAAATAAATAAATAAAAACAAAAATAAATAAACAAATAAATAAAATAAAATAACTAAAGAAATAAAAAATAAAATAAAATAAAAATTGAGCTGAGATTGCACAGTGATGTGCAAAAAATTTGCGGCAGAATTTTCCAAAAACCAGAATGCAAAATTATTCCAGAATTGCAAAATGCTATGAGCAGTAAAAAATCTAAATTCTAGGAGCAATAAAAAATTGAATGCCAAGAGCAGTAAAAATTACTGAATGCACAATGACAGTATTAAAAAATGCAGAACAGGAGGGAGTTACATCAAGGACAGGAATGCCAAAAAAGGGACTGGCTCTAATACCATGTCAAACCATGAGTAACTCCACAAAACTGAAGATGCATCAGATGGAGATTGTGTGTGTACTTACACATGGAGGTGAGAGTATTGGGATTCACTTCCCAATGTCTCTTGGCCTTCCTTATTTACCAAATTACAATAATATATAATCTCACACAATCCCTTACGATTAGGTGTCAACACATTTGATAGATTAACTAGCTCACTAGTTCTTGAATTTCCACATATTAGAGTAGTAATTTTCTGTTATTTTCTAGCACGTGTGAACATGGGTATTTTGGAGTGATTCCACTTGGAATGGAGACCTAAGACATCCTACTTAGTAACAAAATTTGTCCCATACCATTTTCATTTGATTTACTTGGTCATTCAGTGATTTATCTCCAAAACAAAGTTTCCTATAGAAAAAACAAAGTTGCATGTAGCACTCTTGTATCATGTGTAAACTCGACCAGGTTCTCTCCCAAAGGTTGGTTTTTTTCTCTTAGGCTTGAATCACGACCCCTAGGATCCAAATACATGATTGAGGAAGAATAAACACCACTTAGGGCATTCATTTCTTCAAATTAGATTAATTCTTTTTATTTGAATTCATGCTCTTAGGATTTCAATTACAAATTGTTGTTCTTTCCTAGGATTAATTTCTTTTCAAAGAAACACTTCCATTTCTGCAATTATTTTAGGCTTTGATTTCATAAAATTCCCTCCATTGTGTAAGATTAACAAAATAAGGACACATTGTATGTTGCACATATAATGTTGATACCTCTTAATTTTGTACGAACCCGGGGTTGATAATTAAAGTTGGTAGCCTCGGTAGTTGTAGCATTCTTGTTGCAATACTGAGGCTCATCACCTTTCCATTTATAGATAGCCATGATGTGATGGGTTCTATTTTACTCTGTTGAGCTAGATTTTTGGATGGTTTCGAAACTGAGTGGGGTGGTCTCTAAAGAAGAACACAAGGCCTAGGAATGGACCGGTGAAGGTGGGATTGCAGTAAAGACACATTTTGTGTACCTCGGTGGCCCTAGGAATACCCGACCGGTTAATGGTGGGATATACGGTAAAGCCTAGAGGGTGGATTCTTGATTAGGCGTAGGAATCCTCGACCAATGAATGTCAAGATATACGGTAAAGCCCAGAGACTAGGAGACCATAAAATTCTTCACATTGTAGGTGGAGAGATCTGGAGGCATCCATGCTTGTATAAGAATATTGATCCCTGGACCGGTATATGGTGAGATTGCAGTAAATCATGATATTGTATGTTTATTGTTTGGTCCTAGGAATCCCTTGGTGGATTGCGGTAAAGCCATAGGAAAATTGGTTGGTTTTGTTGTGAGTCCCACATTCATCCTTGCAATATGGCATGGGGGTGATTCGTTGAATGAAATATCTGGTTAAGTCCAATCTATTGTCGGGTTCTTGGAAGTCTCTGACTTGGTTGTATTATGCATTCATTAATAAGAGCTCCTTCTCATTTGGTAGTTCATGTTAAATGTACTTGTTCATATGTGGTTTTTATGGTTGTTATATCCTTGTTATTTCTGTTGGTTATATTTTGGTTACGACTATGTTTAATGACAAACTTGACGTATGGATCTCATCATGTTTTGATTAGAAAATGAATGAACAATTACTATATGACCTAATAGATGATAATGCAACTATTGTGATAAGGCATCAATGCTTTTTTACAAATATTAGATAAATATGAGACCCATATGCTCAGATATGTTCTTATGACCTGTAGATTACATATTTGTGATATGTTTGACGAAATTTTTGTCTTGGATAATAGAGGTTAGATCAGGTCCTTGTACCAATGATTGCATTAGTAGACTGATTCCATTGTTATTATTCATTTCTAAAAAAATTATGAAGTTCTGGGAAGAGGCCTGAGACCTAGCCCTGAAAAAGTGGCTCGGATTCTAGTGTCTCTGGCTTAGAATTTCCTGGAAAATTCTACAGTCGTTGGTACACCTTGTGGGAGTGACTAGAAGGTCTCAATCACGTGAATGGCTTGTCATGGGAGTGACCGAGGGTCTAAATCAGAAAAATGACAATTTTTCTCAGGGATTAAGCACTTGGAAGGGTTGGTTTCCTCCTGGAGGGTTTGTAGCTCCTGAGGAAGGTCAGATTGGTTTTGTTTTGGTGATTTCACTTATTTAGCTGCACATGGGGAGTTGAATCACACCATAGTAGCCTCTTGTCACATGTTTACCCCAGTGGACCGATTATCTTGGGTAAATGTGGGAGGAGGGTGTTGCAGAGTGGTATCAGAGCATGGTTCACACCTTGTACTAGATGGGCGGTGTGTTGGTCATGCATACATGTCAGTTTCATACATGTTCTATATGCTTATGGTATATGTGCTTGTTGTGTATGCATGGTGGTGGTCATGGTTGCATTTGTGTCGCCATGTGAAATTTTATGGTGTTGATGTTGGATGTGTTTATCATGAGTATATGTCAGTTATACATTGGTTATGCATGTCAGTGTTTATATGTTGTTATGAATACATTGACATGCTGATAGCTTTCGTGCATGAGGTCATGGTATATGGTTGGTCTGGTCATGTTGATAATTGGACAATGGTTGAAATGATGTTTATATATTGTTATGATTATGATTATACATGCATCGGGATAATCTGGTTGATCTTGCAGATGACATATCCTCCCCTGAACTATAATAAGTTATGTTTTGGTTTTAGCTGACATGGTATAATTGTAGGAAAGAGATCAAACATGACTAGAACTATGGTAGACTACAGTTCACTAGATTCTCACTATGGATCAGATGAACATCATGGTGATAAGTACTCTCCTAATATAACATACACTTCGAGAATCTTGAAAGCAGAAATAAGAAGTTGCAAAGAGGAAAATGACAAAATCATTCAGGCAGAGGAGAAACACGCATAATATAATGCAGTAATCCTTCAGATTTTGTGAATTGTAGAGACAGGGACCACTTTGGATTAACCATGGGTAGGAGGATAGGACTAATGGGGCATATGGAAATAGATCTCATGGTGGGAACATGTTAGATAAAGATGACATGATCAAAGATGGCAGGTTCATGGATACAACAGATAGGAGAGGTGATGGACACACGTTCTATTATGGTTTTGGTTATGACAGGTATCATGATCATCGTCATTATCATCCTTATAGGAGGAGTGATAGGGGATATTTACTTGATGATTTCAAGAAAGATAATCCACTTACATTTGATGTATATTTGAATAAAATGGAATATGTAGAGGCATGGTTACTTGGGATGAAGAGTTGCATGAATACATAAAGAATATGAAGGCCAAAATAGATACCCTCAACCTCAAAGGGAAAACAGACATTTGGTGGGCAGATGTGAATCAAGTTAGAGACATCAGGACAAAAGAGTTGAGTTGGAATGAATCCAAGATACTTTTGAGGAAGAAATAATTGTCAGAGAGGTATTATGACAACAAATCTAAGGAGTTTTATGAGCTAAATATGGGATAAATGATAGATGAGGAGTACACGACTAAGTTCATGGATTTATTGAGGTATGTATCATATCTTAAGGACGAGAATGCAAAAGTTCAGATATTTGTTAGTGTATTACCATTAACATTTAGAGATCGGATTGAATATGACGAGCCTTAGACACTTGAGGAAGTAATTGGGAAATTGAAGCACTTTTATGAGAAATAAAAGAGTAAGACAAAATCTCAACAAGGATGGAAAGGAAAAGAAAAAGCTAAAGGTAAATGGAATCTGAAAAGAAAAATACCCCAGGATGCAAGTGAGAAAGAAAATTTTGCACCTTACAAGAATTTCAATGTAGTTGGACACATACATGGGTCACACCCTGGAGGACAACAGAATAAGGGTGATGGTACAAGATGGTTATAGTGTTGGACTTGTGGCAAGGAGCATCTCAGAAGGGATTGTCCATGGAATCAGGGTCGTGTGCCTCAGATCTACAATGCATAGGAAGCACAAACTATTGGGGATGTTGGGCATAACATTCCTCGTATCTATGCATCATTGGATAACAGGTAGGCAGATCACCAAATGTCTACTATTGAGATGGATGGTAAGCTTTGTGATCAAGTTGTTTCTATTTTGATTAACCCTAGATCTAATTAATGTTATGTTAACCCTGAATTGGTGGATAAGTGTGGTTTGAATAAATATGTGCATGTTGAATCTTGGTTAGTGAAGTTGGCTACAGGTATAAATAAAATAGTTCATCATTGGGTAAGAGCTTGTGCATTTGAGTTGAATGGTATGACTACATCAACACATTTGAATGTACTTCCATTGGGATCATACATTATTATTTTGAGCATGGATTGGTTATATCTTCACGGGACTAAGGTGGATTGTTATGACAAATCTATTGAGTGTTTGGATGATAATGGAGAACAAAGGATCTTACAGGGTAAGAAGAAGGAAACATTAGTTAGAATGGTGACATATATGTAGGCAAATCATAGTCGCAAAAAAGGGTGTGTGTTATTTGCAACGCATATTTCTAGTGATAAAGGTAAGGAGGATGAGTATGAAGAGGTATTGAACAAGTACTTGATCTTACAGCAGTTTCAGGATGTATTTCCATTAGAGATTTTAGAATTTTCTCCTCATAGGGAAGTGGAATTTTCTATTGATTTGGTACCAGGCGAAACACTAGCATTGAAGGCACCATACAATATGAGCACACCGGAGTTAGTAGAATTGAAATTGTAGTTGAAATAAATGCTTGACAAAAGATACATTAGGCCAAGTGTGTCATCGTGGGGTGCACCAGTATTTTTTGTGAAGAAGAAGGATGGTACTCTCAGGTTATGCATTGATTAAGGGAAGTTGAACAAGGTAACCAACAAGAATAGACATCCATTTCCGAGGATTGATGACTTTTTTGATTATTTGAAGGGAGAAACAATGTTCTCGAAGGTTGAATTGAGATTAGGATACCATCAAGTACGCATTAAAGAAGAGGACATGTGAAAGAATGCTTTCAAGACCAAGTATGTGCATTATGGTTTTTTTTTAGTTCCATTTAGTTTGATTAATTCACTAGATACCTTTATGAGCTTGATGAATAGTGTGTTGTGTCATTATCTAGACAAGTTTGTTATTGTATTTATGATGAAATCTTGATATATTCTAAGAATTAGGATGAGCATGTCGAACATTTAGCAACAATGTTGATATTATTGAGCGAGCATCAGTTGTATGCTAAGCTCGGTAAATGTAGTTTATTTCAGACAAAGGCACATTACTTAGGGCATGTGGTTTCCAATGAAGGCATAACAGTGGATCCAAAAAAGATAAGGGCTATCATGGAGTGGGAAGCTCCTCAGAATGTGGATGAGGTAAGGTCCTTTATGGGGTTTAAAAGTTATTAAAGGAGGTTAGTCAGGAAATTCTCACAGATTTCTTATCCTATTACATCATTTCAAAGGAAAGGTAATAAATTTGAATGGACAGAGGGTGTGCAACAAGTTTTGAGCAATTGAAGCAGTTGTTGACGAATTCTCTAGTTCTCAAGATTGCAGATCTGGACAAAGAGTTTGTGGTATGTACAAACTCTTGAAAGAGAGGACTTGGTGGAGTCCTTATGCAGGAAGGATAGGTGGTATGCTATGAATCAAGGAAACTGAATGATCATGAGAAAAATTATCTGACACATGATCTTGAGTTGGCAACGATCATCCATGCATTGAAGATGTGAAGACACTATCTTCTTGGCAAAAGGATTGTATTGATGACCGACCACAATGGATTGAGGCATCTATTTGATCAACTGAATATGAATTTCATGCAAGCTATATGGTTGGCCACAATTAGTGAGTTTGACTTTGAGATATGGTACATCAAGGGTAAGGAGAACAAGGTTGCAGATGCTCTTAGCTGGAGGATACAGGTAAATCAAATAACATCTATGAGTTATTATGGAACATATCTATAGGATTGGATCTTACAAGAAGGAAAAAAAGATGATAGGTATAGGGAGCTTATGCATAGATTACAATAGGGTACATGTGATAAGGATGTGGACTATCATCTTACAACATATGGTTTGATAAAATTTAGGGACAAGATATACGTGTCGAACAATAGTGAGCTAAAGAAGCTTATCTTGAGGGAATTTCATGTTAATCCATATTCAAGTCACCCAAGATACCATAATACATTGAAAACAATGAAGAAGTTTTATCATTGTCCAAATATGAAGAAGGACATGGTAGAGTTTGTGGCTATATGCTTAGACTATCATTAGGTGAAAGTAAAGTGCAAGCATCCAGGTGCACCACTACAACCGTTTTTGATCCCAAAGTGGAAATGGGAGGTCATTTCCACGGATTTCATTACAAGTTTTCCAACGACATCTAGACAACATGATTCTATTAGGTTTGTGGTGGACATGTTGACAAAGGTAGCGGATTCCGTCCCCGTGATGTCTACCTATTTAGAGCCTAGTGATTTGGAACAAGTATTCATCAGAGATGTGGTGAGGTTGCATGGTGTATCAAAGAAGATTGTGTTAGACAATGATACCAAGTTCAATTCTAGGTTTTGGAAGGAGTTATTTGCAGTTTTGGATATAGATTTAGCCTTTAGAATGTATTGTCATCCACAGATAGATGGATAGACAAAGAGGGTCAATAGGATTTTGGAGGATATGTTGAGAATGTATATAATGCATCAGTAGAGAAGATGGAAAGAGTACCTTCCATTTGTTGAGTTTTCTTATAATAATGGTTATCAGGAGTCACTGAGCATGAGTCCATTCAAGTCATTCTATGGGTGTAGTTGTAATGCTCCCATTAGTTGGAGTGGTCTAGTGAATAGGGCGTTGATAGGACCATATATGTTGGCATAAATGGAACACGAATTGTAGGTAATCAAGAAGAATATAAACATAACACAGGACAGGTAGAAAAGTTATGCAGATGAGAACAATGTGTTTAAGGAAATTCAGGTAGGGGAACAGGTGCATTTTCACATCAAGCCCGAGAAGAGATCCTTAAGGATTGGATCATGTGCCAAGCTGGAACCTGAGTTTTGTGGAACTTTCGAAATTATTGAAAGGATTTGGCTTGTAGCCTATCAACTTACAATGCTTCTGAAAATCAAAGTCCATGATGTTTTCCATGTGTCATTTCTTAAGAATCATGTTAAAGATGCTAATCATGTGATTGATTGGTATGTATTTCAGGTGGAGCTAGAAGGAAAATTCCAACTGGAACCTCAATGTATTTTGCAGATAAATATGGTCATGCTCTGGAACCAATAAATCAAGCAGGTTAAGGTGAAGTGGAAGCACTTTGGGCCCGATGAAGCTACATGGGATATGGATGATCAAATGTGGGTTATGTATCCTTCTCTATTCACTGGTTGAGCGCATGTTTTGGAATATGTTTTGGTATATGTATATATGTATATGGATGTAAATACAAACATGAGGTATGATATAAAGCTCTAATAAGAAATATGGGTGTTATTTCATTATGGTTTTCATGTTAGTTTTCTTCTCAGCACGTTGATCATTTTACATGCTGCAACGAGCTAAGTTATAAAGATCCACGGGCAACATGTTTTGGTTTTCAATTGTTTGCTAGTTATAGGTGTCATTGAACACCAAAGATGGTGTTCCCCTAAGGGGGAGGGGCATGTAACAACCATGTTTTAAAAAACTCATGCAATAAAGTTAATAAAAGAAAAATACTAACCAAGGTCACAGAACACGTATTCCAAGATGAATGTTGGGAAAAACATCCTAATGTGAGTTTTCATTTGGTTTATTATGGCTATGGGAAATTGGCAAAGACAATGGCCAAGACTTTGGAAAGGAAAAATGGAATTATTGGAATTTAATTTATGAAATTAATGGAAATTAGGAGAAAAGGAAGGTGAAAGGTCGCAATTTGCATGTGAGGAGGAAAATGAAGAAAACTAATGGAAAATTTAAGATATTAGAGGCCTCATTAATAAAAAGGCTTTTGAGGATTAGTTGGTACATGTTTGTCAGTTTATTTTGGAGCTCTCTCTCTCTCTCTCTACTCTCTTTTTCTCACTCTTGGACACTTAGATTGGATCATTCTAGCATTGGATTAAGAAAATCAAAGAAAGGAAAAGGAAGGAAAAGGGAAGCAAAGATCAAGCAAGGAAGAGCAGGATCAAGCGGCTACAACAGGATTACTTACAGGTATCGATTTGCATGTGTGATTTCCTTGTTATATTTGGAATGCATGGTACATACATGTGTGTATCTATTTCTCTTGTTGTCATTGTGTTGTAGTATTACAACAACCCCCCATTTTTCTAAGTAAATAGTATAGAAATAACAATGGGGACCCTTTTAAATAATTCTTAGGATTAAATTCATTTTAGAAATAAAACTTAGAATTTGAGCCTATTAGATTAAGTTTTGTTTTTTCATAAAAAATGTATGAAAATCATAAAAGTGCTCCAAGGAACCCATAAAGGACCAATATTACAAGAAGCGGGAAAAAAATCGCCATAGCGTAAATCGACGAAACAGAAAACACCGATATGTGAAATACCGAAACATCGATGTGTGAAGTTGCGAAACGCCGATGTGCGAAGTTGCGAAATACATTATGCAATGGATACTGATATTGCAATTTGTCATATGACATATGTCAATATCGCATTCCATCATTCAACGGAAAATCCATCGCAATATCGCATTGTCGCATGTCGCACATTGCTACAAAATGTCAAAACTCGCTAATCATGAAAAAGCCGATTTATGGATCCCGATAAGATAACAACTATCAAATTCACACAAAACCCATACTATCAATTTAACGATAATTTAGGTGTTTTATTATCTCGAGGTTTGTAAACAATTTTTTAATTATTTCAGATTTAATACCGAGGATTCCCATTATGCATGAGTTTAGGTGATACGACAGTTAATAGCATTTGATGTGTTCTCAGCTTACACTCTCTAGTTTTTCTTTCAACAGGGTAGTTTCAGAAACTTACGCATAAAAGGATTTCAAGACTAATTAAAGCACGAAGGAAGTCCGCCACCCCACCTCATTTAGTTGTTCAACAAGAAGAAGATCATAAGATGGCTCCTCTAGTCTCAGAAACAAGATGCAACCTAGAAATTGGTTCCTTAAGCTGGGAAGGGATTTATAAGTTGTTTGCGAACGAGAATCCACAAGTAGTTTTGAACATAAAAGTTGTAGCTGATAATTCTGCATCCTCGGATTCAGACTCATGGTCTGATGCAGCTAACTCTTTTCTGCACAGAATTTCTGCACGTCATAAAATGCTGCCATACACTGACTTGGTAAGATGGGTGTTAGATCATGTCGACATCCGAGATAGACAGTTTGCTACCAAAAGTAGAATAGTCATTGGTGTTTAGTCACTTTAATGTCTTAAATTTCTTACATAAGTTATCAATCGAGGTTTGTAAACCAATTAAGTGTGATTCATTTTATGTTCTTAGTTAACCTTCTTCTTACTTCATTGTTTGTATTTTATGTTTTTTTGGAGGTTTTGTCTTTTGATGTCTAAGAATGTTTAATCTAGAACTATGAAAAAAATTGAATGAATTTAATTAATTTTAAGAAGGAAGAAAAGGAAGTGTTCTCAAGTTAATCTAATTTACATAGAGATAAATCAAAGACTATTGGCTAGCTAAAATCTAGTTTGAAAAACATAGTATCTAACTTGATGAATTCTATCTTAGCATTAGTTCTATTCCATGGATCTAATTCCTATAACTGAAATTGAAATTACAGTGCTATTCTAAGGGAAAGCAGAAAAGTAAAATAGCTAATGTATGTTTAGTTACTTCAACATTGAATATGAAGTATTACCTTCTTGAGATGATGTTAAATAACCAATTATACTTAATGAAAAAACAAGTAAAATATACAAATGAAAACTTCAGCAATTGCATGAATTAGACATTCAACCATTCAATATAGAAACATGATAGAATCAATTTCTTGGAATGAACTTTAGGAACATCAATGATACAATTAAATGAGGATCTAAACGTAAATGTGAAAGCATGTAAAGCTAATTGTAAACAACTAATGTATGTTTGATTTACTCCATCATTCAATGTGAAGTATTACCCTCTTGAGATGCTGCATGAGAAACCAATTATACCTTAGTTTCTAAGTTCCTAGAAAGAAAGTAAAATGTGTAGAAGAAAAACTCAATAACTGTATGAATTAGACATTCAATCATTTAATTTAGAATCATCTTCTTGAAATGATCTGTAGGAACAGCCATTGAAACAATTAATTGATATTTCTATTCTAAGAAAATAAATGACAGAACAGTAAGAAAAAATAAATAACCGTGAATTCTTATTACTTTAAACTTGATTCAATTTGAAAATAGGAAGACCTATCTTTATGAAATGTTTTTAGAAGAACAGGGCTTACACAATTACGATTTAACTTTATGCTACTAATCAAAACTAGAATGAAACATTAATTTACTCAGAAAACAAAATTAAAAAAAACAGAGTAAGGAAAATTAAGCTAAAAACAATAAATGAAAAACCTCCTCCAGTGCAAGGGCCCTCTACAACTAATTAGGATGAAATCCTAGTTGGTTAAAAATGCACTTAAGAAATCATTGGTAACATGATCTTTGTATTATGGTAGAATGAAGTCTTAATACACAACATATCAGCAAAAGCTTAAAACTTAATTTAAAACTTAATTTATGCCTATTCTCGGTTCTGTACAACCGATATTTAAAGAAAATAAACATAACTTTCTATGAGATAATATTGGTACAGGTGGCTAATTCGACTTATAGAATTGCAATTGGACCATTTAACTCTTGGTTTTCTATGACAGAGCAAATCAAGAGTGATGTTGTTCTCGGCTATCGTACTTTGACAATGCCTTTGACCATGATCTTGGGCCTCATTTTCTATCGATCTTAATCGAGTGAATAGGACAAAATCCATGTGGAGATGATTCTAGAAATGCCCATGTGGCTCAATTCTCCATTTGACACATGGAACCTGTCAGACCAAATCCACTTTTAGTTGCAGAATAGGATGCGTTTTGTAGCGAAATTGCAAAAATCTATTCAAATAGCAAGAACATGAGAATATAACAGGGAAGCCATTTAAATGCATTCTTTAAGACAAAACAAGGCATTTATCATTGATTGGGGTATGTGATATTATGATAAAGTAAAGGAAAAAGGTGAGTAAGGATGTCAAAGAGAGGGTAATTCTGAGGTTTAACATACCCCCATTGCAAAATCATTGCATATCCTTATGCAATTTTCCAAAAATGTGAATTCTCCTCTCCTACTGCATATGTTCAGACACTTCTGCCAACACATCCAATTTCCTTCTTTTACTTTTATTTGAAGTGATTTCCATCCTGGGCCTTCCCATAAGAAGCGTGTACTTGAGATTAATGACTTCCTTGTTTAGTACCTTGTTCTTTCTTTTCAATTTCCCGTTCTTCTTGTACCATAGTCCTAAATGCAGAATGGTATTGTCATGAGTTACCTTTTCCAACTTGTTCTGCTGCTTCAAGGTGTCTCATTCTCCTGTGTGATATGTCTATTCAATATCTCTAGTTCATAAATATCCTATTTGAGAGCATCAACTAGAGGTTCTTGTGGATTGATAGAAGGTTCTGGATTCATTGATGCACTTCTCTTCTCTAGTGATTCTACATAATCATATATTTCTTCTTGTGATGGGTCTATGCTTGGATATTTTCTGCTGGGGCTACCTTCAAAATTATGAATAGGAGAATTTTGAGGACTGTGTGGAGAAAAAATATTGACAGAAGATGGTATTGGAATTTCCTCATCTAAACTTACAACTTCTCTCTCTTTTGGTAGTGTTTTCTTCATCGAACCTCGGAGTCTGAAGCTCCTTCTCAGTTGTGGAGGGTTTGCATTTTCTTCATTTGTATCTTTGCTCCTCTTTCTTATCTTTCCTCCTGCCTTGTTTTTATTTTGTTTTCTGATTTCTGCCAGCTCTTTAGAGATGAGCTTTTCATCATTCTTTTGCAATAAAGATGCAGATTTGTCTTCAATTTTTATATCAGTCTTCTTCCTTCTTCTCTTTATAACATTGTCTTCTTTGGGTTGTTATGGTGCTTCTTGAAAATGGTTTCTAATAAGAAATCTCTCCCATGTATCTCCTATAATTTTTAAATGAAACTCAACCAATATCTTTATCAACCCATGGTGATGTTAGAAAATTATATATTGCAGAGCAATACAACACATAAAATATGTGGAAAACACAAACACACAAAACACATAAAACCAGAGAGACAAAAATATACGTGGTTCACCCAGTTTGGGCTACGTCCACCCCAAATAGCCAGTCCTTCCTTTATATTATCCAACAAAATGAAGAGACACAACCTACAACAGATCCGTTGTAATATCCTCTGTTCTCTCTCACAGTCTCCCTATCCATTTCTCGCTCTGAGAATACACATACAATGCACAACCACAATACAATACCCTAATAAAAGCGAGGGGTTGAATTCTAGGGAAAAAAACCCTAAACTAAACATAACTTCTACTGTCAGATCATCCGCCTAATGAATGGCCCAGATTGACTAGAAATTACTATACTTTTACAAGGCAATTTTACATATTTTTTTAGCTTCAAGGGCACTGCCCCCGTAAAACCCTCGCCAAGGGGGGGCTCCATAAAGTCGCAGTCGCTCCCCCTGGACCCCCCAGGCAGCGTTTAATTACGGGCGACGTTGCCGCCCCATTAAGGTACAGGGGTCCAATGCTGTGATACAAAATAAACAAGATAATCAGGCTCCACACCCAAAAATCTCCCACTTGGAGACTGATTGTAGCAACTCCACTGCTGCTTCATTTGCTAGACAATGAATCCTTTTTGGACCTGGTTGTTTCTCATCTTCATCGTCATCCTTGAAGACCAATTAAACTGAGCACAATCTCGGTTTCTCCCTGGTTACAACTTTTGTTAGCATATCTGCAGGATTCTGGTTAGTGTGTATCTTTTCCGGCTTCAATTGTCCATCTTCCAATACTGACTGTATAAAATGGTACTTGAGTTGTATGTGTTTAGTCCTGGAATGAAATGTTGAGTTCTTTGAAAGATTAATGTCACTTTGGTTATCACTGTATAATGTTCCCATATCATGCTTCTTACCCAATTCATCCATAAACCTTTGTAACCAAATCATTTCTTTACTAGCCTCTGTATCAACAACATACTCTACTTCTGTTGTTGAAAGTGCAACAACACCTTGGATTTTTGAAACCCAACTGACAGTTGTTCCACCTACAGTAAATACATATCCTGTAGTGCTCCTCCTGTTATCCCTGTCACCTGCCATATTGGCATCAACATATCCCTGTAGAGAAATGTTTGAACCACCAAAGCATAATGCTTGATTTGTGGTACCTCTCAGATATTTGAGAATCCATTTCATTGCCATCCAATGTTCTTTTCCTGGATTGTTCATGTACCTACTTACAACTCCCACTGCGTGTGCAATATCAGGCCTTGTGCAGACCATTGCATACATTAAGCTTCCAACTGCTGATGCATATGGAACTTTAGACATATAGTCCATTTCTTCTTGGGTCTTGGGGCACGTCTCCTTACTAAGTTTGAAATGGCTAGAAAAAGGTGTACTAACTGGTTTTGAATTCTGCATATTAAATCTTTTCAACACCTTTTGTATGTACTCATTCTGAGACAGTGTTAATTTGCGATTTTTCCTGTCTCTAGTTATTCTCATACCAAGGATTTGTTTTGCAGCTCCCAAATCCTTCATTGCAAATGAATTTTCCAATTTTCTTTTAAGCACATTTATTTCCTACATGTTAGACCCTACAACAAGCATGTCATCTACATACAATAATAATATAATATAGCTGCCATCATTTTTCTTTTTCTTTTTCAGATAAACACAATTATCAGAGTGACATCTAGTATAACCTTGTTCAGACATAAACCTGTCAAATTTTAGATACCACTTCCTTGGAGCCTGTTTTAAGCCATATAAGCTCTTCTTTAACCTGCACACTAATTTTTCTTTCCCTTTGACCTCATATCCTTCTAGTTGCTCCATATATATCTCTTCCTCCAAATATCCATGGAGAAATGTTGTCTTTACATCTAACTGTTCAAGATGTAAATATTCCGCTGCTACAAGACTTAAAATAGTTCTGATTGAAATCATCTTAACAAAAAGAGAAAATATTTCATCAAAATCAATACCTTTCTTCTGTGCAAACCCCTTCACAACAATTCTAGATTTGTACCTCTTTTTTCCTCCATCTTCTTCCTTCAGCCTATAAACCCGTTTATTCTGCAATGTAGTTTTACTTGCAGGAAACCTGACTAAGTCCCAAGTCTGGTTATGCATTAAGGAGTCCATCTCTTCTTCCATGGCTAGCTCCCACTTCTTCTTGGTTTCAACCTTCATTGCTTCTTCATAACACTTGTGTTCACTAGAATCAGTCAACAATAAATAATATAATGATGGAGAGTATCGTTCAGGGGGCCTACTTATCCTAGTAGATATTCTGACACCACTTTCAAGTGTTTGAGGTGTTTTTTGCTGTTGTGGTGGTTGCTGCTGCTGTGGCTGTTGATTATTATTATTTTCAGGCACCTTTAATTTTTCTGTGATCTCATCAAGAACTATGTATTCTTTATTTTCCTTTTCCTGCAATTGATTCTTATACAAGACCTTTTCATTGAATATTACATCTCTGCTCCTAATGATTTTGTGATTTTCATAATCATATAAGCGATAACCAAAATCATTAACACCATATCCAATAAAGGTACATTTCTTTGATTTTGCCTCAAGATTTGTTCTATTTTCTTTATTAATATGGACAAAAGCCTCACGGCCAAAAGGCTTTACAAAAGAGTAGTTTACCTTTGTAACTGTCCATGCTTCCTTTGTAATACTACCATCCAAGGAACTTGAAGGCCCTCTGTTTATTAGATAAACAACTGTATCTACAACATCTGCCCAAAATTGTAAAGGAAGTCCTACATGCAATCTCATGCACCTTGCACGCTCCATGATTATTCTGTTCATCCTTTCTGACACACCATTTTCTTGTGGTGTTCTTGGAACTGTCTTCTCTCTGCTAATTCCATGCTCTAAACAATACCTATCAAAATCTTTGCTACAATAGTCACCTCCATTTTCTGATCTGAGACACTTCAACTTCTTTCCCGTCTCAATCTCAACCAAAGCTTTTCATTTCTTGAAAGTATCAAATACATCAGATTTATTCTGAATACAATAAATCAAATTTTTTCTAGTTGCATCATCAATAAAAGTAACATAATAACGAGAGCCACCGAGAGATGATACCTGAGAAGGTCCCCATACATATGTATGCACAAGCTCTAATTTTTCAATCTTCTTTTATTTCCCAACTCTGAGAAATCTAACTCTCTTCTATTTTCCATAAATACAATTCTCACAGAAATCCAAATCAACATTCTTCAAACCCGACAACAAATTTCTTGAGTAAATAATCTTCATCCCCTTCTCACTCATGTGTCTGAGCCTATGATTCCATAATGCTGCATCTACTCCTTTGGAGTTAAAAGAATTAACAGAGTTAGAAATACCATTTCATAAATACAATATACCAACCTTTTCACCTTTTGATATTACCAGTGCTCCTTTGGTGACCTTCCAAGTTTTATCTGTGAAAGTTGTCACACAACCTTCACCGCCTCACTGCCCTATTGAAATCAATTTTTTCTTCAGATATGGAACATGCCTTACCTCCTTTAATAGCCATTGGTTTCCATTCCATTGTTTTACAAGAACCTTACCCATTCCAACAATTTTACAGGGTTTATCATCATCCAAATGAACTTGTCCAAAATCTCCTTGAATATAGTCATGAAAATGTTTCTTATCAGGTGTGGCATGGAATGAGGCCCCTGAATCTACTACCCATGAATCAGTAACATTTTCGAAAGAAAGAATCAAAGCATCTTGTAACACATCACCTGTCACATTTGCTTCATGATTGTTTTCTTGCTATGCATCTCCCTCTTTTCCCTTCCGAGATCTACAGTCTTTCTTCAGGTGTCCTTTCTTTCTGCATTTCCAGCACAATATCCCTGATCTGGACTTGGATCTGCCTTTCCTTGATTTACTACGATATCCTAAGCTCTTTCTTCTTTCCATTTTTCTTCCCCTAGACTCTGCACTAAAAGAATTACCCAATGTCTCACCGGAGCTTTTCCATCGCATTTCCTCGCTAAGGATAGCACCGAAATCATCATCAAACTTTAATTACTAGATACAGAGACAGAGTTACTAATGGCCATAGCTAAACCATTCCAGCTTTCTGGCAATGAGCACAGAAATAAAAGAGCCCTAACTTCATCATCAAAGTTTACCCCTATATAACTTAACTGACTGGTAACTGTATTAAAATCATTTAAATGGTCTGCAAAAGATCCACCTTCCGATATCTTCATATTAAATAAACGTTTCATAAGAAATACCTTGTTTTAGGCGGAGGTTTTTCATATAATTTCGCCAATGCCTTAATCAAACCCTCTATTGTTGTTTCCTTCGAAATATTTAAGGCTATTGATGCCACGTTGCACAACCGTACTATTCCGAGTGCCTTTCTATCAAGAATCTCCCATTCTGCGTCTGTCATAGCCGTCAGCTTCTTTGTTTTTCTGCTCAATGGTAGGTAAAAATCTTTCTGATACAGATAATCTTCCATTTGCATCTTCCACAGCGGGAAGTTTTGGCCGTTAAATTTCTCAACCCTAAATTTACCATCTTCTGCCATTACTCCCACTTGAACCAAGAACCCTTTTTCCTGCGAGCTTATCAGCCAAATAGACCTTCGGCTCTGATACCAGTTGTTAGAAAATTATATATTACAGAGCAATACAACACATAAAATATGCAAAAAACACAAACACACAAAACCAGAGAGACACAGATATACGTGGTTCACCCATTTTGGGCTACGTCCACCCCAAATAGCCAGTACTTCCTTTCTATTATCCAGTAAAATGAAGAAACACAACCTACAATAGATCCGATGTAATATCCTCTGTTCTCTCTCATAGTCTCTCTATTTGTTTCTCGTTCTGAGAATACACATACAATGCACAACCGCAATACAATACCATCATACAAGCGAGGGGTTGCCTTCTAGGGAAAAAAACCCTAAACTAAACATAAATTCTACCGTCAGATCATCCGCCTAATGTACGACCCAGATTAACTAGAAATTTCTATACTTTTACAAGGCAATTTTACATTTGTTTTTAGCTTCAGGGGCGCTGCCCCCGAAACCCCTCGCCAAAGGGGGGCTCCATAAAGTCACATCCGCCCCCCCTGGACCCCCCAGGCAACGTTTAATTATATTAAGGTACAGGGGTCCAACGCTGTGATACAAAATAAGCAAGATAATCAGGCTCCACACCCAATAGGTGATGCATGGTGTTATCTATGAATTGTATTCTTTTCTGCATGTTTGTGGACATCCTTTTTAAGCTATTTAGCAGAAACAAGGGGAGATTTATTTCACCATTTTCTAAGAAATTCATCAGTAAACAGATATGGTATACATACATGCAACCAAACCTTCCTTCACAGGTCATAAATTTCTGTAAAATCAAGAGTATGTTCCTCCATTTACTTTTAAGAGCTGAGATGGGGACACCTTTTCTAAAAACAAAGACATCCATACTTGGGTTTTTGAGTATAACCTTCCGTGATTCACTCTGGAACTCCTTGTTTTTGAACCACCTTTCACCAAGCCTTGGAAGTTCTGTGGCTTCAGTTATGAATGATTCAGTAACTGTGAACTTGATATCTCCAATTTCCACTTCTGTGCCATAAAAATACCAAGCAAAAGATTTTGTAATTTCCATGTGGAAACCATCGAATTTCTCTATGAATTTGAGCCATCCAGATTTCTACAACATTTCCTTGATTTGAGGGTATCCTTCCATATACTTCGTTCCCACCGGTTCTGACCTTACTATCAGTCCCATTCCTGCAGAGTTTTCACCCTTCAGAATTACCCTTCTCTGTTTGTGAAATGAATTGGGTTACAGAACTGATGAAAGGTATCGAGGGTTTGTATGAATAAATAGTTGGAAAGGGTTTTGAAGAAATGTAGATAGGTGTGTCACGTCAACCGGCCATGACCGTTAATCATCAATGAAGGAGTCAATTATGGACCATGATGAGAAATAATGCGGAGGATGTGGCTGATCTGTTGTATGATAGAGATTGCAGTCAAATCAAATGATGATTTGTCAAGGAAGCATATGACTATCCATATCATACATGCTAATGTTTTAACCTTGCTATTAAACTAAATTTTTATACTTTACCTTTTAGAACTAACCTTTTCGTTTGTTGTTTATTTGGTGTTGATCCTTTAGATACCCTTTAGTATGTTGGTCTTCAAAACATAATCCTTCAATTTCCTGTAATTATCATTGTTTTGTAGGTTGTACAATTGTGTCGGAACTGTTGAATGAAATGTGGCTACAGAGTAGAATTAGTTGCAGAATGCGATCAGCTACGAAATGTAGTCAACTGTAGAATTTGATCTGTAAAAGAAATGAAGTATGGTTTGTGGAATGGAATGTAAGTGAAATATGATTGTGAAATGGAATGGAAGTGGAATATGACTGTGACAATGGAATGAAAGTGAAATATGACTGTGACAATGGAATGAAAGTGAATATGATTGTGGAATGAAACTGTAAAATGGAATGAATTTGTAGATTATGAGCTGCAAATATGGAATATGAATGTAGTTTTGTGTTACTAGTTTATTACAGAAAAGAAATGGAAAATATAGGATGTCATAAATCTCTGAAATTCACCCTGTATTTTCTGTATAAGTATGCCAATCATTGATTGGTTTTCATACTTATACACTTTTATTTATTTATTTATTTTTATTTTATTATATATATATATATTTATAGGAAAAATAAAATCTATGTTAGTGAAGAAGAATAATTCTTCTTCACTAACTTCATATCAGTATTATCTTGGAAAATCTTGATAAACTCTTTTCTTGAAATTGGTTTATGATATACTTTCAACTGATGACCATTCAAAATAAGGGGTACATTTTCTTCATCTATTGTCTTTATCTTCACTGCTCCATTATCAAAGATTTTTTCAATCTCATAAGGCCCAAGCCAATGGGTCTGAAACTTTCCTTGAAAATATTTGAATTTTGAATCGAACAAAAGTGCCCAATCCCCTACTTGAAATTTCTTCTCCTTGATATACTTATCATGCCATTTAGCCCTTTGCTACTAGACTATACTGGTTCTTTGAACTGCATATTGCCTGATTTCATCAAGCTCATAGAGTTGCTCCAATCTATGTTTTTGTGCTTATGATAAATCAAGTCCTAATTGGACTGCCATCTTGAAGGTTCAAATCTAAAATCCTATAGGGAACATGACTTGCTTCCCATAAACAAGTTCATAGGGAGTATGTACTGTTGTATTCCTCCATGTAGTTCTGTAGGCCCATAAGGCCTCAGGAAGCCTTTCTACCCAATCTCTTCTGTGTAGATGCACAGTCTTAGTCATAATTCCTTCAATCAATTTATTGGTGGACTCTACTTGACCATTTTCTTGTGGACGATAAGGAGTAGACTTTCTGTGCTTGATCTTGTAATATTCCATGATATTTTTTACCAACTTGGATGTAAAATGGGCTCCATGATCTATCACAATTTCTCTTGGGACACCAAAACGAGTGAAGATATCCTCAAAAAGAAAATTAACTACAAAACGTTCATTAGCAAAAAGTAATTCTTTAGCCTCTACCCACTTGGTGACATAATTAGTACATACCAAAATATACCTCTTTTGTTTAGATGGTGGATTGATTGGCCCAAAAAAATCCAAGGCCCATTTTTCAAAAGGTTCAATGAGTACCTGAGGTTGTAATGACATTTCATTTGAAGGAGCAGGTTTCCCTACCCTTTGGCAGCTGTCACACCTTTTTACATATTCTTTGGCATCTTTGAAGATGGATGACCAATAATATCCTAAATGAAGGATTTTATAGGTTGTCCTCTTGTAAGCAAAGTGTCCACCACAAGGTTCATCATGACATGCCTTAAGAATTTCAGGCATTTCATCTTCTCGAACACATCTTATGATAATGAGATATGGACCTGTTTTATACAATTCATTAGTAATCCATGAGTAACTTGCACTTAATTGAATGATTTTTCTTTTCTATCCAGGAAACAACTGTGAAGGTAATTTTCTTGTGACTAGGTAGTTAGAAATATTTGCAAACCAAGGAGTTTGAATAGTATTGCAAAAAGGTATTCATCAAGAAATTTATCTTCAACTGGAGTGTCATCTTTGATATTCTGAATTCTAGACAAGAAATCAACAACTATATTTTGTTTTCCAGGTTTGTCTAGAATGGTGATGTTGAATTCTTGCAAGAGAAATAACCATCTTGTAACTCTGCCATTAGTAATAGATTTATTCATTAAATATCTAATTGTAGAGTGATCTATATGAACAAAGGTTTCATAGCATGTTATAATGTCTAAATTTTTTGATAGCATGAACAAAAGCTAAGAATTCCTTTTCAGTTACAGTGTCATTTAACTCAGTGGGAGTCAAATTCTTGCTTGTGTAATATATGGCATAGGGGATCAAATATTTTTGTCCTAATACAACTCCCAGAGCTGTATCTGAAGCATCTGTTGAAATGTGAAAAGGTAGTTTCCAATTTGGACCTCTTAAGATGGGTGCTTCAGAAATTTTTGCTTTTAAAGTTTCAAATACCAACTATCAATCAGGATTCCAACTGAATTCACAATCTTTGGTGAGTAACTTGAAGAGTGGGGATACTATTTTAGTGAAATTTTCTATAAATATTCTATAATATCCTGTGAATCCTATAAAAATTCTAACATCCTTTTGACAACTTGGAATTTATAGTTTGGAGATGACTTCAACTTTATATTTATCAACTTTAATTCCATCTCCTGAGATGTGATGTCCTAAAACAATCCCTTTTGTAAACATCATAAAAAAAAATTCAAGGCTTAATGGAAGGTTTGCTTCCTTACATATTTTAAGAACCTTTTCCAAATTTTTTAAAGCTTCTTCAAATGTATTCCCATAAACTATAAAGTCATCCATGTACACCTCTACACAATCACGTATTAGATCAGAAAAATTTCTTAGTATTGCCCTTTGAAATTTTGCAGGTGCATTGCACAATCTAAAAGGAAGTACTCGGTAGGCATAAGTTCCCCATGGACAGGTGAATGTGGTCTTATCTTGATATTTAGGTGCTACCTAAATTTGATTGTAGCCACTAAAACCATCCAGAAATGAGAAATAATTCTTACCTACTAATGTATCAAATACTTAATCTATAAAGGGTAAAGGAAAATGATTTTTTAGGGTAGCTTTATTAAATTCTCGATAATCAATGCATACCCTCCACTTACCATTCTTTTTGGGCACAATCACTAAAGGGGAAACCCATTGAGTGTCTGAAATTGGGTAAATGAAGTTTACATTCAACAATTTTTGCAACTCTTCTTTCACAGTTTCTCTAAGATTTGGATTCATCCTCCTTTGATGTTGTCTGATAGGTTTACAATTTTCTTCAATGTAAATGTGATGTATACAAGTCTTAGGACTAATTCCTTTCATATCAGTGTATTCCCATGCATATGCAGAAGAATGTTGTTGTAATGTTTTGATTAAATTTTCCTGTTGTAATCTTTCCAAGTTATTATTTATGTTTAAAGTTTTACTTGGAAAGATTTCAACTGTAGAGCTAACAAATTCTTCCATAGAATAAAGAGACATCTGTCTAGATGAAAAATATTCAATATTATATTTCTCCTGGAATTGAGAATGTTCATATTCTAGAGATGATTCAAAATTTTCCATAGAATTTAGGATTTGACTATCTTCACTAATGGTTGAGATAGTGAAGAGAGGTTTTATATCATTTTCATCATCAATCCATTCTTTGTCATATAACTCTGTGATTGTCCTTGCTGGAGGATATAGAGTGAATTTATTTGTTGAGTTACCATGATAGATATATATATCACCAAATCTACAGCTAATGAAAGCATCAGCTGTAGCTAACCAAGGTCTTCCTAATATAAGTGGATTTCCTCCTAGATTTTTCTTAGGAGTTAAGATCATAAAACCAACGGAATACTCTGAAGAGTCTAAGGATACTGAAATATCTTCTAACACACCATCTGTCTTGATTACAGATCTCTCTGCTAATTGCAGTAATGTAGATGTATACAAAAGATAGGAAGGTTGAGTTGTTCCATGGTTTGTTTGCTCATGATGTTTATTTCTTCCCCTAAATCAATCAATGTATTTGGAATTTCAACTCCATTGATATGTGTTTTACAACTGGACATCCTGGATCTAAATATTTTTGTATAGCAATTTTTTCCATCATTATGTCTACAATTTTTCCTACAAGTTGAATTCTTTTTATTTCTTTTGTTTTCCTTTCGGGTTTCTTCATGCTCAACTCCTTTATTGTTTTAGCTAGAATTGGAATCTCTTTAATGGCCTGTAACAAAGGGATTTTGATACAAACATTTTTCAATTCATCTATAAAATCATAATTGGGCAACATAATTTGCTTTTCTACCCCTCTATCAACTTGTAATATTTCAGGAAAAGGAGGTGTGGAAATAGGTACTGATGGTTGCTCAATGATAGGAGTTGATTTTATTGGTTCTTTTTGTTTTTCATTTTCATAATTTTGGTTTTGAAGAGATGTTCCTTCCTCAAAAAATTTATTTGGTTGTAGAGAATTTTCCTCAAAATTTTCTTGTTCTTGAATAACTACAAAAGGTTTTTTCTTTTCTAATATCCTACCAGATCTAAGTTCGACATCATTAAGATCTAGAGGAGTAATCATGTAGGTTGGAAATTATTTTCCTTCTATCATGTAGGTATTTTTATGATTTTTATTGTTGAATTTTGGTAATGGTTGGGCAGGTAGCTGATTTGGTGTCTCTGGAAATGGTAGTGAAAGTTGTGGATTTTGGTTTTGGAGTTGGGGTTGTTGATTTTGTTGAGGAATTTGTTGGGGAGGATAGTTTGGATATGATGGAGGATATTGGTAGTATTGAGAGAATCTTCCATAGGAATTTTGCATTCCTTGAGCCCAATATTGAGATTGAGATTGAGATTCAGGCCAAGGTTGCTGCCAATAATTCCAATTTGGTGGGGGCTGAGTATACATTTGATTGTTAAAGCATTGAGCTTGTGGCCCCTTCCATGGTCTTCTAGAGACAAAGCAAAGAGATTCTGTTGGATTTGAAGTTGTTTCCTCTTGAAAAACAACCTTAAGACATAGAATTGAAGGGAAAATATTAGTCTCATGAATTTCTGAACAAATCATACAGGTCTTTATGACTTTTGCATCAAGAGGACATTCTATTAAAGCATGCTTCGTTCTGCATTTGGGACAAAAAATAGCTAAAGCACCAGTCTTGGCTTTCTTCTTGTTTTATAATTTAAGGGTGTCTATCTGTTCACTAAGACTCCCTAAGATGTTTGTTTTAAATTCATCAAGCATGTTTCCAATTTCTGCCCTACTTACTATTCCAGATGCAGATCTATTTACTCTAGCAAGAGAAGGATCTCCTGGATTTTTTCCAGTTTTTTATTTTCCTCTTGAGAGATGGATACATAATTCACCAATCTCTCTTTCCCATCATGTTGAGAATGTCTATACATTCATCTCTAATGGATTTTAATAAAAAAGCTTTTAAAGTATCTTGATTTAAATTATCCATTTTTTCTCTTTTTATGTTATAATTGAATCTTTCAATTAAATCCTCCAAATTTTCATCCTCTTTTTGCATCATTTTAAATACTTCATCCTTGTGGTTGATGGGTATGCAATAATCCAAATACCTTTCTAAAAATTCTCTTTTCATTCCATTCCATGATCTTATAGACCGAGTGATTAAACTCATGAACCATTTTAGAGCCGCTCCTTTTAATGTTGAAGGAAACAATTTGAGTTTTTGAGAGTCTTGTAAATAATCATGAGTTCTGCACAAAAATTCAAATTTAAACAAAAAGGTTTCAGGATCTTCACTTTTTAATCCATGAAAATTTGGGAGGACAGAAAGTGAGATATTTTTCATTGTGGCATTTGTTTCTTCATCAACTATAGGGAATCCAAAAGAACTATCAATTACCCTATTTCTTTTTCCTCCTTCTGCATTCCCTGTACCTCTTCCTCTATTTCATCCTCTACCTCTACCTCCTCCAAATATTACATTTTTTCCATTTATATTTTCTCCTTCTCCTTCTCCTTCTCCTTCTTCTCCTCTTCCTGCCATTATAGATTCTTCGGAGCTAATATAAGGTTCAAACTGTACGGTTAACTGCTCTTCCTCTGGTTCTTCTATCAATGGTATGTTGAAGAAAGGATCTTCTTCTTCCTCTCCACTAGGAATTTCTAACTCTTCAGCTAGAATATGTTCCTCTGTAGAGGTGAAAAATTTTACTCCTTCTGTTGGAGATCTAGGATCTTCTTCCTCTAAGACTGCCTCAGTGGACGAAGTAGGAGGTTTTCCTAATTATATTTCTAACCTTAGAACTTCAAGAAGTCGATGGCTAGCGAAATATGGAATATGAGTTTGAGATGGAGGTGTATCACTTCTTAGTCTTGGTGGAGTGAGTGGTGTTGTGGGGATTAAAATCCTGCCTCTAGTTATGAATCTGCCCCTAGAGTCTCTTTCTCTATGCATATCATTTTTTTAGATGTAAGAAATGAGACTACCTAATTATACTTCCCCGGAAATAGTGCCAAAATGTTTAGTCAATTTAATGTCTTAAATTTCTTACATAAATTATCAATCGAGGTTTGTAAACTGATGAAGTGTGATGCACTGTATGTGCTTAGTTAACCTTCTTCTTACTTCGTTGTTTGTATTTTATATTGTTTTTGGGGGTTTTGTCTTATGATGTCTAAGAATTTTAATCTAGAATTATGAAAGAAATTAAATGAATATAATTAATTTTAAGAAGGAAGAAAAGGAAGTGTTCTTAAGTTAATCTAATTTACATAGAAATAAATAAAACATTGTTGGCTAATTAAAATCTAGTCTAAAAAACATAGTATCTAACTTGATGAATTCTATCTTAGCATTAGTCCTATTCCATGGATCTAATTCCTATAGCTGAAATTGAAATTGTAGTGCTATTCTAAGGGAAAGAAAAAAAGTAAAATAGATAATGTATGTTTAGTTACTTCAGCATTCAATATGAAGTATTACCTTCTTGAGATGATGTATAAGAAACTATCTATACCTTAACTTCTAATGTTCTAGGAAAGCAAGTAAGGTGTGGAAAGGAAAACAACTAATGTATGCTTAGTTACTCCAACATTCAATATGAAGTATCACCTTCTTGAGATGATGTTAACTAACCAATTATACTTAATGAAAAAGCAAGTAAAATATACAAATGAAAACCTCAGCAATTGCATGAATTAGACATTCAAAAATTCAGTGTAGAAATATGATAGAATCAATTTCTTGGAATGACCTTTAGGAACATCAATGATACAATTAAATGAGGATATAAAAGTAAATGTGAAAGCATGTAAAGAAAAATTGTAAACAACTAATGTATGTTTGATTTACTCCATCATTCAATGTGAAATATTACCCTCTTGAGATGCTGTGTGAGAAATCAATTATACTTTAGTTTCTAAGTTGCTAGAAAGCAAGTAAAATGTGCAGCAGAAAAACACAATATCTGTATGAATTAGGCATTCAATAATTTAGCTTAGAATCATCTTCTTGAAATGATTTTTAGGAACATCCATTGATACAATTAATTGATATTTCTATTCTAAGAAAATAAATGACTGAATAGTAAGGAAAACTAGATAACTGTGAATTCTTATTACTTTAAACTTGATTCAATTTGAAAATAGGAAGACCTATCTTTATGAAATATTTTTAGAAGAACAAGGCTTACAAAATTATGATTTAACATTATGCTACTAATCAAAACTGGAATGAAACAATAATCTACTCAGAAAACAAAATTAATAAAAACAAAGTAAGGAAAATTAAACTAAAAACAATAAATGAAAAACCTCCTCCAGTGTAGGGGCCCTCTACAAATGATTTGGCTGAAATCCTAGTTGGTTAAAGATAAACTTAAGCAATAATTGGCAACACGATCTTTGTATTATGATAGAATGAAGTCTTAATACACACTGTATCAGCAAAAGCTTAAAACTTAATTTCTGCCTATTCTCGGTTCTGTACAACCGATATTTAAAGAAAATAAACATAACTATCTATGAGATAATCTTGCTACAGGTGGCTAATTCCACTTACAGAATTTTAATTGGACCGTTTAACTCTTGATTTTCTACGATAGAGAAAATCAAGAGTCTTGTTGTTCTCGGATATCGTACTTTGACCATGCCTTTGACCATGATATTAGGCCTCCTTTTCTATCGATGTTAACCAAGTGAATAGGACAAAATCCATGTGGAGATGATTCTGTAAATTCCCATGTGGCTCAATTCTCCATTTAACACCTAGAACCTGTCAGACCATGACAAAATTCACGATTAGCTGCAGAATAGGCTGCATTCTATAGCTAAATTGCAAAAATCTATTCAAATAGCAAGAACGTGAGAATATAACAGGGAAGTAATTTAAATGCATTCCTTAAGACAAAACATGGAATTTATCATTGATTGGGGTATGTGATCTTATGAGAAAGTAAGGGAAAAAGGTGAGTATGGATGTCAAGGAGAGGGTAATTCTGAGGTTCAACAATTGGTTCTCTCAGGCCTGCAGATTTGAAGGAAATGTATAAATTTCCTGAGCCCTAGAAAATATATGATAACTATTTTGTCCAAGAATTCATGCGAAAGAATGAGCACCCTAATCGACATAAACGTGACGATAAGGGTATGTACTCAGTAGTTTCTCTTAAAATCCCTTTCTCGCAAATTGCTACAATGATGTGTCGTCTTTTTGGGTATTCAAATACAACCAAGTTCAAGGAAGATTGGACACCCTTGATAGAAGAAGCCTATGATGGCTACATTCTTGATTGGGATAATATTCTATCTGATAATTTGATTAGATGTATCACTATCTATAGAGAAAATCATAATCTTCCGTCCAATACAGTCACTCCTTTTTATATGAGTTTCTTTATACTAGATGATGTTTGTTTTTCTACTGAATTTCCATAATTAGGATGGAAATGGATTAGAGAATTCAAAACCCCCATCTTTGTAAAGTTATAATTCCTGTGGGAATCAAAATACCATTCTGATATGTTTAAAATATGTAATGATATAATTCTCCCAGTTTTTCAAGTAATTTTTAAAAGGAAAATCTCTAGAGTCACCCATGAAGCCAATAGAAGTCTCAGGTCTATAGGAAGATGGTTTGGTGAAGAATTTTTCACATACATCCGAGTTTTCAGAAGTAATGCTTGCCCTCATGTCCTACCCTTATATATACCAGATAAATTATTTTCCAAAGAGATTTTTTATCCAACTGTAGGTAATGGGTTGACTAAATTTCTGAAAGAGGCAAAAAATACAATTTGGCCAACTTTTCCTATTTCAAGCGGGTCATATAATCTCGACAATTTCAAGCATGCATGTCTTGAAATTGATCGATTAAAACCCTTCATCTTCCTAATTCTACCCAACAGAAGTTATGATGCATATGGTGTCGCTAGAGAAATAACGAACCAAGTTAAGTTGAGGGCATTTGCAAGTGAGCTTGATAAATTTGACGATGTGTTTGAATCAATTCCAGAATTCTCAAGGGTTCTACAAATAGCAACTGTAAAGTTCAGTCCAGAAGAACTGATACAATTCAAACAATATCATGAATAAAGGAATTCTCATTTGCCAGACTACATGTTCCACAAGCCAATGCTAGAAAAAATTCAAATTATGATTCCTCCAGTTCAGATTTAAGTACCAGAAGAAGAACAAATTCTGATTTTGATTCATTCGGTTCAGGTATAAGTACCAGTGGCAAAACCATAAATCTTATATGTTCCATAAGAAAATATATTTAATCAAGGCCAGGAAAGTTTTTAAAAATCATTATCTGATACTAATATTCCTACTGATTAGAATGTTATTTTGATAGAAACTCTTCCTACTGAATATTCTCTAAGAACGACAATTCATGTAGGTGAATCAAGCATTCATAAAATTTCCTTTAATAGAAATGATTCTGAATATCAAAGAGAAATTCGAGAAGTCTCATTCACTGCAGAGGTTTCCGAAATTTCTCTTCAGCAAAATCATACACCATAGATCAATGATACAAAGGAGAGACAAGAAGAAACATCAGCCCAAGACATGGAGATTATCCTTGCTTTTCTAACAGCAGAAACAATTCTGAAGATTGAGGAAATACCTCCTTTGGATTTATTTTACAGTCCAAAGCATAAATTTTTTGTATATAGGTCAAAGAAGAAGCGTAAGATTGAAGATTCTCTAGGAATGCCTATGGACACAACATCAATGCAAGTTCTCTGGAAAGGAACTCAGTCAACTCTAGGAAAAGAACTTAGCTGATTATCTCAGTTTGTAGGTGCTTATGTAGACCCAACTATTCATAAGGTAGCAGAGATTGAGTCATTAATCATGGACAAAGATCAAAAAATGGCTCAAATGGAGCAAAGTTTCTTGAATGAAAAACAAAGTATAGAGCAGGAGCTGCAATTAAGTATTAATAGTATGCAACTAGAGTTTGAAGGTCTCAAACTCAAACTCGAGAATGAAATTAAAGAAAAGGATTTAATAGTCCATCAATTACAACAAAACATTCAAAAGCTCTAGGAGAATCCAAAACTTAATGAGGTAAAGAAATAAGAAACAGAACTTGAAACATTGCTGGTAAGCCAATAAACAATTTTCTATCCGAAGTACAAATAAATTCAAGAGCAGATTAAAATAAGTGATCAATTGGTGACTCAAATTTCTGATTTGAGGATTTATTATGAAGAAACTGATGATAAAGTGTCAAATTATATAGATTGGCAAGACATAGTGAAAGGGAGAGCATCCGATATTCTCTGCCTTGAAAAATCAATAAAAGATATAATATTTAGAGACTAGGACATGAAAATGAAAAGTGCAGAATTAGCTATCATCAGAGCTAAAAAAATCTCATTTAACATATCCTAGTAAATAAAATATTCTCTTCTACAAGCTAATATTATCTAGGAAATTCCAAAAGACACTATGCTTGAAGTCAACCTTTTGAAAAAATATTGGTAAGAAACATCTAGTAGGAAATCATTTGACGTAGGAAACTTGACAAAGGTAAATATGGAAGTTTACTGGTATTTGTTGATCAAGCCTCACAATCAATTGGGAGTGATGAGGTGTCTTTCCAACACATAAATTCAACTTCTTCTAGCACTCAATGATGTAATATTCATGGGCCAGATGAGAATGCAACAAATGCATCCCTCCCATCTCGAATATATGATCAAATCTTGCCAGCTCAAGGAACAGTTAGAGAGTGAATCCGAGAAACATTCTTGAGACTGTTATAACTTATGCATTTTAATTTTCTAGATTTTAGTTTATAGTTTAGATTATATTAAGAATAATTCTTTCACAAGTCTTCTATATTTATTAATTAGTATTTAAACCCCTTTCATGCATTTAGAAAGGGGTCTAGATTTTTTAGAAGGTGGCTTTTGGAACTTACACTATTGTTTGAACATAAGTATCTAATTGAAAGTTTGAGCCCAGAGGCTATCTTTTTAGAACTAAGCTATGATGTAACTGGTACTATTATCCGTGTATTAATCATTTAATGTTTTTGAGATTTTACCAAACTTGTTTCTATCTATTTTTCTCTTTCTGATAAGCATTGAAATGATATATATATTCTTATTACTATTGATAAAATGTATTGAATGATATGTTGTTAGACAAGTGACTTTGAAAGCTATTATATGATTAATGTTATTCATCACATAAATCAATTATATTGGTTTAGTTTCTTTAATGTGCTTACATTCATTTAGTATGCAAATGATTTATATTATTTCATGCTTATGAAATCTTACTCTGAAATCATATAAATCAGTCCATCCCGGGAGGTAGTTAGAATTAGTTTTATTTATGTTATCATTAGAACAAATCACCCCATTTGTGTTTATTTTATTCCATTTTTTTATAAACTCATTTCTTAAACGGGAAACTAGTCCCTATCCCCAGTCAGACCCACCATTTCAACAGAAAAGGAGTAGCAAGGAGTTGCTTTAACCTCCCGACTGGGTGGAATCCCTAATGTTGAGGAAGTCACTCTCCAGCCTTCAACATTTTTGGCGCTAGAAGGAGGGCATATGACAATGTATGGCATATAAAGTTGAATCTCAATTGAAAATCCAACATAAGAGTCAGACTCCCTCCAAAGTTTCTACGACTTCTATATCTCATTCACTATCTCCTAGTCATAAGCCTAAAGTTGTAGAAACATTTCTTACATCTCCTGAAACATCATCTTGTAGACCTTATTTAGAACATATTCCCGAATCTCCCGAAGTTCAATCCTTGATTCAAATATTAGAACAAATATCTATATATCCAGATAAGACAACCAATCCAGAAATTTCTGAAGAAAGTATTACATCTAAGTTTCGACGTACTAGTGTGTTAACCCAATCACAAAGTGAAAAACTTGGGATAAATCCTTTCAAGTTTCCTATTTTATCTCATCATAAGAAAGCAACCGCATCGGCATCTCAATCAGGTATCAGAGAGATCACATCATCTTCATTTCTATTTACTTCCACCATCTCCTCTAATCAACCCATTTATTTTCATCAACCCATTTCTACTCAAACAATCAGTGCTGATGTAAGTAGTACTAGTCCAGTAGTAAGTTCTTCTCCATCCATATATGCTTCTGGACCCACTAGCTCATATTCACAAGCACCAACTCAAACAATGACCAACTTACCATGGGTTAATTCAGGAGCTGTGCAAATGAAAAATTTACATCCTCTCTCGGATCTTCCAGAAAAATGCCTACCAAAATATAATCCTGATGATGGCCTTCCTGTAAAGTCTATGGTAAAACTTGAAGATTTATACGATTTAAAAGACAGATTCAAAAAAATCAACAATTTCAAACTGCAAAGTTCTACTTTGAAGTATGAACTAGTTAATTTAGGATCTGATAAAGAACATCAAGATATAAATCTAGGGCTTACCCTTTCATTTGAAGAAAGAAATGCATTCATTTCCTTATTGAAAAAATACAAAGATATTTTTGCATGGAATTATGAAGATCTTAAAACCTACAACCCATCTATCATTCAACATATTATTCCTATGGTACCTGATGTTCAGCCCATCCAGCAAAAGCTCAGGAAAATACATCCAATTTTTGAAACTCAACTAAAAAATGAGTTAAACAAACTTTTGAAAGCCAAAATTATTTTTCCTGTTATACATTCAAAATGGGTTTCTAATCTAGTACTTGTGAGAACAAAGAATGGTGATATTCGAATTTGTATTTACTTTAGAAATCTGAACAAAGCATGTCAAAAGGATAATTTTCCTTTTCCATCAATGAAACAAGTTTTACAGTCAGTAGCAGGTTCATAATTAATGTCTTTTTTAAATGGATTTTCAGGATATAACCAAACTTTGGTTCATCCAGAGGATCGTTTGAAAACTACATTTATAACAAAGTGGGGAACATATGCATACCAAAAGATGCCATTCGAATTAATGAATGCAGGAGAAACTTTTTAGAGGGCCATAGATATCTCCTTTAAAGAATTGATAAATTAAACAGTGGCCGGTTATCTTGATGATATAACCATATATTCAAAGAAGGGACACAATCATTTGCATGACTTAAAATAGATATTTGAATTTTTTTGGATTTCTCTTAATCCAAAGAAGTCAATTTTTTCTTTAAGTGAAGGTAAACTTCTTGTTTTTATCGTCTCAAAAAATGGAATTTGTATTGATCCCGACAGGATTAAAACAATTTCAGAAATTCCACTACCACATAACAAAAAATCGATGCAATCATTTTTAGGACAGATAAACTTCGTAAACGGATTCATTCCAGATTTTTCGCATATTGTCCTTCCATTGCAAAAGATGATAAAGAAAGATACATTATTTAAATGGGGAGAGTAGGAAAATGAAGCATTTCAAATTATTAAACAAACAATTGCCGATTCTCCTTCTCTCTCAACTACAAAATTGACCAATGATTTCATTCTATATACTTTCGCTTCTGATCTATCATATGCTGTGGTATTAACTCAGCCAGATGATAAAAATATTGAAACTCCAATTTCCTTTTTTAGTTATAATTTTCAAGGAGCTAAATTGAACTATACAGGAGTCGAAAAACAAGCGTTTTCAGTTTATAAAGCGGTCAAATATTTTTTCCCTTTTCTTCTGAAGGCTCATGTCAAAGTAATCGTTCCTTTCTCACCCTCCAAACAAGTACTTATATAGAAGGAACTAGGAGAAAAGAGAGCCAATTCGGTAACTGCCATGCAAGAATACGATTAAACCATCTAAAATCATAAGAGGACATGGATTTTGCAGATTAATTACAGGAATGAATGATACATCACTTGATGAGGTAACTACTACTGTTGAAAAATTCACCGAGGTACTCGATATTAACCCTCAATCTCAGTATGTTGATTCAATATTTTATCTAAATAATGGTTATGCTCCACTTAATTTTGATTCCAAAAGAAAACAAGAATTAAGATTGAAGGATAATTAATATCAATTGGTCAATGATGTGTTATTCAGGAAAAATTATGATTCTTTTTTACTTAGGTGTCTAGAAAAAACTGAAATACTTAATGTGCTTCAGGAACTTCATGATGGACCAGTAGGTGGACACTTTGGTGGAGATACCATGGCCCCATAAAATTTTACATGTAGGTTATTATTGGCCAACATTATTCAAATATGCGCACAACTATGTGAGAAATAGTAAAACTTGTCAAAATATGGCAAGAAGACAAAGAAAAATCTCAATGCCACTTCAACCGGTCAATATGGAACAACCTTTTGAACAATGGGGATTCTATATAATAGGTGAGATCGTTCCTCATTCTTCTAAACAACATAAATATATATTGATTGCTATAGATTATTTTACGAAGTGGGTAGAAGCAATACCTTTGAGGACAACCAACTCTGAAAATATTATTGATTTCATTGATCAATTTATCATCATACGGTTTGGTGTCCCTTATGATTTAGTATTTTACAATGCCTCTTATTTTTCTAGAAATTCCATGACTGAATTTGGTTTGAAAAGAGGGTTTAAATTTAAAAATTCTACAAACTATTATCCTCAAGGAAATGGTTTGGAAGAATCCACAAATAAAAACCTCATAAGAATAATTAAACACGCCATTGATCAAAACCAAAATAATTGGCACAAAGCTTTGATTTTTTCATTATGGGCAGATAGGATAACTAAAAAAGCTTCAATAGGAACTTCTCCTTTTAGATTGGTATATGGGAAGGAAGAAATTTTACCTTTAAACATAGTTATCCCGTCAACAACCCTAGTACAATTCTTTAATGAACAACCTTTCTCTTCGTTACAATCAAGATTGTCCCAAAAATTTAATATGGAAGAAGAAAGAGAAAAGGCTAAAATGGTACATAATCATCATCAACAATTGATTAAAATCTCATTTGATTCAAATATAGTTTAAACCAAACAATTTGAAATCGGAGATTTGGTTTTGAAATGGGATAAAGTGCATGAGGATAAAGGAAAACATAAAAAATTTCAAAAACTCTGGCTTGGTCCTTTTCAAATAAGTGAAAAAATAGGTCCATCAACTTTTGTTTTACAAAATTTACAAGGGCAGAAGGAAACCCTTCTTGTTAATGGACTTATCCTAAAAAAAATTCTTTTCTTGAAAGAACAAGTAGTTCTTTTTGTATGAATATGTACATACTTTACTTTATAATAAAATAAGATTTTGTAATCTTACAAAAAACATGAAATGCTTCATCATTTTCGAGAACATGAAAGTATTAATCTTCAAAGATATAAAACTAGGAAATAAATCATTTAATTGAAGTCTCTATTTCTTTGGAAAATTTTGATTCAAAATAGCTAAATTAGAATGAAGAATTTTCTAACCCATGTAAATTGAAAGATTTTATTTGACATGAATCAAGTTCGAAAAGTTGTTTTTACAAAGTACATGATTTTTTGAAGTATTAGCATCTTTTACTTAAATGGTCATCCAAAATCTCATAAGGAGCAAAATGATAACCTCCCTATTCATTTGTATTAGATATTTTTCAAACTGTAATTCAAAAATATAAAAAACTTTAAACTTGAGAGATCTCATTGTGAGTCGACTCATTATTCATAGGAAACTAGTAAACTTGACATTATCAAACTGGCTACCAAACAAGGATAATGGCTCTAGGCTTAAAAACCTAAGACAAGGGATCTCATCACGGGTAAGCTTGTTCAAATTTTCTAATAACTAGTGAATGAAATTATCACTTATGGCTACCAAACCAGGATAATTATTTTAAAGTGACAAAACAAAAAATGAAAAGTAATTACTTACCTTTGGCATTGTCTATTAGGTTATGAATGGGATACTGAATCATTTTGGTTAAATAGTAACCTTGTCGAGGATATGAATGCCTGCTGGCAACAACGACACTACTAGTGACTAATAAGTTCATCAAACAAGATAAACTTTGATTGAATTCCTACTTATCTTTTCAACTTACTACAATTTGATTCATTTAGAGAAAGATTTCATTTTCAAAAGTAAGAATTTTTTTCAAAGTAAAACCAAGCTATTTGAATTGAAATTTACCTATATCAAAGACAGATTTCAATGACTTATAATTTCCTAAGATATTGTCTTTTAAGTATTAATATTTATCATAGATTCTAGATTGATCCAGTGTATCACCAATTGTTGTAGTATTACGACAACCCACCATTTTTCTAAGTAAATAGTACAGAAAGAACAATGGGGACCCTTTTAAATAATTCTTAGGATTAAATTCTTTTTAGAAATAGAACTTAGAATTTGAGCCTATTAGATTAAGTTTTTTCTTTTCATAAAAAACATAATAAAATCATAAAAGCACTCCAAGGAACCCATAAACGACTAAGCGATGAAGCCAAAGCTTCGTTTCCCACCATTCGTCGCATATAAAAATTCCATCTCATAGAAGAACCTAAATAAACTCAAATAGTGTAAATTCTGTTGCGGAAGCTATTTCTTTGTCACACAGTTATGGTTATAAACCATATACAAAAAGCCACTTTATGAAATTTCAATACAATATATTTGACCTTGGTTAAATATAATATACCAACAAAATAAATCCGATCCCACAACTTATCCAACTCATCCATCTACTTTTGCACGGATGCCATGCTCACTCAATGCTTTTGCTATCATTGATTCAATCTCACTTTTAAACTGAAGGTATCACGTCATCTTCCCAGAATTTTATTTATGCCACATCAGCGGAAAAAAAACTGCCATCGATCTTATTTAAGATCCAACGATCCTCATCATCTCGCGTTTCAAAATGCTTGATATTTACTATTTCCTCATTCACGCGAAATAGGCGGTATTGACTTTCAGTCAATGCTATGTGATAAAGTTTGAATGCTATTGCGTTCAAAAGAACAATTACCACTTGCCCTCTTTAGGTTGTGCGAAAACCCTTTTGGTGGTTTTCAAAACTACTTCTCCATTCACTGAGCCATAAACCATAGTTTCACTTGCTCTTCACTGAGTCTTGCTTAGAACCCTGCGACATCCATTCTGCGACAATAAAAAATACTTCTAGGTGTAATTAATAAATCTGAATTCAAAACTCAAATTATAGAAGATCCAAGAAACGTAATTCACTATATATATAAAATTCGCGTGGAATATTCAAGAGCCTCACTAAGCTTTGGCTGTGACTACCATTATCAATTTCGACCACAGAAAATTCAATCCACAAAATTTTTGTTTAGAATAAGGCTCAATAACACACCAAATTTCCTTCATTTAAATAAATATCAAACGAAATTGGAAGACTTTATTCACTGTATTGAACCTCAAGATATTCACTATTCACTCAATTCAAAACGCAGAAATAAAAGAGTAGTGTCGGTATATGTAAAATTGATTTTCAAAGGGTTTTCAATATCAATCCTTGACTTCTTAAAAACACTCAATTACACGAACCCATCTTCTGTCATTCCCTTCATAAATTTATTGTTCAATTGGTTTTCTTAAACCCAATATCCATACCTTTCTGCACGCTATTCCATTGTCACCAACGATCCATTATGTGATCGATGGTTACTTGTCTGTCTTCTGAATTGATTTTTCCGGATCCAATCTGCATACATATATTATGCAGAAACACTAATTCATATATCAATCATTCAATCAATGCACACCATTCAAATATTCTATTCATGCAATTCCTCAGATTCATTCACAATTTATAACTCAGAAATCGAGTATATATAAACAAATATTTACATAGGTTTTCTTTTCTGGCCAAATATTCAAATCAATGGCCACTTTCCTCCTAATGCCCATAGGCTTCCAATCCAAAAAACCCACTTCTCTAAATCCTGAATCTCTGTCTAAATATTCCCTTGAGGATTACAATATATACAATTGGATTCTAAAACCAATTTTGGTTTAGATCCATAATAATTTCAACAAACCCTTAAGAATCCTATTTAATCCCATAAATCATGAAACCAATTCTAATTTAGGATTTACAACTAACTCCCAAATCTTCTAATTCCTAATTCTCTCATGTTCTCCAATCATTCGGGAACATTTACAAATTCCTCTCAATAATTAATATCTCTCATTAAAATCACTCAAACTCTAAAATTATTTAAATTTGTTACATAAAAATCCAATTTCCTTTAAAACATAAAACCCCCCTCTATCTACTAAATTACAATAAAAATGTTGAGCCGGATGCTCCTGCATCAGACTCTCAAAGTAGAAATTTATCATGATCTCTTGATCATGCGATTTTAATCTTTGTCTTCCTGGATCCTATACAATGTTTTGCTATTGTCCATAAGCTGCATTGTCTTCATCATTCTTCAAATGCACTTTTCCAGGCTTCCATACTTTATTCTGCATCTTCCCACTTGCTATACTTTCACATTCTGTTACTATCTTTCTCTTGCTGCTGCTGCTTCTTTGCTTTCATGTTGTTGTCTTCTTTTGAGACACTTTCACCATCAACCTTCTTATCAATTCAATTTCTTTTTCTAATATATTTTTGGACTGCTGAGTACTTTCACCTATTGATTTCTGAACTTCTATTCTTACTTCCGCCCTGTCATCCTTACCCTCTTGTTTACCGCAGCTGGTAACTTCTTCCTGATTGTCACTTATGACAATTTCTTTGTCTTCAGTCTTCAACAATTCCTTGGACTAGTTTTTAGTTTGCCACTCACTGTCATATTATTTTCTTTGCTTTAATTTGTTCTCCTCGACCAAAAATTCTTTAGTCTTTTCAATAGTACCTGAAATCATAAAACAATCATCATAAGATCTTTGTGTCTCTTCTTCCTCTGGCAACATTTCAATTTGCTACTCTGACATTTCATGTTTTATCAGCACATCAGTATGCCAATTCCAATTCTTCAAATAACTCTCGAGACTATCAGTTAGTATTTCTTCCACATCATCCATTTCAAGGATGTCTTTTTGCTCTAGTTCTTAATAATGAACTTTTTCATTCTCATTCAGAAATTAATTTACAACCTGAACACTCATCCTTTGTTTTTATAGCTTCTTCTCCAAAATACTTAAATCATGCCACAAATCTATCATCTCATCTAAAAAAAATCTTTGTACAATCTTCACTATCTTGTTCTTTGTCACAAGTCAAATTTCCTGGTGACACTATCTCTTCATCCTTCATTAGAATAGAATTCTGATCCTCCATCTTTGCAATAGTTTTAGATGTCTTTCCATCACCCTTCATTTGGTCATTTAACAAAATAAATTTCTCATTGTCATTACCAAAAACAAATTTCTCATCACCAGATATAACTGTCACATCTCTATTGAAACAATTATTTTCAAAAAACAAGGAATTTATGAACTCCTTTTGTTGTAATAATTCTATTTGATCTTCATCTAAAAGATAATAATCATCATATTTTGCTTTCGAAACTTTCAATCTTACTCAATATATTTTCATCATATGATTTGTCTTCTGCAATACCTGCATTCACGCACAGCTTATTAGTTTTAAAACCATAAAACCTTATGGTCTCATTTGATGATTTAATTACCAAATCCTCCTGCTGTTCCAAATCCCCTATACAATTTAGAAATTCTTCAATGGTCTTCTCTTCAATCCCCTTAAGCTTTTCAATTGATTGCTTAATTTCCAACTTTTGGCCATCATCATAAGTTAAATTTTCTTTGCTTCCAATATGTTGAAAAGTAAAACTTTTCCCCAAATGTGTATGGACATTTATATGAGATCTGGCTATCCCATTTTCTTCCTTTATGACAATATCAGTAGTTTGATTTTCTTCACATGTTCTTCCTGCAAACATACATAATTTATCAGATTTAAAATCATGTGACCTCTTGGTATCACTTGAAGTTTCAGTCTTCAAGTCTTTCCCCAAATACTCATTTATTCTAAGTAATTTTTCCTTCAGCCGAGCATTTATCATTTGCTCTTTCTTCATCTGTAGCTTATGCCACGTTATCTTTTTTCTTACGAGAAAAACATACCTCTGGTCTTCCTCATTCCTCTATAACAAATCCAACAACACTTCAAGTTGGACTGCTATCTCAACTTTCTCTCTATCATACTCTTCCTTACTTAACTGTCTCTGTATGCCATTTTTCTTGTCATCTTCTTTCTTCACTTTTATTCTATTGTGGTCTCTCTCAGAACCTCTACCATTTTGACTATGAATATCAATAGTCATCTTCTTCTCCACTTCTATCTTCATGAGTTCCTCACTCATTCATCATGAGATATACTAAAGCCTCTGCAACAACAACTCCTCCCTGCTACCACTTACCTCGCCAATCCCCTCTCTGGACTTGGTATTTTGGCAAGAACTAGTTCTCTATTCTCTGGAACCTCTTGAGAATTCTCTCTGCTCCTTCTAGGTTTCAACTCATCTGCACCTTTTAAGAAGAAAACTATCCCTTTTTTTCTTTTATCCAACCTTTGTTGGAATTCTTCAAGGTTCTTCCACATTCTTCTTTCACTTAGAAATATTTATTGGATTCCTTCATCACTGCTCTTTAAATCTGTGATCTTCTTGTTGAGATTATCCTCAATTGTCTACAATTTTCATTCTGCAAACATAATCTTTAAACAAAATGAAAATACCTCACCTTCAAGATCTCTGTGTGATCTTGTTTCACCACTTCTTCTGCAATTTCTTCCAATATTCTGCTACACTGCATGCGGTCTATCAGATTCAAATCTAATCTCTTTTTTCCTTTCTGCCATCACCATTGTTCTTGTACATACATCTTTCAAAACATAACTTTGTAAATCTTCAAAACACATTTTTTTAAACCTAGAATGTGCAAATCTGAATTTCCTCAAGATCATGCTTTTACTACATATCTGTTTAATCTACAACTACTGTCAATCATATTTAAATTTTGAATTTCCTTGCTTCTTCATCACACATGCATTCTTTACATTTTTTTAAAAAAATAATCTTCAAAAGAGCTTTGCTAGCTCTGATACCAAAATTGATGTAGCCAAAGCTGTGTTTCCCCACATTCGTCGCATATAAAAATGCTATCTCATATAAGAACCTAAATAAACTCAAATAGTGTAAATTATATTGTGGAAGCTATTTCTTTGTCACACAATTATGGTTATAAACCATATACAAAACCCACTTTATGAAATTTTAATACAATATATTTGACCTTGGTTAAATATACTATACCAAAAATATAAATCCGGTCCCACAACTTATCCAACTCATCCATCTACCTTTGCACAGACACCATGCTCACTCAACGCTTTCTCTATCATTGATTCAATCTCACTTTTAAATCGAAGGTATCATGTCATCTTCCCAGCATTTTATTTATGCCACATCGGCGAACAAGCAATTGCCATCGATCTTATTTAAGATCCAACGATCCTCATCATCTCGCGTTTCAAAATTCTTGATATTTACTGTTTCCTCATTCACGCGAAATAGGCGGTATTGACTTTCAGTTAATGCTATGTGTCACAGTTTGAATGCTATCATGTTCAAAAGAACAATTACCACTTTCCCTCTTTAGGTTGTGTGAAAACCCTTTTGGTGGTTTTAAAAACCACTTCTCCATTCACTGAGCCATAAACCCACAGTTTCACTTGTTGTTCACTGAGTCTTGCTCAGAACCCCGCGGCATCCATTCTGCATCAATCAAAAATAATTATGGGTGTAATTAATAAATTTGAATTCAAATCTCAGATTGCAGAAGATCCGAGAAACATAAATCACTGTATATATAAAATCCACGTGGAATATTCAAGAGCCTCACTAAGCTTTGGATGTGACTACCATTATCAATTTCGGCCACAGCAAATTCAATCCACAAAAATTTTGTTCAGAACAAGGCTCAATAACACACCATATTTCCTTCATTTAAATAAATCGATCATAATGAAATTGGAAGACTTTATTCACTGTATCGAACCTTAATATATTCACTGTTACACTCAATTCAAAATGAAGAAATAAAAGAGTATTGCCGGTATATGTAAAATTGATTTTCAAAGGGTTTTCAATAAAATGTAGCACTTAGAACACGGTTTTTCCCAACGCAATTAAATCAATTGTTCATTCAAATGAAATCACAGGGTCTCACATTCCATGACCTGTTTATATTAGTCCTTGACTTCTTAAAAACACTTAATTACCTGAACCCATCTTCTGTCATTCTCTTCATAAATTTACTATTCAATTGGTTTTCTTAAACCCAATATCCATACCTTTCTGCACGCTATTCCATTGTCACCATCAATCCATTCTGTGATCAATGGTTACTTGTTTGTATTCTGAATTTATTTTTCCAGATTCAATCTGCATACATATATTATGCAGAAACACTATTTCATATATCAATCATTCACTCAATGCACACCATTCAAATATTATGTTCATGCAATTCCTTAGATTCATTCACAATTTATAACTCAGAAATCGAGTATATATAAAAAAATATTTACACAGGTTTTCTTTTCTAGCTTGATATTCAAATCAGTGGCCACTTTCCTCCTAATGCCCGTAGGATTCCAATCTAAAAAACCCACTTCTCTAAATCCTGAATCTCTCTCTAAATATGCCCTTGAGGCTTACAATATATACAATTGGATTCTAAAACCAATTTTGTTTTAAATCCATAATAATTTCAAAAAACCCCTAAGAATCCTATTTAATCCCGTAAATCATGAAACCAATTCTAATTTAGGATTTACAACTAACTCTCGAATCTTCTAATTCCTAATTCTCTCATGTTCTCCAGTCATTCGGGAACATTTACGAATTCCTCTCAATAATTAATATCTCTCATTAAAATCACTCAAACTCTAAAATTATTTAAATTTGTTACATAAAAATCCAATTTCCTTTAAAACTTAAAAAGCCCCTCTATCTACTAAATTACAATAAAATTATTGAGTCAGATGCTCCTGCATCAGACTCTCAAAGTAGAAATTTATCATGATCTCCTGATCATGTGCTTTGAATCTTTGTCTTCCTGGATCCCATACTCTGTTTTGCTGTTGTCCATAAACTGCATTGTCTTCATCATTCTTCAACTGCACTTTTCCAGGCTTCCATACTTTATTCTGCATCTTACCACTTGCTATAATTTCACATTCCGTTACTGTCTTTCTCTTGCTGCTGCTACTTCTTCACTTTCTTGTTGTTGTCTTCTTTGAGACACTTTCACCATTAGTCTTCTTATCAATTCAATTTCTTTGTCTAATATATTTTCGTACTGCTGAGTACTTCCACCTATTGATTGCTGAACTTCTATTCTTACTACCGCCTTGTCATCCTTACCCTCTTGTTTATCGCAACTAGTAAATTCTTCCTGATTGTCACTTATGAAAATTTCTTTGTCTTTAGTCTTCAACAATTCCTTGGACTGGTATTTAGTTTTCCACTCACTGTCATATTATTTTCTTTTCTTTAATTTGTTCTCCTGGACCAAACATTCTTTATTATTTTTGATAGTACCTGTAATCATAAAAAAATCATCATAAGTTCTTTGTGTCTCTTCTTCCTCCGGCAACATTTCAATTTGTTGTTCTGACATTTCCTCTTTTATCAGCACATCAGTATGCTGATTCCAATTCTTCAAAGAACTCTCGAGAATTTCAGTTAGTCTTTCTTCCACATCATCCATTTCAAGGATGTCTTTTTGCTCTAGCTCGTAATAATGAAATTTTTCATTCTCATTCAGCAATGAATTTACAACCTGAACACTTATCCTTTATTTTTCTAGCTTCTTCTCCAAAATAATTAAATCATTCCACAAATCTGTCATCTCATATGAAAAAATATTTGTACAATCTTCACTATCTTGTTCTTTGTCACAAGTCGAATATCCTGGTGACACTATCTCTTCATCTTTCATCAGAATAGAATTCTGATCCTCCATCTCTGCAATAGTTTTAGTTGTCTGTCCATCACTCTTCATTTGGCCATTTAATAAAATCAATTTCTCATTGTCATTACCAATAAAAAATTTCTCATCACCAGATATAACTGTCACATCTCCATTGAAATAATTCTTTTCACAAAACAAGGAATTTATGAACTCCTTTTATTGCAATAATTCAATTTGATATTCATCTGAAAGATAATCATCATCATATTTTTCTTGGTACCTTTCAGTCTTACTCAATACGGTTTCATCATATGATTTGTCTTCTGCAATACCTGCATTCACACACATCTTGTTAGTTTTAAAACCATAAAACCTTATGGTCTCATTTGATGATTTAATTACCAAATCCTCCTACTGTTCCAAATCCCCTATACAATTCAGAAATTCTTCAATGGTCTTGTCTTCAATCCCCTTAAGATTTTCAATTGATTACTTAATTTCCAGCTTTTGGCCATCATCATAAGTTAAATTTCCTTTTCTTCCAATATGTTGAAAAGTAAAAATTTTCCCCAAATGTGTATGGACATTTATATGAGATATGGCTGTCCCCTTTTCTTCCTTTATGACAATATCAACAATTTTCTTTTCTTCACATGTTCTTCCCGCAAACATACAAAATTTATTAGATTTAAAATCATGTGACCTCTTGGTCTCACTTGAATTTTTAGTCTTCAAGTATTTCCCCAAATACTCATTTATTCTGAGTAATTTTTCCTTCAGTCGAGCACTTATCATTTTCTCTTTCTTCATCTGTAGCATATGCCACCGCATCATTTTTCTTACAAGAAAACCATACCTCTGGTCTTCCTCATTTCTATGTAAAAAATCCAGAAACACTTCAAGTTGGACTGTTATCTCAACTTTCTCTCTCTCATACTCTTCCTTACTTAATTGTCTTTGTATGCCATTTGTCTTGGCATATTCTTTCTTCAGTTTCATTATGTTGTGGTCTCTCTCAGAACCTCTGCCATTTCTACTATGACTATCAATAGTAATATTCTTCTCCACTTCTATCTTCATGAGTTCCTCACTCATTCATCATGAGCTATACTAAGCCTCTGCAACATCAAGTCCTCCCTGCTACCACTTACCTCACCAATCCCCTCTCTAGACTTGGTCTTTTGGCAAGCACTGGTTCTCTATTCTCTGAAACCTCTTGAGCATTCTCTCTGCTCCTTCTAGGCTTCAACTCATCTACACCTTTTAAGAACAAAATTTTCCCTTTTTTTTATATCCAACCTCTGTTGGAATTCTTCAAGGTTCTGGCACATTCTTCTTTCACTTATTTACTGGCTTCCTTCATCACTACTCTTTAAAGTTGTTATCTTCTTGCTGAGATTCTCCTCAATTGTCTACAATCTGCATTCTGCAAACATAATATTCAAACAAAATGAAAATACCTCACCTTCAAGATCTCTGTGTGATCTTGTTTCACCACTTCTTATGCAATTTCTTCCAATATTCTGCTACACTGCATGTTGTCTATCAGATTCAAATCAGATCTCTTTTTTCCTTTTTTCCATCACCATTGTTCTTGTACATACATATTTCAAAACATAACTTTTTAAATCTTCAAAACACATTTTTTTTAACCCAGATTCTACAAATATGAATTTTCTCATGATCATGATTTTACTGCATATCTATCTAATCTACAACTGCTGTCAATCATATTTAAAATTTGAACTTTCCTTACTTCTTCATCATGCATACATTCTTTACAATTTTAAAAAAATTAATTTTCAAAAGAGCTTTGCTAGCTCTGATACCAAAATTGATGCAGCCAAAGCTGCGTTTCCCCACATTCGTCGCATATAAAAATGCCATCTCATATAAGAACCTAAATAAACTCAAATAGTGTAAATTCTGTTGCGGAAGCTATTTCTTTGTAACACAGTTATGGTTATAAACCATATACAAAAACCCACTTTATGAAATTTTAATACAATATATTTGACCTTGGTTAAATATACTATACCAACAAAATAAATCCGGTCCCACAACTTATCCAACTCATCCATCTACCTTTGCACAGACACCATGCTCACTCAACGCTTTCATTATCATTGATTCAATCTCACTTTTAAACTGAAGGTATCACTTCGTCTTCCCATCATTTTATTTATGCCACATCAGCGAAAAAACAACTGCCATCGATCTTATTTAAGATCCTACAATCCTCATCATCTCGCGTTTCAAAATTCTTGATATTTACTGTTTCCTCATTCATGCGAAATAGGAAGTATTGACTTTCAGTCAATGCTACGTGTCATATTTTGAATGCTATCGCGTTCAAAAGAATAATTACCACTTTCCCTCTTTAGGCTGTGCGAAAACCATTTTGGTGGTTTTCAAAACCACTTCTCCATTCACTGAGCCATAAACCCACGGTTTCACTTGCTATTCATTAAGTCTTGCTTAAAACCCCGTGGCATCCATTCTGTGTCAATCAAAAATACTTCTAGGTGTAATTAATAAATCTGAATTCAAATCTCAGATTGCAGAAGATCCGAGAAACGTAATTCACTGTATATATAAAATCCACGTGGAATATTCAAGAGCCTCACTGAGATTTTGCTGTGACTACCATTATCAATTTCGACCACAACAAGTTCGACCATAACAAATTCAATCCACAAAACTTCTGTTCAAAGCAAGGCTCAATAACACACCAAATTTCCTTCATTTAAATAAATCGATCATAACGAAATTGGAAGAATTTATTCACTATTTTGAACATCAAGATATTCACTGTTACACTAAATTCAAAACGCAGAAATAAAAGAGCAGTTTCGGTATATGTAAAATTGATTTTCAGATGGTTTTCAATAAAATGTAGCACTTAGAGCACGGTTTTTCCCAAAACAATTAAATCAATTGTTCATTCAAATGAAATCACAGGGTCTCGCCTTCCATGACCTGTTTATATCAGTCCTTCACTTCTTAAAAACACTCAATTACCTGAACCCATCTTCTGTCGTTCTCTTCATAAATTTACTGTTCAATTGGTTTTCTTAAACCCAATATCCCTACCTTTCTGCACGCTATTCCATTGTCACCATCGATCCATTCTATGATTGATGGTTACTTGTCCGTATCTTGAATTGATTTTTCCAGATTCAATCTGCAGACATATATTATGCAGAAACACTAATTCATATATCAATCATTCAATCAATGCACACCATTCAAATATTCTGTTCATGAAATTCCTTAGATTCATTCACAATTTATAACTCAGAAATCAAGTATATATAAAAAACTATTTACACAGGTTTTCTTTTCTGGCCTGATATTCAAATCAGTGGCCACTTTGCTCCTAATGTCTGTAGGCTTCGAATCCAAAAAACCCACTTCTCTAAATCCACAATCTCTATATAAATCTGCCCTTGAGTCTTACAATATATACAACTGTATTCTAAAACCAATTTTGGTTTAGATCCATAAAAATTTCAACAAACCCCTAAGAATCCTATTTAATCCCATAAATCATGAAACCAATTCTAATTTAGGATTTACAACTAACTCCCAAATCTTCTAATTCCTAATTCTCTCATGTTCTCCAATCATTTGAGACCATTTACAAATTCCTCTCAATATTTAATATCTCTCATTAAAATCACTCAAACTCTAAAATTATTTAAATTCGTTATATAAAAATCCAATTTCCTTTAAAACATAAAAACCCCCTCTATCTACTAAATTACAATAAAATTTCTGAGCTGCATCACTAAGAGTACAAGAAGCGGGAAATAAATTGTCGAAACGGAAAACATTGATATGCGAAATCTCGAAACATCAATGTGCGAAGTTGTGAAATGCCAATGTGTGAAGTTGTGAAACACCAATGTGCGAAGTTGTGGAATATGTTATGCAACGAATACCAATATCACAATTTGTCATATGACATATGCCGATGTCGCATTCCATCATTCAATAGAAAATCCATCGCATTATCGCATTGTCGCATGTTGCACATTGCTACGAAACATCAAAACTCGATAATAATGAAAAAGCATATTTATGGATCCCGATAAGATAACAACTGTCAAATTCACATGAAGCCCATACTATCAATTTAATGAAAATTCAGGTGTTTTATGATCTCTAGGTTTGTAAATGATTTTATAATTATTTTAGATTTAATACCAAGGATTCCCATTATGCATGAGTTAAGGTGATACGACAGTTAATAAAATTTGACGTGATCTCAGCTTACGTGGAAACTTAGGCATAAAAGGATGTTGAGGCTGATTAAAGCATGAAGGAATTCTACCACCCCACCTTGGTTAGTTGATCAGCAATAAGAAGATCACGAGATGGCTCCTCTAGTCTCACACACAACATGCAACCCAAAAATTGGTTCCTCAAGTTGGGAAGGAATTTATAAGTTGTTTTAGAATGAAAATCCACAAGTAATGTTGAACAAAAAAGCTATAGCTGATGATTCTGCATCCTAGGATTTAGACTCATGGTCCGATGCAGCTAACTCTTTTCTGAATAGAATTGTTGTACGTCCTAAAATGTTGCCATACACTGACTTAGTAAGATGGGTGACAGATCATGTGGACATCCGTGATAGAAATTTTATTACCAGAAGCAGAACAGTCATTGGTTCTCTCATGCCTACAGATTTGAAGGAAATGTATAACTTGCCCGAGCCCCAGAAAAGATACGATAACTATTTTGTCCAAGAATTCATGTGAGAGAATGAGCACCCTGAAAATGTGATTAAGGATTGGATAAATGATCCTAATCGACATGAACACGAAAATAAGGGTATGTACTCAGTATTTTCTCTTAAAATCCCTTTCTCGCAAATTTCTGCAATGATGTGTCGTATTTTTGGGTCTTAGAATACAACCAAGTTCAAGGAAGATTGGATACCCCTGATAGAAGCAACCTCTGATGGATATATTCTTGATTGGGATAATATTATGTTTGATAATTTGATTAGATGTATCATTTTCTATAGAGAAAATCGTAATCTTCCGTCCAATACAGTCAGTCCTTTTTATATGAGTTCATTTATCCTATACGTTGTTTGTTTTTCTACTGAATTTTCATCATTAGCATGGAAATGGACCAGAGAAGTCAAAACTGCTATATTTGTACAGTTAGTGGAAATCAAAATTCCATGCTCATATGTTTAAAATATGTAATGATATAATGCTCCCAGTTTTTCAAGTCATTTTTGAAAGGAAAATCTCTAGAGTCACCCATAAAGCCAATAGAAGTCTTAGGTCTATAGGAAGATGGTCTAGTGAAGAATTTTTCACATACATCTGAGTTTTTGGAAGTAATGCTTGCCCTCATATCCTACCCTTATATATACCTGATAAATTATTGGCCAAAGAGATTTCTAATCAAACCATAGGTAATGGGTTGACTAAATTTTTAAAAGAGGCGAAAAAGACAATTTGGCCAACTTTTCCCATTTCATGTGGGTCATATACTCTCGACAATTTCAAGCATGTCTATCTTGAAAATGATCGATTAAAACCATTCAACTTCCCAATTCTACCCAATAGAAGTTATGATGCATATGGTGTCACCAGAGAAATAACGAATCAAGTTAAGCTGTGGGAGTTTTCAAGCGAGCCTGATAAATTTGACGATGTCTTTGAATCAATTCCAGAATTATCAAGGGTTCTGAAAATATAAAATGTGAAGTTGAGTCCAAAATAACTGATACAATTCAAATAATATCGTGAATAGAGGAATTCTCATTTTCCAGACTACATGTTCCACAGGCCAATGCTAGAACAAATTCCAATTCCTCCAGTTCAGGTTCGAGTGCCAGAAGCAGAACAAATTAAAATTTTGATTCCTCCTATTCAGATTCAAGTAACAGAAGCAAAAAAAATTCTGATTCTGATTCGTCCAGTTCAGGTACAAGTACTTGTGGCAGAACCATAAATCGAAGATGTTCCGCAATAAGAGATATTTAATTAAGACTAGGAAAGTTTTGAAAAAACATTATCTGATACTAATACTCTTACTGATCATAATGTTATTTTGATAGGAACTCTTCCTACTGAATATTCTCTAAGAATGGAAATTCATGTAGTTGAATCAAACATTAAACAAGTTTCCTGTATTCTAAATGATTATGAAGATCAAAGAGAAATTCGAGAAATCTCATTCACTGCAGAGGTTTCCGAAATTGTTCTTCAGCAAAATCAGACACCAAATATCTATGATACAGAGGAGAGACAAGAAGAAGAATCGGCCCAAGACATGGAGATTATCCCTACTTTTCCAACAACAGAAATAATTTTGAAGATTGAGGAAATACCTCCTTTAGATTTATTTTACAGTCCAAAGCATAAAGCTTTTGTATCCAGGTCAAAGAAGAAGTGAAAGATTGAAGATTCTCCAGAAATTCCTATGGACACAACATCAATGAAAGTTCTCTGGAAAGGAACTCAGTCAACTCCAAGAAAAGAACTTACCCGATTATCTCAGTTTGTAGGTGCTTATGAAAATTCATAAGGCAGCAGAGATTGAGTTATTAATCATGGAGAAAGATCAGAAAATGGCTCAAATGGAGAAAAATTTCTTTAATGAAAAACAAAGGATAGGGCAGGAGTTGCAATTAAGTATTAATAGGCTGCAAATAGAGTTTGAAGGTCTCAAAATCAAACTCAAGAACGAAATTAAAGAAAAGGATTTAATAGTCCATCAGTTACACCAGAACATTCAAAAGCTCCAAGAGAATCCAGAACTTAATGAGGTAAAGGAATAAGAAACAAAACTGGAAACATTGTTGGTAAAACAACAGACAATTTTCTATCCAAAGTACAAACAGATTCAAGAGCAGATTAAAATAAGTGATAAGTTAGTCACTCAAATTTCTGATTTGAGGATTTATTATGAATAAACTAATGATAAAGTGTCAAAGTATATAGATTGGCAAGACAAAGTGCAATGGATAGTGACCTATCTTCCTCGCCTTGAAGAATCAATAAAGGATATAATATTTGGAGACTGGGACATGAAAATGAAAAGTGCAAAATTAGCTATCATCAGAGCTAAAAACATGTCATTTAACATCTCTGAGTATAAAAAGAATTCTCTTCTACAAGCTAATATTATCTAGGAAATTCCAAAAGGCACTATGCCTGAAGTCAGCCTTTTGAAACAATATTTGCAAGAAACATCAAGTAAGAAAGCTCTTGACATAGAAAACTCGACAAAGGTAAATATGGAACTTTACTAGTATTTGTTGATCAAGCCTCATAGTCAATTGGGAGTGCTGAGGTGTCTTTGCAACACAACAGTTCAAATTCTTCCAGCACTCAATGATGCAATATTCACGGGCCAGATGAGAATTCCGCCAATGCATCCTCCCCAGCTTGAATATATGATCAAAGCTTTCCATCTCAAGGAATAGTTAGAGAGTGGATCCGAGAAAAAATCTTGAGATTGTTATAACTTCTGTATTTTAATTTCCTAGCTTTTAGTTTATAGTTTAGATTATATTAAGAAGACTTCTTTCACAAGTCTTCTATTTTTCTAATATTAATTAGTATTTAAACCCCTTTCATGCATTTAGAAAGGGGTACAAATTTTTGAGAAGGTGGCTTTTGGAACTTACACTAATTTTTGAACAAAAGTATCTAATTGAAAGTCTGAGCCCATAGGCTATATTTTCAGAACTAAGATATGATGTAACAAGTACTATTATCCATGTATTAATCGTTTTATGTTTATGAGATTTTAGCAAACTTGTTTCTATATATTTGTCTCTTTCTAATAAGCATTGAAATGATATATATTTTTATTATTATTGATAAAATGTATTGAATGATATGTTGTTCGAAAAGTGACTTTGAAAGTTATTATATGATTAATGTTCTTCATCATCTAAATCAATTACATTGATTTAGTTTCTTTAATGTGCTTACATTCATTTAGTATGCAAATGATCTATATTGTTTCATGATTATGAAATCTTACTCTGTCATCATATAAATCAGTCCATCCTGGGAAGTAGTTAGAATTAGTTTTATTTATGTTATCATTAGAATATATCACACCATTTGTGTTGATTTTATCCCATTGTTTTATAAACTCATTTCTTAAATGGGAAATTGGTCCCTATATCCCTAGTTAGACCCACCATTTCAACGGAAAAGGAGTTGTAAGGAGTTGCATTGACCTCCCGACCGGCTGGAATTCCTAATGTTGAGGAAGTCACTCTCCAGCTTCAACACATTGGCATAGGTTTTTTCCAGGTGTGACAGTGATTTTCAACATTGCCTTCACATTTATGAATAGCCATGGTGTGATGGGGTTGTCTTTTACGTGTTTGAGTTGGATTTTTGGATGGTTTTGAAATTAGGTGGGGTGGTATCTGAAGAAGAACACAAGGCCTAGGAATCCTTGGACCAGTGAAGGTGGGATTGCGGTAAATTCATATTTTGTGTACCTCGGAGGGCATAGGAATCCTCAACTAGTGAATGGTAGGATGTATGGTAAATCCTAGAGGGTGGAGTCACGATTATGACTAGGAATCCTCGACCAGTGAATGCCGTGATATACAGTAAAGCTTAGAGACTAGGAGATAGGAAAATTCCTCATAGTGTATGTGGAGTGATCCATAGGCATCCATGCTTATATAGGCCTAGTAATCCCTAGATCGTTATATGGTGGGATTGCGGTAAAACCTGGTATTGTATGTTTATTGTTTAGGTCTAGGAATCCCTTGGTGGATTGTAGTAAATCATGAGGAAACTTGGTTGGTTTTGTTGTGAGTCCCAAATTCATGCTTGGAATATGGCACGAGGGTGATTTGCTGAAAGAAATATTTGGTTCATCCCAAGATATGTTTGGGTGGTTCATGGAAGAGCTCCTTATCCTTTGTATTTAATGTGTAAATGTACTTATTCATATATGGTTTTTATGGTTATTATATCTTTTTTATTTATGTTGGCTATATGTTGGTTATGAGTATGTTTAATGACAAACTTGATGTATGGGTCTCATCACGTTTTGATTAGAAAATGAATGTACAATGAATATATGACCTAATGGATGGTAAGGTAGCTATTGTGGTAAGGCATCAATGCTTCTTTACGAATATGAAAATGTATGAGACCCCTATGATCAGATGTGTTGTTATAACTTGTATATTACATATTTTTGACATGTTTTACAAAATTCCTTTCTTGGCTAGTGGGGGTCATATAAATTAATTGTACCAATTATTGCATTAGTAGCCTTATTCCATTGTTATTATTCATTTATGAAAGTTTCATGAAGTTCTTGGCAGAGTCCTGAGACCTTGCCATGAAAAAGTGGCTCAGATTCCGGGGTCACTCACTCAAAACTGCCTAGAAAAGTCCACCATCACTAGCATGCCTTATTGTGGGATCGATTGGAAGGCCTCAGTCGCATGCATGGCTTTTCATGGGGTGGTTGAGGGTCCAGATCAGAAAAGTGACTAGTTGTCTCAGGGGTTAAGCACCTGGAAGGGTTGGTGGTGTCCTGAAGAGTCTCTAGCTCATGAGGAAGGTCAGTTTGGTTTTGTTTTGTCGGTTCCACTTCCTTAATTGTACATGGGGAGTTGAATCACATCAAATTAGCCTCTCATTACATGTTTACCCCAGTGGAACAATTAGCTTGTGTAAATGGGGGAGGAGGGTGTTGCATATTTTTAATGATATTATTGTTATTTCTTATGTCACATGCATGTTGTTGGGGACTCTCGCTATACTAGGTTGGAATTTACTGCTTTTCTTATGCGAAATTGTGGAAAATTTTTCTTTTATAATATTATATCATGTTATGGGCCATGTATGAATGAGTGAACATTCCTAGATATGTTTAATTGAAATTATATCTCAATAAGTCATCATATATCGAAAAATTGAAGTGTAAATACTGTGAAGCAATTATTCTCATGCCCTAATTCCATGTGAAATTTTTCGAGAGGCCTCCTTGACTAAGTAAATTGATTCCAAGAATTTGAATCCCCTTGACTCTATATTCCCCGAAGGATTAGACACTGATCCTCTATTGGTGATCACTCAAAACCATACTTTATTCACCTTTATCTCTTTATTTCTAGGCCTAGCCTCCATAGGTGACTTAGGGCATCATTTTTCTCACAATTCACCCATCTAAAAGGTTCTATATCTTTCCCTCTATTATACTGGCGTGTATTCGAGGTACCCTCTAAATTTGAAGCAATTCTGACAGTGTGATGTTGAGATATTTCAAGCCCTAGCTTTGAGATCGATTCTTTCCCTTGGTTTCCTTTGGCTAGTGACCTCATTGGGATCATTGCATCAAGTTCAAAAAAAATCTCCTTTGATCCCTTTCTCCTCCTCAATTAGGTCATGCATACCCTTGATTGATCAATTCCATCCCCTTGACCTAATTTTGGGTCCTCTTAGTCTCGTGTGGTCCCCATTCTTATCAAATCTAATTCTTCAAAGACCATCTATAAACCAAGTTTCCACAAGGATTTTAAGGTCTAGTAATCTCCTTTACAATTCGTATATTCAAACCCTATCCCTTGAAATTCTCCTAGCCCTTCCTAGAGGTCCTTTCATATTTATTTCTAAGAAAGTACGCCATATAGTTGAGCCTCTCTTGTGAATAGGCTTTTAGATCACCTTTCATCCTATCATCGATCTATTTATTATTGTGATCCCTACTATACCGAGTCTCCTCCCATCGGTGAAAGTACATAAAGAGCAAGGAGATTTAGCTGAGGTGATAGTGGGATATCGCTCCATTGTTTCCCTTGACCTAGTAGTTCCCTTATAGGATTCCTTCCTAGGACCCCTTCTAGTTTGTGTAGTAACAAGGCTCATATTGTAATAGTAAATGTCAAAGTTACTTGTAGGCAATATAAAAATAAGGCATTCCACCATTAGCAAATTAATTATTACATGAGAAAACAAAAACATATAGGAATAGAATTTGCAAGGGAAAGAGAAGTTGCTTGGCATGTCGATAGATCTAATATGATATCAAAGTATGCAAAGAAAAATAGTTCAAGGCTCTCTTCAAAGTTTTTAGAGTTCACGGTAATAACATTTTGTAAGAGTCAAAGGTTCAGATGAACCAAGTGCTAGGTTTTAATTTTGTAGAGACAAAAGACAATGAGAATCTCCAACGCAAGTATAAGGGTTACATATACCATGTCTGCAAGAAAACCAAAGAAATATAAATGATTAAAATTATAATTTGTACCTTGATGGTCGAAAAAGAGAAATGCCTTATAGAAAACAATGATGGGGAAAATACAAATTTGGGTGGCATTTTTTTCTTTTTTTATATTTACATTATTCGAGTTAGGGGGGAATTGGAATTGTTCTTTCAAATGACAGGAAGCCATAATTTGTGAAAAGTGACTGAATTTATATGGAAACAAAAACCAAAGAAACTCATATATTTAGTTTATTAAACCAACAAAGACACAAAACATATTAATTTTCATTATTTAATAAATACATATGAAATGATTTTATATATCAAATGTACTGGTGTGACAGAAGGAATTTTTTCTACCTAGGTCATCTGGATTAAAGGAAAAATAGTCTTGCACACTCACAACATCCCATGGTTTTGTGCCTGAGACCCTAGGTCTCAAGGGATCCCATGGACGGTCGAAAAATAAAACCAACTATAGTTTAGGGTTTTGTAATTGGTTTGAATACCCTCTTTAATATCTTATTTATGTTAACTATAGTTTTAAAGAATGAAAACCCATAATCATGGTTTGTAACCTCTAAACATATATATTTAGTAAAGAACATGGGTCAGATATAATTTCTTTACCATAAATACGCTAGTGCAAGGAAAAGGGAAATATAGTTGTGCCACATTCTAGGTGTAGCTAAGTTTTGCGTAGAAGAAGGATTTTAGTTTCTTAGTAGACATTGTCTCCTTTTTTTTACAATTGATGTAGTAATCATAGTGGAAAAAATCGTAGTATTTCAAGGAAATAGGAATTTATTTTGAGATTCTAGCAAAGGTTCCAAGAGATTTTGTGCTCGAGGTTTGACCTTAAGGGCTCACACCAAGTGTGCAAGTAAAATTACACAGATAGATCATGGATAGAAAAAACCTTACAACATTTCATAAATACTTCTCTTTTTTCTTTCATGCAGGAAGACTTCAATTTTTTAACAGGTATGTAGAGTGTACAATTAAAAGAACAATATAATTTGTGGCATTGTTTGAATAATGATAATAATATGATTTCAGACAAGCACTATGACTATCTGAATCAAATGTAAAGAAAACATGAGGAAAAACCGATGCAAGAGATTGAAAACTCAGAGTAACCATGAATTCATAAACGTTTGGAGTAGCTTGTTATGAATATACCTGGTAACTTAGCATTTTGAGGAAACCACTAGAATGCATCCTAAACCTTTTCCTTCCTCTCTCAACCTCAAGAAAAAATTACAAAAATATTGCAGCATAACTAAGATTACACACAAAGGATGTGAATATCCCTCCTGAAATTCGATGGAGGAGTGAAAAGTTGGTTGCAAAGGCCAAGTCTCATGACACAGTGGAGGAGTAATTGATGGAATAAATATCATCATATGGGTTGGTGAGTTAGATTGATGAGTCAAAAATGAAAACAAGATCGGTAAACCATGCAAGTGTCCATGTCAGAGTCTCCCCAAAGTTTTCACAATGGGTGGGTTCCATGTCGAAGGAGGACAGAGAAATTGGGTGATGGATAAGAAAAATGGTCAGAAAATGTTTAAATGGACAATATATCATGCAGTTGGGAGAAATGAGGGTTCAAATGCGTTATTTAATGGCGACTTATATTGACAAGACAAACATTCAAAATGAGAAATATGATTAATCCATGGTGGCAAGTTTTTTTTCACAGAGACCCATCATTGGAAGTGAACATGGAATATAGAAAAATATATTTTTTAGGCTTCTCACAACATAGTATCACCACATAAACAATGACACACTTCAAATTTTTTTACAATGGCCAAGGAAAATTAAATGTGCCAAAATGAATTTGTATCACCTGCATTGGGAATATTATTTTCCTTAACCATTTCCTGTCACATCTCAAGGATACTCTTTGTGTAATGCATATTTGTCATACTAAAAACCATATAATAGAAATATTTGACATTGAAAACTTAAACTTGAGATGTGACTCTGTTACATGGGGTGAAAACCATACTATACATTACCAAAATTTTAACCATACAACAAGTCTACCATATGATATGAGCATAAGGGAAATTACCTTCAAATTTATAACCAAAAAAGGTTCATATGTTTTAAAAGTCATACCTTACATTTTACATAAAGAGCCAACATGTCCAACAACATAAACATAGACCCGAACATGTAACATAATGCACCATATAAAACCCATCATACCAATATCATTCACTAGGCCAAGATTATAATAGTAGTTTGGATCACCATAGCTCATATACCATATAATATATTATGACCTCATTTTACTTGTAAGATCATAAATGTGAAAACACCTTAACTATTATAACATGCTTCAAGTCACATGAATGTATGTAATAAGACTATTGCTAGAAATCATTCTTATTATAAAGAATTAAAACAAGAAATCAAAGCTCAAACCCTTTGAAAGTTTTACAATGGAATATATGTACAAGAATGTTCGTAAAATTAACATCATATGGGTGTAGGTCTAGATCATCTTCATATCAAAAGAGCTCACAACAGATAATTTTTAATCTGGAGTTTTGAAACATGCATTTGTCATGTATTTATGTAGAGGTTCGAGGATTTTATTAAGGTAGGGTGTTGGAACAGGGTCTCTTGCAAGCTGTGAATTTGGTCCTTTTTGGTATATATTTTAGTATATTTATTCTAGCGGAGGGGTTTTGGGGCAGGTCAAAGCCCCTAATACATTGTAAGCAGGCCAAAGGTAGACCAAGAGTCTGCAAACCGCGGTCTGTAGACCATTGGATGCGTAGGCTAAAATAGTATAAGTAGTTGGACCTTTTTGAGTTGTAAGACAAACTAAGACTAAGATTGGTGTGAATTTTGAATTAGTAGATCTATTCTAGGTTTTTGGGAAAGGACTCCTACTAGCTGTGTGCGCAGATATCCTCAGTCCTGCTGTGTGAGGACCCTACTGCTGTGTGCGCAGGTTGGGTTTTGGGTATTGTAAAAGGATCTGGAGGATTAATTAATGCGGAAGGCTGTTGAAATCTCTAAATATATTGAATCTATGATATCTAATTATGTATGCTCTATGTTATTGATTTAAGCTACGAAAGAACTTGTGCTACTTGTTTATATTGAGATCTAGATCTATTATGGTATGCATGATTCTATATTGAACTCTGCAAGTAACTGTGCTAAGTACTTATGTTGTGTCTAAAATTGATCTGAATCTATTTATTGGACTTTATGAAATAATAGTTGTGATAGTTGATCTGTTACCCTATATCTGTTATTCGTTGCATGGTATTGCACACGTGGATGCGAAGGGACTGATAGATATGGGTTCTGTAATACACGAGCTGATATTTGTACGCAACTCTGTCTGACTTACCTGCCCTCTCCCAAGGTGTGGAAACCTGGTTCCAGTGCCCACCCATACTACTTCGGGTGAGACTTTGGCCTGCACAAACAGGTCATTTCCGAAAGGGCCGTAGTATAGGGGTTTTTTGGAAAACCGTAACCTCCGAACCTGGGTCAGGATCCTTCCAGCAAAAAATGGTTTTGTTGCAGAGACTGAGAGCATTTTGAGAGAGGGATTGGGTAATGCCAAGGTCATACTAGAAACCTGAAAGAAAAGAAATTGATGAATGGTTCGAACGGCAAGTTCAGGAATTCACATTGAAAGAAAACCGTAGTAAAAAGTTGAACACCAAAAAGTGGAAAAATAAGTATATTTTCATAGAGATCTATGAGATCTTATTTATAACCATTGCGATCGAGCTCCAAGAGTGGCTCGCAAGGTTGGTCGAATTTCAGACGTATTGGAAGGACGAGCGGGTTACGCAGTGGACCCCAGAATTAATCCAAAAGTTAGAGAAGGCTGATAACACCATCACTCCCACTATAGACCACTGGGTGGACAATGTGCTAGGAGGATTCGTGATGGAATTTTCCATCGATCAATTCATCTCCTACTCCGAAGCAGAGCGGAGATTCTTCTAAGGATTTAGGGGTAAGTTTCTGGTGCTGATTAAGATATTACCGTGCGAAAAAGTATTCTGTGTAGCCACACTGAGTGAATGACCGCTGATTCGGACGGAAGTAAGTCGCGAAGCGGAAAATACTATCGGACCAACCAAGAAGGAGGTAGATCTATTTGCAGCCCAGTAAGAGAAGCAGCTGCACAGAGTCCTCCAGCCACACCACTTTCGAACCAGCATAGGGGTAAGAACTCACCTACACCTCCACCACCAGAAGACGACATGGTTGCACACATGAAATTTCCTACTTTTAAGGGTGTGGGAGATGAGGACATGGAGCAGTTCTGGTTTGTCGCAGAATCGGTATGGACTACGCAGAACGTAGCTAGTGACGTGGTGAAGAGGGCACAACTTTCCCTTGCCTTCGGAGGAAGAGATTTGGATTGGTACATGGGATACATCAGACAACATGCAAACTCAACCATTGAAGAGGTCAAGAAGGGCTTAAAACAACAATTCAAGAAGCCTAAGTCCTATTCTCAAATAGTAGTCGATCTAAAGGATTTCAAGAAAGGGCCTTCTGAATTTGTATGGGAGGCTGATCAATGGCTGAAGAAGGCAATCAGGGAATGATTATTTTAGTACGATGACAGACATCACACAAAGTGGTTCATTGCTATGTTACTGCCTCATCTGCACATACCTATGGGCCACCAAACTTTTGAATCACTGGAAAAAGCCCCGGAGGTCACCATGAAGTTAGAAGCTGCGCCCAGAGATGATTCCTAGCTAGGCGTCCAGCAGATCCAAGGACAAATAGAGGCAATGCACATGGAGATCCAGAACCTGCGAAAGGAGCGAGGTGCAGAGGCTAGCCTAAAAATATGGTGCATACGTTGTAGGACGAATGGTCACACCAAGAATAACTTCCCGCTGTTAATAGACTACATGAAGGCTGGGGGACCTAGTCCGTTGTGCGATAGGGAAGTGGCAAGACCAAGTGGGCTGGCACTATGGTGCGATGATTGCCGTGTTGGAGGGCTGCACGACACAAACCACTATCCCCGCCTTGCTGCGTACGTCCCAGAAGTACAACAGTAATGGTGCAGGGTCTGTAGGTCAGTAGGACATGATGAACAGAACTGTCGGATGTATGATTTGATGATCGATCAGGGGAATATCTATAGGATGTAGTCGGACCCATCTTCACCCATATCACTCTCGAGCGCAGGGGGTTCCCCAGCAAGGGGCAGGGGCGGAGGAATAGGTGGAAGTGCAGGTCGAGGATGAGGGCAACTCATTTTTTATAACTGTGGAGAGGTAGGGAACTTTTCCAGGGACTGTCCAAACCTCGGAAGACAGACCTACCAGTATTGCAGGTAGCTGGACCATGCGATTGAAGACTGTCCAGTCTTGATAGCAAAAATGCAAGAAAAGCAGCTGACACATACGCAGAATGTGCAGAGGGTTAAAGCTGAAATACGAGACAAATATGCAAGTGTAAAAGTCATAACACGTAGTGGGATGGCCACTGGGGGGCCTAGGGAGAAAACAATAACTGAGCCTCTGATCTGACCAATAGTTAGTAGACAGGAAGGGTTGGATCTAAAGAAGGAGAAATAAACATTTATCGCAGCTTGCAAGGACTTTTCCGAGGCAGAGGTATCTACTTCGTAGCCGCCGAGGGATGTGAAGGCAGATGAGGAGGTCAAACCATTTTTACAAGCATGCATGAAGCTGCTGCACAACCTGAGGGCTATGGAAAATCTCCAGGCATTGATAGATAGCTGCGCAACATGACCTATCCTCCTTCTAGAATTCAAGGATGTACATAAACTCTATAGGAATAAGAAACGCACTGGCAGGGAGATGTGGTTGACTGCACAGATCAGTGATTATGAGATGGATCAGGTTATTTTGGACCTAGGGTCAGACGTGAATGTGTTACCTAAACAAACTTGGCAATGCATGGGGGAACCTAAGTTGGAATGGTCCAATATCCAGCTGCACATGGCCAATCAAAAAAAGGTCATACCCTTGGGGAGATTATCAAACATCATGGTAGACATCGCAGGGGTTAAGGTCCGAGCTGATTTTGAAGTCATTTAAATCGTAGAAGATGCAGATCCCTACCATGCGCTTATAGGATTGGATTGGGCCATAAATGTGGGAGGTATCATTAATTTTAAGAAGAGGAGCATGGTGTTTGAGAATAACGGTACCCGGGTGATAGTACCGTTAGACCCTGCAGAAGGAAAATGATACACAGAGCCAGTGCACAACGAAAAAGAAGTGGACTACATCTAAAAATTAATTGCGCAGAATGAATATTGGATCAACCCCACAGCAGACTGAGTACTCTATTGGGAAAAGGATAGTGAATGCTTCTCTGACTCAGACGGGGAGATAGAGAATTGGCAGAACCAGTTGCATGATGTCTCTGCGCTACGATATCTCTGGGTTACAATGGATTTCCGCTGCGTTTCCTCAGAGGTAAGAGACCTCCCCTACTTTGATGGTTCTGGTAATATTAGGGAATTTTTGCGAGCATTTGAAGCTGAGGTTCCATGGGAACGACGACTATGAACCCTCAGGCTAGCCATGCGTGGAACACCTGCGCGATGGTGGGGAACGCATGAGGAGACATTCTAGGATTGGGAGGAGTGTCGGGATATGATGATCCTATGATTCAAGGTCCCCGCTTACATACGAATCTAGAGGTTCATTGGGGCAGAAAAACCAAGCAAATATCTGTTCGCTTGGATCAAACAATGGTGTGACAGAATTGCCAAAGAGTGGGTCCATCTGTTTATTCATGCTCAGGGACCACTTCCCACTGCATGGTATTTGGATGTGGAGCTACATCAGCGCACCCACCACTGGGAAAAATTAAAATATGACTTTGTGAGGACGTTCTGACTGATCGAGGGGATGGAAGCACTTGATGAAGCTCTGCAAGACGCTGACACTAAGGCATGGGGCGAATCACACCTGTATGTCGCACCTGAAGTACCCACGTGGGAAGCGCAGGTACTAATTATGGTTGATTACCGCAACCGAGCCCCAACAGAGGGTAAGGATGATCCACAAGATACCTTTGAATCAGAATTGGAAGGGATGCGCACGGTTACCAGGCCTCTTAGGTTGCGAATGGGTAGAATGGAGACGCACCCTACGATGGCTCAGATTGAGGAAATAGATACTCCTACAACATAGAAATAGCTGAGTTCAATCCTCGGCCACGTAGGATATTACCGGAAGTTTGTTCGAAAGTACACACTAAACACGACACCTCTGAGAAACTTGTTTGCGAAGGTGGTTCGATTCTATTGGGATGACACATGTCGGAAGAATATGTCTTTGGTTTTGAATTACCTAAGGAACATGCCTGTGTTGAGGAAGGATGCACAGGAGGCGCAGAAGTTTGGTCCAAGTTCAGTAGGTACGCTAAGCACACATAAGGAGTGGAAAATAGCCTCTGAAACAGAAAAATTTGGTAAAAATGAAAAGTTACCATTGAGTGGAGTGGGCAGATGGATATTAATGAGGCAATTCCTTGAGATTTTTTATAGTTTACTTGATGGTAAGTTTTAGGTGAAGTTTACCCTACCGTTGGATGACCGTAGGCACTATAAAGTAGGAAGAATAGCTCAGACAAGGGTTCCATATCACTTCCGTAACCTGTATTTATTTTCTTTATGCTGCACGACTCTCTGGGCCTGTAGCGTTCTGTTCGTGACTAATCAACCCACTCCCGCTGCTAATAGTCCCCCAGACTCGTGATTCCTTTTTCACTCTAAAATAACGGCTACTAACCCTGCGGAAGCTTCGACACCTACAGAGCCAGAAATTGTGGAAATCATGGAGATTGGGCCCGAGGATGAGGAAATTAATAGAATAATTGTGCTTTGGCTCCTTGCGTGGAGGCCTGGCTTAAAAACTGGCGAAAGGAGCCCCGAAGGGACCAGCGTGACAAAGGTGACCCCCCTGTCAACCCAAAAGAGGTCGCAGGACCAAGCCAGAAGGGCTTGGACGTAGCTACATAAAAGGATGCGCAACCGCCGCAGGTTACCGAGATGGATGCCAAGGCCGAGACTCCAGTCGGTTCGTAGCGAGACCTGAGCGCGAGAGGGTTGACTGAAAAAGATACCACCTTTTCCCAGGGTGCGAAGTGGCCAGACGAGCTTGCAAAAGGGTCCCGAAAGAAGCAACATGCCTAATGCAAGGAATATGATGTGACGGTCACACTAACTGATGGTGACCTAGAGAAAATCATAGATGCACTTGCACTGGCTAAAAAGGATACATGGACAGGCATAACAGAACAACAAAAGGTTGCGATCACCACCATCCAGGCCGAGCTTCGCACCCTCCAATTCAAAACAGATACGCTGTAGACTGATGTAATTTAGGTGCGGACTCCCTTGGCAACTAGCATCGCAGTGCTAGCTACGGAAGAAGAAAGTTGTCTCTACTCTGTGCCTAACGCTACCCTTGTAGGAATCCCACTCCAAGCAGGTATAGGAATGCAGTTCGATCTGGCCAAGCTACCCCAAAAGGCATTACAGGGCCTCCACATCGCCGTGTTCCAAGAGATCCACCATCGCGACTAGAAGGTACACCAACAACTCGGTATGGTTGAGCAGACCATCGCCCAACAGAACGCAGAAGTGATCCTCGCTGTCTCGCAACAGGCGGAGCTTGAAACAATGATCCACCAGCTCTACACGGAGGTTACCGAAGAGATCCTGGCCACAGCCACACCCCGGGCTAAAGTTTAAAGATTGGTTGCAGCAATGAAGGTGTCCAGGACAGAAATGCAGGTTGTTAAGACGCAGCTGAAGCAGAAAATTAGTGACCTGGAGGCCAAACTATAGCCCGCAACTCCCTCGGAGGTACGCGCCCAGCGTGCTGCGCTGGATACTGTAGCTACAAACACTATTACAGGAAAAATTTCTTAGGGCACCCAGTTTCTCGAGACAGGCTTGCAGTTATGGACCAAAGTATAGCAGGATCCGATCCTCGGAAAAATTATTCAGGAATTGTGGTAGAAAGAGGAAGCTTTTGAGCAGATTGGGGCTACCTTACCCACTTTGGTCCCTGCACAATGCCTGGCCCATCTAAGGACCAGCAACTCCCTCCAAGATGATATTGAGGAACTTCAGCATAAGTAAGACACCCTCAGACAACGCTTGAAGCTGTGGACTACCGCAGCCCTCCAGCTAACATAAGATGCCGATGTTGCTGTTAAGCGAATAAATTAGACACTGGAAAGTGTCACCACCACGACAGAAGGACCAACATCACACAAGCTCGTGGAAATTGCACAAAGCACTGCTACTTAGAGTCTACAAGTGCTTCCCCCACTATTCGCAGCCGTCAATGCACTGCGCGCGTAGGTAGAGACCCCACCACCACAGTGACTCGGGATGAGTCACAAGATTGTGTTGGGGGACTGTTGGAACAGGGTCTCCTACAAGCTATGAATCTGGTCCTTTTTTTTAATATTTTTGAGTATATTTAGTCTAGCGCATGGGTTTTTGGGTGGGTTAAAGCCCCTAATACATTGTAAGCGGGCCAAGGGTAGACCAAGAGTCCGCAAACTGCGATCTGCGGACCATTGGTTGCGTAGGCTAAAATAATATAAGTAGTTGAAACTTTTTGAGTTGTAAGACAGAATAAGACTAAGATTGGTGCGAATTGCGAATTAGTATATTTGTTCTGGGTTTTTGGGAAAGGACTCCTGCTGGATATGTGCATGGATATCCTCAGTCCTGCTGTGTGCGCAAGTTGGGTTTTGGGTATTATAAAAGGATCTGGAGGATTAATGAATGCGAAAGGCTGTTGAAATCTCTGAATATATTGAATCTGTGATATCTGATTATGTATGCTCTGTGTTATTGATTTGAGCTGTGAAAGAACTTGTGTTACTTGTTTATACTGAGATCTCGATCTATTATGGTATGCATGATTCTATATTGAGCTCCGGAAGTAACTGTGTTAAGTACTTATGCTGCGTCTACAATTGATCTGAATCTATTTATTGGACTTTATGCAAGAATAGTTGTGATAGTTGCTTTGTTACCCTATATCTGTTATTCATTGCATGGTATTGCACACGTGGATGCGAAGGGACTGATAGATCTGGGTTCTGTAATATGCAAGCTGATGTTTGTATGCAGCTCTGCCTGACTTACCTGCCGTCTCCCAGGGTGAAAAAACCTGGTTCCAGCACCCACCCATACTACTTCGGGTGAGACTTTGGCCTGCGCAAGCAGGTCACAGCCGAAAGGGCCAGTAGTATAGGGGTTTGTTGGCAAACCGTAACCTCCGGACCTGGGTTAGGACCCCTCGAGCCAACATACGGTCCCACCTACTAGTTCCAATAGTTTTTTTCTTTATTATTATTATTATTATTTTTTGTTATGTTTTGAAATTTTTGTTCTTGATTTTCAAGTTGATAGGATGGGAAGACAACTCATAATGGCTTGTGAAATTTTACAACATTGACACACATCAACATTGGTGACTCCACAGGGTGATTTTTATAATGCCAACAAAAAATCAGATACTTTGGTGTAAGAATCAATAGATTCTAATAAAAACGAGTAGGATTCCAGCTGTCATTGGGGGATAGGAAGCAAGGGATGTGAGAGGAGACAGGAAGAAGACAACACTTAGGGTAGCTTGTCGTAGGAAAAAGACAAGGTTAGACAAAGCTTCTTCGCAATCTGACTCTTGGATGAAAGGAAAGGTTACTTGATCCTACAATAATATTTTGTTGATGACAGGTTGAAAATATCAACATATCATTTTTGTTAGAGAAATCGAGGTAAAAACACATTATAACAAAGTATTTATTATTGTTTCATTAGAAATATTATGCAATCCATATTGAAAATATATAAGAAAATCATCCTTGTCAAAGCCAAGAAAAAATTAAAATATTGAAAAATCATATGACAATAAATGAGATGGAAAAAAGGCATTAAATTTAACCAAATGATGTGAAGAAAAAATAGAACTGTTAAAAATTAAATCTAACTAAAAGTAGGTTTAAGAGGAAGAAAAAATCAAGGAAACAAACTAAGGCACTAAAAAGGAAATATTTACAGAAGGAGAGTAATGATCTTGATAATTTATTCATGTGATACTTCTGCATATGGCTTGAGATGAGAGCCATTTGTAGTGTAGGGAATTATACTATCATTTTCTTCTTTTAAAAGATAGGAGTTAGGTCCAACAATTGCAATTATCTTAAAATGGCCTATCCATAATTTCTGAAACTTATGATGTTTACCCTTTTCTGCATGTGCAGAATCCCATAATAATACTTTTGGTTGAAGCTAATAGATTTAGATTTCACATCGAAATATTTCTTGATTTCTTGCATTCTATGCTTCAAATAATCAAGAGAGTGATTTGTTTCTATTCTAAAACCATTAGGGCTAACACTCTTTGAGGAATTTCAGTGGAATTTAGTTCTTCAGCTTACATGGCAAGATGTAGAGAAGTCAATTAATGTTCAACAAACATGAATACCTCTTGCCCATATACAAGTTGGAAAGGAGAAGTGATAGCACCTGTTTTTATGATTGTGTAACTAGCCCATAAGGCATATTTCAATAAACTGTGCCAATTACAAGGATTATCACTTATGATTTTCTTCCAGGTTCGAATTAAATTTTTATTTATAGATTTAGCTAACCCATTATCTTGAGTGGAATAGGTATATGAGGTAAAGTCTTTAATGCTATAATTTTCACAAAACTCAATAGAACGTGCATAAATAAACTATGGTCCATTATTTTTTATCATATCAACAGGAATGCTAAAACGAGACAGAATGTTGTTTCCAAGGAATTCAATAACTTCTCATCACAGGAATTTTTTAAAGGAAAATTTTTTTTCCAATTGGTGAAATAGCCTGTGTTCGTGAGTATAAAAATGTGCCCTACAAATGAGGGAGGCTTCATTGGTCCAATGAAATTGAGACCCCATTTTGAGAATGCGAAATCAACCAGAACATGTTGCAATGGAATTACATGTAATTTTTCTTTTCCAACATCTTGTTCAAATTATTTCCAACTCTTCACAAATTTATATGAGTCTAAAAATATTGTAGTCCAATAATTCCATATCTAAAAGTTTTATAAGAAGTAAATTGGGCCCCAAAGTGGCCACCTATGTGCATCCCCCATGGGCGAAAGCATGATACAAGGTTAGGATTCTATCAACGGATCCATTATTGACACAATGTAACAATAAACCATTGAAATATCTTCTAAAAGAAATATTATTCAAGACTACATATTTATAAGATTCTAGATGTAATCTTCTCCTTTGAATCTTATTCAAATGATCTATATTTGTTTTATTCTATAAGTGATAAAATATGTCCTTATACTAGGGGTGTTCTTCAAAATCAATTTGTTGTTCATTGATTAAAAACATAATGGATAAGGTTTCATCATAATTTTCAAACTCACAAGGTTCAGGATGTTGACCCAACTAAAGGTATATATCACATCCCTTTATTGTATTGGTGGTGATAATTGAAATATCATGCTCCTAGATTTTGGCAAGCCAATGAGCTAGTTTTCCTGAAAGATAAGTTTGGGAAAGCAAAAACTTAGCAGTAGATAATGGGAATCTTACCTCTGTATAATTTCCTAAAATATAGTGTCGAAACTTTTTAATTGCTTTAACGAGAACAAATGCATGTTTTTCAATGAAATAATACTTGAACTGATCTTCAAAAAGAATTAAACTCATAAAATAAATTGGTTATTCTATACCTTGATCATTTAAAAAAAAAGGATGCCAGAAATGGCTTCCTCAGTAGCATTGGTGTAGATAGAGAATACTTTAGAGAATCTTGGATTAGCCAACACAGATGCAAAGGAAATAACTTTATTTATGGAAAGAAAAATTCTTTGTGTTGCATCATATCATTTAAAAACATGATATTGATTTAATATATTATGAATGGGTTTAGTTTTTTTTTAAAAATCAACAATAAATATGCAGAGAAAATTTACCTTTCCCATGAAATATTGGATTTCCTTTTTTGAATTAGGGGAAGGAAGGTTATTAATTTCTTCAACCCTTTCTTGGTTGATGTTGATTCCAACTTCAGGAACAATGTGTCCAAGAATCTTACCAACAGTGACTCCAAAAATATACTTCTTAGGATTGAGAGAATATATTGAATCTTATACACCTAATGAATACTATTCTTAAATTCTCAGCATGATCTTTACGAAAATTGGAATATACTATCATATCGTCGAGATAGATCTGGATGATCTTACCAATAAGGTCATCAAAAGATAACTACATAGCCCTCTGAAAAGTGGAACTTTCATTAGTTAAGCTAAACGACATTTGTTCATAAGAAAAAGTTCCACGCGAGTAGTAAAAGTAGTTTTATACTTGTCCACCTTCTTCACCTGAATTTGGTTATAACCAGAAAAAGCATCTAGAAGGGACATCATTTGGGAACCTACCACTTTCTACAAAATTTGATCCATGTTAGGAAAAGGAAAATGATCTTTTACGCCAAATTTATTCAAAGAACGATAATCTAGACATAAGCATATGTCACCGTTATTTTTCCTAATAGGGACCAAGTTAGCCACCCAATCTGAATATTTAATTGGAAAAATGAGTGGGCTTGAAGTAACTTATCCATTTATTTTATAATAGTAGCTTTGAGAGTAGGGTTGACTAGTCTTTGTCTTTGCCAAATCGACTTAGCATCCTGTTTGATGGGAATAACATGTTGAATGATTGTAGGATCAAAACCTTGAAGGTATTTATAATATCAAAAAATAAATATGATAATTCCTTGAATAAAGTTATCAACTTCTCTTTCTCTTCTATGATGAATTTGGCCCCAATTTGTAATATATTTGGATTATTATGGGTCCCAATATTCACTGAGATTGTTTCTCCAATTTTGTGTTTAGATTCTTCTCCATGTTTATCTTTTGAGGTAGAGACATCATTTGGTGAGAAAGAGCTTTCTAAGGGGAAATTCAGGCTGGGTATCTATTATCTTTCAAAGATATAATCTCATCCTCTTTGATATATTGGTTTTGAATAAAAGAACAAATTCTCTCATCATCAGAGAATATTTGCCAATCCTTGTCATTTTTTGGAATATGAGGTATATAAAGAGATTGTAGGTCACAATCAGGCCTTTCAGGCAACATTTGACGCCAAGGTATGGCTACATATATGACTAACCAATCAACAAATGAATTAAGCTCTCTTTTGACACGAGTAACATTGAAAGCTAAAGGTTCATAAATATTTTCCAAGCAAGTTGAGTATACCTTTTAAAGAGTTGGTTGTTATGGGAATATAATTTTTTTATTAAATTGGTAACCAACTATAAATCCCTAAAGGCAGTCAAATATTTACAACCTAGAGATAAAGCACGTTCAACCCCTAGGAGGAATGCTTAAAAATAAGTGATATTGTTAGTACATTGAAATTCAAGTCTGAATGCATATTGGTGCATTTTTCCAAGAGGAGAGTATAGGATAAAACTAACACCATTGCATTCATTAGAAGAGGCCTGATCAAAATTCAAATGTCATATTTTATCTTCTTGGTGAATTTTTGTAGGGGGGAGGTAACTCGTCTTAAGTGAAGAGAGAGTATACACAAATGTCCTATTCTACATAGTCAACATGTGGATAGGGTAATTTTTTGATATATGGCATAATGCATCATTCCTTATAAATAATAATGTTTTTACCATTTTTGGGCAATGTAATATGCGAGCCATCAAGTGAAATGTAACATCCAATTTGGATTTCCCAATCTCTTCCTAAGATTATTGAATATTTAGAAATCGGAATATCCATAACTTGTATCTTACAAGTAGTTCTAATCTTCAAATGAGCAGAAGAAACTAGAGTGATGTCTTTAATTTGAGAGATTGTCTCTTGGAGAGAGTTGTTAAATGCAAGGAATTTCCTTGTGGTATCTTCAAAAAACTGTAGAAATAATTCTTCCATTATGAATTTAGGAATTATATTAAGCCCAAAGCCTCCATCCACCAAGCGACAATGTGTTATTTTTTCGTGAAGTTTCATGGATACATAAAAGGGAAGGTTTCTAAGAGAAGTTGAGGGGTTATGAACAAAAAATACTTTGTCCTGAAGCTATTCTTCTTTTGGTTGGATCTCTAAGGAATTAAATAGTGTAGGTATTTTACCTTCTAAAAATTACTTCAACTATCTTTTTTGTTCAGAAACTGTTTCCATATCATGTAAATAGGCATCAACTTGGATGCTTGTCATTTTATTCAAAATGTTCAACTTAAGCAACATGGAAGGAGGAGAGGAAGAAGAATGTACATTTGGACAAGTGGGAGTCATTTTTACAATGGAATGAGAGATCCAGGAATTTGTACTTTTTGGATTTATTGGTTGTTTGGAAGCTTGATTTTTTGCATTTCGGGCTCTAAAAGCGCCTTTAGTTTCAACAACTAGTACTTCTGCATTATCAATCTAGTTTAGAGTTGTTATAGTAGGATCAATCCTTTTACTGAAAATTATTTCTCTCACATTGGTTTGAATTTGATAGGTTTTATCATCATGGTATTCTTCACATAAATTGCACCATGGGCGAGAGAACAAAGAATTTGGTTGCTATGTTTGTTGAGCAACATGAACATTCACTAAGGAGGAAGGTTATGGTTGGCATTATATATTAAATTTTCAATCATATGAAATCAAAATATTTCACATGTCTTGCATGAAATGAAGAATGAATGTCATGTCATATTGATTTATTTAACCCTCTAAAGAAATGCCAGTCCTAAAAAGTTTCTTTTCACATTCTAGAAAATTTTGTAGTGAAAACTATAGACTAGTAGTGCTTTTCTCTTCTAACGGTTGATTGTAGGGTGGGAGAAATTAATTATAATAATGCATAATTGTTGCTTGATTATGAGGATAATTTAATATTTTGTGAAGGGAAGGTTAACATATTTAATTTTTTCTCCTTTTGATGAAGAACCATTATTATAATAAGATAAGAGGTAAATGAGATTCTTAGGTTATCCATAGGCAGATTTGAACTAGTAGCAAAGCTCTTCCCACGTAGAGATGGATTTGGGAGGAAGTTCAAAGAAATAAATAAAAAATTTACCTTGGAGGGAATTAAAAAATAATCACATACACGTGTCATTATCGTTTTCCCCAACTTTGTGTGAGGCGTTAAAGAAACAAATAAAGTGCTCGTTCACAGTGATAGTTCCCTCAACCAAGAATTTAGGAAAATGGTATTTCAATTTGGGAACAAGTGCATTGGTTGGTGCCAAATTTAGAGGAGATTATAAATGGAAAGAAGTGTTATTAAGGTTCTCTTCAAAATGAAACAAACCATATTTTTGAATGACTTTAGCAGGATTAATGGTTGACTGATGAGGTGAGAAGGATGAATAGATTGATGTAATTAAAATATTGGGAGTGGAAATTGAGCCTAAACCCTATGAGGAAGACTAATAAGTTGTAGACCCCTAGGTTCTAGAGGAATATTGAACCTGAGTCCCAAACATTATGCACTTTGCAGGACAGGTAGTTCTAGAAGAACTGGTTAAAATTTGTAAAAAATAATGCCTAGCTTCAACCTCTAGGATGAATTTGCATCTTTGGATTATGTTTATGGGTGTATATTCAAGACTATCACCTTTAATCTTCTTGAAGACCGAGGCTCACTGTTCATATGAAAGCTATTGGTGATGGGTGTGTTGGCATTCACATTTTCATTGTTGATTGATTAAGGCTTCACGTTCACCACCTACACCAATTTCGCAGGCTGTTATCACCAAAAAAATGATCATCTAGCCATTTATAACTAGCTGGATCGAAATACACCATGTGAGTTTAATTTTACCATAGTGAAATAACTTTCACTATAAGAAATAATTTAATAAACCAATTTTATTTAGTTATTTTTTATTAAAACCCATAAGAATAACTAAATAAACCATTATTTGTTTAATTTTCTCTAGGAATAATTATTAAATCATTGTTTAATAATTATTCCTTGTCACATTTGACTAAATCACCTAGGAATAATTATATAAATCATAATTTATTTATTTTTCCTTAACTTCATCATTGGAATAATTATTAAATCATTATTTATTAATTATTTCATTTCACACCTTTCTTATTATTCGTGAAATAATTAATAAATCATTTTATTTGTTAATTATTTCTAAATAAAGATATTTAACTATTTTAAATTTCTTTTACCTCTCCAAAAATATAATAAAATATTCCAAGCGGTTAGATCTAGAATTTGTTCAATAAAATTTTATTATTCTCCATTTTTTATATAAACCCAATATTTTTTTTATAAATAAGAGGGTTTTTCATTCATTTTTCACCATGATCATTATCAACATCACCATTATTGTCACATACCATTCGAGCTCTCATTTTTGAGTTCTACATTTTTTGGGTTTTCACACATTTGAGAGTAGAAGATATGAATACTGAAGCGACGAGGACATCAAAGGACCCATCCCATTGAAGGGGACTTATGACCCTTTGTAAATATCCTTCACAAGGTGTCATTAATAAAATATTTTTCTTTAAAATCTTTTCCAAGATTTGGTTTTTACTTCAAATTTATCTCTGCTTCTTTTTCTTTTAGATTTGCATACATCTATCTTTCTGCGGGTTTTCTCACATATTTGTTGCATATCTGAAGTATAAACAAGCACAATTATTGTTAGGGTCACTAGTCACTCGTGACTTGAGTGAGATATTTTTGTTACAACTTCCAAGAATTTCATACTAACAAATGGTGAATCCACTAGGTTTTTAGTTACATTTGTTGTTAACAAACGATGACTCCACTGGTGTAACAACTTCAGTTGCCCGGCTGGCTTTTATTTCAAAAATTTCAAGGTTTTATATAACTACTTTTAGCTTATTTTTTATATTTATAGATTTCTCTCCATTATTATATCCAATTTCCAGTTACTGGTGGTCTTATGGTGTTTTCGCAGGTCACAAGTACCAGCCGAGTAGGAGACAATAACATCTTGTGAGACCTACTGCCCGAGAGCCGCAGAGACCAAAATGCAATTTTCAGACCCATAAGTGTGTTATGAGGAGTAGAACTCCCTATTTGGCCCAAAAACTACGTTTTCCTTCAAAAAATGTGTTTTCCTTCAAAAATTGTGTTTTCCTTCAAAAATTGCATTTTCCTTCAAAAACAGGTTAGAACTTGAGTTTTTTTTTTTTTTTCCTGAATTTTTTAGGGTTTTCCAAGAGTGTTGTGTTGGGTTTTTTTACCTATGTTTCAACCCTTCTTAGGCCTGAATCTGATTAGTTTGTCTCTTTGAGGTAGAAACACGCGCCCTAGGGTTTCTAGTATACTTCCACCTTTCTAGGAAGGGATCATCTGAGTAAGGATTATAGGGTTTTCATTACTTTCAACCATTGTTTCAGGGTCTGATCCATTTTAGTACAACCCCTTTGGATCATGTTTTTAGCCATCGTAACTCCATTTTGAGTTTGCTTTAGCCTTGCCCCCAGGATCCCCTTAAGTATCCTTGGTTGTTGAGGTTCTTACCTATCCTTTGCAGGAGATATCACCTTTGTTTTTTGTTGTTTGTCTGCACAATTTTCAACAACATAGAGTGTTAAATCCCAATCCCATTGACAATAGATCTTGTAGGCCCTTTTCATGTGTTTTGAGTAGCTCATTTGCCTCCTTTTTCCTAGCTGTTTGAGATCCTTATTTGGGTGGGGTTTGTGCTTGATTTGTTGTTTATTTTTCTGTCATATTTCATAATTATTTACAGTATTTCAACATTTTATTTCAGCAACATATGGCATCAAAAACATGCTCAATTTACTCATCCACTAAACACATTTTTTCACACACATACACACCCTAAGCCAACGTGAACTTGGTTAACGTCACCAAGTCAAGACTTTAAACACGACACTTAATAATCTAACACACATAGATTAAGCCCACTTGGGAATTAATGCCAAACAATCTGTGTAGTTAGGTGTAGGATAGGTGGGATAGGATTCCAATAACACCCATCGATAATTTACATTGAGATATACAAGTTGAATTTTTAGGGAACTTAAATACTTCACCATCCCATGGTCAAAGTTAGAATGCATCAAAAACCCGATTCAAAGGGGGTTATGATAGGAAATCATGCAATCGGTTCTCCTCTGGGCTACCCAACCCATGGTAGGGAATTTTGTGCGTTGTCTAATCACTAAGAAGCTCAAGAATCAAACACCCCCATGGGACGAAGGTAACCATAGTGACCAATCTTAGGAAAACACCTTATAGGACTGACTACGGGAAGAAATTGGTTCTCTACCATACCTTTCCCTTTCAAAGGCCATCTAAAACAATAGATTTATGATTGTTTGAGGAATTATATCACCTTTAGGCTAGAGTACATTTTTATTTGATAGGACAATTTTTCTTCTATTAGAGTAGCATCATTATATAGTGTGTTTACACTTGGCACGACTTCACTAGGTTTTTGATTGTTGTTTGTTACTCTTATTTTTTCTATCATCCTTTAGTCCTTTAGTGTTATCTTTGTCTTGATATCATTGTGCCACCAAGGTGTTTGTCGCAGCAAATTCAAGGTCTTCATCCTCAGTTCCCGTTAGCACATATTAATACTCCAAGTCGGGTGCAAGTTAATCCTCCCAGTCCTCCATCAATTCCTTCTGCCTCTAAGTCTTCTGATTCCTTTGATTTTGTGTCTTCTCTACCTCATATCACCACCATGTCAGGCACTAATGCAAGTGCAGAAAACCCAGGTTGTTGTGTAACCAGCTCCAAAAAGAGAAGAAAAGAGATATCAACGCCTTAGAAATGAGCCACTTCGAGGGGGCAACCTCCAATACATTACATAAATGAAAAATTCTTGGATGATACAATTTACAAAACCTCCTTTCTATATATAGGAGTCCATGTGGCCATAGTGTAATCCTAGTGGGCCACAATGTAATCCTAGCCGACCTAACAATAATAATTTAAGGGCACAATAATAACAAAATGGGGGTTACAAGGGTTAAATAATAACAATAAGGGGGTTACACTAACAATAATAAGGGACTATACTAGTGATATAGGGACCTAACATGCCCCTCTCCTTCAAAAAAGTGTTGTCCTCAACGCTTGAGTAGCTCCGGGTGCTTCTGTATAAAATTCTCATCCTCCCATGTAGAATCTTCGGTGGGTAAGTTCTTCCACTTGATGAGATACTCTGAAATTGATCGATTCCGTAGTTGTCGAGTTCTTTTTTCTATGACTGCTTCAGGTTCCAATATGATCTTCCCTTCCCCATCAAGTTCTGGCAATACTGTTTGAACTGGAAGATTTTCACCTAAAACCTTCTTTAAGCATGAAACATGGAAAACTGGATGTACTCGCGAAGAAGCAGGAAGCTCCAATTTGTATGCCATAGAACCAATCTTTTGCAACACCTTGTAAGGACCATAGTACTTTGGTGATAATTTATTATCCTTCTTAACTTTCTTGAGGGACATTTGTTTGTATGGTTGTAGCCGTAAAAATAGCCAATCTCCAACATCAAAACTTCTTTCGCTGCGATGTTGATCTGCCTGTTGTTTCATTCGATTTTGTGCCAAATTCAGGTTATCCTTTAAGAGTTGGAGAACTTCTTGCTGATGCTCGATGTGATCTTCCACTGCTTGAACCTTCGAATTTTCTCTTAAATATGATGTGATGGATGGTGGATGAAATCCATAAAGTGCCATAAATGGAGTCATTTTTGCTGCAGTATGGAAGGAAGTGTTATACAACCATTCAGCAAGAGGTAACCACTTGACCCATTGTGTTTGTTTATCAGATACAAAACAACGAAGATATCCTTCCAAACATTTATTTACGATCTCAGTTTGACCATCAGATTGAGGATGATAAGATGAGCTATGAGCTAATTGAGTACCCAAACAAGAAAATAACTCCGTCCAAAAATTTCCGGTAAAAATGGGATCTCTGTCGCTCACAATAACCCTTGGGCTTCCATGTAGCTTTTGAATTCTGTCCATAAATGTAGTAGCAACTGTACTTGCTTTAAATGGATGAGATAATGCACAAAAGTGTGCATACTTGGTAAGTCTATCAACTACCACCATGATGACACTCTTTCCTTAGGACTTAGGTAAACTTGTGATAAAATCCATTGAAATCTCCTCCCAACGTTGACTTGGAATGGATAAAGGTTGTAGAAGTCTCGGGGTCTTAATTGTTTCCACTTTATTCTGCTGGCAAACCAAACATTCCGCCACGAACTTTTGAATATCAGATTTAAGGCCATCCCAAAAAAATTCTTTCTTCACCCTGTGGTAAGTTTTTAAAAATCCTGAGTGTCCTCCTAAAGGAGAAGTGTGCAATTCCGGAAGAATCTTTTGTTTTAGTTGGGAATTCTTACAAAGATATAAGCGATCTTTGTACCATAAGGAATCATTTTTCCAACTAAATGTATCGGATGTACTAGGATCTTGCTGCAACTTTTGAATGAGTGTCCATACATCTTTGTCCTTCTTCCATTCATCTCTTGCTTCAGTTATCCAATCTGATTGGATAATAGAAATGGCACAAAGCAATGCTTCCACCTCTTCATTCTTTCTTGAGAGTGCATCTGCAACAACATTCAGCTTTCCTTTTTTGTAGATTATTTCAAAGTCATAACCCAACATCTTTGTGACCCATTTTTGTTGTTCTTCCGATGATAGTCTTTGTTCCAAAAAGTGTTTAAGACTATCATGATCAGTTTTTACCTTGAAGTGTCTTCCCATTAGGTAAGTTCGCCATTTCTTTAGTGCATGCGGTATTGCTAACATTTCCTTCTCATAAATAGGTTTCTGTAAATACTTTCCTTTGATTGGACGACTTTCAAAAGCAATGGGTCTTCCTTCCTGCATTAAAACTGCACCAATTCCATTTCCTGAGGCATCACATTCCACAATAAAGGTTTTTGTGAAGTCTGGTGTAGCTAAGACCGGTGCTAGGCACATTGCCTCATTAAGACGTTCAAAGGCCTTAGTTGCTTCAGGAGTCCATGAAAATGCATCTTTCTTCAATAATGTTGTTAGAGGTGCTGCTATTCTCCCATAATTCTTAACAAACTTGCGATAATACCCTGTTAACACGAGAAATCCTCGCAACTGCTTTATGGTTGTGGGGACTTTCCATTCCTTAATGGCTTTAATTTTGTTAGGGTCTACTTTAACACCCTCGTGAGATACAATATGACCTAGATATTCCACCTCTTGTACTCCAAAGAAACATTTGGATTTTTTGCATATAATTGTTTCTCCTGCAATAGTTTGAGCACCCTGTCAACATGTTCAACATGATCCTTCCAAGACCTGCTGTAGATTAGTATATCATCAAGAAATACTAGCACAAATTTTCTAAGGAAGGGTTTGAAAATGGAATTCATCAACCCTTGAAATGTAGAAGGTGCATTGGTAAGGCCAAAAGGCATGACCAAAAATTCATAATGACCCTCATGAGTTCGAAATGCTGTTTTTGAAATATCTTCAGTCTTCATTCTAATTTGATGATATCCTGAACGAAGATCCAACTTGGTAAAATAAATTGCTCCATGTAATTCATCCAATAATTCATCAATCACAGGAATGGGAAATTTGTCTTTAATGGTGAGCTTATTGAACTCCCTATAATCCGGACACATTCGCCATGATACATCCTTCTTGTGTACCAATACTACAGGAGCAGAGAAAGAACTTTGACTAGGTTGAATTATACCCGCCTCTAACATTTCTGCAATCATACGTTCAATTTAGCTCTTTTGGAAGTAAGGATATCTATAAGGCCTGATGTTTGGAGGAACACTTCCTGGAATCAAATGAATAGCATGATCATGATCACGAATAGGTGGGAGTCCTTTGGGAGTTTCAAACACCTTGGAATGATTGTCCAAGACTTGTTGGAGATCTGCAGAAATAGATGATTTTGTTGTTGGAACTTCTAGTGAGCATAATTGTGCAATTACGCCTCGTTGTTCTTTCTTTAGAAGCTTTGTCATGACATTAGAGCTTATTATCCTTCTTGGCTTCCCTTCAATACCCCGTAATTCGACTTCCTTTCCTTCTGAAAAAAATTTCAAGAAAAGTTCTTGAAAATTAAAAGCTACCGTCCCCAAAGATTGTAACCATTGTACTCCTAGTACAACATCAGCACCTCCCATGGGAATGGAAAGCATTGGACTTGTCAACACATATTCCCCCATGGTTAGCTTGATATTATGGCATTTTCCCGAGCAATTTATAGTTCCTCCATTTGCAACCATCACTTGACATTCTGGTGCTGGGTATAGGAAACAATTTAATTCCTTGGCTACCTTACAATGAATAAAATTATGGGTGCTGCCTGAATCAATCAACACTATTACCTTTTTCTTCTTGATTTGTCCTTGTATCTTGAGAGTTTGAGGAGTGGTAATTCCTGCCAGTGCATTACACGATATGGTCGGATTCATTTCTTCCTCTTCTAGGGTTGGTTCCTGGTGTATATCCTCTTCTTGTTCATTTTCTTCTTCCTTTTCACAATCTATGTAAAATAATTTCTTCTCAGCACACTTATGACCTTTAGTGTATTTTATATCACAACTGTAGCAAAGCCCTTTTGCTCTTTTTTCTTCCAATTGTTGTGGTGTCAACCTTGTAGGTTGTGGAAATCTAGGCATAGCAACACTTCCTTCTTTATAGAATTGGTGGTAGGCTTCCTTGTCGCCATTATTTTACATTCAACTTTTCTTGCCAACCTGAATGCCTTCTCCAATGAATCTGGTTCCAAAACACGAACTTCATGTTGGATATTATCCTTTAAAGTGCCTATGAAGAGATCGATCTTGTGTTCCTCTGGAATATCAGTTACCCTTATATTCAATTTTTGGAAGTCCTCAATGTGCTGCCCCACTAAACCCTTTTGTTTGAGATTTATCAATTGGCTAAAGAAGGTGTTGCTCTTTGTATCCTCATAATGTGCTATCATTTCCTCCGTAAAAATTGACCAAGTGACAATTTTTCTACGGGAGCAAAGCCATTGATACCATACAAATGTATTTTGTTCTAAATGTAAAGTTGCAATGCGTACATTTTGTGTGTTTTTCACATTATGGAGATCAAAATATTGCTCCATCTGTAGTATCCATGTTACAGGATCCTTTCCATCAAACTTCCTCATATCCATTTTTGGAATATGGTGGTTCTTACCGCCAACATTAGAGGTTATGAAATCACGATTAACATTTATTTTGTTCTCATCATGAGGTTCTTCTACTATATTTCCACCATTAGGAATTGTTTCTTGTTTTAAGCTTGTCATCAAGCCTTCCATGTATGCTTTTAGATCATTCTTCATGTTTTCCATGTTGTCTTTCATGTTTTCATCGATCTTAGCTTCCATGTCATCAATATTAGCTTCCATGCCTACTTCCATGCCATCCATCTTAGATTCCAAACCATTCATCTTAGCTTCCACGCCTTTCTTCAAACCATACATCTTAGTTTCCATGCCTTTCTTCAAAACTTCCATTTCATTTTTTGTTGTTCTTTGCGAGAGCGAAATTTGTTGCACTTGCTCTTGTAATTTTGATATGTCATGTTGCCATTCTTCGTCCTCATGAGTCACAGTAGAGCCTTCTAAAGGCTTAATGGGAGTTGAATTCTTTTTAGGGGCCATTTTAGAATCCAATACTGATATCTATTCTAGAATATTCCCTTGGAATCAATTCAACTTGATTCTTCAAACAAGACTTATGCAATTCGGAAAAAAATACACACCTTTTACTTGATTTTTAGGAGCTCTGTATTGAAATTGAATTATATCTGTAATTGAGAATCTTCAATATCTGAAATTCACTGCTATAGTAGCCTTCTGAACTGTCTTTCAAATGCCACAGGTATGATCTGATTTGGATTCTTCAAGACAAATTTATTTCCAATCTCCCACAATGACCCAATTTTGGACTGGTTCAGTAGAGCAAACTTGTACGACTTTCCACGTGTCACTATTTCGTCCTTCATCTCTAAAATTGATAGCTAAGAAACTGCAGTCCGTGTACTTGGAACCACTTTTTATGGCACTCCAATCCGATGCCCAGAGAGAGAGTTATTCAACTTTTCCCACGATCACCTCTTTGAGATGAAATTCAGGAGCCTGAAAAAGCACTACCTTCCACAGATCATATCTCCAAAAATATTGCGAACCAAGCTCTGAAATTTTTTGACGAATTTCCTCAGGATTTCAGCTTCACACCATATGAATTTCAGATTCTGAACCTTCGTAGAAAATTTTTTATAGCGCAAATTCCACGATGACCTGTTTAGGAGCCTGAAAAAAGACCTAACTTCCACAGATCATATCTCCAAAAATATTGCGAACGAAGCTCTGAAATTTTTAGAAAAAATTCCTCAAGATTCAGCTTCGCACCCTAAAAATTTCAGCTTATGAAGCTTTGTAGAAAAAAAGTTATAGCGAAAATGCCACGATGACCTGTTTGGAGTAGCGAAACCCTAGAATCCAAACCTCTGATACCAAATGTTGTGTAACCAGCTCCAAAAAGAGAAGAAAAGAGATATCAACGCCTTATAAATGAGCCACTTCGAGGGGGCAACCTCCAATACATTACATAAATGAACAATTCTTGGATGGTACAATTTACAAAACCTCCTTTCTATATATAGGAGTCCATGGGGCCATAATGTAATCCTAGTGGGCCACAATGTAATCCTAGCCGACCTAACAATAATAATTTAAGGGCACAATAATAACAAAATGGGGGTTACAAGGGTTCAATAATAACAATAAGGGGGTTACACTAACAATAATAAGGGACTATACTAGTGATATAGGGACCTAACACAGGTGGTGCCTCGGGTCCTACCTTGGGTAATACCACTAGTGGAATCTCAACCGGTACGGTCATTCCTACTCCATTGCTGCTCTTTATGGATGGTTTGAATCTGCCATATTTTAATCATCTTATCAATGATCCCCTTCTACATAACCCAAGTTGGCTAGTTATTACTAGTAAAATTCCTTCAGACATTCCAAAGTTTGAGGGAAATAATGGGGAAGGCCCCACTAATCATGTTTGCTCATTTTACATGTGGTTTTCCTCTAATTCCATTACCGATTACTCCATTCGAATTTTTTTATTCCAATGCACGCTTACCGGCGCTGCGACTAAGTGGTATGTCGACCAACCTCATTCCTCTCATTCCACTTTTTCAATTGTTGCCAAATATTTCTTATCATATTTTTAGTTACCTCTTCATTATGACACCAAGACCAAACCCTTGACTTCATTTCGTCAAACTTCTGCCACCTGCCATTCTGACCATGTCCAAGAATGGCGTAGAAGGAGGAACACATGTAGGGATCCTGCTTTTGAAGACTGTGTCTACATGGATTGGTTTCTTAGATTGATGTTGGAGCCCATAGGTAAATATTTCACGTCACACTTCCATAATACAGAGGAAGATACAATCCAAATATCCTTAAAGTATGACTTGATTTATTCCCAATCTGGTTATCTTTATACCGTTTTACCAAACCTCCCTAGGCCCAGTGGTGCCAATGTACCCGGGGGATCGCTTTCACACCCTTATCAAAAACCATATTCTCTCCCTCATATGACTTATGGTCAACCCAGGGGGGACCAGTACCTCCTACAATTATCCCCCTCCACCAATAAACCCTTGTCTAGGTCAAAGCACACCATACACATATCGCCAATTGCATCAACAAATGCTAGGGACAGCTATTGCTCAACCGGTTTATTCAAAGTTTCCCCGCCTCCATATGTTTCGTATGCACCTCCTAGTTCTCCAACCCCTCCAACACAAATGCCTCATCCTTCCATGCCTCCTCAACCTCTGTCGCATTAGCCACCTCCTCCTCAAGATTAAGTGTATGCTCAACAGAGAACGATCAATCCCCCCAACACCAAAAAGAAGAATAAGGGGAAAGGTTTATGAATCAACCATACCAAGGTAATGAGGGTAACCAAGGTCTGGGCCACCTCATCAACCCCAAGGAAATTATCCTAATCCAGTGACCCAACAACAGGGAAGATTGTCCAAGCAGAACAAGGCCCTTCGTACAAATAAGCCTTGTGCAAGTTTCAGCGTGTTAGTGTCAGTTTTTGCATCCTATCACCGGTGATGAAATGGAATCTTATCATGTTCTAATAGGGTCCTTAAGTAAATTTTTTGTCATTTCATTAGGTCATCATGCAAAAATTTGTTCACTAGATGTAGATCTAGGTCTGTTTTTACTCCTTCCAAAGTTTTACTAATTGCTGGTTCATTTCACCTCTCAACTGAGTGTACCATCATTAAAAAGTTGTCATCATCATTACAATCATGTTTATCATGGTTTCATTAAGTTCAGAGTCTCCATTAGGTATTTAGGGTTCCAAGGTCATAAAATCATCATTTCATGCATAAAGTCCAGCAAGTGGAGGAGTGAAAATAAAGTAATTTCATCAATAAATTTGATTTCAAAGAAAAAATGTAATTTTATGTTCTTAATTTGTAATAAGTACTTCATAGTTCCAAGTAGCTTCAAATGCTCAAGCTCCACCAAAAAATGTTCAAGGTTACAGGAAGAGGTTCAATGTTCCAAAGCCACCGAAAGTTCAAAGTTCAAATAATCAAGTTTAAAAGGCCTAAAGGACCAAAATACATTCATTCTTACTCTTCAGAATTGAGCTCCCAACTTTCTAGATTCAAAAACCAAATTTTTACTTCAAGAATTTGAATTTCTGGTGCAACGCTATGCTTTTCCTTAAGGCGTTGTGATTTTTTGGAGAACGATGTGCTTTTTCCAGTGAAGCTGTGTTTTGTGAATTGGAGGTAAAGAGCAATTGCAAATGGTTTCTTAAACTCTGCCATGGTCTTTACATGGTTGAAAATAAATAATTATAGCCATTTCACCCCACCTTTTATCAATTATTTCATGGTTATGGTCAAGCAATAATTCATCCCTACATCGCTCCGCTTTCCTCAAAAGCACTGCGTTTTATGGTTTACATTGTTTTACTAGCCTAAAAACCCTATGCTCCTTACCCTACCTACTTTACATATAAAATAATCCCTAAGAGCCTAATTCCCATACCAATTTCATCTCCTAAATCCTATTGCCTAAAACCCTACCCTTATGTTGTGATTTTCTAGGCAACTAAACTATACCCCTGTAATTAAATTCCCTAGCCCATTTCCCTTGTTATTTAACTCCCCTCCACCTCCCTAAGGTTCCTAACTCCCCTACACCCTTCCCTAAATTTTCCCACACCTATCCCAACTCCCTAACCCCATCATCTCATTTTGTTTTCCTTTCCCCTCTCCCCTAGGGTTTCTAGCAAACTAAACACCATGGAGGAAGAGAGAAATACCTACAAAAAAGGAGGGAGAGTCTCAAGGCTTGAGCCATCAGACACTACATAGTTGATGTCATCACCCCTAGCAGTCAAATTCTTCCAACATGTGGGTTTTTATGATTTTTGTGAAATGGTTAAAAGAGTGCAAAGCCATCCAGATTTGACTAGAATCTTCATGACAAACCTCCAGAAAGACCAAGTCACCATTGCAGGGGTGACATTCACCATTCAACAGATATTATTGCAATAACAACAAGGATACCTAATGTATCTGAAAAGTGGTTCAAAACTCAAGAATTGGATGTATAGCTGTATCAAACCTACCTCAAAGCACCATACAAAGATATCATAAAGAAAATATTCACTTTTGGTTAGCTACTTGATAGGTTTGCTCCCATGATTAAAATCATAATGAAGTATTTCACTTGCGAGGGAAGATTCTCTAGACTCTACAATTATCACATCAGATTACTCATGCATTTTACTAGGGTAAAGCTTCTCAACATTCCCTATTATTTGTATAGGAGTATTGACAAGATGGACTACAAGGTACATCACAGAGAATATGAGCTCCAAATGAACAGTCTTTTCCACCACTCACTTATCAAAATCATTGTTCTTCACCATCTCAAACAACTAAATATTTCATGGGAAAATTTTATTGATGCAGAGGTCTTCACATCTCCATCCAACCAGCCTACTAGACCTATTCCACCATTAGCACCAGTTACACAAACAAAGGTTGGGTCACCTAGCAGGGAAATAGTTAAGAAGATAAAAAAGGAAAAAGAGGTAAGAACTTATCAGAGAGGAAATAGGAAAGTTTTTTGTCCACAAATTGGGGAAGGGGCCTTACCTTCTAGATCAGCAAAGCGGGGATATTATAAGCAGCAGGAGATATTTTTCCAAGAGAAAAAAGCCTTTCACCATGACATTGAGATGGTGGACTTGGAGTCCCAATATGAATAGGAAACCCTAAACCTAGTAATCAAAGAAAAATATTCCAACATTAGAGAACTATAAGACAATTTGGCAAGGTCCAATTTTGTTATCTCCTTCCTTGAGAAAGAGAACAAAAAGTTAAAGGAAAAGAAAATACTCTTGGAAAAGGACCTGTTTAAGGCTACTAGGCAAGATGTCAAAGGAAAAGGAGTAGTTATTAGTGAGGATGAGGCCCAGACCACTAGGAAAGGACCAAGAACAAGGGGCCTAAAAAGAGCATTAGAGCTAGAAAGACAACAGAAGGCACTTCTTGTAGAGGAACTCACTTTTGAGGAAAGGATTTCCATGGAAATAAATGAAGATAGAGAAGTTTGGCTTGATAGAGTAAACACACATCTAGAGAAGCCCCTTCAAAAATCTAACATGGATAATAAGATGATGAGGCACATGGCCTACCACTACTACACTAGAAACAAGTTCTGCAATATCAAATACAAGCAAATGCAAAGCAAGCTAAAAGAAACCATAATCACCAAGAAGAAGAGGGGAAAACTCCATTTTCTAGCTGAAAATTTTGAAAGTTTTGGAGAAGTTTTTGGCATTTTTGACATTTTGGCCAAATTTCACTAGATTTTGCACAGTCTGACTGCAAAAAGTGTAGTGTGGGCCATGCTACGATTTTTTTGGAGGCCTTCAAATGATGCAAACTCAGTTGGGATGGAGTGATATTGGCTTCTACATCACATTTTGACTCCTGGAAATAAAAAATCTCAGCTTTTGACAGGTGGAAAAGCTAAAAAAACATCATAAAAAAAAAATTCTGCCATTTTTTCAACCACACACTACGCTTTTTGACTAGTTTTGGAAAAAGTGGTTTTTTCAGGGGCTTAACTCTATCATTTTCACTGCTTAATGACAATTTGGATAACTAGACATGAACAAATTTCCATGAGCTAGGTTGAGCTGAATTTTGACTTCAGCAAGGCAGTAAAAAATCAACTTAAAGGTCACGCTGCACTTTTCTCGGGGACACGCTGTGATTTTTGCACTCATGTTGCACTTTTTCCAGTTTGCTTGTTATCTTCAGATTTCGAGTTTTTCTCAGTTGGTTGATAAATTTCATGAAATTTTACTGATGTAAATTTGTAAATCAAATGTAATTGTGCCTATTATAGTTACTAAAGGTAGATACAACAAGTAAAATTTTTATTTTTGGGTCAAATGAATCAGTTTCACCAAAAAAGGGAGACTTTGTTGATCTCCCTAGTCATTAGGATTGTAGTTGAGGATTTTGGGGAACAACTCTACAAGTCATGGATTCGACCGCTGAGAGTGGGGCGAAGTTTGTTTTGGTCTATATATTTCATTTTCTTTTCCATTTGAATGGTTTGATGCTGTGGAATTTATCTTGAAACACTAGTGTATTCAATGATTTTTGGCAAGAACTAATAGACAAAGTTTGCAGCTATTTTGGTGGGATTCATGTGGTATGTATTTTAGCAGTGTTTCTTCTTCTATTTTCATATGTTTGAAATTATTGTACCTTCCATCTTAATTTCCATGTATTATGTGATTTATTTCTAAGTTTGATAAGCAGAATTCATTGGTTTCAATGCTCTGTTTTGGAGAAGTTGTCACAGTTATGTTCAATTTCTTCTGATATAAGCGAATTCATAATTCCTATACTGATTTTGAAATAGTATCAGTCTATCACACTCACCAAGATACCTTAAAGTGCTAAAGTATGTGCCTACCTGACCCCATTACATTTCTGCAAGTCTGATTTTCAATGTCACAACCTAGTTTTTTCTAGACGTAATTCATCATCCAGCACCAAATCCAAATCAATCAAACCATTGAGCCTGCTATACCTAGCCTGAAATATCCATGATCAAGTCAAATTGGTTTTGAATCTCATTAAGATAGCCCTCTCATCCTAGTAGGGCTAGCTACTAGATCAAAGTGGTCTTTGGTTACCTTTGTTGGTCTCCTTCTCAGCCTTCGGAGATTCGGTGGAGTGCTAACACAACATATATGGCCATTAAACTCATGATTTCCCCCTTTTACCACAAATGTGTCAAGTATGGGAAGATCAAGCAGGAACCTCTAGAGGAAAACAACCAATGGCTCAAATTCCTTAGGCCCCTGCTTCATCTTAGTCAGCAGTGCTTACCAACCCATTTCCAAACTAAGGATACATATATTCCCAACCCACACAAGGTCAGGAAGTGCCTCAACCTCCACAATATAGTCCCATTGATTATCAAATTCTCATGATGAATTCTAATGTAGTCAACTTTGAACATGTCAATATTCAGACTCATTCATGCCAATATGACAAGCCACTTGCTATGTCTATGACTGAGTCCCAACCAAAAATTTTCACAGAGTCAATTCTGTCATCAAATGGTACCTTACATATCCCTCAGCCTAAGGCAGAGGTTATTACCAAGATCCCAAAAGTACCATTAAGTCGTAATGCCGCTTTAGCCAAATATTCCCATACATACAACGTAGTAGATGACTTGGCACAATATTCTGCTGCCATGTCAACATTGGAAGTTCTCCAGTCGTTCCCATCCCAACAGAAAGCTCTACTTAATGCCTTGTGCACTGTGAATCATTCAGATTTTTGCATGATCGTGTTTGACATTGACCAATCAGAACATCCTCCACTTTCTTCATCCTTTCGCCATCTTTTAGTATGAAATTTCTTGGAAGGTGTACAAAAAATATTTCACTTAAGTCATGAATGACTAGTGACCCTAACAACAATTGTGGTCGTTTATAATTTAGATCTGCAAAAAATATGTGAGAAAAACCTGCAGAAAGATAGATGTATGCAAATCTAAAAGAACAAGCAACATAAATAAATCTGATGTAAAAATCCAATCTTGGAAAAACTTTGAAAGAAAAATATTTGATTAATGGCAGTTGGTGAAGGAGATTTACAAAGGGTCACAAGTCCCCCTCAATGGGATGGGTCCTTTGATTTCCCATTCGCTTCAGTATTCAGATCTTCTCCTCTCAAATGTGTGAAAACCCAAACAATGTAGAACTAAAAAATGGGAGCTTTAATGGTATGTGGCAATAATGGTGACGATGATAATGATCATGGTGAGAAATGAATGAAAAGACCTCTTATTTATAGAAAAGTATGGGGTTGATCTCGAAAATGGAGAATAATAAAATATTATTGACCGAATTCTAGATCTAACTGTTTGGAATACTTTATTATATTTTTGGAGAGGTAAAAAATATTTAAAATGGTTAAATATCTTTATTTAGAAAAAAAATAACAAATAAAATGATTTATTAATTATTTCACAAATAATAAGAAATATGTGGAATGATATAATTATTAAATAATTATTTAATAATTATTCCAAAGACGGAGTTAAGGAAAAATAAATAAATTATGATTTATTTCATTATTCCTAGGTGATTTAGTCAAATGTGACAAGGAATAATTATCAAACAATGATTTAAAAATTATTCCTAGAGAAAATTAAATAAATAATGGCTTATTTAATTATTCTCATGGGTTTTAATTGAAAATAACTTAATAAAAGTGATTTATTAAACTATTTCTTATAGTGAAAGTGATTTTACTATGGTAAAATTAAACTCACATAATGTATTTCGATCCACCTAGTTAGAAATGGCTAGTGATCTTTTTTTGGTGATAACACAGGCGATTATAGACCAATCCTGGTTTAATTGTTGAATATTAAATGTGTTGTTTAATATATAATAAAGTAATGAATTAGAAATACTTCTTTTATAATTCAATTAAGGAATAAGATAGGGTTTTTGATTAAAACGAATGGTCATTAATCATGACAAACTTAGAAACCCAAAGAGTATGAGATTATATTGATCAAAGATTATAAATGATTAGGATGCTCATGTTGATGGATTCATATTCACAAAGCTTCCCTTCTTTCTTGTAATTCAATATATCATGAAATGATAACCCACTTCCTTGAACACTATTTGTTAGAAATAGAAATCCAGAGAATAAAATCAAGTAAGGAGTGAGTGATATATTTTTGATCACAGATCCAAAAACCAAGTTTAGGTTGTTTTGAACATTGAATGGTCATGAATTCAAAGGAATTTTGAGATAACCGAGAAAAGTTATCAATCCCCGCTATGGTCGCTAGAAGATGTTGATTAAAGTTAAGTTTTATGCTTCTATTAACCAACTCCTCAAATCTCACTAGGGAAAGTGAGATAGTGGGACAAGGTTCCCAAATTTTTTATGTCCTAATGTTGTGGTTAGTGGTATATGGAATGTAGATTTTACATTTTTTGTATGTGTTTATAATAACAAGGAATATTATTTACAATACAATTAAAACAAGAATACAAAAATTGATATATACAAGTATGCCTATAAAAGTAACATTGCTGAAATATAAATATACGAGTTAAAATTAGTAAGCATTAATTAAAAATTAGGAACACACAAAAGAAAACTACTCTGTGTCTTGAGTTTTTTTAGGGCTCAAAGCACTATAGATCCTTGGATGCATTAATACACAATTAAATTAAATTAAATATTGATGAAAATACAAAGTTCTGTGAGAAGTGTGCACAAATTTTTTTAGATAAAACATTAACCAAATAAGATTTCAAAATTCTTGTTGTTGATACCTATTTTTGATCCTTTAATTTTGTAATATGCTACAAATTTTTCTTTCCTTTGTCGTGTTTGGTCATCCCTCAATTTTAGAATTAGTAACCTTATATTATCAATTTGTTTCACTACCATGATTGAAAGGGGAGGACCAAAAAGTTTTCAACATGTATTTTATATCCAAATGCATCACCTACATTTTGTGTTATGAATGCTACTCACATTACCAATGATATTGAGAAATTGGTATGCCTACAGTTATGATATATTGGCTCAAGTTATGGTGTAGATCCTCAGTTCGGATTGCATTGTTATGTTTTTCACTCATTACAGCTTTAATAATAGTTTTGGAGTTATTACATTATGCAATGTCCAAAAGGATGACAAGCACGATGATTACATGTATATATGATAAGCTTTAATGCTAGGTCCACTCAAATGCACTTCGGATTTTGAAAACCTTTGGTTGATATATGTTCAGAAAATTAATGTTATATATATTGTAACCAATGCATATTATGCATGATATTAGTATTTCCATGAAAACACACAACTCATTGTTATATGGCCAACATTTACATTGTAATATTATCTCGGTGATGAAATTTTATATGGTTTGTTTTGATATATGATGGTTTCAATGTGGGACCTTTTCACATTGAGTTGGATCGGAATTATGTTGTGGCATGTGAACAATGGTTCGATCGGGTGTTGTGTCCACTGGTTGTTCATTTTTCTTGACACTTGACACATACATATGTTGAATTGGACTTGTGTTTGTTTTGAGTTTTATGGGAAAAGTCTACGTTCAAGCCTTTAATGCATCTCCTTGGAGAGCACAATCTGTCCAAAAATTTTAATGCACCATTATTGAAACCCAAAAATACCTTCCCGCTGTGGTTTTTGTTCATTCTTTATTTTTGAGGGCACTAATCATTTTATGCCCTATGATGGTAATTTATTTTACCATTGAAATTGTTCCAGCTACAGGATCTGCACTGTTGCCTCAGAGTGAAGTTGTGCGAGGTACTTTTGTTGACTTATAGCATTACAAAAGTAAGCATATGGTTAGCTGTATAGTTCATTGTGTTCTCTTGGTCATTATTTGTCTTACCTCTGCTTGCTAGGTTCCCTCCGCGAACTCTTCAGTCATTTCGTGGCCATCATTTGTCTCTCTGTTGTTACATTTTAAATACATGCAAATATAAAGGGTATGATGTCCCTCTCCTCACAAGGTTTTGTTTGTCCTTCCCTTTGGGCCACTCTAAATTGAAAAATTATAAAGAGACAAGCCCTCTTCTTTAGGAAAGTCTTCATATATTCAATTAGGGCACGAAACCCTTGCACCAATATACAATTATTCTCTCCCTCGCAAAATTTTCAATCCCATGCAAAAAAAATTAAAATATTTCTCATGGTTTGTACAAATAATCCTATTCCCATATTTGAAAGTTTATCCTACCATTACAAAAATGGCCGAAAATCCTTGCCTTGTAAAATTATCACAGAACTCCCCATTGAAAATCCTATAAATACAGGAAGGATGCAAATCTCTTCATTGTTTGAGTCACTTGGAACCCTTATACAAATTGTTACCATGCAGAATCCAAAAATTCATTACAGGTTTCATCTTAAAATATATGGCCATACTTTGATTGGCGCAAATTTTTAATTATGTGCAAGATTTTCAAAATTCAATGCCATATTTCCCTTGCATGAAATGAATTTTGTATATATGTGTTTATCTTGCAGTTGTGAATACAAATTTTGAAAGAAGTTTTATGTTCGTTGAAACCTGTAAAATTTCAAAAGAGAGTAAATTTTGTCTATTGCTGCAAAAAGGAGAAATGTAAATGAAACCTTCATACAACATCAAATATTCTGGTACTTTTGTCTTGAAGAGACTCTCCCTTTCCCCTATCATCATTTCATTCTACAATAAAAAAAGCCTTATCTAAATCCTATTTTATCATTTCAAAAATACTAAAGAAAATGGTTGGAAAAATTTGTGATATGTCTCTATATGTAGAGCATATTTTTTCTTTGATTTATTATGGATCAAGATTGTTTTATTTTCCCTCTGTAGCCAACCCCATCACTTAACTTATCCTTTTTTATTAACCTTTCAAGCATGTAAGAACAACTGAATTAATATTGGCACTTTAAATTTGTAACAATTTAAAAGAGAAATGTGTTTTTTTTCTTCCTGATTAATAGTTTCAATATTAATTTGATTATTTACAAAATGAATTCAAGTTCTTGAGGCCTAGGTAGAAGCAGAGTAAGGAGAAGAAAGCCACTAGGTTGGTGTGGTTCTGGAAGAAACAAAAATATTAATTTCTCTGTCTATTTCAATGTGATTTAGATGAGTTTCACCAACTAGCCACCACTGGTCACCTCAATCTATGGCCCCCTAATGTGCCATGAATTCCCCCTATTTACCAAAATAGTTAAGTTCCTTCCCTCCATCTTCACCATAATATTAAAGAAATTTCAGAACCTGCACCTGCTAGTATGCCTATGGATGTAAATGATGGTTGGAAACCCATTTAGAACCCACATGAACGTGATCATGATGCTTGGGTTAATGTATCTAAGATTCCTAACCCTATTCCACCACACATGGTTCTCTTCCATTTTATGGAAAATGTGTCACTTGTGCACATTTGAAGGATACTTCTTCTCCTACTACTACTATTCTTACTAATAAGCATTATGTGACCCCTTCAGACCCTCTTCTTATTTATCTTTTCAGTTTTTCCTTTGAAAATAATCCAGAACGTAATCCTACAGTAGGTTCCAGGCCTGATCTCACCCTCATTGTGCCAAAAAGTGTCCAGGATCAACCACAACATGAGGAAAGGGACCCTGCTTCTCTATGGAAATATTTTTATTAGATTATCAGAATAATTCCTCTCCTTTTGGTTGAAAAAAATAATATGTGCTGATGGTAAATGTCTAGTAGGGATTTGGGTGTAATCTTTCACAATAAGTTTTGGAAAACTGTAAAATTTAACAAGGAAATTTTTGGTATATTTTAATATTTGGTTTTGGATAGGGGTACTATGGTACTAATGTTTTTGATTTTTGGTTTTGGATAGGGGTACTATGGTACTATTTTTTTTATATTTTTGATTGGCTAGGAAGAGGAATATTTCCATATTTTTGGACATAATCATTATTAGACATCTTATATTATGGTGAATGTGGAAATTTTTCTAAATGGGTAATTTATTTACATTATTCATTCCTATTTTATATGGTTGATGATCATGCATTTAAAACATTATTTTATGATTAATATGGATGCGGGTCCTCCACTTTTAGAGTCACCGCCTACATTTTAGGAGCACATCTCTTTAATATCGCCTTGATAATTTAATTAAGACTGATTATTTTAATTAACACAATAGTTATGTAATTGTCTGAAAAATAAAGAATATAAACTTATGATTCCAAAGACAGTAGGGATCCTCTGCCACATCACAAGTATTACGACTTAAGTATTATTATTCATATAGGTTTCAATTTCTTTGTGTTTAGGTGACTATTATTCACATACATTATTTTACAAGGCTTCTTTTAAGTAGAAACATTGGCGAAGTTTCATAATACTTCTTGTTTTCAGAGGTATATTTGATTTTAGATACTAAAGATTGAAGCTCGTTGCTTTTGTAAATTCTAATGTTGAATCTTTGTGCAGTGGTATACCAGTCTCTAAACATATCGCTTTGAGCTTGTTGCAGCACTATTTTTTTATTTTGTTGTTCTGTTTGTTAACATATGGCCACATAATCTTATAAACAAGGTCATTTTTTAAATATTTTCCTTGAGAAGAAATTAATCCTCCAAGTCTATGGATACATTATGTGAAAATTATTATTTTATGACATTAGTGAATAATGTTTCACTCTTTCTACCATATTGTGTGTTGATTATCATTTTATATCCCTCCTTTTCTTGTTAACTACAATTTGTATATTATATATTACATTTTTCATGTTTGTGATGTATGGCGTTAAGGGGAAGCAATGAATTTATTTTTCCCTTGATCATGGTTGATTATTTTTTTGTGAGTTTGGCTTGAAATACAAACTGTAAATTAATGCTCTCTTGAATCAAATACTTTGGTTACTTGTTAAGTACTTTGTAAAGCTTAAAGTGTTTTTTATTTATTTATTTTATTTTTATTTTATATTTTACATTTATTTTATTTTCTTTGATACTTCAAAGTTGCAGAATACTGCATCAGCTTAAAACTGGGCTATGATCCCCTATCCTTGGCCTAGCCAACCTAAGTATTCGAGGGTTGTTTTGGATTTCTGAATAATCATCAACATCTTTCTGGCGACCATATTGGGAGTGATTTATTTTGTTACTTAGTCGATTGTATTTACTTGTTTTTATTTCCTTTTGTTTATATTTTGCATTTTTCTACTATTTGTATTGCTATGTGTTTATAAATTTTAATATTTGACAAGTTTGATGACCAAAGTTTAAACCTTTTAACCAAGTACCAATCAAGATGATATAACTTTGTCATTGTTGTTCACAACCAAATCAACAATGACAAAAGGTTACAATCAAGGTCAGATACTTTCCTTTACTGCTCTATTATTAAAATATCTTCATGAAAGATTGTCTTTTCTTGAACAAGTTGATTGAATTAAATTTTAATTAATGAAAAAAACCATCTTGTTTCAACCTAATATTTTCCCAAATGTTAATAATCAAAATAGTATCACTTCCAGTATTTTAAATCTTGTTATTGACACTACAAAGGATCATCAAGAACTTGAGAGGTCTTGGAATGCTATCTCATGTGACACTGAAATTGCTAATCAATAGCTGGTATAACACCTTGTAAGAATTCAACCGCTTGACTAATTCATGTACACTCCTCACACATCTAGATAATATCATCATAACATTGATAATCTTCAACAATATAAATCAGCACATCGATCATTCGAAACTCTTCATCAATCTCGTAGGTTAAGAGGAATTTATCTTTTATTTTATTCCTTATCAATTGTTAGAAGTAGAAGCAAAAATTTGGAAACCCTTAAAAGTTCTCTTAAAATATCCTTATCTAAATCTAATACAACTTTCATGAATCAAATTCAAGTTTTTTGTTAGGTCCCTATATTACTAGTTTAGTTCCTTATTGTTGTCAGTGTAACCCCCTTATTGTTATTATTGTACCCCTGTAACCCCCATATTGTTATTATTGTGCCCTTAAATTATTATTGTTAGGTCGGCTAGGATGACATTGTGGCCCCACTAGGATTACATTGTGGCCCCATGGACTCCTATATATAGAAAGGAGGTTTTGTAATTTGAATCATCCAAGAATTGTTCATTTATGTAATGTATTGGAGGTTGACCCCTTGAAGTGGCTTATTTCTAAGGTGTTGATATCTATTTTCTTCTATTTTTGGAGCTTGTTTCACAACATTTGGTATCAGAGCTTTGGATTCTAGGGTTTCGCTGCTCCAAACAGGTCATCGTGGAATTTTCACTATAAATTTTGTTCTACGAAGGTTCAGAAGCTGGAATTTTTAGGGTGTGAAGCTGAAATCTTGAGGAACATCGTCACAAAATTTCAGAGCTTCGTTCGCAATATTTTCGGAGATATGATCTGTGGAAGGTAGGGCTTTGTGTGGGCTCCTGAATTTCACTTAAACAGGTCATCGCGAACTTTTCGCTATAATTTTTTTTCTACAAAGGTTCAGAAGCTGAAATTTTTAGAGCATGAAGCCGAGATCTTAAGGAACACCATCGCAAAATTTCAGAGCTTGCTTCGCAATATTTTCGGAGATATTTTCTGTGGAAGTTAGGTCTTTTTCAGGCTCCCTAATTTCATCTCAAAGCGGTGATCATGGGAAAATATTCATAACTCTCTCTCTGAGCATCGGATTGGTATTATGTAAAAAGTGGCTGGAAGTACACTGAATTTAGTTTCCTGTCTATAAATTTCAGAACCAAAGGAGAAAACAGTGACACACGACAAGTCGTACAATTTCGCTCTACTGAACCAATCCATAATTAGGTCATTGTGGGACATTGGACATAACTTTGTATTGAAGAATCCAAGTCAAGTATGACCTGTGGCATTTAAAAGAAGAGTTAGAGGAATACTATAGGGCCAAATTTCAGATATTGAGGATCTTCAATTATAGAGATAATTCAATTTTAATATAGAGCTCTACAAAAGAAAGTAAAGGCGTGTATTTTTTTTTTCCGAACTGCATAAGAATTGTTTGAAGAATCAAGTTGAATTGATTCTAAGGGCATATTGTAGAATAGATATCAGTATTGGTTTCTAAAATGACCCCTAAAAATAATTCAACACCCATTAAGCCTTTAGAAGGCTCTACTATGACTCATGAAGACGAAGAATGGCAACATTACATATCAAAATTACAAGAGCAAGTGCAACAAATTTCGCTCTCACAAAGAGCAACAAAAAATGACATGGAAGTTTTGAAGAAAGGTGTGTAAACTAAGATGGATGGTTTGAAGACAGGCATGGAATCTAAGATAGATGCCATGGAATCTGGCATGGACTCTAAGATGGATGACATGGAAGCTAAGATCGATGAAAAATGGAAAACATGAAGAATGATCTAAAAGCAGACATGGAAGGTTTGACAAATTTGATACAAGAAATGTTTCCTAATGGTGAAAATATCGTAGAGGAAACTCATGATGAGAACAAAATAAATGTTAATCATGATTTCATAAACTCTAATGTTGGCGGGAAGAACCACCATATTCCAAAAATGGATATGAGGAAGTTTGATGGAAAGGATCTTGTAACATGGATACTACAGATGGAGCAATATTTTGACCTCCAAAATGTGTAAAACACACAAAAGGTACGTATTTCAACTTTACATTTAGAAAAAAATACATTTTTATGGTATTGATGGCTTTTCTCCCATAAAAAAATTGTCACTTGGTCAATTTTTACGGAGGAAATGATAGCACATTATGAGGATACAAAGAGCAACACCTTCTTTAGCCAATTGATAAATCTCAAACAAAAGGGTTTAGTGGGGGAGCACATTAAGGAATTCCAAAAATTGAATATAAGGGTAACTGATATTCTAGAGGAACACAATATTGATCTCTTCATATGTACTTTAAAGGATAACATCCAAAATGAAGTTCATGTTCTGGAACCTGATTCATTGGAGAAGGCATTCAGGTTGGCAAGAAAATTTGAATGCAAAATTATGGCGACAAGGAAGCCTACCACTCACTTCTATAAAGTAGGAAGTGTTGCTATGCCTAGATTTCCACAACCTATAAGGTTGACACCACAACAATTGGAAGAAAAAATAGTAAAAGGGCTTTGCTATAGTTGTGATAGAAAATACACTAAAGGTCATAAGTGTGCTGAGAAGAAATTATTTTACATAGATTGTGAAGAGGAAGAAAATGAACAAGAAGAGGATATACACCAAGAACCAACCCTAGAAGAGGAAGAACTGAGTCTGACCATATCGCGTAATGAATTGGCAGGAATTACCACTCCTCAAACTCTCAAGATAGAAGGACATATCAAGAAGAAAAAGGTAATAGTGTTGATTGATTCAGGTAGTAACCATAATTTTATTCATTGTAAGTAGCCAAGGAATTGAATTATTTCCTATACCCAACACCAGAATGTCAAGTGATGGCTACAAATGGAGGAACTATAAATTGCTCTAGAAAATGCCATAATATTAAGCTAACCATGGGGGAATATGTATTGAATAGTCCAATTCTTTCCATTCCTATGGGAGGTGCTGATGTTGTACTAGGATTATAATGGTTACAATCTTTGGGGACGATAGATTTTAATTTTCAAGAACTTTTCTTGAATTTTTTTTCAGAAGGAAAGGAAGTCGAATTACGGGGTATTGAAGGGAAGCCGGGAAGGATAATAAGCTCTAATGTCATGACAAAGCTTCTAAAGAAAGAACAACGAGGAGTAATTGCACAATTATGCTCACTAGAAGTTCCGACATCAAAATCATCTATTTCTGCAGATCTCCAACAAGTCTTGGACAATCATTCCAAGGTGTTTGAAACTCCCAAAGGACTCCCACCTATTGGTGATCATGATCATGCTATTCATTTGATTCCAGGAAGTGTTCCTCCAAACATCAGGCCTTATAGATATCCTTACGTCCAAAAGAGTGAAATTGAACGTATGATTGCGGAAATGTTAGAGGCGGGTATAATTCAACCTAGTCAAAGTTCTTTCTCTGCTCCTGTAGTATTGGTACACAAGAAGGATGGATCATGGCACATGTTTCCGGATTATAGGGAGCTCAATAAGCTCACCATTAAAGATAAATTTCCCATTCCTGTGATTGATGAATTATTGGATGAATTACATGGAGCAATTTATTTTACCAAGTTGGATCTTCGTTCAGGATATCATCAAATTAGAATGAAGACTGAAGATATTCCAAAAACAACATTTTGAACTCATGAGTGTCATTATGAATTTTTGGTCATGCCTTTTGGCCTTACCAATGCACCTTCTACATTTCAAGGGTTGATGAATTCCATTTTCAAACCCTTCCTTAGAAAAAATTTTCTAGTATTTTTTGATGATATACTAATCTACAGCAGGTCTTGGAAGGATCATGTTGAACATGTTGACAGGGTGCTCAAACTATTGCAGGAGAAACAATTATATGCAAAAACATCCAAATGTTTCTTTGGAGTACAAGAGGTGGAATAGCTGGGTCATATTGTATCTCACGAGGGTGTTAAAGTAGACCCTAACAAAATTAAAGCCATTAAGGAATGGAAAGTCCCCACAACCATAAAGCAGTTGCGAGGATTTCTCGGGTTAACGGGGTATTATCGCAAGTTTGTTAATAATTATGGGAGAATAGCAGCACCTCTAACAACATTATTGAAGAAAGATGCATTTTCATGGACTCCTGAAGCAACTAAGGCCTTTGAACATCTTAAAGAGGCAATGTGCCTAGCATCGGTCTTAGCTATGCCAGACTTCACAAAAACCTTTATTGTGGAATGTGATGCCTTAGGAAATGGAATTGGTGATGTTTTAGTGAAAGAAGGAAGACCCATTGCTTTTGAAAGTCGTCCAATTAAAGGAAATTATTTACAGAAACCTATTTATGAGAAGGAAATGTTAGCAATATTGCATGCACTAAAATGGAAAACTTACCTAATGGGAAGACACTTCAAGGTAAAAACTGATCATGATAGTCTCAAACACTTTTTGAAACAAATACTATCTTTAGAAGAGCAGCAAAAATGGGTCACAAAGATGTTGGGTTATGACTTTGAAATAATCTACAAAAAAGGGAAGCTAAATTTTGTTGCAGATGCACTCTCAAGAAAGAATGAAGAGGTGGAAGCATTGCTTTGTGCCATTTATATTATCCAACCAAATTGGATAACCGAAGAAAGAGATGAATGGAAGAAGGATGAATAAGTGTGGAAACTCATTCAAAAGTTGCAGCAAGATCCTAGTACATCTGATACATTTAGTTGGAAAAATGATTCCTTATGGTACAAAGATCGCTTATATCTTTGTAAGAATTCCCAAATAAAACAAAATATTCTTTTGGAATTGCAAACTTCTCCTTTAGGAGGACACTCAGGATTTTTAAAAAATTACCATAGGGTGAAGAAAGATTTCTTTTGGGATGGACTTAAATCTGATATTCAAAAGTTTATGGTGGAATTTTTGGTTCGCTAGCAGAATAAAGTTGAGACAATTAAGACCTCGGGTCTTCTACAACCTTTATCCATTCCAAGTCAACCTTGGAGGATATTTCAATGGATTTTATCACAGGTTTACCTAAGTTTGAAGGAAAGAGTGTCATCATGGTGGTAGTTGATACACTTACCAAGTATGCACACTTTTGTGCATTATCTCATCCATTTAAAGCAAGTACAGTTTCTACTACATTTACGGACACAATTCAAAAGCTACATGGAAACCCAAGGGTTATTGTGAGCGACAAATATCCCATTTTTATTGGAAATTTTTGGACAATTTTATTTTCTTGTTTGGGTGCTCAATTAGCTCATAGCTCATCTTATCATCCTCAATCCGATGGTCAAACTGAGATAGTAAATAAAGTTTTGGAAGGATATCTTCGTTGTTTTGTATCTGATAAACAAACACAATGGGTCAAGTGATTACCTCTCACAGAATGGTGGTATAACACTTCCTTCCATACTGCAGCAAAAATGACTCCATTTATGGCACTTTATGGATATCATCCACCATCCATCACATAATCTTTAAGAGAAAATTCAAAGGTTCAAGCAGTGGAAGATCACATCGAGCATCAACAAGAAGTTCTCCAACTCTTAAAGGATAACCTGAATTTGGCACAAAATCGAATGAAACAACAAGCAAATCAACATCACAGCGAGAGAAGTTTTGATGTAGGAGATTGGGTATTTTTACGGCTACAACCATACAAACAAATGTCCCTCAAGCAAGCTAAGAAGGATAATAAATTATCGCCAAAGTACTATGGTCCTTACAAGGTGTTGCAAAAGGTTGGTACTATGGCATACAAATTGGAGCTTCCTGCTTCTTCGCGAGTGCATCCAGTTTTCCATGTTTCATGCTTAAAGAAGGTTATAGGTGAAAATCTTCCAGTTCAAACAATATTGCCAGAACTTGATGAGGAAGAAAAAATCATATTGGAACCTGAAGCGGTCACGGAAACAAGAAATCGACAGCTACGGAATCGATCAATTTCAGAGTATCTCATCAAATGGAAGAACTTACCCACTGAAGATTCTACATGGGAGGATGAGAATTTTATACAGAAGCACCCAGAGCTACTCAAGCGTTGAGGACAACACTTTTTTGAAGGAGAGGGGCATGTTAGGTCCCTATATTACTAGTATAGTTCCTTATTGTTGTTAGTGTAACCCACACTATTCCCATTCAATATATTCTTTTCTTTAATAACCCACCATCTTTATTATTATGAAAAAGCCTTTCAAATTGTATTATTATTTAGATGGGAGCTAAGTTATGTTCTGTAGCCCCACCCAGTTTCCCATTGCGGCCCCATGGACTCCTATATATATAAAGGAGGTTTTTTAATTTGAATCATCCAAGAATTGTTCATTTATGTAATGTATTGGAGGTTTCCCCCTCGAAGTGGCTTATTTTTAAGGTGTTGATATCTCTTTTCTTCTATTTTTGGAGTTGGTTTCACAACATTTTTATTCCTCCTATAAAGATGGAAACACCTCCATTAGGGAGTGTTTTCAACAAATATTGACCTACTCCACACCCCAATGATCCTAACAAAATTATCAAAAAAATTGGGCTTATTAAATTTAAGGAAGATTTAAATGCAACTCCTTGGCATGTGCCATCACCACTGAATCTACACCCTGCCATTGTTCGTCTGCCTATATTTAAAGATTATTTACCTAGGTTCCCCAGAGACATGACCCGTACCATTGAAGAGAAACTAAGAACTTTTTCAAATAGCTACAATAATATAGGGGCCAATGCTCAATATGTTTGCATGGGACTTTTTGTTACTACCCTAGCAGGAAAAGTTGCTTTCAATTTATGATTTAACTCCTAAATTTTTTTAGAAATTGGTTGAATTTTCTTATTGGTTCAAATCTACCTTTAGACAATAACAAATTCCTATTGATTGGTTTAGGGAAACTATTTGATATTTTAATCTCAGGTTCACCAAGCTTTATAATAAAATTTTAGACACAAAGGCCTCACACTCAGCCTTCCATGATCCATTATTATAATATCATTCCTCCTCTTTATAGGAATTGACTTGAAGAAAAATATGTTAATGATATGGAAACAACCTTACATACATGTCTCGAACACGAAGATCAAAATTTGAGAACCGATATTCTTTTGAATGAATCCAACAAGAGCCCTAGAATGAATGTGATGTTACAATTAATGCAAGATATGAAAAATCACATGATTTATTTTGAATGCAAGGTTTTAACTACACCCTCTCAATATTCACTCATGCTTGCCTCTCAATCTCCTCCTATTTCCTCTACTCCAGGAAATATTCTTCTGAATTGTCCATGGTGCAATTTTTGCGAGGATTATCATGATGAAAGGACCTATGAAATTATGAAGGTAAGTAGAGAAAGAATTTTTGGAAAAATTTCAACCCCTCCACCTCCAAATGCTACTATAAATACCTTGGATTGGATAGATGATGATGTAAATATTGTAAATACACTTTCTCGAAATTACAACAAAAAATTTCAAAATAATCCTTCTAATCACAATTTTTCTTAAAATAAATCTTCATCTAACATTAAGGAAAACAATCCCTCTAATCAAAGTAATAATATGTTCAAGGATGCTAGAAAGTATAACATCATAGACTATTTATCTAAAATCAAAGCTAATGAAACTCTTCTTGATTTGGCTCAAAATCCTGAGAAAATTGCAAATCTAAAAAAAAAATATTCAAAATAGGAAAAATCACCTGTCCTTTTGATATCTATCACTAAAATGGAAGAGGAGAGTAATATTTCCCAAGGCATGGAATTTGAATTGGTAACACATTTCAAACAACCAAATAACCCACCTTTCTATGTTTCTATGAATTTTTTTGATAAGATAGCTCATTTTTGCCTCATATATGGGGGTTCTAGTCCCAATTTTATGTATAACACCATCATGGAGGAACCAAGACTCTCTTGTTCAAATGAATTTTCCAAAAACATGTTAACCTTTCACATGAAAAAACAAACCAACATTAGAGAAATTAAGGATCTTACGATACTATTGTGTTCTCATCATGAAATCCATACAAACTGTAATGTTCAAGTCATTGAAACACCGATTAGTAATTACTCAAACATTCTTGGTAGAGACTGGAAATCACTTGCTGGTGGTTATCACTCCATGGATGGCTCACATCTCATAATTCCTAAAGGTCCCAATAATATAATTGTGTATAGGGAAGAAATAATAGTGTTGTATAGAAAAATGACCTCCTCATCAACTCAGAGGAGAAGAACACTTTGGTTGAAGAAATTACCTAAGTCACGGGCCTATTTTCCAGGATAACGCACCCCAGAAACAGTAGGAAATAGTTATAACACTGCCTAGCCTCTTGTAGAGAGTGTTAGTGCCTAGTTTAATGCATTGTTGTTCCCTAACGAAAGCATTATCCATGTTTCATGAAGTCCTAGGTGCAAATGCTAAGTTAATTGACTGATATCCCGACTTTTTCTCAAGGAGTCAGGCCAAAAAGAGGAATTCCCGAGGATCATTCTCAATAAATGACATTTCCAAAACTATATAAGTCATTCAAATAAGGAAAAAGCAATAAATCAGTGAAACATATTGGATTTTACCCTATTCGAACTAATGGAGGTAATGTTAAGGAAGAGCCTCCCCACTCCTATAAATTGGAGGCTTGGGCACAATGACAAAGGTCGAAGGATTGATGAATAATTGCTTATTGGTGTGAGATTGGAGTGTTTGCATCACTCATTGAGAGGTATTGGCTCAAACACTATCACACCATGGATTTATAGAGAGAGGGATTGGATTCATAGGAATGGGGGAGGATTGATCAAGCTAACACGATTGTAATCCACCTTCATTCATTTATAATATAGAACTACCTTTGTTATTGTTCATTTGGTATTCTTGAAGTTTCACTATGTTGTGGTTCCAGTGTTTTGGCCAGATTGGCAAGACCAAAAGACTAGACAACATCAAACCACTTTGGGATCCTAGGATCTAGTCCTCCTGGATCCAGAGAGGGATCTCTCTATAAATATAAATAATGAATGTATCTTTAAGGCTCAAAATGAGGTATTAGGCTAGGTATGAAGCACAAAGGTTTTTTGGTTTGTTTTTTTGGTTAGAGATCATTAAATGAGAAGGTTAAGGAAGTAAGGAAGGAACTGAATATAAAGATGTTTCAGCATGGGAGGATAGGTTAAGAGAAAGGTTAATCCATTGGGATATGGAGTCATGAAAGGGGATTACTTGCATAAAAACTATCCAAGGGTTTCCATAGGGAAAGTCATCTATACCAAAGGATCTTTTTAGATAGATGGTGGAATGGAACATTAAGAATGGGTGAAAGAAAACAACCAAAGTGCAACCTAAGATTAGGTCAGATGTCATTTAAATCCATGCCTTATTTTGACATACTTCAAAGGAAACTCTCATAAAAGACACAAAGGGTAGCTTAAGATCAGGTCAGATGTCATTTAAATCTAGACCTGATTTTAGATTACTCTTAAGAAAAACAATCCAGCAGTCCTCATAACTACTTTTAGACAGTAGAAAATATTAAAGATTAAACATAGAGCAAGGCCTAAGATCAAAGAAAGAATTTTAACCTTCAATGATTTTGACACTAGCTCAAAGGGATCTTAGAAAGGAAAACTATTGGAAAAAGAACCTAGTGGACAGGGCTAACTCTAAATCCCCAGTTTCCCAATTCCTTCAGCTGAAACCAAACAAGAGCATCTAAGGAAACAAACTCCAAATTCATACATCAGTAAGCATGGACCAACCAACTTCTATACTGGTTAAATTATCATGAATTCGCTCTTAGATACACAAGTAGCAGAAAACATATAGATAAATATTACAGTGAGACTTAGGGTACTTCCAACAATATGTCCTAATCTATGCTTGATGTTCTTTATCTAAGAATAATGGACAGTATGATAAAACATGAAAGGAAACAATTACAATAAGAGTGACATCACCAATAATATAGACCAGGATCCTGTGAATCTGCTTGATTAATTGATGTGAAAAACCAGTCACATACTTTGAGCTCAGTGGCCTTTTACAATCAAAATTCTCTTCCCAGCCTACTATATTACAGACTACTTAGCTACTTCCCCTCAATAACAGTTCTATGAACTAATAGAATCCTAACAACCAACAACCTTTAAAATGAATCTTCAATGAATATTTATAGGTGAATGAGGAGGCGGAGTAGTAGATATGAACTTAAATGTTTCATTAAGACAGAGGGGAGGAAGTATTCGAATGCCCACTCTACTTAATGGCTCTGAATTAACATGTTTGTACCCCTTAGGCTGGTTCAGAAGTCTCTGTCAGGTTGGCAATAACCTCAGGTATGTTCTTTGAAGTACTCTCTGACTGTTGGTACTCTGTTCTGTCTTCTGAGATAAGTAAGGTGACTGAAGGTCTTCAGATCTTCCATGCTTCCATAACTGATGTCCTGAAATTTTAGAAACTTCTATCAGTGTACTAACTGTTAAGGGCTCCAGGAGGCATGGTGAATGCTATAGGAATGTGTTCTTCCTGGGGAAAAGACGTTCTACTGATATGAAAGCACTGATATGACTTTTTTATGTGCTTCAGGCTTCATTAAGCCTTATTGATCATTATTATGGTCTTCACCTGTATCTTCATCCTTTAAACACTGGATTATAGCATTAATCTTCAATAATAGGATTTTTAATCCCTTTAACCTGTCACTGATACTCTTTGCCGCTTCTGCTGACTGTTTTTGTGAATGTACAGGTTTTAATGGTGCTGGAGGGTTTGAATCAGGGTTTTAACACTGCTCCTTAATGAAAATCATGTTTTAAACCTTCTCAGGCGCTTTCCTCTGCGATCTCTGGCTCTAAACTGGCGTTCTGCGCTCTAAATTATCATGACAGTGACTGTGTAGAAAGAATAATCTTTCACCGTCTGTAACCCTGCAAAAATCCAATAAATATGTTAAGAAAATCAATGGGAGTGGAGGAGGATTGCTCTAGAGGGCAGAGGAAACAGTGTCGCGGTAATGAAAATGGTGGATGCAGGTGAAAAAATGGGTTAAAATCATGGTGGAAGGGTGTAAAAATGGCCTGATGGAGGTCTGGTGTGCTGTGCGTTCTAGACCATCCGATTAGATCAGACAACGATGATTGAAGGTGGATATTCGTCAGTAAGATTGTTTGGAGGGTGGACGAATGAATAATGGATGGAGGTGAGGTTAAATCAGAGCCGTAGATTTGGATTAATTGACGGTCGGGATCACTTGATAGAGTTATTTTGGAGCATAAGTGAATGGGGAGAAACAGGGTTGAGATTAGATCGTGTCCGTTAGATCATGTCAATCAACGACTATGATTAAACATGAAAACTTGATGTGGAGGAGAAAAGGTGGTAAGGCATAAAACCATGGTGGTTTTCACGCGGGGTCGGAGGCAGTATGTGGTTTTCAGAAAATTTGCGCAATTCCATACACTGCTTGACACGTGGAGAAAAAAAACACTCATATCGTGCGATTTTGGAACGTTAACACCCAGATGAAATAAAAACGCGATATGCACCTCAGCCGTCGGATGGAGGGGCGGAAGATCTGATGGTGTAGGTTATGGCGCGATGAGGAAAGATGCACAACGAAGGTAAACACATTGGATTTCTTGTGGATCATTGGATTTATGTGGATGGACGGCCACGATCAAAGAAGGAGTGCTAGTGTTTCGTAAAATGGAATGAGGGGTATGTAATGGAAAGGCGCCCGATTGCCGGAAGCCCGTCGATCTGCAGAGGTCGACGACTCACGTTAACCGAAACCATTAACCATCGGGAATGAATACAACAAAGGAAAAAGGCATTTTAATCGGGGTTTTCAAGCCTTTAAGTGCCTGACATAGAGTTTTAGGTCTCATGGAGGGGGGTTAAGAAGAATAAGCCCGCAGGGGCTAAATCCTTTATTGAGCACATACGCTGTTTTAGAAGGAGAAAAAGGTTTTTAAACTCAGAAACTGTGTTTCTAAGCGCCTGGTTGTGGGGCTTATGGTTATATGGAGAATGGGGTTGCAGCATATAAGCCCTCGGGGGCTTAAGCGTGTTATAATGCAAATAGGGTGTTTTTAGGCCAAAATCAATGTTTTTAAGCCAGAATGAAGGGTTCCGGTAGAGGAAAGGAGGGATTTTTAAACCAGATAAAGGATGATATGAGGTTTAAAAAGGGTTTTAGGATGAGATGGAGGGTTAATGAAGGGATTTTGTGAAGGGAATGAGGGTGAAACATGGGGGATTTTGAGGGGATGAAATGGAGCAAATGGAGGGTTTTTTGACAGCAACTTCTTTCACCAATCAGTAGGATTCTTTATTGGAAACAATAGTGAAGATTCTTCAAGGAACAGAAGACACATAGAGGCTTCAAGAATGAAATATTTTCAAGGGAAATGTTTCTCTTGAAGGCTCAAAAACATATTTAGCCACCTGTTTGCTATGCCAAAAATTTATAGGTGGCTAACACACTAATCTGTTGATTTTATTTAGGACACATGTATAAGTGGCTTCGATTAATATTTAATCATGTTTAGCTATATTATAGTATTTGGTTGATTAAGCTTGATATATTTTGAGGATTACCCTCTGGTTTGTTTTCTTGCAAGATCTGACTTTGGAGTTAATGCGTGCGGCCTTCCACCTCATCACATTGGGATCTCCAGCGGAGCTACACGACACTTTGAGGTAACCCTCTCTCACTTGATTTCTCATTCAATAATTACTATAAAAATGTATATTATTTCTATATAATAGTTGCATATAATATGACAGTCAGCCTTGGGTCTCGGGAAGGCCCAAGAGGGAATCCAAATATGCTACCACACATGCTATTTACCCTATAGCAGATTTGGCGACCACACTGGGGAATTACTACTTAGTTCCTAGTTTCATTTTCAAACCCCTAGATCTCTCCTTATATGACTTCCCGTTTTTATCACATCCCTTTCTGACCTCTGTGTGTTTTTCACAAGAATCTTTGATTGTTCACATTTCAGATCAGGCCTTGACTGACTCTGTTTCGCAACATTTCCCTCTATAACACACCCTATCTGTGCATTCCAAATCATTATAATACCCTTGAGGCTTATATAGAGAGTGTTAGTCCAGCTACTAATGCCTTGTATGCTCTGCTGAGAAGCGCTATACAACAAAAGTATTTACATTTATCCTCTGTTGAGAATTCTTGGGCTGATAGGTGGCTTACTGTCTATTACTAGTTCCTGCAACTGAAATATTATGCTTGATTGCTTGTTTGAATACTAATTTTTCTTATTTTTTTAGAGGGTAGCTTAAATGCATTTTCTTTCTGAAAAGAGAAAATAAAAGTTCATTTTTAGCTTTTTGATATAGTTGATTTTTTATTCTATATTTATATTGGGTTAGTTAGTTGTTAGAGAGCATTTGAGTATCTACATTTTTTTATGGGTTGAATTGCATGTTGTATGTGTGTTGTTGCATGGATGTATAAAATGAATTTATCCTTGTAGAAAAACTCTTTCATAGAACTAAATATAAATGCATTTTATGCATGGTTTGTGTTAGAATCACATAAAATTTCATACGTCCACTCCCACTCCGAAGACTATAACACAAGTACACTAAAAATAAAAATTTTAATAAAATGAATCAAAAACTCTTTTTTAGATTACACAAAGATTAGTTCAGGCTAGGATCTTGGGTTAGGCAGTGTGAGAAAGTTTCCCAAGGTAACACATTAGAGGAAATTTCAGCCTAAAAGTGGCCTCCTAAGGAAAAATAATAAATAATAGTAAAAATAATAAAACAAGAGTTATGAATTTTGGAGGGAAAAGAGGAAAACTACTTTTTTTTTTAATTGTATTTTCGACTTATCTACTTATAAATTTACTCAAATTTCATGTTTAGACACTCATTAGATGCGGAATTAAATTTCACATCCAACGAGTACCCATTATGCATACTTTTGAGAAAACCCACTTTGATAAAATTTGCAGATATATTAAAAAAAAATTTGAAACATGTTTTTTTTTAATGTATCTGCAATTTTTATCAAGGTGGGTCTTCTAAAAATTATGCATAACGGGTACTCATTGAATGTGGAATTTAATTTTTCATCCAATGAGTGTCTACACTTGAAATTTGAGTAAAACTATATGGAGGTAAGTAAAAAATAGAATTAAAAAAAGTAGTTTTTCTTCTTTTCCCTCCAAAATATTTACATGTACCTCTTTTCAAATTTAAATCATTTTGATTGGTTTACATATTATGACATGGAAATTACATGAAAATTTCATGGGCACTTTTAGGCTGAAATTTCCTCTAATGAAGCTGGAGACTAGTGTCATTAAAAGAGTGAAAATCCTGCTGCACTCATACTATCTAGGACCACTACCCTCACAAAGGAGTTAAAAGCGAGACAAAATTGGTGTGTGTGAGAAGGTAGGCCGCCTTTGATTGCATATCCAGTGGGTATTCTGTATATTGGGGTTCCCCTCGAGGATGTCAAAATTTGATTGGGGATCCAGGTGTTCTGCCGATACAACATATTGTCCACGGCCGTGACCCCCCCCCTCCCCGCCCCGGTAGTGTATGTGATTTGAGGTATCCTTAGTGGCCTAACTATTTACGGACGGACACAAGGTGACTAGGGCGGGCTGCCCTGTTACTTGACACAGATGAACCTACTATGTTTTCAGTTTTTAGGAGGGTGACCATCTTCATGAGAGTACTTGGCCCCATTATTAGTGGTTCAAGCGTAGCTCAAGAGTACTCATAACTGTACATATGACCAGCTTTCTCTATTTTCCATTGTGAAACTGGGTTTCATCTGTAGTGAATGGTGGTTCTTAACAGAGTCATATCCCTTGGTTGCTTTCTGATTGACTTATTAGAGTTTTTTTTTTTTTTTTTTTTTTTACTTTTTTTTAGGTGTTTGTTTGGTTATCATTGAGACTATAAAAATATCACATTAAAAAAATTGATAAAATTTATTAGTCATCGTGGCTACCTTCAGCCCTCGTCATATGTCGAGGCGACAAAGAGGTTTTCCTCCACTAACCCTGGAGGATTTGTTGAGCCTCGGTGATCCATATTCTTCCTCTTCGGAAGAACAATCTCCAATGTCGAACCCTGCTTTGCACACCACTTGCCAATATTCTATATTGCCTAAGGGTTTTTTCACAAAAGGAGTTGTACCTCCTTATCATCCTCCTCTATCTGATCTGCTTGGGATGATGTTGATTCAAGTGGCACAAACACTTGTGATGTCTTCATCTTTACCCCCATCTAATATACCAACGAAAACTAGTGGACCGTGGGCCTTTGTGGACAACTTTGCTCCACCCACCCACCCCTATCCTATTGATAGTTATATGCAATTGTTAGGCCACCCTACTAGCCAAAACATGCCTAGTACCAGAAAATTAGTTACACTACCAATGAGTGGATTCCAGTACATGCTGGCCACCACTCCTTTCATATCTACTCTTGGACCTTCGACTACCTCTCCTTATAGTGCTTCTAGCACGGTTCATTTCGGTAACCCTTTCGGCTGGAATCATTTGCTGAGTTCAAAACCCCAGGCCCAAATTCTAGGGGGCACTGTCTCCAACACATATATGCCAGGGGGGAACTCTGTAACCCTTACATTTATAGGAAAACCAGGACCATCATTGATTGATTTACATCCTTCTAGTGGTCAGTATATTGGTGTAGGTCAAACTCCAATTGTTAATTATGTGGCCAGCATAATTCCACAGCCAAACACTGCTACATCCATTTGGGAACAACCTACCCAAACTCAATTGGGTCAGGAAGGTACTTATTATCCTGGGGGAAACCTATATTTTGTTCCGCAACCAAATATCCCATATGGACAACCACCATATATACCTACACCACTACTACAAGGGCACTATTACGCAATAAGTATTGCGTATCCCGTTGGAAATGCTCTGATGGGAGGACCCTTAGGTCCTACTGGTCATCCAACACCTCCTTGGTTAGATTAGAGGGAACCCATGCCATTTCCATTTCTAGAAACTTTAGATATCCCAGATCTTTACAAATTGACAAATGACCCCATCAACCATAACCCGCATTGGCCTCCTATACCACATAAGGTACCTAAAAATATCCCCAAGTTCGAAGGGAAACAAGGGGATGACCCAACCACTCATGTCACCACCTATAATCTATGGTATGTATCAAATTACATGGTGGATGAGAAAATTAGGCTTAGACTCTTCCCCCGCACACTCATAGGTAACACTGCCAAGCGATACATCGAGTTACCACGTTCATCAGTTAACACATTTGGGGCCCTAGCAATGGAATTTCTGAAACACTTCCAACTCCCTATCCACTACGATACCAGAATGGAACTTCTTAACACCTTACTCCAAGACACCGCCACCCACATCTCTGATCACATCCATGAATGGAGACGTAGGAGGAGGCTTGTTAAGGCCCCAATTCCAAATCACTTGTTGGCAGATTGGTTCTACAAGTTGCTACTCCCTCCCATTGCTAAGGATGTTGCCTTAGCTCATGCGGTCACTGAAGACCAATCCATATAGCATTCCCATCATTTGAACTTCATTTATTCAGAATATGGCACGATGTATGATCTTCTCCCCCATGCCCCTCGAAACTCCAATGCTCCTTCTACTCAACAACCTAGAGTGAATGCTGACGACCTCATTGGCGCAACCTCCAAGTCTGCTGTAAAAAACTCAGCAGGAAATCTATCCAACTATATTTAGCTGCCAATTCTGCCTCTAATACCCAATTGATTTCTCTTCCAAAAACTGTGGTAAAATCTGTGAAGTTAACATAAAAACCCCGTGGTAAGAACAAGAAGAATAAGAAAAATACCTCTCCTTCTGAGGAGCGGCCTATTTCACAAAATAAACCGCATCAGAAAGTTGCTACCAAAAATAAAAAAGGGAAAGAGAAAGTTACCAAGTTCCCTTGAAAAATATATGCAGACGACTACATGAAATATAAGTGTCCTTTCCTTCAGGAATGCACAAATTTTATTACACACAAGGACACTTGAAGGACCCCCACTGTCCTACATAATCGTTTCCCTAATCAACAGCATCAACATCTTGTTGCAAACCCACCTCAACCCTTGCAAGGGGGAAATGGTGGTCAAACCTCATATCCTTTTGGTGAAGGGTCGTCTGTTGTTTATGGATTAGAAACAGTTTACCTTCAAATGCGAGCAAAAAAACATGGAAATCCATTCATCGATGCTCAAAATATTGCCTCGAGTTCAAATCCACCATTGCCTAATGAACTCCATATTGAAAGACCTACTGCTGACCTTGTCATCATCCCTGCAAAGGGACCCTTCATCGTAAAACACATAATACTTTTTCACATGCTACCAATAACTGAAACATTGTATAATATTTGGCACAAGCACCATTAGCTATGTCCGCTCTCAAAGTGTTGCAAATCTGCCCAGTGCAAAGGAAAGCTTTACTTTCGAAAATTGGTGGAATTGACACTCAAGATTCTATGCTAGCTATATTTGACATGGAAAAGTGAAAACCTCGCCTTTCTTATCAACTCACCTTTCAAGTGCAAGTTGTGTCAAAGGGCAGACCTATCCATGGAACTATCATTGACGAAGGTGCTTCGACCTGCATAATGTCATATTCATATTAGATCACTTTAGGTTATCCTACACTATCTCCACTGTAAAACTCCCTTAAAGCCTTCAAAGACCACACCTTCCTCTCAAAAGGATAACTTTACAGCTACCCCATTACGTTTAGTGGAAAAAGGATAACAATGGACATTGAAGTCCTATATCTTCATCTCAAATATAATATCCTTTTGGGTCGCATTTGGTATTACGTCATTATTTCCATTATCTCTTCGATTTTTCAACTCGTCCTCTTTCCTATGGATGGGAAAATAGTTATAGTGGACTAGATATCCTTCTACACCCCATATTGTTCCACATTTTCCAGTAGCACCATACCCCTAGTGGGAGAAATTCCTGGCCCTTACATCGGTATTGGTATCGGTATTTTGAAGGGATCTTCCCTTTTGGGTTGTTTTCCTCTCCCATATCCTAAGGTTCCACAAAAAATTTCAATGATATCCACCATCTCTGATTGCTCTATCAATCCCTAGATCCTACCGGCTCCTTCAGATGTTTATTCCTATGGAGAACATATGTCGCTTTCACCATATGAGTTGGCTTATCAAGCCATCCAATATGCATCTTAACCCTCCGGTTCTTTGGTTCCGACTGATGCTGCCATCCTCTCTCCCATCACGACTCTTTCTAAATATCTCCTCGATGAAGTCCTGCCTATGGACGAAGCTATTTGAGAGATCATGTTTGTAGAAGAGAGACCTTGGGATGATTATCATTACCGCGCTTCGATATCTGATTCAGACGTGACATCTATACAAATCCTACCTTTTGACCCACCTGAGATTGTTCCATCCTCTTACATGACTGTTTATACTATCAACACGGAAGGAAACTTGGGAAATATTTCAAAGACCATGCTCGTAGACATCTTGGTCAAAACAGGTATCATGGAAAAAATTTGTATTGGAGAAAATTGAAGTCCTGAGGAAATTTGACGCTTCACCTGCATTTTTAAGGAATTATGTAATGACTTCACTTGGTCTTATGAGGACATGCCTGACATAGAACCTTCTATTGAGGAGCATGAGATCAATAAGTTATGAGAATTCTTTTTATGATATTTTTCTTGCTCGTTAAACCAAAAAACCTCGAGTTCTCTTCTTCGGGCTTGTTAAACTACCACGAAGAAGAAAGAGCATTATTTTCATGGTTTTTTTTCTTGCTCTTTAATTTGAAAAATCTTGAGTTTGCTTATTCAGGCTCATTAAAATTACATGAATAAGCTCCGAGCCTTCTTTTTAGGGAATTTTTCTAGCTCGTAAAACTGAAAAAAACCCCCGAGCCTTCTTTTTAGGGAATTTTTCTAGATCGTAAAATTAAAAAACCCCGAGTTACTTCTTCAGGCTCATTAAAATATTATGAAAAAGATATGAGCATATTATTTTTGGGACCTTTTATATCTCTTAAACCAAAAAAATCTTGAGTTTCCTTCTTCGAGCTCGTTAAAATCCCATGAAGAATATCTTGAGAAATTCTTTTCCCTCTTTTTCTCACTTCATAAAAACTGAAAAAGACACATCAAGTTTTTCTTCTTTGGAATCATTAAAATTTCATGAATAGAATCGAATTTTTATTTGTATGACTCGTTAAAATTTCACAAAGAATATCAAGTTTACATTTTCTCCTCATACTCATAAAAAAATGAGGCATACATCCATTAAACATAGGTTTATCACTTTATCTGGACTCAATGGACTACCTTACGGAAAAGGAACTTTGTTAGGCATACTATTAACCTTTTTCGCACCTAGTCATCAACCATGACAAAGGTACCCCTTGGAGTTATCTTTACGATCTTTTCAAACTCTATAAATATGAAAATACCACCTAGTTTACCCTTCTGGACTCATTAAAATTAATGATATGGGGAAAAACTGGAGAATAATAGAGACTCATTTTCTATATTTCAAAGGAGCTTTCAGCAGAAGTATCTTTAGTAATCCCTTGAAAATGGCATTCCCTCAGCACAAACCTCATCTTTGTCGGCTTCATGTTGAAACCCTACCATCCTATGATTTTAGCCTTCATACTCTGATGTTCCTGCATCTTTGTATCCTAGCACTCTTTGGTTTTCTTGAGTCTAAGCTGCCTATAAGTATGTATGACGTGCCTTCTAATGTTCAAGGGATCCACCTATCCTCTGCTTCCTACATCAACCCACCTGTCATATGTCTAAAAATGGCCCTTCATCTGTTTGAACCATTTCTCTATACAATCTTCAAAATAAATCATCCTTGTGTCATTTCGTGTCAATTGATGTAGGACACTTTATTGCCTAAATTTTATAGATATCTTCCTATCGACTTCAACATCTTATCTAGGAAGACAATCCAGAAACATATCAGTAACTTGGAACTTGCAGAAACCAATGGCAGGTTTTCTTGCGTTTTATTGGGAGTTTTCATCATTGGCTCCCAAAATAATAATTCTACGAGTATTCAACATAAAAACCATCTTTCGCTAGATTTTACTGTGCATCTTGGAGACCATCATCCTCATCGGTGGCCAATCTCACATCTGTTGACAGTTTTCAATATTGACTGGTAATCAGACGATTTCCCACATGTTCAACTATAAATCATTTATTCACATGTGCATAAATATGTAGTTTATGAAAGCAACATTCAAGACCTTGGGTAGAGGGTTACATCACTCAGATTTGTTTCCTTTCCTAAGTTGCGTATATTGTTTTCAGAGACAACTCATTAGATTGATCCTGTTATGACACAACTTCCACATTGTGCTTATTGGTGGACATGCCAGCCATATCTCTTCCTTGAGAAATCACTCAGATATAGCTACTGAGGATGGGAATGCTCGACTCAGATCCGGTTGTGATATTTGTTAACATATGTTTCTTGTTTGAGGTCTTCCATAATCCTAAAACTCCTCTCTCTCTCAAGATCTATAAAGTATTTCAGCCATCATCTTCATCTTTGACCTCACACTTTAGGGGGCATCTATTATATAGAACAATTCATCTGTTATATAAAACAATTACCTCCTCATCATCTTAGAGAAGAAGAACACTTTGGTTTAAGAGATGACCTAAGTCACAAGCCTATTTTATAGGGAAATGCACCCCAGAAATAGTAAGAAAGAGTTATAACGATTCCTAGCCTCTTGAAGAGAGTGTTAGTGCCTAGGTTAACATATTGTTTTGCCTAAAGGGAGGTGTTATCCGTGTTTCATGAAGCCCGAGGGGAAAATCCCAAGTTAAATGACTGACATCTTGACTTTTTCTCAAGGAGTGAGGCCAAAAAGCGGGAAACCTACAGATTAGTATCAATAAAGGACATTGCCAAACCTATCTAAGTCATTCAAAGAAGGAAAAATAAATAAAGCAAGGAAACATCTTGGATTTTACCCTATTCAAACTAATGGAGAAAATGGCAAGCAAGATCCTCCCCACTCCTATAAATTGGAGGCTTGGGCACAATGACAAAGGTCGAAGGATTGATGAAGAATTTCTTATTGGTGTGAGATTGGAGTGTTTGCATCAATCATTGAGATGTATTGGCTCAAACACTATCACACGTTGGATTTAGAGAGAGAGAGGGCTTGGAGTCAGAGAAGAGAAGGAGGCTTGATCAAGTTGACATGATTGTAATCCTCCTTCATTCATTTATAACATAGAACTACCTCTGTTATTGTCCATTTGGTTGTCTCGACATTGCACTGATATGATAATTTGCTTTAGGACACATATATAAGTGGCTTAGATTCATATTTAATAATTTTTAGTTATATGCTAGTATTTGGTTGATTAAGCTTGATATACTGTGAGGATTACCCTTTTCTTTGTTTGCTTCCAGGATCTGACTTTGGAGCTAGTGCGGGTGACCTTCCACCTCATCACGTTGGGATCGACAATGAAGCTGCAAAAAACTTTGAGGTAACCCTCTCTCACTTGATTTTTCATTCAATAATTAGTATAAACATGTATATGATTTCTATATAATAGTTGCAGCTAATCTAGAAGTCTGCCTTGGGTCCTGTGAAGGCCCAAGAGGGAATCCATATCTGCTACCACACATGATATTTACCATACAACAAATAGTACCTTATATTGAAAATATTCCCCAAGAATTAATTAAATATGTCAAAGAGGACCTTGGAATTTATTCAATCTTTAACGAAGACGAAACTAGTCACCACACTATTGAAAATTTCACACGTGATTCAAATTTAATTTGGTATATGTTCTTTGATGGGGAATCATCACAAGAAGGAAATGGGGTTGGTATTATTTTGCAAAATTATTTTGGGAAATCATATTCTTATTCTTATCATTTTAATTTCTCATGTACGCACAATGTAGTAGAGTTTGAGGCTCTATTACCTGGGTTAAATAATTACTTTTTCTTGGAATTCAGAAGCTTTCTATTTTTGGAGATTCCAAATTAGTTGTCATTCTAATAAAAAAATATATACTCATTCAAACAAGTTAATGACGCATTATACAACCCTTGTTTTGGATGCAATATTAGAACTTAAAGTTTCAATACCTCACATATAAACTGAAGCATGAATGCCATTGCTGACTACCTAGCAATGTATGCTACAATGCCTAGATATTTTGATTCAAAGAGTATACCTAATTGAGTTGTAGCAACATTGTACAAGCCTCGCGTTCTGATAATGAAGAATCCTGGAAGGTCTTTAATGATGACCAAGATTTCTTGAACTTTCTCACAAATGATACTAAAGAATATTCCAAAATCATTAATCTTGATCAAAATAAATATCCTAAAGGTTTAGTTCCCTTGGAAGATGTATTTTCACCCAGTGATGCAGCTAAATTACTCTCATCCAATAAATCACTCCACAAAACTACTGATAAAAATGTATAAGTGAATATTGGAAATGATCATGACCCTAAAATGCTACAAGTTTATGAGTCTAGCACTCAAGAAGAAATGGATAACTTTTTCTGCCTCTTTCAAAAAAATTCTGATATTTTTGCATGGTCATATAGTGACTTAAAATGTTTTGATCATGCTTTTATTTCTGATGATATATCGATCAAGGCTAATTGTCTGATTGTTAGAAAAAGGCAAAGACCTATAAATCTAGTCTTAGAGGAAACCATCAGAGCTGAACTAGACAAAATGTTAGCTTCCTATATTATTTATCTTATCAAATATTCTAAATGGGTAGCCAATTTAGTCCTTGTTCGATAAAAAATGGCCAAATCCATATGTGTGTCAATTTTCGATCATTAAATAAAGCCAGTGTGAAAGATAACTTCCCTCTTCTGAACATGGAATTAATTTTACAAAAAGTTGTTGGTTCTTCTATATTGTCGCTACTAGATGGATTCTCTGGTTATAAACAAACCTATGTGAAGAAAATCGATAAACATAAGACGAATTTTACCATTAAATGGGGAACATTTGCTTTCCATCACATGTCTTTTGGTCTAAAAAACACTGGAGAAACATTTCATAGAGCTATGAATATTGCTTTTGATGATCTAATTGGAAAAATTATTCAAGTATATTTAGATGATTTTACAATTTATTCTAAAAATTTGATAGATCATTTTGATCACCTTGCAAGAGTTTTTACACATTGCAGGAAATATGGGATATCTTTAAATTCTTCAAAATCAATTTTTGGTGTCAAATTAGGTAAATTACCTGGATATATTGTATCTAATTCTATTATAAGTATTGACCGTGACCGAGCATTTTCCATTCAATTTCTCTCTCCTCCTACATAGAAAAAGGAGATACAATCCTTCATGGGAAAAAATAAATTTCATAAGATGTTTCATTCCAAATTTCACCCCGATTGTCAATCCAATCTGCAAGTTATTAGAGAATAACCAATCTTTCAATTTGAATTCTTCCACCCAATAATCCTTTCAACAGATCAAGGATGTTATTTCAACAACCCCATTTTTAGCTATTCCCAATTTCTCTAAATATTTCATTATATATATTACCACTACATAAGAAGCAATTACTATGATTTTAATGCAGAAAAAATAGTGAAGGATTGGAACAACCTATAGAATTTTATAACTAGAGCTTGTTTGATGATTCTATGAAATACTCGTTGATGAGGAAACATACTCACTCTCTCGTTAAGGTTGTTGAAAAATTTAGACATTTGTTCCTTGGAAGGCATACTAAGGTAAGAAATCCCTTGCTGGATATAAAATTTCCACTTTCTCAAAACTTAATATCTAGAAAATTCGCACATTGGCTGACCAAAATCCAAGAATATGACCTCACTGTAGTCACTACTAAAACTGTTAAAGGTCATGGTCTCACTCTGCATCTTGCATAATATTTAGAACAAAATATTTTTCATGAACTTAAATTTTAAAACTAATACTTTGCTGATTTATTTCTTGTAAAAGATGATCAATCTAACCTTCATTCACACCCTTGGTATCATGATGTCATTCTCTTTATAAATCACCAAAGGTGCCTAGAATACTTGAACAAAATCCAGAAAATAATTTTAAGACTTGATGCATAAAATTTTATTTTTGTAGATGATATATTGTTTCAAAATTCTCTTGATGGAATGCTCCTCAGATGTATAAATGAAAAAGTTGCAAATCACATTTTGGAATATTTTCACGGCTCATTTGAAGAATCAAATCACATCGATGGTAAATTTTCCACAAAATTCCACTCCTTATAGCATATTAAGAACCGGGAAGTATTGGCCACATATATTTAAGGAAACTTTCAAACTTTTTAAATCATGTGTGTTATCACTGGAAAATAGGAAAAGCAAAGATGACATTATTAAATTTGAGGAAGAAGGATTTACAGGGCTTAGGCACATTAGAGGATCTGAAAATTTTTAAAAATCCCTAAGGTCCAGAGAAAAAATCAAATTCTACACCAAGTACTTAGGAAAAATGTGCCTTTGCGCGTTTTTCTTCGATAAGCATGCCTTTGCACGACTTTCCCTTGAAAATCCGCACGGTCCTAGGAGTGGCGCCGGAAGTCACTTTCCGGGACCACAAGGCACACTCCAAGAAATGATCCCACACTTGAGGCCGCCCAAGGACATCTGCCTAAGCCACCTTGGGACCTCAAGGGAGCACACAAAGGAATCAAGTGGCACACAATGGAATCAACCTTCTCTCTTGGGTCACCATCCACCAATGTACCAAGAGAGGGAAGGATAATTTGAACTCATCTATAAAAGGCCACCAAGAGATGAAAAAAGGGAGAGCACATTGTTATGCTGGCCAAAATTACTTTGAGGCAATATAGCAGTGTGCAATCTAGAGAAGAAGTAGAAAGGGGATTCGGTTGTTGGCCATCCAACAACTTCAATCCTTTGGAGTAGAGAGATAGACCTTGCACCAAGAAGCTAAAAGGTAAAAAAATCCTTACATTGGGTCTTAGAACTCCATAGTTCTAAGGGCCCATTGGCAAGTGTGTAAACGTAGCATCTTTCTTCCTAACAACAAGCAATAAGAGGGGACAGTGATGCCACCATTAGTATTATTGTTATGTTTGAGTCATTATGAGCTTTCGTGTTTATGTTTAGTTTAGTCTTGTTTTCTCTCTATACATGCATACTATATCATGATTTAGTGTGTTTAATGTTTTATAGCATGTTCACTAACTTGATAACTCTTTTGTTTATCTGCCTGTGACTGAGGCTTAGAGGCAGCGACCACTCCTCCTAAGCAATTTTGGATTAGTACACTTGTGCACCAAAACCACAACCACATGATTGGCGACTCCACTAGCTTTATTTTTTTAGTTAATGTGGTTGCCATTGTTGCAGGAACCTTTTATCTGCTCTGGAGTCTTGCTTGGAAAAATCTCCTTATTTTCTTATCTGCTCATTCACCCTCAATGAAAGTATGAAGTTTAGAAGCTCCAGATTTTTTCTACAGGAAATTTGCATGAATTTCACTCAGGCAGACACACCTTATTGCGCATGTGTAGCCCTGATGATCTGAAAGGACTATATTAGTTTTGATGTGCCAAGTGTCTTTTCAGTTAATAAACATGTACATACTTGTCTCCATTTGTTTGCTTAAGTATTGAGGATTTAATCATGGAATATCAGTGAATTTAGTGAATTAGAAGCATGAAATATGAGCAAATAATACTGAACAAGAATATATAACAGAGAAATAAAACCACACATAACATTTACACAGTAGGCTTGATGAGAAATTTCACCCCTCCTAGGCTACATATATTGGTTAAGCTCCCAATGGCATGTCCATCTTTCATTAAGCTCAAAATTTTGCAAATACATGTGTTTATAGGCCTCTAATGGCTGTTTTCTCTGCACCAATGGCTCCATAATGCTCCAATTAGTCTAGGTAAACTCTTTTTTTCCCCAAATTAGTCAAAAATTCACCCTCCTAGACTTTTTCCCAATGACACCTACAAAATCTCCACTAAATGTGGAGAACTACACCTAACTGCAGTTAAAAATAGCAAAAATTTCAAAATTTAGTGGGCACACTAAACTCCTGCAAGCACAAACTATTGGATTTTAAATGTCAAGGTTAAGGGGGAGGGGGTGGCCACATGCCAACCCCCGAAACCCACGTGGTTAGATTAACCATTGAGTGGCACTTCTGCGATACCGTGGTTCACTCCTTTGAAACCAGAGTAAACCAAACCTTTGGCATTTAACACGGTAACCACACGTTTTTTCATGTGACAAGAAGTGGGTGTTAGCTTGCGGAGACAAAAATTAACCATTGGCGTAACAAAATTTGTCACAGTTTATGTATAACATGTGAACACAAAATATTGGGGCCGGCGGTAGGTTGGGATTGCCGACGGTTCCCCCACCCATATTAAAAGTTTAAAAACTTAAATATTATCGCGATCTTTAGTAGGTTAAGACTCATGTGATAGCCCGGATGGTGGAGAGATCTGTGCGTGCACCGAAGGGCACGGGGTTGAACCCCCTGGACCTCAACAACATTTTGATAAACCGTACAGGGGACACGTGGAAACCTCAGGGTTGCCCACATGTCACCCATTCATTGGCTCAGAAAACCAAACTCGTACAACTTCATCAACGAATTAAAATGTGCCACTTGGCATAATATTATAGGCTTGGGAAAATGGAATATTCTTAGGAATATTCCCCCTTTTGCTGATTGTACGTCTGTATGCTGACTGGGCATCCCAGTCAAACCTGTCGCAAATTTAGCTATTTTGGAAATCGATCAGAATGCGATATATCCCTCATACAACATAGATTTTTTGAACCGTTCACGGCGCCAGAATCAGGAAGACGAGATCTACCCGGTTGCTTAGTTTTGGCACAGTTTCGAGCACTTTCAAATTTGAGCAAAATTTATGAACTCCTGATCACACCTCCCCATTGGGAAGCTTTTGGACCCCAAAAGACTTGATTACCTGTTCAGTAGATGAGGTTACAACTCACTCACCTTTCCAACTTCCATCCACTTTGCCTTTCTTGGCTTACTGCCTTTGAGCCCAACTCGAAGGTAGTCAACACTGCCCCTCTTAGATGCTCTTGTCTTCCTGTCAAGAATTGTATCGAATATTTCTCACTAGAATTTCTGCTCTTGTCTTCCTGTCAAGAATTGTATCGTCCTTGAGCTCATCCAGAAATTCTAGTGAGAAATATTCAATAGGAGGTAGTTGAACATCACTTCCTTGATCATCGATCAAAGGTGGCTCATACAAATATAAGTTTTCAACATTAACAACTGAATACATTTGCATATATGAAGGAAATTCAAGTTGAAATGCATTTTTACCAACTTGCTTTATGATCTTGAATGGAACATAATGAGTGGGTTTGAGTTTTTTACCTTCCCCTTGCACAATTTCTTTACTTATGTGAAACCATACCTCATCTCCTTCTTGAAACTTGTGATAAACTCTATGTCTGTCATGACTCTCCTTGCATTTTCTTTGACTTTTCTCAAGCCATTCTTTAACTTGTTGATGTATAATATGAATTTTCTCAATGAAATTTCGATCCTTGTCAGTATCACTATGCCCATCAATTGCAACATCCTTCTCAAAGATGAAGTCTACTGGCGATTTTGGAAAATACCCAAAGCATACTTCAAAATGTGATGTATTTGTAGAAGAGTGCTTTGCCCGGTTGTAAGTGTGTTGAATGTAATGCAGTTGCTCATCCCACAACATAGGATGTTTGCTACAATATCCTCTCAATAGATGCACAACGGTTCTGTTCACCACCTCGTTTTGGCCATCAGTTTGCGGATGAAAAGCAGTACTATTTTTCAACTTTGTGTCCATCATCTTCCAAAGATTGGACCAAAAATTCCCAATGAACCTGGAATCTCTTTCACTAACAATAGAAGTAGGCAAACCATAATGAACCCATACATGTTGAAAATAAAGTTCAGCAATTTGTTCAACAGTAATTGTTTTCTTACATGGCATAAGTATACACATTTTAATGAATCTATCCACAACTACATAAAGATAATCATGTTTCTTTCTTGACATAGGTAGACCTCCAACAAAGTCCATGGAGACACTCTCCCATGGCCTTGATGGTACCGATAGTGGCGTGTACAACCCAAACATCCTATTGCTAGGATTTCTTGTTGCACACATAGAACAACCTCTTATAAAACATGACACAATATATATCATTCGAGGCCAATAGAAATACCTCCGTAGATGCAACACTTTTTTTCTTACCCCAAAGTGTCCAAAAATAAGTTATGAATGAGCCTCTCTCATGACAATTAGCCTCTCTCCTTGTGGTATACATAGCTTGCCCAAATGAAACAACAAATTTTTATGCATGAGATAATAATTTTCCTCAACTTGATTCCCTTCACTCAAACTAGCATACACATCTTGAAATCAAGATCATGTGCATATTGTTCTATGTAACTCTCATGTACAATAGAATAATTTTTGAGTAAAATAGAAGCAATTATAATTGGCCTTGAAATCATATCAACAAATTTATTGAAAATACTTTTCTTTTACCTTATAACCATGTGAAATTGTTGAAGGAAACCCATCCACCTGAAATGTTGTGATTGCTACAATTTTGTTTACGACTGCAAGTACTATAATGGTTGGTGATCAGTATGTATAATCATCTCTTTACCCATCAGGTAGTGTTTACACTTCTTGACGCTTTGTACCAATGCATATAGTTCTTTGTCATATGTAGGATAATTAGTTACAACACCATTGAATGTTTCAGAATGAAAAGCGATAGGCTTACCATGCTGCAAAAGAACCGCGCCCATGGCATAATCACTAGCATCAGTTTCTATCTTGAATGGTTGTCTCAAATTTGGTAATGCAAGGACTGGAGCTGAAATTATCTTGTATTTTAAAGCTTCGAAAGCTTGCTGATGTTTGCCTCCCCATTGGAAGCCTTTATTCACACTTTTCACCGCATGCATAGGAGATGCTATGGCATAAAAGTTAGAAATAAAATTTCTCTAACATTGAGCTCCACCTAAGAAAATTCTTACCTCAGTTACTGTTTTGTGAATGGGCCAATTCACAATGGCTTCCACTTTAGAAGGATCAATTCTCAACTCACCTCCTCCTACAATGTGTCCCAAATAAACCAAATAAGTATTTTCAAGCTCACACTTTGACATCTTAAGAAATAATTTCTTTTTCTTCAAAACATCAAGCACCCTATTTACATGCAAGACATGTTCTTCTCTTGTTTTGCTGAAAATTAGTATATCATCTAAATACACAATCACAAAGTCATCAAGAAATGGAAGCAAAACATTATCTATAACACACATGAAAGTTGTTGGTGCCTTACACAAACCAAATGGCATAACCAACCACTCAAAGAGTCCTTGCTTGGTTTTGAATGCAGTCTTCCATATATCACTTTCTACAATTATTACTTGATGATTTCCACTTCATAAATCTAACTTAGTGAAAAAATTTGCTTCTTTCAGCTGATCAAGAAAATCATCTATCCTTGGGAGTAGGTATCGATTCTTTACCGTTATCTTGTTCAAAGCTCTGAAGTCTACACACATGCGCCAAGTCCCATCTTTCTTTGGAATCAAGACTATGGGTGAACCACATGGCAAAGTGCTTGGCGTTATGAGTCCTTTGTCCAACATGTCCTTGATTTGCCTCTTTATTTCAAAATTCTCCATTATCAACATGCAATACATGCTGATGTTTGGAAGAGGACAATCTTGCTGCAACTGAATCTCATGTTGAATCTCCCTTTTTGGAGGCAATCCTATTGGCTCCTGAAACATCTCATGATGTGCATCAACTACATCATATAAATCTGATTTAAACTTAGGATCACAATGCTCAAATGATTCATGGTTAACATCATCTTTAGGCTTAACAATTAGAAGAACAAAATTCTTAATTGAATTTACTAGCCTCTTTACCTGTCCATCATTTACCATAGCAATATTTGTCTTCTTGCGATGTGCTCTAACAATGTACTCCTTTCCATCTTTGAATAAATGGTATTTTTTCTCATGGTGATGGAAGATCACTTCACTGTCATAAAATTAAGGACTTCCCAACACAATACCTGTTATGTCAAGTGGAACCACATCTAATTCAATTGTGTCAACAAAATGTGCAGTTATTGCAAACCACAATATAGACTTCTTTGAAACCTGTAAATTTTCATCCTTACAAATCCAACCAAGTGGATATTGTTTTTGATGTGGAATGGTCCCAATATTAAGTTTATTGACCAAGTCTTCAGGGATTAAGTTTTATTGTGACCCACTATCAAACAATGTGTCAATCCTAGTATGTTTGGATATGACCCTCACATGAAATAGTTCAATTCTCTCTTCTTCATTTGGAGCTTGTATGTGACAATTTGATGTACTAGTATTGGGTTTAGTTTCAATTTCTTTCCCCTTCATGTTCTTCAATCCCATGGCTGTAATTTTAGATTCATCACCTGAATCCTCTCCTAAATCATGTTGATTTGTAGCTGCATTTTTTTGTTTCCCTTTGTTGTTGTTATACTTGGGTCTCTTTTCAGGATGTAATTTCCAACATTGATTTTCATTATGGCCTTCTCTTGAAAAATGTTTACAAACCTATTTTCTCCCTCTTTCTTAACAGATGCATTATTTTTTCCTTTACCTTTTGAGGTCTTCTCTTTTTTTTTTCCCCTTAAAAGGTTTGTTTCTACCTTCATCAGAAATGTTTTTCCCTCTAGCTTCTAGATGTGTGGCTTGAACACATACCTCAGCTAGACTTGTAGGATTAAACATGAGAATAGTATGTTTTAGGTATCTGTGTAATCCTCCTATGTACTTGAGAAAAGTATCTTGGCTCTGAAAATATACCCCTAATAAGAGAGCTCTTCTCCTAAATTCTTGGGTGTAAATTTGTACATTCTTTCATTTCAATTGTCTAAAATTTTTCCAGTTCATTATGGCTTTCTGCATATAAGCTCATGGATAAAACTGTCATTTTATTGCAGAAATGAAATCAGTCCATGATAGAATAATCTTATTGTGCTTCTTGATCTCCTCCTTTGTCTTGGATTCCCACCAAATAAGTGTTGCACCCTCCATTCTCAATGAAGCTAATTGGATTTTGGTATCATCATCATGAAGGTTCTGGATTCTCAAAGAGACCTCCAATTCCCTAATCTAATTATCAAGATTTTCTGCATTGACTTGACCATTAAACATTGGCAATTCAAACTTAACATCAAGTTTTAGAAAAGGACTTTTACCAGTGTTCTTTGAATTGTGAGACTGATGTACTGAAAATGAAGTAGAGGATGACGATGATGAGGGTGAGGATGGTGACTTTCCATTGCCTCCATTTCCTCCATTGCCTTTCTTTGACTTATCTTCATCATTTTGACCCCCTGATGATCCTTGTCCTTCCTTGTGAAGTTTGGATCCTTCTCCTTCCATTTTCTCATTCCTTTATTGATAAAGGATTCTCACCATCTCAGTCATGTCAAGGAATGCTTTCCTGAACACTCTTTCTTCCTCTTTGGGATCCACTTCTTCATGGATTTATCCTTCCTCTCAAGTCATGCTTAATGCTGCTTCTGTTGATTTAGGAGGTGAAGTAGGTGGTGGAGTATGTGGCAATATTTCTCTCCTTTGATGTGGCTCATTTTGAGACCCTCTTGCTTCCACCAATTTTCCTTCTCCTCTCTTGAGATTGAGCCTAGCAAGCATGTGAAAATTTGCAAATAGTTAAACAAATCTTTGCACACAACAACACCAGAGAATAAACTCTAGCTCTAATACCAACCTGATCTGAAAGGAATATATTAGTTTTGTTGTGCTAAGTGTATTTTCAGTTAATAAACATGTGCATACTTGTCTCCATTTTTTTTTCATAAGTATTGAGGATTTAATCATGAAATATAAGTGAATTTAGTGAATTAGAAGCGTGAAATATGAGAAAATAACATTGAACAACAGTTTATAGCAGAGAAATAAAACCACAAATAACATTTACACCATAGGCTTGATGAAGCAGTTCACCCCTCCTAGGCTACATCTGCTGGTCCATCTCCCAATGGCATGTCCATCTTTCATTAAGCTAATATTTTTGAAAATACATGTCTTTATAGGCCTCTAAAGACTGTTTTCTCTACACCAATGGCTCCAGAATTCTCCAATTAGTGTAGGTAGACTCTTGTTTCCCCAAAATTGGTCGAAAATTCTCCCTCCTAGCCTTTTTCCCAATGACACCTACAAAACCTCCACTAAATGTGGAGAACTGAACCTAACTGTAGTTAAAAATAGCAAAAATTCTGAAATTTAGTGGGCGCACTAAACTCTCGCCAGCACAAACTGTCGGATTTTAAATTTCAAGGTTAAGGGGGAGGGGGTGGCCACATGCTAACCCCCGAAACCCCCATGGTTAGGCTAACCATCGAGCGGAACTCCTGCGATACCATGGTTCACTCCTTTTAAACTGGAGTTAGAACTGAAGTAAACCAAACCGTCGACATTTAACATGGTAACCGCGCATTTTTTCATGTGACAAGGAGTGGGTGTTAACTTACAGAGACAACCATTAACCGTCGATGTAAAAAAAAAATTTGCGGTTTATGTATAACATGTGAACACAAACCGTTGGGGCTGCCGGCGGGTTGGGACCGCCGGCAGTTCCCCTGCCCCATATACAAAATTTTAAAAACTTAAATATTGTCACGATCCTTTGTAGGTTAAGAATCATGTGATAGCCTGGATGGTGGAGAGCTCTGTGTGCGCATCGAAAGTTGGGGGGTCGAACCCCCTGGACCTCAACAAAATTTTGATAAATTGTACAAGGGACACATGGCAACCTCAGGGCTGGTCGCGTGTCACCCATTTATTGGCTCAGAAAACCAAACTCGTACAACTCCATCAATGAATGAAAATGCGCCACTCGGAGGAATATAATAGGCTTTGGAAAATGGAATATTATTAGGACTATTCCCCTTTTTGCTGACTGTAGCTTTTCATGCTGACTGGGCATCCCATTCAAACTTGTCGCAAATTTAGTTGTTTGGGAAATCAATCAGAACGCGATATCTCCCCTATAGGACATCGGGTTTTTGAACCATTTGTGGTGCCAGAATCATGAAGACAAGATCTACTTGGTCACTCAGGTTCAACACAGTGTGAAGCACTTTCAATTTTGAGCAACATTTATGAACTCCTAATCACTTGACCCGCACGCAAAATTTCGTGCCTATGTGAGACATTTGCACGCAGAAACCAGAGACAGAAAATATCCACTATTTTCCTCAATTTCCTATTTGTAAAGTAGCTGGTAGCCTAGAGAAAAACCACCAACACTGTGTGAGGTGCCCACGACTCTTTAAAACTTTCTTTTGGCTGCGTTTGAGTATTTCTAGTTGCTAGTTTAAATTTCAAAGTTTATATTCACAAAAAACCACATAGTTTAAGTAGGGGGGAAATTTACTTGCAATATAAAATAACTTATTTTTGTAAAAATAGACACCAAAAACACACAGATAATTAGCTGGAGTAAGTGGCCCTAATCCACATATGGTTAGCTACTTTTCATTTTTCCTATTTAGATCATTAATTTTAGTTTAATTTTTGGCACTAGGAATTAATTATCTTAAGAGAAGCAAGTAATGTCTACTGCCTTTGCACCTTTTGGTGACCCTAAGAAAGCATATGAAATCTCTCTTATGATAATTTCCATCTCCCTTTAGTTGATCACTGAGATTAACTAGGAAAAATTTAAAGTGGCCCACTAACCACACATGATTTTATTATAGCAAGGAACAATCAAACATAGATTAATAAGGGATGTATAAAGGATCACTGCATATCCACATCTTAAAACTGTGCGATTTTTCACTTTTTTCTCACACACTTCCACACCATAAATGAAGTAAAGACTCCTTAAAAAAAACCTAACTGAACTCACTAATTTTCCCCACAAGGGCCTGATCCAGGTGGATATTGGTGGCCACCCGCCTATTCCACTTGGGGCCCCACCATTGCCTCTTTCAGTTTTTCAGTTTCGGCACAACTTACTATTTTTAGCAGTTTTTCGGGTTCTGAACTTTCGGAGCCGTTTTGAGGCCCTAAACGACGTTTTTTGGGCATCGCGCCTCTAGCAAATATCATTCCGTTCCAGAATGGATATTCATGGTGAAAATTGTAGTCCTCGGATAGATATTTCTAATGATGTACCATGTGCGTCAAACGGAGATAGTATGCCAAAGTTACGTCCCTGGGAAGTTGAAACACCAATTTACCCAAACGGGGCACATAGTTTTGGCGCTTCATCTCCTAGGGTTAGGTTTTTGGGATGTTTAGGGTTCTCCATTGTTTCTCAATAATAAATAGGCCCTCGAGCCTCATTGTAACGCAGTTCAGAGGCCTGTAGCCGCCACATCTTTTCTTAGAGATAGCTACCAGTGCCCTAGCTAGTTTTATTTCCATTCTGTCTGTAAGCAAATTTTAGTTCTTTGATATTAATGAAATGAAGTGTTATTTCTGTTGCATCTCTATATTTATGGTTATGTGTTTATTCTGTTGCGTTCCTGCATAAATCCGGATCAGTGGTATCAGAGCGGTTTGCTTTTTCTCGATCCTTCTTTGCATGTCCCCAACGAGGTCGGGGTATAAGGAGCTAGGGCTTGATCTGGTGGAACCTTTGCAAGATCAGCCTCGCAAACCTCGACGGACGCCCATGGGGGACTAAAAGAAAGATGAGGGAGCAGGAGATCCTATCAAAATATTGCTCGAGGAGGCCCTCGAAAAACAAAGGAACGTGATGATGGATAACTTTGCTCAGATCCTTCAACGGCTGCCCACCGGCGGCGCATCTGCATCCAGTAGCCACTCTGAAGTGGCGACTCCTTTTAAGGTACAAGTAAATTTTTACATTCCCATATTTGAGGGTCAAATAGATGCAGATGTCGTAGATATATGGTTGAATCTATTAGAAGGATATTTCTCTTTTCATGACTTTTCAGACCGGGAGAAGATTATTTTTGCACTCCTCAAAGCTACCCCCCATGTTAAGGACTGGTGGGAAACCTACTGTGAGAACAAGGACCGGACAGAACCCTCTCTGTTCTCGGCCGTACCAACTTGGAATTCTTTCCGAGACGCCGTCAAGGAACAGTACTATCCCGTGGGGAGCTATGAGGACAAGTACATACAATGGACCACGCCGCGACAACAAAGGGATCAAGATGTGCATGAGCTGACGAATCTGTTCCATACCCTGCGCACAAAGTTGGGTATCAAAGATTCAGAGAAACATCTGGTGCTAAAGTATCGCAGCTGTCTGCACAGATACATTCAGGAGGAAATGGAGTTCCTTGACATCTCCTCTCTTGGTACGGCATACCGGTATGCTGCCAAGATTGAGCAGAAATTCAAACAGAAGAAGCGAGACTTTGGATCTGCGAATCAAAAGCAAGGGAAAGGTGCTTCCAAACCGCAGAACAAAGGACAGAGCCAAGGCATGGTGGCTAAAGACAACCCGTCAAAGCCACAAGAAAAGAACAACACCGCAAAGCCAAAGAAGGACACAGGAAAGTGGTGTGAGTTCCATAAGAGCTCCACTCACAACACAAGTGAGTGTCGGGCCAAGCAGTCGCTAGTGGCCGAGATGAGGGCTTCTGAGTCAGATGCATGCTCCGACTCCGAATCATAACCTAAAAAGGAGAATGAAAAAGGGAAACAGATTATTGATGTGGAGCCCAATGCCACTATTTCCACTACAAAGATCTAGAAGGAGGAACCCGAAGATCCAGAGGAGGAGGAACGTCTCTTCCACTCCTAGATGTGGGTAAAGGGCTCCCCTGTACAGTTCATTGTCGACAATGGGAGCCAAAAGAACCTCATTTCAGCAGATGCCGTGAAGCGGTTGGGCTTGCCGACCACAGCTCACCCACATCCATACACCATCGGGTGGCTTCACCAAGGACGAGATCTCCGCGTCAGCTGGCAGTGTCGCCTTCCCTATAGCATCAAGCCCTTCACGAATGAGGTATTATGTGACGTTGCTCCTATTGATGTTTCTGATGTATTATTAGGACAACCATACTTGTGGAAGCATCATGTTGTGTATGAGTCTCGACCTCGTGCTGTTATTGTTACTTTGGGAAATAAGTTGTACAGGATACCAGAGGTACCACCTCCTGCCGCTATCTCTTTGGTTACTGCAAAACAATGCAGTAAGCTCATTTCCCAAACCAAGAAATTCGTTTTCTTGATGATCCGCCCCCAGGGCAAGAAGAAGATTGTGGCCACGACCTCCAGACAGGGCTCCTCTGCACAACAACAACAAATGGATAAGGTTGTGGAGGAGTACGGGGACATATTCACCTCACCCACGGGGGTTCCTCTGCACTGTCAGGTCAAGCACCCGATTGATCTGACCCCCGGTGCGCCGCTACCTAATGGACCGATCTATCGGCGCTCTGTTCTGGAGAATGATGAAATCAAGAGACAGATTCAGGAGTTGTTGTAGAAAGGTCACATCAGACCAAGTTCATCGCCCTGTGGGAGCCCGATCGTGTTGGTACAGAAGAAGGATGGGACGTGGAGACTCTGTATTGACTATCGGGCGCTGAACAAGATCACTATCCGGAATAGGTACCCAATCCCACGGATTGATGACCTTCTGGACCAAATCAAAGGTGCAAAATATTTCAGCAAGATCGACCTGAAGTCTGGGTATCACCAGGTACCAATTGAACCCTCTGATGTGTGGAAGACTACCTTCAAAGCCAAGGAAGGCCTTTTCGAATGGCTGGTCATGCCTTTCGGGTTGAAGAATGCTCCCGCAACCTTCATGAGGATGATGGACGACATCTTTCGGCCATTCACCAACTCATTTTTAGTGGTGTACTTGGATGAAATTATGATCTTCAGCCAGACTTGGGAAGAGCACTTTCACCACATCCGACAAGTCCTCCAAACACTACGGCAACACAAGTTGTGTGCCAATTTGGAGAAGTGCCCGTTTGGCATGACCCAGGTTCAATATCTGGGATACATTATTGATGAAAGGGGGGTGCATGTGGATCCAGCCAAGATCCAAGTCATTCAGGATTGGCCAGCCCCAACCACTATAACAGAGCTTCACATCTTTCTGGGTCTTGCTAATTTCTACCGTAGATTCATGTTTGGATTCTCTCATATCACTTGGCCCTTGAGTCAAGTCACCAAGGGAGGAGCGAGAGCAAAATTCTTTTGGTCGGAACCTCAACAGAAGGCATTCACAGAATTGAAAAATCTCCTCTGTTTTGCCCCAGTGCTCACATTACCAGAATTTCAACAGCCATTTGAGATTGAGACAGATGCCTCTGACTATGCTATTGGGGCAGTTCTTACTCAACAGGGACATCCAGTGGCATATCACAGTGAGACATTGTCTAACACAGTTCGAAAGTATCCCACTTATGACAAAGAAATGTATTCCATTGTGCAAGCTTGTTGACAATGGAAGCATTAAATTTTGGGGAAGGAAACAATCATCCACATAGACCACCGGCCCTTGCAGTTCATACAGACACAAGGGAAGTTGCAGAATGATCGCCATCAGAAGTGGTCCACATATCTGCAACAGTTTCATTTGAATATCAAGTACAAGAAGGGCAGCACCAATAATGTTGTAGACTGCCTCAGCCGACCACCGATCGTGGCGCTCACCACCGTGCTCAACTCTTGTGGGCATGAGACTTCTGATTGGCTGCTACTCTATGAGAGTGACCCAGAATTCGGCCACACTTACAAGGCACTCTTGGGGGGTACGAAAGTTCCAAATTTTCACCTCCAAGATGCACTTTTATGTCACCTGGGACACCTTTGTGTTCCTTCAAGTGAGCGTGCCAAGATGATATGGGAAGCACACTACAGTCAAGTCGCTGGGAATTCCGGGGTCGAGAAAATAGTAGCAATATTGAAGAAGTATTTCTATTGGCTGAACCTTCGAAAGGATGTCGAGAAGCACATCAGATCCTGCACTGCTTGTGCCATTTCCAAATCGACCATTAAGAAGCAAGGCCTATATACTCCGCTACCTACCCCTAGTCGACCTTGGGAATCCATCTCCATGGATTACATGTCAGGCCTGCCTTCTACTAAGCAGGGTAATGACTGTGTTTTCGTGGTCGTCGACAGATTCTCAAAGATGGCCATCATGGCGGCCTGCAAGAAGAATATCACAACAGAAGCCACTGCTAAACTCTTCTTTGAACGAGTGTGGGTGCACTTTGGGATCCCACAGGCTATCATATCAGATCGGGATAGTAGGTTCCTCAGTGCATTTTGGTCCAGCCTCTGGTCAATGTTGGATACCAAGCTCACCAATTCCACAGCTTTCCACCCCCAAACAGATGGCCAGACAGAGGTCGTCAACAGAATTCTTGTACACATTCTGTGCATGTAAAATTCAAAGCATCCACGCACATGGGACGAGAGCCTCCCATATGTAAAACATAGTTATAATCGGGCTCTCCACAGTTAAATCAGCCATAGCCCCTTTCAGGTGGGCTTGGGATTCTAGCCACTATGTCCTATTGACGTAGCCATACCATTTGCAGCTGCTCAGGCCGATTCAGCTCATGTCCAGTTTGAAGTTGACAAAGCAAGTAGCTTCATCGAGCGCATTCAACACATCTGCCAACAGGTTCATCATATATTGGATAGATCCAATGCCAAGTACAAGCAACGCCATGATCAACACTGGGTGCCACACAACTTCCAGGTGGGCGACAAAGTATGGCTACATTTGCAGAAGAAGCGCCTCACTGGACCCCACCGCAAGCTTCGCCTGCTTCAATACGGGCTGTACACCATCACCAAGGCTGTCGGGAACAATGCCTTCGAGCTCAATATTCCACCATTCCTTGGTCTGCACCCAGTCTTCAATGTGGATCGCCTTCGTCCTTACTTCCCACCTCTACCGGACACCTCAGACATTGCAGAACAACTCACACCAACAGAGTTAAACCCAGACTGCATGGAACAGGCCACCACAGATTGTATCAGGGACATGAAAATAAAGATCACTCACCAACAGAACATCCAACTGTATCGAGTTGTCAAAGCTGGCCAACTCCTGCACCAAGGCAAGCGGTTCACCAGGGACCAAGTTCAGCAGAAGTTTCCTCATCTCATGGAAAAAATCAACGCAATTGGGACCATTGCTTCTTAAGGGGGGAGGAATGATCCAGGTGGATATTGGTGGCCACCCACCTATTCCACTTAGGGCCCCACCATTGCCTCTTTCATTTTTTCAGTTTTGGCACAACTTACTACTTTTAGCAGTTTTTCGGGTTCCAAACTTCCGGAGCCGTTTTGAGGCCCTAAACGACGTTTTTTGGGCATCACGTCTCTAGAAAATATCATTCCATTCCAGAATGGATATTCGTGGTGAAAGTTGTAGTCCTCGAATAGATATTTCTAATGATGTACCATGTGCATCAAACAGAGATAGTATGCCAAAGTTACGTCCCTGGGAAGTTGAAACACCAATTTACCCAAACGAGGCCCATAGTTTTGGCGCTTCATCTCCTAGGGTTAGGTTTTTGGATGATTAGAGTTATCCATTGTTTCTCAATAATAAATAGGCCCTCGAGCCTCATTTTAACTCAGTTCAGAGGCCTATAGCCGCCACATCACTTCTCAGAGATAGCTACCAGTGCCCTAGCTAGTTTTATTTCCATTCTGTCTGTAAGCAAATTTCAGTTCTTTGATATTAATGAAATGAAGTGTTGTTTCCGCTGCATATCTGTATTTATGGTTATATGTTTATTATGTTGCGTTCTTGTATAAATCCAGATCAAGGCTACAAAAAAATTGTAGTTCAAGTTAGGACCATGGGGGTAGGAATCTAGTAAGCCGCCATGGTCAGTTTACATATTGATACATAGAATTTGACTGATTAGGGAGCTTTAAAATCTGTCTATCTGCCCATGGAAAAGAAAACCCAAACACCATAGAGACCCAATTCAAAGGGGGTTAAGCTTAGGCCCAGTGCATGCGGAATTATTTGGGGTTGCCCAACCCATCTAATGCTCGGTACTGGTAGCTAATTTACCAAGAATATCAAGACTCGAATTCTCACGTGGGATGACGGTACTTAGTGGTAAAATCTAGGGCATCCTTCCCTACAGGTGACGGTACAGGAAACTCTTGATCCTCTACCCATTACCTTGGTCAATTCTTCAGCTGTTGGAAGGCGTCACTAGTCCTTTCGGCACATTAGCCCCAGTACCCATCAGAAGATATCTTCGTAAGGCCCAGTTACAATTGAGAGTGTGAGGACGTTTTATGTCTCTAGGATTTTGAGTATCACATGAAAAAAACAACCAAAACCATTTTTTGATTGATTGATCACATATAAATAATTAAAGGAAAATTGACCTTTGTTTTCACTTTGTTTTATGTATGTGGTCACCATTTTTTCTTTGATACTTCACCTCTCATAGAAATGAGGATTTTTTCCAAAACCATACCTAGTCAACACCATAACGGACCCAACAGAACCTCGTCGATCTAGACATATTTTGGACCTCCCCCCATTATCGAGAGGGCTTCCAGGTCTTTCACCATTTAGGTGTCAAAGAAGTAGCACTGCCACCCTTATTGGTTCATCCTTTATTAGGACATCTTTAGTTGGGAACCCTCGAGGGTCACCCAACTCCAAACCAGTGGAAACCCCCTCAGGGTCATCACATAACACTCCTCCCACAACCCCTAGGGGGAAAAGGAGGGCTACCCATTCAGAAATCCAAGTGAACACACAGTCGTGTACGTTATAGAAAAACCCCAGATCTAACTAGAACAATGTGTCTTTACAGTGTGCAATGGCTCTCAACACGTAGTCACCGTTCTTAGCATTGTTGAACCTACCCGATCTAACTAAGTTAATGCACGACCCTATTGCACACAACCCAACATGGCCCTCCATTTCAATGAATATCCCTTTAGACATTCCAAAGTTTGAAGGGAAGTAAGCGGAAGACCCAGGAAATCACATAATGACTTTCCACCTGTGGTGTTTTTCAAACAACATCATTGATGATACTATTCGATTGAGACTATTTCAGCGCACCCTAACCGGACCAGCTGTGAAATGGTATGTGGAGAAGCCTTCTTCTACACATGGAACCTTTAGTGCCCTAGCTACCACCTTCCTCACGTATTTTCAGTTACCCATCCACAATGATTCCGGGATGGAATTACTGACACATTTTAAACAGACACCAGTCGTCCATATCTCGGACCATCTCCATGAATGAAGGTGACGTCATAGTTTGTGTAAAGCCAAACTCAACGATTGAGCTCTACTGGACCTCTTCATAAAAAATATCATTGCAGAGATTTCAAAATATGTAGAAACCCAAAAACCTACATCCGAAGAGGATTCTATCAGTAAATCCCAATAACTATATTAGATTTACACGTAGTCAGGATACATTTACAACATCCTGCCTAATGCCCCGTGCCTGCAAAATTATAATTAATTGCAAGGCGCTTCGAACTCTGCAGAAGGTTTGATCGAGTCACTGACCCAAGATCACCTAGGCAGTAGTATTCAATACCCCAGTTACACGTATGATCCTAACCAGAACATCCCACAACCCGACTACTAGAGTCATCATGCACCTTTGAATAATATGACCAATAGGGCACAGTCGTATCATCATCAACAAGGAGGTCTATACCCTTCAGCTCAGGGGACCCAGTACACAGCTAGAAATGTTGACGGAAGATCTCCCCCCAATAACCATTCACAAACTAGGGACAAGGATCACAATATTCCAAGTCCCCAGTACAAAACCCACCCATGTAGAATAATGCACATGTGAACTTTGTGCAACCTTACCAAGCAAAACTGCGCCAATCATATAATCAAGAGAATCCTAGCTATCCTCCTAACGCGACATGGAAAAAATAAAAAAATAAACCAGAGGGAAATCCTAGATAGGGGGCAACAATCAACAATTCCCTTCACAATCTCAGGCTCGAGGCAAATCCAACCGAAATCAAATCCAAGACCCAAATAACTCCCAAGGGCAAAACAAGAGGGTGAATCTTCGGAACAACCACTCTTATGTAATTTGTGGTGAATATGGCCATTACACTCACCATTGTCTTGATCTCCCTAAGCTAAAGAAGCTTCAAGGTAACCGAGGATAAGGAGGATCCTCACAGCAGACATTTGTCATGATGGAGCCCTTCCCCCACCAAGGGACAATTAGCACCCAACAGCAGCAAACAACTCCCGACAATTCTGGAAAAAAAAACCATGAAATCTACATGACTGGCAAAGAAATGTGTTTTCAGACATGAAATCGAAATTACGATACCCCACTAAACACCAATTCATCAGGGGCTAGCACGAGTGCTCCAAAAACACCTTTGACTATATCGAAGATACCTATTGAATCTTTTCCAAATATGGCTAAGGGACCAACTAGGTGAGCAGGAAACCATTCCAAAGTGGCTCGTAACTATAGAATTGTGGACGATTTAGCCCAATCTCCCACCACCATGTCCGCTTTGGAGGTATTAAAATCATGCCCAAAGCAAATGGAAGCCTTAATTTCTGCGTTAGGTGCCATTGACCCTGTCGATTAACGCCTAATGGATTTCAATTTAAATAAAGCCACCCTTAGTCTTGTTTCGATGGTTGCCTTCCAGATACCTGTGTCAGTTCAAAACATCAGCATTCACCATTGTATCATTGACAAGGGTGCATCAAATAAAGTTAGGGTCTCCTGAACTAAAGCCATTAGACATCACACTCAGAGCATACGACGGGCGCCCATCTGCTCCCTTCGGTCTCTACAAAAATGTCCTGGCATGCTTAGCCGAAAAGACGGTCCTTATACACATTGAGGTCTTGGATGTTTAACTGGATTACAATATACTCCTTGGGTAGAGTTATATTTATGCCGTGTCAGCAATAGCCTCCTTTGTCTCCCGAACCATGATGTTCCCCCATGAGGATCGCATCATTATTGTCGACCAATTGACATACCATGACAAGAGATCCCTAACTGGGGTATTGAATACTACTGCCTAGGTATTCAAAGAGATATCATACCAAAATCATAATCTGATATCATAGAGGGTCTAGTATGCATGATGTCTACATCAAGCACTGAAGCTAGCCAAGAGACGAAGACGAGCAGTAGTGACTCTGAGACCTTGGCCACGAAAACCTATCTAACCTACACCACCTCCAAAACTCCTTTTATTGTCCCCCCATCTGGTTTTGTGTTGCAACAGGTCTTGGCCACAGTGGTATTACCAAAATTATCATTCGCAATCCCAGTTTGGTACCTAGTCCAACCTACCAAAATGGGATTCACACACATCACCTCTATAGGGTTGATCCCCCTCAGTCTGAAGGAGGCCCCATCTGTTAAGGAGACTATCACAAACATCCCTTCGAAGGAAATTCCCATCGCAAAACACTAGTAAAAAGGGGAAGAAGGTAAAAAATCCCACCATGCAATGAGAATTACAACCTTGCGCCATATGCGACATGGTAGGTCACCCTACCCACATCTACCCAGAGTTGGATGAGTTAAAATTGCTCTTTAACTCTACAGTTAATATCATGGTAATAAGTTCCTGTAAAAAGGAACCAACCACAAAAAATCAAGGCAAGGCATTGTGTACCAATCACGCATGCGCTATCTGTGGCCATTATGGGAATTACACCCATCATTGCCCATAAATTCCATGATACAGGGATGCCTTACATGCCATCGAGCAATCCTATTAACATGATCCCTCCATCCAGTCAACTGGAGATGAACCTCACGAAATTTTATACCTGCAGGAGGCACGAAAGTCACCGAAAAAACTCCCACCCATCCCCCCTCCCCCTATCAAGCATTGTGCAATCTATAATGAATGCGATCATTTCATCGTTGAATGTCCAGCCCTAGAATTGTTTTAGTGATGGTATATGTCCATGTAGTATACCACGCTGACCTCCTAGCCACCCAGTATTTGTGTCAGATATGTGGTGGCAATCACCCATTATGCCACTGTCACTATATCCCTGGATTCTATGTAGCGCTAACTATTTTACACACAACCATAGTACACCTATCCCTAGAAGATGGCTCTGATATGGAATCCATGGATAGCTTGACGACGCAAGAGGATGTGACGAGTAGATCCATATTGTTCTTGTCAACTGAAAAGCGGCCAGTCCGGGAACCCTTTGTCACCCCCAACTGCCCTCCACGGAGAAGACCAACATGTGCATTATGTAACACATGCAATATGTGGTCACCACTTACCCATACCTAGAAGCGCTATGCCGTTGGTACCAGATCACGTCACCAAACGAACAGGACGGGAACCCCCATGTAAGGTTGTTTTTCCTAGTGTGTCAGGGAAACCACCAAGAGAAATATTGTACGTATATACCGCGAGTCTGCCCCCTAATTGACATGATACATACGTTAGAGATGCACTACCAGGATCTCATCAATCCAGAGCTCAAAAGACCTAATGGAAGGCAGTTCACCCACAGGAAGTCTACTCCATACCCATTATAGCATATTGGGCGAGTTAAGAAGACGCACAAACCAAGCACGACCCATGTTCAGCCTAGGAAAGCATGCAAGCTATGTGAAAAAATTGACCACCATGTCAATCAATGCAAAGAAATGAAGCACCTCGCAAACAATTTTTGCATATAATATTCCCTCCCGCAAAGACATTTCTCTAACTAAGAGAAAATCACACATTGTTATTGTCGGATCTGCTCACATTTCCACCATACTGTGAAATGTGAACACCTCCCTAAGATTAGATCGGCAAGAGCGGCGTGAGGTCTACACTCCCCAAGAGAGTTAGACATACCCAGGCCAAGAAATCGGAAATGGAAATAGAGGACCATATCCCCTATGCCTAATCCATTCTAAGTGTCCACTTCTGGGATGAAGAGTAGTGTTGGTTCCCACACAATATACTCAGTTGGCATAGTGGTACCATGCACCATTTTCAGAGGCCATAACCATGAACTAGAGGCATTCCCATTAATGGAAACATTCAGGCACCTTTGTACCAGGCACGACTTCCAACTCCCGAAAAGTGCCCAGCCTAAATAAGAATCTAGCTTTTCGCCCACGCAATCTCCCATGATGGAATTTCATCCCCCACCAAATGAAAACGACACGATACACCACATATGATTCATATCATCATGTATCATAACCATGACTCGAGCTTTTTGCTCATATTTCATTGATGTCGAGTCAGCTGCAGATACGAGAATAGTTGTACCAATGATGGTGCAAACCCAATCCATGTGCACCCTATCGACCGCGTCTGGTTCCACCACATCGAAGATGGAATCATTTATGTGTCTTCCAACTAGCTTCATTAGGACTAAACCTCTTCCTCACGGCCTCACATAGACTCAATCTCCCTTAGGATCCTTGTTTCATTCAGATGAGGACATCCTTGAGGCCATGACAGAGCTAGATTATCCATGGGATGCAATGCATCACCACTCGTTTTTTCTCCCTAGAAAAATGTTCAGTGCTGACAAGATAAGGGAACAAGAGATTTATGTGATTAAATCAAAATATTTCCTCCCATCATGAATATTTTATTGGTTCAAGAACCCCATTCCGGTGCTCGATGCGTTCGAGGAAGGAAACATGCCAAACAGTTCACCTACCATCAAGGTGAATATATCTTGAAATATTGGAAAGGTCGAAGAAATCTCACTGGGGGCAGCATGTTCATGAGAAGAGATAACCTCTGACACCCACTTGTTGCAAGAGTATACAAAATCATTCGCGTGGGACTACTCGGAGATGCCTGGGCTTAGTCCCACTATTGTAGAGCACCATATTGAGACCTGGCCTGACATACCACCAATACATTAGAAGCATCTTCAACTGCACCCATCCAAGGCAGAAGCAATAAAACGAGAAATCAAAAAGCTTCAAAAAGCCATGTTTATCTACCCCATCGCTTACACATCTTGGGTTTCCAATCCTGTTCCCATCATGAAAAAACATGGCACCATACGCGTTTGTACCGATTTCCATGATTTGAACAAAGCATGTCCCAAGGAAAATTACCCTACCCCATTCATTGACCAATTCATCGATGCTTGTGCAAGTCATGAGGCCCTCTCCTTCATGGATGGCTTCTCTGGGTACAATCAAATTCAAATCCAGCACACCAACAGGTACAAAACCGTGTCCACTACCCCTTGGGCACATTTGCATACAAGGTAATGTCGTTTGGCCTAAAGAACGCTAGAGCCACCTTCCAGAGGGCCATGAATTATATATTTCATGACTTGGCACACCTTATCCTAGCCTACTTGGATGACCTCATCGTTCCATCCAAGAAGCGTTCAGACCACCTCGAGGATCTGCAACTCGTATTCCAACGATGCCAGCAATACAACCTATGCTTGAAGAACCCCCTCAAGTGCCTATTTTGTGTCACAACTCAAATTATTTTAGGTTTTATCGTGTCCTAGCAAGGAATTCTATTGGACCCCCTCAAGGTCCGAGCCATTAAAGAGGTACCTCCACCTCAAACCCTTAGGAAACTACAAAGCTTGCAGGGAAAGGCCAATTTTCTGAGACGTTTCATCCCAGATTATGCCACTTGTAGGTTTTAACCCTGAACAGAAATTATCTACACACGAATCTTATAACAAGAAATAAATAATAGCGAGAGCATAAAACATAAAACCGATAAACACAGATATTTTCCCCTGGATCCCAAATCGGGACGACCAGCTTGATTTTTCATTATATTCCTTTTAATGTTACAACACATATATATACATGTTGAAGCATACATAAACCCCAATCCATTAACCCTGGATTAGAACATAACCATAGTTCCCTTGACCGGATCTACAAAAATACTGTGGCCAGGGCCGAAACCATCGTACCCCAAAACCATGTGCAAAACCATGCACAAAACCATGGGCACGGACCGCCCATTGGAAATTAAGGACCAAAATTTTCGCCGGGCACTACTTCCGATCTTAACATGGGGCTAGCCCCCCTCAGACTTCCGTTATGCCTGCCACAAAGTGGGGCACATTCCCCCCTCTACTCCCCCCCGCGCGTGCTTAGTTGTGGAAAGAATATAACACATACCCAACATTCTCCCACTTGTTGTTTTCTTTCCACAGGGGGCCACAAGAGCGCTTAGTCATTGGGCCAATTCTTCAACACCCATTGTTTCTCTACACCAAGAGAAATTTTGAGTGCTCACAAACTTCGTCAATGCATCTGCAACATTCTTCAAAGTGTCCACCTTTACCAGCAACACCCTTTTAGCCTCAACCATATCTCTAACAAAGTGATATTGAACATCAATGTGCTTTGTCTTTGAATGATAAGCAGGGTTCTTAGCCAACAAAATTGCACTTTGGCTATCACAGTCTATCCTTATAGCTTGCTGTACCAACCCCATACTTGAACACAATCTCTGCAACCAAACTGCTTCCTTGCTTGCATGAGTGGCTGCTATGTATTCTGCCTCTGTAGTTGAAAGAGCCACTACAGACCGTCTTTTACTCATCCAACTGACTGCGCCTCCAAATAGGCTAAACACATACCCACTTGTAGATCTTCTTTGGTCCAGATCTCCAGCCCAGTCTGCATCAACAAAACCACGAATGTCCAAAATTCTTTCCAATCCTGGTCTTCCCTGGTAGCACAAGCCATAATCACTAGTGCCACGTAAATATCTGAAAACCCGCTTCACTACTGTCCAATGCTCCTTCCCTGGGTTTGACATAAACCCGCTCAATACTCCCACTGCATGTGCAATGTCTGGTCTAGTACAGACCATTGCATACATCAGGCTACCCACTGCACTTGCATATGGAACACGGGACATATCCTTCTCTTCTTCTTGTGTCTTGGGACACTGTTCAGCAGAAAGCTTTGCACCTACAGGAATAGGAACACTCACCGGTTTACTATCCTGCATATTGAACCTCTGCAATATAGTCTCGACATACTTCCTCTGGTTTAACCAGAGTTTCCTCTTTGCCCGATCTCTCTTAATTTCCATGCCCAAAATATAGTTTGCAGCACCAAGATCCTTCATGTCGAATTTGGAGAACAGTTGGGCCTTCAAATCTTGGATAATTTCTTTGTCATTTCCAATCAACAACATATCATCCACATACAAGACCAAATAAATAACACGGTCACCAATTAATTTAAAATAAACACAGTGATCCTCCTTGCTTCTGGTGAAGCCAAGTCCCCGTATATAGGTATCAAATTTCTGATACCACATCCTTGGTGACTTTTTTAACCCATACAGAGACTTCTTCAACTTGCATACCAGTTCTTTCTTACCCTTCACCATAAAGCCTTCAGGTTGCTTCATGTAGATCTCCTCTTCTAGATCCCCGTGAAGAAATGTTGTCTTCACATCCATCTGTTCTATCTCAAAATCAAATGCAACAACAACAGATAAAAGTAATCTAATAGAAGTAACTTTGGCGATAGGAGAAAAAATATCACCAAAATCAATTCCCGGCACCTGGGAATAACCTTTTGCTACCAACCGAGCTTTGTATTTCTTCACCTTGCCTTCTACATTCATCTTCTTCTTAAACACCCATTTTCTCCCAATGGGCTTCCTTCCAGCCAGCAACTCCACCAGATCCCATGCCTCATTTTTGTGCAAGGATGCCATTTCATCAATCATGGCCTCCTTCCAAAGTTTTCCATCCTCTGAATCTACTGCCTCCTTGACAGTTTTGGGATCATCATCAGTTATAGTTAAGGAAAAACCTGAACAAAAAGCAGATGGACTATACCTTTCTGGTTGCCTTCTTTCCCGAACTGATCTTCTAATAGCTAGAGTTTGTGGCTCTTCATCTTCTGAGTCTTCTTCTATTATAGAGTCTGATTCATCCTCATTTAGCTCAAACTCTATCTTCTCAGGTTCCTTTGGTATGACTTCATGTTTAAAAACATCTTTCACCTCTCTAAACGCCACATCTCGGCTGTACATAACCTTCCTTGTTTCCGGGTTCCAAAGCTTGTAACCTTTTAAACCATCCTTTTACCCAATAAAGATGCACCTTTCAGATTTATTATCCAACTTGGTCCTTTCCTACTTTGGAGCATGTACATATGCATCACATCCAAATACCCTTAGATGTGAAAGAGAGGGTTTCTTACCAGTCCATACCTCATGTGGAGTCTTATCCTCCAACACTAATGAAGGTGATATGTTAACCAGATAGCATGTAGTCTCCACTTCCTCTGCCTAGAATTCTTGTCCTAACCCAGTACCACTGAGCATGCTTCTAGACTTTTCCATCAGTGTTCTGTTCATTCTTTCTGCAACTCCATTTTGCTAAGGTGTGTATGGAGTAGTCTTCTACCATGCTATACCACACTTCTTACAGAACTCTTCAAATTCCTTCTTGCAGAACTCCCCACCATTATCTGTCCTCAGCACCTTTATCTTCTTCTCTGTCTGGTTTTCCACCAGAGCCTTAAATTCTTTAAATCTGTTAAAGACTATTTATTCTTCATGAATGAAACAGTTGTATTCTGAGAAGTCATCTTCAGGTGAAACACGTGACACAAAATTTCCAATGATGGAACCGACACAGTCCAAACACATCACGTGCACAAGTTCTAATATCTTGTTCGCCCTCTTAGCACTAGAAGGAAAATCCCACCCGATTCTCGTTTCCCTCAAGATAATAATGTTCACGTAAATTGGAAATCCGTGAGAGTTAATAGACATACCTTCTACCATACCATTTCTATGTAGTATCCGAAGGCCCTTCTCTCCAATATGTCCAAGCCTTTGATGCCATAGCATGGTATTTTCTCCACAGACAACTAGGATTTCCGCTCCACTTCCAGGAACCATAGAAATGTTACACCCATCAATAAAAGTGCTACCTTGTAGCTTGTACAGAGTTCCAGTCTGAACTCCCCTCATTAATACCAGTGCTCCCCGAACCATCTTGTAGGCATATTTCTCGAACACAATTTTTACACCTGCATCACCCATCTTGCTTACAAAAATAAAATTTCTGCCCAATGCAGGAACATGCAGAACACCAGGAAGTGTTCTAATCCTTCCACCTTGCAGCTTCAGCTTGACCTTTCCACGTCCGATGATTCTGGCCTTCCTATTATCCCCTAGGAAGACATCGCCACCATTATATTTCTCATACTCGCAGAACCACACTCGATGGGGAGTGAAGTGAAAGGATGCACCTAAGTCAATCAACCATGACTCATGATCTACATGTGTATTTGAAGAAGAAGCCAAATACACATCCCCACCTTCATCCGAGGTGGTTTTTGCCTTTGCAGAAGTAGCATCATCAAATCCATTTCCTTTCTCAGGATATTTAGATCTGCCCTCCTTTTTGTAGTGCCCTTCCTTTCCACATTTCCAGCACACCTTTACAAAATTTCCAAGAGATTTAGATCTCCCTCTAGACTTAGATCTCCCACTCAAAACCTTATTCGCGTTTCTGTTCTGGGACCTTCCTCATACAGATAAGGCATCTCCATTCTGACCCTCCATATTTCTCCATCTCATTTCCTCCGACAGCAAGGCTGAGACAATGTCATCAAAATTCAAGGTATTTATATTGCTACCTATTGCAATAACCAGACTGTCCCATGAGTTTGGTAGAGAACACAAAAAACTGATGCACTTATCTTCATCTGAGATTTTAATATCAATAGATGACATCTGACTTACCACAGTATTGAAGGCGTTCAAATGCCCTTTCACCGAGTCTCCATCCTTCATCCTCAGGTTATACAGCTTTTTCCTCAGGAACAATTTATTCACCAGGGACTTAGATTGGTACAAAGTCCCTAGCTTGTCCCATAAGGTCTTTGCCATAGCTTCCCCAGATACATTCAACAATACTGAATCTAAGACACACAATCGTATTGTGCTCTTTGCCTTCCGATCTAGTTTCTTCCAGTCTTCATCTGACATTGCCGTTGGTTTGGTACTTAGATCTACCGTGATCCACTGATATTTATCCTCCAGAAGATCCTACATATTGAGCTTCCATAACTCAAAACTATGACCATTAAATTTCTCGATCTCTATCTTTCTGCCGCTCCCATCTTCTTTCACCACAAGAATCGATCTCGCAGATCTCCCACTGAACAGGGTCTACCTCAGGCCCGAGCAAAAAACGCTCAGCAACAAAGGCATCCCCTTGAAGCCAAAACAACTTTGATACCAAATGTAGGTTTTAACCCTGGACATAAATTATCTACACATGAATCTTATAATAGGAAATAAACAATAGCGAGAGCATAAAACATAAAAAAAATAAACACAGAGATTTTCCCCTAGATCCCAAATCAGGACGACCAACTTGATTTTTTATTATATTCCTTTTAGTGTTACAACACATATATATACATTCCAAAGCATACATAAACCCCAATCAATTAACCCTGGATTAGAACATAACTGTAGTTCCCTTGACCGGATCTACAAAAACACCAGGGGCCGAAAACCATCGTACCCCAAAACCATGGGTGTGGACTACCCACCGGAAATTAAGGACCAAAAAATTTTCGCCGGGGTGCTGCCCCGGACCCTGACAAGGGGGGCTATTGCCCCCCCCTCTTACACCCCCACACATGATTAGTCATGGAAAGAATATAACACATACCCAACACCACTAAAGCTTAAGGATTCCTGCACCTCCTTTGCCAGGATATTCATTCAAATCAGACGACCAAGCCCAACAAGCATTCGACATGCTGAAAGACACATTGTATTCAACACCGCTGATCAGTCCCCCAGGGTCGGAGTATTGATCTAGGAGGGCCCAGATGGGAAAGAGAAGTTAATATATTATGTTAGAAAAACCTTATCAGGCCCTACATTAAGATATGAACCCAAAGAAAAGACTACCGTAGCGCTAATTCATGCAATCCAAAAACTTCACCACTACATATTAATCCCATCAAATATCTGCTCACATGCCGCCTAATGAACCACAAATACGCCTGCTCGATAGTCATTCTATAAGAATATGACTTACAGTTTTGTTCCCCCAAGAGAAAAAAGATGCTAATCTTAGCAGAGTTCATTATAGACCTCCCAAGTCATACCAAAGGATCACCAGTAAACAATTCGCTACTGGAAGAACATCTCTTCCTCGTAATAACCGACAACCCTTGCTACGGAGATATCCTTCTCTTTTTACAAACCCAAAAGTTTATATCCCACCTTACTCATGATGACCATCGCGCATTTTCCACCAGGCCCCCCGATACCTCCTTATGGGATATGTCTTATACCGACGGGGCATCGACACCATTTTACATTGATACCTTACCCATTACCAAGCGAAACAAGCCCTTAATCACTGCCATAATGGAGCTTGCGGTGGCCACCTCTCCGAAATTTCCACCGCCCAAAAATTTCTACGAGCAGTATATTTCTGGCCCACTTTATTTCTTGACTGCATTTCAGTAGTCAAGAGGTGTGAGTGATGTCAACGCTTCGCTCACAAGGCAAGAGCACCTCCCGCTCCCCTGCACCCTCTCATTGTCGCTGGTCCCTTTTGTAAATGGGGGATAGACTTCATGACTTGCAACACTGCATCGTTGGGCAATCAAAAATACATTATCGCAGCTGTAAATTATTTCATGAAGTGGGCATAGGCTATGCCCACATACGACAACACTGCAGAAACAATTGCACAATTTCTATTTAACCATGTCATTTCCTGGTTCTGCGTACCCAATGAGTTATTCTTCGACCATGGTAAAATCTTCGAAAAAAAAGTTTTTCAGGAGCTATCTCACCATCTCGGATTCATAAATGAATTCGCATCACCGTACTACCCCCAATCCAATGGACAAGTATAAGTTGTGAAAAAAATCCTCAAAACAATTTTAGAAGGTATGACGAATAACCACAAAACAAACTGGAACCACATGCTTTTCTTTGCCCCATGGGCATACCACACAACAGTGAAAATATCGACGGGGTTCACACCCTTCCACTTGGTGTACAGGGTTGAAGTCATGATTCCCACAGAACGCGAGGTCCTGAATTTACACACCGCCATCAAACTCCTTGATGACATTGAACCTCTAGAGTAGCTCTTAGTACAACTAGAGCTTGTCGACGAAAGCTAACGAAAGTCGCTGCAACACAACGAGGCCCACAAGAAACAGGTAAAAGGATCATTCGATCACAACATCAACCCTCGTTCATTTACTGAGGGAGAGTTATTCCTCCGCTACGATGTTGCAAAAGAAGCCCTAGGACCATGAAAGTTCGAAACCTTGTGGAAAGGACCCTACATCATAAAACATTGTCTTCTAAAGGAGGTATACATATTTACATAGCCAGACAGAACATGCCTTAGCAACCCTGTCAACGCTCTTTACCTCAAGAAATTCTACCCATAAGGGCCAAGAGGGCTTAGCCCTAGAGCTGACGTACAGACACCAAAACTTTAATTTTTGATCAAAATCTTGTCACAAAATAAAATCTAGTGTCACAAATGGATTCTCAACCCTACCATTACTTTGGATTCACTGATGGAGCATCACAATGGTCTCAAAGTTTAGTAGCAGCCGCCTGGGTCATCTATCACCTTAACCAAACACCATTCTTCACCAACGATGTATACATCAGTTCAACGACAAACAATCAGGAAAAATATGAAGAAGTCATTGGACTTATGTGCAACATCTTCAATCAAGGCATCTGCCATTTGCATATCTACCTTGATTCCCAGTTAGTAGTGTCACAGTTAAACCAAACATTTGAGGTACGAGATTCACATCTGTTTAGAAAATAGTTTCATGCAAAAAGATTAAGCCGTCAATTTGATCACAGTACATTCACACATGTGCCAAGAAATCAAAACCAAACAACAGATCACATAGCTAATCATATCCTAAACTGAAATGCATCTTGTATAAACCATCATACATTTAAAAAAAAAAAAAAAAAAAAAAAAAAAAAAACATAAATACCCATCAGCACAAAACATAATCCATATACACATATAAATAGGGGACACACCATATAGAGCTACAAAAAATATCTCTCTCATATTTATATATATCAAAAATATATTTATGAGTACAATAAATAGATCGTGTCTCTGACCCATAAATTAGAAAAAAATACACATGGAAGTCGAAAAAAAAAGGGAAGAACCCTCATAATGAGTGCTTTCCCTGTGTACAACAAGCCTCTAGGGTTGTGCCCCTCCAGGTGGGGCACTTGGACCCACGGCTGCTCCTGACACTAACACTATAGGTGCCGTCAAAACTGAGATAGCCACCCGGCGCAAAGTCGGCCGATAGCCCCTCTCTTGGGCCATCAAAATCTCTAGCCACACATCATCGAGGTCATCCAAAAACCCTCGGGTAGGAATCCCTTGGGTCAAGAAGTCCCCTTGACCCCATCCATCCTCCAAAACATGAGCCTTGAACTCTAGAACAACCATCTTCTCTATCACCTATACAACACGAGCCTCCGCCGTCTTGGCACGAGCGATCATCGTAGCACACTCGGTAGCATCCTAGCTACTACCCTCCCCCGAGGGGCCAACCTACCTACCAGGTGCTCCACCATGAGGTTGTGCCAGACTTCCTCCATGTCCCCTATCTATGCGTGGAGCGCCTCGTGGCCTTCGGATCGGATTGTGCCCCACCAACCGAGCCATAGGACGCCCGAACTCACCAACATCTACAAGAGTAACAAAGATTTGTCAGTGTCATCATAATACACATATAGAGCATAAATAATCAAGTAAATGAAGAATGAAACATAAAAACATACATGCTGGCCCCCATGCATATCCCACAAGAAGACCCATGTCTGGGAAAGGTAGGGACATTTGAGGATTGACCTCAAACCAAGCGTCTGTAGTGGCATTCCAGTAATGCCCCACCCAACTTCCCCCATCGCGAGGCATCACGGGGGCCGACCTCCTCATGCGAGGCTCTTGAGGACCCCTAGCAAGCACAACCACTGTATGCCTCGGCAACAACACTCTCTCATACATTATGCTACACATTATGCTAGCATATGTAAATAACTTAGATCCATCACAGACCTTTGAGTGCTGATCCAACATCCGGTCGTAGTAGTGACGGGAAAAATAAAAAAAAAGTGTCCGGCACTCAGCCAGTGAAAAACACCGATCTGCGAGCCCGATGCTCGATTGGGAACGGATGACCCCATCAATTTCACAATGGCCGCCAGAGAACATCACTTGTCCAGGTCAGTCACTGAGGCTATTTGAATACACCTATCCGTGAGAGGCACCCCGCCACAATGGATAGCCGCGAACTGCTAAAGATCCACCCTCCCAGGGGGAAGCATATAAGGGAGTGTCTCACCCTAAGGCAGTAGCCCAGTCAAAAATTATATATCTGTCTCGGGATGGATAGCCAGCTCGCACCCCCACAACACCATAACCTTGCACCGCATGTTCCAGCATCGGATCAGGTTGCGCAGTAGGAAATCCTGTGATCGTAAGAGGTCATTATCCAAGAACTTGAGAAGACCCATCGTGCCAAATGCTAGCACACATTAGAATCACCTGCCAATGTGACCCGGAGGTCAGGCCAGTCCCTCTCCCTCCACAAAATCATGTCATCAAATAGGAACATAACAGTGACAATAAAAGCACCAAAATTTGACAAATTTCCCAAAAAAAATTCAAAAAAATTCTTTGGCCTTTCGCGTGCGTATTTCTCAGATAGGCGAGTAAAATGCACGCCTATTTTTCACACAGATGCGTAAATGACGTGCAAAAAAGGCTTTACAGATTATGAATCTGTGCGAAAAACCTCAATTATGCGCGCAAATTTCGCACTTGTGCCTTGATCGCCTGCACGGTGAAGGAAAAATTTTCCTGGGTTCCATACAAGCCCAGTTTGTACAGACCTTGGCCTAGTCATACTGAAAAAATTAAAATGTAGGACACTATCGGGCCTACGTGACTGAAGAATTGTGAGTCCCGAGTACTCAGGATGACCGCAACGGCAAGAACAACTCCACAAAAGCCTCTAACCTCTCAAAACCTCAAACACTCAAATGTCATAAATAAGCTGAAATGAGCCATATTGGCCTATATGTTGCCCTTTTCAGATTTTTTGGAGGACCATAACGAGAGCTTAGAGGGCCCAATTACAGAACCGAAAGAAACAAAATAATCAACACCTCATAATGCCCAAAGGAGGCTCCACATATTCACACCTCCAAAAAATATTTTTTTAGTGCCGACAGGTATGCCCTCTCTCATCTTCTTGTCATTCAACGCATGTTTTTAATATATGAATGAAGAAGATTTTTTCACTTGGGGTATTTTGTTGCAGGTATTGTACAAACCATCCATCACTCCATCCTTTGAAAGTAACAGAGCAAGTATCATTCTACCTTCAACATGATAGAGTCCCAGAAAAACTCTGCATATCCTCACATCATTTCTCCACAATAAATTAACCATAGGTTCCAAACACCCAACCATGTTTATCATCTCCCCACCTTGCACATGATAAAAATCCTTGTTGGTCAGCAGAGCCTCCCCTCCATGACGCCCATCACTCAAAGTAGTCCATACATCATAAAAATCATGACGCCATGGCCATACCACTTCAGTCCGGGAAGCACTTCATGCCCATTCATCCACCATGCATCAAGTCAAGTTTTACCATATCAAAATAAAACTCCTTTCCCGAACTACCATTTTTTTCAAGCAGATCGAAAGTGCACCACTGTGCCTCGCATCTGCCCTACTATACCCCCATCAGCATAGCCCATCTGTGATATTTTCCATCCACTTCATCACCCCCACACAAGAGACCAACCAATGGCACCCCCACCTTTAGTAAAAATACCCTCCTCACATAATCAGTGAGTGAGTAATTTCATGTTTAGGGGCACCCATCTCTATGTTTTATACAATGCAATCCAATTTTTTCATTCTTTTGGTAAGTGTACAAAGATCGCAAACGATGAAAAAAGTCCCCCACTCATCCATCCATTTTTATCCCATGGAAACAGTCCCTAGTCACCCCTGGTTGGATTATTGCACCTTTCATGCATAAGCCACCATGACATTCATAATCAACATATACCCACCCTAGACATCCTACTGAATCCAAGGATTTTCTCATCAAAAATATTTATGACTGCCACCAAGTTGCTTTTTTATACTCCGACCTTGGGCCATTGAATCCCCATCATCAGTTTTCAGTCACCCCTCACCATCATGCCTATGTTAAACCTATAAAATCTGAGACCCTAGTCCCTTGCATCAATAACTCTCTCATTTGGTTGAGGCTTCCTTTTTGTCAACTTCAACTCCCTTTTTCCAAAAAGGAAGCAATACCTTGGATGGCCCCTCACCACAATAGGGGCATCCTCAGGTGGAATCGTGGGAATCATCATTTCCCACAGATGTCATTGATCCTCCTGAAATTCGACTACAACACAAGATTTCATGTCAATATGGTATCGTACTTTACAACCATTGCACTTTGCTCAAATTCGTCGAAGACCCGTGCCATTATAAGCATCTCTTTCAAAATGCTTACACGGGAAGGTCCTAGTCATACACCCATGTGTACAAAGAGAATTTATATGCCATACCAAGCTTACACATGTGGGCACTGCATTCCACCTATTGACAAAGAAAAACTGCCCCTCAGGGCATTAGTAATCGTCGTCATCCACCAAATCAGCAGATCACTACCATACTAGTGACACAGACAGAATTTGTATCTGTCAGATACATTTGTTTAGCTAGCCAAAGCATCACGAGCATGGGACATGCCCGCCTCGTAAAAAAATTTGTATTTATTGTATGGTACTATTTATTGTAGGGTTCCCACAGTACATGGTCACTTTTCGACCCGCTGTAAGGCATTTCCAACTTTTAGCTATACACAGGTCTCTCTCTCTCTCCACACAGTACATAGAAAAGAAACTATAATGTATTTTGGCTATACAGTTCTTCCTAGACCTCACACATTAGGGAGAAAATGTTATCATTGGAAAATCAGACAAGCAAAGATGACATTATTAAATGTTAGGAAGAAGTATTTACAGGGTTGAGGCACATTAGAGGATCTGAAAATTTTAAAAAATCCCTCAGGTCCAAATGAAAAATCAAATTGCGCACCAAGTACTCAAGAAAAATGTGCCTTTGTGCGCATTTTTTTTCGATAAGCGTACCTTTGCGCGGCATTTTATATATGAGTTCAAATTCTCCTTCGCACACGGCCAAAATTTATTTGAGGCAATCCAGAGTAGAAGTAGAGAGGGGATTCGATTGTTGGCCATCCAACAAATTCAATCCTTTCGAGTAGAGAGAGAGACCTTGCACCAAGAAGCTATAAGGTAAAACCGTCCTTGCATCGAGTCTTAGAACTCCATAGTTCTAAGGGCCCCTTGGCAAGCGTGTAAATGTAGTATCTTTCTTCCTAATAGCAAGCAATAAGAGGGGACATTGACGCCATCATTAGTATTAGTATTATGTTTGACTCTTTATGAGCTTTCGTGTTTATGTTTAGTTTTGTTTTTTTTTTATCTCTATACATGTATACTATATCATGATTTAGTGCGTTTGATTTTTTATAGCATTTCCACTAACTTACTAGCTCTTTTGTTGATCTGCCTGTGACCAAGGCTTAGAGGGAATGACCACTCCTCAAATTGTGGATTTGTACACTTGTGCAACAAAACCACAAATACAATGTGACAAATGTCAATGTGCAGCTGGAATATTACAATATTAATCCATGCCTCTAGAGCCTATCATTTACACTTTCCCCTTCACTAAGTGGGGACTTGATTTTATAGGGCCAATCAATCCACCTTCTTCAGTTGGTCATAATTGTTTTTTACTGCAACATATTATTTCACCAAATGGTCTAAAGGAGTCCCTCTAAAATGGGTCATTGATGAGAAAATCAATTTGTTACTTGAAGAAAGTTTAATGCATATATTTGGCACACCTATCCATATTATGTTTGATAATGAACTTGCCTTTATATGTACTAAATTTGTGCATTTTTGCTGAAAATTCACTATCAAACACACTTTTTCATCTACTTATTACCCTCAAGAAAATGGTTTGGTCAAATCAACCAATAAGAATCTTCTCAAAATCCTCAAAATAATTATTTCATACAATCCTAGGTAATGGCATCATTTACTTTTTAAATCCTTATGGGATGATCACACTACTACTAAAGTAACCACTAGTGTCACACCCTTCCAACTTGTTTACTGAAAGGAGGTTGTTATGCCAGTTGAGATACAATTGGATTCCCTTTTCCTTGCCTTAAAAATCAAAGAATTTAAGGAATATGATTTGATCAATTGTTGTCATGCAACTTTATCCCTCGATGAAGAAAGAACTCAATCCTTCAACAAATTTCAAAAAATACAAATCATTGTTAAAAATATCATGATAAAAGGGCTAAGCATTCTATTTTTGAAATTGTTGATAAGGTTATTTTATGGGATAATTCTTATGCTGAAAAGGGAAAACATTCAAATTTCCAAAGACTTTGGATAGGCACATATGAAATTGCTGCTAAAGTTGGTGCCAATTCCGACTTGCTGAAGGATGATGATAATAAACTATTATCCTACTCGACCAATGGTTCTTATCTTAAGAATTACTTTGATCCCATTGAGGTATTTGTTCAGTTATAAAACTATCTTGGTCATTGTTCTTGTTTTTACTTTTCATGTTTTATTTTTTTGTTTTCCTTTCTACATTTTATATTTCGGTTCTTTTTTGATACATTAAAGAAAGTCAAATATGTATTAAAAAAAAAGTTTGATACAGGAACAAAAATTCTTGCTTTCTACAACTTTCTCAAAGGTAAAGAAATACAAATTTATTACTACCGAGAGTTTTAACATTGTATGATTTTAAGCTCAAGTACATATACAATAACTCTTTTTTGCTACAACAAGATAAAATATCTATATCTACCTCCCCTTGCTCTAGGAAAAATTTTCCCTAAGAAATATGTCATGGAAATAATAGTCTTAGTAGAGTGCTCTTTCTTTCGTAAATTCTCATGAGATTCGTAGAGAAATTGGGTAATTCTCCTTGATTTTCTACTCAGTGAAACCACAAATTTTGTGTTCAATATAGTTTCCCATATTTCCTTGTGGAGTTGCCACATGTTGATACCTATTTTTTATCCTTTAATTTTTTAATATGCTATAAAATTTTCTCTCCCTTGTCGTTCATGTTCATCCCTCAATTTGACCACTAGTAATGTTGTCTGATAATTGTGTTTCAATACCATGACCGAAAGGGGAACAAAATTTTTTCAAGAAGTATATTTATGTCCATATGCTTCACCTACATTTCATGTTCTGCATGCTAATCACATTACCAATGATGTTCGATGATTATTAAGCCTACAATTCTGATATATTAGCTAAATTTATGGTTCAATCCCTCAATTCAAATGGCATTGGTGTATTTTTCGTTCATTATGGGTTTAATAAGAATTTTAGAGTTCTTACATTATGCAATGTCCAAAAGGATGACTAACACATTGGTTACATGTATATATGATAAGCTTTAATGCTAGGTATGCTTTAATTCACTTTGGATGTTGAAAACCTTTGGTTGATATATGTTTGGACATTTGGCATTATATATATTGCAACCACTGCATATTATGCATGATATTTGTATTGCCATGACAACACACAAATCATTGTTATATGGTCAACCTTTACATTGTAATATTATCTCAGTGATGAAAGGTTAAATGGTTAGTTTTTATATACGATGGTTTCAATGTGGGACCTTTTCACATTGATTTGGATCAGAATTATGTTGTTTCATGTGAACAATGGTTTGATCGAGCGATGTGTCCATCGGTTACTCGTTTTGCTTGAAAATTGAAACATACATATGTTGAATTGGGCTTGTGTTAGTTTTGAGTTATCTGGGAAAAATATGCATTCTAACCTTTAATCCATCTCCTTAGAGAGTGAAATCCATACGACGATTATAATGCACCATTACTGAAACCCTACAATGCCTTCTTGCTACGATTTTTGTTCATTCTTCAGTTTTGAGGGAACTAATAATTTTACGCACTAGCCTGGTAATTTATTTTTAATGAATATTTTTGTTAGGTCCCTATAATACTAGTGTAGCCCCCTTAATTTATTGTTAGTGCAACCCCCTTCTTGTTATTGTTAATGTATCCCCCGTATTTTTATTGTTGTGCCCCATAGAATCCAACTATTTTTATTGTTGTTCCCTTACATTATTATTATTTTTTGTAAGCTTGGAAGGACTATATATTCATCATGTCTAATATATCACTCCGATCAGGGGAGGGAATTGAATCGATGAATTCACATCAAGGAGTTCCTTAACAGTGCACCCAATCACCATCTATCCAAGACCCCATGGACTACCCTTACATTATTATTGTTATGTAGGCTTTGCTTATATTAGGACCCCTTAGATTCCTATATATAGAAATGTGGCCTTGTTATTTGTATCATCCAATAATTGTTCATTTATGTGACGTAAAGGAGGTTTCCCCCTCGAAAAGGCTAATTCTTAATTTGTTGATCTATATTTTATTCTATTTTGTGATCTGGTTGCATAACATTTGGTATTAGAGATTTGAATTATAGGGTTTTGAGACTTCAAACAAGCTATCTAGGAATTTTCACTATAAATTTTTTTTTACAAGGCTTTAGAAGCTAAAATTTCTACCACATAGAGCTGAAATCTTAGTGAACTTTGTGTAAAAATTTTAGATCTCGGTTTTCTATATTTTTTGAGATATGGTTAGAAGAAGTTAGGGTTTTTGCAAGCTTCAGAATTTAATCTCAAACAACTGACCTAGGGAATTTCATCATAAATTTATCTCTAAGCATCATATTTGAAGTAGTAAAAAATGAATGAAATTGCACGAAATGTATTTTTTTCATGTATAATTTTCAGGGCTGAAGGTTGTAATAGTGACATGTGGAATTCTGTACAAGTTAGATCTATTGAACTAGTCTATAATCAAATCATTGTGGGAGATTGGGCATAAATTTTTCTTGAAGGATCCAATCTTGGTCTAACTTGTGGCATTGGAAATACGACTCAAAGGGCTACCACATGACAAAATTTTAGATCTTGGAGATACGAAATTACATAGATACAATAGATCAATATTGAGCACCTAAAAATCAAGAAAAAGGTGTGTATTTTTTTTAAATTTTTCATAATTTTTGTTTACAAATCAGTTTGAAGTGATTCAAAGGGCATAGTGAAGCATAGATATCATTGTTTGATTCCAAAATGCCTCAAAACAAAAAAATGGACACACCTAGTAAGCAACTAGAAATATCTACTATGACGCATGAAGAAGAGGAAGACATGCAACTTGATATATCAAAATTACAAGACCAAGTGAAATAAATTTAGCTCTCTCAAAGAGTAACAAAAAATGAACTACAAGCTAAGATGGATGGTTTATAAGAATAAATAAAAGGAAACCTGGAAGGCTTGAAGGATGGTTTAAAAGCATAAATGGGAGTTTTGAAAGTAGCCATGGACATGACTAATGTCAAATTGGAAGGGTTGAGAAAGTTGTTGCAAGAAAGGCTTCCCAGTGGTTACAAGGTAATCCATGAAAATCATGAAGAGAACAAAAGGAATATGAATTATGATTTTAGAGACTCCAATATTGGTTTTAAGATCCACCATATTCAAAATATCGACATGAGGAAGTTTTATGAAAAGGATATGGTAGCATCGATACTACAGATGGAGAAATTCTTAGATCTACATGATGTGCCACACACATAAAAGGTATGAATTGCATATTTATGTTTAGAGAAAAATAAGTTTGTGTGGTATCTATGGATTTTTTCTCGTAAGTCAATTGTCACTTGGACAATTTTTACGAAAGAATTGGTAGCACATTATGAGGATACAAAGAGAAATACCTTCTTTATCCAATTGATTAATCTTGAACAAAAGGATTCAATGGAAGAGAAAATTGAGGACTTCCAAAGATTGAATATCAAGGTAAATGATATTTTAGAGGAGCATATGATTGATGCCTTCATAGGGACTTTAAAGGATAACATCCAACATGTGTTTGGCCTTTGGGAACCTGATTCATTGGAAAATCCATTCAAGATGGAAAGAAAAGTTGAAGTAAAAATTATGGAAACAAGGTAGTCTATCACTCACAACTATAAGTATGGAAGCGTTGCTGCTCCTAGCATCCCACAACCTACAAGGTTGAAACTAAAACAACTAGAGGAAAAAATATCAAAATATATTTTTTACAGTTGTGATATGAAATACACAAAGGGTCATAAGTGTGTTGAGAACAGACTATTTTACATAGATTGTGAAGAGGAGGAAGAGAAGTAACAAGAAACATCAAAAGAAGAGTATCTACACCAGGAACCAACCCCATAGAAAGAAGAAATGAATTTAAACATATCTTTTAATGCATTGTAAGGAATTACCACTCCTCAAGCTCTCACGATAGAAGGATATATCAAGAAAGAAAATGTAATAGTGTCGATCGATTCTGGGAGTACCCATAATTTTATTCATTGTAAAATAGCCAAGGAATTGAATTTATTTCTATATCCATTACCAAAGTGTCAAGTAATTGTTTCAAATGGGGGAACTATAAATTTTTCAGGGAAGTGTCATAATATCAATCCAAATAGGGGGGAATATGTATTGAATATTCCAATGCTTTCCATTACAATGGGTGGTGATGATGTTGTATTAGGAGTTCAATGGTTACATTCTTTGGGGACGATAAATTTTATTTTTCAAGAACTTTTATTGAAATTTCCCTTGAATATTTGGGACATATTGTATCTCATGAGGGTGTTAAGATAGACCCTAAAAAAATTAAACCCATTAAGGAATGGAAAATCCCCACAACCCTAAAGCATTTTCGAGGATTTCTCGGGTTGACCGGGTATTATCACAATTTTGTTAGGAATTATGGGATAATAAAAATGTATCTAACAACATTACTGAAGAAAGATGAATTTTCTTGGACTCCAAAAGAAACTAAGGCCTTTGAACATCTTTAAGAGGAAATGTGCCAAGCACCGATCTTAGCTACAATAGACTTCACAAAAATCTTTACTGGAGAATGTGATGCCTTAGGAAATGGATATGGTATTGTTTTAATGCAAGAAGGAAGACCCATTGATTTTAAAATTCGTCCAATAAAGGGATAGTATTTACACAACCCTATTCATGAGAAGGAAATTTTGGCAATACTACATGCACTAAACCAATGGCGACCTTACCTAACGGGAAGACACTTTGAGGTAAAATCATGCAATTATAGTATTGCATACTTTTTGGAACAAATATTATCTTAAAAATATCAATAGAAATGGGTCACAAAGATGTTGGGTTATGACTTTGAAATCATCTATAAAAAAGGGAAGAAAAGTGTTGTTGTGGATTCACTCTCAAGAAAGGATGAGGATGTGGAAGCATTTCTCTGTCCCATTTCTATCATCCAACCTAATTGGATAACTAAAGCAAAGAATGAATGGAATACTGATGAAGAGTTGTGGACACTCATTCAAAATTTGCAGCAAGATCTGAGTACATCTGATATATTTATCTGGAAAAATGATTCATTATGGTACAAATATTGCTTATATCTATGTAAGAATTTTCAACTCAAACAAAATATTCTTTTGGAATTACACACCTCCCCCTTAGGAGGGAACTTAGGATTTTAAAAAACTTAGCATAGGGTCAAGAATGATTTCTTTTGGGGTGGCCTTAAATATGATATTCAGAATTTTGTGGCTGAATGTTTGGTTTTCCAACAAAATAAAGTTGAGACAATTAAGACCTTGGGTCTTTTACAACCTTTATCCATTCCAAGCCAGTGTTGGGAGGATGTATCAATGGATTTCATCATAGGTTTACCCAAATCTGAAGGAAAGAGTTTCATCATTGTGGTAGTTGATATATTTACCAAGTATGCACACTTTTGTGCATTATCTCATAATTTTAAAACTAGTACAATTGAAATTGAATTTATGGAAATAATTCAAAAGATACATGGAAACCCAAAGATTTTTATAAGTGAAAGAGATCCCTTTTTCACTAGAAATTTTTGTATAAATTTATTAATACTGATGTATTACCAAATTATCCTGATGTAACAATATTTATCTTCTTACTAAATACAAAATCCTTCCACTGTTAAACTTGAGGAAATTTAAAACTCAATTGCAAACACATGTGAATAAATTCAGTCACACATAACATAGTTGTTTAACGAGAAAGATTAAAGCTAAACCCCCAACTATCATATATTATGTATATCAATGGAATCATGTAATAATATCATATAAAGCTTAGTACATGAAGCTCTCAGTACAATGTAGATTCATTACACATTGTCATGCAGAAATTTTCATCTCCATGCACCAATTTCTTGCCTCCTGATAGCCAGCCTCCACTGCGTAATCGCTGCTGAAGAAGACCTATGAATGAATTCAAATTGGCCTTGCCTTGACTGCACAATCCTCATTGGAAACTCCAATGTGTGTTAGAGGCATTGAATGCATCACTATAGTCACAACGGATAGTCCATCTCACCCTTTCACCTATCTCTCCACTGGGTCTCCACTGGAACTGACATGCACTGTAGTTAACTGTTGTTTCTGTTTAGTTTTTAGTGAGTTATTAGTTGTGAATTAATCAAATAATTAATTCACTAAACTCTCACTAGTGTATATTTCAGTTAGACTAGATACAACTAGCTCAACTGAGTTTAACTCAATTAACTGAGTTAAACTAAATAACATCTCCATAAACTACCCTTCCAACTTTGTCATAACTTTGCGACTTCAGTTCTAACTAAGTTCTCCATGCATGAGCCACCAATAAACCCTAGGAATTGCATAATTCCTTCAGCTCACTGATTTTCCAAATCTGTTCACTGAAATAAAGTGCTCCAAGAGAATAAGTTGATGTTTATTGTCGGATTATTATTAAGAGCTAATAATAATCGACATGCATCTATTTTTAGATCAACGATTTATAAATAGACTTCGCCCAATATTCTGAAAATAGAATTTCATCTATTTTCCACATTTGATCAACCATGTACAAATATAATCTTGCAACTTATAAAATATGCTCACCATGTCTAAAAATAGACATACACCTAAAAATAGCTTGCGGGCCCCACTTAGTGAAGGTGCTTACTTTTCACTAAGCTCATCATCTTGTTGAATCTCAACACTCCCTCTCAACAAGATAGGGATTATCCTTCACCCCAATCCTGCCTCTATGGTATTTGAATTTTCTCCTGCCGAGCGCCTTCGTCAGAATGTATGCATCCTGATCTGCCGTAGGAATGTACTAAAGCAACATAACCTTCCGCTACACACAATATCTGATATGATGATACCAGATATCAATATGTTTAGATCTATCATGAAACACAGGATTAATCGAGAGTTTAATGAAACTCTGATTATCACAATGTATCACTATAGGATCTAAATGTGAACCGAACAAACCAACCAGGATCTTCCTCATCTAGATAGCCTCACATGTAGCTTGACTTGCTGCCATGTATTATGATTCCGCTGAACTGAGTGCCATAGATCTTTGTTTCCTGCTATACCAAGAAACTACTATAGATACGATGCTGAAAATCCCTCCTAATGTGCTCTTTTTGTCCGTTGGGTTGCCTGCCCAATCTGCATCCGTGAAGCCATGCAACTTCACTTCATCCGTCTGTTAGTACCATAAGCCATACTCAGATGTGCCCCTGAGATACCTCAAGACATGCTTTCCTGCCTTCCAAAAGGGCTTGGTAGGCTTAACCATAGCTTGTGAAAGCTAGTTCATTGCATAGCATATGTTCGGTCTTGTATTAACTAAATACATGAGCGAACACACCAACTGTCAATAAACAGTGGCATCCACTACCTCTGCCGATGTAGCACTCTCTTTCCTCCAATTTCCTGGAAGAGGAGTATCCATGGGCTTGCAGTCCTCCATGTGAAACTTACCAAGTCCTTGTGGAACAATACTGTGCGATAGGTGCAAAGGTTTTTTCGTATCAATCTCCTCGATCTGTGAGAAGCCGCAGGAAAAAAATCTTGCCTCATACTTCTTGACGCTCCCGTCAGTAGCTTGCTTTACCTTGTAGATCCATTTCGAATCTACCACTGATTTACCCACCGGCCTTGGAACAATCTCCCAAGTACTGTTTCTGACAATGGAGTCATACTCCTCAACCATGGCATCTACCCATGTGGGCTCCTACGCTACTTCTTCAAAAGAAGATGGCTTTTTCACGACACACTTGCTCACAAGAGCCATGTATCCAATAAATCGGTCAGGTGACTGTCTTTTTCTGTGCTGTGATGTAGGGATTCCTACATTCTCTGCTGCATCAAGCTTCAGTCTCTCAGCTTCTGTGGTACGCTTTCTGCTTGTTCTGATGTTTGGTTCTGCATGAGTGGACTCCTCCACTCCAAGGAATCTCCTCTTCTAGCTAATCCACATCTAGAGGCTCATCTTTGGGAACAAGAATTTCCTCCTCTGCATGCAAGTGTAGCTCCCTCTCAAGCGAAAAATTCATGGCTTTCACCTCATTGAATTTTATATCCCGTCGCACCACAGTCATTCGACTCTTTGGAAAATACACACGATAATTATAGGGTGTTTCTTTGTACCCCAAAAATATCCCAACTTCTGTAGTCGGCTCCAAAATCTTCCTAGAGTCCTTTGTCACATGAATGTAAAAAGATGAGCCAAAAATATTCAAATGATAAATATCAGGCTTCTTACCAGTCAAAGCTTCTTCAGGTGTACTCATGCCAAATACTCTATGAGGAAAATAGTTTTGCACATAAACCGCAGTGTTGCATGCTTCCTCCCACAAGTGCATCGATAGGCCCTATTCATGCAGCATAGCTCGTGAAACACCCATGATCGTTCTATTCTTCCTCTCTACAACCCCATTCTGCTGTAGGTTATGAGGCGCTATGAGTTCTCTTCGAATTCCTTCTTTTCTACAGAAGTATTTGAATACATTTGACATATATTCACCACCATTATCACTCTGTAGAGCCTTCAATTTCTTCCTCGACTCCTTCTCCACCAATGATTTAAACTCACAGAAATTTGAGAACGTTTCACTCTTCTTCTGCATGAAGAAGATCCAAAATCTATGAGAATAGTCATAAAAAAATATAACATAATACCTGTGTTTTTTTGTTGAAGCAACTAAGAAAGGTCCACACACGTCTATGTGAATTCTCTCCAGGATCACCGAAGCATGGTTCTCTTTCTCATGAAAGGTGGTCTTCACAAACTTACCCATAGTACATCCCTTGCACTAATATGACTGCGCAAGAGTGCCCTTGGGAAGTCCAGTAGAAATTTGTTGTAAAATATTCAAGGTGCCATGGTGAAGATGGCCCAATATCGTGTGCCATAATTCGCCCTCATCCCGGCTCACCACTTCTTATGCTTTGCCCATAATTATAGCGCAACCATCTACCTCCAGCTTGTAGATATTCTTAACTCGAATTCCTATCCTCTTGGTTTGACCAATTTTTTTATGTCACAGGAAAGCTTTCCCTTCGCTAAAAAAAACATCATAACCTCTATCTTCCAACATTGCGACCGAGAAAAAGCTCTTCTTTAGACCTGGAACATGCATAACATATTTCAACAAAAATGGTTTACCTGACTTCATCTCAAAGGTAATGGTTCCAATGCCAGTCGCACTGTATCTTCCATCGTCGCCCATCTTTATATTCATTTGGAGATCCTTCTCCTTCAAGTCACTAAACAACTCCGTGTCTCTCGTCACATGGAAAGACGCACCACTGTCAAGATACCACACCGATCCCATTGAGCTTGAAACCAAGCATGCGATCAAAGAGAAATCAAGTTCAAATTTTGAGGCTAAGGCCTCTCCAGCTGCAGCTCCAGTAGCCTTCTTGTTCTTCTTTTTCTGTGGGAAGTTAGTGGTGAGATGCCCATGTCCGTGACGGTGAAAACACTTCACATTGGACAAATCCAGCTTCTTACCTTTAGCCTCGGATTTTGGATGGGATTTCTTCCCCTTTCCTTTCCTTGCTTTGGCAGCCAAAGCGCAATTCTCTTCATCATAATTTTTCGATGAAGAGTCATCCCTATTACTTTGCCTTATCTCCTCCTACACAAGATCCGACCAAAGTCGCTCCCAACCCGACAGTTTCTCCCATCCTTTGACAGAGTCTTCGTAGCTATGCCAACTCTTTGGAAGCCCAAGGAGACCCAAGCTCACCAATTCATCATCATCAACAGTAATCCCCACACTTCCCAGTTCATCCCTACTATGGATAAACTTCGTGAGATATTTTGGAATATTTTCGCCCTTCTCCATTTTTATTTTTCTGAGCTTATCTTTCAGTGCCAACTTCCTTTGGTCACTGCTGCTTTGGAAACGATCTGTCAAAGCCTTCCACATTGCAAATGGAGTGTATTTCCCATGAAGGCTTGAGAAAATATGGTCCTTCACACCTTCAAACATAATTCTTCTTGTCTTTTCTACCTTCATTTGCCATGCGCCAAGTCCTGTAGCATCGCTAGAATCGGGCTTAGAAACATCGCTATCGATGAACTCCTTCAACCCATTATCTTCAAGCACGACCTCCATCCCATCCTTCTAGGATATGTAATTCGAGCTACCCTCAAGGGCATACTCCAATCGCAACCTATTAAATGACATTTCAATGAATAATCAATTGTCGCAACAAGAAATTTCTGCAACAAATTCAAATTTTCCACCAGCACAAAACTCAGAAATTATTCACAATTGCAATCTCCAGTGATCAACACTTCTCCGATACCATGTAGAAATTTATTAATACTGATTTATTACCAGATTCTCCTGATATAAAAATATTTATCTTCTTTCTAAATCCAGAATCCTTCCACCGTTAAACTTGTGGAAATTTAAAACTCAATTGCAAACACATGTGAATAAATTCAATCGCACATAGCATAGTTGTTTAATAGGAAAGCTTAAAGCTAAAAACCCCAAATATCATATATTATGTATATCAATGGAATCATGTAATAATCTCATACAAAGCTTAGTACATCAAGCTCTTAGTACAATGTAGATTCATTACACGTTGTCATGCATAAATTTGCATCTCCATGCACCAATTTATTGCCTCCTAACAGCCTGCCTCCACTTCGCAATCCCTGCTGAAGGAGATATTTGAATGAATTTGAATTGGCTTTTCCTTGATTGCGCAATCCTCATTGGTAACTCCAATGTGTTTCATATGTATTGAATGCATCACTATAGTCACAACGGATAGTCCATCTCACCCTTTCACCTATCTCTCCACTGGGTCTCCACTGGAACTGACATGCACTGTAGTTAACTGTTATTTCTGTTCAGTTGTTAGTGAGTTATTAGTTGTGAATTAATTAAGTATTTAATTCACTAAACTCTCACTAGTGTATCTTTCAGTTAGACTAGATAGCTCAACTTAGTTTAACTCACTTAACTGAGTTAAACTAAATAACAACTCCATAAACTACTCTTCCAACTTTGTATTGCCACTTTAGTTCTAACTAAGTCCTCCATGCATGAGCCACCAATAAAGCCTAGGAATTGCAAAATTTCTTCAACCCATTGATTTTCCAAATCTGTTCATTGAAATAAAGTGCTCCAAGAGAATAAGTTGATGTTTATTGTCGGATTATTATTAAGAGCTAATAATAATTGACATGCATCTATTTTTATATCGACGATCTATAAATAGACTTCGCAAAATATTCTAAAAATATAATTTCATCTATTTTCCACATTTGACCAACCATCTATAAATAGCATCCTGCAACTTATAGAATATGCTCACCATGTCTAAAAATAGACATACACCTAAAAATAGCCTGCGGGCCCCACTTAGTGAAGGTGCTTACTTTTCACTAAGCTCATCATCTTGTTGAATCTCAACAATTTTTGGATGAAATTATTTTCTTTTCTTTGTACTCAATTATCTCACAACTCATCTTATCATTCAAAATATAATGGGAAAACAGAGATAGAAAACACATGTTTGGAATGATATCTTCGTTTCTTTATATTTGATAAAAATATACAATTTGTCAAGTGGTTCCCTATGGTTGTGTTAGTACCCTATAAATTATAGGATCTTAGGGTGACTGGATACTTCATTTTCATGCAAGGTTTTCATTATTGAAAGGCTTTTCAAAATTCAAGTGATTTCAAAAAAAAAAAAGAGGTTAAAAAAAAGAGAAAAGAATGAAAAAAAAAAAGAGAAAGAAGAACCCCAAAAAAGAAATAAGACGAAAAGTGATACAAGTCCAAATGGCACTACTCTCAGGGTCTGTCCAGTTATATAGTTTAATCATGGCTGGACAATTTTCAATTTCTATTGATAAGTTAGAAATACAGATTTTCCAAACTGTTTAATCTTGGCTTATCAGTATATAGGTAGAAAATGAGATTGGTTCAATAGCTTAATCTGAACCAATAGGAGAAATAAGGATAGGGATTAGGATATAATGTTAAAAGAAAATGTTCAGGGTCTGCAAGCCTAAATGCAACCTACAAAGAAAGGAAAAAATGTTAGATGAGTAGTTTGGGTAGGTAGAGATGCAAAGGAGGAAGAAATGAAAGGATGACTTCAAAATCCTCTGAGGGGTGTCCACTCCATTTAAGGCACTGTGCAAGTCCCTCTAAGAACCAAATCACACTTCGCGAATTCAAAAGGATAATGCCAAAATAAATTCTAAATATTGCGATCTGCGGGCTACGGGAGGTCCCACCTTTCCCACCACGTCACTTCCCCCTCCCCGTGCTCTACGCTTCGAAAGTTTCAAAGGGTAGCGCTAAAGAAACAAGGTAAATATATGTGATATGTGATGTAGCTAGACCCCACCTTTTATCCACCCATTTCCCCGCACACCGTACTTCGCAGGTTTTAAAGTATAACCCCCGTCTCTTATAAAAAAAATATAAGATATGCGATCTGCGGGCGACGGTCGGGCCCCACCTTCCCTCCATGTCACCTCCCATTTCCCCGCACGTCACAATGCGCAAGTTTAAATGTTTCCCCTAGTGCTGATAACTGAATTCCCCAAAGTGAAAACTGCGATAGCCATGGGGCCCTCCCTGCCATGTCACCTCCCCGTTCCCCACACCTCCCACTTCACAGAATTTAAAGTTTACTTCTTCCGTGCATAGCTTAATCCTTCGATCTGTGATGTACGATAGCTGTCGGGTTCCATATCCTTGCCATGTCACGTTATCCCCACAGTGCTCATCCCCTGACCCAGGCCCACAATCACGTCACCCCGTCGCATCACTGCTAAACATCCCCCTCATTTCCCTTCATCTCCGCGCCTCACCTCGCCATCAACGACCATCGATTCATTTCGGCCCCCCTTTAGCATACAGGCGTTAAGAAAGGAGGCGGGGGGGTGGGGTATAAAATGGGTGGTATCCAATACTGCTCCCCCTCCATGTGTCACGCTCCTGCTATTTCGCACCCCCCTTCCCCATTATCACTTACCTCCGGATCCCCTCTTCGAAACGCGGTTTCCGCATTCCCCAAACCACTATCACCTGTGACCATTACCAATTTTTTCGCACCGCGTCCTCCATCACCTGTCCGTTTCTCCATGTCACATCCAATATTTCCAATAGCATCGTTGCACCATGAATGGTTGTGCCGTTATCCAATGGACCCGCGCCAACTCAACGGTTACCCGCCAGCCACCTGTTAAATCCCTATTTCACCGCGATGCCAAAGTTTACCTTGTAGTTTCTATTGAATTTCCACAGGTTGTGACACTTACGAACTTCTGCAAAGGATATCACGACCCAATACTGTGGCAAAAGGGTGAACTACACGTAAAAGAAGGAGCATCAGCGCTCTGTGAGTCTGATTACAATCTCGGTTGAGGTAATTCAGTTCCAATCTGATCCCCTTCAGTCTTACCCCGAGAATTTGTACTTCACGAATGTTCGTTTCTACTGAAAAATCAGACCAGGACAACAAACTGTTATCTCTACCAGAACTACACAAAGATCTTCGAGGACACAACCAAATTCGTAAATCTAAAGAACACCATGACCGGGAAAGCATTCTATGAGACCATCAACAACTATGTCTTCATATAACACGAGGTGAAGCACATTTTTCAGTAGAAACGAACATTCGTGAAGTACACAGAGACCGAAGAAGTCTATAGGAAGCTAAACAGGACCAAGATCCCGACTCCAAAAAGTTGGGAAAATTGTATGTAGGCTACAGGAAGGATGAAAACTCAGTTTAGTGATGTAGCTGGCAACTCAGTAAATTGTCAGTAACAGTGCATCCAGTGTATCAAATTCGCTAGCACAAAAAATCGCCACAGCATCAGATAATGACTCCACGAGGACATCAGGCACCTTCCTGGGGGTCATTCCAACGAAAGGACACTTCTACTTCTACTTCGGACATCTTTATAGAAACAGTCACATGCATCCGTGCTTGAGACGCACAAGCCCATTTTTCATTTATCCCTATTTGTAAATGAACCGATTGCCCTTCCAATAACGACAAGCCCGTGCAAATAGTTTAAATTCAAGTTTCTTTTCTGTAACAAAGGTTGGAACTTGGTTTTGTAAACACTTTTCATTGCAAGTATTCTCATTTTTCAATATGGAGCATCAATAAAGAGATTATTCTGTAAGATTCATATGTTGTGTTTCCTGGTGATGTTTTTCCCTCATTCATGTCTAATGTTTTTCTCATTGTAATCTCTTCATGTGTCCATTTTTAAAGCAAGAAGGTTAGATTGAGATTTGTTGTTTCAAAGTACCTTAATTATAACTTTCTTTACAATTTCAATGTTTTCTTCTGATGTATAATTTAATAATTATTAATCACTCTTGATTCATTACTGAAAGAACTTTCTCCACCCCATAATTACACTCAGTTATAAACAACCATATTCACAGCTAGATTGCCTTGCAGTTGCTCTGGGATTTGATGTGTACACCCAACCTATTTTGACTCCATAGCCTAATGGAAATTTTTTAGGAAAGACCCCTTTATCCAACCAAGAACAATCAAACAAACCAACTCTTACAATCAATTTAACTAGCCTAACATCAGTAAACTTAAACAAATCTAAATCTAATAGAGAGATCCATCTTTGAGTCTAGGAGGGCTAGATCCTAGGCTTCAAGCAGTTTTTATGTTGTGCTTTATAGTTTAGTCTTGCCAATCTTCTAAATTATAGAGTGATAACATATTGGAGACCATACTAGGGAAAAGGCTGAAAGTTTTCAATTTTCACTCGAATTCAGAAACCCCAGCTAAAAAACACTTAATGATACAACTTTCTTTTAAAGATTGATTCTTCCAATTTTCAATAATCAGTTGTTTGTGATTTTGAGCTAAGTTTTGGCTCCCCGAAGAATATCCACCAAATCTCATCCAGATCCCAATTCTCCTCCTATCGTAGATAATCCCGAGAAAATATTGAGGAAACTTCCCAAAACAGAGAGTCCAATTAGCAACAAGGTTCTTCGTAGATCCAACTCCTAACCTGATATATTTTTCACTTTGTAAGACATTCAGTTTGATTTTCAGTTCGAATCAGGTCTATTCAGAACCAAATCTTTGAATTGGAATGACCTCACAGTTTTCGATCCCTCCATATTCCGCGCCACTACACATCCACCCCCGCCCACCATTCATCTCCCTCCACCGCCTCCACCAATCATGGCAGCCAGATATGCCCCATTGGTGCTACCAGTACCCCTACATCCTATGCCTCAAGGCTATCAGTCCAAAATTCCCTAGTTTGATAGCACTGGTCCAACAATAGCCCAACAACACATTGATAAGATGAATGACTATTTTGACTTGCAAGAAATAGACGATGAGAGTGTCCAGTTGAGAATGTTTGCCCAGAGTTTAGGGGGGGAAGCCAAAAAATGGTTTAGAGGTATAACTCCTAATAGTATCCATGATCTCCATACTCTCCAACAAACATTCATCAATAGTTGGGAAATCAATAAAATCCCACTGTGGATTCTATCAAAGTATGAAACTATCAAAATATCCCCCGAAGAGAGTGTGCGAGATTACTGTGCTAGATTCAACACCTTATATAATGCACTCCCGGTTAATATGAGACCACCCCAGGGGATAATACTACTCAAATTCCCATATGGATTTGACCTGGACATGGCCTACCAACTGAGGGAAAGAGACTCATCAACCTTAGAGGAAATGCAAAAAAATGATGTGAATGTAGAGGTAAAATTGTTAGCTAAAAGGGCTAGGATGAGGAATAAGAGGAGAGTCACAATAAGGGAAGAGCCCGTAGCCTCTACGTCTAATTCCAAAATTGATAATTTGGTAAGGATGATGGAAGGGATGAGTTTGAATGAAAGGGAAATGCCCAGAGAAAATCAACCAGCACCCCAAAACATAAATCAGAACCCGAGGAGAAACCCTCCACAAATTAGACAATGAGAGAAAAGAGGTCTTGATCAACAAATTATAACCCCTTTCCAAGAAAAATATGTGGATGATGATGAAGGAAAAGTAGAGGAAGTTGAGGAAAACCATATTAATTTAATGGGGATTGATGGATATGATCATATTTTCCTCACTAAAGGTGAACAAGAGTTGTTCTCACTAACCCAAACAGACCTTGTATCTGAAGGATCTTATGATTAAAAACTGAGTTTTGAGAAATCCATAATGGAGGTCCACAGACAATATAACTTAAGGAGCAAGAAAGGTTTAGAAAATTCAATTAAGAAGGATTCAGAAAGCCCTGCAAATAAAGTATCTGAATTCGGAGCCAACAAAACAATAGAAAACAAAAATAAAAATGCAACTAACTCAGAAAAGAAAAATATAGAAAGCAGTACCAATAAAACAACAGATATTCCTGCAAGGAATTCTCAAATAGATATCCCTAGTACCAAAAAACAACCTGAGGTTTCCCAAAGAACAGATGCGGAAATAATTGAGTTGTTAAATCCCCTAAAAACTCAAACACCGTTCAGTATTGAGAGTGAACTTTCCAAAGTGAAGATTTATATCCCTCTCACAGAATTTATTAACAAAAATGCCTACATATCTCAGGTCCTCAAAGTGCTCAATATAGGGGAAGCTACATATACTGTCAACTTAAATGATGACCAACCTCAAATTTTGTTTGGACCAGAGGTTGAGGGCAGACCACAAGAAGGAGGGGTCCCTCATTTTTATGTCAGCCTAAATTTTCATGACAAGATACTTCATAATGCCATGTTGGATTCAGATGTCTCACACAACCTGATGCCGAAGGCTATCATGAAGAAGCTTGGCCTCGAAATCACCAGACCCTATAGGGATTTATACTCATTTGATTCTAGAAAATCAAGTGCCTAGTGCTGATCAATGATCTTTGTATCACTCTAGAAAAAATACTTGCAAAAAACTTAGTGATGGACATTTTTGTGGCTGACATTCCCCCAAAATACGGAATTTTGTTATCTCGCTCATGGGGGGGAAAATTACAAGGGACTCTGCAACTAGACATGACATACTCTACCATTCTGGTGTTTTTTCAATCGAGAAGGATCTATAGGGAAACCTTGATGAAGTACATGGTAAGTAGCCATGAGACACCTCAAAATCACCCTCTGAACTATGTTCACACTGACCTTGATTATTTCATTTTGTTTAATGATGGAGACATTGAATCGTAGGTTTCCCTTATAGAAGAGGTTCCCACATAAAATAATGACATTCAAATACAAACAGAGCAACCTAATCCAACAAATGAACCTCTTTGGAACATGAGTTTTGATGGTTCATGTGGAAAATCTGGCTCAGGAAATTAAATGGTGCACAAGGTCATTCATACAAATTAAATTTTCAGCTCACAAAAAACATTGATGAGTATGGAGCTTTTCTCTTGGGACTACAAATCCTGAAAAAGCTGGGGGCAAAAAGGATCTCTGTGCATGGGGACTCTGAATTGGTCATAAACCAATTTAAAGGTCTATATGCAGCGAAACACCCTAGGTTAAGAGCGTATAGAAACATAGTCCTTGATTTCTTGAGAACCTTTGAGGAATATGACCTAGCAGTAATCCCAGAAACCAGAATGTGCTAGCAAATGGCTTGAATTTTTCAACCAATACCTATAAACTGCCTCACCTTGTAATATTCCCAATTTTTCCACAAGATAATTAGAATATTAGAGTTCTTAATTTTCATAATTAAGTAAGTAAACAAGAGGGTGGAGGGACCCACATACCCCAAAGATAAATAAAATCCACTTTTTATATGTGTATGTGTATATTTCTGATCTAGATCTACATAATGGAGTAGTGGAGCAGTTACTTAATGTGAAAGAAGTGGAGATCATGTCTCATTAATGAGATAGGTCATGAAGGATGAAGCAGTCAACTAAGATCATGGAAGGAATCAAATGTAAGATCATAGAGAATTCATGATGAGATGATGGAGGAAGTGGTTCATTAATTCCCACATGATGGAGAGGGTGATCATTACATTCACACATGATGGAGATCATGGAGAGACATCACAGTCAACATGGAGACCTATGTCCACATGTACAATGCAGTTATGAGGTGGGACAAAGCATGAGAAGGTTAAAAAACTATATAATGAATATGAAGGCAACATGAAGAGCATGTTTTAGATTATTATTGATGTATGATCTGTTTAGATCTGGATTTGTCAGGTGACATCTCCATGCAATCTTGTGCTATTTAGCTAAGTTGCAGTGTTGTCTAGCACAGGTTGTTCCCAAGCAGGAATCCCACCTCTTTCCTTGAGTGACTTCTAAGGAAGAGTGTTTGCACTACATTCATAATTAGGCATTGGTGCCATATTGTTCCTACTTTCTGCAGAACATCCATATTCAGAAATTGCACATTTCTGAAGATCGGTTTGAGAGGAGGAGGTTGTCCTTCAATATTTCAGTTGAGGAACCAGTGAAGGATTCATCCTATCACCTTGAACTTCAAGATCAGCCTTCTAGTGCTTCAGATCTATATCAGGCATTAGGCCATCTATTATTCATCTCCCAGCAGCATCATTTCCATCAAGAATTTCACAGTCCATTCTTATAGATCCAAGGGAGAAGGGAAGTTGCTAGCATTTCAGCTAGTAATCCGGTGAGGTATCATCCCATCACCTTGGCATCACTATTTCCATCTTCCTGGAGCTTATTGCAGCATATTTCAGTAGGCATAGAGTCTCTCCCTCTTGTACAATGCAGTTTCTGTATCAATTGTATATTCAGTTGTTGCAACTTGATGGAGGAGGAAGTAGAGACAAGATCTCAAGCTCCTATCTTGTAGATCTGAAAGAGGGATCAGCCCTCAAAGTTTAGATATGTTTATATAAAATTTTGCAGCCATATTTGGATCAGATCTAGCTTCATATCTGCATAATTCAACAGTCAAGGGATCAAACCCCAAGAGGGTAAATTTCCAATCTCATAGATCTGGAATTTCCTTTCTGGGTTATCTTGGGTTACCATCATAGAGTCTAGATCTAGAATCCCAGAATCATTGAAGCTCCAAATTTCCATAGATCTGCATTTCCCTTTTCAGCCTGCAGTCATATATTCATTATCTGCTAAAGGGACAACGCAGTATTTTCTTCCAACAACTCTCCAGTTACGCAGTGCCTACTTTGACATTTTTTAGGGTCATTCTAGGCCATCTCTTTGGATAGATTACCCCATATTTTGTACATTGTTGTAATTGAATCTTCTCCTATGAATAAAATGGCTCAGCTATTCTGTCTATCTCTGTGTTGATCATAAACTTACATGTATATTTTCTGTGTTACAAATATTACGTTTGTGTATCAATGCATTATTCCATTTTGGGATATTACACACCCAAACAAGCAGCATACAATTGAGGTCAAACACCGACCTTCAGCACCATACACCATGAGGTATTAGCAAGTGTTTGGTAGTGATCAAAAAATCGAAAGCTTCCTACAATCCAAAGATGAATTCAGAGACAATAATGTAGACATGGATTGTGAGGGAGACAACCTCCCTCATGAAACAAGTACTGAAGGAAAACAAACTGTTGATATAGAAATTGTTGTTTTCAATGTAAATACCATTGTAAATATCCCAACTAACAAAAATGTACATAATACGAAAAACCAAAAAGACCCTGAAAAATAAGAATTTGATGTACTCCAAATTAAGGATAATAACCTACCTAGAGGGCTAGTCCCTTTGGAAGAATTATTTGACTTTAATGACAAGCCAAGAAGCCCAAAATGGAACCAACTAGGGTAGGCATTGAAGAATGTAATATAGGCACAGAACAGAACCCCAAAATCATCAAATTATCCAAATCTCTACCTGATGTTACAAAGAACAAATATATATCCCTATTAAAAGAATTTATTGATGTGTTTGCATGGATCTATGAAGATATGGAATCCTATGATACCAACATCATTCAACACAAGATCCCAATTAAATAAAATCAAAATTCATTCAGACAGAAATTACGAAGAATAAACCATGTTTAATGCCTTTAGTGGAGAAATAGATAAATAAATTGTATGAAGCAAAATTCATAGCACCACTTAGGTACTCTCAATGGGTTTCCAATATTCTCCCACCCAGGAAGAAAACATGCGAGAAAAAACTCTGCATTGACTTCAAAAAGCTTAATAAGGTATCTATTAAAGATAACTACCCCTTACCTAAGATGGATCACATATTACAAAAGGTAGTGGGCTCCAGTAGGATATCTCTGTTGGATTGTTTCTTTGGCTACAATCAAGTGTTAGTGCACCCCGATGACCAACATAAGACAACTTTTAAAACTCCTTGGTGAACTTTCAGGTATGTGAAAATGCCCTTTGGACTAATTAATGTTGGAGCTACCTTCCAAAGATCCATGGACATTGAATTTGTTGATGACCTTGGCCATTTTATTGCTATTTATTTGGACGACATCATGGTGTTTTCTAAAACCGATGAAGAACGTCTAACACACTTGAGAAGAGTTTTTGAGAAATGCAGAAAATTTGGACTCTCCCTAAACCCTAAGAAGGCATTGTTTGGCTTAGAAGAGGGAGAACTATTAGGCCATATTATATATAAGGGTGGAATCAAAATTTACCATAGCAGAACTGAGGGAATACTGAAAATCAACCATCCCAGAAATTTGAAAGAACTCCAATCCTTCATTGGTAAAATCAATTTCCTAAGAAGATTCATACCTAACTTGGGAGAAATTTTAAAGTGGACCATAGAAGCGAAACAGTATTTTGACTTGGTCAAGCTAGCATTGACAAAGGCCCCAGTACTAATCAGTCTAGATTTCACTAAATATTTCATGATTTTTTCATTTGCATCTGAACACACTATTGTTGTTGTTTTGTTATAGAAAAATGATGAAGGACAAGAATAGCCAATATATTTTTTTAGGAAGGCATTAAGAGATGCATCTCTGAAATATAACATAATGGAAAAATAGGTTTTTTTGTTGGTTAAAGCACTAAGATATTTCCAAGTCTATATTTTACATTCACATATCATTTCTTATGTTCCAAATGTAGTGTTCAAAGACATCCTAACACAAAACAGTCCTGATGGAAAAAGAGGGAAATGGATTGCAGTGATCCTAGAGTATTATTTGGAAATCAAGACTACCAAGTTTATCAAGGGCCAAGGGCTAGCTGAATTGATGGCAAAGTATAATTTACACACACTAGACATCAACATGGTACATGCATTAGACAATCAAGAGGAACTGGCAACTCCACCGGTTGATGAAGCATTCCTAAATTCTCCATGGTATGCTGACATCTTGTATGTACTTTCTAATCTAAATGCTCCTCCTAGTTTATCTAAAATGAAGGTTAGGTTTCTTAAACTCAAAGCTGTTAAATTATGAATTTTGGAAAACATTTTGTATTGGAAAGATATGGGAAGCGCTTTTCTTAAATTTTTACTAAATGATGATGCAGAAAGAGGAATGCGGGAGTTCCACCGAGGTGACTGTGGTGGCCATATCTACTGGAAAACCATTGCCAAAAAAATCATGAGAGCTGGTTTCTATTGGCCCACCATTTTCCCTAATGTCCATAAGATGGTTATCACCTATCATAAATGTCAAATCTTTGAGGGAAAGAGGAAACTACTGCCCTTGCCCCTGAAACCCATTTCTGTAGAAAGCCCTTTCTAGCAGTGGGGGTTAGACTTCATAGGAGAAATTCACCCTCCATCATTTGCTCAACACAAATGCATCCTTAGTACTACATATTATTTCACCAAATGGATAGAGTCCACCCCTTCCCGGAATGTCCCTAACTTAGTCATCATAAAATTCCTAGAAACCAACATCCTGTTTAGATTTGGATCTCCTAGGAAAATCATTACAGACAATGTTGTAGCCTTTGGATCCAAAATTATGGTTGACTTCTATCAAAAATATCATGTAACACTAGGGCATTCGACAACCTACTACCCTCAGGGTAATGGACTGGTTGAATCTTCCAATAAAAGCCTAGTGACTATCATCAAAAAGCTTTTGTAGGAGAACAAGAAATCATGGAACAACAAGCTGATCAATGCTCTATGGTTTGATAGGCTGACCACAAACAAATCAATTGGCATGTCTCCATACCAATTGGTTTATGGAATGGATGAAGTATTTCCTTCTTCCTTGGGAGTTCCAGTAATGAAAATAATCCAAGAAATCCAAGCTGAACCAAATGACATCCAAAGAAGGATTAATGACACCATTCATCTGCAACACTCGAGAGAAGAAGTTTACAACAAAACCCAAGTGATGCAAGAGAATATCAAGAAGATATTTGATAAGAGAATAAAGGTGGATAATTTCAGCTTAGGTGATAAGGTTCTTGTTGGAGCCCCGTGATTTTCAATATTGGCAAAAACAAATCTGCAGGGAACCACATCAGACCTCTTTGGAGTCTAAGGACCTAGCCTTCCTAGGCTCAGAGAGGGCCCTCTCTATGTTTATGATTTAAAGGATTTATCTTTATGCTTATATTTTCTGATTTTAGACTATTTATGAAGTTCTGGGATTGTTTGTTTTGTTTGATTGATTGTTTGATTAATTGATTGATTGTTTGATTAATTGATTGATTGTTTCAGTTGAATAAATAGTCAGATAGAATCATTAATCCATTGGGCTATGGATTCATAAAAGGTTTTAATTGTACATCAACTCTACAATGGTTTTCATAGGGAAATCTAACTATATCAAGTGGATCTTTTTAGTTTATATGAATATGGAATGGCAACAAGTTGTGAATTCAGTAAAACTAAAGGGAAATTAAGAATCCTTTAACTATACTTCAACAAGAAAAGTCTTTAAGATAACTGTTTAAGAGGAACTAAAGAGCAGGACACCCCTGAATTCTTTAATTAATATTTACTAAGAAAACCTTAAGACAACAATCCAACAATCCTAAAGAGCAGGACACCCCTGATTTCTCTAGCTATTACTTTGAGACAAAGAAAACATTCAAGATAAAAATTCAGTGAAACTAAAGAGCAGGACACCCCTGAATTCTCTAATCAGGCCTTGTAGAAGAAAACATAAAGATAATATAAATAGACAGAGTTAAGGTTCCCAAACAACATATCTCAATCTAAAATTTCTTTTCTTTTATCATAGAAATTGATGGACAATATGGAAAACAAAGGAGAAACAATGACAAAGAGGGATAACATCACCATTAACATAGCTGAAGAATCCTATGAACGTGCTTGTATTACTGATGTCCAAAATAGTTACAATACTCTAGTGCAAGAATCTCTGCAACTCAGAGTCTAATCAAATCTAGCCTAACAGCTCAGCCAACTAACCAACTAACCAACCCACAATAACAATGAATAATACATGGAGTATTTATCTCCAGATGAGGAGGTGATCCTAATCTGGGGTTTCAGGCTATAGTTATTACAGAGTAAATGTAATCTTGAACTTTGAGACCATGCAAGGTTGAATGAAAAATATCACTGACTAACTTACTGTAATAATAACTTTTAACTTAAATGCTGAGCTAACTTTTAGGATATTTTTGACTTTTTGGCTTTTCATTAACTTTTACAATAACTGTTGAGTTGCCTTAAAATATCTATGAATGACTTATTAACTGTGGTAGTTGTCTTTTAGAAAAATTAGGATGTAGGTGGCCAATCTGATTGTGAAGAAGCAAATGGTGATATGCTTTGTCATTTGGATATGTCTTCCTTTGTTTATTTGCTTTTGATTTGTCCTTTAACCTTGTTTTGTCTCTTCCATAAGTCTACTTGCTCTGTTTAATTCCTTTAATCTAATTTTATCTCTTATCTCTCTTTTAACCCTCTTTCATCTGTGATTTGTCTTTAACTCTATCTTCTAATCCTTCTTTTGCCTTTAACCTTTGTTTAATCTTTTAACCCTTTTTACCCTTCACTGTCACGGTTTCTTTAACTGTGTCCTTTATTTGTCTTCATCTATGATATTTATTTAATTATGCAGTCACCATGAAATTCCTCTTTCTTCCTTACCCTGTGCTGTGGAGAACTCTTGCTTCCCCTGTAGTATTTTAATTATCATCAATGGTCATGATCCATTGATGATCCAGATTAACCTTGCGCTCTTGGTCCTTTTGATAAACAAAGTTGCTGGATCGTCACCTAGAGAGCTTATTTTGAATGATTTTTTTGAATTACAAACACAAATCATGCATTTCCCGACACATACATCACTTTCAACATTAAAAACAATTCATTAATAAATGCGCGAGCTCCACAGGGATGGCAAGCAATGATGGTTTGCTGGCAGCAAGCAGAACTGTGGACATAGTCCAGGAAATGGAGGATTTTTTGGTCTTCTGTGCATGGCTATGGCCTTCTCGGGTCTTTAGAAGTGTTATAGGGGTTTTCATGGTGGATTGGGGCTTATCGCAAAGATTTCAGGGCTTAGGCATGTTCGAACGGGGTCAACGGTGTTAGGGTGATGGCATGAGGGTGTTCGACGGTTTTCGCATGGTGCATGGGTGGTATGGTGGTTTATATTGTGGGGATGCGATAATATGGAGGAGGTGACATGTGGAAGAAAGGATGAGGGAAAATACCGCCCATTTCACAAGGTCCAAGGTGTTGTAAATGGTGGGTAGTTGGGAGTGCGATATGCACTGGGGACCGTTAGATCGGGAAGCCGGAGATTCGACGGTGGTCGGGGATGGATGGAGTGTCGGGTCAGAACATCAGGTGGGGCCCAATATTTCAAATGTAATGGTGGGTTTGAATATGACGTGGGGTTGAGGTATATAATAAAGCGAAGGGTTTATTAGATATGAGGGGTTTTTGGAATGTGAGGCCCAGGGTAAGGTTTTTAAGCAGAATAAATTAATAAACATTGGGGCTAGGGTTATATGAGTATGAGGGTTTTAGGCTTAGAGTGGGGGGCTAACACATAGAAGGGGTCGGGTAGTTTAATATAATGGGGTCTGGCCTTTTAATAAAAACAATGTTTAACTAAAAAGAGTGGGTCCTGAGACAAACTAATTTTAAAACAATGTAAAAAAAGTTTTTACATTATTTTTTTGAATAGAATAGAGGGAAATGAGTGAAGGGGAGGGTTTTTAGTGGGGGAAAGTGATTTTAAGAAAGGGGAAAGGACAAATGAGGGGTTTTGAGGTTAAACCTGGGTTTTTCAGAGTATGAGAGGAATATGAATAGGTAAAGTGAGAGATAGTGAATAGGTGAAATGAAGATAATGAACGCAGTGAGATTTCTGAAAATAAATGATAGTCAGGGAATGTTATTTTTAGCAGACTGTAGAAAATCCATAGTCATCTGGTGATATTGTAGAATAAAAGAGACTAACATTTGCTCCAGCTAGGGAGGGAAGCTCCTTTAGGAGGTGTCAAGAATCTCAGATATCTAGATTTCGTAGATCAGTAACCTGTTTGAATTTGGCTAATTTTCCTGCTGAGTTGCTGATCTGTTGCAATTTTTGCGACTTTGGCCTTCAGAAAATGAAAACCATGCTTCCTGCAAATAAATTTTTCCTACCCATCACCTAATCTAACATTTTTTCTTCATTTCTGAGTGCATTTAGATTGGAAAACCCTTGACATCATTTTTATTTTGAAAGCAAAAACTATCTATTTCTACCCTTATATCTTCCAAAGGCTCAAATTAGACTCATGAACTCTTTTATTCTCTACCTAACTACTTATATGTCAAGATTAAACAGTTTGACAGATTTTTTATTCACTACCTGTCAACATGAAATTTAAAGCATGATTGAATCAAGATTAAGCAGTTTGATTGTCATGAATTGTGGCATTATGGACAAGTTGCACACAATATTATTTTGAAAAAAGTAAAACTAACTAAGGGCTTTGGTCTTGAATATTTCATTTATCACCCATCCCTCTTTCTTCTTATTAGTTTCAAATTTAGACGTTGGAACTAATATCTTTCTGTTGAGATTGCAACAAGATGATGAGCTTAGTGGAAAGGAGTCGCCTTCACTAAGTGGGCCCGTAGGCTATTTTTGGCGCAAAGTCTATTTTTAGACATATGGATCATGTTTCTATGAGTTGCAGGATGCTATTTGTGGATGGTTGGTCAAGTCGGAAAAAATAGATGGACTTCTATTTTTAGACATACTGGGCGGAATCTATTTTTAGATTTCCAGTCTAAAAATAGAAATGTCAAATATTATTAGCTCTTAATAATATTTAGACTCTAAACATTATCTTATCCTCTTGGAGCACTTCATTTTTATGCCTAGAAGTGGCACATGCAGCTGACAGAAGGAATTATGTTATTCCTAGGGTCTAAGTGGAGCTATTTCATGATGACTTCAGTTAGAACTCATGTGAGTGAGTTTGGTGGAGTTGATTGAGGAGTTGATGGATTTGTGTTCAGTTTGACTTAGTTAAACTAGTTGTATTTAGTATAACTGATTAATACACTAGTGATGAGTGGTGTGAATTAATTATTAATTAATTCAATAATTATTAACTCATAAATTAACTAATGAACACATCAGTTAACTTCAGTGCATGGACAGTTTCAGTGGAGATCAGTGATGGAGGTAGGTGAAAGAGCAGGTTGACTATCAGTTGTGACTATACTGGTGCATGAGATTTTCACACACATTGATGAAGAAGCCAATGGGGATTGCGCAGTACAACTTGGTGGGATTTGAACCTTGATCTCAAAATTATCCATATTGGATTGCGCAGTAGAGGCTGGCTAACAGGTGGAGGAGATTTGAGCATGTGACTTGCTTGGTCTGAGCTTGTGTAGTGTGTAGCATGTGAGATAGTGCTGAGAGCTTGTGAGAAGCGTTGTGCTATTATTGTTACATGTTATCTATCATTATAATATACAGATAGTTGGGGGTTTTCAGCTTTAAGCTTTCCCATAAATACTGTGTTTATATGTGTGATTGTTTATGGTTTTAATGTGTGCATGCGATTGTTTTTAATTCCGCAAATTGATGATCAATAGTAGAAGAGGTTATTTATTATGCATGAAGCTCAAATAGTGTGTGATCAGGATAATCTCGGTGAATAAGTGATCTATTATTCAAATTTCTACACTTTCTTCTATCTATCTACTGATAAGCCAAGTTTAAACAATTTGGCATACATTCATCTTCTAACTTATCAGCAAAAATTCAAAATTTGATCAATCATGATTAGGTTGTATGATTGAACAAGACTTCCTTTCCAGAGTAGTGGCATTTGGACTTGCACACTTTCAAAAAAAAAAAAATTTTTGGTATGGGGCTTTAATTCTGTTCCATCCATTTCTTATAGGAAAAATGCATTATTACCTCTTGCAGAATGGATGATGTATGGACCTTTCCATAAGTTTTAAAATTTAGCATGCTTGCCTTTGTCCTCTCTTCTTGAGTCCCACTTCAGCACTTTGTCTCGAATGCTGAAATCATTTTCCTTGGTCCTTTTGTCAAATAACTTCTTGATTCTATTGTATACTCCTCTGGTTTGCTACACCTAAATAGTCTGGTTTATTCTTCTTTGTATGTCATTTTCTTCAAACTCCACCTCTTGAATGAGCTTCATTACTGGCACTTCCAATCTTGTTGGGAAGACTGCATCTGTTCCATAGACTAGCTGATAGGGATACATACCAATTGATTTCTTTTTTGTTAGCATGTCTTCCCATAGTGCATGAACCAATTTTCTGTGACATGATTTCTTGTTCTCCTCCAACAATTTTTTAATGATGTTTACCAAGATCTTATTTGAGGATTCATCCAACCCATTACCTTGATGGTAATAAGCTGTAGAATGACCCAAAGTAATGTGATATCTGTGGAATAAATCCACCATTTTCTTGGATCTAAAAGCAACAACATTATTAGTAATATTTTTTCTAGGACAGCCAAATCTAGACAAAATGTTATTTTCAAGGAATTTGATAATTATTGAGTCTGTGGCAGTCCTAGAGGGAATGGATTCTATCCACTTTGTAAAATAGTCAGTTGCAGTAAGGATCCATTTATGCTGGGAAGAGGAGGAAGGGTGTATTTCTCCATTGAAATCAAGACCCCATTGTTGAAAAGGAGCTTCAACAGAGATTGGTTGTAATGGCAAAGGCAACCGTTTTCTTTTACCCTCAGAGATTTAGCATTTATGACAGGAAATTACCATTTTGTGGATGTCTTGGAAGAGGGTAGGCCAATAGAAACCATCCCTAAGGATTTTATTAACAGTGGTTTTTCAATAGAGATGGCTTCCACATTTTCCTTCATGAAATTCATGCATGATCATGTCTACATCTTCCCCAGGCAAACATTTAAGAAATACACCACCAGATTTTTTCCAATATAAGACTTTATCTAGAATGCAGAAATTTACAGCCTTTAGTTTCAGGAATATGGCCTTTGTTTTGGACAAACCAGGAGGAACATTTAGATTAAAAATCACATATAATATATCAACATATCAGGGTGAGTTCAGAAATGCTTCATCAATAGGCGGAGTCGCCAGCTCCTCTTGTTCATCCAATGAGTGAATCATATTTATGTCCAGTGCTTGAAAATTTGTTTCAACCACGAGTTTAGGTAGTCCTTGTCCTTTGATTAGCTTGGTAGGCTTGATTTCCAGATCATATTCCAAGATGAAAACAATCCACTTACCTCTTTTCCCATCAGGATCTTGTGTAAGTATATCTTTAACCACTATGTGAGGTACAAATGCAATGATGTTGGAATGTAGAATGTAAACTCTGAAATATTTTAGTGCCTCAACTAAACAAAAAGCCTGATTTTCCATGATATTGTATTTCAGAGGTGCATCTCTTAATTCTTGGCTGAAGAAGGCTATGGGCTACTCTTGTCCTTCTATATTTTTCTATAATAAGACAACAACAACTGTGTGTTCTGATGCAAAGGAGAGAATGAAGAAATATTTGGTGAAGCAAGGGCCGATTAGAACAGGTGTTTAGGTAAGATATTTCTTCACCAAATTGAAAGATTTATTTTCTTCCATTGTCCATTTGACTCCTTATTCTATTTTCAACATGTTAGTGATGTTTCTTAGGAGTTCTGCAAGATTTGGTATGAACCTTCTTAAGAAATTTATCTTTCCAATGAAATATTGTAGCTCTTTGATGTTTCTTGGGTGACTGACTTGCAATATTCCTTCAATCCTCTTTGGGTCAATATTGATCCCTTCTTCAGATATGATATGGCCTAAAATATTCCCTTCTTGAAGGCCAAACAAAATTTTCTTGGGATTCAAAGACGGACCATACTTTCTGCACTTCTTAAATACCTTTCTTAAGTGGGGTAGGTGTTCTTCATCAGTTTTGGAATAGACTGTGATGTCATCAAGGTATATCACAATGAAGTAACCTATTTCTTTTTAGAAAGCAATATCCATTGCTCTTTGGAAAGTAGATCCAACATTCATTAACCGAAAAGGAATTTTAACCTACATGAAGGTGCCCCAAGAGGTGGTGAAAGTTATCTTGTGTTGATCATCTGGATGTAACAGCACCTGATTGTACCCTGAAAATCCATCAAGCAAAGATATTATTTTGGAGCCTAATACCCTTCGCAATATGTGATCCATTTTTGGTAAAGGGTAGTTGTATTTCAGGGATGATTTGTTTAAATTTCTGAAGTCTATGCAGAGCCTAATTTCTCTTATCTTCTTCCTCACAGATAAAATATTTGAAACCCATTCTGAGTACCTGAGTGGGACTATTATTCTAGCATCATACATTTTCTTTATTTTTTTCTCTACCAGTAGAAGTTGGACAGGATTTATTCTGTGTAATATTTGTTTAAAGGGCTTTTGGTTTTCTTTGAGAGGAATCTTGTGCTGAATGATATCTGTATTATAGGACTTCAAGTTTTCATAGCTCCAATAAAAAACATCACTGAATTCTTTGAACAACTCAATATATTTCTATTTTACATGTGCTAGAAATGTTTTTGATAGTTTTATCATTTTGGGCTCTTGCTCACTGCCTATATTGCACTCTTCTGCATTTTTTTCAGTGGATTCCATCTTTGGCTTCTTAGCAACATCATTAAAATCAAAAAGTTTCTCTAGAGGGACCATTCCTCTTGGCAAGGTGTTATCTCTGAACTGTAGCACTCCAAAGTCTTGTTTTTCTTCTTCTTCCACTAATTTTTCATCAACTGCTACTTGTTCATTAATGTTTTCGTCATTGTAAAGGATAAATGAATCAAGGTCTATGTGGAAAAAATAGAGAGGGTAGTTATCAGGCTTTTCTTGACTACTGACCATGTATTTCATATGAGTCTCCCTATAGAGTCTTCTTGGTTTACTAAAGACGGGTATGGTAGCATAGGTCATGTCCATTTGGATGGTGCCTTGAAGTTTAGCTCCCCATGAGCGTGATAAGAGCATGCTGTATTTATGGGGAATGCCAGCCACTACAATATCCATTACTAGGCTCTTAGCTGGTATTTGTGCTAGATTAACAGAAAGATCTTTGATTAGGCCTAGACATTTAACTCTACTGGAATCAAAATAGTATAAGTCTTTGTATGGTCTAGTTATCTCAAGGCCTAATCTCTCCATAACTACCTTTGGCATGAGGTTATGGGAAGCTCCTGAATCTAACATGGCATTGTGGAGGATTTTATCATGAATGTTTAGAATGACATAAAATGGAGGAACACCTCCTTCTTGGAATTTACCTTCTACTTCTAGTCCAAACAAAAGTTCAGGTTTGTCATCATTTAAATTTACAAAATCAAAATTTTCTCCTATGTTTAAAGATTTCAAAACTTGGATTCTATATACACCTTGGGCAACTAATTCAGTAAGAGGTATGGAGATTTTTATCTTGGAAATTTCATTCTCAATACTGATAGGTGTGTTTGTTTTTGGAAGATTCAAATCAGTTTTATCAGACACTGTTTTTGCAGCAATTTCAGCTTGTTGTTTTGTACTAGAGACATCAATTAAATCATTTTTGACAGGGTTGATATTTGATCTACTAGTGCTGCTTTGGTCACCACTATGCTGGCCTTTTTTTTTTTTATCAGAACCTTTAACCATTGTGTTTAAAGTTTCTGTTTTTTTCTTAGGATCATTTTCAAGGGTCTTCCTAGCATAAATTTTTGGGTTGTTTCTCTTGGGAGTATCTTGGGTTTTCTTTCTTCTAAGGTCATACTGCCTATGTACTTCCAAAATATCATTTTTGAAGCCTTGTTTATAGTCCTCAGATTCTAGGTATTCTTCTTCATTTGGAGCAAATATGTCTTGTTCTTCCTTAGTGAGGAAAACAATATCCTCATTGTTAACTCCCATTAGATTGATATGAAGTTCCTCTGGTTCTTCAATCACCCCTCACCCTCATCAGCATAGTTATCTTGGAAAGGAGGCCTGACTTGCTGGTCAGGACCTCTTTGACTTATCTGAGGGGGATTTCTCCTAAATTTTTGGTTTTGGTTTTGGTTTTGATTTTTTTTTGAGGAGCTGCTTGGTTTTCTCTAGGGTAATCTATCTCATTAATGTTTATTATCTCCATCATCCTTTCCATGGTTCTAACAAGGTTATCAATTTTAGAATCATATGATGAGGGTGTAGCCTCTTCCCTATATGTGACTCTTTTCATTTTTCATTCTAGCTCTTTTGGCAATCAGATTTTCCTCTACACTTACTGCACCCCTCTGCATATCTTCTAATGTAAGAGGTTCTCTCTCACTTAGTTGGTAAGCCATCTCTCGGTCAAAGCCATCTGGAAATTTCATTAAGGCGAGAACTTGTGGAGGTTTCATGTGGGTAGGGAAGGCATTATATACACTATTGAACCTAGTGCAGTACTCCTGGACACCCTCTCCAACGTTTCGCTTGATGTTTTCATAATTTGATAATATTTGGAGAGGGTTCTTCTTGACTTCCCATTTATTTAAGAACAAATGATGAAAAGCAAGGAGTTCATGTATACTATTAGGGGTTAGGCCTTTAAACCATTTTCTTGCTTCTCCCCTTAAGCTTTGAGAAACCATTCTCAGTTTAACAATTTCGTCATCTATTTCTTGTTTGTAAAAATAGTCATTCATTTTATCCATATGTTGTTGAGCAGTTGTAGAACTACTTGCATCAGATAAGGGAATCTTGGACTGATAGTCATGTGGTAGAACAAATAAAGGCAATGGTAGAACTAATGGGGTATACCAGGTTGCCATGGCTGGAGGTTCGGGAAAAAAAGGAGGGTTAACAAGTGGAGGGTTTACAAGAGGAGGTAAAGGGTTAAATGGAGGAAGGTGAATAATGAGTGTTTGAATGGGGGTTGAGGTTAGTACAACATGATTCTGTTGTAAGGTAGATAGGTCTAAAGTTATCTGGGTTATCCAACTCTAAGATCTAGTCCTGGACAAGCTTTGTTACAAGGGTGAGCCAAATAGGATATCTTTGTACGTCTTTAAGGTTTTTAAGTAGGGAACTTGCCTTGTGAATAGGTATGCTAACAGTTGAATTTTTAGATCTAGGAGATTTCCTTTGGATTTGCTCTGGACTATCAACTATTGCAGGAGGGTTTGGGTTTGGATGAGATCTGGTACAAATTATTCTAAAAGCCAGGATTTGGACCCAAGGTTCAGAAAGGTTGAGAGTCTTATAACTTTTTGAAAACAAACCAATCTAAAAATAAAATACTTTATTCACAAATTATTTTGTCTGGGTTCTATTTGAGTTTTCATAAAATCAAGATTTCTCAATAATTTTCCCAGTGGAGTCTGTAGAAAACCAGTCGAGTCAGCAGGCCTATTGCAAACTAGTGGAGTCACCAGGTGGATGATTTCAATTGTCTTTAGGCTGGCTGTTGTCCTACCATCAACAACCAGATACCGGTCTTGGCTAACACTTGATTCATCTAAATTTGAATGGGGTTTTCCAAGTTCTTGAGGAAATATTAAGCTGTTTTAATAATTTAGTTCCCCAGTATGGTCGCCACTATGTTGGAGCCCCGTGATTTGCAAGATTGGAAAAACAAATCTGCAGGGAACCACATCAGACCCCTTTGGAGTCCAAGGACCTAGCCTTCCTGGGCTCAGAGAGGTCTCTCTCTATGTTTATGATTTAAAGGATTTATCTTTATGCTTATGTTTTCTGATTTTAGGCTAGTTATGAAGTTCTGGGATTGTTTGTTTTGTTTGATTGATTTTTTGATTGATTGATTGATTATTTCAGTTGAATATATAGAATGTGAGAAGCATTAATCCATTGGGCTATTGAGTCATAAAAGGTTTTAATTGTACATCAACTCTGCAAGGGTTTTCATAGGGCAAGCTAACTATATCAAGTGGATCTTTTTAGTTTAGATGAATATGAAATGACAACAAGTTGTGAATTCAGTAAAAATAAAGGGCAATTAAGAATACAAGAAAAGTATTTAAGATAACTATTTAAGAGGAACTAAAGAGAAGGACACCCTTGAATTATTTAATTAATATTTACTAAGAAAACCTTAAGACAACAATCCAGCAATCCTAAAGAGTAGGACACCCTTGAGTTCTCTAGATATTACTTTCAGACAAATAAAACATTCAAGATAATAGTTTAGTGAAACTAAAGAGCAGGAAACCCCTGAATTCTCTAATCAGACCTTGCAGAAGAAAACATAAAGATAATAGAAACAGAGAGAGTTATGGTGCCCAAACAACGTATCTCAATCTAAAATTTATGTTCTCTTATTAGAGAAATTGATGGACAATATGGAAACAAAGGAGAAACAATGACAAAGAGGGATAACATCACCATTAACATAGCTCAAGAATCTTGTGAGCGTGCTTGTATTAATGATGTCCAAAACAGTTACAATACTCCAATGCAACAGTCTCTGCAACTCAGAGTATGATCAAATCCAACTTAATAGCTCAGCCAACTCACCAACTAACAAACTCACAATAACAATGAATAATACATGCAGTATTTATCTACAGATGAGGAGGTGATCCTAATCTAGGGTTTCAGGCTATAGCTATTATAGAGTAAATGAAATCTTGACCTTTGAGACCATGCAAGGCCCAAGGCAAAATAGCACTGACTGACTTACTGTAATAATAACTTTTAACTTAATTGTTGAGCTAAATTTTTAGAATATTTTTGACTTTTTGGCTTTTCATTAACTTTTACAATAACTATTGAGTTGCTTTAAAATATCTCTGACTGCCTTATTAACTTTGGTAGTTGTCTTTTAGCAAAATTAGGTTGTAGGTGGCCAATCTGATTGTGAAGAAGTAAATGGTGATTTTATTTGTCATTTGGATCTGTCTTCCTTTGTTTATTTACTTTTGATCTTTCCTTTAACCTTGATTTGTCTCTTCCTTAACTCTGTGTTCTTTGTTTAATTCCTTTAATCTGATTTTATCTCTGATCTCTCTTTTAACCTTCTTTCATAATTTTTTGGAATAAATCCACCATTTTCTTGGATCTAAAGGCAGCAACATTATCGGTAATAATTTTTATCTCTGATCTCTGAAATGGTTTGTGATCCCTTGGGTGAGTAACTCCTTAGGGTCCAACTCATTCAGGTACTTGATGTACCTCTTAGCCATTGTCACCTTTGCTTCTCCTTCCTCGCGCCCTTCTTGCAACTTTACTCTAAACAAACGGACTGTGATTTTCTTGTCTTCCATTATAGCGAGATATTTCCAATGTTTTCTCACCTCTGATATGATGTCCATCCAGATTAGGCACCTAGCTTCCAGGAGCGTTACATTTCCCTTCATCCGGGTAGTCAAATATTTGATGGTTTTATCCTATATCTATTTATCTCTTTAATTTTTCGACTTCAGCCTATAAGGCCTCTACCACTTTATCATTTTTTTCCAATGCAGCTTCCATCACCTGTAGTCTATGGCGAGCTGTTCGGGCTTCATTCTCTGAAACCTTTAAATCTGACAGGGCTTTGGTTAGCTACTCTGGGGTAGTGCCAGGCTCGTAAGAAGTTGGAGCCATGCATAAATTCTTGTCCCATTTTCCCTATAAATCAGACAATCTCTTCCTTAAGCCATCCATCTCGACGGTCATTTTGGTGTTTGCTTCTTGTTCCTTGGCCAGTGAGTCAGTGAGAGCTGATTTCTCCCTCTCCACCTGGATTAATTCATCTATTTGTACATGCTCTCCGTGGGGGATATTCAGCCTTTTCTTCAACTCAGAGTTCTCTCTCTCAATATCGTGGATGAACTTCTTTTGAACTGCATCCTTGTCATCCCCTTTGTCCCTTACTTCTCTCCTGAGATTTTCTAGGTTGTTATTTATAGCTCTGGCACTAGCTCTTTCTCTCTTCTAATTTTCCAATACTGAGTTGTACTTGTCTTCAATTTTTCTCAGAGAGAGTGCGAGCTTTACCACCCCATCTCTCAACATATCTCCAACACATTGGTGCAAACCAAGCTTGTCTATTATAGGGATATTATCCATATTTAAAGCGAACTCCAAGGCTCGGTAACTAGTCCCCTCGGTTGTAGGCTCCAGCACCACCTCTGTAATAGCAATTATAAGTTGTTCTTTGTCCATATCTCACTCAGTGGTAAGTCGGTTATCGTACTTGTCCACGAATCCGGCTAATTCAGCCCTCAGCTTATCCTGTGTAGTTTTGTTTCTGGTACCTATTTCTTCCCTTACCTTTGCTCTGTTAACTAAAATGGCTTGCGATAACCTAGAAAGTTCTGATGAAGAGGCACCGTCGTAAGTAATTGTGAAACCAATCTTGCTTCTGTCAGGCTGCCTGTATTGGATAAACTCCTCCTGTGGTGGCTCTTCCCATACAATATTTGGTTCTTCAGTTCTCTGTTTCTTAGAGGGATGGAATCCCTCGCCCATGCCCATGCCTACTTGACCTCTTGAAATGCCTGCCTCGTCTGCTTATCCTTTCTTTTCTATTTCTGCGGAGGCATTGTCGCCACTTCCTTCTGCAGCTGAAGACTTGGCCTCCATCTGTGAATCCAAAGGCCATGTATCAAGGTTATCTCTCCACTCAATGAAGGGCCTAGTCTCATGTACATAAGAAGTCAACTTCATTTTCCTTTTCCTATTGGAAAGGATCCCTTTCGGGTCATAAGGCAAAACTTTTCCTTGTATCAGGTCCATCCCTTGAAGCAGTGTTTCCACTATGGAGAGGGCGTGTCTCAAATTTATGGTGGCGGGGCCAACAGAGGTGGGGAGCTTGAGACTATATCCTTTCTTCGTAGGCACGAAGTGGATTTGGTCGGCCTTCAGGGTTTGACGGATGAACTCAGGGGAAAATATTCGCATAGCTGGAAACACCGGCAGGCAGTAAGGGGGTACTTCCATGCCATAAACCTTGATTTCGGTGTAATCATCATATAGGTACCAATCCCCTGTGCTATCTTCCTCATCGAAATACAGCCAGTCCTTCTGCTCAGGAAAAATTCTAGGTGGAGGGTTGTCATGTATTATGGTATAGGCTATGGACATGAATTCATTTAAAAAATTTGTATACCCCCTCCTATTAGGTTATTAATGAACAAATATGTTCCACTCAAAGATAGTTCTTGGTTGGGCGTTCATCCTCGAAAGATTATCGAGGTCTAGACTCTCAAACCTATCTGCATTCTCAAACAGGAAAAGTTAAATAATAACAAACAATACTGGAAATACCCTGAGGAGGGTAGCTCTTGGAACTAAGTTTGGATAGCCGAAGCCAGGAAGGTAGGGATATCCAAAAGAGTACCCTTTTGAGTCATGAGCCACAGAAGAGCTATACATTCTTTTGACACTCACTCTACCTCCTTAAGACCTAAGAGACCTGAAATGAAAGCAAGGATCGACTGAACATTGTCTCTGAAAGTAGACAAGGGAACGAAATCCAAGGGCGGGAGAGTCGTGAGACGAGATTCTGAAATAAAACTGAGAAATTTTCTTTGTTGCTTCCAAGGAAACTTTGAGAACTGACAGGAGAGGGATAGCTCAGTGAAATCAACATAACTTTTACTGTGAGGGAAACGAAGGGCATTCTTTATGAGCTCGGGGGATATGCAAAAAATATTGTTACCCTGAGTAGATAGGAATAACTCCCTATGCTCATCATAAGCTTCACTGAGCCAATTAATAAACTCGGTAACTGGGAATGTGGTCGGATAAATCTGGTAGTATAGACCTAACTCGACAACTATGAACCTATCTTGGCCCTTCAAATGACGTTCGAACAACTCGGGTCTAACACGGGATACACTGAAAGGGTAGGATGGGTCATGAATTCATGCGTGAGCGTTAATGAGGGGTTTAGGTCTAGGGATAACCCTAACCTTGCGGGTTTGAAGGGTTTAAGGTTCTGACATTCTTGACTTTTCTTTCCCCATGACCATTTTGAAAAGTAAAATAGAAGTAAAATGGTGAGGTGGAAAAATGACTAAATACCTCCGAACATATTGAAAGCCCGAGGGCGAAAGCGATGTGGGGGTTGAAAATGACTTGGTACAGGAGTTGGAGCTTTGCTGCATGACAGATTCGTAAAAAAAAAGTATTTTACTGATTCTGGGTGTAAAAAAAGGTTAAACAGACCGAAATTTGTGGGAAACAAGGCTAGGACGAATACTGTAGGGCTGACGTCATAAGGACGTTGACAATGGGACGTGTGGCAATAGGTTGTTGGCTATCAGGGGATGGGTAGTTGCAAGCCACGTGCCGGGTTAATACCTGTGTTGGTCTTGTACGAGGGTCCCCAAAATTAACTTACCTTTTGTTTACATAGCGCCAAATGTACTCCTCGATGGGCCCACTTAAGGTTCCTATGGTGGCTTGTGAGGGCTTTTCGTTACACTTCGCCACCCCGCAGAATGTTTATGATTTGTTTCGCCATGCTATGATGTCACGTGCTCCGGGGGGTAGGTCTCCATCTCCTTTTGCTTCTCCTTAGTCCCCCTGGAATACCTTGCATGTGTCCTTCTCCTTTGTGCTTTTCCGCCAAATGGAATGCAACTTCTTGCTTGACTGTTTAGCACCTTCAATCTCCTATCCGCAGTCGCGCCATAAAGGACTTTTGTGCCATACTACTTTTAACCTCACTTATCTTGCTATCTTCAGAGACCCTTTTTCTCTTTTTTTATTTAGACCGCTCTCTTTTCTCTTAGTGTTAGGGTTAACAAATCAACAACTACTATGCTTCCTAAAACTATAGTGCGAGGGGTTTACATGCACCTAAATAATATTAAGTACTTTAATTAGTGTGATTAACTAGAAAGAGAAGGTTGAAGCTTTCTTTGATTGTGCTCTGAGACTCTGAGTGGTGCACATAAACTTGAAATAATATAGGCAAATGATTTGATTTAAGGGATTAATGAATACTATAAGGTCGAATATCCCTAAAGTTGTAACCTAAGATAATCACACCCTCTAAACCATATTTCTGCTTTTGGTGTGTTTCCACTACTTTTTCTTCATATGCAGAGATGATATTATTTTGCATATGCTGGATGTGGATCCTTTTATAGGCACATTTGGATCGTTGTTCCTGATGGGGGGAGGGCTTTCCACCCCACTTTTGTGGCGAGGGGGTCCAAGGGGAATGGAAACAATTATTTGGAGCCCTCTAGTAGTAGTTTGGGGGTAGCACCCTCAAAGAATTTTTTTTGGATATTGTAATTTTGTAGTTAATATGGACTATTTATCATTAGGTAAGAAATATTACAGAATAAGTTATGTTAGGTTTTGTATCGCTATAGGCCTATCCTCTCTTTTTATATTAGCATTATTACACAGTTTTGTATTATTGAGAGAGTGTTGTAGCTAAGACAGGTGACTGTGAGAGAGTGAAGACGAGGTTGTAGCAGAAGTGTTTCCAATTGTATCCCTTTTTTTTTCTAAATCTAATAAAAATAAAGACTGGTTGTTTCTCTGTGGTTGTAGCCCAAATAAAGTATACCAAATACATTTGTGTCTCTCTTGTATTGTGTTATTTTGTATTTTATATCGACATTCATATTGATTTTGTTGCTCCCTAGTATTATTCCGAACCCCATATATATTGGCATGGAACTAAATAAATTGATATCCATGCTTCACCTGGAATGTTGTATATACAATATTATTGTTTATTACTATTTATTGAAGAACGAAAAATTGATGGCTTTTGGGATAGATTTCCTATTTACCTATAAGTCATAGTGTAATATTCCCAAATGGGAAAAGCAAGAATATAGAACAAAATGTTGGAATAGCAGTGTAAAACATCACATAAATGATGGATACCAACATGGACCCTTCTTATTCATTATAAAAGCAGCAAACATGTATTAAATAATGGGCCAAAAATCATATAACAAGATACAACAAGCCTCCAATAGATAAAACCCTCAAGAAAGAGGTGCTGCTACTACATCAAAATGTCGGAGACACTGCTACAGCGCATTCATTAAAAAAATTCTACAACAAATGAGTAAATAAAAGATAAATTTTGTTATATTCCTCAATAAATACAACCAATGTAGATCTAGGTTCTATACAACCTCCAACAAAGAACCCAAAAGGGTTTTCAGAAATACACCAATATACAAGATGGGAATCAAAAGCCTAGGGCTGAAGATTCACTGCAACAATACAGCTAGAAAGATGTGGCTGATATGATATGACAAGGTATATAGCCTCCTCCAATAGATCCTCTAGATGAAAGGTTGATCCCTTCGCTAGAAAACCTCCTCTCCAAATGGTGTACTGAAACCACCCCTACAACTCCTCCCTAAAATAACGCAGTACAAGACAAAAACTGCATTGTAGGGGAAAATGCTAAAGTGGCCTAATGCCAAATGCTGCAATAAGGCTCAAGGGCCTTCCTCACCAACCTCCCAATGAAATGAAACCTTCCTCCACTGAAAAACAGATCAAAAAACAACCAAATGTTTTCTCCACTGCTACAACCTGCAACTCAATACAACCCTCAACAGGATCTGCACTGTAGATGAAAGATGGAGCTTGGCCTAATGCCTAAATGTGGAAGTATAGTTCAAATACTCTTCCTTTGAGGCTTCTCAAGGATAGAGGTGGGATTCCCACTCGGGAACACCCTGTGCTAAAAAACACTGCAATCTTAGCTAAACAACTGAAGAAAGCTATATGTTTAAACAGACCATATAATCAAAATATCATAACATACATGAATGAATTATGGCTGCCATCCTCTTCCTTATATAAGTTGTGAGCTTCCTCACCCTTGGCCCCACTCATTTAAGACATTACTTCCATGCAAAGAGTCTCCAACTAAAACTGCGATGTCCCATAATGAATGCCACTCCTCCATGACAACGATGTTGATTTGGTCAAACTTGACCCAGTCTATGTGTTCCAACCCCTTTTCACACACAAGGGTGCTTAAACAAGCTGCTAAGATGTCCTCGTTTCCAATTAGTAGTGATTTTATTCATATTAAGGAGATTTATGGGTCCCCATACCCTCTTGTTCATAAAACAAAGAAGCAAAAACAAAAATTAATATTCCAACTAGCTCATGGCTAATTGCGAATATTATAGTCCTCCCCTTCCAAATGTTGCTTGTCCTCAATAAAATGTAAAGGTGAGTGCTGCAATTTTCCTCGTCCTCCATTGGTGACACCTCCATGTGATAAGCTCTCCTCATAAACCAAATGTCTCCCAATAAATCCCTCCATGATATGCTCCTCCCAAGTTCTCATGAGATGCAAATGACCCATCCCACAAGGAAGCAAAAGACCCAATGAAGCAATCATGGTTTGCCTAATGTTCTCCCTGAAACATGAAGCATAAGAAACGTGGAGAATATCTCTCCCAAAGGGCATGCTCAATCCTCCTGTCCATCCTCCATTCATTCCCATAATATTAATAATAACATCATCGATGTATGGGATCAAAACCAATGATACAAAAAAACATATGCAAAAATGGAGGTGGATCATAGTCCTACATGTGGAACCAACACAATATATCTCCTGAATGCATCATATAATGATATGGTAAGTGGTTTCCCCTCCACTTTCTGCGATAGTCTTCTCACATGATTTCAGAAGGTGAAAAATGTTTGGTTCCTTTGGAGTGCACCCTGAATGGTAAATCATCTCTCTATATCCTCCTAGGGAGTGGCCATGCTCAACATAGTTAATGGCCCAAAGTTGGCCATGAAGTTTATAAGGAAGAATACTCCTTCTTGGAGCAATGGCTTGCACATATATGGTAAAGGAATGCAAATAATCATCAAGTAAATCATTATATACATAAACATCATCCTTACCATAAACCCTGCTCATACAAATGGAGTGGCTCATCGATATATCCCCTCTTATTCCCCAAGAGGAAAGAGGTGGCTATGATAACTCCATAAAAGATTTATGTATCTCCTCCATCTCCACATGATCCATGAATATTCTCAAATGCCAATATATCTCCTCTTCAAATCATTCCCAAGTAAACCCCTCAATAATAGTGTGGTATGACCTCATGGAATAAGTATGGCTGAAGATAAAATATTCATGAGCCTTTTTTAGTAACTTCTCCTTGAGCTTGGATGCTCTAGATAAGAAGATCCTACCATGATAGTAGATGACCTCATCTTTGACTGAATATCTCTCCTCTCATAGCTAGTCATCAAGTATCATACAAGTAAAAATATCCTTGGAATAATCCACCAACAGCTGGGATTTCCAATATGGATCTATCCTCCAAAGTGACAGCGCTGATGATCTATCATGTAAAGCATATGTTATTTGGTTTTCCTCCTCTTTGACATCTCTCATGCCAAAGTCACATATCAGGATGCTGCTATCCTTCGTCTGCTGCTCCTCCTGTAGCTGCTCATGCTCAAGTAAAGGTTGAAGCTTTTGGAGGTTATTCTTCCATGGGAATCTATCACCTATCCAAAAATTCCTGAGTTTGGACAAATCATACATGAGTGGCCACCATCCTCTACCATCAGTGGAAGATTTCTCTGCAAGTGATAACATCTTTTAAGCCTCCAAAGTCAAGGAATAGCCACCTTGCACCATGATGGTGCCATCCTCCATCCCTATAGCCTCCTTTCTCAGCGCAAAATGTGATGTGAGAGTGGGTAATGATGATGTTGGGAGAATGTATCCCTCCTCCTTGAGTCTACCCAAGACTCTCTATAATGTACAATGACCCCCCAATGGTCCCACTCCTCCTGGATCTATGAGTGGTACAACATGTTGTGAGACATTTCCCACCATCTCCTAATCAAGTGGCCTCCTAGGTGGTTTTCCACAAAACAATAATGTCTCATGGGCCAATATCATATGCATAATAGATGGGAACACCATGTCCTTTCTTCCATTGTGCAAATACAACTTTGTTTTCTGTGTGGAAGTTTCCTGATATTTGGGTACCACTCTTAATGATGCAAGAGTCCCTCTAATTGGAGAAATTGCTCCATCCTCACCTACTGGTGGTAGTAGATCATCTCCTACTATTCTAGTACTGTGACACCCTTCTGGTTCTTCTTCTTCTTCCTCCTCATCATTTGAGAAGACCTCTATATAATGTGCCTTTCCTACTACACATCTATGTCTAGGTGCCCATGATTCGTGGAATGTGAAGCAAAGCTTCCTTCTCCTCAAGTCTCTTCAGACATCATCACTAAGAGGTACTTTGTTTTGGCTCTCTTTTGAAAAAGGATACTTCTCTTCTTTTCCCTTTGATGGAAAAGTGGGCTTTTCCTGAAAGGTTGCCTTTGCTTTTAGCAAGGCATCTTGTAGATCTCTAGCCCTTCCAATGGCATATTGAAGGGTAGTGGGCTTGGTAGATTTAACCAACCCATGAAGAGGCCTTGTTGACCCATCAATAAACATATATACCCTTCTTGCTGCATATAAATCAGGAACCATAACAAAAAGTTTTAGAAATTCATAAATATAATTTTCTAGATTACCTGATTGTTTGAGCTTCGCTAGCCCCATGAAAGGTGCCTGTGGGTCTCTCAGATCAAACCTCTCCACCAACCTCCTTGTGAACTCTGAATATGCAGTCACATTGGCATGATCCAATGTAGACATCCCATGAAACCACCAATCGTGTGCCTCACCCTCAAGGTGCAGCGTTGCTATCTTGATGGCCTCCATCTCTGGTACTTGGTTTAGCTAGAAGTAGATGTCTAGCTTCTCTACCCATGATTTGGCAGTGCATTTTGATGACCCATCAAATTTGGGTAAGAAAAATCTGCTCATATTTCGGTGTAGATTATGATTTTGTATGAATCCTCCACCTCTATTGTGATGTCGGGGTCTGCTATTGTCCTTGATTTGAATTTTTTTTTGAAAACTCAAGTGATCCTTGAATCTCTGAGACTGAGACTCATACTCCATGAAATATTCTTCAATATTTTCTTGTTCTTGAAACCCTCCATTTCCCACTTCTAAGAATGTAGGAATTGTAGAGCGTTGGGAAACTTGTTTTTGCTTCACTGGTTGATCATTATAGTTATAAGAAATGTTGGAGCCTTAACCATGTAGAAACCCTTAGGGGATTCCTTATATCTATCCATCCTCATCTCCTTTATTTCTCTAGTCTTGCATAGGTCGAAGAATAATCTTAGGGAACTCCTTCTCCTCATCCTCTCTGGATAAAGGGGGTTTACCCTTGTCTTCTTTATCATTTTTATAATCAAATCTCCGGTTTCTTCTTTTGGGATACCTCTTCTCTCTATCTGTGAGAGGATCTCCTTCTTCTTATGACATATTGGCTTAAGATGAACATGGTGAGCCAAGATTTTGCTCTGAGACCACTGTAATATTCCCAAATGGGAAAAGAAGGAATATAGAACAAAATTCTAGAATAACAGTGTAAAAAATCACATAAATGATGGATACCAATATGGAGCCTTCTTATTCATTATAACAGCAACAAACATGTATAAAATAATGGGCCATAAAGCATATAAAAAGATACAACAAGCCTCCAATAGATAAAACCCTCAAGAAAGATGTGTTGCTACTATATCAAAATGTTGGAGACACTACTACGACACAGTCATTAAAGCACTGCTACAGAAAATGAGTACATAAAATATAAAGGCTGTTATATGCCTCAATAGATACAACCAATGTAGATCTAGGCTCTATACAACCTCCAACAAAGAACCCAAAAGGGCTTTCAGAAATACACCAATATACAAGATGGGAATAAAAAAAATAGGGCTAAAGATTCACTGCAACAATGTAGTTGGAAAGATGTGGCTGATCTGATATGACAAGGTATATAGCCTCCTTCAATAGATCCTCTAGATGAAAGGCTGATCCCTTCACTAGAAAACCTCCTCTCCAAATTTTGTATTGAAACCACCCCTGCAACTCCTCCGTAAAATAACACAGTCCAAGACAGAAACTGCGCTGTAGGGGAAAATAATAAAGTGGCCTGATGCCAAATGCTGCAATAAGGCTCAAGGGCCTTCCTCACCATCCTCCCAATGAAAGGAAACCTTCCTCCACTGAAAAACATATCAGAAAACACCTAAATGTCTTCTCCACTGCTACAACCTGCAACTCAACACAACCCTCAATAGGATCTACATTGTAGATGAAATATGGAGCTTGGCCTAATTCCTAAATGTGGAAGTATAGTGAAAATAATCTTCCTTTGAGGATTCTCAAGGATAGAGGTGGGATTCCCGCTTGAGAACCCCCTATGCTAAACAACATCGCAATCTTAGCTAAATAGTTGAAGAAAACTATATGTCTAAACAGACCATATAATCAAAATATCATAACATACATGAATGAATTATCACTTCCATCCTCTTCCTTATATAAGTTGTGAGCTTCCTCACCCTTGGCCCACTCATTTATGACACTAATTCCATGCAAAGAGTCTCCAACTAAAACTGTAATGTCCCATAATGAATGCCACTCCTCCATGATAATGATGTTGATTTGGTCAAAATTGACCCAGTATATGTGTTCCAACCCATTTTCACACACAAGGGTTCTTAAACAAGCTGCCAAGATGTCATCCTTTCACATTAGCATTGATTTTATTCATATTAAGGAGATTTATGGGTCCCCATACCCTCTTATTCATTAAACAAAGAAGGAAAAACAAAAATTAATATTCCAACTAGCTCAGGGCTGATTTGAAATATTACACATAGCCTTAATTATGTGATTCCATGTAGCGTACCGCCCAAAGCAATGATTTACTTCATTCGCTAAGATAATTTGAGGTATGGAAGAGGTCAGGAAATAAATAAAAACATCATTTCATAAGTTTTCTATCATAAAACATGAAATATTGTAACAGACAATGAAATGGAAGCATATATAGGTTCAACGGAGCAAAGGGGAATTTCCTAATAATTATTTTCAAACTTATCAAGGACAACAAGAAAAAAAAACAATTTTTTTACTGAACACAATGGTAAGATGAGAGGGCTGAGAGTACAACTTGTCAATGGAATAGTTATGTCCCTTGGATGATGATATTTACATGTTGAACCATATTTACAGTGCCATGTTCTCATGTAGAATTGACATTCTGGTTGACCATGTTTGTTTGGAAAAATATGCTCCAATTGTGTATTGGTTGATGGAATCCCCATAGAACCCGATCGAGATGCATATGAAGTTAGTGCCCCCTGAATACTAGGGTTCATTCCATTTTTTTGGTACATATGGCCATAATATGAACCAGTTCCAGGTGCTTTCTACCCCACATCACGAGAAGTTATAGAACCAACTTGTCCATGAAAAGATTTCCAGCTAGTAACTGGTGTCATTCCATGGGGAATCATGAAAGGTACATAAGTAGAGGGGCCTTGCAGATAGGGGTTGGAAATTAGTGGCGTCCTTGAAATTGGCCATGTTGTTAGCCCTTTCGCATATGGTATTGAAAAATAAGGTCGAGTTAGATAACATGAAGAGGGTCCAAGAACTGCAACTGATGGTCCAACTGGCCGTGGATGATGAAATTTTTTTCCCCCCTTGTTTAATGGCTACTGCAAGATCCACCATGATTTGGAAGGAGCGCTACCACTCAAGAATTCAGAGCAAGGAAGGAATAACCTACTGCATAGATAGATGAGTGGATATTGAGTTTGAGCTGCTACTAGTTGAGACACTAATTTATATAGACGAATTGTTGTTCCATATAAACTCCCCAGTAGTATTAGAGCCCTCCATAGATAGACAAATTGTTACTCCATAGAACCCCCCTAGTTGTTATAGAGCCCCCCACGTATCACACCTCATTGAGCCCGTCTATAGCCATTACCCACCAAGAAATGCCACCCTGTCGATAGTAATTTAGCCCCAGGAGGTGTCAGTCACAGTTGATCATCCTATAGCCAAGAAAATCAGAACAAATAGACTCTGAATATAAGAAAATAAGTTACCCATCTTGTATAAGTGAAACCAAACTTTCAATTCTTGTTTTAACATAATGAGGGCATTCCTTCTCATTCAGGCGCAATGGGTAGCGAAGAGCATTCAGTTGTGGCCAGTCTGATGTTTCAGCCTTGTATTTTGGGTGGTGGTATTTGCAGGTAGCACCAAATTTGCAAGTTCTTGTCTTACAAAATGCTAACACCCAGGATCACTAGGATGCTTAGGGTACTTGCCTTTTTTTCTTGTAACTGATGCAACAATATTCTGTCTAGGAGGATTATTAAACTGGTAGGTCATGCCAAAACCGTAAACTCTCGTCCTCATGTAATGTGCAAAATCAATATCTCCCGGTCTCTCTTGATAGGGTCCACAAAGTCTCCTTTTTGCAACATCATGGGATTGAGTGTCCCCTTTTTGCATCAGGACAAAGTGTAGAGGATTCATGGTGACGAAAAGAAAAATAATGGCACTTTACAATACCCTTTTGCAAAAAAATACCTTCTCTAAACTCATTTTCACTGCAAAGAAACACAAATGGATTGTTGGAAGTTGAACAAAAATAAATCTAGTGGATCAAGGATCGATTCCAGGGAAATTTTTATGCAATTGAAAACCAATAATGTTTAGATGCAGGCTGGCGAGGTTGAGGGATACACGCAATGGCAGAAAACTACCAAGAGGTTTTTAATTTAAAGGTGGGATAGGATGTTTACAATGGCAGAAAACTATCATAAATTTTTGAATGTAAAGGCGGGATAGGATGTTTACTGTCTGATCATGTAATCGACGACCATATATTTGTATTTGAGTCAAAAATATTTCCAAATAATTTGGAATGTTTTACTTTTTTTTATTATGTTAGATCTAAGACTTTTGTGAACCATACTTTGGATAAATGTCTTTCTGATTAATCACATCATTAATATTTGGTAAAAATTTTGAACCATCTAATGTGACGGCATCCTTGTCTTGAGGATGAACCACATTATATGGTTTGAAACGTCGACCAAATCCTAATGATGTGATTAATCTAAAAGACATTTATCTATATTTTTATTATTTAAGCTGAATATTTTTTTTAGTTGGAAAAATAAATAGGCATATAAAATAATTATGCTACATCGGGCCATTGAACAAAAAAATAATGAACCATTATCTACCCGATGTGTCAAATTGTAGCTTGGAAGTATTTTGATTGTCCCGGGCTTCCCAAATGGAGAGAAATTAAGAGGGAAATGGAGAGAAATTAAGAGGGCAAATGAATGAACCTAAATGTGTTGGATAATAATGGTTTATCTCAATTCTCTAACTCACATTAAATTGATATAATTAAGATTATACATAAATCATTTATAAATGATATAATTATTGGGATTTTATATAAATTAATTAATTAATTATTAATATTAATGTCAATTTATAATTCTATAGTGATTTTTAATATATTTTTGTTAAAAGGAATTATCGTTGTATCAATATTTTTTCTAACTCTTCTATTATTATATTTTAATCCATTTTAAACATGTTCAAAATATGCTTTCACCTTCATATGTGGAGGCTATCTACTTGCATATTCAAAGATTTGTTTTCATATGCATGTGTGGAGGCTATCTACTTGCATATTCAAAGAGTTTTGATGTAGATTTTGCCTTAAAAAATGACTACTATGATTGTGATGGTGAGAAGGTACTCTATAACTAGAGTTAAGGGTTATTTAGAATAAATAGGAAATTATTTACCATTATCTACGAATAATCTTTGAGAGAATGGATATACATTCCCTAATTATCACATAAGCAAGAGGTTAATCTTTCATTTATTGCTTTATCTCGATGGAGGTTCGCTAAATAAACATAATACCTCCTCCTATGTGACTTTGATTTTCTCTCCCTCTTAAAGTATTTCCAAACATTAAGAATTAAATCTTCATTACTTTAAAGATGTAGTCTTGTCGAATATAACAAAAACATAGTAGGATTATTTCATAGTGGACAAAATCAAGTACATGTCCGAGGGAAGTATTCCTCTATGGATGGTTAACAGATTCATCAATAACTACAAGATAATGATTCAATATATATATTTAATGATATTTAGTAATCATCTAAAGAGTTCAAGAATCAAATAAATTCCAACCTAAGTTTTAATTATATGGTAAGCTTGTAATTTAGAGGTTCTATTATTGTAAAATTTGACAACTATGGAAGTTGTGGCAAGGTCTTGGAGGAGGGAATATCTTTTTGGGGCAAAGCTAGCCTCTTTTTAAAGGATAGTTTCTAAAATTGAATCCATATTCAATGTCTGTCTCTTCAACCCCACTCTAGATTTGAATATTTAATCTCCCCTATTTGTTTTGGGATGATAAAATCTTTCAAAATCCAACATAAATATATTAGGGACTTATAACAAGATACAAGGCAAGGAAGGAAGGTAATTATAGACACATGTGCTAAAATTTACATTGAAGTTGACTTGAGAAAAGGTGTAGAAATGCATATTTAATTAAAAATTGGTGATTTTAACAACCCATCCATTATATTACAATAATGATACTTTATGTGTATCTATGTGAAAAGACATTATACTCGAAACACATCTTCCCAAAAACAATATGATTATAATAAAATTAAAAATAACAAGTTGATGGGTGGTAGGATTGAATGAAAAATCAAAGAGAAAGAAAGAAGAGGCGTCCAAGTTTAGGCCCAATAACATATTTTATGACACCCTCCTAGGTGTGTGCTATTAATAGTGACACAAACATGATCATGGGGTCCATGCCAAAATATTATGGAAAAAACAAGAAGCAACAGGAATGAGATATTATGGATTTAAAAGAGAATTCATGTTATTAAGTCCAATTGAAGTAAGGTAGTTGGTGCTACTTGAGCCTCTGAGCTCTAAATCAATTGTTTGAAAGCAATAAATCTAAAATTTAAATGCAAAGAAATCAAAATCCATATATGTACACATCTACAATAGATAAATTCAAAAGTACAAGGTGTTTCCATGTATACAACCTAGGTTCAAACCCTAACAAGTTGTGTAGGGCCTTTGAATCCCCTATCTCATATAATTTTAGATTGTTCAAGAGATACAATTAAAATTACTAACATAACAAACCAATTTCTATTATTGAAGTACTTGTTAGGTAGTCATATTTTTTTCCTAAACTAAATTAGTCATTCATGTTAGTCAATTTTAGTTTTAATACTTATTTTCTAGTCTTATATTTTAACTCGGGACTAAATTAGTCATTTATGTTAGTCATATTTTGTTAGGTCTCTTAATATTTCTCATTTTTGGTAGTACTTCTCTTGGAAAAGCTACGGTGACTAACATTTTTAGTCACCTAATCACTAATTTCTCATTTTCTACTAGTGTTGTGACAATTATAAATTGAATATGAGATAAATATATATCATTCCTTCCTTTTGAATTTTGCGAAGGAGGATTCCTAGATGGACTTCCTTTTCCCTTCTTATTTTTATCATGAGTGATATATGCAGTGAGCTCTCCCTCTTCATGCTTTTGAATCCTACCTCTTGTTATCATCCTTGATTCTTCTTGACTAAGCTTTCCAACAATTTCATCAAATGATGAGAGGAAATTGTTGATTCTTATAGTAGTAATGAAGGTTTACCAAATAGGAGGGAGACCTCTAAGATCCACAAAAACTAGTTCCTTGTCAGGCACATTTTCCCCAACTCCTTGAAATTGATCTCTAAGACAAGATATCTTCATAATGTAGGATTGTACAAATTCTCCTTTTTTCATCTTGGTTTCTTTTAGTTGATATTTCAAGGTGAGGATCTCATTCAAATTGTTGATTTCATACATGCTGACTAGCTTGTCATACATATCATTATACTTCCTTCAATTTCCAACATATGCAAGTAAATGATCTTGTAAACCATGAGCTATAATTTTCTTTGCTTTGGGAAAACCTTTCTTGTACCTATTTTTGAGGGAAGCGAAAGAATTTTATGGAGGCTCAGGCATCCTTCCTTGAATGTATTCCAACACATCATTATTTTCATCTATGATCTCCAACCTGACTTTCCATGGAGAAAATTTTGATGCATCACCCAAATTGAAGGTTAAGGAAGACATCTTGACTTTGAATATAAAGGATCCTTCAACTTTACAAAGAATATGGATTCAATGCGTGTCTCCTTTTGGGCTCTTACTTCACCTTTTCTCTGATACCATGATAATTTTTCATATTTTTGTATGGTGTTTCAATTACTTTATCCCAATTCATATATTCATTAAGCAGCACATCCAATTATTAACAATGTATCCAATCATAACTAGTAACTGAAGATATAAAAATTATAAGCAGTGATAGAGGAGACAATAGCACAAACATAAGAGACACTAGATTGGTCAAAGACCAGGGAAAAACCTACTATGGGGAAAACCCTTTGAAATTTACTTCTTATTAGATCGTCATAAAAAGTTTCAGCATAGAGTACAATGATCACAATACATTAACTTCCAACAGAGATTTACCCAATGAAAAATAGAAGTAGACTTTCAGAATTATTGTTCAGTGGAGAGAAACCATCCATACATCAGACATATGAATTCAAATGCAATCAATTGTCAAGCCCTAGCTCAGAACCCTGGTCGCACTCATAAATATATACTATGAGCGACTATAACATCTATGAGGCTCCCTTAGACACTATAGGCATGCGGAAGGTCGCTCCAAGGAGCACTGTCAATGTGTGATCAAAGATAAACTAACCCAGATTTGCTTCAAACCCCCAGTCGCACCCTTAAGGGGGTTGTGCATGTGAATTTTCCTTCCTAGTCACACTAAGGAACACTTTGTGCATGCGATTGAGGACAAAACCATCCAGATCTACCTCAAGGCCTTGGTTGCTCCCTTTAGGTTACTATGTGTGTGACTTTGACTTACGAGTCACACTAAGGAATACCCTGTGTGTGTGACCGAGGAAAAAAATTCCCAGTAATGTGTGTGCGACCGATAAATAGAAACCCTAGATGCGTGTGAGCCTCAAACATGCAGTTTCAGACCCTTGTGTGAACTTCCTCCCTCAGACCTGTGCGAACCAAGACAATAGAAGAGAAGAAGATATTATGTGATGATTTGTCCAAATGAGCTTGAGGTCTCTTCTATTTATAGGTTTCAATGAGATTCCATTTGATGTTGAAGTGGACCTATCCATTTGTACATGTGCATAGGGCTGACCTAATCCATTATACATGAGTGGGTACATAAATTCAAAAACCATCTTCTACTTGTCAAAATGAGGTGATCTTTAGGTCGAATTTGGTCCTCTCTTGATCCGGATTTTATGCAGGAACGCAACAGAATAAACACATAACCATAAATACAGAGATGTAGTGGAAATAACACTTCATTTCATTAATATCAAATAACAGAAAGATGCTTACAGGCATAATGGAAATAAAATAGCTAGGGTGCTGGTAGCGAATCTCTGAGAAGAGATGTGGTGGCTAGGACCTGCGAGCGTATTTACAATGAGGCTCGAGGGCCTATTTATTGTTGAGAAACAGTGAGCTTAGAATTTAAACGTCAAAAAACCTAGTAGGAGATGGGCGCCAAAGCTGGCGCCCGTTTGGGTAAATTGGTGGTTCCAGCACAAAGGCATAACTGGCACCCGATCTCCGTTTGACGCGTTCGATAGCTCGTTAGAAAGATCTGCTCCGAGGACTACGGTATCGGGACGGGTATCAAAAAATTCGTTTCGCCCGCTCACTCCACCAACGTCGTTGGGAGCCTCCGACGACTCACGGAAGTTCGGGACCCGCGATGCTAAAAATAGTAGAAAAGTTATGCAGCTGAAAAAGGCTTGAAGAAAGCGATGGTGGGGGCCAAGTGGAATAGGTGGGTGGCCACAATATCCACGGATCATTAAGCCCAAAGCGACAAAGTGGGGCAACTGCTAAAAATAGTAAGTTGTGCTGAATGTGAAAATCTGCAAGAATTGATGGTGCTGGTCCAAATGGAATAGGTGGGTGGCCACCGATATCCACCTGGATCATCTCTAAAAGAGGAATTTAATGAAATAATCTTCTTTTTCATCTGAGCTATTGAAGGTGGAATTTTACCCTATTTTAAAAAATTAACAATTCCCAACTCCTAAATTTTAGTATCACTAGGTGTTTTAGGTTTTCTTCATTGTTAGTATACCTCTTCTTGTATGTTCATGTTGAGAAGTTTATGGATCAGGGTATGAATGTTTTGATGTCAATAAACAGAAGCAAATAGTTGTTAATTGTACTAACCTAGTAAGAAGTAAACCAAAAAATGAGGGTTTTTCTTATTAAATTTCCTCCTTCATGTCCATTGTATATAGAATTATCAATAATTCTATCCTTGGCAAGATTTTACCAAAGGCCCAATATTTGTTACAATTTAGTAACTAAAGGTGGGATATTGGTTCGTATTGGAATATTGTGCTTAAATAATATTGTATGGTGCAAATATCCTTCCTTATAGTCTAACTTCTTTCATGCCTATGATGATATTTGCATTGGATTTCATCAAGGAAAGCCTTAATGTGGATAAAATATACTTTCTTCGAGATAAAAATGGATATTTATTCAAATGTCTAGGACTGTTGGCCCATTCATTGTTAGTAATAGACAAGAAACTGAAGAGGATGAAAAAATGCTACAAGTAATTAATTTCCAGCGGGGATAAAAATGGTGCTATGATCCTCTTGTTGCTGCGACGAACACCCTCCAAAATTGTTAGGTCCCTATAATAGTAGTGTAACCCCTTATCGTTATTGTTAGTGTAGCCTCTTTATTGTATTTTTTATGCCCATGTAGTTCCCATAGTGTTTTTATTGTGCCCCATAGAATCCCATTATTGTTATTTTTGTGCCCTTACAATATTATTGTTATGTAGGCTCTGATTATACTTAGATCCCTTAGACTCCTATATATAGAAAGTAGGTTTTTTTCATTTGAATCATCCAATAATCATTGATTTATGTAATGTAAAGGAGGTTCATCCCTCGAATAGGCTGATTTTAAGTAGTTTATCTATCTTTTCTTCTATTTTTTGAGTTGGTTGCATAACATTTGGTATAAGAGCTTGGGATTCTAGGGTTTCACTTCTTCAAACAGGTCATCTTGGAATTTTCGCTATAAAATTTTTTCTACGAGGATTCAAAAGTTGAAATGTTTACCACATTGTTAGGGTCTTATAAATATAGGATTCATAATTTTGATTTGACTCTGTTAAAATCTTGAAATATTTTACATACATTTTCTTTCTGCAAATGTATTCCCAAATTAAAAATTAAAAGAGGGTATGTCCTAAAAGAACAATCAAAGGACAAAAAGAATCAAAGATAAAAAAGAATAGTAAATATGAACCCCACCAAAATAGATCATGAAAGTGTTGCATGTTTAAATGCCACTACTATTAGTTTACTTTTGAAAAATAAGATTATGTGTAGCTTGTTCAAAATTCCATAATCCATGATAAGTCAAATAGCTTAATCTTGACTTTTTCATGCTTTAAATTTCATGTTGTTATATAGAGAATAAAGATCTAGCCAAACAGTTTAATCTTGGCAGATCAGTAGTTAGGTAGAGTAATAATAAGGAGCTCAATAGTTTAATCTAAGCCCTTGGAAGAAATAAGGATAGAATTAGTTAGTTTGATGTTTTAAAAAGAAAAATGAATAAGGGTTTGCAAGCTCAAATGCACCCATGTAAATGAAGAAAAAATGTTAAGGTAGTTGATGGGTAGGAAAAAGCAGTTTCACAAGGCATGTATAAACATCATTTGGTATATTACTAATTTCCTTCCCCACAATGTGTTCCAATACTAAATCCTTCAGTCATAAAGACTCAAAGCATTTCTCTGACTTTTGGTGGGACCGGACCCACATCTTAATAACTGATTGGCACCAAGGTATTGGATTCCACCTCATTGAAACCCTTTCCCTTCATAAAAAACCCTTTTCCCTTAACATCACTCATTTTACTCTACTAATACTCCTTTTCCTACGTAAAAATTCATATTCACCTTTAGAAAATTAAAAAACCCCTAAAAATGCACTTATCCTAAGTTTTCAAGTGTAAAATGTTAACATTGGGCCCCCACTATGAAGAAATCTACCCCCGACATCATATTTTACACTATACTTAGTGTATTTTTTCATTCTCGCAGATTCATTTCATTATTAACATGCTAACCTAATGTATTAGCTCCTTAATATATACCTTTAGCCTGTATTTATATAATTCCCGTATATATTACATATCCCAACCCATATTTTAATTTTAACCCATAGTTGTAATTTCTCATGTGCTATATAAATCCCTCATCCCATAGGTTAAAAATGTTAATACATTAACCTCCGCCTATAATATACCCTGACTATGTATTAAAAATTTAACTTTAAATACATAAATCAACCCCAACACCATTGAAATTCTGGGCCCCACGCCTTTTTGACCAGCAACTCCATCGCATCATCTACTCCATCTGATCTCCATGACTCAGATCTAACAGCGCCTATTCATTATCACACATCCAAAAGCGCAATGTATAACTGACCTGAAACCTCGCGAAAAAATGTTGTTTTCAAATTTTCTCTTGCCGCTACGTGGCTTATTTCTATTTGATCACACCAATTGAACTAATGCCACTTACCACCAATAAGCCATGCGAAAACCACCTATCGGTTTCTCCCTCCCCTGTGCCAAAACTACTCATTCATTTGATAAGACCGCCATTCAATTGAATTCAATGTTAAATAAGAACATATATAAGCCACCCTTTCACAGCATTTTACACCATTTTCTGTTATAAATCTACATGTAATGAACATTTTAGCCCCAAAAACGCTACCAACTCCAATTTAAAGCCTAAATCAAACAGAAATCCAACCAATTCGACTGCTAAAACATTGAAGAAGACATCTGAGTACTATAAGGACCAACAAAAGCTTCTGAAAGCTTTTTGCAACCCCATAAACCCTCCTGCACATCAAAACTTCAGTTTTCCCATGTTAGTAGCAAAAGGAGAATTGGGATATACAGTTTAATACTAGTTAAAATTGTTTAATCCTAAAAAACCTAGAAGGAAATGAATTTTAATGATGTTACTTAACAAAATATTCCAGGCAACAAAACATAAAGAATTCATTTATGTGGAGAGAGATAAATTTGCACAGTGAAAGGTAAAAGTGAAATAAGAATTCACAGTGACAGTGAAAACAGAATAGTCAAAGAACATCAGAGTTAAAGTGTATCAGATAAAATTTAGAGGGAAAGTCAAATCAGAGAAAGCATAGCAGTGAAGGTAAAACAATAAAAGTAAAAAACAGTTAAAAGAACAATAAGGTTAAAAGATGAAAACAGACCAGGAAGGGACATTTTCCAGAAATTTCCTGTTTAAGTCATAGTTTTGAAGAAACTATTGTGACCAATCCAAGATGAATTTTGCAAAACGGTAGGAATTTTCTTTTCCTAATATGCCAACCTACAAAAACCTATCTCACTTTATGTACATATATTACAGAATGAGAGATACATGCACATCTTCACAGCCTATTTTTCTGACTGTGCATAGTTTTGTTTTAGACATATTTTTGAAGATTATATTGTGAACAGATGGAATTGAATTTTGGGAAAATGAGAGAGGTTTATCTCAATAACATATGTATATACAATAAAATATTTCACTTTTTACATATCTATCTCAGATTGAGATATAAAAATGTATTTATGAACCCTATTTTGCAGAATTTCTGGAGAAAAATGCACAAAGGAAGGAGACAGTTAGTGACTTGGAAGCCTCATCATCAACTTAGAGTTGCTATAAAATTCGAATTTCTCTTCTTTGTCACCATCAATCCATAAATATAGTGCCAAATATATTAATTTTTTTTTAGTGTCCTTTATTTAAGTTCTATTTATGTAATACAGTTTGAGATATTTGTAAACCAATCTTGATATTTTTTCAAGATATTCTAGTTTAGAATTTGTATAAATACTTCATCATTTGAACTATTGAGGGTGGATTAATTGTTGATCATTTATATAGTCATATTTTCTGAACCTAAAGGATTTTTTGTATCAAGTTCAAGTTAGCAGACTGGATCATAGGAAATAAAGCATCATATTACAGGATTCATGTGTTCAGCCACTGCAGTGAAGTATTTCACTTGTTATTTTGTCATTTTTCTTATGTTTTCCATCCATTCATGAATGTGCTCTAAATTTTAATGTGAAATTAGGAATTGTTATTTCAAATTTTTTTTAAAGCACTCTGTTATTGACTAATTTTCATTTAAATGTTTTCTGCTGATATCCAAACCAGGGAACCCTTAATTGCTCCCTGATTTCGATTGACCTCTACCTTTTCACTCCTTATCTGAATTAAAGAACCCTTAATTTCTCTTTATCCCGATTAAAACCATTTCACCAACAGCCTTTGAAGATCTGAAGTGACTCTACTATCTTGCCGTGTGAATATTTTCCTTTAGACCTTGATCTTGATTTGTCTGCTTAACACATTGACTCCATTTCCCCAATGGGTTACAGATCTATAGCTATCCATCTCAGTAAGTGATATCCCCACAAAACCAAATCAAAACCCCAAAAGAATTTTCTCCATATAACTAGCCTAAAACCAATTAAAATCAACAAAGATAAATCATATAGAGAGAGCCCTCTCTAAGCATTAGGAAGGCTAGATCCTAAGGCTTAAAAGTAGGGTTGTGGTTACCTCGGTGAGTTCTTCAGTTAACCTTGGAAAATTACCAAGTGATAACACATGTAGAGAAAAAATATTGATGAACTTCGTGTAAAAAATTCAGACTTTGGATCACTACATTTCAGAGATATGATCTGTGTAAGTTAGGGTTTTTGCAGACTCTTGAATTTCATCTCAAATAGGTGACCAAGGGAAAATCATCATAAATTTCTTTTCAGGCATTGGATTTGAATTCTCTAAAAAGTGGCCAAAAGTACATGGACTTTAGTATGTTTTGTATCGATTTTAGAGTCGAAAGTAGAAACAGTGACACATGGCACGTTGTACAAGCTCCATCTATTCAACCAGTCCATAATTAGGTCATTGTGGGAGATCGAGCATAACTTTGTAATAAAGAATCCAAATTAGGAATGAAATATGGAATTGGAAAGAGTACTCAGAGGGCTACTATAGGACTAAATTTCAAATCTTTGGGATATGAAATCACAAATATAAATCAGGCTCAATATCGAGCTCCTCAAAAGAAAGAAAAAGGTGTGTTTTTTTTCTTCTTAAATTGCATAACTTTTGTTAAAAAATCAGTTTGAAGTGATTCCAAGGGAATTTTGAAGCATTTCTATCAGTATTGGGTTCTATAAATCATCTAAAAAATAATTACACACCTATTAATTCATCAAAAAACTCTAATACGACACATGCATGTTGGAATCACGATTGTTGTTAGACCAAAACCCACATGCATTAGTCTATGCTATAATCACCAGAGTTAGGATCCACGAGAGGCAGTTAGGCCATGTCGCGAAACCCAATGTCCAACAATCTCCCCCCCAACGCGAGCCGATTGAGTTTTGAACTAGAGACTTGTTGCTCTAATACCAATTAGGATTCCAGTATTCCTTTCAATTAGTATTATTATTAATCTTTCAAAGCATTAGTTAATCTTCAATTATTATCAGTGTTTGTACAATGATAGAAGTAAACAAAAGGAACACAAATGCACAATTTTTAAGGTGGAAACCCCCTCCGAGACAAAAACCACCTGAATTACTTTCTAATAATTCTTTAATATTCAACTCTAATTGAAAATAAGGCTCCAACTTCCTAGAATATAGAAAAGAATTCTTCTCCAGCTCCCACTAGATGGACACTCCAACGCCTGAGATTATTCAGTAGGCAACTGAACGGATGCCCCAACACCCAATGAGCTACAACTCACCCTAAAACCACCCTACCACCCTAAATTTTTCATAGACTTGAACCTTCTGGTGACTTTATGCACCATCCTAGCACCACCCTACCACCCTATAGAAGAATAAAATAATAATGGACTCTCGTACCAAGGAAAATGGTCCACTTTACAGTGATATAGAATGATGTAGAAGAAGAAGACACACTAGACCATAACCCCAACTATGACAAAACCACCTAATGATGATCCTATACCTCCCGAAAATGCCTCTTCAACTCTTGGCAGATAGACACTTGTACAATTTTTACAATGATGCTTTTACAATGACTTATTACAATGATACCTTTACAATGACTGTATGCAGGGCTGCCCACTTGAAGACTTCATGTGGTGAGATTCTTGTTGTTGTTCTGCACCTTGATTGTTTCTCTTGTCATGCTACCATTTCTCACTCTTCAGAACATTAGATCATTCATTTATTCTTATCTTGATGAATATATAATACCTGCAAAAATTCTTCAAGGAAATACCCATGGCATGATAAAATCAAAAATTACCTCATCCTGCAGAGCATATATCAATGCTAAACAAAAAAAGGAAATCAGAATACAAATAACCTAATGCAATTAAGATATGAAAATGCATATACAAAATATACTTACATGGAGCCTACCTCTAATACACCTTGTTTTTCTTTGTTGCCCTAGAAAGTCTGGTCCTTTGCAGCCCTTGACAACATATGATCTAGATTTTTCTTGCCTTTTAGGAGCTCCATATTGAATCTAGTCTATCTCTGTTATTTCAGATCACCAATATGTTATTATTGGTCCTATAGTATTCCTCTAAGTCTTCTTTCCAATGCCACAGTTCTGACCCAATTTGGATTCTCCAAGACAAATTTATGCCCAATCTCTCACAATGACCTAATTATGGATTGATTTAGTAGAGCGAACTTGTACAGTGTGCCACATGTCACTGTTTCCTCATTCGGATCTGAAATTGATACATAGAATACTATAGTCCGTGCACTATCCACCACGTTTTACATAATTCCAATCTGATACTGAAAGAGAGAGTTATGACGATTTTCCCAAGCTCACATCTTTGAGATGAAGTTCAGGAGCCTACAAAAACTCTAACTTCCACAGATCAAATCTCTGAAAATTTTGAGCACCATAATCTGGAATTTTTACAGGAGCTTCCTCATGATTTTGGCTTTGCCTCATAAAAATTTCAGCTTCTGAACCTTCGTAGAAATTTTTTTTTAGTGCAAATTCCATGATGACCTGCTTCAAGTATCGAAATCCCTACATGAGGAGGAAATGAGGATCACAATTTATATAAATTAGGTTGAGAGGGACTTAAACAAGTGAATGTGGGATGGATTTTAGTAGCTTAAAAATTATTAATTATTGACTTTTTAATGACCCATTCCACAACCCCATGGGGTTTTAGTCCACTAACTAGGGTTACTAACTTCAATCATGAATATCTCTCAAATCGTGAAGAATTATGTGGTGTGCCATATATCAACGGAAACATCTCAACAAGTAGAAACCATAAAAAATATCCTTGACTTGGAATATATTAATTTGGTAGGTAAAACTTCCCATGCAAGATCGAGGTAGCCCCTGGTGCTACTTGGGTTGACTCCAATGACAACCACTGATCAAAAATCTCCCCCTTTGGCATTGATGGCAACACAAGTACTCCCCATGTGATCATGAAACTTATTCCTACAACATTTTCTGCCCCCTTGACATCAATGGAAAAGGGTAACTCCCCATAACACACAACCATCCTTTGGACCTGTACACACTTCCACTCCCCCTTTATTTTATGAATAAATAAAATCTAATGAGAACTTGTGAGAATCCCAAGCTTATGGAAACGATATTCAAATGCTTCACGAGTACTCTTATGATCATCAAGACTTCCTTCCCAATCTGCATCTGTAAAGGCTTCAATAATGAGATTATTACCCTTGGGATACCACAAGCCATATTCTGTTGTTCCCTTTAGATATTAAAGAATTATTTTGACAACAATAATATGTGATTCTTTTTGCGCTGTTGGAATCTTGCTATTTTTCCAATTGCTTGCATAACATCTAGCCTGGAGGCTATTACATATAGAAGACTACCAATCATAGATCTGTACAAACTTTGATCCACATCCTTAGATGAGTCATTGTTACACAGCATTTTGTCACCGTCCCTGCAATCCCTCGCCCCACATATTGGAGGGTCTTTCCCGTGACCTGTGAGTAGTGTCATACTCTGCAAACACCTTCTTTGCGTCCTTCTGCATAAGGACATCATTTATCCTGTTGAACATTTCCTCAAAAAGCACACAAAAACCTATGTTTTGGCCTTGGCGCGGGTAGCTAGTTCGCCCCTCGCGCCAATGTGGTAAATTTACACTAGATCCCACGCCACCTAGTGCTCTGTCTCAGTGTAGTGCCTGCGCCAGCTGTTTTAGGAGTGTTTTTTAACAAATAGAGGCGGAAGTTTCCTTCTAACCACCTTAGGGATGAGTCACAGGAAGAGGTTAAGTTGATGAGCCAAGGATCTCCCTCTTTAGGTAGTGGTTTCCACCTCCCATGGAACACTCCTTGAATATAGGTCTCCCTTCCATAATTATAGGGATCCTAACCTCTCCCTCTCCCTCTATATAAACAGGCCTTCTCCCTTTATGAAAGCTAGATGAACATATAGCCAAGGAGCTGAACTTGGAGAAGAGATACTATAGCTAAGTAATTTCCATTGAGAAGGTAGAACCAAGGAGAATTCCATAGAGAGAGCCCCATCCGAATTCTCGACGAGCCTTTGTGAGACGCGCTCTGCTAGAACCCTATTGGAGGAGACCACAACATTGAAGCTTGGTTGTACTCTTCCTTTCATTTCTTAATATAATCGACTATGGTGTTGGTTCCATCATTGTGTTATGTTGATTATCTAATGCAATTGATTTAGTCTTCTTCGACTGAATGATAGTTACGAATGTTAAATAGTATGTTGTATATCATCATTATTTCTTGTGTGTGTGTGTAGGTGTCCGAGCGTGAAAGCGAGCGGATCGTGATCTGTCAAACTAGGAGTGAGAGGACGCCACTCTTTCCAACGATAATAACAGCATAGGAAATCCGCTAAGTCATCTATTGAATCTCCGTCCATTCGTTAACTAGGAATCAATATTATAGCGTGTCTCATTTGTGGCTAGACCCACTCTAGGGCTAGTGGGATCGTCTCTATCTGCAGAGGGGATTTACCTCACCAACAAATTGGTGACTTCACTGGGGATCAGTGCGAGTTTGTCTTTCATCCATTAGGTTTTATTTTTGGTCTTGGCTTACTTATCTTTCCTTTTCTGATTATTTTTGCTAAGTCTAAGACCCCTGTTCAGTCCCAGAGGATCAAATCTGACCTTTGTCTTCCAAAATTTCCCTTTTGCCTAAGTTAACTGTCTTGGCGCATTTTCTGGTCAGACAGTCATGCCCACTGGCGCTTGTTGCTAGTTCAGCACCCGCGCCATCCCCTGTTTGGCACTTATTACAACCAAATAGGCGCGCCGACCCCTGTAGATTTTAGGGTTTGGTATTTTTTGGAATTTTTGTTCAGTTCTTGTGCTTCTAGGTGATTTTTTGACCTATTTTGAGTGCCTTGGGATTTTTTGTGATTGTGAACAACCTCCTTCCTTCAATTTTTTGTCCATTTCCTGTCAGCATCGTAGCCTTAGGGTTTTTAAGTGCTTTGGTATGTTGAGCCTCCTGTATAGGTTTGGGTCTTTTGTTTCACGGTCAACTTCATTCCTTGCTTGATTGCATTTAGATCCCTTGATCTCTTTTAGTGATTGCATTTGGAGAAATGATTCTTGTATCTTTCATTCAATTTTTTTGCTTATCACTCCAAGCATAGATTACACTGCTTGTATGGGTATGTTTCGAAATATTTCTTTGATTTGAGAGATTGCAATTGGTTTCAGTTTTGTTTTGTCTGCTTTTGGGTTGATTGAAATTGTTTCGCTTCAACTCTCGCATTAACTTCCTCGAACTAGTGTGTTGGTTTGTTTTTCATGTCATTTAGTGCACTGTTTTCTCTATTACATTAAAAAAAAAAATTGTTCTTGCATTCTTGTTCGCATTGTGAAATTGAAAGTATTTCGCATAACTAGCATTGGACAATTCTAGGAAAGATTTCTCATTTTCATTATTTTGCATCAGACATTGTAGTGGATGTTTCTGTGTGTTCTCATTATTTGCTATTTCTTGAAAACTCCTAACTTTCTCGTAGATATCTTTTCATCGAACGAAATGGTATCTTTTGGCATGTAGCTTTAATTTAGGGATTTTTGAGATCCAACATTCGGTAGGACCTTGGAATTGAAATGTAAATACAAGATCAACTTAAAATTTACTCAATTAACCTAAGGCAACATTGAAACCTAATGGAAAATTTAGTGGTCTAAGTTAGAGACGTGTTCCAACGTCTTTAAACCTAGCAGCTGTCGCTCGCCATTTGGCTTCAAACAGGACTAGTACGGACTTGCGCTCCCTGTATCGTCGAGTATATAAAGGGAGACCCCTCTAGGTTGCAACCCTTTTATCCGTAGGAAGCTGAGTCTACCACCTTGTAACTGTGATACATCGAACACAGCATTCGGGGAGACTACCTGCACATACATCAAGTACTTGGTCAATTCTTCTTTCATTTGATCACCAAGGTATATATGGCAGTTCACAGAAACCTGGTACACCTTTTTACCTAGACTACCTGAGTAGTCATTTTTTATCTTTACTAACTCTATAAATTTGAAAATATCATTGAGCACTTGTCCTTTCATGCTCACTTAAAATTGAAAGAGACTAGAGTCATCTTTGACTGTTTCTTAACTCTTAAAACATGAAACAACAAACTTTTTATTTCAATGTGGTAAAATAAACTACCTACGATTACATGCCCATTAAAGCTTGATTACTTGGCCTGTCTTTGTTTTCCTTGGTTTTGATCCAAGAGTATTCTTTTTCAATATTTTTCCCTTTTCTGGTGTGCTACAGTCACAATGGCAGAACCATCGGTTTTGTCTACTAGTAGTCCTTTCTTGGACGATTAATCTGAAACTTCTCAAACCTCTAGGTCTGCAAGTTTCAGCAGCCTATTATCCCTTCAGAGTACCCCTTTGGGGTTAGGGAGAATTTTCCCCCTCTTACACCGGGGTCACCATTTTTGGCTGCTATCATACCTCCTAGCCCTCGTAGTATTTTACAAGATCTCACGGTGGATTCAGATATAGACTCGTCTGGTCCTATTAGTAGTGAGGGGATTCCAATTTTTGATGAAGAATACCAAATTTTCCCGGAAGACATCCACCAAGAGCCTATTCAATCTTCACCATCGGTGTCGCTTCCATCCGGATATAGGTCTTTGGGTCAGATTATGTCAGGTATTTCCTCCATGGCAACTTCAACTCCGTCGAGGGGGTTGGTCCTTCTATCATTACGGATGTCACCAATGACACTTGTTTTGTTGATGCCTTTTGTTACGTATGTCCCCACTAGGCCTACTGTCTACGTGGCTGCATTGGCACCGGTTGTCACCACTCAATCATCAGGAGTTTCGCCTTCAGTAGAGACTTTGATTGCAATGGCCATCCTTGATGGCCTTTCTTTTGAGGAGTATCGGCTGGTTGTTCAGCAGTAGAGCTCCCAGACTTATCAGTCCCCTTAGGATCCTGGTCATCCTTATCTTTCTCATTATGACCCGGTCGGTAACCTGATTTACTCACTTCTGTTTCAATATGATGAGCATGGTAACCCTATCTATTTGCTTGCTCCTGAGACTTATCAGTTCCTTTCCAGTTTTAGACCTACCTTGCCTGTGCAACCTTCTAACCAACAAGGACAACCCTTTCAGGGACAACCTTCGGTTCAGCAAGGGTATGCTTACAACCCACAAGGACAACCCTTTCAAGGATAACCTTCAGTTCAGCAAGGGTATGTGCACGACCCACAAGGGAAACCCTTTCAGGGACAACCTTCAGTCCAACAAGGATTATTTTACGGCCCGCAAGGGCAACCTTACAATCCTCAAGGTAAACCTTTACAAGCTAAGCCCGTGATCCAACCAGGGCAACCTCAAGGACCTGTTGGGCAATCGGTATATCAACCAGGACCTTGATACGGTCCTGGGGTCAAATCCATCCATCTCAACCTTTTTTGCAACCACAACAGCCATATCTTCCAATTGGTCCAAATGTTGCACAACCAGGGCCATCTTATGGTCCTGCTCCAGGTCAACCCGGTTATCAGGAACAACCTGGCCCACCACAGCCATCAGGTCAACCTGCTCCGCAGGGGCAACCTGGTGCCCCTCATCAATCAGGTCAACCTACTCAGCCGGGACAACCTGCACAGACAATTCACCCTGCTCAGCCACCGCTCTACTCTATGCTGCAGTCAGGTCAACCTCTGCACCTGATTTATCCAGCTCAGCAGGGCCCTACTTATCAGCAGCCCATTCGACCCCAAGGCGGTTATTACCCTCAATCTCAATATTGACTGGTATACAACATGCCTCAAGGTCCTTCTTATTACTCTCAACCACCAGGCCATACTTATATTCTGCAGAAAAATCCTTATGCTGCTCAATCAAGACCCTCGTATACTTAGAATCAGTATCATGGTCTTCAACCTCCGTATCCTAGTCCTCAGCCACCATATCATCCGAATTATCTGGCTTATACCCCTTATGGACCCAATCCTTCAGGAAAAAACCAATGGGTGCAGAGTTACACACAAATAGGATGGAATATGGGTACGTGTCCTTATCGAGGACCTGCTATGCCTTTCAACCCACAATTACCCTTTCTCGCCACGTTGGAATTACCAAATGTGTCCAAATTAACAAATTATCCCATTCTTTATAATCCATATTGGCCTCCGGTTCTAACTAAGGTTCCTGGTGATTTTCCCAAGATTGAGGGAAAATCTAGAGAAGACCCCCAAGCACACGTCATGACATACCATTTATGGTGTTCTTCCAATTCTTGGGTGGATGACTCTATTCAACTCCATCTTTTCCAGCAGACTCTCACCGGGGCTGCTGCTAAGTGGTATATCGAACTGCCTCATGGTATCTTTCAAGATTTCAACACTCTCTCTATGGCATTCCTTACTCATTTCCAGTTGCCAGTTCGTTATGAAGCCGAGACGCATCTCCTAACATCCTTGAAACAAGACTGGGCTACCCATATCTTGGACCACATTCATGAATGGAGACGGCATCGTCGCCTGATCAAGTTCAAAATTCCTGATCAGATTCTTACTCATTGGTTCACTACCTCTTTTGTTAACTAGATTTCAAAGGACATCGCAATGGGGGCATGTGTAATCGAGGAACAAGCCATAGCTCGTTCCCAATACCTTGATTTAGTGTACTCTCAATTGGGCATATTGTATGACATCTTGACTGATGGTCCACGACTTGGGACTTCTAACGCGTAGGCTACCCCATCTGTCGATGACGTTATTGGTTCCGTGTCTCAGACTTCATGCAAGTCTTCCAATGCTGGGAAGCAAAAATCAAATCCTTCCAATGGTTCTGCTCCTTAGCCTACCCCGGATTCTGGTAAAACCTCGGAGGTCAACGTTGTTCAGGCTAATCCTGCAGACAAGACATCCAAGGGGAGAAAGAAGTGCAAAGGCAAGGCCAAAGACGATGCCCCAAAACCAAAATCGTCTAAACCTCGTGCTGATGATGGTTGATAGTGCAAGCCGAAGTATCCCTGTCTAATTTGTGATGAGGAACACTACACTAAGGATTTTCCTAGACGAGCCGAAGTTAGTCAATTTCTCAAAGGCACTAAGGGAACTCCGACTATCCTCAAAGAACCTTTTCCATCTCAGCAAACACAGATGGTCGATCAACCTGTGCCATCTGCACCATTTGGCTCTCAAGTATTCATGATGAACGGTTCTGCACCCGTTTCCATTGCTACTCGATCGAAATATTATGTTGGATCATGCCAGGCAGCCAGGAAAGAGATCGGCGATGGTCCTCCTCCCCCACCTACCTATGGTCCTCTATAGATTGAAAGGCCCGGTGCTAAACCTGTTGTACGACCACCTTCTAAAGGTGTTCTCCGGAAATCTTCTTATAATCCTAACGCCTGTGCTGCTCAACATTACAGTATTGTTGAGGATTTAGCACAGGCACCATCCGTGATGTCCACGTTAGAAGTTCTTCAGAGTTTTCCATCTCAATGGAAAGCGTTATTATCTGTGATCAGCGGGATTGATCCTACTGATTCTAGTCTTCTCTCTTTTGACTTAGAGAATTTTTTCCCCTGACTTTCGCACCAGATTGCGCTTTTCATACAAGTCGGCATTAACGGTCTCAACATCCATCGAGCTATTGTGGACGAAGGTGAATCTACCTGTGTCATGTCATCTACTTGCTGGAAGGCTATTGGCTCTCCAGCCCCAACTTCGTCACCCAATGCCCTTGAGGCATTTGATGGAAGGGAATCAAAACCCTTAGGTGTTCTCGCTAACTTGCCGATCACGTTGCAAGGAAAGATGGTCAATGTTAAAGTAGAATTCGTTGACGCTAAACTCAATTACAATCTTATACTCGGTCACAGTTGGATTCTCGCTATGTTGTGTGTTCCATCCACCCTATTCCATCTTCTAAAGTTTCCACACGAGGGAAAAATAATTACTGTTGACCAGTTTTCATTCTTTACCTTGTCTTTTGAGAACAACATTTCATACATGCATCAGATTCCTTCTCCCCCTGACAGTGTAGGGCCAGGTCTTTTCAAATATCCTGCCCTCATGGGTATCTTTCCCCTTCCGCCACCAAATACCGTTCAATTTAATATGATCTCTCGGTCGGATGACCCATGGATCATCCCTTTACCTGAACAAGTTGATTCATTTGGGGATTCGATGCCACTTAGTCCAATTGAAATCAATTATTGCAAGCTTGTAGCTGCATCTGATTCTCCCCCTTCTGAAGGTGCTCCTTTGAGCATGTCTCTCGACGTTTATTCTCAATCCTCCTAGCTCGGTGATGCAAATTCACATGATCCTTTGAAAGAAGTGTTTCCATCCAACGAGGCTATCATGGAAACCATGTCTCTCGAAGACCTACCGTGGAGCGATGGACATCATCGTTCCTCGTTTATGCCTGGCCTCAGGGCAATGTCTAACTGTCTTGAGCATTTTGTGTCTCGATTTCCTTCTTTGCCACTTCAAACACCTATCTTGAATCACGAAGTCTACACTAAAGGTAACTTGGGTAACATCACCTAGACAATGCCTATTGACATTTCCGTGAAACCAGGAATCGTCGAGAACATCCATGTGGGAGTCACTTGCTCTTCCAATGAATTCCAAGTGTATACTAGCCTCTTTCGTGAATTCCGTGATGTTTTTGCCTAGTCTTACGAAGAGATGCCTGGAATTGATCCCAGTATTGTGGTGCAAGAGATTCCAACCTACCCAGGTGTGAAGCCTGTTCGCCAGCGTCTTCATCCAGTGCATCCTCGGAAACTTGCCGCCATAAAAGCTAAAGTTGAAAAAAATCTTAAAGCGGGTTTCATCTATCCAAATCCTCTGACAGAGTGGGTTTCTAATATTGTTCCTGTGGATAAGAAGCAGGGAGAAATTCGCGTCTGTGTTGTCTATCGTGATATTAATCGGGCTTTCCCTAAGGATAACTATCCCACCCCTTTCATCAATCAGATCATTGAAGATTGTGCAAGGAGTGAGATTTTTTCCTTTATGGATGGTTTTTCTAGATATAATCATATTAACATTCTCCCATCCGATCAACACAACACTGCTTTTATCTATCCTTGGGGAACGTTCGCATATAAGAAACTCCCTTTCGGCTTGAAGAACGCTGGGGCTACATTCCAGCGCGCAATTTCTTATGCCTTTCACGATATTCTTCATATTGTTCAACCATACCTAGATGACCTTTCAGCTCATTCAGCTGCGCGAAAATACCACCTGGACCATCTCCTTCAGATCTTTCTTCGTTGTAGATGCTACAACATTCGGCTCAATCCGCATAAACGCGTCTTATGCGTCGATTCTGGTAGACTTTTATGGTTTATTGTATCCAAATCTGGAATTCACCTTGATCTGCTTAAGGTTGAGGCTATTTCTAATCTCCCCTCTCCATCCTCGTTACACCAGCTCCAGAGTCTCCAAGGGAAAGAAAATTTCTTACGTCATTTTATCGCAAACTATGCCGAAGTAGTCAAAGCGTTCACACGAATTTTAAAGTAGGACGTCTCTTTCTGTTGGGATGAGATTGCTCAGAAATATTTTGATATGCTTAAGACGTTGCTTTCCAATGCACCTTTATTACTTCCTTCATATTATCATCGTGATTTCACCCTCTATCTAGCTGTTGCCTTCAATACGATCGCCATGGTTTTGGTTCAAGATGATGATCGCGGTAATGAGCATGTTGTTTACTACTTGTCTTGGAACCTTCTCGACCTGGAAACACATTATGCACATGTTGAGAAGTTAGTGCCAGCTATGGTCTAGGCCGTCCAACATTTTTGTTATTATATCCTTTTACACATGGTGACCGTGATTTATGATTGTAACCCCATGACCTATATTCTGTCTCAACAGATGCTGGGGGGGAAATACTCGAAGTGGATCGTAATCCTCCAAGAGTTTGATTTAGATTTTACTACCATAAAATCAAAGAAATCACTCATTTTCACTGATTTGATTCGTTCCCTCCCCACTGACTCTGCTCCTTCTTATTCCGAGGATCATATCATCGTGTATCTCCAGACTTCTACTTTTAGGTCTGAGTTAACGAAAGATGCCCGACGCCGCATTCGACATCAGTCGCAACCTTATCGTATTATCGGAGATACCCTCTATCGTGTTGGAGTCGATTCTGTACTCCGCCAATGTCTAACCCTCGAGGAAGCTGAGAAAGTTTTAAATGACTACCACAGTGGCGCCTATGGTGGTCACATGTTTGGTTATGCCACCGCACAGAAGATCCTTGGTGATGGATATTTCTGGCCATCCATTTTTAAAGACTGCATTGTCGCAGTACACAAATGTCATGCGTGTCAAATATATCAACACAAGATGCGCGCGCCACCTATTCCACTACACCCTGTCATTACCGTTGGTCCATTTTGCAAATGGGACATTGATTTTATGACATTTAACCCTCGTTCGTCCGGGAGGCATGCCTATATTATCATCTTCGTTGATTATTTTACAAAATGGGCCGAAGCAATGCTTGCACTGGCTACGGATAGTAAGACAGCAACACAATTCATATTCAATCATGTTATTACTTGGTTTTGTGTTCCTCAAGCCATCGTTACTGATCATGGTTCACATTTTGGGGACTATATGATGGCAGAGCTGACGTCTAAGTTGGGTTTGCGTCACGATAGCTCAACGCCTTATTACCCTCAAGCTAATGGCCAAGTTGAAGTCGTCAACAAAGTCCTTGTTATGATGCTTCAACGAACAATTGGGATCCACAAATCAAATTGGCATCTCATGTTGTTTTCAGCTCTATGGGCTTACCGAACATCTATTAAGAGTGCAACCGGATTCACCCCATTTCAGTTGGTGTACGATCTGGAAGCCACTCTTCCGATTGAATGTGAAATCCCTTCACTCAAACTAGCTGTGAAATTACTGCCTAATACTTCACTTGAGGAAGAACGTCTCCTCTACTTAGAGAGATTGGATGAAACTCATCGCTTAGCTTCTTTGGTCATCGAAGCACAGAAGAAGCAAGTCAAAGCTCATTTTGACCAAACAGTTTCCCCTCGTTCTTTTATCAACGACGACCTCGTTCTCCTGTATAACCAAGATCATGACGAGCAGGGGGCAGCTAAATTCCAACCCATGTGGAATGGGCCCTACATCGTCAAACGTGTGTTACAGAATGGGGCTTATGAGCTGATTGATTATGACAGTTATCCCTTAGCACAACCTAGAAATGGGTTGTACCTGAAAAAGTATTATGCTTGAGTCATTCATGCATGATATTTGTACATAGGTGATTTTTTCATTTTTTTGCATGCTTTGGTTTGATGTGCTTTGTAATATTTTTCTACTTATTGGGTCTTGTTTGTTATGCAGATGTTTATTTCCCCTTATGTCAGTTTCGCGGATGGTGCTTCCCACAGTACCAAGATCTTGTCTTCGGCAACCTAAGTAATTTATGATCTTGTTGGTGAGTTGATTAACCTACAAGGTATTTTTCTAGGACCAACTACAAACAAATTTGTTGAATACAGTGCTATTTTGGAACTATTAACTGAGGCAGTTAACCTTGGCATACGCGCGTTTCTTGTGAATCTAGATTCACAGCGTATTTTTCTTCAACTTAACGGTCATTATTCGGTTCGAAACCCATGCATTTTGAGATTTTATTTTCATATTCGTTTACTTGAAAGAAATTTTTATTTCATCACATATCAACATATACCAAGACAAATGAATACATTAACTGATCCAATAGCTAACATTGTGCTAGATAGAAATTTACACAATTTATAAAACATCATCATATGTAAATAGACCCATTTAGAAAATAGATGTATATATATCGATTGTTTGCAATGTGTGCATCATAAAAACCCAAAAAATATATATGTCTGTTTCAATTACATTGCGAGACAACATGTCTCTCAAAATGTGCGAAAATAAAATCCTAGGTGCCTAATCGGCATGGTACTCATGATAGCACGTCACCACCCGTACCAACTGCCTCAGCAAGTGGTGGATACGACTCGACACCTCTACAGTGTGCCTCTGATAGGCCCAAGGAACATCATCAAAATGAGCATAGTTCGGAATCCCATGGGCGATCCCCTCCAGGTTCTGTACTATCTCCTCATCACTGCCCTCACCATGAGGATCGAAGTCGCGAGGAGTTCGCCTCGCTATCGGTGACATACCTGCAGGTCGCTTTGGACCAACATCTGCACACATATAATATTAACTGTCAGAACATGCATATATACCAAAAAATCATAAACTCATGAAAATAAAAAATGATTCTTACCTAGGTCTTTGTCCCAATCCTCCCCCTTCGGGAGCAGGAGTTCTAGATCACCAGTGAAGTCTATACCAGAATAGGGCCAATCCTCCATGACAATCAGTTATTGGTGGAGCCAATCAAAGAATTCCAGCCTCCAAAACATCTATTGGCCGCCCTCTGCTCTAGGCATCAATGCAACCCATCGGGCCATCCGTGGTTCTCTGGGTGGTGGCATCGGGACTAATAACCTCCTGATGCTGGAATATCGGTAGACATTCCAAGAAGAACGATACCAAGATTGATCCATACCCAAACTGCTTCAGTTTGGTCTTCTTGCACTTGGTTAATTGCCGCTTCATATTGATAGTCACGACCTCTAGCTAGTTGTAGAGAGTCGAGGTCAGGCAATCCACGGCAAGAAGCAATTGTATCTTTGTGGCCTCATGCGGTGCTTGCAACCCTGTAGCCCACGTAATAGTGTGTAGCACTACTTTTAGTGCTAGATCTAGGATAGTTTGGATGTCAAATTTTCCACTCCCTGATCATTTTCGTGCCCCTCGGCACACCCTGTCAATTACCATCCCCATGCTCTCCATGGTAGGATGGGTACCGGTCATGATAGGGACTGCACCCTTGTGCGACAATCCTGTGATAAAATAGACATCAGAAACTTCAATTTCAAGTTCCTGATCTCGAAGCACGAACTTTTCTTGGTCTTCATCCCAGATGCTTATCAAATATTGGAGCAATTATGGCTGAGCCCGGAGGCATGGTGTCAGGAAGAATTTCTTTGGCCCACAATCTCTGAGGGCAGCCATGCATTGGTCATTCTCCATGGCAAGTTCATCTTCCTCACTATGTTCTCTCTCTTTCCGCTCAATCACCATTTTTTCTGCTTGGTACCTGCACACATTGTTCATATGAACATTATTAGTCTACGTGGGCATTGGAATTTGTAAACAAATCATTGTTCTTTCCTTAAATTTATGTGGATTTTTGTGTTGCGCGGTTGGCGTGACTGTTTCGCTAATAGTCACACCAATGGGCGCGACCCCTGTGTAAAAAGTGGGCGATTGGTGCGGGTTCGTGCCCGAAACTCGTGCCAACCGCGATGCCCTAGATTTGGATAATCCCCCTCCTAGGAAATCAAAATGGCATGTGCAGAGAACAAAATTTAGCTTAAAAGATGGGAAATGGTGTCGGCTCTTACCTGAAACTAACGGAATCAAGATCAGTTCACTGGATCACTCGCAATCATCACCGCAAGATCGCAAAGCACAAGGGATCATTGTTGCTCCACAAAGAGGTAAAAGTGAAAAGTAAATAATTTTTACCACTTATGGAATTTTATAACTTTTCAAGATCTTAAATTAGGTTTTAAAAAATATTTGTCGATTATTTTATCATATTATTCTCGAGAAATGGGTTTTACACGTGTCTCTTGTGCAGCAACAGGTTTTTCACATGATTATGATGAAGTAACAAGTTATATTTTATACTTTTTCAGACTCGGTAAAAACACGAAAAGTCACTACTGGAGTAATCTTTCAGCTCTTTTCTGACTCTCTAAAACTGAAGAGATTTCCGAGACGCTTGTCATTTTGAATTCATTAAATGGCTACGAAATGATATCTACCCAGTATACGTTTACCCCTTTTTTAGGCTGGGATAGATTATTTACGAAAAAGGAATACCTTATCCTATCGCGACTAAGAGGTTCTCTCAGACACACTTTTCTACCTTTTCAGATCTGTGAGACTATATACGAAAAGGGCCTTGCTAGAGTTTTCTTTTTCGATTTCTTTTCAAACTCTCTAAACATGAAAATACGCTGAGTTCTCCCTTTGTCAGACTCGTTAAAAAACTGATGACATCAGACTCCATAATTTTGACATTACTCGAGTTCCTCCTTCCTAGGGCTCATAAAATGTACTAGGTTGGATTTGTCTGAAGGAAAAACTTACATCGCAAGTTTTCAAAAATAATTGGGGTACTCGGTAGAAATGGTGGGGGAAAATGGAACCAAATTGTAGTCGTGTTGGCAGTATGTCGCTCTTGAACATGGCACTTGTCTGTATTCATGTCGGGTTGAGGACATCTCACCTTGTCATTTGTTTGCCTCCATGGGTTTGGGTAATCTCTTTTGACCCCTCATCTGCTCTTTTCCATGTCACCATTACCTCAGATCCCTTGATGTCAAATACTGCCAAATCCAGTGTCGTGTCGCCGATATGTTCAAGAGAAGTTTGCCTCTGAAGTTTTAAACCTCCCTCTGATTCTCTATTGGTCTTGATTCAAAAAAATCATATCCCTCTATCTCATGTCGATGATGTGGGAAACATTATGGCCCACCTTCGATTAGGTCGCTTCCTGTCGACTTCAGCTCATTATCCAGGAATCTGATCTAGAGACTGCCTTCAAGTACCTTTGAGCCTGCATGCCTCAATGGTAGGTTCTTCGCATTTGACACAAAGTCCACATCATTGGCCTTCGATCGACTAACTCTGCGGGTTTTCGGTGTTAGATCACTATTCACATTTCGTGGATTGTACCTTTCGTACCTTGAGAGCCATTGTCATTAGTGGTGGTTTCTCTCGCGTCTGTTAACGGCTTTCATCATTAGCTGGTAATTAGATTATTTTCTTGCATATTCGACTTTAGCTCACATATTCGCATGCTCGAATTTGTACTTTTTTCGGGTCGAGATGGAGCGCAAGACCCTAGGTTTTGTCTGATGAAATCCAGGCTGCGGGTTCTCTGTGGATTACTATGACTTATTACGTGACTCTTCTGATTGGATGGCTGCGACCATACATGAGTATATTTGTTGATCCCTATTGCTGGATGGTTGTGTCCATACCTCGGATCTCACTATTTATGTACTCTATTATGGATGGTTCCGCCCATGCCACATGTCATGTATCAGAAATATCAGTTTTATTTGTACTTGCAGGTTTTCTGACAGCAATGTTTGGGCGAACGTGTTCTCATAAAGCATTTCACCCCTCCCTAACTCTCAGATCTCATGCTTTAGGGGGCATTTGTTACATAGAATTTTGTCACCATCCCTGCAATCCCTTGCCCCGCATATTGGAGGGTATTTCCCGTGACCTGTGAGCAGTGTCATACTCTGCAAACACCTTCTTTTCATCCTTCTACATAAGGACATCGTTTCTCCCGTTGAACATTTCCTCAAAAATCACACAAAAACCTATGTTTTGGCCTTGGCGCAGGTAGCCAGTTCACCCATCGTGCCAATGTGGTAAATTTACACTAGAGCCAGCACCACCTAGTGCTCTGTCTCAGTGTAGTGCCCACACTAGCCATTTTAGGAATTTTTTTTAACAAATAGAGGTAGAAGTTTCCTTGTAACCACCTCAGGGATGAGTCACAAAAAGGGGTTAAGTTGATGAGCCACGGATCTCCCTCTTTAGGTAGTGGTTTCCACCTCTCATGGAACACTCCTTGAAGATAGGTCTCCCTTCCATAATTATAGGGATCCTAACCTCTCCCTCTCCCTATATATAAACATGCCTTCTCCCTTTATGAAAGCTAGTTGAACATATATCTAAGGAAATGAACTTGGAGAAGAGATACTATAGTTGAGTAATTGCCATTGAGAAGGTAAAAACAAGGATAATTCCGTAGAGAGAGCCACGTACGAATTCCCGACGAGCCTTTGTGAGACGTGCTCCACTGGAACCCTGTTGGAGGAGACCGCAACATCAAAGCTTGGTTGTACTCTTCCTTTCATTTATTAATATACTCGACTATGGTGTTGGTTCCATCATTGTGTTATGTTGATTATATGATGCAATTGATTTAGTCTTCTTCGACTGAATGATAGTTACGAATGTGAAATAGTATGTTGTATTTCGTCATTGTTTCTTGTGTGTGTGCAGATGTCTAAGCGTGAAAGCGAGTGGATCGTGATCTGTCAAACCAGAAGCGAGAGGCAGCCACTCTTTCCGACGACAATAACAGTGGAGGAACTCCGGTAAGTCATCTACCGAATCTCCGTCCATTCGTTAACTAGGAATCAATATTATTTCATGTCTCGTTTGTGGCTAGACCCACTCTAGGGCTAGTGGGATCGCCTCTGTCCGCAGAGGGGATTTACCTCACCAACAGTCATCTATGCTCAATTTGCAACCTGTTACCATCAGAGTAAGGACAGGTTTACAATCTTCCATTTTGAATTTCTTGAGCATTTCCTTGATGTACTTGGCTCAACATATAAATATTCATTTCCCTTGATGAGATATTTGAAGCCCTAAGAAGTATGTTAGCTCACCAAGTAAAGACATATCGAACTCTCTTTTCATCTTTGTAGCAAAGTTCTTTCTTAGTCCATCATCATTGCTACCAAAGATTATATCATCCTCTTTAGCTAGTAGACATGCTTTAGTTGCTTCATCTAGAACATATATGTCATTTTGAGCTCGACTTGTTGTAGCCACAATTTTACCATACCTTCCTTTCCTGATTTCAAATTTTGTGGAGTTGAATAGTATTGTGTGTCCTTGATCACACATTTGTCCAACATTGAGCAGATTATGGTTCATATTTTCAACCAATAGAACATTCTTGGCTAGAGCATCTTTTCTTCTGAGAGTGACGGTTCCTGATCCTATAACATTTGAAGATCCATCACTTCCAAAGGACACCATTCCATCCTTCTTCTCTTTCAGAGATACAAATTTCTTTCTATCTCCAGTCATATCCATTGAGCAACCGTTATCAAAATACCACACATATTTGTTGTTTTGAGCCTTGAGAATGAGAGCACAATTATCAGTCTTCTTCTTCTTCCATGTTTGTTCGTTCTGTGGATTCGAAGATTCTTCTGGAAGATTTTCAAGTCTGCAGTCTCTGGATATGTGTCCAAAGTGACATTTGTAACATTAAATATTATTTCTTAAATGTTAAAATCTATTGATGTTTCGTTGAGCCCTGGGAGGTTAATATTTGACAGATCTTATAGAATTGTATTGGTTCCTAGGGTACGTATGACATTCTACAACTTTATGACGAAATTTTCCACATGAATAACAATAGCCATGAAAAATATGTTGGTACCTGGATGGAAATATTCATCAGGGAATTTTCTTCTAAGGCTGTTCTTGCGAATATTTTCCAATGAAGTCTACCATTAGGGGAATTTTTAGGTCTAAAATGGGCCTCCTAAGAAAAATATACAATCAAAATTCACTTTATGAGAACCAATCACATTTTAGGGGATGACATCATCCCTAATGGTTGAGGTGGAATTGCTTGAGTTAAAGGTACTTACTTGTCACATTCTCAATGGTGGATAAAAACTCATGGTTAACCATGATAGTGCTCTAAGTACTTTTAAAGTCAAAGTAAAGTACTCATAATAAATGTCATTGCACACCTTTTGAATAAAAATATATTATTGTCATTTCATATTTCTTGAAAGAAACAATGCATATCCCTATACATTTATTATATTATATTATATTATTTTTATATAGTATTTTAATTACATGTTATTACATAATTTAAATAATATGAATTTTAATTAATAGCATTAGATATAATTAAGAATTTATAAAGTTATATTTATATTTTATTTTAAGTTATTTAAGTACAAAGGACAAATGCATTATTTTTTCAATGATAATGACTTTTTCTTGAAAATATCATTCTTATTTATAGTCACATCAATACAATTTTTTTATTAGTTTTATTTTGGTACAAATTTTGAATTGAAATTAACTATGGTTACATGGATTGTGGTGAAAAAAGTGAATTTAAAATTCATAAATATTATTTTATTGGTTTAGCTATTATTTTATTATTTCTTTAGGAGGCCCATTTTAGACCTCAAAATTCCCCTAATGATGTCTGTTAGATCTCATAGGTTCATTGTATTTTGTTGTAGAAGTTCCTTCTTCTTATTCTTTGTAACCGAGGCCAGTTCTGTCATTGTAAGATCGTTGATTGTTGATGATTTCTTCCAATTCCCTTGAGCTGTTGGCATAATTTTAGATAGTTTTTTCCTTCTTCACTTCCTTACGCAGCGAGACTACTTCAACTTCTAATTCTTCCCTTTCTTAATTGATTTCTTCCAACTTCTTTTGAAGTGACTCTTCAATACATTTGTGTTCTTCAACTTCAATTTTGAGACCTTGAACTTGTTCTTCAAGAGTATTGGAACGGATCTTCTCAGCCTTGAGCTCTTTTATAAGCTTGATTGCCTCCTTAGAAAAATATTCTATGGTAAACCCTTCGTCCTCATTGTTTGATATCTCTTGCTTATTGTGATTAGCCATAAAAAATACTCTCTCATTGGCTTCTTCTTCGTTGTCACTGTATTCATTGGATGATGAGATATCTTCTTTTTCTTCATACTTACAGGCGCAGGTCTTTGCCTTTGAAGGTTGTTTGTCCTTATTGGTTTTCTTAGATGCAGCGAACACAGTTTCTAGATGTGAAGTACCCTATTCTTCATCAAGTCTCATTTCATATGCTATGAGAACTCCATGTAATTTCTCTTTGCTGAGTTTCTCCAGTTTTTCACTGTATTCTAATACTGATACCTTTGGGTTGAATCTTCCTGGTAACGTTCTAATAATATTTCATATAATAGTATTCTCATCAACAGGCTCTCCCAATCCTTCTACATTGTTGGTTATTTCATCAATGTGTTGGAAGTATGCAACAATGTTTCCATCATCTTTCATTCCGAGTTGCTCAAATTTTGCTCCGTAGATTTGAAGCTTTGCTTCTTTGACGTTTGATTCACCTGCATATATATTCTCAAGCTTCTCCCATACATTTTTGGTGGTTTTACAACCCAAAACCTTACGATAAGTAGATTCAATAAGTCCACTGATAATAATATTCTTTGCTTTTGCATCATTTACCAAATTCTTCTTATCTTGTTCATCCGCGGTTGATGTAAATCATTTTGAATAGTGTCCCATACTTCGTAACCTTGCACCAAGAGATAGACCTCCATTCTTCCTTTCCAGAGTGCATAATTATTTTCATTGAACATAGGTACACCATTCTTGGTATGCTCCATGACCTCCTTCCTCTATTAAAATGCTATTGAAGGAACCAAGCTCTGATACCAATTGTTGGAATCACGATTGTCGTTAGATCAAAACCCACATGCATTAGTCTCCACTACAATTGCTAGAGTTAGGATCCAAGAGAGGCGGTTAGACCATGTCACGAAACACACGGGGAGCATTGAACCCATTGTCCAACAATGAAGAGGAAGAAGTGCAACATGATATATCAAAATTACAAGACTAAGTGCAACAAATTTCACTCTTGCAAAAATTAACCAAAAATGAAATGGAAGCTATTATGGATGGTATAGAATAAAAACTAAAAGGAAACATGGAAGACATGAGGAATGGTCTAAAGGTAGACATGGACAGTTTGAAGGAAGGTTTGACAAAGTTTCTACAAGAAATGATTCGTAATGGAGAAAATGTAATAGATGAAACTCATGATGAGAATAAAAGAAATGTTATTCACGATAAAATAATGTTGGATTTAAGACCCACCATATTCCAAATATCGATATGAGGAAGTTTGATGGCAAGGACCTGGTAACATGGATGCTACAGAAGGAGCAATATTTTGATCTCCATAATGTGAAAAAACACACAAAAGGTACACAATGCAACTTTATATTTAAAACCCAATCAGTTTGTATGGTATCGATGGATTTGTTCTTGTAAACCACTTGTCACTTGGTCAATCTTTACAAAGGAAATGATAGAAAATTATGAGGACAAAAAGAGTAACACCTTCTTTAGCCAATTGATAAATCTCAAACAAAAGGGTTCAATGGCAGAGCACATTGAGGACTTCCAAAAATTGAATATCGGGGTAGTAGAAATTCCATAGGAGCATAGGATTGATGTATTCATAGGGACTTTAAAGGATGACATCCAACATGAGGTTCACCTTTGGGAACCTGATTCATTGGAGAAGACATTCAAGGTGGTAAGAAAAGTTGAAAACAAAATTATGGCTACAAGGAAGTCTACCAATAACAACTATAAATATGGAAATATTGTTGCTCCTAGCCTTCCACAACCTACAATTTTGACACCACATAAATTGGAGAAAAAAAGAGCATAAGGGATTTGTTATATTTGTGATATAAAATACAGTAAAGGTCATAAGTGTGCCAATAAGAAATTGTTTTACATAGATTGTTAAGAGGAGAAAGAAAAGGAAGAAGAAACATCAAAACATGATGATATATAGAAGGACCCAACCCCAGATAAGGAAGAAATGAATCTAGCCATGTCTTGTAATTCATTGGCAGGAATTACCACTCCTCAAACTCTCAAGATAGAAGGATGTATCAAGAAAAAAAAGGTAATAGTGTTGATTGATTCAGGTAATGCACATAATTTTACTCATTTTAAGATAATGAAGGAATTGAATTGATTCATATATCCAGCACCAAAATGTCAAGTGATGGTTGCAAATGGAGGACATAAATTTCTCTAGAAAGTTCCATAATATCAAACTAACCATGGGGGAATATGTATTGAATATTCCAATGATTTCTATTCCAATGGGTGGTGTTGATGTTGTAATAGGAGTCCAATGGTTACCATATTTCGGGACTAAAGATTTTAATTTTCAAGAACTTTTCTTGAATTTTTTTTGGGAAGGAAAGGAATTTTAATTACGAGGTATCATAGGGAAACCAAGAAAGATAGTTAGATATAATGTCATGACAAAGCTTTTTAATAAATAACAACGAGGCATAATTGCACAATTTTTCTCATTACAGGTTCAAACATCGAACTCCTCAATTTCTCCATATCTCCAAAAAGTCTTGGACAATAATTCCAAGGTGTTTGAGACTCCCAAAGGCCTCCCACCTATTCGTGGTCATAATCATGCTATTCATTTGATTCCAGGAAGTGTTCCTCCAAACATCAGGCCTTACAAATATCCCTATACCCAAAAGAGTGAAATTGAACGTATGATTGTAGAAGTGCTATAGGTTGCTACAATTCAACCTAGTCAAATTTCTTTCTCTGCTCTAGTAGTATTGGTGCACAATAAGGATGGATCATGGCCCATTTTTTTGGATTATAGGGAGTTCAACAAGCTCACTATTAAAGATAAATTTTCCCATTCCTTTCATTGATGAATTATTAGATGAATTACATGGAGAAATTTATTTCACCAATTTGGATCTTCGTTCAGGTTATCCTCAAATTATAATGAAGATTGAAGACATTCTGAAAACAACATTTAGAACTCATGAGGGTCATTATGAATTTTTTTTCATGCCTTTTGGACTTACCAATGCACCTTCTACATTTCAAGGGTTGATGAATTCCATTTTCAAACCCTTCCTTAGAAAATTTGTGTTAGTATTTTTTGATGATATACTAATCCACAACAAGTCTTGGAAGGATCATGTTCAACATGTTGAGATGGTGCTCAAAATATTGGAGGAGAAGAAATTATATCAAAAACCTCCAAATGTTTCTTTGGAGTACATGGGGTGGAATATCTAGATCATAGTGTATCTCATGAGGGTGTTAAGGCAGACCCTAACAAAATTAAAGCCATTAAGGAATGGAAAATCCCCACAACCCTAAAGCATCTGCGAGGATTTCTCTGGTTAACAGGGTATTATCACAAGTTTGTTAAGAATTATGGGAGACTAGCATAAACTCTAACAACATTATTGAATAGAGGTGCATTTTCTTGGACTTTAGAAGCAACTAAGGCCTTTGAACATCTTAAAGAGGCAATGTGCCAAGCACTGGTCTTAGCTATGCCAAACTTCACAAAAACCTTTATTGTGCAATATGATGCCTCAACGAATGGAATTGGTGCTTTTTTAATGCAAGAAGGAAAAATCATTGCTTTTGAAAGTCATCCAATCAAAGGAAAGAATTTACAAAAAGATATTTATGAGAAGGAAATGTTGGAAATACTACAGGCACTAAATAAATGGTGACTACCTAATGGGAAGACACTTCAAGGTAAAAAAAATCATGATAGTCTTAAATACTTTTTGGAACAAAGACTATCTTCAGAAGAGAATCAAAAATGGGTCACACAGATGTTGGGTTATCACTTTTAAATCATATACAAAAAATGGAAGCTAAATGTTGTTAGAGATGCACTCTCAAGAAATGATGAGGACGTGAAAGCATTGCTTTGTGCCATTTCTATTATCCAACCAGATTGAATAACTAAAGCAAGGGAGGAGTGGAATAATGAAGAAGAAGTGTGGACACTCATTCAAAAATTGAAGCAAGATCCCATTACATCCGATACATTAAGCTAGAAAAATGATTCATTACGATACAAGGATCGCTTATATCTTTGTAAGAATTCCCAACAGAAACAAAAGATTCTTTTGGAATTGCAAACCTCTCCCTTTTTTTTTCCAAATAAATAATCTGCAAATTTCTATTAATGAATAAAGAAAAGTTACATTTTGTAGATGTAATTAAGCATTCAAGACACCCATATGGCACGTGTGCTCATGCACACAACGTAGTGAGGCTACTAGGAGAATAAAAATAAAAAAATAAAAAATAAAATTACAGAATGCCAACAGTGTTGGGCTTTTCGCACTTGTCTTTTCTCTTTTGGACCATCTGCCAAGTCCCCGAATCCAAGGAGGAAGAGACCAAGGCCAACTCATTATTCCTTGTGGAATTTTCTTTATCGAATTCTGAGCTTTTAGACACATGCGATATTTTATTTTCTCCTGAACCTACTACTGATCAAGCTTCAGCTGGCATAGGATCAACCGTGGTGTGTGCCGGTTGAACCGTTTGTTAAGTTCAAATGGATCTTGTACTTCATGATCTTGTACCCCCAGATCAATTTTTGTCTGTTTACTCTCAGTTGGGATGGATATATCCTCTTCTTCTCATGTCTCCTACTATGGTCCATCTGAGGTAACTTTCCATCCTTTGGTTTCTTTCCCCGTCTTCTTCTTTTTTCTGTTTTCTCTTTTTTCATCCAAACATGTGTTTTGTAAATGACCGGTTTTCTTGCATATTCTGCATCTAAATTCATTGTTTTCAAAATCAAGGTGTTGTGTCCATTTTTTTTGGTTATGAATCATTTGAATGCTTTCTAGTAGCCCCTTGCTGAGATCCACTTCCATGTAGATTCGTGCAAAGCTGAAGATTCTCTCCTCCAATCGTTGGGTTTTTATTTTGATGTATCTCCCGATGATGTTCCCAATGCCTTCTAAAACACATTCATTCCAAAAATTAAGCAAGATATTATACAACCAGAACCAGACCAGCATTCTGGTTATCTCCATCGTGTTTGTGTCAAACTCTGGGAACCACGGTGTGATGAAGAGTCCGGTGGAGCCCCAGAACCATGGTCCAACCATGAGAATGATGTCTCTGGCTTCCAAGGAAGGGAACTTGACTATGAAAAAACCCTTGGAACAGAGATGTATTTCATATTCTATGGTCCAGTTGGTAAAAATCCAATGAAAGAGCTCCATTGGTTTGGGCTAGAAGCAGTTAAATCTGCATATTATTTCTTGAGATTAAAAAGTGGAGTGATGTTCATCGATCTCTGGTGTGTTTATGTTCAGCGTCGGCACACAGTTCAGTTGCTCCACACTATATGGTTTGGGAGTATTTTCAGCTGGTTTAGATGGTGTTGCTACTTTGTTTTACCCCTATTAAATGCTCCTATAAGAGGGAACTTTTGGGATGTCATTTTTGGAGGTGTTGGATCCCCTTGTGGGTCCATGAGCTCTATTCTATTCTGTTGTGCCTCCTCTCAATCTCAGGTTTAGATATATGGTAGATCCAGATCATATGGGGTAATATTTGATTGAGAAGGAGTCTTGTAAATATTTCCCACCATAGATTAATGATTGCATGTGGCAAGGGTATCCTAAAGACTTCTTGATGTTTTGCTTTAGGTTTGTTACCATGTCTGTATCTTGTACCCATATTAAAAAACTGCTCCCAATAGGAGGTTTTATGAAAAATTGAAAATAAACAGATCTTACCTGTTTCTCGTTGTCTGAGGTCCTTGTGTTGGCTCCTATGGGATTCTTTCCTGAATTCTTTAAGAGAGTTCGGTGGGTGCCCTGATTCAATGTCTGATAGAGATCAGCGGAATCTAGAGGTAGGGCACCTTGAACAGGTTTAATGCATAGTGTTTTGAGTTTTCTACCGCCTATGTACCCATGTGCCCGCATCGAACCCCGCGAGGAAGCAATATTACATCCACACCTTGCTACTGTCGATGCATGCCCTGGTCTTGTCTTATTTCTTTGACAGCCCTGAGTTTGTTTCACCCCTTCCCCTCCGTGAGTAGATGACCACATGTGGGAACCACCAGTCTGCATTGATGCCAAAAGAGGGTATGTGGCTGCCAAAGGGTTCCAAGGCTCATGGTCAAAGAGGGAAAAAAGGGGTCGGGGATCTGCATTTGTGAACACCTAACGCCCCTTGTTCCACACCACTCTAGATTCTGGCACTATTATAGAGTGTGTGCGCCTACGGTGCTTGTGACCGAATCCCTCAAACCGTTTCACTCTTCCGATTAGGATCACATCCATGAGGATTTTCCGCCGAGCAACCGGAGAGCTTGGACCAACAAACCCTAGCACTGTTGTTGGTCGCCATTCGCAATCCCCACCAAGTTAATTTTGTCCGTTTTTTTCTATGGCATCAGAATGTTTGGATGCCTCTATGTTACTCTATGACTCGTAAAAATTTGGATTTACATCCAATAGAGAATCTATTGACGCAAACCTCTCCCTTAGGAGGACACTCGAGATTTTTAAAAACTTACGACACAGTTAAGAAAGAATTTTTCTTGGATATACTTAAATCTAATATTCAAAAGTTTGTGGCAGAATTTTTGGTCTTCTAATGAAATAAAGTTGATACAATTAAGACCCCGGGTCTGCTACAACCTTTATCCATTCCAAGTCAACGTTGGGAGGAGGTTTCAATGGATTTTATCACATGTTTACCCAAATATGAAGGAAAGAGTGTCATCATGGTGGTAGTTGATAGACTTACCAATTATGCACACTTTTGTTCATGATCTCATCCATTTAAAGCCAATACAATTTCTACTACATTCATGGAAAATTAAAAAGCTACATGGAGACCCAAAGATTATTGTTAGTGACAAAGATCCCATTTTCACTGGAAATGTTTGGACCGAATTTTCTGGGTACTTAACTAGCTCATAGCTCATCTTATCATCCTCAATCCGATGGGCAAACTAAGATACTATTTTTTTTTTTGGAAGGATATCTTCGTTTCTTTTTATCTTATAAAAAAACATAATGGGTCAAGTGGTTACCTCTGGCTGAATGTTGGTATAAAACTTCGTTCCACACTGCAACAAAAATGACCCCTTTTATGGCACTTTATGGATACCATCCACCATCCATCACATCATGTTTAAGAGAAAGTTGTAAGGTTCAATAATTGGAATAACACATTAAGACTCAACAAGAAGTTATACAAATCTTAAAGGATAACCAAACCTTGGCACTAAATTGAATGAAACAAAAATTGGATCAACATCACAATGAAAGAAGTTTTGATGTAGGTGACTGGGTATTTTTACGGCTACGGTCATCCAAAAAAATGTCCCTCAAGTAAGCTAAGAAGGATAATAAATTATCACCAAATTACTATGGTCCTTACAAGGTGTTGCAAAATATTGGTACTATGGCATTCAAATTAGAGCTTCTTGCATCTTCTCAAGTGCAACATTTTTCCATGTTTCATGCTTAAATAAGGTTATAGGTGAAAAACTCACAGTTCAAACAATATTGCTAGAACTTGATGAGGAAGGAAAAATCATATTGGAAACTAAAGCAGTTACGGAAACAAGAAATAAAAAACTATGAAATCGATCAATTTCAGAGTATCTCATCAAGTGGAAGAACTTACCCGCTGAAGATTCCACATGGTAGGAGGAAAATTTTATACAAAATAATCCAGAACTACTCAAATGTTTAGGACAACACTTTTTTGAAGGATAAGGGCATGTTAGGTCCCTATAATACTAGTGTAGCCCCTTATTTTTATTATTAGTGCACCCCCATTATTGTTATTGTTGTGCCCATGTAGTCCCCATAGTGTTTTTATTGTGCTCCATAAGAGCCCACTATTGTTATTATTGTGCCCTCACATTATTATTGTTATGTAGGCTTTGATTATATTGGGATCCCTTAGACTCCTATATATATAAAGTAGGTTTTTTCAATTCGAATCATCAAATAATTGTTCATTTATGTAATGTAAAGGAGTTTTTCCCCTCAAAGAGGTTGATTTCTAATTCGTTAATCTCTATTTTCTTCTATTTTTTGAGCTGGTTGCATAACAAAAAAATTACCTACACTTAAATTTTGTAGCCTACTTTGTATCTTGCTATCGGTAGTTTCATGGTCACTTCTTGATCAGTCAAAGTCAATTCCTCACACATCCTAAGTTTACAACAAGTTCATGAGTCCATTCTTTTATGTAATATTGAAAAAGCACAACACAGTCCATCAATACAATATATGTGTGAATGTTCAACTCATGTCAATAGTCAGTGCACACTATTATTGACAGTCCCCCACTTTTGGTTACATTTGTACTTCTATTTTGGTGAGTTTTTCAAATTGTCTCTTTTGCGAGTGTCATTTTCGTGCTTTCGACTGTCAATTTTGCTTTCTTTCACTTTAATTAGTGTCAATTTCATGATACCTTTGCTTTGGCTTGTGTCTCTTTCACTGTCGTTCATGCATCACAAGTGTCGTTCACACTTTTCTCTTCATATAGGAAATGTCGTATTTTGGAACGTGGAGTGTCACATAATGTACGAAATCTAGTTTTGATGTGTTTCAAGGGGTAATATTTTCATTAATGAGTTTTAATTACCATGTAAACATGTATCGCACTCATTCCCAAATTTTCACGCATTGTTGCACATGTTTCGTCACAGTTGTCGCAAAGTGTATCTTTGGTGTCGCATTGGTCGTAAGTTGTCACAAAATTGTCGCACTAAGGGAAGTATGATGTTCATGTGTTCTAGATGATCTATGTTGTTTCACCAAGTTTTCTAAGTGTGTGATCACAATTGAGTCATGTCATTGTTCACATAGGTTGCACAGATCCCACACTTAGTAAAATTTGGGAAACTTCCTGATCATACAACCTAGTGCCATCCAATGCTCCTAAACTGAGCATTATGCAGTATCAGCCCTCAAGTTCCAACCCTACCTCTTGGCACTGCACAATGTGTAGTTCTTGTCTTCCAGTACTGTGCACTACACAATCATGATTCTTAATCTCGACACCCTAAGCTCAAAAACTTCATAGTCCATCTCTCCGACCAGGCATGAACTATGCATTTTGTGGTCTTAGTCCTCAAGACAAACCCTTGATATTTTGAAATACGCAATTGCAAAATCACCTGGCCTCCTCTTCCTTCCTGAACTATGAAGTGGGAAACATCAATGGTCAATCCCTCAACCATGCTTCTTGAGCTCTTCAACTTCACAATGTATTTTCTTAGTCCAAGGCTGAACTGTGCATTGTGCAGTCTCAAGGCTTCGTCTAGGAGCTTGAGCCCTTGAGTCCCTAAATTGTGTAGTTCTTCTTCCCATGCCTCCAAAACTGCACATTACATAGTCTCAAGTCTCAATCGTCCAACCAAAGTCCTTGATTCCCTCAACTATGCAATCCTTTGACCCTGTCTATCCTTAACTATGCATTGCACAGTCTCAAGCCTCAGCCCAAAACCTTGGCCTTTGGAACTGTGAAATCCTTGATTCATTCACTCAACCAGTCACCAGTTCTAACCCCAAAAAAGGATTCCATGAAGCATATTAGGCTAGGGGTTTATCTGATTTATGTCTTCTTGTAATGGGTGGATTGCAGTCACAAGTATTCTACTATGTCATGACAGGATGATGATGAAGGAGATGGAGAAGGAGAGCGTGCCAGAAGACTCCTAATGAGTTGAGGAGATAAGATGACCATATGGAAAGAAAAAAAGGAACACTGGATTACAAAAAAATATCAAATATCAGGACCACATGAAGACTCCATTTGATTCACAACCCTTTGGAGGGAAGATATGAATAACAAATCATATCTCTAATGAAGACAAAGAAGAAAGAAGTACAACTTCGCACTGCCACATCATCATGCAGTCCATATCATCAGTGTCATCTCCGGTCATGAGTCACCATATGCCACATCATTTTTGTGTATTATGTAAATTCTATTCGAAAACATATTGTAAAGTGGAAGTCCAAAGGACATTTAAAAAAATTGAAGAATAATGTCAAGTTGAACACTCATAGGAAGTCAAACAACCATGAGGGTATTCAAAGATTCACAAGGAAGAAGATAGTTTTTTTCCATTAGTTCATTAGTTCTTTTCCATGTGACCAAAGATGACAGGAAGAAGATAGAGCCAACAACTGAGTTGGGAATGTTTTTTGGGTACACCGATAAACCTCACAACTATCAGGTGTACTTTCCAGCACATAGGATGACAGTGGTCAGAAGAGATGTTAAATTCGATGAAGATAATGACATGCGAATTTCCTTTGAGAGGGAGCTTCAGTTTCATGTTTTTGAGTATACCTTGGCTCCAAAATAAGAGCCTCTAGATATGGAGAAACCACAAGAAGAGGAGCAGAGCGTGGAAGCACGCACTCATTCAAATACATCTTGAGATGGAAGGAAGTGCGCCAGAGAGGCTAACAGGTTGGTGCTTGATGCTATAGAGAATGTGGGAGCACCCACACCATAGAGAGTGTAGAGATAGAGCCACCCTATTTCGAGGAATCAATGCAAAAACCAATTTAGCTTGATGCCATGGTTTAGGAGTATGACTCCATTATCAGAAATAGTGTATCGATCTACAAGGTGAAGCAGGCAGCATATGGGAGTTTGGGAAAACACAAGGCCATATTTGTGGAAAAAGGGTTATCTCAGGTGGAGGGGATTGATTATGATGATATCTTTGTACCAGTCGCAAGGTACTCATTAATCAGATCCATCCTTTCACTTTTAGCGCAAATGGGATGGAAAATACATTAGATGGATGTAAATACAACCTTCATCAATGGATTTATTAAGGAGATGTGTACATTGAGTAGTCGTAAGGTTTTGACACCTTCGATAGAGAGTGACATGTGTGCAGACTCAAGAGAGCATTGTATGGGCTAAAACAAGCACCTTGTGCTTGGTACACCAGGATCAACAACTAGTTCACTGGGTTTGGCTTTACTAATAGTGAAGTAGATGCGAACCTTTACCATATTTTGGTAGAAGGTAAAATTTTTATCATTGAAATTTATGTCGATGATTTGATACTGACAGGTGATGAGAAGCTCATCAAGTCTTGAAAAGAGGATCTTGCAAGAGAATTTGAGATGAAGGACATGGGTCCCTTGCACTATTTCTTGGGATTGGAAATTTGGAAAATATATGGGGAGCTATTTGTATCTTAGGAAAAGTACGCCAATGAGATTATGAGGAAGTTTGACATGGAGGGAAAAAAAACCATGGATACTCCATTAGCAGGAAACTGAGGAAGGAGGATGCTACTTTAGTCACAGTAGTAGATGCTACCATCTATAGGTAGCTTGTGGGTTCACTCATGTATTTGGTGAACACATGACCAGAAATATGTTATGTGGTTAACCAACTTAGTCAAGCTATGGCTATGTTAGAAAATTCCGACACATAGGAAATAGTTAAGAATAACTTTGTCTAGTGTAGATTTAGGTAAAGTGTGTTTCTTTACCATGTACATTTGTAACTTATAATATGACGGTCACGATTTGTAGTGATTCGACGGTTATCTCTCACCTCAGTATTAACGGCACTTGATCCGTGGCTTAACACTCGATTGCTCCATGATCTCTATTTAAAGAGCATGGAGGGTCATTTGTCCAGTAACCATTTATGAGAGAAACAAATGTAACTTTTCTTTTATATTAATAAATTCCTTGAAGTGGCTGCATTGGCTCAAGGCGTGGACTGTTTCCCTCTTTGAGGGTTTTAACCACGTGATTATACTTGTGTACTGATTTGTGATATTTTTGTGAGCGGTGACCTTTGGTTCTTGATCTACGGAACTTACCTTGTAAATTCCTACATGGTATTAGAGCCATTTTGAGGGCCGCGTCCATTGTTGATCAAAATCTGAAGTCGATTTGACTGCATGCAAATGCCATTTTGTAGATCTACTATTTTTGAACATTTTTGGGCTTGGATAACTGCTCAGTTGTTTCCAGAGCATTTTTTATAGTGAGGAACACCTTTTGTTTCATGCGAAAAGGTTTCCGGCTGCCCAAGTTATGTCAGTTTAGATCTGGAGGTATAAAGCATCTATTTTGCAATTATATTTGTTAATAGTTTTGCTTATTTCGGTTTATTTTTTCTATTTTCGGTATTAAGGTTTTATTTGTTTGTCGTATCTATACCCTCTTCTTTGTGTATGCTCTTTTTTGTGCGCTCTGTGCGATCTCGACAAATCAGAAACAAGAAAAAGGTTTTTTTTTTGCTACGTATGCTCTTTCCCCGCGTCTCTGTGCGATCTTGGGAAATCAGAAATGTCCGGAGCGTCTCTTACAGTGAGGAACGCCTTTTGTTTCATGCGAAAAGGTTTTCAACTGCCCAAGTTATGTCAGTTTAGATGTGGAGGTATAAAGCATCTATTTTGCAGTTATATTTGTTAGTAGTTCTGCTTATTTCGGTTTATTTTTCCTATTTTTGGTATTAAGGTTTTATTTATTTGCCGGATCTATACCCTCTTCTCTGTGTATGCTCTTTTTTGTGTGCTCTGTGCGATCTCGGAAAATCAGAAACAAGAAAAAGGGTTTTTTTTTTGCTACGTATGCTCTTTCCCCGCGTCTCTGTGCGATCTCAGGAAATCAAAAATAGTAAAAAAGTGATAGTTGTCGGTAAGGCTAACCAAGAATCTAACATTCTGCCATAAGGATTTTTATTTCATTTTTTTTTTTTTGGCTCATTTTTGTGCAGGAAAAGGCACGCACACCACCCACAACAACAACAACAACAACAACAACAATAATAATAATAATCTCCCCTTCCTCCTTTCTAAAATAACATAATCTTTTTACTATCTCACTTGGTAAGGGGTTAGTTTATGAGAATGGAGATCTTGGGTTCAAGTCTCCTTCTCAAGCTTCTTTTGTAAAAAGTTTTTGTTCAAAGGGGTGGAATTTTTTTAAAGAGCCGCACTTCATCTCGTTCCTGTAACTATTTGGCATCTACAACTCATTTTTTTTCAAAAGGCATAACTTTGTCATCCGGAAGCCGTTTTTCGAGCCGTTTTTTTTTTTTAATGGCCTAATTTTTCGAGATATTTCTAATGGAGCAGTTAGTTTCAGATTTTCTCAGCTTCAGTTTAAAAAAAAACAATGGAAAGTGCATGCCCAGTTATTCTTAACAGCACCAATTATTTCCAATGGCTACCTCACATGGTAGATATACTTAGAAGTAAAGGGCTTTATAGAATAGCCACAAGGCTAGAAACTAAACCTTCTGATGATGATAAAGTTGCTAAATGGGAAAATAAACAAGATCAAGCACGAGGGTTGATAGGAATGTCCATTGCTCAAGATCTTCGATTTCATATCCTTGACATTGACACCCCTCATGAAGCCCTGGACAAGCTAAATACTGTCTTTGGCATTCAAAATCAAATTAGGGCCCATCAACTTGAAAATGAGTTGCTTACTTTGGACCCCAATAATTTCTCCTCTATTGAAGACTTTTTGTCCAAATTCAAGACCCTTAGACTTCTTTTAGAAGGTTGTAAGGTCAAAAAGGAAGATGGTAGCCTCATATATTTCATTCTTGCTAAGCTTGGTCCTGCATACTCTGTATTTGTTTCCGCCTTCCATTCCACCAGAGAAGCCATCATTTCTTCAGGAACCACCTACAAGAATCCCTCTTTTGATGCCTTTTGTGATTCTTTGATAAGAGAACAAGAAAAAATTTTACACCTTGGTCTTATCACTACTGGAAATGCTTCTAAGAAAGCCTTAGCAGCCCAACATCAATCATATCAAAAGAATCCCAAGAAGCAATAACCTAAAAAGTATGGTTCGAAACCAAACAAGGGTCCTAAGCAATTTCAGCCACAAACTGAAAAAACAACTCACCAAAATGATAAGGCATATAAAAACAAAGGAAATAAGACAGATAGACATTGCAACTTTTGCAATCGTTGTTACACCATTTTTTGGTCATCTAACCTATTATCATTAGATGAACCCAAGTACACCATGTAAGACCAATTTTACCCTAAGTAAAATTGCTTTCACTATGTGAAATAACTTAGTAAAACACCTTTATTAAGTTGTTTATGGTCTAAACAGGAAACCCCAAAATGAAATAATAAACAAATCTATATTTGTTTATATTTCCTAGTCATATTTAACCCAAAACAAGGAAATCAATTAAATAAATCCTTATTTATTTGATTATTTCCTAGGAATAAGTTATTTAAATAATATTTCTAGTTAAATTTGACTAAATCATTTATAAATAATTAAATAAATCATTATTTATTTAATTATATTCCCACCATTTCCTTAAAATAATAAATAAATCATTTATTTATTTAATATTTATAAATAAAGAAATTGACCCAAGTCAAAAATCCTTTTCCCTCCAACAAATATAATAAAATACTCCTAAAGGGTGATTCTAGAATTTGATTAATAATATTTTATTCATGCACCAAGTTCTAGATCGCCCTAATATTTTGTTATAAATATAAGGGTTTTCCCCATTCATTAGTCACCTTTCATTGCATTAGATCACTCTAGATCTATACACTTGGTCACATTTTCCATTTTTGCCTTGTGAGCTCCCATTGAGTTCTATGTTTGTCTGGGTTTTCTATACCAACAAGAGAGAGGAATTTTAGATCTGAAATGATGAGGACTTTCAAGAACCCATCCCATTGAGGAGAACTGGAAAACACCTTTCTTGTTTTCCTCTCAGGTGCCCCCTTTCTAATATAAAAAATTATTTCAAATACATTGTTCTTATCTTGTCTATTGGATGCATGGAGCCATATTTTATTACTGCTTAATGTATTTTATGCTTAGATCTGGATGTGTGCAGCATTATTTGGATCAACTAATTGCAGACTTAAAGATATTGGCAGCCATAATTGATGTTAGGGCTATTTGTTATGCGTAGCTAAAGTTATCTTTTACGACAAAATATTCATACTAACAATCGTGATGGCCATTTAGAGTCCAAATGTTTTAAGAAGATGGAAGCCTTATAAGCAGCAATGAAGAAGAAAAACATCAATTTTGAGCACTCTTCACCTTCATCTTCAGGCATGGCACTTTCTGCTTATGGTTGTCAAGCATCAAGATCTAGTTATGCATTAAATGTATCTTCTTCTTCTCCTTCTCATGAGTGGCTCATTGACTCTTGAGCTTCTTACCACATGGCTAAAAATAAATCCATGTTTTCTTCTTTAAATGATTGTAACACCAAACATATTTATGTTGGTGATGATAGATCTCTTAGTGTTGTAGGATCTAGAGCCATTCATCTAGATAATGGTCAGTTTAATGATGTACTATGTGTTCCAACCTTGTCATGCAACCTTCTATCTATTTATCAGATAACTCATTCAGGTGAAGGGAAAATAGTAGAATTCTCACCTCATGATGTTGTAATCAAGGACCTCAAATATCCTAAACATATTTGTTAATGCATTGTTGATGATTCCACAAGGCTGTATAAGTTTGACAACTTTGGGTCATCATCTCTCTTCCCTCTCCGTTTTTGTTGCTCGCAATGATGATGTGAGCAAACTTTGGCATGAGCGATTTGGTCACTTAAACTATCGCTCTCTTCAAAATCTATGTAAGGAAAATATGGTGACGAGCCTTCCTATGGTATCTTGCCGAGATGGTGTTTGCTCCGGATGTGTACTCGTAAAACATCATCGGGATAGTTTTGACAAACGTGCCTCTTGGCATGCTTTAGCCCCTTTGCAGCTTGTGCACAGTGATTTATGTGGTCCACTTCCTGTTGTTTCTTTCTCTGGTTGCAAGTACTTCTTAACCTTCATTGATGATTTTTCTAGACGCACTTGGGTATATTTCTTAAAACTCAAGAGTGAAGTTTTTAACATGTTCTTGGCCTTTAAGGCCTTTGTTGAGAAACAATCTGGACATCAAATTATTAAGTTAAGATCAGACAATGGCAGAGAATATGTTAACAACAAATTTATCAACTTCTGCATTGAGCATGGCATTCAATTGAAACATATTGTTCCATATAATCCACAACAAAATGGTGTAGCTGAAAGAAAGAATCACACCTTAAAAGAAATGGATAATTATATGCTTCAATCTAAAGGACTTGGTCTCAATTTTTGGGCAGAAGCCATTAACTGTGCAAATTACATAGTAAATCGCACTCCTACTAAGGTTTTAAAGAATATAACTCAAGAAGAAGCTTGGAGCTCAATCAAACCAGATGTAATCGCTTTCGTGTTTTTGGAGGTGATGCTTGGGCCCATATTCCAGATGCGAAACATAAAGCCTTAGAACCTAAGAGTGAAAAATGTATCTTTGTTGGATATTCTAAAGATGTCAAAGGATATAGACTTCTTCAACCCAAATCCAAAAATATAATCATTAGAAGAGATGTAAAGTTTGATGAAAATATATCGGCCTGCGAGCCTATTTCGGCGGGTGTGCCACCTTTGGCCTGCGAACCTGATTCGGCATATGTGCCACCTCTCTCTCTCTCTCTCTCTTCTATTTTTAATAGCATTCCTTCTAGTTCAGATGATGACAGCGAGGATGACAATCCTCCTCCAGCTTAAGAAATTGTTCCTTATACTCCACCGCTTCCAAGATGGGTCCGCTCTACTTGGGATGTAGCAGGTTCTCTTGCATGTGACCCTGCCGATCGACGACCTACACGTTCTCAGTTCGAAAGAGCCTCTTTCTTATTGGCTCAAGTTTCAGAAAAAATTCATCCAGAAACCTTTGAAGAAGCCTCCGGTCATCCAGATTGGAATGAAGCTATGAATGAAGGGTATCTTTCCTTATTGGAAAAAAATACTTGGGATCTTGTTCCTCTTCCAAAAGGAAGAAAACTTGTCAAATGTAGATGGGTTTACAAAACAAAGTTTGGACCAAATGAAAAAGTGGATAGACATAAAGCTCGTCTTGTCGCTAAAGGTTTTTCACAAGTTGAAGGCATTGACTATACTGAAACCTTCTCCCCTGTTTCCAAAATGAATTCTATCCACCTTGTTCTTTCCCTTGCTACCTCCTTTAAATGGGAAGTCCATCAGATGGATGTTAAATCCGCCTTCTTACATGGATATTTGCATGAAGAAATCTACATGGAACAACCCCCTGGCTTTATCCAAAAAGACTCCAGCCTTGTTTTGTGCCTTAGGAAGTCTCTCTATGGTCTCAAACAAGCTCCTCGAGCTTGGTATGCCAAAATGGATAGATTTCTCTTAGATAATGGCTTTTCTAGGTGTCATTCTGACAACACTTTCTACACCAAGAAGGTGGGTAATTCCTTCACCATCTTTTTTCTCTATGTTTATGATCTTATCCTTACTGGTAGTGATCCAAACCATATAAACCATGTGAAGTATAGCCTCAAAAAGAAGTTTGAAATGATAGAATTAGGACACTTGCATTATTTCCTTGGTCTTCAAGTCTTGCAATCCAAGGAAGGCATTACCCTCTCTCAGTCCAAGTATGCCTGTGATCTTCTACACCACTTTCACATGGAAGACTATAAGCCTGACCCTTCTCCCTTTCAATCTGGAGTCAAGCTTTCAGTCAACTGTACTACCCCTGAAGTTGATGCTACCTTATACCATCAACTTGTTGGTAAACTTTTGTATCTAACCCATACCCATCCTGACCTTTCCTTTGTCGTTGGTCTTGTCGCTCGGTTTATGCACCAACCTCATGAAAGTCACTATAAGGCAGCTTAAAGAATACTTCGATATATTCGAGGAACAGTTCAGTTCGGGATTCATTACAGTGTAGGAGCATCTCCCTTGTTGATTGGTTTCACTAATTCCTACAGGCTAAGCCTACCAAGCTCTTTAGGAAGGCAGGAAAACATGTGTTGAGATACCTCAGAGGCACTACAAAGTTTGGGCTATGGTATACATGGAAAAAGGGAGTGAAGCTTCAAGGCTTCACATATGTAGATTGGGAAGGGAGTCCATCACAGGAAGAGCACATCAGGGGGCATCTTCAGCATTGGTTCAACAACATTTTCCTGGTACAACAGGAAACATAGATCAGTTGCACTCATTTCAGCATAGGCAGAGTACATAGTAGCGAGATAGGAAACATGTGAGGCCATATGGATTAGGACGATACTTCTCAGTTTGTTTGGTCGATAGATGGGTCCAACAGTGATTTATTGTGATAACCAAAGTTGCATCAAACTCTTCGTTAATCTATTTTTTCATGACAAGTCCAAGAATATTGATATCTGGTATCACCATCTTATAGATTGTGTATAGAGGCAGATTATGTCATTAGAGTACATTCCCACGAAGGAGCAACAATAGAGGAAATTTGAGCCTAAAATTTCCCATGAAATTTTCATGTAATTTCCATGTCATAATATGTAAACCAATCAAAATCCTTTAAATTTAAATAGAGGTACATGTAAATATTTTGGAGGAAAAAGGAGAAAAACCTTTTTTTTTTTTAATTGTATTTTCGGCTTATCTTTTTATAGGTTTACTCAAATTTCAAGCGTAGACACTCATTGGATGCAGAATTAAATTCCACATCCAATGAGTACCCATTATGCATACTTTTGAGAAGACCCGCATTGATAAAAATTGAATATACATTAAAAAACGTATTCAAGATGCTTCCTTAATGTATCTTCAATTTTTATCAATGTGGGTCTTCTCAAAAGTATGCATAATGGGTACTCATTGGATGTGAAATTTAATTTTTCATCCAATGAGTGTCTACACTTGAAATTTGAGTAAACCTATAAGGAGATAAGCCAAAAATAAAATTAAAAAAATAGTTTTTTTAGTTTCCCTCCAAAATTCATAACTCTTATTTTATTATTTTTCCTTAGGAGGCCTCTTTTAGGGAAGAATTTCCTCTAATAGATGCAGATATATTGACGAAGGCATATCAAGAGGAAAATTCGAGTTCCACTGAGGCATGATCGTGGTAGCATACAATCACTTTCTTGTTGAGAGGGAGTGTTGAAATTTGCAACACGAGGGGCTTCTAATTTAATTTTCCCTTAATTAAATTAGAAGGAAATTGCAATTCCACATCACATGATAGCCTGTACAAGTTAACTGAGTCAGGAATACTTAGTTAACTCAATCAATTCGAGTTGGGGTTCAAACTACAGGCATGTAGAGTTCACTCTAATTTTTAGGGGGTCCAATTGTAGTTTATTTTGAGTTGTAATAGTTTAACTTAATTATTTGAGTTAAAATCAGTTTAACTAGTTCTAACTGATGGATGAGCTAGTGAGAGGTATAGTGAATTAAATATGATTTAATTCACATGCAGTGATCAATCATATAACTTATAATTCGCTATAAATAGTTGTTTCATGTCAGTTTTAAGAGTGACCCATTTGAGATTGGAGTTAAAGGGAAGTAGACTATCAGTTGAACTATTATAAAATTGTACAGGTCATCCATGAGGTCAGCAGGACACCTTAGATGAATTGCATAATCGATTCTTGGGAAATTACTAATTAATAGGGGCTCAATTCCCTTAGGAATGGGTAAGCAAGGCTAAGAAACCCAGGGGTAAGTTTTTGGTTAAGTATTGGACCAAACTTGCTAGGATCAGAGTGAGACAACCAAAGATAATGCACAGAGCTCTCAAGCCTGAGATAAGTATTGTAATGTTTCATATTCTTGTCTTAATGAAATATACAAATATCGAGGATTTTAGCTGAGGATTTCCCCATATACATATTTGTGTTATGCGATTGAAATTATTTCTCTTTCTTGTTCATGTGATTTTGCAATCATAATTGGTTTCCACAATTTGTAGAATAGATTCAAGTATTTTTTTTTTTTTTAGCATATTACAAGATAAGTGGAATCTATGTGCATTTTCTACACATAATATTGGTCAAGAAGAGGGATTGATCCCAAAGGATGTGCATAGACTATCAGGTGCTAAATAAGAAGACCATAAAAAATAGATACCTTATCCTTGAGATTGATGAGCTGATGGATGAAATGAAAGGGTCCAAACACTTCTCAAAGATTGACCTCCGCTTAGGTTATCACCAGATCATAGTTCGAGAATAGTACATTCCAAAGACAAATTTCAGATGCCACTATGGACATTATGAGTTCCTAGTGATGCCCTTTGGATTGACCAATGCCCCTGCTAGATTTCAGGAATGTATGAACCATGTGTTTAACAAGCAGCTATTCAAATTAGTGGTCTTCTTCGACGACATCCTAATTTACAGTTGAACATGGGGAGAGCATCTACAACATTTTGACGAGGTTTTGGGAATAGTAAAGGCACAACAATTATATGCCAAAATCTCCAAATGTGAGTTTCACATGACAAAAATGTTATGTTTGGGTCACATAAAAGGATGCCAAGGCATCAAAGTGCACCAAGAGAATATTAAAGCCATTCTCAATTGGCCAACTCCCAAAAAGGTAACAAAATTAAGGATCTTCTTGGGTATTTGTAATTATTATAGAAGATTTAGTAATGGATATTCACAGATGGAAACACATCTTCATGACTTGACTAAGAAAGGGAGCCTTTGTATAGACAAAGAAAACACATGATACAATTGATCGAATGAAGGAAATTATGATTTCATGCCCAGTTCTAGCTTGGTCAGACATCTCCCAACCATTCATATTGGAGTGTGATGCCTCTAATGAAGGAATTTGGGTTGTTTTAACACATAATCATCATATGATTGCTTTTGAGAGTAGAAAGCTCCATGATTATGAGTGTTCTTATTCCATTTATGACAGAAATGCTAGCAATTATGCATGTGCTAGCTAAGTTTTGACCATATCTACTAGGCAATAGGTTCAAGGTCAAAATTGATGATAATAGTCTTAGGTAATTCCTCGATTAGAAGGGATTGAATGCGAGCCAACAAAAATGGGTAATTAAGTTCGAGGCCTGTGACTTCGAGATCGAATACGTCAAAGGAAAAAATAATGCAGTGGCAGATGCCTTATCCAGGATACCAACTACCTTCTCCCTCATAGACATTGTGGAAGAATGGAAGTCCCATATTTTGGTGGAATACTCAAAGAACCAGTAAGCCTGTGAGATGTATAATTTCAATTTTAGATTCAAACTGCTTATGTAATTTACCAAAACATAAAACTCAAATCTACTCTACCAATCTAGAGAAGTAAATTCATGATCGAGAACACAAATAAATAGCATGCATCAACATTCAACACACGTACAAAAATATATATCTAGGAGAAAAGAACTTCTCAAAACCCCTTACCATTGGCATTACATTAATCAAATAATCTGGATGAATACAATATTCTCTACTCAACCTTGAGCTCAACATGCACAAGTATTTTCTATCCTCTGCCTTACTAACTAAATTTGGCCAATAATTAACTAATTTTAAATCCCTACAAGATCATATATTCTTGCATTGTTCCTCAAGGAATTAGCCCCTATTATTTAGGAAATTCCTCAATTTAGATTGCATAATTTCTTTAGGCCAATTACATGCACCACCTGTACAACTTGGAATAGTTTACAACTGATAGTACACTTCTCTTGAACTCCAATATCAATTGGATCGAATTCTATGCATGCATAATTTAATTTAGTTCATTTATCAGTTAACTGGTTAAGCACTGGAGTTACACCCCACTACTAGACCTCCCACTAGTTCCTCCAACAGGTGGAACTAGTTTAACTGACCATAACTCAATTTAACTAAATTAAATTATTACAACTGAAATAACCTCAACCTAAGCACTTAAAATTTAGGAATCATTATACAAAACTCAAGTTCATTCCCCCAACTCGACTTAACTAAGCTAACTGAGTGATAACAACTATATCACCTCAGTTAACTCATTCAAGTTGTCTTTTGATGTGGAATTTTGAATTTCTCCTAATTTAATCAAGAGAAAATTAAATTAGGAATGTTTTTCCGCATTTTCAACAGTGCCTCTCAGAAAGAAAGGGATTCACATCTACCCATCCATCACCTTTGGAATGAACTTCATGAAACACTTCTCTTTGTTGCTGCTACTACTACAACATCTGCAACTATGAAGCATACATAAAAATAAAATAAAAAATAATCATTGAATCAATCTGCAACTGTCTATTGGAAAATTGTGTTGCTTTTGACTCTGATACTGAGACTCTTGCTCTGTTGTCAAAAATTCTCTACACTCCTCAGTATCTCACTGAAATTAATCCTCCTTCTATTGAATACTTTGAGCCCCCGTAGCAAGGTAATGATCCATGGGATAAAAAGCACCTCAATGGAACCTGCCCAAATTTCTGCACTCTTGGGACTATTTCTTCACATTTCCCCACCTCACACCTGGGGGTATGGTTGTATTTTCTCCCTCTGCCCACTTAGCTCAAAATATCCCCTTTTTGTAGGTCTTTTCTTCAGTGGATGTTTCCACTTTGTCTCCTCCCTGCTTCACCATTTATGGTTGCTCCAAAACTTGTTGAAGTTGCTTCTGAGGCTCAATTTTGAGAGGTAAATCATGCTCCCTCTCAACCACCAAGTCTCTAACCTTTTACTTTCTCCTTAATGCTTTTCGTGCATCTTCTACCTCAATAGCATATTGTTTCTTGACTCACACACCGATCTGCTTCACCTGTCCCATGGCGATGTGTCTTGGGAATGCCTTTCCTCTGTTGAATATCACATCGTAGCCACGGTCTTCCAACACAGCGATGGAAATAAGATTCTTCTCTAGTCCCGGAACAAACATCACATCCTTGAGTTTGAGAGGGGAGCCCAACTCCCTCTGAAAGGTTTTTGTACTGATATCGGTCACGTTTTACCTCCAGTTGTCTCCAAACTCAAATTTTTTCTTGAGGCATTTCTCCTCCAAGTGACTAAAGAAATATCTATTCCTTTTCATGTGGAAAAATGCATCACTATCCAGATACCACATGCTACCCATTATTGTGCTTTCCATGCATTCAATGAGAGTAAAATCAAGCTCAAACTGTGAAGCTAGAGCTTCACTTGTTACTTCTGCTGCGGGCTCCTTCTTGCTTGCCTTCTTCTGTGGACATTTCGTGGCATAGTGCATGAATTCATGATAGTGAAAGCACTTGATTTTGGACAAGTCTTCCTACTTGCCATCTAGTCTGGAGTTAGCCTCACCTTGGGACTTATTTGCTTTGGCCTTCCTTCCTTTGTTGACTAATGCAAAGTCCTCTTCCTCTTCTTTGCATGAGGTCCCATCTCTGGTGTTCCACCTTATTTCTTCCTGAACTAGATCAGACTATAACCGCTCCCATTGTGGTAGTTTCTCTCTACCATTTACAAAATCTTGATAACTATGTTAGCCCTTGGGAAGACCCAACAGAGCTAGAGCTACCAAATCTTCTTCAGGAACAATAACACCAACCCCGACAAGTTCATAACGACACTATGTAAACCTGCTCAGGTACTGTCGAATTGGTTCATTCTTTTTCATCTTTATGTTATGAAGCTTGTCCTTGAATGCTAGCTTCCCATGGTCGCTACTATTCTGGAACAAATCTGTCAGTGCTTGTCACATTAAATACATAGTCTATAGTGGAGATTCGAGACAATATGATCTCGAACTCCCTCCAATATGATTCTCCTTTTCCTGGCAACACACTTCTTCCATTCTGCTAGATTTTGAGCATCAATTGTTGCAGGTTTCAGAAGATCATTATCAATGTTTTCCTTCAACCCATTATCATCCAATAATGTCTCCATCCTGTCCCTCCATGCAACATAATTCGAGCTTCCATCAAGGGCGTACTCAAGCCTTAGTCCATTGAAAGTCATCATCTCAAGCCTGAAGAAATCCTCCAACTTGATCTGCAACCTCGAATATCCTGCAATGACAACTTCGAATTCTATTCTCTATTGTGAATCTAGCTCTAATACCATGTATAATTTTAGTTTTCGATTCAAACTGCTTATGAAATTTACTAAAATAGAAGACTCAAATCTACTCTACCAATCCGCGAAATTAAATTCATGATTGAGAACACAAATCAATAACATGCATCAAGATTCAACACACATACTCAAATATATATCTAGGGGAAAGCAACTGCTCAAAACCCCTTATTATCTGTATTTCATTAATCGAAGAATCATACAATATGCTCTGCTCAACCTTGACCTCAACCTGCACAAGTATTTTCTATCCTCTACCTGACTGACTTTGGCCAATACTTAAGAAATTTTCAAGCCCTCCAAGCTCCTATTTCCTTGCGACGTTCCTCAAGAAATTAGCCCCTATTATTTAGGAAACTCCTCAATCTTGATTGTGCCATTACTTTAGGCTAATCTATGACTGCATGCACCACCTGTACAACTTGGAATAGTTTATAACTGATAGTACGCTGCCCTTGAACTCCAATCTAAACTGGGTAACTTGAATTATATGCATGCCAGAGTTAATTTAGGCTCATTGATCAGTTAACTAGTTAAAAAACTGAAGTTACACCCCACTGCTAGACCTCCCACTAGTTCCTCCAACAGTTGGAACTAGTTTAACTCATAATAACTCAATTTAACTCAATTAAATTGTTACAATTGAAATTAACTCAACCTATAATCCTAAAATTTAGGAATCACTGTACACAACCCAAGTTCATGCCCCCAACTCGAATTAACTAAGCTAACTGAGTTATCACCTCAGTTAACTAATTCAAGTTGTCTGTTGATGTGGAATTTTGATTTTCTCCTAATTTAATCAATGGAAAATTAAATTAGGAATTTATTGTTGCATTTTCAACATGATATTCTTGATGGATATTCATTAGGAAACCAATATAGAGTTGTCAATACCATTATCTATTATAAGGACTGAATATATATAATACCAGAGTCCCAAATGAAGATGAAGATCATACAAGCAACCCACAACTGCCCTCTAGCGTGACATCAAGTATTTTTGAAGACTTACATGACCATTAGGGAGAGGTTCACATGGAAGGGACTCAAGAGGGTTATCAAATACATCCACAAATGTGGTACCTGCTAGAGAAATAAGGCTGAACACACATACCCAACAGGGTTGTTACAACCACTGCCCATTCTGGAACAAATATGGGAGAGTGTCTCTATGGATTTCATTATGGGGCTACCCTCATCCCAAGGCAAATATTGTATCTTCATGGTGGTATATTTTCTAACCAAATATACCCACTTCTTTGCGATTTCTTCCAAAAGATATGCATCTCAAATAGCAAAAGTATTCTTCCAAGGAGTATTCCATCTACATGGTTTTCCAAAAAAAATTATTAGTGATTGCGATAAGAGGTTCATGGGAGAATTTTGGTAGGATTTATTGAGGTTAATAGGCACAAAACTCACTCCTAGTACAAGTTACCACCCGTAGACAGATGGATAGACATAAGAAATAAATAAATGGGTTAAAGGTTGCTGAAGGAACTATGTCACATGACAACAAAGAGAATGGGCCAAGTGGTTATATTTAGGAGAATATTTCTATAACACTACTTATGACATGTCCACAGGGATGTCATCCTTTCGAGTCTTGTATGGATATGAAGCATTATCTTTTGTAGACACAACATTTGGAAATAGCAGGACACCATTAGCCAAGGATTGGATCTATGAATGTCAGGATATTCTTCGCCTACTCATGGATAACCTACACACAACTCAGAATCGACAGAGTTTATATGTAGATCGACAGAGGCTAGAAAGAAGTTTTGAAGTGGGAAATGTAGTTACCTTCGACTACAACCATACAAACATTCTAGCTTGAAGCAGAAAGGAGAAGAAAAGTTAAAGCCACTATTCTACGGACCCTATCGAGTTATCTGAAAGATAGGAGAGGTAACATATGAATTGGAGCTTCTAGCAAAGAGAAAAATTCATAACATATTTCATGTTTCTTATCTGAAGAAGGAAATAGGGGAAAATTTCAAATCATCACTTGATTTACCTCCATTAGATGAGGAGGGACATCTTCAACCAGTTTTCGAGAAGAACTGTTGGAAGTTCGAGAAATGAGGCTCCAAAACATGATTTCTAAGAATATATGGTGCAATGAAATGTTTTCCCCACCGAAGACGCTACCTGGGAAGGAGAAAATATTGCAACATCCAACATTGAAATTGCTTGAGGGCAAACAATTTTGGGCGGGGAAGACTGTAATATCCCCAACCGATTGACTTTCAAAAATTTGACTAGATAAAATAAATAAATAAATGGGCAACCCATACTATTAGCCCCAGGGGAAGAAACACTTTCCAGTAGTTTCTTGGGCATTCAAGAGCTTTAAAAGGAGGAAGGAAATCAAGAAGTCGGAAAGAAAAATTCTGATGTTTCTTTAGTGATTTGATGGAGAGCTCGAGCAAGCTTTCCATCCTTGAGGATTTCAGGCGAAATCCTCAATCTAACTTTGGTGGGGTTCAATTTCACCCTTGTATGAAAATCCAATTTCGATGATTCTTGAAATCACCCTAGCTGGCTTAGTTTCCTTCATTTCAGGATAGGGATTTCTTTTTTATCTTTAGCTACTGGCCCTAAGATCATTGGGAGTATCTTTGGGAGCAAATCCATTATTATAATAACTAATAAGATAGGAGCCCACCCTTGGCTGCCATGGGCATCAATAGGGTTATAAGAAAAAAGAGATCTTGCACATTTGTTGCCACCGTTCAAGGTCGACGAGACTGTTTAAGAGGCAAGCTTCACTACAGAGAGATAAGGGATGGTTGCCTCATAACAAGAACGCCAGGATCAGAGTTTAGGCCACATATCTGATACTTAAATTGTGAGGAGAAAGTCAGGGCACCCTTCATTCAGCACATCAGGAGCACAGAAGTCGTGATGCCATCCAGTTGATGCATTAGCATATGCTGTGGAGAGGATTGGGGGACCGTGAAGCCAAAGATGACGCCTTAGAGGAGATCCTTTGCATGATTAGGTGGCCGGGTAGAGTGATACGCTGGACTTCCTCATCTGTTGACTGCGCAGAGAAGGGAACGTCGTGGTGAGAGTGCAGCAGTTGTTCCAAAGGGTGGTAAGAATTGGAACGACGTTCTCCTGTAGATCGACAACACAAGATTAGAATCAGTCAACGCAACAAGCAGAGATTGTGGCAGGGAAACACCAGATCGTGGGCGTTACGCCAATGCACTCTCGTGCTATGAATATGTACAAACCTTTAATGACTTAAACCCTAATTGATCATTTCTCAGCTATATGAATGGCCTTCACGGGGTAAAGATTGAATACGAATGGTAATCGATTATGAGATGATGAGTAATCGATTATAAGATGATGATGTTGGAATGACATGACTTATAACAAACATGAATGTAGCCATTATAAGTTGCTTCAAACATACTTAACTATATGACATAGTTACATTACTTGTAAATTGTAACCTGGATTAAGAGTTATACAACATTTTTCAATTATTTCTAACATTTTTCAATTATTTCTATCAATTATTTCTATTATTGATTAATAAATAAAATAAAACATAGTAATAATTTGAAATATGTTTTGAAGCAATTTTATCTATAAAAATTTCATAAACTTATTATATTAGGTTAATGACATAAACTTTTATAGATAACTATAAACACTAAGAAATTAACAAATAGAATTTAACTGTGAGTAGTATAAACATGTATCAGTGTGTATAGTGTTGTAATTATCTCATTCCTTCTTTTTAGAACAAATTTAAAAAAAAAAAAAAATATTATAAAGTAGGAGAATTATATAGTAGAACTTTGGTACTTGCTCAACAATTGGATATTGAGTTTTCCTTGGTGTCATCCTCCTTACTGAACGACCTTACCATGTGGAATGTTCCCACTATGCTATACTAAGATATGTGTTCCCCCCACTTAACCTTAGAACACAAATCACCTTCACATATAGTTATTTCATTGCATTGTTTAAAATTTTGTAATGGATAAAATTTTAGTGATACACTCAGCTAGATTGTTAACAAGACCAAGGGAACATCCAACCAAAAAAATGCCACCTAACCTTGCACAAATTTAAGTCAACCACTTCACTTGCAATGCACAATGTGGAGGGTCTATTATCACACAAAAGTGATCACCTAGCCAAAATCACTAGGTGAATTGAAATATGCCATGTTAGCAAGAGTTTTACACATTAAACATCACTTTCACCTAAAAAATAGCATAGAAAACCACTTTTCCTTACTTATTTCCATTAATTTACCCATTTCCATGATAATAACCCATAAATTCAATAAATTTATATTGTTCTCATAACTTTATTCATTTATATGAGGATAATATTATTATTCTCACTAATTTTATTTATTCCTATAAAAATAATTTAATTAATAAATTATTTTTAATTATTTCAAAACATTTTAGCCATAAAATTAATTTATTAAATTATTTACTAATGAATTATTTCCAATTATTTTACCTTTTAATTAAACTAGAGAGGTGCTCTCTACCAAATATGGTATAAATGTTTAATATAAACATTTTAACTTGGTTAATAAAAAATAAAAATAACCCTATAAAAATAAAGTAATGATACAAATAAAAATTATTCATCATATTGAATTATGATATTGTCTTATGGTATTCATGTGGAATTAGATTATTTAAAAGGGGAAATTAATCAAGTCTAGATCTCTCTTAACTTCAGATTTACAAGTGCCAAGAGCGATCAAATCTCTTAAAATGAAAACCTTTGTTAAAATGAAAAGAGATTTAAACCCTCTCAATACTTGATAGATTCATAATTTATTTATTAATTATTTTATATCATAAAATAAAAACAATGCATAAAAAAATAATTTATTAAATTATTTCTGTTAGTTAATTGATGTACTTGATGTATTTTGTACTATTGCAGTGCTCTAATTCTCTGACCATGTAATGTTGGTTCTTTGAAGAATTCTCTGACCATGTAATGTTGGTTCTCTGTTCTTCAAACCTTGGGTTGTGTGTCTATAGTTCTAATTTTGAATGCCTAAATTTGCAACTTGGAATTGGGTTGTAGGTGTTCAATTTTCACAATGATTTACTGTGGAGTTCCATTCCTTGCAATGTTTGGTTGCATCCTTGCTCACTTACTAGGCTACAGATTTTTTATTTACTAGACTTGCACTTGCAAGCCTGTCCCTTGCCCTACGCAATTTTGTAAACTTGACTAAATGGGTTTTGGGTTGTAGGTGTCTTGGCTAGCCTTGCAGCATTATTAGTAAAACTGTCTGGCGAGACAGGTATTTAATGCATGAACAATAACTACATATGTATGGACAAATTTTATAGCATTGTATGGCAAGACAGGTAGTAAATTTAATACAGGAACAATAACTACATGGACAAATTTTATAGCATTTCAAGATTGCAAGGAAAATTAAATATCTCAAAATAAAATTTTTAAAGTTTTCAAGCAGTTCAGGAAGTGCATTTATGAACTTCAAAATAAGTTGTGTACCTTAAAAGATAAATATAGGCTTCAGCTGGACAGTGCATGCTTCAAGTGTTGTCACAAGATATGCAAGAGATAGGCTTCAGCTGGACAGTGCATGCTTCGAGTGTTGTCACAAGATATGAAAGAGACAGGCTTCAGCTGGACAGTGCATGCTTCAAGTGTTGTCACAAGATATGCAAGAGATAAGTAATGGAGGAACCTCATTGGAGGGATGGATATTTAACATTGAAATGGTAGCTGCATATATTTTGAATAAAATTTGTAATGTTTCAGGATTGCAAAGAAAATTAAATATGTCAAAATGAACTGTGGAATTTGAATTTTCTGTATTTCATTGAAATTAACAATCAATCTACCCGACCATTCAAGATAAATATGATTGACTTGAATGTACATGCTTTCTATTTACATCATCTAAATATTTTAATGTCCTAAAAAATACATGCATCATTAAAGAGACACTCTTTCTCTTTTAAGGATCTCTTTTAACATTGTCCTTAGTTTTTGAAGGTAAGAACTAAAAATTTACAGGTAAGGACTAAAAATTTACAGTAAGAACATTTAACATTGTAAGTCTTACAACCATTGTCCTTTTCCTTTGACAGGATTAATTTCCACCTATTTTATTTCAATGAAACATTAAAGGCTGCAAAATTTGTGGTTAGGATCCAGCTAGTAGAAGAAAGCAGGACTTTCTATGAAGCTCAAACCACTCACAATACTCTTTAATACCACCATGCTTATTTGGCATGCCCAGGGTCTATAGAACCACAAGACTGACAGAATAGATTTCATGCTACAAGAAAACAGAAATACTTCAAGCTCAACTTCCATTACATTTTTTTACACGCGATTTGGTCTACCCTGTCCTCTGACATGGACAGAGATTCTTTGTGAAGACACACCAAATACGACTGAGTGATTTATGACACAATGATTAAATAATGGTAAACCAACAAAATATGTACTATGCAACATAAGATATGCTCACTGAAGGGAAATATTACTGATTGGGGGTTTAGACTCCAAACACCTAACTGGAAGTTGGTTTATGTGGGCCTCAAACCAGATGCACTTGGACTCATATTTTTTCCTTGACCAACCAGGGGAGTGCCCGAATGCTTTTCCCCTCTGTGCGGGCTATATGTGTGTCTGAGCTCACTTATACGGGGGCTATATATTTGTTTAGCTTCTGCAACTCGGGGACTTAATGCAGACTTGGATTCATGAATTGGTGTGCAATCACTCGAGCTAGTTATCCGTGGACTATATGTGTGTTTGACCTCACCGCGACTTCGTGTAATCATCTCATCCAAAACTTCATCATTTGCACTTGTCCCCATGCTTCCTAGTCCGAAACCCTGAATTCCAGCTTCCTGCAATCAATATATGTTACAGTTCAATTTATTTCTGTTCATGCTGCAGAGGTTATGAAATAGAATTGAGTAATATTCTTAAAATTTGTTTGATATGTTTCTTGCACTCACTGTTATATTGCATGGCATTGCAGGGGCTTCTTCATACTCTGCTGCATCCAATTCTTGAAGATGTGCTCCTTTGAAAAACTTGGGAAGGATATACTGCCTCGCTGGGACTAACAACATGATCAGTAGTGGGAAGAGAACACCAGCTATAGGCACCCATGTTATGCCAAAACAGGCCAGCAAATAACATGTCTGGAAAATGGTGAATGTGGCAATTGTCTTGAAAGGCACCGTTTCAAGAAATGTAGCATGATAGTGCTGAAGTACTCTGTAACCATCAGTTCAACATTGATCAGTCTTGAAAACAAGAAACTATATTACAAGCATTAAATTCAAGCACATTATAGTTTGATTAAAGTTCATACTTGTATCTACGGCTTGGAGCAGTTAAAAGATACAATATCCTTTCCCAGAATTGATTTCCTGGCAAACTCTCTATAGCCATGAAAGCAAAGTAACCCCAAAGCACAGAAGTTGGGATCTTTCTAATGATGGGCATTGCTGCAAGGCAGCCAACCACCATCAGAGATTGCAACAAATTACTCAATCGCTGTTCTTTCACCTCAACAGGAAGCAGGTCATCCACGTCCTTGTCAACATTAAAAATTGATTCATCAACTGGGGCATCTATATTCCCAGTATCTGCGGCTAACTGAATGGTGGTCTCTTTCAATTCCTTAAGTGCCTGCACAAATGGTTGGGACATGACAGGACATATAAATAAAGGGAGAGAAACATTAGATAAAATGAAACACCCAGACTCAAAAAGAAGACCATTACCAAGGCAGGTGGAGGCTGATAAACCAGTGGGGTCTGCATTTGCTCATAGGCTTCTTGCATGTTTCCGTATAATTGCCCTAAGGTTGAATTTTTCTGCATACTTTTCCGGACTGTTGTCACTAACTTGCTACGCACCAACTGTAACAAAAGCACTTGTCTGTTACTCATCTATAAAATGTCTGAATTGTCTTTGCCCTGAGAAGTTGCAATTGATAATTCCAATTTATTGGTACCTGATGTTTGAGAGTAGCTAAGCTTTTCGTGTGCATGGGAGATTGAGGAATAACACCATTTGAAGGGGGTAGGCCAGCAAGACCACATAAAATAGTCTGCCACAATAAAAGGAAAATTTATGAATCCACTAGTGATTTTTGATGGAGGTGAGAACAAGAATGAGGAGTTAGATCAAGATGTCTTCAGGAGAGCAAGAGCTCTTCCAGAATAGGGTAGCCAGTGACAGTTGAACCTAAACATGAACTCTGACAAAAATTACAACATAGTTCTAAATAATTTATATATATACTGAGGTAATTTGCATACCAAGAATCCTAAGAGAAGTAAGTCATAATGGTATGACGAAGGTTTTCTTAAGTTGAAATCCTTTTGTTGGGCAAGTTGGGATGCAACGCTGTGATCAAAATAATAAAGCACTGCAATCATTGTCGCCGGAATGAAAGCTCCAAAAATGTATAACAATGGCACATCAAGCATTTCCTGTGTGGAAAAATAAGTACTGTTATTGCATGAACACTACAAATCTTAATTGAAGGCAACCTATCTGATTAACATGGTTGGTAAGAGAAACATAATCTTTGAAGATCGTTTAATAAAGGACATTGCATCTTCACAAAGGGCCGCTTATTTTCTCTATTGATTGTGAGGCATCTGTTAACAGAATTCATCTCATCTAAGAAGAAAAAATTCTCAAACTTGGAGATAAATACCTTAACAACTGTCCAGTTGGAATAAGCACCATGTGACCATGGATTAGGAGTAGCAAGACGTCTAGGAATTCCACTTGGTACATTGCTTCCTGGTGCATATGATACTCCAGTCCAGACAAGCACCATCAATGGCACCCCATAGTCAGCAACAAGACCTCGTAACCACCCTGTGAATACACAAGTATGTTGATGTTTCCAGCCAGAAAAATTACCTAAATTGCAATCTGTTTACTACAGCATATGTTGGAAAGTTATAGAAGGATGACCAGTGCAATCAATCCGTTTTCTTAGCCCTGGATTTGTTTCAGTTTAAAGCAGAAGTATACAAATATACCTGTCCAATGTCTACTACTACTGAACATTACTTAATTCATAAGAACGTATGTAAATATACAAACATAAATTCACACTTATGAATATCCAACTTTTTATCAAGTGCTCTGACTACAGTGATGGAAATCACAATTATTTTCAAAAGCCTGGAATCATGCCTAAGCATCCTCTATGAATGACCCAACGCCTTCCTGGTTAGTTCTCTACATTAAAGTTGCAACAAACAATATGATAATGACATTAGGCATGGCTTGAAAGTAGCAAACCGCTGTAGAACTCAGGCATAGATGGCAAGTGCAAGCCGCATTTTCAAGATATCGGTTAGAAAATCCATAGCATATAATAGCACAAATTGAGAAACTCATGATGTCCTCTGTCTGTTGAATATTGTAGCCAATTTTCTCACAGATTATGCTACAGAGCATAGAACTGCTCATAAATTAACCTAACACACAAGGATCATAGATAGAGAGAAAACAAATATGTGTGAAAGGGAATAGACAAAAGCTGAATGGGAGACAAGGTAGAGCAAAGTGATTGCTACTAGACTAAATTTTTTTATGTATACCTGATCCATAACGCCAAGATCGTGCTTTCCGGCTCCTTAGCCCAGTGAAAAGGAGCGCAAATGTGAGAACTAGTGCAAACATTCCATTTCCAAAACGCCATGAAGGTTGGAACTGAGCAAGATTTCGATCTTCCCCTTGAGGAATACGGAATTCATCCACAGCACCCTGTAGCAGGTAGTTTAATGCACTGCATCAGTTATCTTCCAAAGTTAGTCTTGATCTTCTTTACTGTATTCTAATATTGAAGGGTTGGAATGTTTCAGCTAATCTATAATTCACATTTCGGATCTTAATAAATATTTTCTCCCAAGGCAATGTAGAAATATATTATCGGGACTTTTCTCTCAGTTTTCTCAATCTGTAAACCTTGGATTTAGAACTGAAAGCAATTATATTTCCCAGTTTCTGAATTCTTCACGCATGAAAATTGAAGTATTTTAATAAAGATTTATAAGCATTTGTATGTATGTTAGACTCTGAACTCTGCTATTCTTAATATTGATAAGAATAGAACAGTCTGTAATCTGCAATATCCATAGAACCTTACAGTTATTGCCTGTTGCATGAAGAGCATTGCAATGAGCAAACCGAAAAGTTCACCAGCTATGCGGGTAAATCTGTTAATAATTGAGCATGCACCCAGGATTGCAAACAAGATCAACAAGAATGATGTCCAGACACATACCCTGCACACCAAAGAGCAGAGCAGTTATTTAGTGAAAAATACATATAATACACAGGAACTGACAGTTGGCCCCTGAAAAGCTTGGCAAGCCAATTTGATAGGCGTCAAACATGATCCATAATCTTGTATGACATAAAAAAGGTCTACAGTGAGATCTATACCATGCCGCCCAAGCCAAAAACAATTTTGGGCCCAAATCTGCTCTGCCTTTGGCAAAATTATACATGAATGTATACATTATTACAGTTGGCTCAGCCACTCCAAGAATTAGCAACGGTTGACCTCCAATAATTGAATGTATGATTCCACAGATGGCAGTGGATGCCAAGGTCTGAGCTCCAGTCAGGATGCCACCTGCAAGAACCAAATTGAGATATTAAATTTCAGGTTGCTGAATTTGATTTAGTCTCGCGCTTAATTTATTAAACTGGCCCAAACACTTCTTAAACAAAATTTTCCCGAAAGGTTTGTAATTATGTGAAGAGCCAACAATCTCAAGATCAACGCAATTCCTACCTGTGCTCCTGTGCAGTTGCTCTCCAAATGATATCACGGGAATGGCTGATGCAAAGAATATGTAAGTTGTGGGAGCAAGGATTCTGAATATGACAAGAAATCACCAGTTAGTGAGCGCAAACAAATTTGTCTATGGATGTAGATATTTTGGAATCAGTGATCCATTCTCATCTTTGTTAAGTGCTGTGACAAAAGAATTGCAATGTTTTCTCTTCATTTTTAAACCCATGTACTGTTAGATTGTAACCTTCAAAAAGTTTAGGAGGCAGACCAAAACAACTGTCCAAGTAAATATTAACTTTCAAATTCCAATTCCAGAAATTCTAGCATAAGAGGCCAACAAAACAATCACATATTGCAATTCAGGCATCTCAATGTTTAGTATCCTCTTTAAATCAAGATATAAGCACAAAATGGAGACAATAAATTGCAGGGTGTGTCATGTAGGCACCTGTATCCTGCAGTGAAGCCACCAATCCAGTCTTGCTTGTAACACAGTAATCTTCCGTTCAAATCATTCTTGATACCTCGAAATGGGACAAAAGTTTCCTCCATTTCAGGAAGTAACAAGTAGAAGATGGATATAAATTCTTTTCTTCAGCGATTGAAATACGGATAAAGGGTTTAGGAAAGTAACACTGAACCTAAAAACAACTATATGGAAGTCTAGCAACTGTGATGAGAACTACATTGGTATAAGGATTTTTTTTGGACAGCAGTCCACTGTATTGGTTAAAGCCTCAATAACTACAGAAAAAAATGACCATTATTAACAGCATCAAAAAGCCTCTTATGTCAGATACAGGACAAAACTTGGATCTCCTTCTAGACATCTAAATTGGAAACCCATAAGGTTTCAACAAAACTGTAATTACTGGCCGAATTGTATTCGTTGTATAAAGGGAACTCTTTATATTGAATTTTGTTCCACAGAAGTATATCCTCTTTATATTGTTTCTGAATCTAAAATATCAGAAACATGACTAACCAAGTTAACAGCTGAAACATGTTCTATACAGAACATAATAAGCTTCTCCAGAGAAATTTTGGGGTCAAATTTACACTAGGGAAGAAAACTCACTAAGGATGGAAGAAAACTCACTAAGGATGAAGGGGAGCAAAGAAAACAGACTAAGGATGAAGGGGAGCAAATGTGTCCGGAGCCATAGTGAGATTCAACCAGAAAACTGTGTGTGAATTTTCTAGAATTGCTTGGATTACATAGCTGAAGACATACAACAAGAATTTGACTGTCTATATCAGACATCTGCTGTCTAAGACTGCAACTAACGAGAAGCCATCATGTCAAATGTCATAGGTTATCTGAGATTACAACTAACGAGAAGCCATCATGTCAAATTATTTAAGATTGCAACTAACGATAAGCCATCACGTCAAATGCCATACGCATGGATTCAGAGGAATAAGGGGCAGAGATGTAGGCTTCAATTTTGATGGGGATAAGATTCATACTGAAGATTTCTGTCCAAATTCCACTTCGCTTACCAACTCCATCAAAAGTACTGGATATGAAGTCCATCTAGACTGGAAAGCTGTTGGCTTTACTGTTTACATACTGGTTTTTCTAGGCAAATGCAGAAGTCAACGTTTCACAGCTACTGAATTCCGAGGCATAACAGGGGAAGTTAAGGAGCGAGTTGATATGCCTCCATGACAATCTTTTCACATGTACCCAACAGAGAACATGAGAATTTAAGGCGCAAACAACGTACTCTGCCCCATGGAGAAACAAAGGATGGATTCCTTATATCTTACATGTTCTTATCAAGGCAGAGAAAAGGATTCAGTAGAAGGGTATCAGCTCACTGCATGAAACAGGAAAAGGCTCTAGCACTCGGTTTACATGGGTTTACCAACTAAAAGTTGGAAAATTCACGCCAGTAGGAAACAATGGCAATACAGAGAGGCACTGTAACGCTTTCAATCACACTAGCTTCCACCGGATCTACAACCACTACGCACAGGTTCTTTCTATATGAATAGAGAGGACAATGGTCAATATATAGTTTTTTTATGCCGGTGACATTCATAATCCGTAATAATAGGATGGGCTTGGTTTTAAAAAAGAGTCAAACAGTGATCGTGCCCAAATGCAGAAGGTACCAACTGTTTCCCCTTTGCTTTTTAAATTATAGATGCATATACTCGATCATGATGTGGTTATGCTGATGTCAGCAGCCAGCTGTTAAGTGCCAAACAATTCACTTTCTGTGCGTTAAATAAGCAGGAAATATTGCTGATCCATGATGATAGATTCACCATAACTTAAAATGTACACCAAAGTGCAAAGAAATTTAAAAAAATCCTACGAAATGCAAACCTTATCATGTAACAGGGGTATAAAATGCAACCCTTACCATGACCATAGCTGCCATATACCAGTTTAATTATATCAATTAAATCACTAATAAATATATTACTCTAATTTTTTATAAATGTTTGTAATAATTGGTAAATATTAATAAGAATAGATATGCATCAAAATATTTATTCATTAATACTCATTAATACATTTCTATCAAAACATTAATACATTTCATATTGTTAAATTTTAAAAATTCATAAAATTAATTAAATATTAATTTTATTTAAATTTATTTTTAGTAATTAAAAAAATTAATATATGAGCTATATATATTTAAAATATGTAATAACATTTTTAAGCATGGATATTTATCTCTACTTTGACATGGAAATTTTTAATTTGTAAATAGTTTTATTATAGTATTAAGAATCTATACCATGGCTTACCAATACCGCATGCTTCATATAACACATGTTAATATGACATTTTATTTAATTAATTAATTTAAGATAAATTAATTAAAATAGTATAACTAACTAAACATTAACCCTTGATATGTGAATGCTATCATATTCTGTGGAAAGTCTAACAATTATAAATATTTAAATTAAAATTCTGGAAGGCCTATTTTGTAATAGACATGCTTATTAGCATAATACATCCAACAATCTTCAATACACATAAAAATATTAATCTCATTATACATCTCAAACTAAAAATAAAATAAAAATAAAAACTTAAAAGTTAATTAAATTATAAATTATTATTATTATTAAAATCAATATATAAAAGTTAATTAAATTATAATTTTGTTTTAAATTATTATTATTATTAAAATTAAGATATGAGTTATATGTATATATATAAAAACCAAGCTTTAGTTCAATTGGTTGAGTCCTCATCATTAAAACATCTTTGCTATTGAGAGGTCATTGTTTCTCACACACACTTATATAATATGCAACCAAAATAAGTTAGTAAAATAAAATAAAGTAATCAAAAATCAATACTATAAATAGATATCAAATTGAATCTAACATCTATGGATGTGACATGTTTGTAAATTAAATTGAAAAGAAAATAAAAACATAACTATTTTAGTAATAATTTGAAAAAATAATCATAACTATATTGGAAATAAATCTTAATACTCCATTTGTACTAAAAATATTTTGTGAATATCTCATAAAAATTAAATCCCTAACAACTATTTAATAAATATTGATAATTAAATTAAAATTGTGAAAGTTTTATTGCAAAATAAACACATCTATCAACATTGTTGGACACCTAATCATCCTAGGGTTAGTGTGGAAGGCGAACGGGTGAATAGGGAGTCCAAGAGACCTTGGAATGTGGAATCCAAGAGTCACACCTAATGTACTATAAATTTATATGATTGTGAATAATGTGATATCCACACTTATCTTTATCTTCTTTCCATTATGTTTATGTGAGTGGGTCTGACATGGTATCAGAGCCAAGTCCATTTTTGGCTTCCTTTCCCTTGTAAATCCCTCCTCCATTATGAAAAACTGTCTCTACAGAGTGTCACCTTTGTCTCTGCTCTTTGTTTTTCAAATTTTCCCTCTACGCTCTCCCAACATATTCATCCTATCAAAATTCCCTCTCTGAGTCTCTTCCCTCATTGCCAATCTACACATTAGACACTGCACTCTTCGCTCTGTCGGTGCTTGGCATTTTCGACCCTCCCACACTGTGTTGTATCCACTACAGTGTACGCCCTGCTCCACTCATATACACCGTTGAGCATATATGGTTAACACTCCATTCACCCAATTAGGATTTTTGGTATACACCGTGGTATCGAAGCTCAACTCTGTGGTATCAAAGCTCCACTTCACTCATATATGCCCCACTCATATACATCGTTAAGCATATATGGTTAACACTCCATTCACGCGAATGCGACTGTTGGTATACACCGTGGTATCAAAGCTTCACTCTGTGGTATCAAATCTCTACTCCACTCATATGCTCTCCGCTCCACTCACCGTGGTATCCACCTTCCCAGCTGCTCCTATTTGATTCAATGTGTTATGCACCATTGTCATAATCCTAGGTCTTATTTCCATTCGAATGATAGAGAAGCGATAACTTTCATGCAGACCACAAAAATCAACTTGTGCACAGAAGAAAATCCCTCTCTTGTAGAAATTATATACATTAAACATGCATATGTCCTAGATTCCCCTGATCTCACAATATTTAACTTCTTGCAAAATACAGAATCATTCCACTGTTAATATTTTCCGGAAAATTAATTGCACACACATGTGAAGCATAAATAAAAAAAATCGCACATAACACAGTTGTTTAACGGGAAAGCCTGAAGTTTAAAACCCAAACTATCATATATTATGTATCATGGAGATCATATGACAATCTCATACAAAAATTAGTACATCAAGCTCTCAGTACAATCAATCGTCACACACTAATCAAGAAAAATCTGCAAATCCATGCACCGATCTTTGCCCCCTGCTAGCCTGCCTCCATTGCACAATCCCTGCTGAAGAATAGCTCTGAATGAATTCAAATTACCCTTGCCTTTACTGCGCAATCCTCATTGGCAACTCCAATGTGTGTGTGATGCAATCAATGCATCACTATAGTCACAACAGATAGTCCATCTTGCCCTTTCACCTATCTCTCCACTGGGTCTCCACTGGAACTGCCATGCACTGTAGTTAACTACTGTATTGTTCAGTTGATTAATGATTTATTATTCGTGAATTAATTAACTAATTAATTCACTCCACTCTCACTAGTGTATCATTCAGTTAGACTAGATACAACTAGCTCAACTGAGTCTAACTGAGTTAAACTGAATACAACTCCATAAAATACTCTTCCAACTCTGTCATAACTTTGCCACCTCAGTTCTAACTGAGTCCTCCATGCATGAACCACCAGTTGCCCTTGGGAATTGCGTAATTCCCTCAGTCCACTGATTTTCCAAATCTATGCACTGAACTTAAGTGCTTCAAGAGAATAAGTTGTTGTTTAGAGTCTGATTATTATGAAGAGCTAATAATAATCGACATGCATATATTTTTAAATCGATGATCTATAAATAGACTTTTCCCAATATTATAAAAATATAATTACATCTATTTTTCCAACTTGATCAACCATCCACAAATAGCATCCTACAACTTCTGAAATATGATCACCATGTCCAAAAATAGACATAGTCTAAAAATAGACATGAGCCAAAAATAGCCCGCGGGCCCACTTAGTGAAGGTGACTCTTTTCACTAAGCTCATCATCTTGTTGAAGCTCAACACTCCCTCTCAACAAGATAGGGATTATCTTTCACCCCGATCCTGCCTCTATAGTATTCGAATTTTCTCCTGGTGAGCGCCTTCGTTAGAATATCTGCATCCTGATCTTTCGTAGGAATGTACTGAAGCAACATGATCTTCCACTGCACAAAATATCTGATATGATGATACCAGATATCAATATGTTTAGATCTATCATGAAACACATGATTAACCGAGAGTTTAATGCAACTCTGATTATCACAATGTATCACTGTGGGATCTAAATGTGAACCGAACAAACCAACCTGGATCTTCCTCATCCAGATAGCCTCACATGCAGCTTGACTTGCTGCCATGTATTTTTCTTCCGCTGAACTGAGTGCCACGGATATTTGTTTCCTGTTGTACCAAGAAAATGCTATAGATCTGATACTGAAAATTCCTCCTAATGTGCTCTTTTTGTCTGTTGGGCTTCCTTCCCAATCTGAATCCATGAAGCCATGCAACTTCACCTCATCCTTCTGTCTGTACCATAAACCATACTCAGATGTTCCCTTGAGATATCTCAGGACATGCTTGCCTACCTTCCAAAAGAGATTGGTAGGCTTAACCATCGCTTGTGAAAGCTGATTCACCGCATAGCATATGTCTGGTCTTGTATTGACTAAATACATGAGTGAACCCACCAACTGTCGATAAACAGTGGCATCCACTACCTCTGCCAATGTAGCATCCTCTTTCTTCCAATTTCTTGGAAGAGAAGTGTCGATAGGCTTGCACCCTTGCATGTGAAACTTCTCCAGTATCTCTCGGGCATACTTGCCTTGAGACACAAACAGTTCACCTTCCCGCTGCCATATTTCCAATCCAAGGAAATAATGAAGGAGGCCCAAATCCTTCATCTCAAACTCCTTTGCAAGATCTGCCTTGCATGAGTGTATCAACTGCTCATCACCCGTTATTATTAAATCATCAACATAAAGAACAATGATTAAAATCTTACCCTCCACCACAATTTGGTACAGGTTTGCATCCGCCTCACTCTTGGTGAAGCCAAGTCCAGTGAAATAGCTGTCGATCCGAGTGTACCAAGCACGTGGTGCTTGTTTCAGCCCATACAACGCTCTTTTGAGCCTGCACACATGCGACTTGTTGCTGAAGATCTCAAATCCTTCAGGCTGTTCAATGTACACCTCTTCCTCAATGATCTCATTAAGGAACGTAGTCTTCACATCCATCTGATGAATGTGCCAACCCATCTGCGCTGAGAGAAAAAGGATGGTCCGTATGGAAGAATACCGTGCAACAGGTGCAAAGGTTTCTTCATAGTCAATCCCCTCGATCTGTGAGAAGCCCCAAGCAAAAAATCTCGCCTTATACTTCTCGACGCTCCCATCAGCAACTTGCGTTACCTTTTAGATCCATCTTGATCCTACAACTGATTTTCCCATCGGCCTTGGAACAATCTCCCAAGCACTGTTTCTGACAATGGAGTCATACTCCTCCACCATGGCATCTACCCATGTGGGCTCCTGCACTGCTTCTTCAAAAGAAGATGGATCTATCATGATACACTTTCTCATAAGAGCCATGTATCCAGTAAATCAGTCAGGTGACTGTCTCTGTCTGCACTGTGATGTAGGAACTCCTACATTCTGTGCCGCATCAAGCTTCAGTCTCTCAACTTCTGTGGTACGCTTTATGCCTTGTCTGATGTTTGGTTTTGCATGAGTGGACTCCTGCACTCCATGAATCTCCTCCTGTGGCCGATCCACATCGAGAAGCTCATCTTTGGGAACAAGAAGTTCCTCCTCTGCATGCAAATGTAGCTCCCTCTCAAGCGACAACTTCATGGCTTTCACCTCATTGAATTTTATATCCCATCGCACCATAGTCATCCGACTGTCTAGCAAATACACACGATAATTATGGGGTGTTTCTGTGTACCCCACAAATATCCCAACTTCTACAGTTGGCTCCAGCTTCTTCCTGGCGTCCTTTGTCACATGAATGTAAACAAATGAGCCAAAAATCTTCAAATGAGAAATATCAGGCTTCTTACCAGTAAAAGCTTCTTCAGGTGTACTCATGCCAAGTACTTTATGAGGACAACAGTTTTTCACATAAACCGTAGTGTCGCATGCTTCCGCCCATAAGTGCATCGGTAGGCCTTGGTCATGCAGCATCGCTCATGCTGCACCCACGATCATTCTGTTCTTCCTCTCCGCGACCCCATTTTGCTGTGGGTTATGAGGCGCTATGAGTTCTCTTCGAATTCCTTCTTTGCTATAGAATTCCTTGAATTCGCCCGAGATGTATTCACCACCATTATCGCTCCGTAGAGCTTTCACTTGCTTCCCTGACTCCTTCTCCACTAATGCTTTGAACTCACAGAACTTTGAGAATGTTTCAATATTCTTTTGCATGAAGAAGATCCAACATCTACGAGAATAGTCATTAAAAAATATAACATAATACCTGTGTTTTTTTGTTGAAGCAACCGAGAAAGGTCCACACACGTCTGTGTGAATTCTCTCTAGGATCACCGAAGCACGGTTCTCCTTCTCATGAAAGGTGGTCTTCACAAACTTACCCATAGTACATCCCTTGCACTAATCTGACTACACAAGAGTACCCTTGGGAATTCCAGTAGAAATCTGCTGCAAAATCTTCAAAACGCCATGGTGAAGATGGCCCAATCTCCTGTGCCATAATTCGCCCTCATCCCAGCTCACCACTTCTTCTGCTTTGCCCACCATTGCAGCGCAACCATCTACCTCCAGCTTGTATATATTCTTAATTCGAACCCCTATCTTCTTGGTTTGACCCGTTGTTTTATGCCGAAGGAAGGATTTTCCCTCACTGAAAACAACATCATAACCTTTGTCTTCCAGCATTGCGACCGAGACCAAGTTCTTCTTCAGACTTGGAACATGCATAACATTCTTCAACAAGAATGGATTACTGGACTCCCTCTCAAAGGTAATGGTCATAATGCCAGTCGCACTGTACTGAGCCTCATCGCCCATCTCTATATGCACCTGGAGGTCCTTCTCCTCCAAGTCACTAAAAAACTCCTTGTCTCCTGTCATATGGAAAGACGCACCACTGTCAAGATACCACACCAATCCCATTGCGCTTGAAACCAGGCATGCGATGAAAGAGAAATCAAGTTCAAATTGTGAGGCTAAGGCCTCTCCAGCTGCAACTCCAACAGCCTTCTTGTTCTTCTTCTTCTGTGGGAAGTTAGTGGCGAAATACCCATGTTCGTGACAGTGAAAACACTTCACTTTGGACAAATCCTGCTTCTTGCCTTTAGCATCAGATTTTGAAGGAAATTTCTTCCCCTTCCCTTTCCTTGCTTTGGAAGCCAAAGTGAAATTCTCTTCATCTTCATTCTTTGATGAAGATCCATTCCTAGTACCCCGCCTGATCTCCTCCTGCACAAGATCCGACCAAAGTCGCTCCCATCTCGATAGTTTCTCCCGTCCATTGACAGAGTCTTCGTAGCTATGCCAACTCTTCAGAAGCCCAAGGAGAGCCAAGATCACCAAGTTTCATCATCAACAGTAACCCCCACACTTCCCAGTTCATCTTTGCAATGGAAAAACTTCGTGAGATATTTTGGAATACTGTCGCCCTTCTCCATTTTTATTTTTCTGAGCTTTTCTTTAAGCACCAACTTCCTCTGGTCACTTCTGCTTTGGAACAAATCTGTCAAAGCCTTCCACATTAAGAATGGAGTGGCTTTCCCGTGAAGGATGGACACAATATGGTCCTTCACACCTTCCAATAGAATTGTTCTCGTCTTTGCTGTCTTCTTTTGCCATGCATCAAGTAATGCAGCATCACTAGATCCCAGCTTAGGAACATCGCTATCGATGAACCCCTTCAGTCCATTATCCTCCAGCACCGCCTCCATCCTGTCCTTGCAGGCTATGTAATTCGAGCTGCCATCAAGGGCATACTCCAATCGCAACCCGTTGAAAGACATTTCATTGTATACTCAACTTCTGCACCAAGAACCTTCTGTAGCAAATTCGAATTGTCCACCAGCACAAACTCAACAATTCTTCACAATTTCAATCTTCAAGAATTAGCACTGCTTTGATACCATGTAGAAATTATATACATTAAACATGCATATGTCCTAGATTCCCCTGATCTCACAATATTTAACTTCATGCAAAATACAGAATCATTCCACTGTTAATATTTTGCGGAAAATTAATTGCACACATATGTGAAGCATAAATAAAAACAAACGCACATAACACAGTTGTTTAATGGGAAATATTGAAGCTGAAAACCCCAACTATCATATATTATGTATCATGGAGATCATATGACAATCTCATACAAATCTTAGTACATCAAGCTCTCAGTACAATCAATCGTCACACACTAATTAGGAAAAAATTGCAAATCCATGCACCGATCTTTGACCCCTGCTAGCCTGCCTCCACTGTGCAATCCCTGCTGAAGAATAGCTCTGAATGAATTCAAATTACCCTTGCCTTGACTGTACAATACTCATTGGAAACTCCAATATGTGTGTGATGCAATCAATGCATCACTATAGTCACAACAGATAGTCCATCTTGCCCTTTCACCTATCTCTCCACTAGGTCTCCACTGGAACTGCCATGCACTGTAGTTAACTACTGTATTGTTCAGTTGATTAATGAGTTATTATTTGTGAATTAATTAACTAATTAATTCACTCCACTCTCACTAGTGTATCATTCAGTTAGACTAGATACAACTAGATCAATTGAGTCTAAATGAGTTAAACTGAATACAACTCCATAAACTACTCCTCCAACTCTATCATAACTTTGCCACTTCAGTTCTAACTGAGTCCTCCATGCATGAACCACCATTTTCCCTTGGGAATTGCGTAATTCCCTCAGTCCACTAATTTTCCAAATCTATGCACTGAACCTAAGTGCTCCAAGAGAATAAGTTGTTGTTTAGAGTCTGATTATTATTAAGAGATAATAATAATCGACATGCATCTATTTTTAGCTCGACGATCTATTAATAGACTTCGCCCAATATTCTAAAAATAGAATTTCATCTATTTTTCCAACTTGATCAACCATCCACAAATAGCATCCTGCAACTTCTGAATTATGATCACCATGTCTAAAAATAGACTTGCGCCAAAAATAGCCTGTGGGCCCACTTAGTAAAGGCGACTCTTTTCACTAGGCTCATCATCTTGTTGAATCTCAACATCTCTAAATGTGGCTTATCACATTGCAACAACAAATAATTTACATTTGAATCACGTCACGAGTTCAAAACGCGGGGAGTAAGATTGGAGCGGGTCGAGTCAGTAGTAGCTCGATTCACAATCACATCCATCCTAGGTATGAGGGAGTTGAAAACAATTAAACATGTTCGTGGAGACGCTCATCAGTAAATCTGGGAAAAAGCTAATACTTCTTCAGTGAATCGACCATCCCGATTTTCTGAGCATGGGCTCCTACCTTTTGGCAGATAGAGTGTCATTATTATTTCTCGCTCTTCTTGTCACTTTAGAGTATTTATCTGATTGTTGTTGATTAGAGGATGAAGAATTGTACCTTTTCCTGGTCGGAGTCGATCCATTGACTTGTGGTCTTTAGCACACTTTGAAGGACAAGAGATCCATGGAGGTTTCAAATCCATGATTCAAAGAAATTACAACATATTTGGTTGTGAATTGGAAGGAACTAAACTCCATTAGTATCTTTTCTAGGAATTTCTATTATTAAGCATTTTTCCCAACACCCTTCATTTCTTTGAATTAAAGAAAATGGCCACATTTTATGAAGTATTAGAGTTTTTGGAAACTTTGATACAATCTACTACTAATGACACAATGAAAATTAAAAAATCCTATCTTGTTGACATTAGACTCTGTCTAAAAAATGCACAAGAAAAAATCGATTTTTTACAACTTGAGTCACAGTTACAGCAAGATGAACTTCATTAGAAGAGTTGTCATTATGAACTTGTTTTTGTTCAGAACATTGAGACAAACTCCCATCAGAAATAAGAAACTGTTTAGATCACTGAGCCCAGTACAAGGGTAGATTTGAATGCAAAAGCAAAAATCCAACCTACACTTCCCAAGCTCATCATCAAACCTTGGGAAGAGCTTGTCCATAACAAGCACATAACAGGTCTTGGATATAACAAGGAGGTGTCCTTTCATATTCCAGACTATTCCAAGCCCATCAAATTTCAAAGTGCAATATTTCTTTATGATAGCTCACCTTCAGTTGTTCTAGATTCTACTCCTCTTTCACACCAGCAACAACAAATTGTGAAATGCCAACACTATCACCGAGTTGGCCATATGAAAGATCACTTTTCCAATCTTCACCCGTGCAATCATTGTGGTCAACACACTCATTATTCACACAGATGCTTCAAAAACAAGCCTCCTGCAAGAACAAATATTCATCTTGGATTGATCACTTATTGGAAATGGGAAACAATAGCCAAGAAGATATTTCAGTCATATGTCAGAACTTGTTCTAGAGTATTGAACAATATTGCAGTCAATTTTTCGCCATCATCTCACCTTGTATCTGACAGGGGGAAAATGATGGTTATCTACAAGCTTCAAAGCCACTTCAAGCGAGCCTGAGCCATAACCTGCCATTCTAGATTCAGAGTTGTAGCTAAAGACACATAATTTCAAGTGAGCATGAGCCACAACCTGCCATTCCAGATTCAAAGTTATAGCCAGAGACACAAAGATTCCCATGAGTATGCCTTTGGTTGACGGACAACCTTAAACCATCTATGTGTGGTTGAGCTTCTTCCTCTTCAAAGAAATAGGGACACTTCCTCTAGCAGAAGACTTCAACTTCTTGCCAGTTTTGGTAGAGTTCCAGGAAATGCATCAAGCATTCTAGAGTTGTTGGCCATCCTTAAACCATCGCAAGGTGTAGACCTCCCTTCTTCCAGGTTGAAAGCCTCCTTCTTCAAAATGTTAGGAGCACTTTCTTTAACAGAAGACCTCAGCTTCTTGCCAGATTTGGAAGAGTTCTGGAAACTGCACTAAGCTTTCCAGTGTTGGTGGTCATCCTTAAACCACCTCCTTATGCCAACATTTCAGAGAGCACATTCAGTCTAGTGCTGCCATTTTGTATTACATCTTTCTTCTTGAACTCATACATACCCCTTGGATTAAGGGGGAAGTGTTAGACACCTAATCCTCCTAGTGTTAGTGTGGAAGTCGAATGGTGAATAAGGAGTCCAAAAAACCTTGAAATATGAAATCCAAGAGTCACACCTAATATACTATAAATGTATATCATTGTGAATAATATAATATTCACTCTTATCTTTATCTTCTTTCGATTATATTTATATGAGTAACTTTGACAAACATAAAAACAAAAAATAAAAATAATTTAAAACACAATTTAAATTTTAAAAATACAAAAAATTAAAATAACAAAATAATTCATTAGAAACTAAAACATATTACCATATATTTATTTTTTACACTTAATGCCATTTTATTTGATCACATAACACATGATCATTTCATCACTAACAACATATAGCCAATCACGCTACCATGTTATATCAAAAGAAAAAATAAACATCACATTTAACATGGCAGCATCAAAGTACATGAACATAGAGGCATTCTCACTTGAATACACATAGTTGAACTGTAAAGATATGCCATTACACAAAATTTTAGAGGCATTATCACTGGAAATATAAATAGTTGAACTGTAAAGATTAGTGATTACACAAAATTTATAGATATGAGTAAATTGCTAAACCAGTGTGGATAATTAATCACATATCTTGAGAACCACAATTACTCACTCGATCAATTTCCAAAATTATAACAATAAGTCTAACATGAATCTTTAATCTTATTTAAAAAACATCTAATTTACACTTCTTGAGAACCACAATTACTCACTCGATCAATTTCCAAAATTATAACAATAAGTCTAACATGAATCTTTAATCTTATTTAAAAAACATCTAATTTACACTTCTTTGTACAATTTGCAGTTATAATCTTATTAATGTGATTTTGTCTAAAAATTAAATTTAAATGTTTAAATTTAATTGTGAACATATACTATCCAATCACACCAATCACATTAATGAAACTATAACCTGAAAAATAATAATCAATACAATCATGTAAATAGTATAAATGTCAAAATCATCCCAATTTCTTTCCAACCATGTATGAATAACTGTGTTAGGGTACATCACTTTCAAATTATTACATTTTATTTTTTTTATAATGGAAAAGTACGGCCGATCTTTGTTTTTATGCAAATCCAGAGTTTGTACTATTAAATTTCAACGAAAAGATTGGCATTTCCTTTTAGAAGACAGATTTTTCGAAATTTTCCAATGGCATTGGCTTCTCAGATATTAACTGTAAGCTGTTTAAAGCCTAAACTCTCATGCATTGACTTTTATATAACACACTTTAAATAATATGAAAATCTCAACAATTTTGAAATATGACAAAAATTATGGATTATATGTAATTTATGGGTCAGTTGGTTGTAGGTTTTATAAAGAGTAGTAGTTATGTAATATAGTAGTTAATATTATATTGGATGGTAGGAAAGGTTGGTAATTTAAAGAGAATCATTTTTGATTAATAGAGTTTAAATTTTTTTTGCGTGTATTTATATTTCTTTGTGTTAATATTGGTTAATATTCTTCAAAACCCACAAACTTATTCTGAAACTTATCAAAAACTAATATCTCCACCCATGGTAGAACATAGAACTACAGTTTTATGTACATTTTGTCAAATATGTAATAGTACATCAACCAACCATTATTTTAAAATTTTTAAGCTTGGCGTTTCCCTGTTATAAAAGCTTATGCTTATGGTATCACATTAACATGACACAAGCATGTATCCTACAATTTAGCCCTTTAAAACTGCTATTTTGCCCACCGGTGTACCCCACCCATGACCTCAGTTCCTATCGTACTCATCCCTGAAATATCTATCCATCCCTTCATTTAGAAATTGCCTGTAGATTACTGTGCAGCAACTAAATTTAAAACAAAACGGAAGCAAACTTTTGAGCATGACATTCATTGTCGTTTTGCAAAATACTGTTATCTTTTAAAGTTGACATCATTATAAACTTAGATTATTCAAAAACCTTCAATGTTTTATTATACAATTGGCATTCACTTCTCTGATATTTAGAGTCTGTTTACAAGATAAATCCGTATGCATCAACTTTTAACTGTCAAAATTACAATACTTTCCGAAATGTATCAGAAAAGTAATCTGGAGGAACTATGACTCGTATGGAACTGTACAATTTTTATGTACCCGGTTAATAATTGAACTATGCAAAATATATATAAATTAATCATATGATTAAAAAAAACTTTTTGTACTATTATATTAATATATTAAAAGTGTGTGATTTTGAAAGTAAATTATTTGATAATGAAGTACACTATTAAAACTTTCTTGATGATATAGCTAGTAAAACCTCAAACATCCATCTATTCTTCTATTCCATCCAATCTTTTATGGACAGTAAATTAAATAAAAAAATAAAAGTAAACTTTTGATTCAAATCCTATTTATAAATTGTGGCCCATAGATTACAGTGCAGCAACTAAATTAAATAAAAAAATAAAAGTAAACTTTTGATTCAAACTCCATTTATAAATTGTGGCCCATAGATTACAGTGCAACAACTAAACTAAATTAAATAAAAAAATAAAAGTAAACTTTTAATTGAAACCACAATCATATATATATCCATTCATCCATCTATTTACAAATTGTGGCCCGTAGCTTATATTGCAGCAATTAAATTAAATTCATTGATTTTTACAAAATATTTTCTTTGTTAAAATTTATTTACTTGTGAAAAATTATACACAAAATAGAAGTATAACTTTTGATTCAAACCTTAAGTAAGCATCCATCCATCCTTCTTTTTACAAATTGTGGGCAGTAGATTACATTGGAGCAACTAAACAAAAAACAAAATAGGAGCAACTAAACAAAAAACAAAATAAAACTGATCTTTTGAGCATGACATCCATTGTCATTTTGTAAAATACCGTTCTTATTTAGATTGGATTTACTTTTACTTTTGGAAATTCTTATTTAGATTAGATTTATTTTTGGAAATTCTTATTTAGATTGCTATTTATTTTTGGAAATTATGTACAGATTTTAAAAAAAAATTTAATAAATTTTTTTACAATAAACATTCAATTCTCCAATATTTATTAGACAATATTGAAAATATAAAATCTGATGTACTGACTTTTATCATAACCATTTTGAATAATGTAAAAATTCAATGTATTTTTCAACTTATCACAAAAACAATCTCTATCTAGGTTTCACAGAAAGCTACAACTTTTATGTATTATTTGTCAAATATCTCAAACATGCAATAGTACATAAACTAGATATTTTTTTTTTTTAAATAATAAAAATATGCACCCATTTGATGAAGGGATGGTGTAATAAAGAGTTTTTTAGGAATTTGTCCACTCATAGTACTGACTTGACATGGTCACTCACAAGATTTGAACACAAGTACATGGAGACTAAGTAACTAAACCACATCCTGTTAAACATGACAACATTTTGTATCTTACAATTTAACTTGTTAAACATGCCAATAGTTTGTATCCTACAATTTAACTTGTTAAACATGCCAACAATTTGTATTTTACAATTAACTTCTCACACCTCACTATTTTCCACCCCACCCACTTCCTCTGCAATCTAGAGACTAACGACATCATGTTATAAAATGCATTGCTAGAAGTGTGTATCTTACAATTTAATCCCTCACAGACTGCCATTTTGTCCACCAACCTTACCCCACCTCCTCTCCAATCCTACTCAAGCCTAAAACACCTATCCATCCCTTTATATACAAATTACCCTTAGTTTGAGTTTAAGTTGATTGTGGATTCCTTGAATATTCATCCCTGCCTTGCCAGAAGTGTGTATCCTACAATTTTAATTAATCCCATACAAAATGCCATTTTGTCCACCAACCTTACCCCACCTCCTCTCCAATCCTACTCAAACCTGAAATGTCTATCCATCCCTTTATATACAAATTACTCTGAGTTAGAGTTTAAGTTGATTGTGGATTCCTTGAATATTTTGGCACCCTGCCTTGTCAGAAATGTGTATCCCACAATTTAATCCCTCACACGCTGCCATTTTGTCCACCAACCTAGCCCCACCTCTTCTCCAATCCTACTCAAGCATGAAACATCTATCCATCTCTTTATATACAAATTACCTCGAGTTTAAGTCTAAGTTGGTTGTGGATTCCTTAAATATTCTGGGATCAGAGACACATATGGTCAATTATTTAACCTCCTCATGTCTATCAGATATTCTGGAAATCCACAATCCACATAAAGATGCCCTAAAAATTGCCTATAACAATTAGATTTAAAAAAAAAACAAAAATGAACTTTTAATCACACCATTCATTGTCATTTTGCAAAACAATGTTCTCTTTTCTTCCCAACTATCTATGAACCATTTTTAGATTTAGCTAACTATGTAAACCATTTGTTTGGGCTACAAAATCTTAATGATGTGAAAACAAATACAACTTATCTCTGAAAACAGTCACAGTTGGGAATTGATAAGGGTAGCATCATCCCTTCTTGTCAGTTTGTCAGTTTGTTAAACGCTGCATGTCTATACCACATAATGCCTTAAAATATTCATTTCCTCCACTGCTAAATCACTCTCATGAAATAAAAATCAGAAAATTTCCCACCAGCCCCCTTCTAATGCATTAAGATAGGGATATTTATTTCCGGACGCAACTTGCCAACCTTTGAAAATGATAAAGTAGCTGTTGAAAGCAGGCGTGGACAAATTCAATGTCCATAAATAAATAATATCGAGCACGAAACCTACGAAACCTATCGTGGTCAATTTTGCTCACGTAACTGGATGCCTCTGATATAGTTTTTTTTCCGTTACGTGATAGTACACGACGTCGTGAATGATTTTATTATTTGGAGTTGACACTGAGAGCCCAATGAACGTTCTTCATTATTATTTATTTATTTATTTATTTCTATGTGAAAGGTCATGCATGTGCACGCTTATTTTGAGCTTAATTAATATATAATTACCTATGATATAGTTTTCTGCTGTTGCGTGATATTGCATCGACGTCATAAATGCTTTTATTATTTGGAGTTGACACTGAAACCACAATTAACGTTCAATATTGTTATTTAATTAGTTTAAAATACAATTTTCTTAAAGGGAATACGTATGCACGCTCATTTTGTACTTAATTAAATATCTAATTATAATTATATTTAAAGATCTACACCATTATATTAATTACGTAAAGATATACACCATTAATCTCCATTAACATCAGTAGGACATGCATGTACTGATAACATTAATACATTATACAGCGCAATTTCTACGCAAGGCTCCTAAATGTGGAAGTAAAGGAAGTCATAAATTTCCAAACCGTGGAATAAAGGAAAGCATAAAGCTCCAGGTTTCATGGATATGGACATTTGGAATAATATCCAAAGTTACATGTCGAGCCATTTGTTTTTTTTAAAGGTGAGCCATTTGTTTTTTTTAAAGGTCATAATCAGCTAGAGAAAAAATATTATCGATAGTTTAGTGTTGTTTATTTTTAAGATAAGATGAAGAATCAGATCTTGGCATTAAATTAAAATTTATATGATGGATCAGCTAGTGTGGTAGGACAAGATGAGAAACTAAATCTTAGCAACAAACTAAATAGATTTAGAGAAATATTAACTAGCTGTTAAAATATATAAAGAATATATTTATAACATAAAAATCATTTGATAATAAAAAATAAATTTAATTTATTATTAGTAGTATATTTATATAATATAAAAATCATTTGATAATAAGGAGTAAATTACATTTATTATTAGTAATATATTTATAATATAAAAATAATTTGATAATAAGGAATAAATTAAATTTATTATTAGTAAGTCATTTATTTATGACCATTTCCATGAGAGGTAATGGTAACTAACTAACTAACTGACTAGTCCACTTAGCACTCATTGTATCGGGTGATGCTCACATGGGTGAAGATGTGAGATTGAAACTAGTGAAATGAATCACATAGCGTCAATCCTCACTTTCAAGGCTTGCACCTAGTAACCAGGACTTCTCGGGAGGTCACCCATCCCAGATCGCCTCTGGCTCAAGCGTGCTTAACTATGCAATTTTTCCCACAATCAAGTCCACTTAGCTTGCTACCCCATTTGCAAAACCTTAGCTAGTATTGTGCCTCATGAACCATTAAAGTAGAAGAGTGAAGGGAGCTCTACTTGAATGATTCATGAGGCACACTACTTGCTAAGGTTTTGCAAATGAGGTAGCAAGCTAACTGGGTTTGAGTGTGGGGAAAACTCCACAATTAAGCGTGCTTGAGCCACATGTGATCTGGGATGGGTGACCTCCTCGGAAGTCTTGGTTACCGGGCACAAGCCCTAGAAGTGATGATTAACTCTACGTCTCATGGAAATGGTCATAGATGAATGACTTAATGCAGTTGAATCCCAAAAAAATGATATCTAATATAATGCACTGCGAAAACCCTCAATACTTAAATAATATATTGTTTTAATTAAAGGAAGGTCTTAAATTTAATAATGAAATGGTCAAATTTAATTGTTTCAAATTATAAATGAAATAAATTATATACATTTTTTTGTTACCTAGGAAGGACTACATCTTCATCATGTCCAACATATCACCTGGATATGGGCGGGGTCAAGGATTGCCTTAAAGAGCAGTCGATCACCATCTATCTAAGAATTAGTGGAAATTATAGACACATTTATATTATAAAATAAAATAAAATAAAATAGAAAGAAAAAATGAATCAAATTAATTTTATTATTACAGATAATATTATTAATTGATCAGGTGATCATGTCCTAAGTTGAAAAAATGCTCAAAATTGGAACTGCTTAGAATTGGTTGAAATCAGATTTATTGGATAAGCCTCGTCGATACAATCCTGGCACCGCAAACGACACTCAAATCTGACATTGTATGTGAAAGTTATTCAAGTTTGAAATTTACAATTTCCTTCAAAAATCAGTTTGACCAGGGTTGACTTTTGAATTTGGAAAATATTCAAAAAAGAATATTCCAAGAATATTCCTCGAAATATTCTGGGAATATTCCTTGGAATATTTCACGAAATATTCCCTGTGGACCAATCAACGGTTGACAAGTGTTAAGTTTTGGTTAGTGGGAAGGTTGACTTTGGAGTTTGGGGACCAATCAGATGCTACCACGTGGCAGGCTCGGAGGCCGCCATGTGGCCCCGGATCGGTGCAATGGTGGGTGTTATAAAATTTTTATATATATCTCGGCAGGAATTGAAACCAGACCTCCCGCCCGCTAATGCAATGACATGACCAATCGGGCTCCATAGTGGTTCTTACTATGTATCAGGCTCATGTTTTATTTGAAGATTGAATGTAGTTCAAACGGGAGGCAAAGGGGGCCAGCCCCCAATATACCATAGAACCAGACTCCAGAACCTTGGCCTTAAGACCTCTGGAGGTTACGTTATTTAACGTTGTGTTCACATGTTAAGCGACGGATGGGTTTAAACAATTTATGGCAACTGTTTTTAAAACTGTTTGTTTGGCGGTTCCGACGGCAGCTAGGGTGGCAGTCTATGTGACCAGCCACCCAACAAAACAATAAATGCCAAACTTAACCGCATGGACAATCTGGGCGCGCCTCCAAATTTGGCGAGCTTTGACAAAATTGTAGGAGTTAACTCCAGTCTTCCAACTTTGGTGGAGGTTTTTTAGGCCAAACTGGACAAATGTTGTTTTGGTCATAACTTCTCCATTACTGAACCTTTTTGGACGAAATTTTAGTCAATTTCGACTATTCTCAGCATTCTAGAGCCATTCGAATAGGTTGCAGAGCCAACAGAGGTGTCTTTCAGCCATTTTTACTTCAGAGAAGCTTGGAGAGCCCTCAGGGCCTTGAGGGAAATGGAGCTGCATTGGGCTACACTTCACTTTTTTAGGTGAAATAAAAGTCAATCTTAGCTTATTCTACCTTCTGAATTCATTTTCACAGCTGGTTTGGTTTTTTTAGGCCTTTTTCTCACTGTATTACCAATTTGAGCATCATAATACATAAAGGACATGCCCATTAGGAGCCTTGGACCTGGCAGATGTAGCCTAGGAGGGGTGAACTGCCTCATCATGTTGCTGTATGTTTATGGTAAAGTTATTCTGCCGTGTTATTCAGATTTAAGTTGTTAAACAGTAAATTAAAAAAACACTCCCTCACACCTAAATTCATAAACAGTTTTCAAAAACACTTTGTTTCACTTGCAAGACTATTCAAACACTCTGCACACTTAATTTAATGGAAATGAATACTTTGAACCTAAAAACAAATACTTTCATTTCAGATCATTAATAAAAATAAATAATAAATAAAAATAATTTTATTATTGCTAATAATATTATTAAATAAAAAAGAAGGTCTTCTAACTTGAATTAAATAATACAGTCAAATTTAATTTAACTGTTTATCAAAATAAAATAATAAATAAATATAACTAAAATTAAAATAAAAACCTAGGAAGATAGGGCGGGGATTCAACACCTTCTAATACTCCAACCATCATCTCTATTTAGATTAATCACTCTCTTTTCAATTTCCAAGGCCTCCCTAAACTTACGATGATGAAAATGGCCAATCCTTGCAAACGGTGATGGAGATGGTGAATCCTTTCAATGAACCTAGCATCTTTGGTGCAGATGTGATGATTTGTCTTTTCCGCATGTTCTGCCAGAGCGGAGAAGGGAGACCTCCCATGTTTGTTGTCAGCTTCATGCTCATAAATCCTTTGATTTATTGATCGACAAGTTTCACCAATGTATGGGTCCCATAGGAGCATGAAATGATGTAAACACCTTTCCCATATATGGGGTTCATAGGGTCTTTTGCTGACATTAGAGAGCTTTGAATAGTGTTAAGGGGCCTAAATGTCAAAGGAAACTTATTATTTTTCAGGATCTTTGCAATCTTATCCACAATCCCTTGAATAAATGGAAGATGCACTCTAGAAAACTGATCCTTAAGATATTTTTTATTTCTAGGACCTTTTCAGCCTTAAGGAAAGCTCTAAGGCACTAGTACCTATTATCACCATTCTTATTAGAAACATTAAGGAGATGGGGTTTTTCATCTTTGAGGTGGTTTTCATCAAAAACTCATAACATCTGAGTTGCTAAGGTGTTAAGAACACGTAGCTTTTGAGTAGGGAACATAATGCGAACTAGCATGAAGATATTGTTCCGTGTGAGTTTTCTTCCGAAAAACTTGATGGGAGAAAGAACCATCATCCATTTTTGAAATAAGAACGTTGAGGAAATCCAAAATACCATCAAATTTCATTTCATAGTGAAATTTACGAAAGTAGATTGATTGCTATGATGCTGGAAAAAGACCAATAAATGACCCTTTGAACCCAAGAGATGGGAATGTGTTTACATCATTCCATGTTTCCGTGGGAATCCATATATTGTGAAACCGGTCGATCAATAAATCAAAGGATTTATGAGCACACAAATGACATCAAACATGGAAGGTCCCACTCCTCCTCTTTGGCAAAACATGCGGAAAAGACAAATCATCACATATGCATCGAAGAGGTTGGGGTCATTGCAAAGATTAACCATTTTCATCACCGTAAGTTTACGGAGGCCTTGGAAATTGAAAAAAGGCCGATCGATCTGAATAGAGACGATGGTTGGATTATTAGTAGGTGTTGCATCCCTGCTCTATCTTCCTAGTTTTTTTTTTTTAATTATTATTTTTATTATTTTGATAAAAAAATAAGTTTGACTATGTGATTAATTATAATAATTATAATAATAAAATTAATTAGGTTTATTATTTATTTTTATTAATAATATTATTTGTATTAATAAAATTATTATGATTATTTTTTTTATATTTCAAATTTATATATAATTTATTTTATTTGTAATTTGGAACAATTAAATTTGAACGTTTCATTATTGAATTTAGGGCTTTTAAATGAAACAATTTATTATTAATAATAAATTTAATTGATTTCTTATTATCAAATGATTTTTATATTATAAATATATTCTTTATTAATAATAATTGTTGAGTTAAAATAGTTGTTATATTTTAATGACTAGTTAACATTTCTCTACAACTATTTAATTTGATGCCAAGATCTGCTTCCTCATCTCATTCTAAGATAAATCACACTAGTTGGTTTGCAAAGTGTCGACGCTATTTTCTCCTATGTGATTATCCCCGAAATATTTCATTTGATGCAAATTATGGATCATAGAAGCCTAAATTCAAAAATATTAACTCTATTAAGTAAAGTTGTTATTGAAAAAATGATATGTTTAGTATCCGTGGTTAATTTTCAAATAAGTCTAATGTTATGTCCAATGATATTAGTTCACTTTTTTTTAAAAATTTTGTAATGTAATTTATTTTGGAGTGTGTTTGAAATAAATTTTAGTTCATTTTAAATATTTATAATTTTTTTAAATAAAATAGAAAATTTTGAAAAAAAAAATAAAAAAAAAAAAAAATATATATATATATATATATATATATATATATATATATATATATATATATATATATATATATATATATATATATATATATGTTTGTTGTTGTAGGCTTGGCCCACACCAGCCCTAATTTTAGGATGTCTCCTCCCCCTAACAGAGAGCACAACTACCCCCCATGAGGTTTGATCATGAGTAGCCTTGCTAAGGAGGCCCATCCTCAACCAGTTGTGCTAGTGAGACTTGACTTTGAAATATTATATTTAATAATAATATTTTATCTATTTATAATTTTTTATAAAAATATAAAAAATGAATTATTTTAATAATGATATTTTTATTTATTTGTTTTTTTAATTATATAATATTTTTCATTAATTTATTTTTTAAATTAATATTTTATATTATAAAAAATAGAATTACATTCTTGTAGCAGCTAGTTATCATAAGACTTTTTTTTTCTTCATATGAACTCCCATGGATTCCAAATACCAACACTTCCTAAGAGGCTCTATAGCCCCAAAACTAAAAATTGCAACTAAATCTTGATAAATTTAGAGTATACTAAAGCCCATATTCTTAGGATGTCCAAAAAACAAACTAGGCATACATAACAAAAAAACTAAAAGAACTGAGACACAATCACTTAGACCTTGAATATGAGATAGTAGTTGGAGCTCTAACACTTGACCTTGAAGGTTCAACATATTAGATTCACAATGAAAGTGTCCCTCTACATGTGCAAGCCTTGCATCCAATTTATCCAAAGTGAACCATTGGTCCCTCAACATTCTCGTAATGTATTCCAAGGTGGAAAAGACATTGTACCTCTCAACATGCTTATCCTTAAGAACCAAAAATAACATAATTTTCATCTACCAAGGTAAATCCATTGAGTTTAATACTACTTTTTCCTTCTATTGGTGTGTTTAGGGTCTGGAATCTAGGTAGAAACTTCGCCCATGATTTCCTCTCCACACTAAGTTGAGTTTCCAACTTACAGATTTATCTTATTGTCTATGCAGGCACTGCATTAAAATACGTGAAAAGTAGAATATTGAGAAAAGAGCCTCTCCCTTCGTTTTCCCTGTGGATTGTTACCTCCCGCTACCCCCAACCCCCTCCCCCCTCTTTGATAACACATACAAATCCTGGATGACATGGAAACAATAGAGGGGGCACACCTGTGGGAGATGCTAGATATTCCTTTACCTGCAAATAAACATGAAAAAAATGAGATATATTCTCCCCCAGAATTAAATACCATCCCACAACATCATTACCAACACTCATAACACAAACCACACAAAGAGAAGGATTCTCCTGTAATTTCCCTCAAAAAGTGGAGACCCATTCCACATAAACCTCATGCCCCAACACCATTAACCATAAACAAAACCACAGGGTGCCCAATGGCCACCACTTACAGATAACCCTCAGAGGCATAAGGAGACAAGGACAGGAAAACACATATGCCCCAACTCCCAATTTTAAGAAAGGAGCTCTATATACTCATAAAAAAACCCAAGACATGTCAATTACTAGGTGGTTGAAACTAGACATCAATCAACTTCTTACAAGCCCACTCGAAATGAAAATCACATACTTCTCATAAGCTCCCCTCTTCACTGAAAAAACTCTAAAATTCATAGACCCGATCCAAAAGCAAAAATACAAGAAACCAAAGAAGAAAGTGGAAAGAGGACCTACACAAATTTGTTGAGAATCAAAGATTGGGCATTGACCATGCTGCCAAATGTCAGGAGTAGATTTTGTGAGCCTACCTTGTAGAAATTATACAAACAATATGTATACCAATAGATTCAATCTGGTCATGCAATATACTAGAGCAAGATACTAAATCCTTCTACAATTAATTTGTGAAAATTAAATACGATCACACAATCACATCAAGTAAGAGAAAGAAGCAAATCAATCACACAACACAGATATTTTTCCTGGGTAAAGCTTACTGCTCAAAACCCCTCTATCTCTATTTTATAATGAACTAATGAATCATGAAATAGTAAAATTCACTCTTCTCACAAGATTTTGTTGCACTATCCTGACTATCTCACACTGATCTGGAAAAAATTGGGCAAGTAATTAGCTAATTCTTAGCCTCTGCTCAGCATGCCTTGCTTACGTAATCCCTAGGAAATTAGTCCCTATTAAATAGGATAATTAGCCTTCCTTGACTGTGAAATACATCATGGGCATTCTATGGTGTATATAATTGCGCCCGGGCAATTTTCTACAAATACAACTGATATATAACTTCCCTTTAACCTCTGTCTCAACTGGGTCTTCATCAGAACTGACATGCATGCAACTATTAATAGTAAATCATCAATCACTTGACAAATCAGTGCATGCGAATTAAATCCGATTTAATTAACTTGACCTCTCACTAGTTCAACAATCAGTTACAACTAGTTAGACTAGCTTTAACTCACTTAATTGAGTTAACTGATTTCTCATGCATTAAACTAATACACTAACTGCAACTTGGACTCTAAAACAAATAGAATCACTCTATATGCCTCACCAAGCACCCTCAACTATAATTTCATGAGCTAACTGAGTCTATCACACTCAGTTAACTATTACAAGTGATTATGAGATAAGGTTACAATTTATTGTCCAATTTATTTAACGGATAAATAAATTTGACACACATTTCTTCTAATTTAATTAAGAAATATTTAAATCAAAAGCCTCGCATGGTAGCCATTTCCGGGTGTCGTTTTCCGTATGTTGTTTCTGGATGCCAATTTCACTATTTCTTGCTGCAAATTACAACATACCTTTGCAAGCCCAACTTTTCCACCTTCCCTCCACCTCAAGCACAAGAATCAACAAACCAAAAAATTTCCATCACACCATCCCACTCGAGCCCAAGTGTATTGAAACACCCCACACATAATAGATTAACCACCAACAGTAGGGAGATTGAGGTCTTATCCTCACCTTTTCCCTTCCCTTCACCACCTAATGCCCGAGGCTCCATTATAAGAGTGCATTTAAAACCAATAAAAGCCATTTGGTGGCTTGCATGTTGGGGCAAGTCATGCTCCTCAACATAAATGATCATCACGTCTGAGAGTAGTTGGTACATGCCCCAAAAAAACCTCATTAAAACTATTAACACCCCATGAAAGAAATTAAAATTTGATTTTAATAAAAGTTTAAAATAAAGATTTAAATTTTATTTGCAGGTCAAGAACATATAGATTAATAAACATTAGTGTTAGAGTTGAATATTTTCGGAGCACAAGGTATACACGAGAGATTTCATTGTGCAGAGCTTTTATTAAGTCGAAATAAAATTGAATATTTACAGAGCAAGAAATTTCATTATACAAAGTAATAGTTTAAAATAATAATTAACTTAAAAATATTTTTCAAATAATATAATATCTTCATTACAAAAGTTCCATATATCTTTGATAACAATGTTTTACTTTAAAAATCCTTTTCAAGTCATTTGACATCTTATCACACACTTTATTTTTCTTTACATATTATCTCAAATTGAAATTCACAAGGTTTTCAACTTTTTCAACATCTTTATATAAATAATCAAATATTTATTTTTATTAGAATATTATTTTATGGATGTTGTTACCATTTATGTTATTCTTATTTTGATAATTTTTTAGGTTTTCAATTTTTTTTTCAATATCTTTATACAAATAATCAAATATATGTTTTTATTAAGTTATTATTTTATGGATGTTGTTACCATTTATATTATTTTTAATTTGATATTCTTTACATATTATTTTTATTTTAAAATTTATTAATGTGTTTAACTTGTATAATGATTAAATATATAATTATAAATATCTTTCCATAATTTTCAATTTTGTTAAATTTAATATATTATTAAAAATGTATTTTTGGTTGTTAAAATTTAATGAAAGGTTGAAATTAAATTTATTAAGTTAATTTTATAAGTAGGGATTTGTGATTACTTGCTTTATTAAAAAGTTTTCTTATTTATTTAGCTCACTTCTGATATTAAGATTATGAATTCTTGTTACAATTGTTTTTCTTGTTTACATGAGTGTTCTAAGCATATCTGCATTCATCAACCATTTAAATGGCTAGGCTAGTTTTCCATCAACTATTTAATTTATATGGCTAAGCCAGCTTTTCAAAATTTTGAAAATGAAGTAGCTATCAAAAAAATTGCTAGAAAATGAATGCAACTAATAATTGATGATTCCAAGTATTTTTCCAACTAATTTAGGACAATGTAATAAAGTAAATTCTAGAAAATTAGAGTAGATATTAGATATATAGATGATGAATTTTCTTTTAAATAATATCTAGTTGTATAGAAATTTCCATTCTAGTAAGAGTTATTTAAAAAAAATATATATTAAATTTATATTAGATAAATGTCTTTTCGGATTAATCACATCATTCGGATTTTGGTCCAAAAAGAAATTTATCAAATCTATGGATCACAAAATTCTCAGATCTAACATTACATTTATATGTTAAAAAAAAAGAAAATCATTAAAACTTTGAAATTAAGAGTTTAAATATTATTATAATTTTCGAGATTCTAAATGTTGTGAAACCAACTCCAAAAATAGAAGAAAAGAGATATCAATGCCTTAGAAATAAGCCACTTCGAGGGGGCAACCTCCAATACATTACATGAATGAACAATTCTTGGATGATACAAATTACAAAACCTCCTTTCTATATATAGGAGTCCATGTGGCCATAATGTAATCCTAGTGGGCCACAATGTAATCCTAGCCGACCTAACAATAATAATTTAGGGCACAATAATAACAAAATGGGGGTTACAAGGGTACAATAATAACAATAAGGGGGTTACACTAATAACAATAAGGGACTATACTAGTAATATAGGGACCTAATATGCCCCTCTCCTTCAAAAAAGTGTTGTCCTCAACGCTTGAGTAGCTCTGGGTGCTTCTGTATAAAATTCTCATCCTCCCATGTAGAATCTTCAGTGGGTAAGTTCTTCCACTAGATGAGATACTCTGAAATTGATCGATTCCGTAGTTGTCGAGTTCTTGTTTCCATGACCGCTTCTGGTTCCAATATGATTTTTCCTTCCTCATCAAGTTCTGGCAATATTGTTTGAACTGGAAGATTTTCTCCTATAACCTTCTTTAAGCATGAAACATGGAAAACTGGATGTACTCGCGAAGAAGCAGGAAGCTCCAATTTGTATGCCCTAGTACCAATCTTTTGCAACACCTTGTAAGGACCATAGTACTTTGGCGATAATTTATTATCCTTCTTTGCTTGCTTGAGGGACATTTGTTTGTATGGTTGTAGCCGTAAAAATACCCAATCTCCTACATCAAAACTTCTCTCGCCGCGATGTTGATCTGCCTGTTGTTTCATTCGATTTTGTGCCAAATTCAGGTTATCCTTTAAGAGTTGGAGAACTTCTTGCTGATGCTCGATGTGATCTTCCACTGCTTGAACCTTCGAATTTTCCCTTAAAGATGATGTGATGGATGGTGGATGATATCCATAAAGTGCCATAAATGGGGTCATTTTTGCTGCAGGATGGAAGGAAGTGTTATACCACCATTCAGCAAGAGGTAACCACTTGACCCATTGTGTTTGTTTATCAGATACAAAACAACGAAGATATCCTTCCAAACATTTATTTCCTATCTCAGTTTGACCATCAGATTGAGGATGATAAGATGAGCTATGAGCTAATTGAGTACCCAAACAAGAAAATAACTCCGTCCAAAAATTTCCAGTAAAAATGGGATCTCTGTCGCTCACAATAACCCTTGGGTTTCCATGTAGTTTTTTAATTGTGTCCATAAATGTAGTAGCAACTGTACTTGCTTTAAATGGATGAGATAATGCACAAAAGTGTGCATACTTGGTAAGTCTATCAACTACCACCATGATGAAACTCTTTCCTTCGGACTTAGGTAAACCTGTGATAAAATCCATTGAATTCTCCTCCCAACGTTGACTTGGAATGGATAAAGGGTGTAGAAAACCCGGGGTCCTAATTGTCCCAACTTTATTCTGCTGGAAAACCAAACATTCCGCCACAAATTTTTGAATATCAGATTTAAGGCCATCCCAAAAAAATTCTTTCTTCATCCTGTGGTAAGTTTTTAAAAATCCTTAGTGCCCTCCTAAAGGAGAAGTGTGCAATTCCAAAAGAATCTTTTGTTTTAGTTGGGAATTCTTGCAAAGATATAAGCGATCTTTGTACCATAAGGAATCATTTTTCCGACTGAATGTATCAGATGTACTAGGATATTTCTGCAACTTTTGAATGAGTGTCCACACTTCTTTGTCCTTCTTCCATTCATCTCTTGCTTCAGTTATCCAATCTGGTTGGATAATAGAAATGGCACAAAGCAATGCTTCCATCTCTTCATTCTTTCTTGAGAGTGCATCTGCAACAACATTTAGCTTCAATTTTTTGTAGATTATTTCAAAGTCATAAACCTACATCTTTGTGACCCATTTGTGCTGCTCTTCTGAAGATAGTCTTTGTTCCAAAAAGTGTTTAAGACTATCATGATCAGTTTTTACCTTGAAGTGTCTTCCCATTAGGTAAGTTCACCATTTCTTTAGTGCATGTAGTATTGCTAACAATTTCCTTCTCATAAATAGGTTTATGTAAATACTTTCCATTGATTGGACTAATTTCAAAATCAATGGGTCTTCCTTCTTGCATTAAAACATCACCAATTCCATTTCCTGAGGCATCACACCATTTCCCGAGGCGTCAAATTCCACAATAAAGGTTTTTGTGGAAGTCTCGGCGTAGCAACACTCGGTGCTAGGCACATTGCATTTTTAAGATGTTCAAAGGTCTTAGTTGCTTCAGGAGTTCATGAAAATGCATCTTTCTTCAATAATGTTGTTAGAGGTGCTGCTATTCTCCCATAATTCTTAACAAACTTGTGATAATACCCTGTTAACCCAATAAATCCTCGCAACTGCTTTATGGTTGTGGGGACTTTCCATTCCTTAATGGCTTTAATTTTGTTAGGGTCTACCTAAACACCCTCATGAGATACAATATGACCCAGATATTCCACCTCAGACCCAAAGACTTCCAAGACGTGCTGTAGATTAGTATATCATCAAAAAATACTAGCACAAATTTTCTAAGGAAGGTTTTGAAAATGGAATTCATCAACCCTTGAAATTTAGAAGGTGCATTGGTAAGGCCAAAAGGCATGACCAAAAATTCATAATGAGCCTCATGAGTTTGAAATGCTGTTTTTGGAATATCTTCAGTTTTCATTCTAATTTGATGATATCCTGAACGAATATCCAACATGGTAAAATAAATTGCTCCATGTAATTCATCCAATAATTCATCAATCACAGGAATGGGAAATTTATCTTTAATGGTGAGCTTATTGAGATCCTTATAATCCAGACACATGCACCATGATCCATCCTTCTTGTGTACCAATACTACAGGAGTAGAGAAAGAACTTTGACTAGGTTGAATTATACCCGCTCTAACATTTCTGAATCATACGTTCAATTTCGCTCTTTTGGACATAAAGATATCTATAAGGCTTGATGTTTGGAGGAACACTTCCTGGAATCAAATGAATAGCATGATCATGATCACGAATAGGTGGGAGTCCTTTGGGAGTTTCAAACACCTTGAAATGATTGTCCAAGACTTGTTATTTCTTTAGAATATTTGTCATGACATTAGAGCTTATTATCTTCCCAAGCCTCCGCAATACCCCGTAATTTGACTTCCTTTCCTTCTGAAAAAAAAATTCAAGAATTTTTTTTGAAAATTAAAAGCTATCGTCCCCAAAGATTGTAACCATTGTACTCCTAGTACAACATCAGCACCTCCCATAGGAATGGAAAGAATTGGACTATCAAATACATATTCCCCATGTTTAGATTGATATTATGGCATTTTCCAGAGCAATTTATAGTTCCTCCATTTGCAACCATCAATTGACATTCTGGTGTTGGGTATAGGAAACAATTCAATTCCTTGGCTACCTTACAATGCATAAAATTATGGGTGCTACTTGAATGAATATACACTATTACCTTTTTCTTCTTGATATATCCTTCTATCTCGATAGTTTGAGGAGTGGAAATTCCTTCCAATGCATTACACGATATGGTCGAACTCATTTCTTCCTCTTCTAGGGTTGGTTCTTGGTGTATATCCTCTTTTTTTGAATATTCTTGTTCATTTTCTTCTTCCTCTTCACAATCTATATAAAATAATTTCTTCTCAGCACACTTATGACCTTTAGTGTATTTTCTATCACAACTGTAGCAAATCCTTTTTGCTCTTTTTTCTTCCAATTGTTGTGGTGTCAACCTTGCAGGTTGTGGAAATCTAGGAGTAGCAACAGTTCCATCTTTATAGAAGTGAGTGGTAGGCTTCCTTGTCGCCATAATTTTACATTCAATTTTTCTAGCCAAACTGAATGCCTTCTCCAATGAATCAGGTTCCAAAACACGAACTTCATGTTGGATGTTATCCTTTAAAGTACCTATGAAGAGATCAATCCCGTGTTCCTCTGAAATATCAGTTACTTTATATTCAATTTTTGGAAGTCCTCAATGTGATCCCCCACTGAACCCTTTTGTTTGAGATTTATCAATTGGCTAAAGAAGGTGTTGCTCTTTGTATCCTCATAATGTGCTATCATTTCCTCCGTAAAAATTGACCAAGTGACAATTTTTTTACGTGAGCAAAGCCATCAATACCATACAAATGTATTTTGTTCTAAATGTAAAGTTGCAATGCATACCTTTTGTGTGTTTTGCACATTATGGAGATCAAAATATTGCTCCATATGTAGTATCCATGTTACAGGATCCTTTCCATCAAACTTCCTCATATCCATTTTTGGAATATGGTGGTTCTTCCCTCCAACATTAGAGTTTATGAAATCACGATTAACATTTATTTTGTTCTCATCATGAGTTTCCTCTACTATCTTTTCACCATTAGGAAACATTTATTGTATCAAATTTATCAAACCTTCCATGTATTTTTTTAGATCATTATTCATGTTTTCCATCTTAGCTTCCATGTCATTCATCTTAGATTCCATGCCAACTTCCATGCCATTCTTCAAACCATCCATCTTGGATTCCACGCCTTTCTTCAAACCATCCATCTTAGTTTCCATGCCTTTCTTCAAAACTTCCATGTCATTTTTTGTTGCTCTTTGAGAGAGAGAAATTTGTTGCACTTGCTCTTGTAATTTTGATATGTCATATTGCCATTCTTTGTCTTCATGAGTCATAGTAGAGCCTTCTAAAGGATTAATGGGCGTTGAATTATTTTTAGGGGCCATTTGAGAATCCAATACTAATATCTATTCTACAATATGCCCTTGGAATCAATTCAACTTGATTCTTCAAACAAGACTTATGCAATTCGGAAAAAAAAACATACACACCTTTTACTTGCTTTTGAGGAGCTTGATATTGAAATTGACTTATATATATACTTGTAGATCCTCAATATATAAAATTCGGCCCTGTAGTAGTCCTTTGAAGCATATTTCAAATGCCACAGGTATGACTTGATTTGGATTCTTCAAGACAAAGTTATGTCCAATCTCCCACAATAACCTAATTATGGACTAGTTCAGTAGAGCGAACTTGTACGACTTGCCACGTGTCACTGTTTGCTCCTTTGGATCTGAAATTTATAGAAAGGAAACTATAGTCTGTGTAATTCTAGTCACTTTCTATAGAATTCCAATCTGATGCTCAGAGAGAGAGTTATGAAGATTTTCCCACGATCACCACTTTGAGATGAAATTAGGGAGCCTGAAAAAGACCTAACTTCCACAACTCATATCTCTGAAAATATTGTGAACCAAGCTCTGAAATTTTGTGAAAATGTTCCTCAGGATTCCGGCTTCGCGCTCTAAAAATTTCAGCTTCTGAACCTTCGTAGAAAAATCTTTATAGAGAAAATTCCGCAATAAACTTTTTAAGTGAAATTCAGGAGCTTGCAAAAAGCCCTAACTTCCACGGATCGTATCTCTGAAAATATTGTGAACCAAGATCTGAAAGTTTGTGAGGATGTTCCTCAGGATTTCGGCTTCGCACTCTAAAAATTTCAGCTTCTTAACCTTCATAGAAAATAAGTTATATCAAAAAGTCCACGATGACCTGTTTGGAGCAGTGAAACCCTAGAATCCAAAGCTCTAATACCAAATGTTGTGAAACCAGCTCCAAAGATAGAATAAAAGAGATATCAACGCCTTAGAAATAAGCCACTTCAAGGGGGCAACCTCCAAAGAATTACATGAATGAAAAATTCTTGGATGATACAAATTACAAAACCTCCTTTATAGATATAGGAGTCGATGGTGCCACAATGTAATCCTAGTGGGGCCACACTGTAATCCTAGCCAACCTAACAATAATAATTTAGGGGCACAATAATAACAATATGGGGGTTACAGGGGTACAATAATAATAATAAGGGGGTTACACTAACAAAAATAAGGGACTATACTAGTAATATAGAGACCTAACATATGTTAAAAATGGGAAAGAAAATATAAAGATAAAGCAAGAATGAAAAAAACATCTACTTTATAATTGTTATAACTTTCAAAATAAAAATAAATAAAGATTATTAAAAATTGTTATAATTGAAATTTGTATTGATTTATATGGGTGATTTCATTAGCCATAAATTTTTATAGCACATAAAAAAAAACATGAAAAATGGAGTTGAGAAGCAATTCTAAAAATGGAGGCTCTGTTGTTAATATAGACCACAGCAAAAAGGACCATTATACCAAATCTAAATGTAAAACAATCAAGTCAGCAAACATATTAGAGAGTAAAAATTTTCCTTTCCAGAAGAAAATTGAATTTTGAATGGTTGTGTGTGTTTTAGAAGCATGCACACACTAATAAGACATTGGAGTACATTCCCTAATATATGTGTTATTTTTAACATAAACTCTGTAATTACTTTTTAATGTGACATTCCTTTTTATATTTATTTAGCTCATTGGAAAGGTTTTGAAGAGATTTACAATGTTTTCATTATGATGTTTTTATGTTTCATAATATACTTGTGGGATAAATGTTCCATTTATAGGGCTTATGTGGTGGTTTAAGACCTTATGCATGGTCTATTGACCATAATAGAATCTCTTAATACTTGGATCATGGGTTGTGTCTCTAGAAACATCTAGTGTGAAAAAAATCATAATGGTTTCGATATGATCATTGTTAGTGCCTTCAGACCCAACCCTAGTGAACAAAATCTCTTATGTTGTATGTATCCCACTTGGTGGCTAAATATCACTTGTAATTGGTGTGTTATTGATGGTGCTAGAAATTTATCAACTAAGGGGGTCGCCCTCGTATGAAATCCCAACTATATCTCACATCGTTTGGAGTAGGAGCCTCAACCAGAGTATCAACTTGACCAACATAACTCAAAGGTTTTCTTTGGCTCCAATGGGTAACATAAGAGATTATAAACATAACCTTTGAAACAAATAAGTAAGTTGAAACTATGAATCACACATTGCAAAGTATAAAACGAGACTTCCATGAGAGAGAGAGAAAGAGTGAGCCTATAGAAGAAAATTAATAGTACTATTCTAAGAGAGAGACATAAGAGCAAGGAAAAATTTGTTAATTAACCTACAAATTAGTTCAAAAGATAATAATGATTCATGAAATCACATACAACACACATTAAACAAGATGAGTAACAAATCCAATGAAATAGTTCATTTTCTTTAGTACTTATAAGCACAACACATACCTCAAACATCTAAAGAATAGTCTTACAACGTTCAAAATACCTTCATGAAAGTGTGTCAACTTAATGAGCTTTTGATAATTAGGTGAAAGTTCCAAGTACAAAATTACAATGATGAAGCGTTGGATCCAATAGTGGAACATTAAGTCACTACTTTCTCCTTCAAGGAATGATATTCTCTCCTATGCCAACCTAGAGGAGCCAAGGCTAGCTCTCAAAATTCCAAGCCTCCCAAAAGTCCCTTGAGTTATGAGGTTTATTTTATAGCAAAAGGAATTACCTTTCTGTTTACAGTGTTGGACCGAAAACATTCATGGGATCTCCTTGATATGAAGTACCAATTAGACCTCACACTGTTTGGTATAGGAGCCCCATATATAATATGACTTGGTTGCTGGAATAGTGGGTTTGAGTGTTATTCCTTGGCTACGATAACACATAGAATGATGTGTTTGTGACTTTGGTGAAACAAGTATATGAATCCATGGAGGGTCAAGTGTGATGCATGAAGGGTTATAACATGACAAATGGAAAGTGAGTGAGCCCCTTAAAAGCCTCTAATAGTACATAGATTGAGAGGAACACAGGAGCATAAAATGAATCATGATTGAAACACACAACAACAAACATTCAACAAGATTCATACCAATGAAAACAAATTGTTCATAAGTGTTAGAGTAAATGGAATAACATATATTGCAAACATAACAAGAATATTCCTACTATATTCACAACATATGCATGAAAACATTCGGCTCTGAGATTTTATTAAATTGAAAGTTTCAAGCATACATATACAATTGGAAAACCACTAGCCCCAATAGTGGAACATGAATCCAACACCTACTCCTCCAAAGAAAGATGCCCCCTCTATGATACAGAGAAGCCAAGGCTCTCAACAAAACTCCCAAGCTTCTGATCCTAAGCAAAAATTCTGGCCAAAAGCCCTTTACATGACTAATGAGGGTATAGTTATAACAAAAGGAGTGAATATTCATCTCCCTTAGTGATTCTTTAACTTTGCTCATAACTGTTTAACTTCCTGAAACCATGACCTTTAGACTTCATTAGAAATGACTCTTCACAGTCCACAATTTACACTTGGAATTTCACTTACAGTTAACTAAAAAATAATATAACAATATTTCTCATACCCATATAAGACAAAATAGGTTAGATTCAACTAGACAGCCTAAGAAGACAAAACATGTTAAGCTTGAGTTTGGGGGAACTTCGGCTCAACCACCTCCACTTATAGTTTCTTGATCATATATTGATGCCAATATTTGTACTGTGCGATGGGATCAAGCAAGAAGCAAACTCTAGCCTCCATTACATCCGGGTACATTGATTTGGAACTGGTCTGAATTTCCTTCCTCAGTAGGAGAGACATCATGTTGATCTAGACATGGCCACTAATTTAATTTTGCATATTTCTCGTGTTCACCTCTAGATATTCCTTGGTGGAAATCTTTCTAAGCTATTCTAAGTATTATTCTACCTCCTTCCTGACCTGATTTCTATGTTTGGCCTCGACGAGTGAGCCAACGAAAGGGATCTTATGTAATTTCACCATGAAATCCACGCTATTGTATAATATTTCATATGTGGCCTGAATTTTGGCAATGAATGAGCCGGGCTATTTGTTACTTTGGATGATCATTCGAACTTGTAATTTCTCCAACTCATCATGTTTTCTTGTTTTCTTTCCCAACTTAGATGATGCCCCTTTGTGTTGCATTGACCACTCATGCACAACAGTGATGGCTGTGTGAATATCCTTGAGGAATTTAGCATTATCTCTACACTTTTATTGCATGTCGTGCAAGCAGACAACTGTTATAGGGTTTATTTCATGGGTGATTTTCTGATGAAATACCCTCTCGAGTCTTCCCGAGACCCAAGGAAGATTGTTTGAGATTAACTAAAACTATCACAAAGAAACATACACATATTAATATTAATCCATGATTGAAAAATAAAAAGGATAAGAGTTACATTAGTCCTTCGTGTAGCCCTGCTGGAGATATCAATGTGGAAAAGTGGAAGACCTCTTTGCTAGCTCCTAGATTAGAACTTGCACATAAAAAAGAAAAAGTGTAATCTTCACAACATATGAACCTTGAGAACCAAATAATTAACATATAAGAGAATATAAAGTAGCATGCATATAAGATACTTTTCAATTGCGCCATGGAAAAACCATGTAAAGAAATACAATCTTGACACCATCAAGTAGGAAGAACAAAAACAGATCTATATTATCTGATAGAAGAAGGATGATTACAACGATTGTGGCTAGATCAAGCCTCCTCTAGACCTTCAACTCCACTCTTTCTCTCTCTCTCTCTCTCAACTTCTTGGCAGCATAACAATGCTTGAGCTCTTCAAACTTTCAAATACCATTCGACCTTTGTTACAATGCCCGAGCCTCCATTTTATAGATGGAGAGAGGCTCATCCTTGCCAATTCCTCCATGAGTTCCAATGAGGAAAAAAAAAGGAAATTGGATTGCTTTATTGTTGTTTCCCTTTCCATGTGTCTTAGATAGGATTAGTATATCCCAAGTTAGGATTGAGGTATAGGTTTCCTACTTTTTGAGCTGAAAATTGAGTGGAAAGTGGGATGTGAGTTAGTTAACTTGTGTTTTGACCTACGGACCTTATGAAAATCCAGTAACGCTTCCCTTTAGGAAAAAAATAGTGTTAAACTAGGGACTAACACTTTTTACTGAGAGCTGGACAACATTATAACTCCGTTTGTATGTTTCTGGAGCACATTACCTTAGAAAGCAGGCCTGCAACTTAGGTATTTCTTCCAACCAAAGTGTCCTTCTCCTATGAGCTAATGAGGAGGTCATTTTTCTGTATAACAGATGCCCCCTAAAGTGTGAGGTCAGAGACAAAGATGATGGGCGAAATACTTTATAATTGTAGCCGAAGAGAGAGAGGATTGGAGCTTTGGGATAGCGGGAGACCTACAACAAGCAACATATGTAAAAAATATAAGAACATGTCCTGATATTGGCAATCCCATGCTCAGTAGATATTTTAGAGTGATTTCTCAAAAATATGTATGACTGTCATGTTTGCTGATAGGTGAAATGTGAAATTTGTGTCATAATATGATGAATCTGACGAGTTGTCTCCAAAAATAATATACACAATTTGGTAGAGAAAACAAGGCGAAGTGATGTAAGCCTCTACCCAAGGTCTTGGTCGTCGCTTATCTAAACAACATATCTAGGCACATGTAAATAAAGGAGTTGAAGTCAAACATGTGAGAAATTGTATGATTATTGGTCAATGATGAAAACTGTTAACATACGCGAGGATGGCCATTGATAAGGATGATGGTATCCAAGATGCGCAGTACAATCTAGCGATTGTGAGAAGGATGTTGTCTCTTAACACTCGTAAAACCATTCAATTGAGAGCCAATGATGAAAACCCCCAATCAAATGAAGGGTAACCTGCCATTGAGGACTACAAGTTCCAGGTTACTTATATGTTTCTATATAATATTCCTAGATAATATGTCGAAGTTGATAGGAAGATATCTGTCAAAGGTAGACATAAGGTGTCCTACATCAATTGACACTAAATTGGACAAGAGTGATTGTTTTTGAGATATATTGGAGCAACAAGGAAAACAGATGGAAAAAAATTTTAGCATATGATAGCATGGATGATACAGGAAGTAGAGAGTAGATGAATCCCTTGAATAATAAAAGGCATGACATCAAGGCTACCAAAAAACTTAGACTCATGAACACCAAAGAGTGTTAGGATACAGGGATGTTGGAACCTCAGAGTATAAAGGATAAACTCATAATATGGTATGGTTCAACGAGAAGCTCAAAAAGAGGAATTAGCTAAGGGGGTGCCATGTTCAATGGAGTGACAAGGGTACAACTACCAAAATACCCTTCAGAATATAGATATTGAGTCACTATTTTGCCCAAATTTTCCCCATCGGATTAACCTTAACAAGTCCATAAAGGTAAACTCGATGGTATTTTCATATTTAGAGAGTTTGAAAATACCGTAAAGAAAACTCCAAGGGGCACCTTTTTCATGGTCAATGATTGGGTGCGAAAAACGATTAAAAATATATCCAACACAGTTCCTTTCCTGTAAGTTAGTCCATTGAGACCGGATAAAGTGATAAAATTATGCTCAATAGAAGTCTACCTCATTTTTTTACGAGTATGAGGAGACGAAGTAAACTCAATATTCTTCATGAAATTTTAATGAGTTATACAAATAAAAAATCGATATGTATTTTTCAGTTTTAAGGAGAGAAAAAGAGGTAAAATAATTCCTCAAATCTTCTTCATGGGAGTTTAATGGGCTCGAAGAAGGAAACTCGAGGATTTTTCATTTAAATAGCAACAATTTTTCCCAAAAAAGAATATTCTCATATATTGTTCATAAGAGTTTCATGATCCTGAAGAAGTAACTCAAGGTTTTTTCAATTTTATGAGTGAGAAAAAATACCTAAAAATTAGGCTTAGAGATTTTCGTGTAAATTTAACGAGTCTGAAGAAGTAAACTCTAGATTTTTCGGATTAACGAGCAAGAAAAATACTGTAAAAAGAAATAGTTTAACGAGCCCAAAGAAGGAAACTCAAGGTTTTTCATATTAATGAGAAAGAAAAATACCGTAAAGATAATGCTCTGTCTTCTTCATGGTAGTTTAAAGATCCCGAAGAAGGAAACTCAAGGTTTTTTGGATTAACAAGCGAGAAAAATACCATCAAAATAATGTTCGAAGTTTTTTGATCTCATGCTCGTCAATAGAAGGGTATATTCTGGGAAATTCCTCATAATAACAGGCGAAGACATCACGAAATTACTTGAAAAGGTAGGCGAGGCTTGCAATTTCATCACGATTGTAGTTAGCTCCAATTTGAAAGTTTTCCACGATACTTGTTCTAACCGAGATATCGATGAGCATAGTCTTTGAAATATTTCCCATGTTTCCTTATGAATCCATAGTTTGGATAGTTGTATAAGCCTAAGGAATAATATCAGGTGGGTCAAAAGGTAGGATTTGTATAGATGTCACATCTGAATCAAATATCGAAGCACGGTGATGAGAATCATCCCAAGGTCACTCTTCTAAAGACATGATCTCTCGAATAACTTTGTTTGAAGGTATGAATTCATTGAGGATATCATTAGAAGGACCTATGATGGGAGAGGATATGGTACCATCGGTTGTAACCAATGCAGTGGAAGAATCAGACGTAGATTGAATGGCTTGATAAGCCAATCTAGTTGGTGAAAGCAACATCTCATCTTCATAGGAATCAATGTTTGATGGGGCTAGTAGGATCCAAGGATTAGTAGGGACCTTAGGAATGGTATAGAGCACTGAAACCATATTTAGAACCTTAGGCGGCAGGAAAGGAAAACAACCTAAAAGGGAGGACCCATTCAAAAGACCGGTACTCACACTGACATAAGAGTCATGTATTTCACCCACTAAGGGCACTGTGCCATTGGGTAACAAGGAGTAATTTAGGGTACATAGGGATATATGATCCACTGTGACTATTTTCCTATCTAAAGGAAATAGGATGAGTCGGAAGACCGAAGAGACAATGGAAGTCATGGCATAAGACCAACTGCAACCCAAAATTAGATTACAGTCGAGATGAAAATCCATGACTTTGATATACACTGTTACCATTTTCCCACTTAGAGTGATGGGGTAGCTAGAAAGGTATCCTTTTAGGATGAAAGTGTGGCCATTGCATGTTGTAAGTGAATTCGATGGCTGAGATAGAGTGGGAGAACCAAAAGCAAGCCAACATGAATTGGACATTACGCAAGTCGAAGCACCTTCGTCAATGATGGCTCACTGGATAACTCTGCCTTTTGACAAAAATTGCACTTAAAATGCAAGTTGATGGGAAAGAAGAGGCTTAATTTTTTTCATACAAAAAATTGCTAGCATGGAATCCTATAATATTCCAAAAATTTAGCCTTCAATCTAAATGGAATATTAGAGTTGTTTTATCACTAGGTAGGTGAATAAATGGGTAGGGAGGCCCATTAACCTCTTTAGAAGAATCAATAACACTCCTAATGTGAAAGGAGGAAGAATAAGCAACTAATTTGAGCACCCCCAGGTGTGAACAGAGATGGGATCATGTTGATTCAGTCAACTTTGACCAAGTCAACAAAGCTGTCTAGATGCATTGAATCTCCATGATGAACATCGCAGTTTTGGTGGAGGAAAACTTGCATGAGCTTGATGGCACATATGGATGGGACCCAATGTGAAGAGGTTCACTTGCTATATATGGAGAGGATGGGAGCCTTTGTTATTCATGCTTTTGATATTATCATTTGATATTGGTCTGTTTAGACTTGGCTTCCTCTTGCTATTTAGTAGGGTTGTAGTGTTGTTTAGCATCGGGTGTTCCCGAGCGGGAATCCCACCTCTTCCCTTGAGAGGCCTCTTGGGAGAGCTTTGTACTGTATTTCTCCACATCCAAGCTTGAGGCCAAGCACCATTCTCTAGCCTCAATGTTATTTCTGTAGCAGAATATTGTTGTGTTGCATGGTGTTGCAGTGGAGGTTTGATAACACCACTTCCGGGCATGTTTCTCAGTAGAGGGTGCCTTCCTTCTCTTGAGAAATCAGCTAGGAAGATTTTTGGGAACATTTTAAATCTTGGAAGTGGGGTAGACTATTCCTCATATCCTACAGCATAGTCCCTTTTAGGAACTGCGTCATTTTGCATAGAGTTGTTGCAGTAAGGTTCCAACCCTTGTTTTTGAGCTAGTATCCTTGGAAAAGGGCCAACCCTTCTCCCGAAAAGATAGAAGAAGGGATTATCATCCCTCTTTGTATTATTAATCTATATTTTTGTAATGTTTCAGTAAGACTGAATTTTTTAGAGCTGAATATTCATATTCACTCTTTTTGTACTCATGTTTTCAAGAAACCCTTGCCGGGTTACCTTTATAATGCATTAAGGAGGCCAGATCTTCATTTTCTTGGCATATTGTTCAATAAATTTCCAGATCCATGTTTTCCTATCATTATACTATAGAAAACCTTATAAAATAATTCTATAATTTTCTTCAGTAAATTCTGCATAGCTTAAGTCATGGGATTTGGTTATTTTTAAGCTGATTTGAGGTCGGGAGGTCTATTTAACTTATCATATGTGATTTGTTTCAGTTCCTATTTTGTATTTGAGGGCCTAAGTCCATATTCTAAGGGAACCAAGCATTATTTCTCTTAGTTAAAATGTAAATCTCCAGAAATAACGTTTTCAGGTTCTATTTGCTGCATTTTCCCCACTTGGGAAGGTGTAGAAGTGCTTATTTTTGCTGTTGTTTCATTCATTTGATGGATATGTGTTTCTCAACACATTTTATGACTTAATTTCACCTTTCTATTCTATTATTGTGCTAATGCACTACTGCATTCCCAATTTGGGATATTACAGTGGTATCAGAGCATAGTCTTGGCTCAGCCTGTGGAACTCAGCCATTATGCTATCAAGAGAAGGAGAGATGAACAGAAAGAAGACTCCATTATGTGGAGGAGGAAAGGAGGAGAGGCTTTCAAAGCTTCTTCCAAAATCTATGTAGAACATCAATGAAGATCTTAAGAAGATGAGAGAGGAGATGGAATCTCCAAAGAAGTTTGAATCTAGAGCCAGATCTAGGTTGGCACGTGATAGGTGTGAGCATGCAGCTACACCCTATTATGCACAACACATTCAAATGCCCAGATATATCAATAGAGAGATGGAATAAGGAGGAATGCCTAAGAGGGAAAATCTTAGTGATTTTCTTCAAGAATATGAATCTCAAACTGAAACGTTTAGAGATCATATCACTTTTCAGGAGTTTTGCAAGATCAAGGTGGAGAGGAGCAGGCAGCATGACATAGATAGATTTTCTCTATCCATTTTTGATGGATCACCAACATGTTCAACCAGAGCTTGGGTGGAGGAGCTACACACTTATTTGCAACAGCACCAAGTTTCTGAAGATAAAGCCTTCAGAGTTGCAGCGCTGCACTTTGAAGGTAAGGCTTATGCTTGGTGGATTTTTGAGTCATTTTCATTGAAAAATGCCAATATTTATTCTTACGCAAAGTTCAATAAGATATTAGTGGAGAGGTTTGATGGAAGACATTCTAAAACTCTCTTGGTAGGGCCAAACTAACCAAGACAAACATAACTTTTTCATGGGTTGGAAGAACCTGAAAACTCAAAACCACTTCAGAAAACTGTTGGAGAAACCCACATCTTGCATAACACCTTGCTGAAGGCAAGATCTCTGTCTCATATCTTTGGACAAGAGGGCATGAATGTTCCTTTTTCAAAAGAGGATCCTCTTATTGAGCAAATGAATCCCATTCATATTAAAGAGGAAGAGGAGGATGGGGGTTATAGTGCTGCCACATATAGAGCATATCTATTACCTCATGCAGAGGAAGGAGGAGCACATGCTCCAACAGAAGGATTTATTTTAGCATTGCAAGAAGTTCCCCAGGATCTCACATATGGAGGTCAAGGCATAATCAATGGAAAACACAATTGTGGAGCGTTGCAGATGGAAGGAGAAGAAAGGGAGGAAGGACATCATCATTTGATAAGGAGCACACACCCCTATCCATTTCAGAGAGATGATGCAATGAAGAGGCAGATTGATTTGCGCTGTGAGGGCAAGGGCAAGGTTTCCCAACCATATGTACAGTCTACTCTTGACATTGATGTCTCACTACATGGAGGCATACTAGCTGGGAGGCCACCAGATCTGGAGTTGGTGAGAGGCATCTTTCCATTTGGTTCACCCCTATTAGATTCTGGAGAGGTGAAGACTTTGGAGGATTCTAGTACAACGCAAAGAGTTTCAGATAGACTCAAGGAGGAAGGCACTCTCGCATTTTCAGCACCACCCACTCTCACTATCTGTACTGCGCTGATAGAAGTTGCTGCAGTGATGGAGGATGGCACCTTCATGGTGCAAGGGAGATGCTCCATGGATTTGGAGAAACAGAGGGTAATTCCCTTGAGGAAGGAATCCTCCATACATTGGAGTAGATGGAGGCCACTCATGCTTACATTGGCCAAGACTGGGAGATTCTTTTTGGATGAGAGCTTCTCATGGGAGGTAAACTTCCAAATATTCCTACTTATTTTTTAGCATGAGCAGCTACATTATGGGAATGGAAAAAATTTGGGGGATGATTTTGACATGAGGGATGTCAAAGGAAAAGACGACAACATTTGGGGAGCTTCACATTGCAGATCATCAGTGATGTCTCTTAGGAGGATTGATCCATATTGGAGGTCTTAACTCTTGGTAGAGTACTCCAAGGATCTTGGTTCTTGCATGATTCTTGATGACCCGGATGGAAATGATAGATATATGTTGGATGATGTGGTCATCTATTCTCATGGTAGAGTCTTCTTTACTAGAGCTTCTAAGCTCAAGGCGAAGCTGCTACATGCAGCACATGAGGACTTCTTTTCCATGCACTTTGATGCATATCTTTCCTTGGCAGAGGAGTTTATTTGGGAGGGCATACAACATGATATATTTCAGCATATGGAGAGATGCATAGCCCGGATGGTGATAGAGAGGATGTCACAACCACTTCCCTACTCTTTGGAGGTGAGGGAGAATTTCTAGTTGAGCCATTTCAGCTCAAGGTCCCAAGTACATGGTGGAGAATGTATAATTCCACATTATGTTTTGTACTTATTTACTTTATATGAGCAGCATGTTGTACCAAGGAGGATTATACCTTATTTCATATTGTATGATGATGTACTTGAAGCCATTTGTAGCATTGAGATTGGCAATGTTATTGGTGGTTTGTGGGGGAAGCCACATGATTTTTGGTGTGCACCATTGACACCACTTTGTACTTTCATGTTTCTATCTTATACAATGTTGTGGCAGCCAAAAAGTGGCTGGAAAAGAACTTGTTATTTTTTTATTTGATGCAGGCAAAAGATGCACTGCACTGGTTCCATGTGTGGGACCTTGATCCACTTTCCGGTTGTCATATGACAACTTGTTTCTATTGGTTTTTGCTTCCATGTATTGCTGATATTTTTATGTTCATGGGGAGATTTGTTTGGAGAGTGGGATATGAGTTGGAGATGCCCATTGGGAGTATGATTCTCCCTAATTTTCATGATGCATGTTTCAATAGAAGCAATGGGCAGCCCATGATTGCCAAACTACATCTCTTTTCTTCATGTGGGAGGAGCCATCTGAAGAACTTGAGTTTTTGGAGGAGGCACTTCATGGCTTATTTGTTTGGTGGGGTAGCTTGGGCCACTCTTGGAGGTCATGAAATTTCAGCCCAAGATCAGAAAAAGCCCCATACTTATCATAACCACTCGAATGGGAGGATCCAATATCTCCATGGAGCCCCAACACATTGTATGAACCGGGGGTTGAGAATATTTTTGAGCTACCTAGACTGGCTCATTTCATTTGGATGATAGCATGGGTGTGGGAGTCACTCATTGGGAATAATATTCCCCATGTTTTTCATCACTCCTACCTTGAGGAGGCCATTGGACAGCAAGGCGGTTTCCACTTACACCTTCCACTTTCTATGATGTGAGCCATATGGTTTTGCATGCTTGGGAGGAAACATTGGAGGGAAGATTTGTAGCAGATCATTTTGAGTAGTGGTGGGGACTTTTGATGAGGAGGCCACAAGAAGAGGAGGGGAGGACTTTTTTCTCCTTATACAGTTGCTTGAGGACAAGCAACATTTTGGAGGGGAGCACTGTAATATTTCAAAAATTTAGCCTTCAAGCTAAATGGAATATTAGAGTTTTTTTATCACTAGGTAGGTGAATAAATGGGTAGGGAGGCCCATTAACCTCTTTAGAAGGATCAATAAAACTCCTAATGTGAAAGGAGGAATAATAAGTAGCTAATTTGAGCACCCTTGGGTGTGAATGGAGATGGGATTATGTTGATTCAGTCAACTTTGACCAAGTCAACAAATCTATCTAGATGCATTGAATCTCCTTGATGAACAACGCAGTTTGGTGGAGGACAACTTGCATGAGATTGATGGCACATATGGATGGGACCCAATGTGAAGAGGTTCACTTGATATATATGGATAGGATGGGAGCCTTTGTTATTCATGCTATCGATATTATCATTTGATATTGGTCTGTTTAGACTTGGCTTCCTCTTGCTATTTAGCAGGGTTGCAGTGCTGTTTAGCATCGGGTGTTCCCGAGCGGGAATACCACCTCTTCCCTTAAGAGTCCTCTTTGAATAGCTTTGTAATATATTGATCCACATCCAGGCTTGAGGCCATGCACCATTCTCTAGCCTCAGCATTATTTCTATAGCAGAATATTGCAGTGTTGCAGGGTGTTGCAGTGGAGGTTTGATAACACCACTTTCGCGTCTGTTTCTCAGTAGAGGGTGCCTTCCTTCTCTTGAGAGATCAGCTAGGAATATTTCTGGGCACATTTCACATCTTGGAAGTGGGAAAGACTATTCCTCATCTCCTACAGTGTAGTCCCTTACAGGAACTGCGTCATTTTTCATAGAGTTGTTGCAGTAAGGTTCCAGCCCTTGTTTTTGAGCTAGTTTCCTTGGAAAAGGGCCAACCCTTCTCCCAGAAAGCTAGAAGAAGGGATTCTCATCCCTATTTGTATTATTCAGCTATATTTATTTAATGTTGCAGTAAGACTATTTTTTTCAGAGCTGAATATTTAGATCTGATCTTTTTGTACTCATGCTTTCAAGAAACCCTTGTCGGGTTACCTTTATAATGCATGAAGGAGGCCATATCTTCATTTTATTGGCATATTTTTTAATAAATTTCTAGATCCATGTTGTCCTATAATTATACTATATAAACCCTCATAAAATAATGCTATAATTTTCTTCAGTAAATTCTGCATAGCTTAAGTCATGGGATTTGGTTATTTTTAAGCTGATTTGAGGCCGGGAGGTCTGTTTAACTTATCATAAGTGATTTTTTTCAGTTCATCTTTTGTATGTGAGGGCCTAAGTACATATGCTAAGGGAAACAAGAGTTATTTCTCTCATTTAAAATGTAAATCTCCTGAAATAATGTTTTCAGGGTCTATTTACTGCATTTTCCCCATTTGGGAAGGTGTAGAAGTGCTTCTTTTTGCTACTATTTAATTCATTTGATGGCTATGTGTTTCTAAACACATTTTATGACTTAATTTAACCCTGCTATTCTAGTATTGTGCTTATGCACTGCTGCATTCCCAATTATGGATATTACAAATCCTGAGGGTCAATTCTAGCAATTTCCGAAAGAAAATATTTCCTTTGTGTTGGAAAAGTTTGTAGCACTTCAAGGGCAGACATGGCTGATGGTGCTTACGAAAAATATCCTAAAATACTATAGTTTTGGTAAGGCACATGAAAATGTATTGTGTGTCATGCTACGAAGTGTCCGATTGGGGGGACGAATCACAAGGTCAACAATAGGCCTTCTGATATGAAGATCATTACGTGGTGGTCGATTTGAAATCGAGGCAACTTCTTGAGAATTAGTGACTGGAGTTCCATAAATTTTGTCTCACATTTATAGATAAACCATTTCAAAGGTGTAAACATTTGGTGTTCCTTTAATAGAGGAAGAAGGATGTGTACCATTGTTTCCCCCTTGTGGGGCTTACGGTGGGTTCGATATGAGGTGTTGCTGCTGCTGAGCAAGGAAAATATTATTGAGGACCGCAGGGGTTTGACTAATTTCCTTTTGTGCAAAAAAGTATGTTGATTATTGAAGGCGAGGACATTTATAAGTCATGTGGTCCTCAACACAGATCTTTCAAGGGAACTTGGAAGTTTTCTCTTTCCCTTTTTCAGATTTGGCAACAACTTTCTGATTGGGATTATTCTGCGTAACATGATTCTCTTCAAAAGGTGTTTGCTCCCTGTAATTTGCAAGATTGGCAATACAAAGTAGCAGGGAACCACATCAAATCACTTTGGAGTCCAAGGACCTAGCCTTCCCATGCCCAGAGAGGGCTCTCTCTATGTTTATGATTAATTGATTTATCTTTATGATTATGTTTTATGATTTTAGGCTAGTTATGAAGTTTTGGGATTGTTTGTTTGTTTTGATTGATTGATTGTAGATTGGACAGATAGAATGTGGGAAGCTTAATCCATTGGGCTATGGAGTCATAAAGGTTTAAATTGTACATCAACTCTTCAAGGATTTTCATAGGGAAAGCTAACTATACCAAATGGATCTTCTTAGGTAAGATGAATATGAAATGACATCAAGTTTGTGAATTTAGTAAAACTAAAGGGAAATTAAGAATACTTTAACTATACTTCAACAAGAAATGCCTTTAAGATAACTGTTTCAAGAGAAACTAAAGAGCAGGATGCCCCTGAATTCTTTAATTAAAATTTAATAAGAAAGCCTTAAGACAAAAATCCAGTAATACTAAAGAGCAGAATTCTTTAATAATACTTTCAGATAGAGAAAACATTCAAGATAATAGTTCAGTGAAAATAAAGATTAGGACACCCCTGCATTCTAAATCAAACTTGAAAGAAGGCCTATAAGATAAAAATTGAAGAGGAACTAAAGAGCAGGACACCCTTGAATTCTTTAGCTAAAATATACTAAGAAAACCTCAAGGAAACAAGCTAGGTGGAACTAAATAGTTGGACACCCCTGAATTCCTTAATTAGAACTTGCAGAAGAAAAAATTAAGATAAAGGTAATAGACAGAGTTAAGGTGCCAAAACAACATATCTCAATCTAAAATTTCTGTTCTATTATTAGAGAAATTGATGTACAATATGGAAAAAAAAGGAGAGAACATTGACAAAGAGGGATAACATCACCATTAACATAGATCAAGAATCCTGTGAACGTGCTTGTATTACTGATGTCTAGCTCAAAACAGTTACAATTCTCCAGTGCAATAATATTTGCAACTCAGAGTCTGATCTAAATCCAGTCTAGCAACCAACCAACCAAATAACCAATTAACAATAACAATGAATAATAAATGCAGTATTTAACTGCAGATGAGGAGGTTGCCCTAATCTAGGGTGACAGATTGCACTTATTATAGAGTAAATGTAATCTTGACCTTTGAGACCATGCAAGGCCCAAAGCAAAATATTACTAACAGACTTGCTGTAATAATAACTCTAAAATTAACTGTTGAGCTAACTTTGACTATTTTTCCTTTAACATTAAATTTTACAATAACTTCTAAGCTGCAAAAATATATTGGACTACTTTATTAACTATAGCTGCTTTTATTAAAGCAGAATTTGGATGTTGGTGGCCAATATGACTTTGAAGAAGTAAATGTTGAGTGGCTTTGTCATTTGGCTTTATCTTCTTTGTTGTTTTATCCTCTGATTTGTCTTCGAACCTTGATTTTTATTTTGATTTTTATTTTGTCTTCATCTGTATCTTTTACTTGTTTTCTTTTACTGCCTTTGGCTACTTTCTTTACCTCTTTTATCTGTGCTTTGTCTTTAACTCTGATTTTTCTTTTAACTTTAACCTTTGGCTAATATTTTGATCTTTCTACCTTTCACTGTTCAGTGACTATGTTTTCATTTGTCTTCATCTTGGATCTTTCTTTGACTGCGCATTCACCATGAAACTCTCCTTCTACCGTACTCTATCCTTTGATGAAAAATCGCTGCCTCTGTAGTTTTTAAATGATCATTATTAATCATGATCCATCGTGACCTTCTGATTAATCTTGCGCTCCTAATCCTTTAATGAATAAGGCTTTCTGGATCGTCACCCAGTGTTAGTATGAATCTTTCGTCGTAAAAGATCACTTTAGCTACGCATAACAAATAGCCCTAACATCGATTATGGCTACAAAATATCTTTAAGATTGCTGCACAAATTTAGATCTAAGCACAAAAGATATTAAGCATATAAAATATAACATAGCTCCATAGATTCAATGAACAAGACAAGAAGAATGTATTTGAAAGAATTTTGTATTATATTAAAGAATGGGGCACCTGAGAGGAAAACAAGAAAGGTGTCTTCTGGTTCTCCTCAGTGGGATGGGTTCTTGGAAGTCCTCAGTGTTTCAGATCTAACATTTCTCTCTCTTATGGATGTAGAAAAGCAAACATATAACTCAATGGGAGTTCACAAAGCAAAATGGAAAATGGTGACCAAGAGTAGATCCAGAGTGATCTAATGCAATGAAGGTGACTAATGAATGGGGAAAACCCTCCTATTTATAACAAAATATTGGGGTGGTCTAGAACTCGGTGCATGAATAAAATATTATTAATCGAATTCTAGAAGCACCTTTTAGGAATATTTTATTATATTTGTTGGAGGGAAAGGATTCTTGACTTGGGTCAATTCCTTTATTTATAAATAATAAATAAATAAATGATTTATTTATCATTTTAGGGGAATGATGGGAATATAATTAAATAAATAATGATTTATTTAATTATTTTTGGATGATTTAGTCAAATTTAACTAAGAATATTATTTAAATAATGATTTAAATAACTTGTTCTTAGGAAATAATTAAATAAATAAGGATTTATTTAATTAATTTCTTTGTTTTGGGTTAAATATGACCAAATAAGTTATTTTATATGGTGAAAACAATTTTACTTAGAGTAAAATTGGTCTTACATGGTGTACTTCGGTTCATCTAATAATAATAGGTTAGATGAACAAAAAAATGGTGTAATAGATTGCCCCCCAACGTACAAGTGTTAGGAGAAAATCGTATGACCGAAGTACGTTGTAAGAACTCAATCACTAGATATCAAAAGGGAAGTGAGAGAGAGAAGTGTAATGTTGTCTGATGTACAAAAAGACTAGACCCTGAGGAGATGAGACTTACAGGTGCAAAAAGTCTCTAGTGTATGAAGTGGTACCTGTGCTAAAGGCGGCGGGGGAGGCATACCTATGCTCACCGAGACAAAGTGCAAAGAATAAGGTGCCCGGAAAACCACGGAACACAATAATGAAGCATGTGCTGGCCTAAACATGAGCCAGATAAATAAAATGATGAATCCCACATACATGTGATGCCTGGAATAATCGTCAAGACTTATACAATATTATGGTAGTACATGAGATACAAGTACACCCAAATGCCCCCTACACATGGGGAAGGGCTCACAAACTCTGACGGATATGTGCAAATCGAAGAGGCACCGCAAGCGGTTGAGGCTGATATCATCAAATGGGAGGAGCTGCATCAAGGGCGAAAATGAAGTCATCCGGGCATGTGGGGGGCTACCTGTAGGGCCACCCCCTCATGAGGGTTGAGACATCTCACACATGCCCGGGAATCACCAATAACTGCTGCTGTGTCACTGGACCATCAAGTGTATAGATCACGATCATGCTGGGAAGAGCTTGAACCAATGGTACACTGCCCCCTAGACCTGTCTTCTGGAATAAATGAGCTGATGTCGACAGAAGTAGGTCTGCCATAGGTGAGGAAATAAGGGAACCTCGACTAAGGCACGAGGGAAAATAGTAGAGCGACGGTCAAGTAGATACTGATGATGATGATGGAATGAGAGGAACGAAGGAGCGGTTGGATGACTTCCCTTGTTAGAGCATAAAGTGTATGAATGGCTTGGCAGCGACTGACACAATATCATGATGGATGATGGACAAGGGTACGAATGGCTATAATGTGTGACACGAGAGAGGGACCAAGCAGGAAGAGATGGAGGACTATGGCGGGGTATAAAAGGACTCGAGATATGCTCCATGAGTGTGATGGTGACTCGACTCAGATGCTCTAAGCAAGGGCGACTCGATGGTGTTGCCTCATAGTACGGGTCCAATGGGGGACCATAAAAGCATGAGTAAAATAGGGTGACTCATGACAAAAATCAACACGAACGAAGAAGAGTAAGGAGGCAAAGTGGTGCCCCAAGTACAAGTGTCATAAGTGAAGAAATTCGATTTTGAGAAGAGGTGAATAGACCCTTCGTGGACAAAATGGGTCCTGGTGAAGTATCAAAACATAAAAAACTAACAAATGCCCATTTGAGTGCTCGGTGAGAGCTTTCCAACGGTGCAGACGGTGTGTCAAACGGGGCTACAGTTTGGTCGTAGAGGACGAAAGAAAAAACAGGGTTTTTCTTCTAATAGGGCGTTTTCCCTCCAAAATCATTCATTTTCTTGTGTCGCTGTGGTGAATGTGGAGAGGAGAGAAGGCCCTAAATCTTGCGACGATCGTAGCGGACAAACCGACCGTTGGAATTGTGATCCGTCAGTTGCAGGTAAGAGGCCTAATCCTAAGCTTTGTTTTTGATGGAGTCAAATTGCAGATTAGGGCTTTAATTCTTGGTAACTGCCCCTACTTCATCATTACGGTCGGGTCACACTTTTTGGGGCAAAAACTGCGACCTTGGACGCATTTTTTGGCCTGAAAAGTGCGACCTGGCCCAGGTTTTGCCCAAAAAGTGTGACCTGTTAGATGTGGGGGGTTCAGTGCTGTTATGGGTTGAGATGCTGTTTTAATGCAGTTTGTTGATCTGGAGGCTGAAAAAAATGATGTTTTTGTGCAGATATGGTAGATATACGGATCAAGTGGAGAGAGAGAGACTTAGGTACATTACGGATGGAGATCCAGGCGGATCAGGGTGGCCGTCGTGCACTGGCTAGGTATGGGGTGCTGAAATTTTTGGAGAACCCTTTGATGAGGGATGGAGAGCCCTTGTTGGCCCGTATTATCAGTTACTGGGATCCAGATCAGAAGGCGTTTGTAGTGCAGGGGCACAGGATCGAGCTGACGGTCCAGGATTTGTATTTCTTGACTGGTCTCCCACCATTAGGGATGGTGGGAAATACGCAGCCAATGTTACCACGTGGGCGTAACATTATGGAGTTTGTTGAGCGACATTGTCGACCAGGTGTCCGAGTTAAAGGGACTCGAATATCCATTGGTGATCTAGAGAGGTTGGAGACCCGGGCAGTGGCCACAACAATGTTGCGGGTCTTGGGTAGCCAGGCAGTCCATCACATCACTAGAGGGCAGATGATGATCGTGGAGAGTGTGCTAAGTGGGACCTACTATGGGTGGGCCCAGATTATGTTGGTTTCGGTGAAACGACAGCTGTCGCTATGCAAGCGGAAAGTGAATCATGATTGCACCTATGGGACAATGTTGTGCTCTTTCTTCTTTGAGAAGATCCCGACCTTATGACCTCGTGTACAGTTGCCTGATGGAGGTCCGAGAGAGCCCCGGATGTGTCGGTGGGGACGACTATTGTGTAGAGGAGGGGGAGGGGCAGTTGGACGGGTGTTCCGACCAGAGTTCTTCACGCATTGGGATCAGATGCCATTATATATAGACGACTATCCCTATAGTGGGATGAGTTATTGGGGAGATCCGGACTTGCCGCTTCCCCCTGGTCGAGTGTGGGGGCCTGATGGTAAGTGACAAGAAACTAATTTGTTATGTTTATTTTAGAGTTTGTGACTAGTATACATGATGCTAATCGTGATGTTTTGTGAAATGCAGATATAGCTCCGGTAAAACCGGCCGGATATATGGGACGACCTACAACGACAGGAGCTACAGGTGCCAGTGGATCAAGGACGACACAGAGCGAGGATATGGATGCTCTGGTGGAGGGCATTCGTCATAGATGTGAGGGGCTGCTGACTGGTGTATCGGAGCGTGGTTGGAAGGATTTAGATGACTGGTACATAGAGTTATGTATTGGGCTACCCTTGGAGTGGCGAGGTATCATGCGATGCATGGTGATGGCCAGTCAGGCTGTGCGTGATCTACAAGCTGCGGGAGCAGATCCATTGGCCCGGGATCCTCCAGAGAGTGATTAGATGTAGGGCAGGTGGTGCCCCCCAGTGTCTATGTAGGGGCATGTGGTGCCCCCCATTTTTGTAGTTTTGTTTTTGTGACATGCTATGGGCATGTGGTATGTTTCAGAGTATATGGACTCTAAAAACACATGTTATATAATATATATGATGGATATGCATTTGATTGATGGTGTTAAATGTTATTGTATTGTGTATGACAAATGCCAGTCTAGAACATGATTTGCAATTTGATCTACGTAGTGATTTTGATCTCTAGGTATATGGTGAAATGTAATGAATCTAAATTCACGTATCAAAAGTTTCACTCGTAAATATTGTCTAAACAGGAGGGGGTTATGCACACGATAGACACCATTAAGTTGTAAGACAACAAGAAGGGAATCTATATGAACATGCAGATGGAGGATGCGGTGAGAGAGGGCATCGGCTAAGAGACCACGAACTGCATCATATTCGGCTTGATTATTGGTGGCCATACCAATGCAGACCCCATTTGCAAGGACCAGGGTATGCAAGGGGGTAAAGATGGCCCATGCTGCTGAAGCGAGGTGGCGGGAATAGCGACTTGCTCCATCGGCATAGCCCAGATAAGGTCCGGACGAAAGGGCCGATGTAATAGTCTCATAAGACAAGAAATGGGAAGGATGAGACAAAGGAGGGCAGCGTGAGTAGAGGATAGACCTCCAATGACGGCTACGGGATGGAGCAATTCGGGTAGGAAGTATAGGACTCATGGATCGACGAGAGGGAGAGGAATGATAATGATGGGATGGAGGGTGGGCACTCAGGCTGCGAAGAACATCGAAGATACAGATGGTATGATCATGATTAAGAGAGGGAATGGAAGGGTCAAAGAGACCAGACGGTGCTGCAAAGGTACCGAAATCATCAGTATGGGAAGAGATGCGCAGATACGGGTCATCGCGGGGAATGACATAAGAACAAGTAAAAAGATGGTCAAAGTATGAAGAACCCGTGTCTGGAGGAGAATCAAGCAGAACAGGTGGAGTGGGTTCAGAAGGAATGTATTCCGAGGAGCGCGCGGATGATGATAGGTATAGCAGAGAAGCAGCAGGGTCCAACATGTCAACATCAGGGGGAGGAATGTCAATGGTAGCAGGGGGATCCTCAAGTAGACTAGACACATATTGAGCAAGGATGGGAGAGGCAGATTGATTTTGTTCAACCTCGTACTCGCGGATGACCTCTAAAGAGGCTCGGTAATGCGTGAGGTGAGGAAAATGGTGGGAATAATGGCCATGGACCCCACACAGAGCGCAGGGTTTGTTGGTGTGAAGAGTCTCGGGGTTTTTGGCTACGGATGAGGAAGAAATAGAGGTTTCAGGGACCGTAGATTCAGGGAACGCGACTTTCACCATGGGTTGGATACAGGGCAACTCAGGACAAGTATGGGTGGGATGATCGATACCATCACACAAAGCACAAGGCTTGGCGGGTGGGGTAGGGGTGGGGTCAGGGGCGGCGGCCTTGTCAGTGGAGGCCCCCTTGCGAGTTTTTCATTTCTTGCCTGTAGCTTTCGCAACATTAGGAGGGTTCTGCGAAGGGGCTAGGGGCACTGTGGTGGTGGAAGGAGCGAAGGGAATCAGTTGCACTGGTGTCACGGCTATGTATGGTTTGGGGTGGCCTGGTGGGGTCTCGGTTGGAGGAGTAAGATACCATACTGGAATTCCCAAGGTTAAATTAGGGAGGGAAAGGGTGGCCATGACGGGAATCGAATAAACGCCCGAGGGGGGGGGCAAGGAAAGGTATTTGACCTGCGGGGTAATGACCAGGGGGGATGGCTCCCATATGGTGGAGATCTGGGGGAACCGACTCGGGAGGGTAGGGAGGTTCCTGAGTGTGAGGTGGATGGGAAGGTCTAGGCGGGAGAGGTTTAGTCGGCGGAGGCGAAGGGCTAGGAGCAAGGTGCGACGGACGAGGGTGAGGTTGCTGACTAGCCGAAGTAGGCTGCGGAAGGGAAACCTGAGACGATTGCATCATGCAAACATTTGCCAAGCTAGGATCAGAGACAAGAGGAGGAGGAGGACCTGGGAAAGTTCCAAGCAATGAGGAGTCTTTGTAGATGCTAGGGGAAACACTGGTCAAAGAATCAACCATTTTCTTGTTGGTGACAGTAGAGATGGTGGACTCAGGGGAGGTCTGAGAGTTGGGTTCATGGTAGGTCAGTTGGTCAATGGTGACAATATTTCCATTATGAGGGAAGAACATCTTGTGGTGGACTGCGGATGGGACGGCAGACATGGCATAGGTGTAACTACACCCCAAAAGGATGTTGTAGTCAAGAGGGGTGTCGATAACTTCAACGTTGACACAAATCGTCTTGCTGGCAAGGGTGATAGGACAGTGACAGAATAGGCCAATGGGCTAGGAGGCATGGCCATCCCATGCATGAAGGGTGATGGTGTAAGGGGCCAGTTCAGGGGATCTGATTTGTTTCCAAACCGAAGCGAACATTACGCAGGTAGATGCCCCCTCATGAATAATACACCGAGCAACATTGGCGTTTCAGATTTTGACTGGGATTTGGAAAGAAACCGAAGGAGTGAGAGGGGGATGGTTTGACTGACGGGCGTCGAAAACAATCAATTGGTCATCAGAAGGATCTACAACGCCCACGGCAGAAAGTAGAGCCCTCTTTTGAGAAGGACACCACTGGAGGAGTTCCAGTGTTGAAATGGAAACAGGGGATTGGGCCAAATCATCTACTATGTTGTATGAATGGGCAGCCCGACCAAAAGAAAAATTTCGGCGTAATGGTCCCTTAAGAGTCTTGGGATGGATCTCGGCTTTGGGTGGAGGGAGTTGCAAGGGACCATTGGGTGTCAATAGAGGCTCTGTAGGACCTGACGATGGAGACTCAGAGACAGACGGGACAGGAGGTGTGGAATACTAACGGGACCGAGTTTGAAGGTTGAGGTCGACAGTGAGAGGTGGGTCAGAGGCCATCATGAGAATCTGGTAATCATAGGAACCAGAAGGGGAAGGTTGAGTGGTTACCGGGGTGTAAGGTGGTTGAGTGGCCACGAATCCTTGTTTCGGGAAAGGATCGGTAAACACAGCAGGTTGAGAAGTAACGAGGGTGGGAGGGGTAGTAGGGGAGGAGTGCTATCCCTGTATGGTGGCCTGAGAATCCCACAACTGCCGCATTTGTGGTAATAAGGGACAATCGTGAGTGTAGTGACCATAAAAACCGCAACACAAACATGGCTTATTGGTACGAAGTGGCCTGTTCGGCTTGGGCTGAGAGCCCTGTGGCTGGTTGGTAGTGGTAGAGTCTATATTGGAAGGATTGGGTCCACGATTACCAGAAGCGGAGAGATTGCCTCTTCTCCTTCTTTGAGAAGGAGGAAAAGTAGGTGCCCCCTGTTGTGCAAATACTTGCCCTGGAGGGGGTAGTAAGTGCAGTTGTGGGGGTGGAGAAGGAAATGGAGTGGGTGGTCCAAATGCTGGAGGAGCTGGGACACCAGGGTGCGGATATGGATAAGGAGTAGGGTGGGTAGCAGTAAGGTAAACAGGAGGGTGGGCAAAAGGAGAAGGCATGCCATAGCTTGAATGCATGCTACCGGGAGGGGAAAAAACGCCGGAAGGGCTGGCCCTTGGAGGAAAAACATGGCCCGGAAGAGGTGGGGCAGAGGTATGTGACAGGGCTCCAACGATACCGTCGACAGAGTGAGATGCCCCCGAAGCATTAGGGCGATTGGGTTTGGGAAGGTCAGGGAGGATAGTATAAACATAACCAGATTGGGCGTAGATAAGGTCATACTTCAAGGCTATTTGGAGGGTGGCTTCTTCGGTTTGGGGAAAATGGGATGCGACATCTTTGCCAATGGGAGGTAAGAGAGAGCGAAGGAACCAGTCCATGTAAACCCGATCTTCAAAGGGGGGAGCACGACACAAGCTCCGTCATCGCCGCCATTCCTGGACGTGAGCAGAAATGCGAGTCGAAGAGGATTGATGGAAAGGGGTTAAAAGCTCGGTACCAGTGTCGTATCAGAGGGGGAGCTGGAAATAAGATAAAAAGGCTTGGGCAATGGTCGCAAAAGTGGTATGGGAGGAGGTGGCCTGTTCAACATGCCATTTAGAAGCTTCGCTTGTAAGCGTGCGTTGGAACAATCTAAGACGAATAGAGTCGTCAGTAATGGAATTGGAGGAACACCACATATGGAAGGATCGGATATGGTTGGAGGGATCCTCACTAGCAAGGCCTTTGAACTTGGGAATGTCAGAGGGGAGCTTGGTTGGCATAGTAGGCCAATTAACATCGTGGTGGATAGGATCATTAATCAGCTGATTGAAGTCGGGGAGACTAAGGCCGGCCATATAAGGGAGTAATGGGGCAGTCGAGGTAGGTCCCGAGGTGGTTCCACTGGAAACAGACCCAGCAGTAGTACTGAGGTTACTGCTGGTGGTAGGCCCTGAAGTAGACATGGTGAAAGTAACAGGGGGAGAACCAGGAGTAGGGGGAGAACCCGAACAATCAGAGGAAGAGTCGGAGTGCGGAATCAGGGAAAGATGGACTCGATGATGACAGGAAGGAGGAATTCGACCAAGCAGAAACTGAGGATGAAGGCCAAGAAGTTTCCGGGAGAGGCGCCTTGGGGGCGCAATGATGACAGGAAGAAGAGAAACCGACAAGGGTAGGGGGGAACAAAATCAAGTGAGGTCAAGGGCAGAGAGGTGCAGTGACAATTGATTTTAAAGTCTTTGCCAAGCGGTGTTAACCAGGTGCTTCTTCGCTTAGGGTCAGTGTGTGGCGTGCATTAATTTTAATTGTTTAAACCCAGACGTTTTGAGAGTAAAAGAAAAAGTGTGCTGCGTAATGGAAAAGAAATCTGCAGTAAATAAGACTGAAAGAACAGAAAATTAACAACTAACGAAGCAGCAATCTAACCCAAAAAGGTGGGTCTCTCAAAAATAGTCTACAAGAGGGAAAAAACTAGGCATAGCACGCTAAAAATATGCCAATAGATCTAAGGTCCAGAGGGACTGGGATATAAAGGGTAAATCTGCTGAAAAGTGGTGCAGAGAACAACAAAGAGGCAGAGGCAAGGTTGCTGCTAAAAAGGAGGAGATCAACTAAAGATAGAAGAGACAAGGCGGTGGCCTTAGAAATGAACCCAAACAAAACGATATGAGGTGGTTTTGAGAGGGAGAAGAGCTGATCTAAAGGGATCTGAAAAGGAGGTATCAGATTGAAGAAAAAGAGGGCTGAAACTCTGGAAAGTTAGACTTCTGAAACAGTAAAGACTCGTCCACAAAAAGTGGAGGGTACTAGAGCCCTAAGGGGCAAGATTCCCTCTTATTTGAGTGAAGAAGATCAGAAACAGGTCCAAACGGGCAGAGACAGACGCTGGAAAACCCTGACAGAAGCTTCAGACAAACCCAGAAAAAGTGATGAAAATTTTGCAGAAAAATTGCAGGTCGCAAGTTCTGACCTGTTTTCAGTCCAGGTCGCAGGTTTGGGGCAGAAAAGTGCGTCCTGAGGCTCAGATCGTACTTTTTGGGCCGATAAGTGCGACCTGCAGATCCGGCTCTCTCTGCGGCAGATTTCAGAAAAAAATGTCGTCTCAGCGGCGACTGATGTCTGTCACCTGCGCAATAAGGCCAGAAACACACGGAAGTTAAAAATTTGACCGTTTAAGGATTTTAGAGGTGAAAATCACCATAAAAATAGGAAAAAAAAATGGAAGATAAAGCCTAGGGTCTGAAACAGCTGGATATGCAGGAATAGATAAAACGACAACGGTCACAAAAGAAAACCTGTGTGGAGTCGCCAATTGTTAGTATGAATCTTTGTTTGGTCAATTTAGTGTGTCCTAAATTGCTACATTGAATTTGTCAATCCGAGATTCGTAAGCTGACGAAGTGTGGCGCACTATATGTGCAAGATAACCTATCTCTTACTTTTTGTCGTTTTTGGATTTTTATTGATCTTGGTTGGTTTCCTAATGTGAGATGGAAATTCTAAAAGACACGTATGGTTATGAATATTCAAGGCAGTGATGTCCTTTATAATGATTTTCCAAACTTGAAACTTCAAAAGGATTTTGAAACATACAATGACAAAATTAAAAGGAAATGAAAATGTGTCACTATTCTAATTAAACAAACAATGAACTATTGATCATGAAAACCATTATCCTTGCTGCTGTCCAAATACAAAAGAAACTATGCTTAAAGAAATCCAAGAATTGCAACAAAGTAAATCTAAATCAAATTACATCAACTTGTATTCTGATCCCTCGCCATTAGTCCAGCTATGGCTTTCGGAGGTAACCATAAAAAACTTGAGCAACCTGATATCTAGTTTGCAGAAAAAGAAACTAATATCAAACTACACACTCATACTTCAATCCCTCACCATTAGTCTAGCTATGGCTTTCGGAGGTAACTGAAAATGACATGAGCAATTTAATATATCTAACTTGCAGAAAGTAAACTAATATCAAACTACACACTCATACTTCAATCCCTCACCATCAGTCTAGCTGTGGCTTTTGGAGGTAACTGAAAATGACATGAGCAATTTAATATATCTAATTTGCAGAAAGTAAACTAATATCAAACTACACATTCATACTTCAATCCCTCACCATCAGTCCAGCTGTGGCTTTCGGAGGTAACTGAAAATGACATGAGCAATTTAATATATCTAAATCTAACTACTGAAACAAATGTGCAAGACTGAAATAAACAAAGAAGTACTGGAATTAAACAAAAACTAAGAAAAAATAAATTAACAGCAGAACAATATTGATTCCATGTCATTAGTCAAAAGATATGCAAATGCCCGGGCTGCCATGAAAAATTATGCTAAAAGCTATGATTTCAGAAAGCAATCTAAGTAAAGAAATATGACAAAACAAAATTGAAAGCAACTTATCTAGAAAACATGTAAAAGCCTCCTTGGATAGCAGGGGCCCTCTGCTACCAATTTGGTGAAGTCCTTCAGCTCCTTAAAGTTGTAATCAAAACAACATCAAAGAACTGAATTTCTCTATTAAAAAGAACTCACAAATCTACATCCCATTCCATCTTGAACTTTGTTACAAAAGACTTCTCTACTACTTTTTCATTATTTCCTCATTACCTATGATAGGAGAAAGCTTCTCCTATTTATACAAAATATGAGGAGTCATCTCATTAATGGGATTCCATGAATCTCTCCCTCCATCTCTAGAGTTACAATCAAAATAGGAAATGATAAGACACATGTCTTTCTAGAGTTTCAACACAACTTGAGGAATGAGACACATATCTTCTTAGAGTTTCAATACAACAAGGAAGTGAGACACATATCCTCTTGATCCCATAATCTTCTCCAACCAAATTCGAATTTGGCCTTAGAGTGCCACATAAGGGTCTTCTAGAAGTCTCCTTTTGACCTACACATGTCACAAAAATCATAACACATATATAGATATATGAAACTATGTTAATTTTCTAGTTTCTAATCATAAATTCACTTAAAATACATAAAATAAATAACTTTGGAAAACAAGGATCCTAACCCATATATTTATGAAAATGGTTGCTTGATGTAGGGTTTTAGGTCAAATGGCTATGAAATAAGAGCTAAATGGTTATGACATAATGGAAATATGTATGAATATGGAGAACATTTTTGAGACTCAACATACCCCCCAACTGAAGTTGTTGTATGTCCTCATGCAACCATTGCAATGATTCATTTGTCCATGAGTTGATCTTTTATGAGTTTTGACTCATATAGATTCATTCCAAACTTTGCTTCTTGATTTTTCCTTTTTGGCAAAGTATAATACATTTGATTGCAACATTTTTTTTTTTTTCAATGGTTGGTTCTTGTGTAACAACCATTTTTTTTTTTTAAGCATTGGTTCTTGTGTAACAATGCTTTATTTTCTTTGTTGCATCAGAGTTCATGAAAACATTTAGAATCAATTACTTCATCAATGAATTGATCATTTGCAAGGCATATAATCTTTTGGATCATGTTGCAACAATAGTTGGTTGGAAAGTATATGTGGGTGGAAATGAAATGAAAATGTGTGATAATGTATGACATGTGGATATGAAATGATGTCCCTTCCCCCCAACTAAAGATATGACAATGTGAAAAAGGGAGTGAGGAATTTTTCCAAAGTTACAATTTTAGCATTCTAATGAATTACATGACAAAAAATTAGAAAACAACATACCTTCACTTACCTTAAATGTGGATGAGTTGTGTATGTGTGGTGGCTGCAAAATTCTGATCATATTCTTCTTCAAGTGGGTGAACAAGAGGAGTCATGGATAAAGAGATAGGATGACTTTTTATTGCTCCTACTAAAACTTGTTGAATCTGCTCCAAAATGCTGAAAATAATAGTCTTCATGTCTTCAAAACTCATTGGCACAATTCCTACTATGTGAAAATATGTTCTGATGTCGAACATAGTAGGAAATTGTTGAATTAGTGGCCATTAATGGATGCCACTAGTCAACACGAGAACTCTCACCATTGATGACAATGAGAGTCAAGATGCCCAAACACATCTTGCTAGGTACGAATGATTTTGCTGATGTCGAGTCACCTAGAAGATCTGACGAACAAGAGACATTAATGTATTTCCATTGTTTGTCAGCATGAGAACTTGCCATTAAGGCATGCAAGCCTCAAGGTGTTTTTACAAAGAACTTAGACTCAAAGGACTATGGACTCAATAATTTGCATTGAAGCAGGGCTTATTTGTGGAATGAAAATGACAAGAAATGGAAAATGAAAATGGAAGATGGCAATGGAGAGTAGAAATGGAAAATGGGAAATAAGCATGTGAATGAGAAATGGCAATGGGCAATAAGCATGTGAATGAGCCTCTTGCTTTTATTTGTGGTTATGAATGGACAAAAAGAAATGGAAAGTGGATGTGAATGTAAATGGAAAATATAAAGTGAAATGAGGTGAATGGTTTATTATGAGGTATGGATGTAATGGAGACAATAGTATCTGAAAGTTTTTCAAGTGTTTGGATCTGATTTTGCATCAGCATATTTCCTCCTTTTTGTTGTTGATCATCCTCTTATGAAACAAATTGGTCTCTTAGAGAGACACCATTCTCTTGTAGTCATTTGTCCTTCCTCCTGGAACCTGCAAAAAAACTAATACTTCTTCTGCAATGGAATGTAAGATTATCAAAGGGAGAGAGGTGATCAATCTCTCTAGTTATGATATTTACACACACAACTAAGAATTTGTATTAATGAAACAAGTTCTCAAAGGAAAAATCAAAGGAATTTATACATGTTTTGGAATTAGTGCCTCAAGTTGAATGTAGCTTCTTTTCAGCAATTTATTTCATTATTTACCATTTCAAACTCTAATGATGGATTTCTCATTGTGTAGATCTTGTTGAGACATTTCCAACGATACTTAAATCATCAAAATCTGATTTTGTATGAGAAAGTTAGGCTGATTTGAACAATGAGGTTTTTCAGCTGCGGAATTGCAGAACAGCTGCGGAATTGGACTTCAGCTGCGGAATTGGAGAACAGCTGCGGAATTGGACTTCAGCTGCAGAATTGGAGAACAGCTGCGGAATTGGACTTCAGCTGCGGAATGTCGACGGTTTCTGTAGCTAAAAATCTTGAATAAAAAGTTAGCCATTCATCCTTCATCATCAGTCCAAAATTAATCAATACCTTCAGAAAAACGAGCAAATAACTTGTTCATTTCATTGATTCAAAATTATTGATTTTTTTTTTTTTTTTTTTTTTTAACAACAAAAGAGAAATGCAATTTTTTTTTAAATTTCAACAAATGATGCTAAATAAAGCAAACTCAGATACATTGACCAATCGTGACCTTGCAATGACCATAAAATGGTAAGTGAAGATCACATAAGATGAAAAATAATATACTGGTAAGCATTGAAGAACATAAAAGGGCATGATCGCTATTTCAAAATAAAATCTTTCATCTCTTCAAAATTTATTTTTGTATCTGTTTGATCCTTGAGGACTATCACAATCAGTAACCGTTCAGGACCACCCCCCTCAGTTGGAATTCCAATTGCAGCAGTTTCCAATACTCTTCCATCCACGCCATTACAGACACATTCAATCTCAATTGAACTTACATGTATGATTCTGTGATTCAGCAGACAAACATGAAAGGTGGTGCTAGGTTGGTTGATTGGCTTTAATAGAATTTGATTTCAACTTGGATTCTTCTTCCTGGAGATCAGGAAACCGAATTATGGCTGAAATCAAGCAAAGTGCCGTTCAAACTCTCCACTGTGCAAAAGAAAACCGTTTTTCCTCACGCGGCAGACAAAAATGGCCTTCAAAGAACCAATAAATTCTCCCAGACCGCCACGAATTTCATAAAACGATTTCTGGGTTATCTAATTGACCACGTTGGCGAAAAAACCCATGTTTTATTTTTTCCCAAATTCATCTCCGTTTGGCCAAATCGTGCTTTCAAAGTTTGACGTTTTTCTCTGTTTTGCGTTTTCCTGAATTGCTACATTCGGCTGTGAAATTGATTTTGAATTTTTTTTTAAGATTCGATCACAGCACAGACAGATAACTGAACAATACAATCATGGCATCCTCCTTTGATTTCAACTTGCCACTATTATCAACAGGGACAGGCATGAGAACAACAAAATTGAGAATATCGGGATCAGTGGCTAAGGCTTCTACTGCCAGCAGATTCTTTGCGTTTCAATCTAAGAATGTTGTTGATGATTTCGTTGATCTGCAGATTATTATCATGAGCTTCTTTTCTGAAACCTTCTCTCTCAAAAGGTTGAGGACAGGTTCTCCATATTGTGCCCAATATGATGCCACAAGTGCTTGGGCCTTTAACATGATTGCCTCAGCTATATGGAGAGCCTGTTCTGTTTGTCGAATCTGAATCCAGCGTCCAGCAACATAGTTTTCCATCTTTTCATATTTAGATAATTGCTCATGTGCTTTCATTTTTGCTTTATTTGCCCTCAACTCCAATGAACTAACTTCTTTTCTTATAGTTTCGATATTTAGGCTTCAGCACTCTTTGAATATAGAATATATTTTGGAATACTAAAGATGCAAGCCTTACGAACTCAGCAAGCACAAGATTCGTTGCAATTCGAACTAGTGACGTATCTAAATTTGTGTTTTCATCAATAATGCATTTCGAACTATGCTATCGGCTTTTTTCAAATGATGTATTTTTATTTGTTTTATTTTTGTTTTTGTTTGTTTTTTTTTTTTTTTTGCTCAAAGTTTTTCAAAAGGCCATGGTTTTTGTTTATTGATTTGTTTGTTTGTTTTTCAATTTTTTTTTAATTTGTTTTTGTTAATAAAACTATATGTTATATTTTTAAAAATTAAAAATACACATATATATTTTACTAAGCAAAATGATTTATTTATTTATTTATTTGTTTTGTTAATAAAATTACACATGTTAAATTTTGAAAAATTAAAAATATACATATGTAATTTACTAAACAAAACAATTTATTGAATTTTTTTTTTAAATGATTTGTTATTAAAATTATATATATATTTTCAAAAATAAAAATATACATATATATCTTAGTAACAAAACAATTTAATTTTTTTTTTTTTAATTGATTTGTTTAATAAAATTATGTATGTTATATTTTCAAAAATTTAAAAATACACATATATATTCATTAAACAAAACAATTTTATTGAAATCAAAGTTTTTCATGAAAACAATTTTTTTTTTTAAATTGTTGAATCAATTGAAATGATGAAGTTTTATTTTGTCTCCTTTTTTTTTTTCACATAACAATTCTTTTTCTGATCCTCCAGATCACACAAAGTGCAGGAGGAGAGCATACTCAAGAATTATTAATTTTTTTTTTTACATAACAATCCTTTTTCTAATCCTCCAGATCACACAAAGTGCAGGAGGAAAAGCATACTCAAGAATTATTAATTTTTTTAGATGTAAGAAATAAGGCTACCTAGTTACACTTCCCCGGCAACGGCGCCAAAATGTTTGGTCAATTTAGTGTGTCCTAAATTGCTAACATAAATTATCAACCAGGGATTCGTAAACTGACGAAGTGTGGTGCACTATATGTGCAAGATAACCTATCTCTTACTTTTTGTCGTTTTTGGATTTTTATTGATCTTGGTTGGTTTCCTAATGTGAGATGGAAATTCTAAAAGACAAGTATGGTTATGAATATTCAAGGCAATGATGTCCTTTATAATGATTTACCAAAATTCAAACTTCAAAAGGAATTTGAAACATACAATGACAAAACTTGAAAGGAAATGAAAATGTGCTGCTAGCCTAATAAATCAAACAGTGAACTATTGAGCATGAAAACCAAATTATCCTTGCTGCTGTCTAAACACAAAAGAAACTATGCTTAAAGAAATCCAATAATTGCAACAAAATAAATCTAAATCAAATTACATCAACTTATATTATGATCCCTCACCATTAGTCCAGCTATGGCTTTCGGAGGTAACCATAAACAACTTGAGCAATCTGATATCTAATTTGCAGAAAAAGAAACTAATATCAAACTACACACTCATACTTCAATCCCTCACCATCAGTCCAGCTGTGGCTTTCGGAGGTAACTGAAAATGACATGAGCAATTTAATATATCTAACTTACAGAAAGTAAACTAATATCAAACTACACACTCATACTTCAATCCCTCACCATCAGTCCAGCTGTGGCTTTCGGAGGTAACTGAAAATGACATGAGCAATTTAATATATCTAACTTGCGGAAAGTAAACTAATATCAAACTACACACTCATACTTCAATCCCTCACCATCAGTCCAGCTGTGGCTTTCGGAGGTAACTGAAAATGACATGAGAAATTTAATATATCTAAATCTAACTACTGAAACAAATGTACAAGACTGAAATAAACAAAGCAGTACTGGAATTAAACAAAAAACTAAGAAAAGTAAATTAGCAGAAGGACAATATTGATTCCATGTCATTAGTCATAAAAATATGTGCAAATGCCCGGGCTGCCATGAAAAATTATGCTAAAAGCTATGATTTCAAAAAGCAATCTAAGTAAGGAAATATGACAAAACAAAATTGAAAGCAACTTATCTAGAAAACATGTAAAAGCCTCCTTGGATAGCAGGGGCCCTCTGCTACCAATTTGGTGAAGTCCTTCAACTCCTTAAAGTTGTAATCAAAACAGCATCAAAGAACTGAATTTCTCTATTAAAAAGAACTCACAAATCTACATCCCATTCCATCTTGAACTTTGTTACAAAAGACTTCTCTACTACTTTTTCATTACTTCCTCATTACCTATGATAGGAGAAAGCTTCTCCTTTTTATACAAAATATGAAGAGTCATCTCATTAATGGGAGTCCATGAATCTCTCCCTCCATCTCTAGAGTTATAATCAAAATACGAAATTATAAGACACATGTCTTTCTGAAGTTTCAACACAACTTGAGGAATGAGACACATATCCTCTTAGAGTTTCAATACAACAAGGAAGTGAGACACATATCCTCTTGATCCCATAATCTTCTCCAACCAAATTCGAATTTGGCCTTAGAGTGCCACATAGGGGTCTTCTAGAAGTCTCATTTTTACCTACACATGTCACAAAACTCATAACACATATATAGATATATGAAACTATGTTAATTTTCTAGTTTCTAATAATAAATTCACTTAAAATACATAAAATAAATAACTTTGGAAAACAAGGATCCTAACCCATATATTTATGAAAATGGTTACTTGATGTAGGGTTTTAGGTCGAATGGCTATGAAATAAGAGCTAAATGGTTATGACATAATGTAAATATGTATGAATATGGAGAGCATTTTTGAGACTCAACAATCTTTCGTCGTAAAGATCACTTTAAACTACGCATAAAAATAGCCCTAACATGGGTACATGGTACATAGAAATATCTCATTCAATAGTACGCACAAATTCAGATCTAACTTTAAAAAGATATTAAAAATAGATAAATCGCTTATAGCTCATAGATCCGAAGAACCGAAATAACGAGAAAGAATGTAATGGGAGCCACGAGAAGGAAAACAAGAAAGGTGTTTTCCGGTTCTCCTCGGTGGGATGGGTTCTTGGAAGTCCTCAGTGTTTTAGATCTAGCATTTCTCTCTCTTATGGATGTGGAAAAGCAAACATAGAACTCAATGGGAGTTCACAAAGAAAAATGGAAAATGGTGACCAAGAGAAGATCTAGAGTGATCTAATGCAATGAAGGTGACTAATGAATGGGGAAAACCCCCTTATTTATAACAAAATATTGGGGCAGTCTAGAACTCGGTGCATGAATAAAATATTATTAATCAAATTCTAGAAGCACCTTTTAGGAATATTTTATTATATTTATTGGAGGGAAAAGAATTCTTGACTTGGGTCAATTCCTTTATTTATAAATAATAAATAAATAAATGATTTATTTATCATTTTAGGGGAATGATGGGAATATAATTAAATAAATAATGATTTATTTAATTATTTATGGATGATTTAGTCAAATTTAACTAAGAATATTATTTAAATAACTTGTTCTTAGGAAATAATTAAATAAATAAGGATTTATTTAATTAATTTCTTTGTTTTGGGTTAAATATGACCAAATAAGTTATTTTATATGGTGAAAGCAATTTTACTTAGAGTAAAATTGGTCTTACATGGTGTACTTGGGTTCATCTAATAATAATAGGTTAGATGACCAAAAAAATGGTGTAACACCCAGAGAACTCTGTTTAAGAAATTTTTGGACTTAGAAATGAAAATTATGCATTTTCTTATACATCGGTCAGCTGCACAATTAAAAATAATTTTTTAATTAAAAACTAGATCCCGCAGGGTGGGGAGCAATGGGGGGCTTGCAGGTAGCAGGGAAATTTATGGAAAGAGTCCTGAAAAATGGAGGTTTTTTATTTTCTACATGTGGCCATGATCTTCCGGGCCTTCAAGAAATGTTGCATGGTTGACATAGAGGTTCGGGGGCTTATCACAATGGCACAGGGCTTCCACATGTTTGAACAGGGTCGGTGGTTTCATGTTATAGCGTGAAGGTGGTTTCGAAATTTTCGCACGGTGCATAGGCGGTGTGGTGGTTTATGTCGCATGGATGCGATAAGATGCTGGGGCGATGCGTGATGATAGGGAGGGGTTTGAAAACCGCCCATTTGAAAAGCCCCTAAGGTTTTAAACCTCAGTCTTTTAGATTTGCGATAGGGCGCGATGGCTGTCGGATCGGAGGGTGGAGATCTGACGGTGGTCAGGTGAAATGAATCGGTGGGCTGAGTGTAATGCAGGGCCCATGGTTATATGAAAATGAAGGGATAAAGGTTTAGAATGGAGGTTTAAATAATAAAGTGGGGCCGGGGACATATTTAAAGCAGAAATGATTTAAACATAAAGGCGAGTCGGGCCTTTGAATATAACGGGGTTTAAAATAATGCGCAGGGTTTTAAATAAACAAGGTCTATTTAAAGAGTGGGAGCCGAGAAGAAATTAATTTCAAAACAATGTAAAAAGGGTTTTTACATTGTTTTGAATGAAATAGAGGGAAATAAGTGAAGGGGGAAGGGATTTTGGGGTTTTTAGCATAGGGAAGGAGATTTTAAGCAAGGGGCAGGGCTGAATGAGGGCTTTTAAGGTCAAACATGGGTTTTTTCAGGGTATGAGAGAAAAAATAAAAGGTAAAGAGAGAGATAATGGATATGATAAATGGAGATAATGAAGGCAGTGAGATTTCTGAAAATAAATGATAGTCAGGGAATGCTATTTTCAGAAAATTGTAGAAAATCCATAGTTATCTAGTGATACTATAGAATAAAGAAGACTAACAATGGCTCCAGCTGGGGAGGGCAGCTCCTTTAGGAGGTGTCAAGAATATTTGTAGATCAGTAGCCTGTTTGTATTTGGCTGATTTTCATTATGTAATTGCTGATTTGCTGCGACTTTCTGTGACTTGTGATCTTCAAAAATTGAAAACCATGCTTCCTGCAAAATTGCTTCTGCCTACCCATAATTTATTCTATCATTTTTTCTTCATTTTGGAGGTGCATTTAGACTTGCAAACCTTGACATCATTTTTATTTTGAAAAGAAAACTATCTAAATCTAACCTTATAACTTCCAAAGGCTCGGATTAGACTGATGAGCTCTTTTATTCTCTACCTAACTACTTATCTGCCAAGGTTAAACAATTTGATAGAGTTTTATTCTCTAACTATCAACATGAAATTTAAAACATGAATGAATCAATATTAAGTAGTTTGATCATCATGAATTGTGGCATTTTTGGACAAGATGCACACAATATTATTTTTCAAAAAGTAAACTAAACTGAGGATTTTTGATCTTGAATCTTTCATTTATCACTTGTCCCTCAATTTTGCTATTGGTTTCAGATTTGGGCTTTGGAATCAATGCCTTTTCTATTTGCCTACTGATAAGACAAGTTTAAATATTTTTGAAAATCTTCATTTTCTAACTTATCAACAAAAATTCAAAATTTGTACAATCATGTTTAGGCTGTATGATTGATTTTTTTTTTTTCAAAAGTAGAGGAATTTTGACTTGCACACTTTCATAACTATTCATTTTTTGGTATGGGCCTTACCTTTCTTTTTATTTGCCCTCTTTTCTTCTTTTCTTTCTTTCTTTTTGTATCAATTTTTCTGAGATTTTGTTTTAGAAATTTTACATAAAATGAAGAAAATTTAAACTAAGATTCTTAACTAAAATAATGTTTCAATATCCTGCCATTAACAAAACCTGAAAAAAATTATGTTCCATCCATTTCTTGTAATAAAAATGCATTGTTACCTCTTGCAGAATGAATGGTGTATGGACCCTCCCACAGGTTATCAAACTTTCCATGCTTTCCTTTGTCCTCTCTTCTTGAATCCCACTTCAACACTTTGTCTCCAATGTTAAAATCATTTTTCTTGGTCCTTTTGCCAAAGAGTTTCTTGATGTTTTCTTGTAACTGTTGTGTTCTGTTGTATACTCCCTCTCTGATTTGCTACAACTGAATAGTTTGATTTATCAGACTATACTTCTTGAATAAGCTTCATTACTGGCATTCCTAGGGATTTTGGGAAGACTGCATCTGTTCCATAGGCTAGCTGATAGGGAGACATATCAATTGATTTCTTATTTGTTAGCCTATTTGCCCATAGTGCATGTAGCAATTTGTTGTGCCATGATTTCTTATTTTCTTCTAGCAACTTTTTAATGATGTTTTACCAAGATTTTATTGGAGGATTCAACCAACCCATTACCTTGAGGGTAATAAGTTGTGGAATGTCCCAAATTAATGTGATATCTGTGGAAAAATTCCACCATTTTCTTGGATCTAAAGGCAACAACATTATCACTGATGATTTTTCTAGGACAACCAAACTTAGATAAAATGTTTTTTTCAAGGAATTTGATAATTACTGAGTTCGTGGCAGTCCTATAAGGAATGTCTTCTATCCACTTAGTAAAATAGTCAGTTGCAGTAAGGATACATTTATGCTGGGTAGAGGAGGAAGGGTGGATGAAATCTAAACCCCACTATTGAAAAGGAACTTCAACAGAGATTGGTTGTAATAGCAAAGGCAACAGTTTTATTTTTCCCTCAAATATTTGGCATTTATGGCAAGAAATTACCATTTTTTGGATGTCTTGGAAGAGGGTAGGCCAATAGAAACCAGCCCTAGGGATATTATTAACAGTGGTCTTCCAATAGAGGTGGCCTCCACACTCCCCTTCATGAAATTCATGCATAATCCTATCAACATCTTCTTCAGGAAAACATTTAAGCAATACACCACCAGAATTTTTCCAATATAAAACTTTGTCCAGAATATCAAAATTCACAGCCTTTAGTTTCAAGAATATGGACTTTGTTTTGGACAAACGAGGAGGAGCATTTAGATTAAAAAGCACATATAATATATCAACATACCAAGGTGAGTTCAGAAATGCTTCCTCAATAGGTGGAGTGGCCATCTCATCTAGTTCATCCAATGAGTGAATCATATTGATGTCTAATGCTTGAAAATTTGTTTAAGCCATTAGTTTATCCAATCCTTGTCCTTTGATTAGCTTGGTGGGTTTGATTTCCAAGTCATATTCTAAAATGACAGCAATCCACTTACCTCTTTTGCCATCAGGATTTTGTGTCAAGATGTATTTAACCATTGTGTGAGGCACAAATGAAATGATGTGTGAATGCAAAATATAGACTCTGAAATCTTTTAGTGCTTTGATTAAATCAAAAGCCTGCTTTTCCATTATACTATATTTCAGAGGTGCATCTCTCAATGCTTGGCTGAAGAATGCTATGGGCTGCTCCTGCCCTTTTGTATTCTTTTGTAATAAGACAACAACAATTGTGTGTTCTGATGCAAAGGAGAAAATAAAGAAATATTTAGTGAAGTCAGGGCTAATCAGAACATGTGTTTGTGTAAGAGCTTGTTTCACCAAGTCAAAAGATTGTTTTGCTTCTTTGGTCCATTTGAATCTTGATTCTCTTATGAGAATGTTAGTGATGTTTCTTAGGAGTTATGCAAGGTTTGGTATGAACCTTCTTAAGAAATTTATCTTTCTAATGAAATATTGCAGATCTTTGATGTTCCTTGGATGACTGATTTGTAATATTCCCTCGATCCTCTTTGGGTCAATCCTGATCCCTTCTTCAGATATAATGTGGCCTAGAAGCTTCCCATCTTGAAGGCCAAATAAATATTTCTTGGGATTCAAAGATAGACCATACTTTCTGCATTTTTCAAAGACTTTTCTTAAGTGAGCTAGATGTTCTTCATCAGTTTTTGAATAGACTGTTATATCATCAAGATATATCACAATGAAGAAACCTATTTCTTCTAAAAAAGCAATATCCATTGCTCTTTGGAAAGTAGCTCCAGTATTCATTAGCCTAAAAGGTATTTTTACATACATGAAGGTGCCCCAAGGTGTAGTGAAAGTTGTTTTGTGTTGATCATCTGGATGTACCAGCACCTGATTGTACCCTGAAAAACCATCAAGCAAAAATATTCTTTTGGAGCCTACTACCCTTTGTAATATGTAATCCATATTTGGTAAAGGGTAGTTGTCTTTTAGGGATGCTTTGTTTAAATTTCTGAAGTCTATGCAGAGCCTAATTTCCCCTGTCTTATTCCTCACTGATATAATATTTGAAACCCATTCTGAGTATCTGGTTGGGAATATTATCCCAGCATCATACATTTTTTTTATTTCTTTCTCAACCAGTGGCATTTGAACAAGATTTATTCTACGCAATTTATGTTTAAAGGGTTTCTGGCTCTCTTTGAGTGGAATCTTGTGTTGGATGATAACAATATCATATGACTTCAAGTCTTCATAGATCCAAGAAAACACATCACTGAACTCTTTGAATAACTCAATATATTTATGCTTTGTAGGTGTTGGCAGTGTCTTTGATAGTTTCACCATTTTTGACTTTTGCTTACTGCCTATATTACACTCCTCTACATTTTCTTCAGTGGATTCTATTTTTGGATTTTTAGCAACATCATTGAAATCAAAATGTTCCTCTAGAGGAACAAGTCCTTTTGGCAATGTATTTTCTCTTTACTGCAACACTTCAAAGTCTTCTTATTCTGGATCTTCACACAGTTCTATCTCATGTGGGTGCTCTTCTTCTAACAGATTTATATCAGAATCATGAGTGGGTTCCTCCTCGCATGCTTGTTCCTCAGTAGAGCAGTCCTCTTCGTGATTTAAGTCTGAATTTGGCATTTCAAACTCATCTCTAGACTACATGAAGTCTTCAATCTGTTTGTCATCTTCAAAAACTTGCCAATATCTTATATTATCAAGGATTGCTAGTCTGTATTTAATCTTTACTGTGTATTGTTTATTAGCATGAGGTATTTGACAGGTGTTGGCTGCAAATGCTAGTCCATTGGCAAGGATATTTTGATTTCTAGGGACAGAGGCAAGGTCATATTCTCAAAATGTTTTTAGGAGGTCAAGAGAATGTCTGTAGGCTCTTAATTTAGGATGTTTTGTTTAATATTCTCCCTTAATATGCCTAATGACTAGTTTTGAATCCCCATGGACAAAGATCCTTTTTGCCTCTAATTTTTTCAAAATTTGTAATCCTAGAAGGAGGGCATCATACTCTGCTATATTATTTGTACATTGAAATTTCAGTTTGTAGGAGTGACCGTCTGCGCGATTGTTTTCAGTATTATGTACCCAAACATCTAATCTTGAACCAATTTGCCACAAGACCCATCAAATCTCATGCTCCATAGAGGTTCATGCTCGGACTTATGTTCACCATTGTGTTTTTTTATCTATTTGGTCTAAATGTTCTTCTTTTTCTCCCTTTTCTTCAGTTGTTTGTTCATTTATTACTATTTTTTCAATAATATTTTCATCATTGTAGAGGATAAATGAATCAAGGTCTATATGGGAATAATAGAGAGGGGAGTTATCAGGCTTTTCTTGACTAATGACCATGTATTTTATATGAGTCTCCCTATATAATCTTCTTGGTTGACTAAATACTGGTATGGTGGCATAGGTCATATCCATTTGGAGGGTGCCTTGAAGTTTGGCTCCCCATGAGCATGATAGGAGCATGCCATATTTAGGGGTAATGTTACCCACTACAATATCCATTACTAGGCTTTTGGCTGGTATTTGTGCTAGATTAACACATAGATATTTGATCAGGCCTAGACATTTGACTCTACTGGAGTCAAAGGAGTACAAATATTTGTATGTTTTAGTTATTTCAAGGCCTATTATTTTGATAACTTCCTTTGGCATGAGGTTATCAGAAGCTCCTGAATTTAAGGTGGAATTGTGAAGGATTTTATCATGGATATTCAAAATGACATAAAATGGAGGTACACCTCCCTCTTAGAATATACCTTCAACTTCAGGTCCAAACAAAAGCTTAGGTTTTTCATCATTTAAATTCATAGAATCAACATTTTCTCCTATTTTTAAAGCTTTTAAAACTTGGTATCTATATACATCTTAGCCAACTAACTCAGTGAGAGGTATGGAAATTTTTATTTTGGAAATTTCATTCTCAATACTGAATGGTGTCTATGTTTTTGGTAGATTTAAATCAGTTTTATCAGACATTGTTTTTGTAGCAATTTCAGATTGCTGATTTGTATTGGGGATCTCAGTTAAATCAGTTTTGTTAGGGATAATAGTTTATTTACTAGTGCTACTTTCTGGACTGTTTTTGTTTTTATTTTTATAAGAACGTTTAACCATTATGTTTTAATTTTTTGTTGTCTTTTTAGGATCATTTTCAGGGGTCTTCCTAGCAGAAATTTTAGGGTTCTTTCTCTTGGGAGTATCTTAGGTTTTCTTGATTTTGAGGTCATACTACCTATGTACTTCCATGATGGAATTTTTGAAGCCTTGTTTATAGTCTTCGGATTCAAGGCATTCTTCTTCATTCTGAATTGGGGAAAACATGCCTTGTTCCTCCACAATGAGGAAAACAATATCCTCATTTTTAACTCCCATTAGATTGATATGACTTTCTTCTGGTTCTTCAATCAATCCCTCATCCTCATCAGCATAGTTTTCTTGGAAAGGAGGCATGATTTGCTGGTCTGGTCCTCTCTGTCTTATTTGAGGGGGGTTTCTTCTAAAGTTTTGGTTTTGGTTCTGGTTTTGATTTCTGTTGTGAGGAGCTGCTTGGTTTTCTCTAGGGAAATCTCTCTCATTTATGTTTATTATATCCATCATCCTTTCCATGGTTCTAACTATGTTATCGATCTTATTATCTGACTTGGAGTCTATAGCCTCTTCCCTATATGTGACTCTCTTTTCATTTCTCATTCTAGCCCTTTTTGCAATGATATTTTCCTCCATAGTTACTGCACCCCTCTGCATATCTTCTAATGTAAGAGGGTCTCTCTCTCTTAGTTGGTAAGCCATCTCTGGGTCAAAATCATCTGGAAATTTCATTGGGGCTAGACCTTGTGGAGGTTTCATGTGGGTAGGGAGGGCATTATATACACTATTGAAACTAGTGCAGTAATCTTAGACACCCTCTCCAACGTTTCTTTTGATGTTTTCATTTTCTGATAAGATTTGGAGAGGGTTTTTATTAACTTCCCATTTATTTAGGAATAACTGATGAAAAGCAGGGAGGTCATGTATACTATCAGGGGTTAGGCCTTTAAACCATTTTCTTGCTTCTCCCCATAAGCTTTGAGCAAACATTCTTAGTTTAACAGTTTCATTATCTATTTCTTGTCTGTCAAAATAGTCATCCAATCTATCCACATGTTGTTGAGAAGTTGTAGCACTATTTGCATCAAATAAGGGGATTTTGGGCTGATAGTCCTATGGTAGAACTACTAAAGGAAATGGTAGGACTAATGGGGCATACTACGTTTCCATGGCGGGGGGATGGGGAAACAAAGGAGGGTTAACAAGTGGAGGGTTAAATGGAGGAAGGTGAACTATGGGTGTATGAATGGGGGTCGACGTTAGTATAACAGGATTCTGCTGTAAGATAGATGGGTCTAAAATTATCTGGGTTATCCAGATCTAGGATTTAGTCCTGGACAAGCTTTGTTTCAGGGGAGGGCCAGATAGGATATCCTACAAGTTTTTAAGGTTTTCAGGTAAGGAACTTGATTTGTGAATAGGTCTGCTAATAGTTGAATTTTTAGATCTAGGATATTTCCTCAGGATGTGCTCTCGATTGTCAACTATTGCAGGAGGGTTTGGGTCTGGATGGGATCTGGTACAGATTATTCTAGAAGCCAGAACTTGGACCCAAGGTTCAGAGAGGTTGAAAGTATTATAATAGTTTGAAAAATAAACCAATCTATGAAAGAAATACTTTATTCACAAAGTATTTTGACTGGGTTCTATTTGAGGTTTGATGATATCAGGATTTCTCAATAATTTCCCAGTGAAGTCTGTAGAAAACCAGTGGAGTCAATATGCCTGCTAAAAACCAGTGGAGTCACCAAGTGGATGATTTTAATTGTCTTGAGGTTGGCTGTTGTCCACCATCAACAACTAGATACCAGTCTTGGATAACACTTGAGTCATCTAAATTTGAAAGGGGTTTTCTGAGTTCTTGAGGAAATATTAAGCTTTTTAATAACTCAGGTCCCCAGTATGGTCGCCATTATGTTGGCTCCCTGTAATTTGGAATATTGGCAAGAAAAAGTAGCAGGGAACCACATCAAACCACTTTGGATTCCAAGGACCTAGCCTTCTCGGGCTCAAAGAGGGATCTCTCTATGCTTATGATTAACTGATTTATGTTTATGATTATGTTGTCTAATTTTAGGCTAGTTTTGAAGTTTTGTGATTGTTTGTTTTGATTGATTGATAGATTTATTGATTGATTGTAGATTGGATAGATAGAATGTGGGAAGCTTAATCCGTTGGGCTATGGAGTCATAAAAGGTTTAAATTGTACATCAACTCTTCAAGGGTTTTCATAGGGAAAGGTAACTATACCAAATGGATCTTCTTAGGTTAGATGAATATGAAATGACAATAAGTTTGTGAATTTAGTAAAACTAAAAAGAAATTAAGAATCCTGTAACTATACTTCAACAAGAAATTCCTTTAAGATAATTGTTTCAAGAGAAGCTAAAGAGCAAGACACACTTGAATTCTTTAATTAAACTTTACTAAGAAAGCCTTAAGACAACAATCCAGTAATACTAAAGAATAGGACACCCCTGAATTCTTTAATAATACTTTCAGATAGAGAAAAAATTGAAGATAACAGTTCAATGAAATTAAAGGGCAGGACACCCCTGAATTCTTTAATCAAACTTGAAATAAGGCCTATAAGATAATAGTTGAAGAGGAACTAAAGAGCGGGACACCCCTGAATTCTTTAGCTAAACTTTACTAAGAAAACCTCAAGGCAACAAGCTAGGTGGAACTAAAGAGAAGGACACCCCTAAATTCCTTAATTAGACATTGCAGAAGAAAACATTAAGATAACGGTAACAGAGAGAGTTAAGGTGCCAAAACAACATATCTCAATCTAAAATTTCTGTTCTATTATCAGAGAAATTGATGTACAATATGGAAAACAAAGGAGAAAACATTGACAAAGAGGGATAACGTCACCATTAACATAGCTCAAGAATCCTGTGAATGTGCTTGTATTACTGATGTCCAGCTCAAAACAATTACAATTCTCCAGTGCAATAATCTTTGCAACTCAGTGTTTGATCTAAATCCAATCTAGCAACCAGCGAACCAACCAACAAACCAACAATAACAATGAACAATACATGTAGTATTTAACTGCAGATGAGGAGGTTGCCCTAATCTAGGGTGAAAATTTTCACTTATTACAGAGTAAATGTAATCTTGACCTTTGAGACCATGCAAGGCCCAAGGCAAAATATCACTAATAGACTTTCTATAATAATAACTCTCAAATTAAATATTGAGATAACTTTGACTATTTTTCCTTTCAAATTAACTTTTACAATAACTTCTAAGCTGCTAAAATATCTCTGACTACTTTATTAACCGTAGCTACTTTTATTAAAGCAGAATTTGGCTGTAGGTGGCCAATATGACCGTGAAGAAGTAAATGCTGAGTGGATTTTTCATTTGGCTTTGTCTTCTTTGTTGTTTTATCCTCTAATTTGTCTTCGAAGCTTGATTTGTCTATTGATTTTTAATCTTTCTTCATCTATATCTTTTACATGTTTTCTTTTACTGCCTTTGGCTACTTCATTTTCCTCTTTTATCTGTGCTTTGTCTTTAACTGTGATTTGTCTTTTAAATTTAACCTTTGGCTGATCTTTAATATTTCTACCTTTCACTGTTTAGTGACTATGTTTTCATTTGTCTTCATCTCAAATATTTCTTTGACTGCGTAGTCACCATGAAACTCTCCTTCTACCGTACTCTGTCCTTTGATGAAAACTCGCTGCCTCTGTAGTTTTTGAATGATCCTTATTGATCATGATCCATTGCAGCCTTCTGATTAATATTGTGCTCCTAATCCTTTAATGAATAAGGCTTTCTAGATCGTCACCCAGAGAACTTTGTTTAAGAAATTTTTGGACTTAGAAATGAAAATTATGCATTTTCTTATACATCAGTCATATGCACAATTAAAAACAATTTGTTAATTAAAAACTGGATCCTGCAGGGTGGGGAGCAATGGAGGGCTTGTAGGTAGCAGGGAAATTTATGGACAGAGTATAAAAAATAGAGGTTTTTGATTTTCTGCGTGTGGCCATTGTTGATCCCCAAAGATGTTCTTCTCTTTCACCACATTCCACTTCATTTTCTTTTCCCCTCATCAATTACAGGCTTAACTGATCAATATGATTAATTAAAATTTCTTTAAGAATTTATATAATGATTAACTTGCTATGTTTTCATGATTTTGTTGGTGTAGTAATTTTGACTAAGACTCGGCTACAGAATACAGGCATTCCATAGCCAGTCGTCTGTTCTGCAGCCATCCTCATGTTTATGTAGGTTCCAGGTGTCACTGCAAAGAAAAAGACATATGGGTGAAATCCACAACACCTCCCCATCATCTCTTGCTCCCCACGAAGTCTGAGTTAAAGTATTAAAGCAGTTATGCACGTAGAAGAGAAGCAATTTCCTATCAAAACACAGACTCTACAGATGTCCGCAGTTAAGCACAAGACTGTTAATAAGAGTTTTAATTTGATTAGAAGTGGGAAAGACACTTATCCCCGTTTTTCTCAAAGAGTAGTTATGTAACTTCATTATAAGTATGACTCGGGAGACCGAGAAACTGTTGGTTAGATTTTGTTTTGTTGCTAGATCTTTGAAGGCCGTAAATAATCTATTGTGAAGAATTTCTCCTTTAATGAAAGAAACATCATTTTCTTGCACGATCTGAGTCAATATTGAGTAGATTTGCGTGCTACTTCGGTGGTAGAGGGCCCCTGCTACCTGAGGAGCTTTGTTCATATAATTTAGATAAGTAATTTAGCCTCTTTTCATTCCTAGTTTAATTGACTTTCTGAACTTTGAGTTTTTATTCATTTGCATTAGATGCTACAGTTTAGTCTCGTTCTTACGTACTCTTCCAAAATATCACTAATGTCGAATGAGGTGTGACTGTAGTATTTTACGAGTTAGTTTTACGTTCTTGTACTCAATTACATCAGTTGTTACAGCTAGTCATGATCTTATAAATTCTTCCAAAATATCACTAACTTCGGATGAGACATAGCTGTGGTGTTTTAGAGCTTTGTTGTGTTTTGTTGAATTGTATGCTTTCATGCTCATTTACATAACATGTTGCAGCAAGTCCTGTTCTACAAACTATTCCAAAATACCACTAATTCCGAATGAGACAGAGCTTAAACATTTTAGTGATTAGTTGCATCTTTAGTCTAGTTGTAGCACTCCAAAGGTAGACGTCATTTTAGTTTAATTCTGTCACTATATTTCAAGTTTGATAATGGCAGTCTAGTTCAGTTTTAATTCACTACATTTCAAGTTAGATTAGTGGCATTCTAGTTCAACTTTGTTCACTATATTTCAAATTAGGTTAATGGCACTGTAGTTTAGTTGTGGTTACTATGTTTCAAGTTTGATCAATTTCTTTCTCAGTGTTATCCATTGTTCTTTAAGTAGTATTAGTTGTTAACATCAGATTCCACGGCCTTCATTATTTACAAAACTTCTTTTATTCTGACTTTCTATTAATACATCATCATCTGGACAGGAGTTAGTAATATCAGTTTAAGGCCTTGATTATTCTGCAATCCTTTGCAAATTCACAATTAAACCTTTCTTTCCAAAAACTATTTTAGAAAATCTCTAACTTTTGGATGAGGTTTACTAGTGACACACTGAGCTGCAGAATGGAGTAATCTTATCATTACAAGTTAATTTAGAGTAGAAATCTTATTGTGCTACAAATAATCTCTTTTCAATTGTGTTCCAATAAACCTCTAGCCATGGATGAGATTCTTTGTAATATTGTAAGATGATTGTGTCCTTAGGAGAACCTCATTTGTATTAAACTTTTTCTTTTCTCAAACTATTCCAACATATTCCTAATGAATGAATTGGATGAGTTCATGCTATGAGTTATTGAGTTCATGTTGTGATTTGTTTCCTTACTAGGAGTCATTATCAAGCTTTGCATTTTCTGTTCTTTAGTGTCATACACAGTTTAGAGTAGGGTTTGCTTTGTTTTAGTGTAACCATCCACTTCTCTTTATCAACACTTAGTTCTTTTCCTTCTTGACATAAAACCATAAAACCAAAAACATCATAAAAACACTAAACACAACGTAGTGAGAAATAGATACCTAGGCACATATAGTGCACCACACTTCAGCAGTTTACTAACCCTGGTTGATAATTTATGACCTCAATTTAGGAACACTAAGTTGAGCACAAAATTTTGGCGCCGTTGCCGGGGAAGTGTAACTAGGTAGCCTTGTTTCTTACCACCCAAAAACAATGATATGCGTAGAGAAAGAGACTCAAGTGGTAGATTCATAAGAAGCAGAAGCTTGATTCCTAGAACACCACTTGTTTCACTAAGACCTAGAGCCAGCACACCTCCAACTCAAACCCACATTCCATCCTTTACTGATCCTAGACTTCCAGAGAACTTAAGATCAGATATGCCATTAGAAATACCTTCCACTTTACCCACTGAACCTGTCTTAGAAGGAGATTCAGGAAACCCTGCTAGGGATATAAAATTTTCAACTTCTATAGAAGAATCAACTATGGCAGAAGAAGGGGGAGGAGGAGGTTTTAATGGAGAACACACACTATTTGGAGGGGGTATAGGTAGAGGTAGAGGAGAAGGGGGTAGAGGTGCAGAAGGAGAAGGGGGCAGAGGAAGAGGTAGAAGAGAAATGAGAATCTCTTTTGGGTTTCCTATAGTAGATGAAGAAACCAATACAACTATGAAAAACATTTCACTCTCTGTCCTTCCAAACTTTTATGGAATGAAAACTGAAGATCCTGAAACCTTCCTATTTGAATTTGAAGTCCTGTGTAGAACCTATGACTACTTACAAGATGCTCAAAAAGTTAAATTATTTCCTTCAACATTGAAAGGAGCAGCATTGAAGTGGTTTATGAGTTTGATCAACAGTTCTATTAGGACATGGGAAGACATGAAACAAGTATTTCTAGAAAGGTATTTGGACTACTGTATGCCAACCAACCATAAGGAGGAAGTGTTTAAAATGCTACAAAAAGAAGATGAAAATTTGGAAGATTTGTTGGAGAGATTTAACTATAACATCAAAAGAGAAAAAATGGAAAACCTAGACCAAGACACTTTGAAAGCTCTCTTGTTGAAGACAACTAGGGATGAATGGTTAGATATCCTTAACATGATGGGAAAATGGGATATATCTTAGCTTACATTACCTGAAATAGCTGAATTATGTATCAACCTTTCAAGAGGGAAATCTAAAACTGTAAAAGGACCAAGAGACCCTGCTCTTGCAAGGTTAAGTAAGTCTGCTTCTGGGACAGTAAGTAGGGCAGAAATAGGACATATGCTTGATGAGTTCAAATCTGATATCTTGGGGAGTCTTAGTGAACAAATAGACACCCTTAAGTTACAAAACAAGCAAAAAGCTGAATCTGATGCCTTAGCAATCTTTTGTCCCAAATGTAGAAAGAAACATGCCTTGAGAGAGTGCCCTTTAGATGCCAAAGTTGTGGAGACTTGTGTAATTTGTTCAGAGGAACATGAGACCAAGAGTTGTCCTTCACTTCCTGGTCTTAAAGTTGTCTTTCAAGAAGATACTCCTTCAAGTTCCACAGAATCTCTCAATTTTGTCTCTAGAAGGCCTTGGCAAGGACCTCAAACACAAGGATTCCATGATCAGATGTACAATCAACCTCCACCAAATTGGAATTCTTGGCAACAACCTTGGCCCCAATTTCAAAATCAATCACAAACTTGGGCGCAAGGAGCACAAAATCCCTATGGAAGATACTCTCAGTATTATCAATATCCACCATCCTATCCACCATATCCACATTTCCCTCCTCAACAATAATTTCAACAAAATCCTCAAAATCCACAACATCAAAATCAACCACTTCCATTACCATTTCCTCAGAAAACAAATCAGTTGCCTGCCCAACCCATACCAAACCCCAACAATAAAAATCCTCAGAACACATACATGATAGAAGGCCAACAGTTTCAAACTTATTTGATCACTCCTTTAGAACTTAGTGCTGTTCAACTTAGGTCTGGAAGGATACTTGAAAAGAGGAAACCTTCTGTAATCATACAAGAGAAAGACAATTCTGAGGAAGATTCTCTATGGGTAAATAAAAGTCTTGAAGAGAACACAACTTTCCAAGAACCAAACATTGAAAAATCAAAACAAAAAGAACCAATAATTTCAACTCCTATATTAGAGCATCCATCAACATCCACTTCCACACCTCCCTTCCCAGAAAGATTACAAATTGATAGGGGTGTAGAAAAACAAATTATGGTGCCTAATTATGATTTCCTAGATGAGCTGAAAAATGTTTGTATTAAGATCCCATTATTGCAAGCCATAAAGGAAATTCCAATCTTAGCAAAGACAATAAAGGAGTTGAGCATGAAGAAAACAAGAAAAAGAATAAGAGAGATAAAGAAAATTCAACTGGCAGGAAAAATAGCAGATATCATGATGGGTAAGATTTCTATTCCAAAGTATCTAGACCCAGGAAATCCAGTTGTCAAAATTCACATCAATGGAATTGAAATCCAAAACACACTCATTGATTTAGGAGTAGCAATCAATATTATGAGTAGACAAATCATGGATAAACTGAAACTTCCTAATCTTATTTTTACACCCACATTATTACAATTAGCAGACAGATCTGTGATTAAACCTGATGGGGTAATAGAAGACATTCCAGTGTCCCTAGACTCTTGGGAGTATCCTGTGGATTTTATGATCCTAACTCATAAGAATAATCTAGGAGGACATCCTATTATATTAGGAAGACCTTGGTTAGCTACAACTGATGCTTTCATTAGCTGTAGATCCGGTGATATGTACATCTCTGATGGTAGTTCAACTAAGAAATTTACCTTGTATCCTCCAGCAAGAACAATTACAGAATTAGATGATACTCAATGGATAGAGGATGAAGAAGACTTACAACCTCTCTTCACAATTTCAGAAATTAGTGAAGATAGCCAGATTCTGAATACCTTGAAAAAATTTGAATCCTCTTCGGAATATAAGCATGAACAATTTCAAGAAGAATCCAACATTGAGTTTTTGTCATCAAGGCAGATGCCTCTCTATTCCATGGATAAATTTGGCAGCTCTACAATTGAGATATTTCCAGGCAAAACTTTAAACATAAACAAGAACCTAGAGAAATCTCAACAAGAAGAGCTAGTCAAGATATTACAGAGACATTCTTCTGCATATGCATGGGAGTACACTGATATGAAAGGGATAAGCCCCAAGACTTTCACTCATCACATCTACATAGAGGAAAATTGTAAACCAATCAGACAACCTTAGAGAAGGATGAATCCAAATCTTAGGGAGATTGTTAAGGAAGAATTGCAGAAATTATTAAATGTTAACTTCATCTATCCTATTTCAGACAGTCAGTGGGTTTCTCCTTTGGTAATTGTACCAAAGAAAAATGGTAAATGGAGGGTATGTATTGACTACCGGGAATTAAACAAAGCTACTCTTAAAGATCATTTTCCCTTACCTTTCATAGATCAGGTGTTAGATACATTAGCTGGCAAAAAGTACTTCTCATTCCTAGATGGGTTTAGTGGTTATAATCAAATCCAAGTAGCACTGGAAGATCAAGATAAAACCACATTTACCTGTCCTTGGGGTACCTATGCTTACCGAGTATTTCCATTTGGACTATGCAATGCACCCGCAGCATTTCAAAGGGCAGTACTAGGAATTTTTTCAGATCTAATACATGATTGTGTAGAGGTATATATGGATGATTTCATAGTTTATGGAAACACATTTGAAGAAGCTTTAGCAAACTTGGAAAAAGTCTTAAAGAGATGTGAAGAAGCAAATCTTTCACTAAGTCATGAAAAGTGTTTTATGATGTTTACTGAAGGAATTGTTTTGGGGCATCACATTTTAGGGGTGGGATTAGAGTTGATGAGTCAAAAGTTGTAGTCATCTCTAACTTATCTATTCCAAGTTGTCAAAAAAGATGTTAGGAGTTTTCTAGGATTTACAGGATATTATCGAAGGTTTATAGAAAACTTCACCAAGATAGCATATCCACTTTTCAAATTACTTACCAAAGACTGTGAATTCAAGTGGAATCCCGATTGCCAGTTAGCCTTTGAGACCCTAAAAACAAAAATCTCTGAAGTACCTATTTTAAGGGGAACTAACTGGAAGCTACCGTTTCATATTTCAACAGATGCCTCAGATACAGCTCTAGGAGCAGTATTGGGACAAAAAGACTTGATTTCTTATGCCATCTACTATACCAGTAAAAACTTGACTCCTTCAGAGTTAAACTATACTGTAACTGAAAAAGAGTTTTTAGCTGTTTTTCATGCCATACACAAATTCAGACACTATATAACAGGCTATGAAACTTTTGTTCACACAGATCACTCTGCAATTAGATATTTAATGAACAAATCAATTACTAATGGCAGATTCATAAGATGGTTATTGATTTTACAAGAATTCAACATTACCATTCTAGATAGGCCTAGAAAAAAAAACACAGTAGCTAATTTCCTATCTAGTCTCCAAAACATCCAAGACAATACCCCAGTTGAAGATCAATTTCTTGATGAATATCTTTTTGCAATGTCTACTCAAACTCCTTGGTTTGCTGACATTGCTAATTATTTAGTTTCAGGGAAATTTCCTTCAATAATGAATGCAAGAAATAAAAGAAAGATCATTTATGACAGTGCAAAATATTCATGGGTTTCTAATGAGTTATACAAGACAGGTCCATATTTTATCATTAGGAGATGTGTTCGGGAAGATGAGATGCCTGAGATTCTCAAGGCATGTCATGATGAACCTTGTGGCGGACACTTTGTTGATAAAAGGACAGCCTATAAGATCCTTCATTTGGGATATTATTGGCCATCCCTTTTCAAAGATGCTAAAGAGTATGTCAAAAGGTGTGACAGTTGCCAAAGGGTAGGGAAACCTTCTCCTTTAGGTGAGATGCCATTGCAGCCTCAGGTACATATTGAACCTTTTGAAAAATGGGCTTTGGATTTTGTAGGACCTATTAGTCCTCCATCAAGACAAAAGAAATATATATTAGTCTGCACTGATTATGTTACTAAATGGGAAGAGGCCAAACCATTACTTTCTGCTACTGAAGCATCTGTAGTTAATTTTCTTTTTGAGGATATTTTTACTCGTATTGGTGTCCCAAGGGAAATTGTTACAGATCAAGGAGCTCAATTTACATCAAAGCTAGTGGAACAAATGATGGAGAGGTACAAAATCAGACACAGAAAATCTACTCCATATCATCCACAAGCAAATGGTCAAGTGGAATCTACTAATAAGGTCATTGAAGGGATCCTAACGAAGACTGTTCATTTGCATAGAAGAGATTGGGAAAATAGGCTTCCTGAAGCCTTGTGGGCCTATAGAACTACATGGAGAAGCACAACAGACCATACTCCTTATGAAATTGTTTATGGAAAGCAAGTTTTGTTTCCCATAGAGTTCCAGATTCAAACTTTCAAAATGGAAGTTCAGCTAGGACTTGATCTAACAGAGGCAGAAAAGCATAGATTGGAGCAGATTAATGAATTGGATGAGATTAGACAAGATGCAGTTCAGAAAACAAGTATAGTCCAACAGCAAAGGACTATATGGCATGACAAGTACATCAAGGAAAATAATTTCAAAGAAGGTGACTGGGCTCTCTTGTTTGATTCAAAGTTCAAGGATTTTCAAGGTAAATTCCAAACACATTGGCTTGGGCCATATGAAATTATAAGAATTTTTGATAATGGAGCAATAAAAATCAGGACAATAGATGAAGAGAAGGTCACTTTTCTTGTGAATGGTCATAGATTGAAGCTGTATCATAAGCCACTCTCAAGAGAAGAATTTGTCAAGAAATTCCAGGAAAAAAGTGATGTGAAGTTAATGAAGAAGAATTTTTCTTCTTCATCAACTTAATTGAATTTTCTGAAGTCAGATAATTGAAAAAAAAGAAAGTATAAACATGAAAACTAATCTCTGATTAGCATGTTTATACAGAAAAGATAGAGTGAAAATCAGAATCTTTCTGACACTTTAGATTTTCAAGTTTGTTTTTTTTTTCTCTGCAAGCAGCTATCATAAAATCATAAGTGATTCACATCCCACTTATGATCCATTTCACTCCATTCATCCATACTCCATTTCATTTCATACTCCATTTCATTTCATTCATCCATACTTCATTCATTTCATTCCATGGTTCACGTCATTTCCATCTCAGAGTTTTAAGATTGATTTCTTTCTGCAATTGAATAATACATATCAGAAGTTGCAGGCCACTTTTTCACTCCACTTCATAATTGTGATTCATTTCATCCCATTATTCACTTCACCCATACTCCATTACACCATATTTCATTATCCATTTTTAATTCATTTCATACAATATTCCATCATTCCATTCATGCTTCAAACCATTCCATTCCATGTTTTAAGACTTATACAGGTACATTCTGCAATCAATCAGACATTCTGCAACCAATCAGACATTCTGCAGCCAGTCAGACATTTTGCAGCCAGATAGATATTCTACAGCCAGAGACCCTGAAGGCACTATCCAGTAAACATTTTATTTAGCAGCAAATTGATCATGCATATTCAAAACAACAAGAAAAATCAAAGAGTTATGAGGAACTGAAGATCAATGATTGAGGACAAGGCATATCGAAACCACAAATAAAATCAAAGGAAAGGAAAAGGTATGAAATTATTATGGTGACAAATCATGAAAATTTTAGCATAGTTAAGTCATATATGATTCAAAAAGGTTATTTTAATTAGTCGTGTTGATCATGCCTATCAACCATATCATAAAAACTTTGAACAAAAAAAAAAAAAAAAAAACCCTTCCGTCTCGCCATACCCGATTATCATTTAAAACTTAACGGTTAAAGTACTGAAGTGATTTGATCAGTCACGTCATTAGGCCGAAGTATTTAATGATGATTTTGAATTGCTTAACGAAATATCTCCGCGATCTTTTATTCCGTGTTAGCTTTCAACTCATATGAACCACCTCACCGCATTATACTCATTTCAAAACCACTCCATATCATTCATTTCCGCAGCCAATACTTAGCCATTCTGCTCTGTAAAACTAAGGAAACATCTTTGGGGCAGAAATATCTCTTTAACAGCCATTTTCACCATGAGCAGAAGAGCAGTAAACTAAAGGTTGGAAGAAAAGCTATGGGTCTAATAGTGAGGACTGAACCGGTTGGAACCAAGTACTTGGAGGGATATCCACAAATCAGAGAAATGTTACAGAAAGCAGGTTGGTTGCAATTTTTGGAGAAATTTAGTGGTTTTCAGAAAGAGGTGACTAAAACATTTGCAAGGTCCTTCAATGGAGCCGAGGTCGAAATAGGAGACATTAAATTCACTGTTACAGAGGCTTTCATTGCAGAGGCAATGAAACTACCTAGACAAGGAGAAAGGTGGTTCAAAAATAGGGAATTCGATAATGAAGCATGGAGGCAAATGCTTAAGACTCCAGGTATGGATGTTTCCATTTTTAAAAAGGGTATTCCTAGCTCGGCATTAAAGAATAAGTGGAGGAACATGTTACTCATTTTGCAAAAAATTATTACCTGTGAAGGTAGATTTGGTACTCTCTATGTCTACCATATTCGGTTAATGATGCATTTCTTAGATGAGGAAATTAATTTTCCCTTTTTCCTTCTTCATAGTCTGAAAAGAATGGCCTCAAACGTTCAAAAAAGGGTTCAATTTCTAGAAACAACTTTGTATCACCATGGTTTAGTCAAAATCTTAATTGAACATCATTTGAGGAAAATGGGAGATAATTGGGAAGAATTTCTAGTGAGGAACCATTTAGAGGAACCCAAAGAATCTCCACCTGAAAGAAAACCTACAAGAAGAAGTAGGAGAAGGGAAACTTCCAAAGCTATTGAAGTTGAAACTGGTAAATCAATTCAAGAGGACAGTGAAAAGATGATTTCTGAGAAGTTGGCTCAAATAAAGAAGCAACTTAAGAAGGAGAGGATAATAAAAATATATGCCAAAGAAAGAGGTGAAGGGCCATCTCAACCAAGACGGAGCCACAGACTTAGAGGTACACTAAAGAAAACAGAGGTTATAAAAACATGGATCATAAACATTGAGGATGAAGAAACTCCAGAAATTGACCCAGCACAGCAACAAGTTTACAATTATATTGAGTCATTAGAGAGGAGAGCTTCAGAAAGTAGAGACAGAACTCCTAGCCCACCAAAATCTGAAATTGATGTGCTAAGAAGAGATAAGTATGAGTTAGAAGTACTCAATAGGCACATCAAGAATGAGAATGAAATCTTGAGGGAGCAGGTGAAACTAAAAAGTGATATGAATTCAACTCTGTCTTTACAAATGGAGAAATTGTACAAGGCCAGTGAGAAATTGAAGAAGAAAAACAAAAAGCTAATGAGGGCACTTAAAAATTTAAGATTCAAGTTAGTCATAAGGAAGCCCAGAAGACCATTGACTATCAGGCAAAGAAGAAGAAGAGGGTTGGATGTCCTAGCAGAGGTCTCAGAGTACATGGAGTAGTTGCATGAGGACATGCAAAAACCTTGCAGTGGGGGTATGTTGAGCCCCAAAGATGTTCTTCTCTTTCACCACATTCCACTTCATTTTCTTTGTCCCTCACCAATTACAGGCTTAACTGATCAATAGGATTAATTAAAATTGCTTTAAGAATTTATATAATGACTAACTTGCTATGTTTTCATGATTTTGTTGGTGCAGTAATTTTGACTAAGACTCGGCTACAGAATACAGGCATTCCATAGCCAGTCGTCTGTTCTGCAGCCATCCTCATGTTTATGTAGGTTCCAGGTGTCACTGCAAAGAAAAAGGCATATGGGTGAAATCCACAACACCTCCGCATAATCTCTTTCTCCCCACGAAGTCTGAGTTAAAGTATTAAAGTAGTTATGCACGTAGAAGAGAAGCAATTTCCTATCAAAACAAGGACTCTACAGATGTCCGCAGTTAAGCACAAGACTATTAATAAGAGTTTTAATTTGATTAGAAGTGGGAAAGACACTTATCCCCATTTTTCTCAAAGAGTAGTTATGTAACTTCATTATAAGTATGACTCGGGAGACCGAGAAACTGTTGGTTAGATTTTGTTTTGTTTCTAGATCTTTGAAGGCCGTAAATACTCTGTTTTGAAGAATTTCTCCTTTAATGAAAGAAACATCATTTTATTGCACGAGCTGAGTCAATATTGAGCAGATTTGCGTGCTACTCCGGTGGTAGAGGGCCCGTGCTACCTGAGGAGCTTTGTTCATATAATTTAGATAAGTAATTTAGCGTCGTTTCATTCCTAGTTTAATTGACTTTCTGAACTTTGAGTTTTTATTCATTTGCATTAGATGCTACAGTTTAGTCTCATTCTTACGTAATCTTCCAAAATATCACTAATGTCGAATGAGGTGTGACTGTAGTATTTTAAGAGTTAGTTTTACGTTCTTTTGCTCATTACATCAGTTGTTACAACTAGTCATGATCTTATAAATTCTTCCAAAATATCACTAACTTCGGATGAGACATAGCTGTGGTGTTTTAGAGCTTTGTTGTGTTTTTTTGAATTGTATGCTTTCATGCTAATTTACATAACATGTTGCAGCCAGTCCTGTTCTACAAAATATTCCAAAATACCACTAATTCCGAATGAGACAGAGCTGAAACATTTTAGTGATTAGTTGCATCTTTAGTCTAGTTGTAGCACTCCGGAGGTAGATGTCATTTTAGTTTAATTCTATCACTATATTTCAAGTTTGATAATGGCACTCTAGTTCAGTTTTAATTCATTGCATTTCAAGTTAGATTAGTGGCATTCTAGTTCAACTTTGTTCACTATATTTCAAATTAGGTTAATGGCACTGTAGTTTAGTTGTGGTTACTGTGTTTCAAGTTTGATCAATTTCTTTCTCAGTGTTATCCATTGTTCTTTAAGTAGTATTAATTGTTAACATCAGATTCCACGGCCTTCATTATTTACAAAACTTCTTTTGTTCTGAATTTCTATTAATACATCATCATCTGGACAGGAGTTACTAATATTAGTTTAAGGCCTTGATTATTCTGCAATCCTTTGAAAATTCACAATTAAACCTTTCTTTCCAAAAACTGTTTTAGAAAATCTCTAACTTTTGGATGAGGTTTACTAGTGACAAGTTGAGCTGCAGAATGGAGTTATCTTAGCATTACAAGTTAATTTAGAGTAGAAATATTATTGTGCTACAAATAATCTATTTTCAATTGTGTTCCAATAAACCTCTAGCCATGGATGAGATTCTTTGTAATATTGTAAGATGATTGTGTCCTTAGGAGAACCTCATTTGTATTAAACTTGTTCTTTTCTAAAACTATTCCAACATATTCCTAATGAATGAATTGGATGAGTTCATGCTATGAGTTATTGAGTTCATGTTGTGATTTTTTTCCTTACTAGGAGTCATTATCAAGCTTTGCATTTTCTGTTCTTTAGTGTCATACATAGTTTAGAGTAGGGTTTTCTTTGTTTTAGTGTAACCATCCACTTCTCTTTACCAACACTTAGTTCTTTTCCTTCTTGACATAAAACCATAAAACCAAAAACATCATAAAAACACTAAACACAACATAGTGAGAAATAGATACCTAGGCACATATAGTGCACCACACTTCAGTAGTTTACTGACCCTGGTTGATAATTTATGACCTCAATTTAGGAACACTAAGTTGAGCACAAAAACCATCACCTTCTCGGCCTTTGAGAAATGTTGCATGGTGGACACAGAGGTTTGGGGGATTTTTGAAATGCCACAAGGCTTCAACATGTTCTAATGGGGTCGGTGATTTCATGTTATGGCGCGAAGGTGGTTTCAGGGTTTTCGCACGATGCATATGTAGTGTGGTGGTTTATGTTGTGGGGATGCGATAAGATGCTGGGGTGATGCGTGGCGGCGGGGAGGGGTGCAAAAAATGCCCATTTCGCAAGCCCCAAAGGTTTTAAACCTCAAGATTTTAGATTTGTGATAGGGTGCGATGGTCGTCAGATCGGGGGGGGGGGGGGTTGTGGGGGTGGTGAAGATTTGACGGTAGTCAGGTGAAATGAATCAACAGGCTGTGTGTAATGCAAGGCCCGAGGTTATATGAAATTGAAGGGATAAAGGTTTAGAGCGGGGGTTTAAATAATAAAGTGGGGCTGGGGACATATTTAAAGTGGAGATGATTTAAACATAAAGGCGAGTCGGGCCTTTGAATATAACAAGGTTTAAAATAATGCATGGTGTTTTAAATAAATAGGGTCTATTTAAAGAGTGGGACTCGAGAAGAAATTAATTTCAAAACAATGTAAAAAGGGTTTTTACATTGTTTTAATGAAATAGAGGGAAATAAATGAAGGGGGAAGGGATTTTTGGGTTTTTAGCATAGGGAAGGAGATTTTAAGCAAGGGGCAGGGCTGAGTGACGGGTTTTAAGGTCAAACATGGGTGTTTCAGGGTATGAGAGAAAATAGAAAAGGTAAAGAGAGAGATAATGGATAAGATAAATGGAGATAATGAAGGAAGTTATATTTCTAAAAATAAATGATAGTCAGGGAATGTTATTTTCAGCAGACTGTAGAAAATCCATAGTCATCTAGTGATACTGTAGAATACATGAGACTAACAAAAGGTGAGGTATTTTTCTTGTTATTCTTCTTCTTATTGCTGGATTTTTGTGTATACTACACAAATTTTACTACAGTGATTGGAAGAGTATCCAATTGGGTATTAAAGGTGGTATCAATAACAACATATAGCTAAGAAACTTTCTCGCTGAGTTGTTTTATAGTAGCCCCAAGGGTTGCGCTGACAAGGCTGTCAGCGTGCACTTTGTGTTGTTGAGTAGTAGGAGCATTGAAATTTCAAGGGGCATGAGGAAGTAGATCGTAAAGTGTGCCATATTGTGAGTAGATCAATTCTAGATGTTTGACACGACGAATGGATTGGTCTTCTGTGATTGCACCAACTAAGGAAACATCCTTGTAATTAAGGGGGAGAAGTGACTTGTAGAACCAATCTACTAACAGGTGATCCGGAATTGGGGCCTTGAAAGCCCTCCACCTACGTCTCCATTCAAGGATATGATCAGAGATGTGGGTGGTGATGTCTTGGAGAAAAGTGGTAAGGGGTTTTTTTCCAGTCTTGTAGCAGATAGGAAGATGGAAGTGTTTTGAGAATTCCATTTCTAGGGCACCAAAGGTATTGAATGATGCACATGGTGGTTCAATTTACCAATTGGAAGTGTTTTATGTGAGGGACCGATTGAATATTCTCAGCCTGATGTTGTCATCAACAATGGAATTCGATACACACCACAAATGGTAGGTGGTGACATGCGAAGCTGGGTCATCCCCTTGTTTCCCTTCGAATTTCAGAACATATGTGGGTATCTTGCGTGGAATAGGAGGCCAATGTAAGTTGTGATTGATGGGGTCATTATTCAACTTATATAGATCTGGTATATATAGCATTGCAAAAAATGGCAGAGGTGTGGGTGCCCCCAAATCTGACCAATGTGGTGCTGGGTAACCTGAAGGACGTCGGGGTCCCACCTCAAGTTTTTTCCAAAAAGACACATGATATTTATCAAATAATAAATTCTTGGTTGTGGTGATGTAGGCATATAAGTTGGAGGTCTGTATGGGATATTAGTCTCGGGGCCAAAAGATTGGTTTCCCCTAGGATAGTAATTTCCCCCTTGACCCAACTGAGGTTGAGGAGGGGGTGACCAATTGGATGCAGCGAGACTTGGTTGCAGGATGATACTAGCCACATAGTTGGAAATAGACACATGACTCACACAAATATAATGGCCACTAGGAGGAATTAAGTCGATCAATGATGAACTAGGTTGTCCTACAAGCGGTAGGGTTACTGATATTCCCCCTACTGGTATATGCATGTTGGGAACAGTGCCCCATGCATTTGAGCTCGGGGGTTTGAACTTAGGAATGGGTTCCAACCAAAAGGGTTGGTGAGAGGGGTCGAGCTAGCAACTCTTTTAGGAGCGAAAGTCAGAGGTCCATGAGCAGACACGAAAGGGGTGGGGACCAAGAGGTATGAGACTGCACTCATAACTGGTGCAACACATTTTCATGGACTAGGCATAGTTTGACTAGAAGGGTCATCGATGAGTGGTGTAGAACTGAAAATAAGCGGCGGAAGTGATGGTGGAGAAATATTGTCCACAAAATACCACCAACCACTAGTCACCATGGGGATATTGGATGTGGGAATAGATGAAGACATGACAGGTACAGGTGCTACTTGAAGCAACACTGGTCCAAGAGGATCAGTGAGGGGAGGATTATAAGGAGGTACTACTCCTTTATTAAATAAGTCCTCAGGCAGTATGGTTTCTTGAGGAGTGTTATGGGATTCAGTGTTAGACATTGGAGAATGATTTCCCAAAGAGGGAGAATATAGATCACTAAGGCTTGAAAAATATTACAAAGTTAGTGGAGGAAGACCTATTTGTTGTCTAGATAGATGACAAGGGGTGAATGTAGCCATGACGACTGTTATATTTTATAAAAAAAAATTAAAGTGATATTTATTATAGTCTCAGTAATAACAAACCAACACCTAAAAATAAAAAAAGAACTCTAAAAGACAATAAAAAGTAGCCAGGGGATGTAACTTTGTCTATTAACCACCAATCACTCAAGTTTCGTGATCTTGGGAAGTTTACTCACCACTTCCTAACCCAAGTTCCTTTCCTAAACTAATATGTGCATAAGCTTAAAAAATACTTGTTGATTACTTTTATTAAGTGTTTGATTTTATGTGAACTTGTATTAGTGTCTTTGGAGGGGGTGTTGACATATGGAGTTTAATGTAACTCTGACACAATCCATGCAAGAAAAATTCTTTAAATTTTTCATTCGATGAAATAGATTCTTGCAAGTAGAGGTTATCTATACATCATTTCAGTAACTCACATCCAAAATGAAATCCAAACATATACAGAAAATGTAGACGTATAATGCTCTCTAACAACTAACCCAATATATACAGAATCAAACCAGCAAAAATAGAAAGCTAATTTTTTTTTTCATTTTATTTAAAAAAAAAAAATGCACTTAAGCTATTTTCCTAAATAAAAAAATGATCATACCAATAGCCAACTAAACATGGTGCACAATTCTAGATCCCAAAGACAAAATATAGGACACTTATCAATCCAAGAATCCAGAGGATTGGGTGGATGACAAGGTATTTGTTAAATAACACTTCTCGGAAGGAAAAGTAGAGTGTTAGTAGCATGTCTAACGCTCTATCCAAGAGACTGGAGAAGGTTATAACGCCCTAGATTTCACAGTCAGGGTGCATTACATAGACATAGGTTTCAATAAGGGTCAGTCAGGGTCTAATCAAAATCTACGAACAAAATAGGAGGTTGGGAATCATATTGAGTGGTTAGATTGGGAACCAAGAAGAGCACGAAGGTTGTTGGAAATATTGTCATTGATGGCAAAGGAGCACAAAGGAGAAGCACCAGAACTATCATTAAGGGAAAGGAGAAGAGAAGAAACAACAATAAGGAAAAGAAGCACATCAGGAAATAATGTAGTAAGAAAGCATAAAAGAGAGGCAGAAGAGCAGCAAAGAGGAAAGGAGCAACATTAGACCATCAGCAAAGGAAAAGGAGCAGAGAGGAGAAACATTAGAATCAAAGGAGTAAAGGCAGCAAAGGTAGTTTAGGCAGAAAAGGAAAAAAGGTAGCAAAGGAGCAAAGGCAAAAAAAAGGAAAAAGGCAGCAAAGGCAGTAGAGAAGCAGTTAAGGTATAAAAGGAGAAAAGGTAGAAAAACAGCAAAGGCAGAGTCATGAACATGCTGGGTGTTATTGTCAATATTTGCATACTTCCACCAGGGATCAAAACACATTTGCATGTGCATCTTCAGTGTGACATTATGAATAAATTTTTCATCATTTCATTAGGTCATGATATAAAATTTTTCCACTGGTGGTCGTCCTGGTCAAACAAGCTCCAGTCTCCCTCCAAGATTCATATTGATGACTCATTCCCATGTCCCCTTGAGCATAATAACACTTATGGAAATGCTCGTTTCGCTTGAAAGTCTTTTATGTCAAAATCTCTTTCAAAATCAGGTCAAAAAATAGTCTCATTAGGTCATTATGGTTTTGCATTTCTCAAGATCACTTCTTCATTCTGATGAGTTTAGCACATATATGAGAGGGATTGAATATTATCATCATGATAGATTCATTATACTTCGAAGGTTATATTTTTAGTTTAAGGAGTTTTTTAATCAAAATGTCATTTTTATAGAAAATTCAATTATGTAATTTATTTTAATTTTTTTGAAATCTAATTTCATGATATTATATGTAATAATTTCATCCCAACACTATCAAAACAATTATGTCAAACCTTAGTGAGCAAAAGAAAAATCTAGCTCCAGGTTGATCAAGCTTGCAATGCAAAAAGAGTCAAAGAGTATCAGTGATAAAGGAAAAAGACTTCAAACATTAAAAAAGTGGGTATTTCAAAGTTAAAACAAAATCCACTTGGCTATAAAGCCCATCAAACATTTCAAATAAGCTATTTTTACCCTTCAAAGCATCAGAAGTTTCAAGAAGAGAAGAATTTCTAAGTTCTTTGAGCGAGTTTTGGCCAAATCCACAGGCACTGCGCATTCAGAAGGTTGGCGCTATGCGTTTGAATCGACGCTGCGCACCTGCCCAGTGGTGTTGTGCCCTTGCCAGGAGAAAAAAATGTTGATTGTGAAGGCGATGCATGCTCAGACAGAGGCACTGCGCATTTGGATAGGCGTTGCGCGCCTACACAGTCAAGTTTTCTAAGTGTTGTGTCACTTAAAACCACTTCAAACAACTTCCAAAATTCTCCTAAAATCCTCCAAGTAGTTCTAAATAGTAAGTGCTCATTCATGACCTTGTTTCTAAGTTATTCGGTGACTCTTGAATGATTTGAAATGAAACCCTAATGAAAACCTAATTTCAATTTGTGTTAAATGTTCATACACCTTGTTCACCTTCCTAAACATATATCAGTCACAGGCATGGTAAATTTTATAGACCTCGTCGATCTAGGAATTTTTTGGACCTCCCCCCATTATAGGGAGGAGTGCCATGTCTTTCACCATTTAGGCGTCAAAGACAACACACTGCCACCATTATCGATTCATCCTTTATCGGGGTATCTTTGGTTGGAAACCCCGAAAGGTCACCCAACACTACACCAGTGGAAACCCCAATAGGGTCACCACACTCAACTCCTCCCACAACCCCCAGAGGGCAGAGGAGCGCTACCCCTTCTGGGAGTCAGTAGTACATACAACCGGGTACTTCATAGGGTAATATTCCCTAGGCACGCCCCATAAACCATTACACTCATAATCCTGTGTTTCCACAGTACAAAATGGAAGTCAATACTCAGTTACCCTTTTGAGAAACATTAAACCTTCTAGATCTATCAAAGCTAACTAATGACCCCATTGCACATAGCCTTAATTAGCTTCCCATGCCCACGAAGCTCCCCTCAGACATACCAAAATTCGAAGGGAAGCAAGAAGAAGACCCTGGGAATCATATTATGACTTTCCACCTATGGTGGTCATCCAATACTATTATTGATGATACTATTCGAATGAGACGATTTCAATGCACCCTAACTAGGCCTGCTGTGAAATGGTATGTTAAGAAGCATTCTACTTTGCATGGAACCTTTAGCACCATCGCTATTATGTTTCTCATTTATTTTTAGCTGCCCATCCACCATGATTTGGGGATGGAATTTCTAACTCATTTTAGGCAAACGCCAGCTGTTCATATATCAGACCATCTCCACGAATGGCGATGGTGTCATATTTTGTGCAAAGCCAAACTTGACGATAGAGTTTTATTGGAATTTTTTTTGAAAACTCTCACAACATATATCTCAAAAGACATGGCGACACAAGGACCTACCTCTGAGGAGGACGCCATTTGCAAAGCCCATCAATTCTAACTCATCTATACCCAGTCAGAATATATCTACAATGTCCTGCCAAATGCCTCGCACTTGCAATTATAGAGAATTTCCAGGCGCATCGAATACCATAGATGAATTGATCGGGTCATTGACCTAAGGTCACCTAGGAAGTAGTATCCAGTACCCAGGATATTTGTATGATTCTACCCAAAACATGACGCAACCTGGCTACCGCCAAAGCCAATCTGAACCTTTGCAAAATATGATGAATAGAGTTTCATCATATCACCAACAACAGGGAGGCTCGTACCCTCCCTCGCGGGGGATCCAGTACTCAACTAGGAAGTTTGATGTAAGGTATCCCCCCAACAACCTTACACCAACTAGGGACAGGGCAACCAATATTCCCATTTCCCTACACAAAATCCACCATCGCAGAACAACGCGCTAGTGAACTTAGTGAAACCTTCCCAAGCTCAATAGTGTCATGCTTATGACCAGGAGAACCACAACAATCCTTCGAACGTTGTGAAAAAGAATCTTAGGAATAACCAGCAACACCCCCCGCAATCTTGGTCTAGGAGAAACCCCAACCAAATTAAAAACTAGGAGCCAAACAACAACTCCAAAGGGAAAAAAAAGAGCTCCAATCTAAGGAAAAAACCTTTATTGTGCCATATGTGGTGAGTACAACCATTACACTCACCATTGTCCCGAACTCCCTGAACTGAAAAAACTTTAGGGTAACCGTGGACAAGGGGGTCCTACCCAACAACTTGCTATAATGCAGGAACCTTTCCCCCACCAAGGAGTGGTTAATACCCAACAACAAAATCCACCCAAAAATGATACCTTTAGCGGCAACCACAAAATTTACATGACTGGCGAATAAATGTTCTTCCATACATGGAATAGGGACTATGAATCCCCCCCCCACCGGACACTGTTAGATCCCTATGTTACTAGTGTAGTCCCTTATTGTTGTTAGTGTAGCCCCCTTATTGTTATTTTTGGACCCTATAACCACCATATTATTTTTATTGTGCCCTTACATTATTATTGGTAGGTCGTCTAGGATTATATTGTGACCCCATGGACTCCTATATATAGAAGGAAGTTTTTTCATTTGTATCATCCAAGAATTTTTCATTTATGTAATGTGAAGGATGTTTCCCCCTCGAAGTGTCTTATTTATAAGGCGTTGATCTCTCTTTTCTTATATTTTTGGAGTTGTTTTCATAACATTTGGTATCATAGCTTTGGATTCTATGGTTTCGCTGCTCCAAATAGGTCATCGTGGCATTGTCGCTCTAATTTTTTTTCTACAAAATTTTAGAAGCTGAAATTTTTACCACGCGAAGCCGAAATCCTGAGGAAATTCATGTAAAAATATTAGATCTTAGTTCACAATATTTTTGGATATATGATCTGTGGAATTTAGGGTTTTTGGAGGTTCCCGAATTTCATCTAAAAGAGGAGACCTTGGGAAAATTGTCATAACTCTCTCGATGAGAATCAGATTGGAATTATGTAAAAGTGGCTGAAAGTGCATGGACTATAGTTTCCTGTGTATCAATTTCATAGCCGAAGGAGGGAACAATGAACCGTGGCACATAGTAAAATTTTACTCTACTGTACTCGTCCATAATTAGGTCATTGTGGTAGATTGGGCATAACTTTTCCTTGAATCATCTAAATTAGGTCAGACCTATGGCATTCGAAAGAAGATTTAGAGGGATAATATAACACCAAATTTCAGATATTGAAGATCTGTAATCACAGAGATAATTCAGTTTCAATATCGAGCTCCTCAAAAGCAAGAAAAAAGGTGTGTATTTTTTTTCAAATTGCATAAGTCTTGTTTGAAAAATTAGTTTGAAGTGATTCCAAGGGCATATTGAAGCATAGATATCAGTATTGGGTTATAAAATCCCCCCTAAAAATAATTTAACACCCATTAAGCCCTAAAAAAACTCTACTATGACTCATGAAGATGAAGAAGTGCAACATGATATATCAAAATTACAAGAGCAAGTGCACCAAATTTTTCTCTCGTAAAGATAAACAAAAAATGAAATGGAAGTTTTGAAGAAAGGTGTGGAAGCTAAGATGGAAAGTTTGAAGAAAGGCGTGGAAGCTAAGATGGATGGTTTGAAGAATGGCATGGAAGACATTGAAGCTAAGATCGAAGAAAAAATGAAAGACAACATGGAAGGTTTGAAAAAGTTAATACAAGAAATGATTCCTAATGGCGAAAATATAGTAGAGGAAAATCATGATGAGAAAATAATAATTATTAATCATGATTTCATAAACTCAAATGTTGGATGGAAGACCCAACATATTCCAATGATTGATATGAGGAAGTTCGATGGCAAGGATCCCGTAACATGGATACTACAAATGGAGCAATATTTTGATCTCAATAATGTGAAAAATGCACAAGAGGTATGCATTTCAAATTTATATTTAGAACAAAGTAAATTTGTATGGTATATATGGCTTTTCTCTCGTAAAAATATTGCAACACCTTCTTTATCCAATTGATAAATCTCAAACAAAAGGGTTCAGTGGTGGAGCACATTGAGGACTTCCAAAAATTGAATATAAGGGTAACTGATATTCCAGAGGAACACGATATTGATGTCTTCATAGGAACTTTAAAGGATAGAATCCAACATGAGGTTTTCCTTTTGGAACCTGATTCATTGGAGAAGGCAATCAGGTTGGCAAGAAATTTTGAAAGTAAAATTATGGCGACAAGGAAGCCTACCACTCACATCTATAAATATGGAAGTGTTACTACTCCTAGACTTCCACAACCTACAATATTGACACCACAACAGTTGGAAGAAAAAAGAGCAAAAGGGATTTGCTACAGTTGTGATAGAAAATACACTAAAGGTCATAAGTATGATGAGAAGAAATTATTTTACATTGATTTTGAAGAAGAGGAATAAAATGAACAAGAAACTTCAAAAGAATAGGACATACACCAGGAACCAATGCTAGAGAAACACGAAATGATCTTGACCATATCGTGTAATGCATTGGCAAGAATTACCACTCCTCAAACACTCAATATAGAAGGACATATCAAGAAGAAAAAGTTAATAGTGTTGATTGATTCGACTAGTAACCATTATTTTATTCATTGTAAGGTAGCCAAGGAATTGAATTTCTTCCTATACCCAACACCGGAATGTCAAGTGATGGTTGAAAATGGAGGAACTATAAATTTCTCTGGAAAATTCCCTAATATCAAGCTAACCATGGGGGAATATGTATTAAATATTCCAATGCTTTCCATTCCAATGGGAGGTGCTGATGTTGTACTAGGAGTATAATGGTTACAATCTTTGGGGATGGTAGCTTTTAATTTTCAAGAAATTTTCTTGAATTTTTTTTCGGAAGGAAAGGAAGTCGAATTACGAGGTATCGTAGGGAAGCCATGAAAGATAATAAGCTCTAATGTCATGAAAAGTTTCCGAAGAAAGAACAACGAGGCGTAATTGCACAATTATGCTCACTAGAAGTTCCAACATCAAAATAATCCAAGGTGTTTGAAACTCCCAAAGGACTCCCACCTATTCATGATCATGATCATGCTATTCATCTGATTCCAAAAAGTGTTCCTCCAAACATCAGGCCTTACATATATCCTTATGTCCAAAAGAGCGAAATTGAACGTATGATTGCATAAATGTTAGAGGTTGGTATAATTCAACCTAGTAAAAGTTCTTTCTCTGCTCCAGTAGTATTGGTGCACAAGAAGGATGGATCATGGCACATGTGTTCGGATTATAGGGAACTCAATAAGCTCATTATTAAAGATAAATTTCCGATTACTGCAATTGATGAATTATTGGATGAACTACATGGATAAATTTATTTTACCGAGTTGGATATTCTTTCAGGATACCATAAAATTATAATGAGGACTAAAGATATTCCGAAAACACCATTTCGATCTCATGAGGGTCATTATGAATTTTTGGTCATGCCTTTTGGCCTTACCAATGCACCTTCTACATTTCAAGGGTTGATGAATTCCATTTTCAAACCCTTCCTTAGAAAATTTGTGCTCGTATTTTTTGATGATATACTAATCTACAACAGGTCTTGGAAGGATCATGTTCAACATGTTGATAGGGTGCTCAAACTGTTGTAGGAGAAACAATTATATGCAAAAGAATCCAAATGTTTCTTTGGAGTACAAAAGGTGGAATATTTGGGTCATATTGTATCTCACGAGGGTTTTAAGGTAGACCCTACCAAAATTAAAGCCATTAAGGAATGGAAAGTCCCCACAACCATAAAGCAGTTGCAAGGATTTCTCGGGTTAACAGGGTATTATCACAAGTTTGTTAAAAATTATGGGAGAAAAGCAGCACATCTAACAACATTATTGAAGAAAGATGCATTTCATGGAATCCTGAAGCAACTAAGGCCTTTGAACATCTTAAAGAGGCAATGTGCCTAGCACTGGTCTTAGCTATGCCAAACTTCAGAAAAACCTTTATTGTGGAATGTGATGCCTCAGGAAATGGAATTGGTGTTATTTTAATGCAATAAGGAAGACACATTACTTTTGAAAGTTTTCCAATCAATGGAAAGTATTTACAGAAAGCTATTTATGAGAAGGAAATGTTAGAAATACAACATGCACTAAAGAAATGGCGAACTTACCTAATGGGAAGACACTTCAAGGTAAAAACTGATCATGATAGTCTTAAATACTTTTTGAAACAAATACTATCTTCAGAAGAGCAGAAAAAATGGGTCACAAAGATGTTGGGTTATGACTTTGAAATAATCTACAAAAAGGGAAGCTAAATGTTGTTGCAGATGCACTCTCAAGAAAGAATGAAGAGGTGGAAGATTTGATTTGTGCCATTTCTATTATCCAACCAGATTGGATAACCGAAGCAAGGGATGAATGGAAGAAGGACGAAGAAGTGTGGACATTCATTCAAAAGTTGCAGCAAGATCCTAGTACATCTAATACATTTAGTTGGAAAAATGATTCCTTATGGTACAAAGATTGCTTATTTCTTTGTAATAATTCCCAGCTAAAACAAAATATTGTTTTGGAATTGCACACTTCTCCTTTAGGAGGACACTCAAGATTTTTAAAAACTTACCACAGGGTGAAGAAAGAATTTTTTTGGGATGGACTTAAATCTGATATTCAAAATTTTGTGGCGGAATGTTTGGTTTTCCAGCAGAATAAAGTTGAGACAATTAAGACCCTGGGTCTTCTACAAACTTATCCATTCCAAGTCAACGTTGGGAGGATATTTCAATGGATTTTATCAGAGGTTTACTTAAGTCCGAAGGAAATAGTGTCATCATGGTGGTAATTGATAGACTTACCAAGTATGCACACTTTTGTGCATTATCTCATCCATTTAAAGCAAGTACAGTTGCTACTACATTTATGGACAGAATTCAAAAGCTACATGGAAGCCCAAGGTTATTGTGAGCGACAGAGATCCCATTTTTACTGGAAATTTTTGGACGGAGTTATTTTCTTGTTTGGGTACTCAATTAGCTCATATCTCATCTTATCATCCTCAATCTGATGGTCAAACCGAGATAGTAAATAAATGTTTGGAAGGATATCTTCATTGTTTTGTATCTGATAAACAAACACAATGGGTCAAGTGGTTACCTCTTGCTGAATGGTGGTATAACACTTCCTTCCATACTGCAGCAAAAATGACCCCATTTATGGCACTTTATGGATATCATCCACCATTCATCACATCATCTTTAAGGGAAAATTCGAAGGTTCAAGCAGTGGAAGATCACATCGAGCATCAACAAGAAGTTCTCCAACTCTTAAAGGATAACCTGAATTTGGCACAAAATCGAATGAAACAACAGGCAGATCAACATCGCAGCGAGAGAAGTTTTTATGTAGGAGATTGGGTATTTTTACGGCTACAACCATACAAACAAATGTCCCTCAAGCAAGCTAAGAAGGATAATAAATTATCACCAAAGTACTATGGTCCTTACAAGGTGTTGCAAAAGATTGGTACTATGGCATACAAATTGGAGCTTCATGCTTCTTCACTAGTGCATCCAGTTTTACATGTTTCATGCTTAAAGAAGGTTATAGGTGAAAATCTTCCAGTTCAAACAATATTGCCAGAACTTGACGAGGAAGGAAAAATCATATTGGAACCTCAAGCGGTCATGAAAACAAGAACTCGATAGCTACGAAATCGATCAATTTCAGAGTATCTCATCAAGTGGAAGAACTTACCCACTGAAGATTCTACATGGGAGGATGATAATTTTATACAGAAGCATTGATACAGGAGCATCCAAGCCAAATTTTAATTATTCAATTATGTAATAAAGGGGGTGAGACGTTTTAATTATTTTATTAATTAAATTGTCTAATTTTAATAATTAGGAGAGAAATTATAAATGTGAGGATTTTTGTAAATATCCATTAAATAAATAAGGATATGAGTGGAGTTAATTTAGGGATGATAAATTCCATAAACGGGACTTATTTGGGTGCAAAATAAGATTAATCTAAATTAGATTTTAAGCTGAGATTTATGAGGAGAAAGTTATGGAGTGGAACAAATTATTTTTATGTATAAATCTGTAGCTTATGAGGGTGAAAAAAGTGAGAGAGTGTGAGGTGAGGAGCGCAGAGAATTAGAGAGATGGTTTGAAGGGCCGAGAGCCAAGAGGCCGCCCAATGTAATATTTGGCCAAAGATTTTTATGTTTTAATATCAGTATTGTTTTTATTTTGAATGGCTCTCTCTCTTTCATGTGCATTTTTAAGCTGAATGTAGTTCTGATTTTATTGAAGAATTTAATTTTGAAAGTAAGAAAATGAGTGATTATATGCTCAAATTTGTTTTAGTACAAAATCCCTGCATCATTTGGTATCAGAGCCTGATTTAGGCTTGATATGCTACCACATTCATATTAAGCATTGTGTGAGGTTGAAATTTTTATGTGAATGCTTAAGCACTAAGTGCTAGGTATCCATGAACATTGCTACATCACGATTAGAGTGTTGTTGGAAGGCCATGTGGAAGACTCAAACCAACTTTTTTGAGTTCGTGCCGGAGCAAATCTGTGGGAGCCTGTGCGTAGGAAAAATTGGTATTGACAAGGGTCAAATTCTACAGGAATTACAAAGTCAGAAAACTTGGCATGGAAGGATGAAATGTTATATGTTTTAAAGTGCCTCCACATTTTCAAGAAAGTTGACTACAAAGCAATGGCTAGGTGCAGATTGGATTGAGGATATCTAGGTGCTGCGCAAATCAATGAGGGACCAACATTCTTCTGCGCGAATCATTGAAGCAAGGGTGATTGCAGATTTTCTTTGCTTCTTGAATGTAGATTTGCTGCTCTAGTTTTCTTCTATGACTGTGTTTTTAGAAAGCCATTGACAACTGCATTTGTGGATCGCTTTGATATTGGAGCTTATTAGTATGGAAACAGTTACTGTCCTGGAGGTGATGGTGTTGAACTTGTAAATGGGATATTGAAGGAAGTTATGGATATGCCAATCATGCCAAATGCAATAAAGGTTTATTTGAAAAGGTAAAAATTTATTTTAAACATCATCTAGCTATCTGTGTAAAGTTGTTCTAAAAGTGAACGTGAAATTATTTAGAATCCGGGTGAATTAAATCAATGTCATAAGCTGACACCGAAGTTTTTCATATACTTCACCAATAGTGATTATGTTATGGAAATTTTATGCCGTGGGTAGTGGATGGCATTTTGTTGTTTCATGTTTGCGCGTTTGGAACAACATTTTCAACAAAAGCAGTTTTAATTTCTTGAAATGAAGCAAAGGACGACATTCGAAGCCGGAGGGATGGAGTAAAAGTGTATCATGTCCTTCAGTGAAGCTGGCTGGATCGAACTTTAACGCTGTGTTAATCCCGGTAAAGACATATTGATCCAAGGCATTGGTGTCTACGAAGAAATTGACAACGTCCAGTGGGTCAACTGTGACGAAGAATAGCTCTGCGCTACATACTTCCAGAAATGTAGTGTAATTGGTTGTATATGCAGTGATTTTCTGTGTGAATGTGTTTTTTTGCGAACTGCATAACATTAAAATTGTGAGCTGCAACCGCATTTAACATTGTATTGATTATATTGTGTTGTATTGGTTACGTCGTGGGTTTATAATTGTGCTGGGTTATGTGAAGAGGATTCGATATTAAATACTGTCGAGAAGGAGCTGCATTTGAGAAGGATATTTGGGTTTGACATGCATCGATGAAAGGCATGTGAATGTTCACAGTGAATGTTGCAGAAGTTGAAGATAAATTACAGTGAGATAGCCACATGATGTTGATCGAACCACGCAGCATTGAAGCACCATTGCATTGACTGAAATCAGTCGAGGGACCATATATAAAAGGATTATTGTGGCATTATTTGAATTTATTTTCTTCCACAAGGGAAAGGAGGAATAAGGGTTAGAGAAACCGAAGCGTAGCCGAAAACGAGAGGAGTGGGAGAGCGAATTCACCACGGCTTGCTTGACGGATTTTCTGTCACTGGTCGACTCTGGAAGCTTCAACCTGAACCACTCCTTTATGGTTTGGATTGAGGAAGAGTTGTTGTAGTGTGGAGATATCATCTGGTGGCTGCTCAAGTTTTACTGCTCATTACTTGGTAGAGATATAGATTCTTTAGATACATGAATTATAGACAATTTCGCAGCTGACTGCTTAATTCCGAGGCAATTGGAGCTTGTGAAGATGTTACACTCTAGGAAAGAAGATGAAGCATATCTATCAAAGAGGCAAAGGAATTTCGGATGAGGTAAAGTTATTAATTACATAATATGGGTGCTTTATTATAGTTCAAATAAAACTGATATGGAAATTCAAATAAACTTCCGCATAAGGGACCATCAATATTTGAGATTTTGCATTTTTATGCATAATATGTGTGTTTAAGCAAATTTGGCTTCAAATGCATATGAAGTTTGTGCTAATCCTCGTGATATGAAGGAAAACATGCATGTTTATATGAGGAGGTTTATTATGCATATTATGATGATTTATTATGCATAATGTGGATTCTTCGCAGTTTTGGTTAAGTCATTTTGGACCAAAGCCTGTAGTTGGGAAAAGAAGAATTATTTTGATTGGTGATTAAAATATAGTTGGTTGATGTTGTAAACCTTTGTTTTTACCATCATGTGAAGACATTTAAGGAGGTGATACTCAGGATGAACACAATGTATGGCTTGTACATCGAAGAGGTTTCTTGTTCTCTGCACACAGGTAAAGAGACGTGAATTGATGTTAGATGGTGCATAAAAGTGCAGGGAAATGTTTGAGTTATGATGACGTGCTTGTGAGAATGTGAGTATTTACAGTGACAAATATGGCACAGAAGAATGGAAACCAGAGAGTTGAGACTGCAGAGAGAGAGGTTTATTAATAACCTTAACAGGATATGAGGTATGATAATTCAGGAAGGTAATTTTAAACATTGAAGATTGAATGGTTTATTTGTTTTCACCTTAAAATAAATCTTGAAGAACCTGAATGGCATTTCGACTAAAGACTTCAGTATCATGTGAAATGATAAGGGCAAACTGATGATTTTTCATAAGAATGAACTATGAAAGAGGGTGAAGATTTTACATCCTAAAACTGTATTAGGGGTGTATGTTTATTGAAGAATTTTATAACTTCAATTAAGTCACAATATCCACTATCATTGTTATTAGGACAAATATTGAAGTGAAAATAGATGTTAGAGTCAAATGAAAGTTTGGATAGTTTGAGTTAAGATTGAGTATTCTCATCCAAGATGAAAAATTGGTGTAATTTTGAAGTCAAAGAGTAGTAGGTTAAGTCAAGAGTCTGAATGTAATGGGGTGCATGATCGGCGGAGCCCGACACCCAAAGAATTGGTCATTGTAAAAAATGCATTGCTAAATTTTTGTTTGCAGAAAAGTGAAGCAAGAGAGTTACCAGAGACTGGTTCCAAGACAGAGAACCAAGATAAGCCAAGCACAGGAGGAGAAATTGCATTTTGATGAATGGCAAGTGTGAAGGATTGCTGAGAAGTGAATTGAATGAAGTCCACACGTGAACAGATGCAGTTCACAAAGAAGGGGAAGATGACTATTGATAGTCATTTCCGAAGATCTGATGAAGACCACAACAGAGAGAAGAAGAAGGAAAATGCCAAGGTAAGTGGCATTTGTGAACAGTTGACGGATGAAGAGTACGAGCAGGAGAATGCTGAGATAACAATTCACCTTGAATTGTTAATGGAGTTGTTGCAGGAAAATGTGAAAAACCAAACACATGGTTGGACCATGAGAAAGAAGGTGAAGTGGCAGAAGCTACACGCAAAGAGGGAAAAGCAAATAAACATATAGTTGATGGAAGAGTTGAGGAAGCTCGAGCAGATGTTGAGTTGTGAAGAACTCAGAAAGACTGAGTTAAAAATAGATGTTTCCATTTGTGGCCCGGAACATGGTGCAATTCTGGGTGAAGAGATCAGTGAGGAAGATCTCATGAACTATTGGGATAGTTCAGAAGCATCTGAAGATGTGTTGGTGAGAGAAATAGATGAGGCCATGAAGCCTTACATTTTTTCTCACAGTTTTTGTATGTTTGCAGGATGTGCGAAAGATGGTGAGCAGTCTGATGGAACTGTCACAAAGGAGAATGAAACTCTTGAGGTAAAGTCTGGTAGAGAATTCCTTTCAGTGAAGGAAGGTATTGATTTGTGACAACAGGAAGAAATCATAGATGAATTCATTTTTGGGGTAAGACAACAAGTCGAAGCTGTTATGGAGCAGGAGCAAAATGGAAATACTGAAGAAAAATTCCAAGCAGGTAAACAAATGTATTTGTTTAATGAAATTGCTAATGAAAGTTTACAATGTAATGATTCTAAAACCAGGAAAACTCAGGAAGATTACCAGAGGAAGAGCGAAGGTAGTGATGAAGTGCTGAAAATATTTCTTATGGAAATCGAGTTTTTGGAACGGTGGCTGAAGGAACTTGATGGAGAAGAAAAACTTGCAGAACATGATCCAGAAGAAATTACAGTTACTATGCATGATAGAGATGAAATTTTTTTAACATTTATGGAGTTGAATGAATGTTATAAATTTTCAAATAATGATGTAGCTGTAGGTATAGAAAACGACATTAACATATATTATGTCAAAATCATAGAAATCGAGAAGAAGTTATTTGGCATTGAGATGGAAGATCAGAAGCAGCAAGGAAGTTGTGTCGGTAAGGACATAAAGGAAACAATGAATTAACAGGATGAATATGGAAGCAACCAACAGTTCGAAACATAATCTATTGAAGTCCAGAAAGTCGATGATGGGATATTGATGCCTGAAGCATAAAAAGAGACCGACAGGTCTTACCTTTTTAAAACTAACAATTTGTTGGTGAGTGCAGGTACAAAACCAGACGAGAGGATTGTTTCTATAAAAGCAATCCAAGACGATAGTTGTAATAAAGAAGGAGTTATTGATTATTTTATATTGCAGGAAGTTGAGTATTCAACTCAATTGGAGATGACAGAGTTCGACAAAGAAGCATTACTCCGAAGAATTGACGAAAGAAAGTGTTGGAGAAGTCGATGGAATCTGATCAATAAATTGGACAATGAGTTATCAAATCAAGTTGATACTTCGAAGGACCAGTAGCAGAACAAAGTATGGAATCCTATAGGGAGCAAGTCATGAGGACTTGTGGCTGTCGTATTGTTACAGATAAGTGACGGACCTCATAGACATGAGTCTATGAAAACTTCTCTACTTGGGGAGTCTGATGCAGGAGCATCCAAGCCAAATTTTCATTATTCAATTATGTAATAAGGGGGGTGAGACATTTTAATTATTTTATTAATTAAATTGTCTAATTTTAATAATTAGGAGAGAAATTATAAATGTGAGTATTTTTTGTAAATATCCCTTAAATAAATAAGGATATGAGTGGAGTTAATTTGGGGATGAGAAATTCCATAAATGGGACTTAATTGGGTCCAAAATAAGATTAATCTAAATTAGATTTTAAGTTGAGATTTATGAGGAGAAAGTTATGGAGTGGAACAAATTATTTTTATGTATAAATATGTAGCGTATGAGGTTGAAAAAAGTGAGAGAGTGTGAGGCGAGGAGTGCAGAGAATCAGAGAGATGGTTTGAAGGGCCGAGAGCCAAGAGGCCGCCCAATGTAATATTTGGTCAAAGAGTTTTATGTTTTAATATTAGTATTTTTTTTATTTTGAATGGCTCTCTCTCTTTCATGTGCATTTTTAAGATGAATGTAGTTGTGATTTTATTGAAGAATTTAATTTTGAAAGTAAGAAAATTAGTGATTATATGCTCGGATCTGTTTTAGTACAGAATCCTTGCATCAAGCATCTAAAGCTACTCAAGCGTTGAGGACAACACTTTTTTGAAGGAGAGGGGCATGTTAGGTCCCTATATTACTAGTATAGTCCCTTATTGTTTTTAGTGTAACCCCCTTATTGTTATTATTATACCCCTGTAACCCCCATATTTTTATTATTGTGCCCTTAAAGTATTATTGTTAGGTTGGCTAGGATTACATTATGGCCCCACTATTACATTGTGGCCCCATGGACTCCTATATATAGAAAGGAGGTTTTGTAATTTGTATCATCCAAGAATTGTTCATTCATGTAATTTATTGGAGGTTGCCCCCTCGAAGTGGCTCATTCATAAGGCATTGATATCTCTCTTTTCTTCTATTTTTGGAGTTGGTTTCACAACAAAATTTTCTTCAGTGGATTCTATTTTTTGCTTTTTAACAACATCATTGAAATCAAAAAGTTCCTCTAGAGGAACAAGTCCTTTTGGCAATGTATTATCTCTGAACTGCAACGCTTCAAAGTCTTCTTATTCTAGATCTTCACACAGTTCTGTCTCATGTGGGTGCTCTTCTTCTAACAGATTTAAATCAGAATCATGAGTGGGTTCCTCCTCGCATGCTTGTTCCTCAGTAGAGCATTCCTCTTCATGATTTAAGTCTGAATTTGGCATTTCAAACTCATCTTTGGACTGCAAGAAGTCTTCAATCTGTTTGTCATCTTCAAAAACTTGCCAATATCTTATATTATTAGGGATTGTTGGTCTGTATTTAATCTTTACTCTGTATTGTTTATTAGCATGAGGTAGTTGATAGGTGCTGGCTGGAAATGTTAGTCCATTGGAAAGGATATTTTGATTTCTAGGGACAGAGGCAAGGTCATATTCTCGGAATGTTTTTAGGAGGTCAAGGGAAACATTTTTGTAGGCTCTTAATCTAGGATGTTTTGCTGAATATTCTCCCTTAATCTGCCTAATGACAAGTTCTGAATCCCCATGGACAGAGATCCTTTTGGCCTCTAATTTTTTCAGAAGTTGTAATCCTAGAAGGAGGGCCTCATACTCTGCTATATCATTTGTACATTGAAATTTCAGTTTGTACTGAGTGACCCTCTGCATGATTGTTTTCAGTGTTATGTACCCAAACACCTTCTCCTGAACCAGTTTTGCCACAAGAACCATCAAAGCTCATGCTCCATAGAGGTTCATGTTCAGACTTATGTTTTCCATTATGTATTTTTTTATCTATTTTGTTTGACTGTTCTTCTTTTTCTCCCTTTTCTTCAGTTGTTTGTTCATTTATTGCTATTTTTTCATTAATATTTTCATCATTGTAGAGGATAAATGAATCAAGGTCTATGTGGACAAAATAGAGAGGGGAGTTATCAGGCTTTTCTTATTTAATGACCACATATTTCATATGAGTCTCACTATATAATATTCTTGGTTGACTAAATACTGGTATGGTGGCATAGGTCATATCCATTTAGAGGGTGCCCTTAAGTTTGGCTCCCCATGAGCATGATAGGAGCATGCCATATTTAGGGGGAATGTCAGCCACTACAATATCCATTACTAGGATTTTGGCTGGTATTTGCACTAGATTAACACAGATATATTTGATCAGGCCTAGACATTTTACTCTACTAGAGTCAAAGGAGTACAAGTCTTTGTATGGTCTAGTTATTTCAAGGCCTAGTCTTTTCATAACTACCTTTGGCATGAGGTTATGAGAAGATCATGAATTTAACGTGGAATTGTGGAGGATTTTATCATGGATATTCAAACTGACATAAAATGGATGTACACCTCCCTCTTGGAATTTACCTTCCACTTCAGGTCCAAACAAAAGCTCAGGTTTGTCATCATTTAAATTCATAGAATCAACATTTTCTCCTATGTTTAAAGCTTTCAAAACTTGGTATCTATATAGATCTTGGCCAACTAACTCAGTGAGAGGTATGAAATTTTTTATTTTGGAAATTTCATTCTCAATACTGAATGGTGTCTGTGTTTTTGGTAGATTTAAATAAGTTTTATCAGACACAATTTTTGCAGAAATTTTAGATTGCTGATTTGTATTGGGGATCTCAGTTAAATCAATTTTGTTAGGGATACAAGTTGATTTACTATTGCTGCTTTCTTGACTGTTTTTGTTTTTATTTTTATCAGAACTTTTAACCATTATGTTTGAATTTTCTGTTGTCTTTTTAGGATCATTTTCAGGGGTCTTCCTAGAAAAAACTTTAGGGTTCTTTCTCTTGGGATTATCTTGGGTTTTCTTGCTTCTGAGATCATACTGCCTATGTACTTCCATGATGGAATTTTCGAAGCCTTGTTTATAGTCTTCGAATTCAAGGCATTCTTCTTCATTCTAAGTTGGGGAAAACATGCCTTGTTCCTCCTCAGTGAGGAAAACAATATCCTCATTTTTAACTCCCATTAGATTGATATTGCTTTATTTTGGCTCTTCAATCAATCCCCCATCTTCATCGGCATATTTTTCTTGGAAAGGAGGCCTGATTTTCTGGTCTGGTCCTCTCTATCTTATTTGAGGGGGGTTTTTTCTAAAGATTTGGTTTTGGTTCTGGTTTTGATTTCTGTTTTGAGGATCTGCTTTGTTTTCTCTAGGGAAAGCTCTCTCATTTATGTTTATTGTCTCCATCATCCTTTCCATGGTTCTAACTAGGTTATTGATATTAGTATTAGACGTGGAGGCTACGACCTCTTCCCTATATGTGACTCTCTTTTCATTTCTCATTCTAGCCCTTTTGGAAATCAGATTTGCCTCCACACTTACTACACCCCTCTGCATATCTTCTAATGTAAGAGAGTCTCTCTCTCTCTTAGTTGGTAGGCCATCTCTGGGTCAAAGCCATCTAGAAATTTCATATGGCTAGACCTTGTGTAGGTTTCATGTGGGTAGGGAGGGCATTATATACACTATTGAAGGTAGTGCAATAATCTTGGATACCCTCTTCAATGTTTCTTTTGATGTTTTCATATTCTGATAAGATTTGGAGAGGGTTTTTCTTGACTTCCCATTTATTTAGGAATAGCTGATGAAAAACAGGGAGGTCATGTATACTATCAGGGGTTAGGCCTTTAAACCATTTTCTTGTTTCTCCCCCTAAGATTTGAGCAAACATTCTTAGTTTAACAGTTTCATCATATATTTCTTGTCTGTCAAAATAGTCATCCATTATATCCACATGTTGTTGAGTAGTTGTAGCACTACTTGCATCAAATAAGGGGATTTTGGATTGATAGTCCTGTGGTAGAACTAATAAAGGAAATGGTAGGACTAATGGGGCATACTAGGTTTCCATGGCGGGGGGATGGGGAAACAAAGGAGGGTTAACAAGTGGAGGGTTTATAAAAGGAGGTGGAAGGCTAAATGGAGGAAGGTGAACAATGGGCGTATGAATGGGGGTCAATGTTATTATAATAGGATTTTGCTGTAATATGGATGGGTCTAAAATTATCTGGGTTATCCAACTCTATGATTTAGTCATGGACAAGCTTTGTTCCAAGGGTGGGCCAGATAGGATATCCTGCAATTTTTTAAGGTTTTCAGGTAAGCAACTTGCTTTGTGAATAGGTCTGCTAATAGTTGAATTTTTAGATCTATGAGATTTCCTCAGGATGTGCTCTAGATTGTCAACTATTGCAGGAGGGTTTGGGTCTGGATGGGATCTAGTACAAATTCTTCTAGAAGCCAGAACTTGGACCCAAGGTTCAGAGAGGTTGAAAGTATTATAATAGTTTGAAAAAAAAACCAATCTGTGAAAGAAATACTTTATTTACAAAGTATTTTTACTGGGTTCTATTTGAGGTTTGATGATATCAAGATTTCTCAATAATTTCCCAGTGAATTCTGTAGAAAACCAGTGGAGTCAGTAGGCCTAATAAAAACCAGTGGAGTCACCAGGTGGATGATTTTAACTATCTTGATGCTGAATTTTGTCCACCATCAACAACAAGATACCAGTCTTGGCTAACACTTGAGTCATCTAAATTTGAAAGGGGTTTTCTGAGTTCTTGTGGAAATATTAAGCTTTTTAATAACTCAGGTCCCCAGTATGGTCGCCATCATGTTGGCTCCCTATAATTTTCAAGATTGGTAAGAACAAGTAGCAGGGAACCACATCAAACAAATTTGGAGTATAAGGACCTAGCCTTCCTTGGCTCAGGGAGGGCTATCTCTATGTTTATGATTAACTGATTTATCTTTACGATTATGTTTTCTGATTTTATGCTAGTTATGAAGTTTTGGGATTTTTTTTTTTGATTGATTGATTGATTGTAGATTGGACAGATATAATGTGGGAAGCTTAATCCATTGGGCTATGGAGTCATAAAAGTTTTAAATTGTACATCAACTCTTCAAGGGTTTTCATAGGGCAAGATAACTATACCAAATGGATTTTCTTAGGTTAGATGAATATGAAATGACAGAAAGTTTGTGAATTTAGTAAAACTAAAGGGAAATTAAGAATCCTTTAACTATACTTCAACAATAAATTCCTTTAAGATAACCGTTTCAAGAGAAAATAAAGAGCAGGAGGCCCCTGAATTCTTTAATTAAAATTTACTAAGAAAGCCTTAAGACAACAATCCAGTAATACTAAAGAGCAGACACCCCTAAATTCTTTAATAATACTTTTAGATAGAGAAAATATTGAAGATAACAATGCGGTGAAATTAAAGAGCAAGACACCCCTGATTCTTTAATCAAACTTCAAAGAAGGCCTATAAGATAATAGTTGAAGAGGAACTAAAGAGCAGGACACTCCTGAATTCTTTAGCTAAACTTTACTAAGAAAACCTCAAGGCAACAAGCTAGGTGGAACTAAAGAGCAGGACACCCCTGAATTCCTTGATTAGACCTTGTAGAAGAAAAAATTAAGATAAAGGTAACAAACAGAGTTAAGGTGCCAAAACAACATATCTCAATTTAAAATTTACGTTCTATTATCAGAGAAATTGATGTACAATATGGAAAACAAAGGAGAAAACATTGACAAAGAGGGATAACATCACCATTAACATAGCTCAAGAATCTTGTGAATGTGCTTGTATTACTGATGTCCAGCTCAAAACAGTTATAATTCTCCAGTGCAATAATCTTTGCAACTCAGAGTCAGATCTAAATCTAGTCTAGCAACTAGCCAACGAACGAACCAACCAACAATAAAAATGAACAATACATGCAATATTTAACTACAGATGAGGAGGTTGCCCTAATCTAGGGTGACAAATTTCACTTATTACAGAGTAAATGTAATCTTGACCTTTGAGACCATGCAAGGGCCAAGGAAAAATATCACTGGCAAACTTGCTGTAATAATAACTCTCAAATTAAATGTTAAGCTAACTTTGACTATTTTTCCTTTAACATTAACTTTCACAATAACTTCTAAGCTTCTAAAATATCTCCGACTGCTTTATTAACTGTATCTTGTTTTATTAAAGCAGAATTTGGTTGTAGGTGGCCAATATGACTGTGAAGAAGTAAATGCTGAGTGGCTTTTTCATTTGTCTTTGTCTTCTTTGTTGTTTTATCCTCTGATTTGTCTTCGAACGTTGATTTGTCTTTTGATTTTTAATTTGTGTTCATCTATATATTTTACATGTTTTCTTTTACTGCCTTTGGCTACTTCCTTTTGTTGGGTGTGGAGCCTGATTATCTTGTTTACTTTGTATCACAGCATTGGACCCCTCTACCTTAAAAAGGGGCGGCAACGCCGCCCGAAATTTAATCGCTGCCATGGGGGGTCCAGGGGGGGGGGGGGTTCGGGGGCAGTGCCCCCGAAGCTAAAAACATATGTAAAATTTACTTGTAAAAGTATAGTAATTTCTAGTCAATCTGGGCCGTTCATTAGGAAAATGATCCTCGACGGTAGAAGTTATGTTTAGATTAGGGTTTTTTGCCCTAGAAGGCAACCCCTCGTATATATGTGAGGGCATTGTATTGGCAACAGTAGGTTATGAGGTATTCTCGGAGCGAGAAACAGAGAGGAGATCGTGAGAGAGAAATATCCAGGATATTAAGGTGCTGGATGAATTCTAAGGTTTTGTCTCTTCATTTTTGTTGGATAATATAAAGGAAGGACTGGCTGTTCGGGGTGGACGTAGCCCAAACTGGGTGACCCACATATATCTGTGTCTCTCTGGTTTTATGTGTTTTGTGTGCTTGTATTTTCCGCATATTTTATGTGTTTCATTGCTCTGTAATATTTAATTTTCTAACACCTTTACCTCTTTTATCTGTGATTTGTCTTTAACTCTGATTTTTCTTTTAACTTTAACCTTTGGCTGATCTTTTAATCTTCATACCTTTCACTGTTCAGTGACTGTGTTTCAATTTGTCTTCATCTCAAATCTTTCTTTGACTGCTCAGTCACCGTGAAACTCTCCATCTACCGTACTCTGTCCTTTGATGAAAACTTGGTACCTCTGTAGTTTTTGAATGATCCTTATTGATCATGATCCATCCCAACCTTCTGATTAATCTTGTGCTCCCAATCCTTTAATGAATAAGGCTTTCTGGATCGTCACCCAGAGAACTCTGTTTAAGCAATTTTTGGAGTTAGAAATGAAAATTATGCATTTTATACATCTGTCATCTGCACAATTAAAAAAAATTTGTTAATTAAAAACTGGATCCCGCAGGGTGGGGAGCAATGGGGGGCTTGTAGGTAGCAAGGAAATTTATGGACAGAGTCCAAAAAAATAGAGGTTTTTTATTTTCTGCGTGTGGCCGTGACCTTCTAGGCCTTCAAGAAACGTTGCATGGTGGACACAGAGGTTCGGGGGCTTATCGCAATGGCACAAGGCTTTAACATGTTTGAACGGGGTCGATGGTTTCATGTTATGGCGTGAAGGTGGTTTCGGGGTTTTCACACGGTGCATATGCGGCGTGGTGGTTTATGTAGCAGGGATTCAATAAGATCCTAGGGTGACGTGTGGCGGTGTGGAGGTGTGCGAAAACTACCCATTTCGCAAGCCCAAAAGATTTTAAACCTCGGGCTTTTAGATTTGCGATAGGGCACGATGGTCATCGGATCGGGGGGTGGAGATCTGACGGTGGTAAGGTGAAATGAATCGATGGGCTGAGTGTAATGCAAGGCCTAGGGTTATATGAAAATGAAGGGATAAAGTTTTAGAGCGGGGGTTTAAATAATAAAGTGAGGATAGGGACATATTTAAAGTGGAGATGCTTTAAACATAAAGGCGAGTCGGGCCTTTGAATATAACGGGGTTTAAAATAATGCATGGGGTTTAAAATAAACAAGGTCTATTTAAAGAGTGTGACCCAAGAAGAAATTAATTTCAAAACAATGTAAAAAGGGTTTTTACATTGTTTTAATCAAATAGAGGGAAATAAGTGAAGGGGGAAGGGAGTTTGGGGTTTTTAGCATAGGGAAGGAGATTTTAAGCAAGGGGCAGGGATGAATGAGGGGTTTTAAGGTCAAACATGGGTTTTTCAGGGTATGAGAGAAAATAGAAAAGGTAAAGAGAGAGATAACGGACAGGATAAATGGAGATAATGAAGGCAGTGAGATTTCTAAAAATAAATGACAGTCAGGGAATGTTTTTTTCAGTAGACTGTAGAAAATTCATAGTCATCTAGTGATACGGTAGAATACAAGAGACTAATAGAAGGAGAGGTATTTTTCTTGTTATTCTTGTTCTTATTGTTGGATTTTTGTGTAGACTACACAGATTTTACTACAGCAATTGGAAGAGTATCCAATTGGGTATTAGAGGTGGTATCGATAGAAACATATACCTAAGAAAATTTCCCACTGAGTTGTTTTATAGCAGCCCCAAAGGTTGTGTTAAAAAGGCTGTCAGCATGTGCTCTGTGTTGTTGAGTAGTAGGAGCATTGAAATTTCAAGGGGCATGGGGAAGTAGATTGTAAAGTGTGCCATATTGTGAGTAGATCAAGTCTAGATGTTTGACACAACGAATGGATTGGTATTCTGTGATCGCACCAGCTAAGGAAAAATCCTTGGAATTAAGGGGGAGAAGTGACTTGTAGAACCAATCTGCTAACAGGTGATCCAGAATTGGGGCCTTGAAAGGCCTCCACCTACGTCTCCATTCAAGGATATGATTAGAGATGCGGGTGGCGATGTCTTGGAGAAAAGTGGTAAGGAGTTTTGTTCCAGTCTCATAGTGGATAGGAAGATGGAACTGTTTTAAGAATTCCATTTCCAGGGCACCAAAGGTATTGACTGATGCACATGGTGGCTCAATGTACCAATTGGAAGTGTTTTCTGTGAGGGTTCGATTGAATATTCTGAGCCTAATGTTGTCATCAACAATGGAATTCGATACACACCACAAATGGTAGGTGGTGACATGCAAAGCCAGTTCATCCCCTTGTTTCCCTTTGAATTTTAGAACATATGTGGGTATCTTGTGTGGTATAGGAGGCCAATGTAAGTTGTGATTGATGGGGTCATTATTCAACTTATATAGATTTGATATATATAGCATTGCAAAAAATGGAAGAGGCGTGGGTGCCCTCGAATCTAACCAATGTGGTGCTGGGTGACCTGAAGGACGTCGGGGTCCCCCCATCAAGTTGTTTCCAACAAGACACATGAGATTCATCAGATAATAACTTCTTGGCTGTGGTGATGTAGGCATATAATTTGGAGGTCTGTATGGGATATTATTCTTGGGGCAAAAATATTGGTTTCCCCCAGGATAGTAATTGTCCCCTTGACCAAACTGAGGTTGAGGAGGGAGTGACCAATTGGATGCAGCGGGACTTGGTCGTGAGATGCTGCTGGCCACATAGTTGGCAATAGACACATGAATGACACCAAGATAATGGCCACTAGGAGAAAGTAATTTGATCAACGATGAACCAGGTTTTCCTACAGGCATTAGGGGTATTGAAATTCCCCCTACTAGTATATGCATGTTGGGAACATTTCCCCATGCATTTGAGCTCGGGGGTTCGAACTTAGGAATGGGTTCCAACCAAAAGGGTTGGTGAGAGGGGTCAAGCTAGCAACGCTTCTAGGAGCGAAAGTCAGAGGTCCAGGTTGAGACACGAAAGGTGTTGGGACCAAGAGGTATGAGACTCCACTCATAACTGGTGTAACACATTTTTATCAACAAGGCATAATTTGACTAGCAGGTTCATCGATGAGTGGTGTAGAAATGACAATAAGCGAGGGAAGTGATGGTGGAGAAAAATTGTCCACAAAAGACCACAACCCACTAGTCGCCATGGGGATATTGGATGTGGGAATAGATGAAGACATGATAGGTAAAAGTGCTACTTGAAGCAAAACTAGTCCAGGAGGATTAGTGAGGGGAGGATTATAAGGGGGTACTACTACTTTACTAAATAAGCCCTCAGGAAGTATGATTTCTTGAGGAGTATTATGGGATTCAGTGTTAGACACTCGAGAATGATTTCCCAAAGAGGGAGAATCTAGATCACCAAGGCTCGACAAATATTCTAGAGTTAGTGGAAAAAATCCTCTTTGTTGTCTAGATATATGATGAGGGGCGAATGTATCCATGATGACTATTATATTTTATAAAAAAAATTAAAGCGATATTCATTATAGTCTCAGTAATAACAAACCAACACCTAAAAATAAAAAAAACTCTAAAAGACAATAAAAAAATAGCTAGGGGATATAAATTTGTCTATTAAACACCAATCACTCGAGGTGAAATTTAGTATCACAGTGGCTAAAGAGAGATCCAACCAAATTTATAGTTATGATTATTCACGAACTTCGCCCAAACCTCAGATTAAGGATCCAAGCACTCTCGTGAAGATGAGAACCCTCCGAAAAACTAAAGACAGAGTAGGTTCGTATATTTAGGTACAAGGGAAGCCAGTCCTAGTCACCTTTTGTTCGTCCCTAGCAATTCTAGCCACTAAGGTTACCTCAAATCATAGACACCATCGGGGGGATCGTGGTCGTGGAAAATACGTTGTATGGGCAGGACACCTGAGTCCCAAACTCAACTTAGATATCCCTGAGGGGATCCCCAATATACAGAATATCCACTCTAAATGTAATCAAAGGTGGTCTACCTTCTCTCAAACTAAAATTTTGTCTCGTTCTTAACTCCTTTTTTAAGGGAGTGGTCCCAGATGATATGAGTGCAGAAATATTTTACTGACTTTAATGACACTATTTTTTAGTTTCGTGATCTTGGGAAGTTTACTCACCACTTCCTAACCCAAGATCGTTTCCTAAACTAATCTGTGCGTAAGCTTAAAAAATAGTTGTTGATTACTTTTATTAAGCGTTTTATTTTATGTGAAATTGTATTAGTGTCTTCGGAGGGGGTGCTGACATATGGAGTTTAATGTAACTCTGACACAATCCATGTAAGAAAAATTATTTAAATTTTTCATTCCATGAAAGAGATTCTTGCAAGGAGAGGTTATCTATACATCATTTCAGTATCTCACATCCAAAATGCAGTCCAAACATATACATAAAATGTAGACGTATAATGCTCTCTACCAGCTAACCCAATATATACAGAATCAAACCGGCAAAAACAAAAAGCTAAAAAAAAAATTCTTTTTCTTTTTTTGAAAAAAAATGCACTTAAGCTATTTTCATAAATAAAAAAATGATCATACCAATAGCCAACTAAACATAGTACACAATTCCATATCCCAAAGATAGAATATAGGACACTTATCAATCCAAGAAACTAGAGGATTGGGTGGATGTCAAGATATTGGTTAAATAGCAGTTCTCGGAAGGAAAAGTAGAGTGTTAGTAGCAGGACTAATGCTCTATCCAAGAGTCTGGATAAGGTTATAAGGCCCTAGATTTCACAGTTAGGGTGGATTACGTAGAAAAAGGTTCCAAAAAGGGTCAGTCAGGGTTTAATCAAAAGCTACGAAAAAAATAGGAGGTTGGGAAGCATATTGAGTGGTTATATTGGGAACCAAGAAGAACATGAAGGTTTTTGGAAATATTGTCATTGATGGCAAAGGAGCACAAAGGAGAAGCACCAGAACTATCATTAAGGCAAAGGAGCAGAGAAGCAACAACAATAAGGAAAAGAAGCAGATCAGGTAATAATGTAGTAAGAAAGCATAAAAGAGAGGCAGAAGAGCAGCAGAGAGGAAAGGAGTAGCATTAGACCATCAACAAAGGAAAATGAGCAGAGAGGAGAAACTTTAGAAGCAAAGGATCAAAGGCAGCGAAGGCAGTTAAGGCAGAAAATGAACAAAGGTAGTAAAGGATCAAAGGAAACAAAAAGGAAAAAAGGCAGCAAAGGAAAAAAAGAAGCAAATGCAGTAGAGAGGCAGTTAAGGAAAAAAAGGAGCAAAGGTAGAAAAACAACAAAGGCAGAGTTGTGAACGTGCTGGGTGTTATTGTCAGTATTTGCATACTTCCATTAGGGATCAAAATAAATTTGCATGTGCATCTTTGGTGTCACATTCTGAATAAATTTTTCATCATTCCATTAGGTCATGATATAAAATTGTTCTACTAGTGGTTGTCTTGGTCAAATAAACTCCACTCTCCCTCCAAGATTCATATTTCTAACTCATTCCCATGTCCCCTTGAGCATAATAACACTTAAGGAAATGCTCGTTTCACTTGAAAGTATTTTATGTCAAAATATCATTCAAAATCAGGTCATAAAACAATCTCATTAGGTCATTAGGGTTTTGCATTTCTCAATATAACTTCTTCATTCTGATAAGGTAAACACAGATATGAGAGGGATTGAATATGATCATCATGATAGATTCATTATACTTCAAAGGTTATATTTTTAGTTTAAGGACTTTTTTTATCAAAATTTCATTGTTATAGAAAATTCAATTATGTAATTTATTTTAATTTTTTCCAAATCTAATTTCATGCTATTATATGTAATAATTTCATCCCAAAGTTGTCAAAAAAATTATGTCAAGCTTCAGTGAGCAAAAGAAAAAGCCATCTCCAGGTTGATCAAGCCTGCAATGCAAAAAGAGTCAAAGAGTATCATTGATAAAGAAAAAAGGCTTCAAACATTAGAAAATTCGGTATTTCAAAGTTAAAACAAAATCCACTTGGCTATAAAGCCTAACAAACATTTCAAATAAGCTATTGTTACCCTTCAAAGCATCAGAAGTTTCAAGAAGAGAAGAATTTCGAAGTTCTTTGAGCGAGTTTGGGCCAAATCTACAGGCGCTGTGCGTTTAGAAGATTAGTGCTACGTGTTCGAATCGACGATGTGTGCCTGCCCAGTGGTGCTGCGCCCTTTCCAGGAGAAAAAAATGTTAATTGTGAAGGTGTTGTGCGCTCAAACAGAGGTGCTGCGTGTTTGGATAAGTGTTGCGCCTTCACACAGTGGTGCTGCGCGCCTACACTGTCAAGTTTGTTGAGTGTTGTATCACTTCAAACCACTTCAAACAACTTAAAAACTTCTCCTAAAATCCTCCAAGAAGTTCTAAATAGTTAGTGCTCATTCATGACCTTGTTTCTAAGTTATTTGGTGACTCTTGAATGATTTGAAATGAAACCCTAATGAAACCCCGATTTCAATTTGTGTTAAATGTTCATACACCTTGTTCACCTTCCTAAACATATATTAGTCACATGCATGGTAAATTTCATTGACCTAGGGTTTTCATTGATCTAGTTTTTCTATTGACACTCATTCCCTTCATTTGTTCAAGCTGCCATCTCATACCCTTCCTTTTCATCTCATCCCATTTGTACCCTAGGGTTTTATAAGTCAGAGTTTTAAGATGTCAGAAGAAGAAGATAGTGGTGTTGGAGAGGCACAAATGCCAAGAAGAAATGATCACAAAGGAGGGAGAATTAATAGGTTTGAACCAATCACTAAAAGAGAACTTATGGCCTCTCCTCTCACTGTGTGTTGCTTCAAACATGTGGGTTGTTTTGAGTTTTGTGAGAGAATACAACAAATTCAAAATCACCCAGGGTTAACAAGATTGTTCATCACTAATCTACATGACAAACATGTCACCCTTGCTGGGGTCACCTTTGATATTTCCACCAATGCTATTGCAGCTGCTACAGGGATTCCTAGTGTAGGAGAGAGGTGGTTTAAGCAAGAAAACTTGGATATGAGCTATTATGAACTATACCTCAAACCTAGGTACAAGGATCACAAGAAATCAATTTTCCATTTCTCTCATCTCCTTGACCGATATATTCCAATGATGAGGATAATCATGAAATACTTCACTTGTGAGGGGAGATTTTCTCGACTCTACTCATACCATATCTGTCTCCTCATGCATTTCACTAGAGTTAGAATGCTACACTTACCTTACTATATTTTCCACAGCATTGACAAGATGGCCTGTATTGTGAAAAATAGGGATCACAATAATCAAATGCAGAGTCTTTTTCATCATTCACTCATCAAAATGGTGGTCATGCATCAGCTTCAGCAGAAATTTTTTCATGGGATGCATTCATTGCAAATGAGGTTTTCACTACCCCACCTAGCCATCATGAGCAGGATATCCCTTCATCATCTCATCCTCACGTATCCACTTCTCCATCACATCACACTGTTCATACATCACCACCCATTCGCATCCATTCACCTCATGTTGATCCTGCCTCATCACCTTTCTCTAACCCTTCACCATCACATCATGATACCGGAGCATCAAGCAGTGAAAGGGACATCGAGGCAGCTTGCACTAAAATGATTGATATTGAGCCATTTCCCATGAAATATCAGATATGCCATAGGTATGTGTTTTCTTCACATGGTGTGAAAGGGGCCATGCCTTCTTCATTAGCAAAATAGGTAGACAAGGGCAAGGAAAAGGCTACAGAGCCTATCATTGTTGAGTAGGAGGACAAACATGAAACTGAGAAAGAGTTTCAGTTGATTGAGATTGATGAGGAGGATGAGGATAGAGTCACTAGTGCAGTGATCAGAGGTAAGGAGGCCAATATTAGTGAACTTCAAGCTAATATTGGTAGAGCACAATACGTGATTTAATTTCTTGAGCTATAAAATTAGTAGTTGAAAACTAAGCAAACTATCAGTGAGGCTAAGACAATAAGAGTTCAGAGAGAGGCAGGAAAGTCCAAGGTTTTTCTGGAGGAAATCTTGGGCAGATTTTATGATAGTGATGATGAGGAAGATCAACTTCCGAGACAGAGACCGAGGACAATTGGGCTAAATATGGCTTTAGCTCGGGAAAGGCTGAAAGAGGCTGAATTAGCAGAGCAGCTTACTCCAAGTGAGCTGCTTGCCATACAGATTAGCAGAGATAGAGAGTCTTGGCTTGAGAGATCCAATTTTCATCTAGAGGGCCTGCTAGAGAAGGCAAAGAAATACATTGACATTCAGAGGAAGATGGCAAAACACTATGCCATGAGAAACAAGATTGCAAGTGCTAACCTAAAACAAGCCCATGCAAAGATTCGGGATTTGATCAAATCAAAGGAGAAGGAGAAGTTGAAAATTCTTGCTAAGGTGTCTCTCCATGCCTCTAACCCATAAATCAGCAAGAAAATTCACAATTTTAGCACATGTGGTACTCTAGGTGCAAATTTTCATTTTTGGACAGTTTAGAACATAGAAAATTTTCTAAACGCACAGCGCCACTGGCACTGCACTCTTTTTTGAGGCATAAAATTGAAAAATGGTTAGCATCCTCATGTTCATAATGATGAATAAGTAAAACTCATAAATTTTCAGGAGATTTGGAGCAGAAATGGTCGCTCAAAGAGGCAAAAAACCACCAAAAAATCATGTTTCTGCCCTCTTTTTGACCCTGGTGTTGCGTGTTTACCAGTCTTGGGAGAACAGTTTTTTGATAGGGCATATCGACAACATTTTCTAAAGTGAAAGAATATTTGGAAACTAGAATCCTATAGCTTTCCAATGAGCTATCATGGAGATGATTTTGACAAGGGGAAGGCCTCCAAAAGTGGCTTACAAAATAGGTCAAATTTTCTGTCATGGCGCTGTGCGTTTACCAGGAAATTTACATTTTCACCAGTTTCATCAAATTTTGAGGTTTCACTTCTGTTTCAATTTTTACTTGGGTAAATGAAAAAGATACCAATTTAAATGTCATATTTTACTTTTACCTAAGGTAGATACATTAAGTAAATCATTAGTTGAAGTCAAATGTATCTGTTTTTAAAGATAGGAATGAGTCACTTTCCTCATCTTAGACTCTAGCATCCAGTTCAAATTTTGATGTAGAAACTCCCTCACCTCATGGATTCGACCCCTGAGGATGAGAGGAAGTGGTTTTGAAGTCTATAAGGTGTATTTTTTTGCTCATTGTTTTTGGGGTTCCCATGTTTTGGCCAGATTGGCAAGACCAAAAGATGAGACAACATCGAACCACTTTCAGACCTCAGGATCTAGCCCTCCTGGGTCCAGAGAGGGATATCTCTATGATATGTCAAAGATATATGACTTAGAAGCTCAAAGGTTAAGATATTAGGCTAGTTATAGGCACAGGGTTTGTTTGTTTGATTGTTTGTTTGGTTGCTGGTTATCAGGAAAGAAGGGTTCAAAATAAGAGAAGGCTGAGCAAAGAGGATTTAGGCAGAGGTAAAGTGTTCCAGGGAGCATTAAAAACCATTGGGAAATGGAGTCAGGAAAGGATTTTCTTGCTAATCAATATGAAGGCTTTCAGTTGGGCTAGTCATCTAAAGCATTGGATCTTAAAGATGATAGTGTGGTATGGAGTGGTAAGGGAAGAGGGAACAATAAAGATTTATAACACAAAGTTAAAGACCTCAGATCAGAGAGAGACTTTGAACTCTCAATTCTTCGGCCTCCAGCTTGAGGGATATTAGAAAGGCCAGCTGGTCGCAATAGGATCCTAGTGGACAGGGCTAACTCTCATCCCCAGTGTTTCCAAATATTCCAGCTAAATCCTAACAAGAACATCTAAGAACAGATTCATTTAATTCATACATTAGCTAGCAGGCAATAACATCCACTACACTAGTTAAATCAACTGAAATCAATTCTTAGATAATACATTTAGTAGAAAACATCAAAGGCAAGGAGAGCAGAAACATAGGGTACCTAACATGGGTAAATCCAATGCAAGATTTCTGATGCAAGCCAGTAGAAATGAAATGAAATGGAATACAAGTTAAAAACAAATACAGAGATAGAAAAACATCACCGCTGCTTTAGATCAGGATCCAAAGAAATGTGCTTGTCATATTAAAAAGCAACACCAGTCAAGTACAACATTGCCAATAGCTGGATACTCAGACATAAAACATCTTCCTCAGCCTATCTTACAACTTTACACAGAGACTTTGTCTCAAAAGAAACATCTTGTAATTCTCTGATAACTGATCAAAAACCTTTACAATGAGTTCTTCATGAATTTATAGCTGAAGTGGAGCAGAGAAGGTAGGTGAAACACTAAATGAAGCATTAAACTCAGAAAGAAAGAGGGTCGAAGCCCATTCTGTTTAAACCCTTTGCATTTATCTCTGGCACTCTTTTGATACAAGAGTGGTCTTCTCCAGGCTTCCATTTACTTCAGGCATGTCTCTGATGTACTCTGCTGCAGCAATCTGTAGTACTTCTGGTGAATAAACAAAAAGGTAAATAAATTATGCTAGGGTGTGCCATACTGTGAATCAAATGCTCTGGTAGCACAGGACTGTTGTCAGGGCTGGGAAATCTCTCTAGAACACGGCATAGAATTAAAGCCGCATGGGCACTCTGTCCTTTATGGGGAAAACATTCTGCCGATGTGAAAACCCTAATATACATAAATTTCTGCGCGCTGTACCCTCTGTGTGCTCCATGATGTCTTCGATCTAGTGCTTTGATGGCTCTGGGAAGGTTTCGCAGAGTTTAACCTTGCTCTTTAAATGGCGATCATATCAATCACCTTCCTAGGCTTTGCTTCGTTACTTCGAACTCTGCACACGGTCCTTTCTGCATTTTTTGGCTGCCGTAATAAAGACTGCGTAATCATGGCGGCTTTCACCACCCGATAACCCTGCAAAACACAAAAAATTGTTAAGAAAACAATGCTGGGGACACTTTGATGGCCTGCGGGATGGTGACGCAACCGTGGAGGAATGGCGAGAAATGCTGTGGAATACTTGCAGTGTGGTGGAAACAGTGGGGGATACAGTTGAAAGGTGGCACAGATGGAAAATCAAATGAAAAACCTTAAATATCGACCTTGGAATGAAATATATATGAAGGGACGGGCGAATATACGATGAAACGCGTGGAAAGATGACGTGGCAGTATGGGGTCAACGACGGGCGTGCGAATAAATCTGGACCGTCTGATCTCGGGAGAAGATCAATGGTGGAAAACACGTCAGATGGCGATGGATAGTGGGCTAGGGGTACGACAGCCTTGGGTTAACTTCCGCGCAACTTTGCAGTGCGATCGCCGTTGGATGGAGAGCCCCAGATCAGACGGTTGACGTGCATATTGCGCTAGGTCAAATGCTGAATGTTAACGCGCGATGGGGGGGCGGTTTTTAAACAGTGTCGGAGCCACGTGTCGGGTGGTGAGTGGAATCGCTCCGAAAATAAAAATACCGCCCACCCCCGAAAGGCGGTTTGATAGAAACTGGTGGTTTTCGAACGGGCGCGGCTGCGGGGACCACCGGGCGGGTGAAAAACGGACCGTTGATCTGTGGACTAAATGGATGGTTGAGATGCGATCGGGCGGCAAACGGAGTGGGCTACGATCCTGCGTTGTTTTGCGAAGACTGTCTGATATAAATAGATCGACGGCTAATATGGCGTCCGATATCCACCTACGGCAAGCACCTTTCGCCTTGGCGCCTGGTTCCCGCGCTGGGGTGACGTGGTGAAAGAAGTACATGGGGCTAAGACCCAATAGACATGAAAATATGGTTATTTGGCCCATTTTAGTGCATTTTCGGGGCCGGGAAAAGGTAATGATAGAGGAAAACAAGGGGAATTAGACCAAACAAGGGGTGAATGTAGAATTTAAAGGGGATTTTGGGAGGATTTAGAGGGATTAAGGGAGGAATTTTGCAGGGGTACAAGGGTAAATGTAGAATTTTTGGAGCACAGTTTTTACAATCAGTGAGACCTTATAAAGGGAGTCAGCAGAGGGAATTTATCAAAGGCAGGGAGCATGAAAAGGCTTCAAGGATGATGTGTTTTTTTCAAGAGAAATGCATTCCTTGAAGGCTCATAAAACAAATTAGCCCCTTTCTTGCTTGTCAAGGAATTTATAGGGGGCTAACAGTGGCTCCACATGGGGATGGCTTCTTCTTGAAGGAGTCAAGAATTCAGAAAATGATCTTTGGTGTAGGCCGGATGCCTGCTGCTTGAGCCACTTTTCTTCTTTGATTTTCAGCTGCCACAATTGTGAAGACATCAATTTAGCAGAAAAATTTTCCCAATCAATCTACCTACCCATTCTACAATCCTAGCATTTTTTCTTCTAGGGTGCATTTGAACTAGCAGACCCTTTACATCATTTTTTTTTTTTATAAAAGCAAGAAAATAAACCTATTCTATTCTACCCTTATTGCTCCATGAGACCAGATTAAACTATTGGTATCACATGTTTCTCTACCTAATCTAATATCTGCTGGGATTAGACTGTCCAGCAGATTTCTTCTCTATATTCTACAACAAAAATTTAAAAACAGGCAAACTACGGTTAGGTAGTCTAGTTTGCTGTGGATCCAAGGCATAAAGATAGTTTCACATGGACATAAACTTGCAGAAAATTGAAAACAAAACTTTAAAGGCTTGAAATTTGAAGTCTGAAGCACCCTTCTTTCTTTTGTGACTCAAGTTTTGAGCTTGTTAGAGTCACTTTTTTTTTTAATTTCAGCTCTGGTTTTGGGCTTGTTAGAGCTGACTCTTTTTCTTCTTTGCTGGTCCAGGTTTTGGGCATGTTTGAACCAACTATCTTTGCTTTCTTTGGCTCAGGTTTTGATCATATTAGAGCCAACCTTTGCACTTCAGAGGTTCATGTTTTGAGCATGTCTGAACCTCTCCTTTTCTCTGTTTTTTTTTTTTTGAAAACAAACACTGCAATGGTATGTACAATGGAAATGGAAACTGGAAATTGGAAATCAGCAGAAGTAGTGTTTGAGCATCCTGCCATTGACAGGACCCCCAAACAGCTCTGTACCATCTAAATCTTGTACAAAAAAGGCATTTGGACCCACAGTGGCCTGGATGATGTAGGGACCTTGCCACAAACTGTCAAACTTGCTGTGCTTTCCTTTGTCCTCTCTCCTTGAGTCCCACTTCAGAACTTTATCTCCAATTTTGAAATCATAGGCCTTAGTTCTTTTGTCAAATAACTTCTTTATATTTTCCTAAACCTTGATAGCTTTGTTATAGACCTCTTCCCTTGTTTTTTGGAGATGAATTGTCTGTTTTATTCTCCTCACCATGTTGTCTTCTTCTGTCTGTATCTCTTGAACAAGTTTTATCATTGTTATCCCAAGGCTGGTAGCAAACACTACCTCTGTTCCATAGACAAGCTGGTATGGTGACATGCCAATGGATTTCTTCGTTGTAAGCCTATCAAGCCACAAGGCATGCAGTAAATTGTTATGCCATGACCTTTTTTTCTCTTCCAGCAGCTTTTTTATGATGGTCACCAGGCTCTTGTTTGATGATTCAACTAATCCATTACCTTGAGGGTAATATGCAGTTGAATAACCGAGTGCTATTTGATACCTGTGAAAAAAATCAACCATTTTCTTATATCCGAAGGCAGTAGCATTATCAGTGATTATTTTCCTTGGGCAGCCAAATCGAGAGAGGATATGACCTTCTAGGAACCTAATGATGACTGAGTCTGTGGAATTCCTAGTAGGTATGGCCTCTATCCACTTAGTGAAGTAATCTGTGGTTGTTAGGATCCATTTGTGTTGTGTAGAAGAAGCAGGATGAATTTCTCCTATGAAATCTAGGCCCCATTACATAAAGGGACCTTCAATAGTGATGGGTTGTAGAGGTAAGGGAAGGAGTTTTCTTTTGCCTTCAAAAATTTGGCATTTGTGGTAGGCAATTATCATCTTATGGATATCATTGAAGAGTGTAGGCCAATAGTAGCCAGCTCTGACTATTTTGTTTGCAGTGGCTTTCTAGTTTAGGTGACCTCCACACTCTCCTGCATGGAATTCTTGTTTAATATTTTCTTCTTCAGATTCAAGCAAACATTTAAGCAATAGGCCATCTGCATTCTTCTAGTATAAACATTCATTTAGAATACAATAACTTCTGGCCTTCAGTTTTAAGAATCTGGCCTTAGTCTTTGATAGTTCAAGAGGGGCGTTGAGGTGTGTAAGCACATGCAGAATGTCAGAATACCAAGGAGAGCTCTGAAACTTCTCCTCAACAGTGGGATCAGGTAATCCCTGTTGCTCATCCAAGGCATCTACCATGTTAATGTCTAGGGCTTGTAGATTTGATTCAAACATTAATTGATTTAGGCCCTGGTCGTTGATCATTTTGGTGGGTTTTATCTCAAGGTTGTATTCTAAAATCATAGCAATCCATTTGGCCCTCTTCCCATCTGGGTCTTGGGACAAGATGTCTTTAACCACTATGTTGGGTACATAGGCTATGGTGTGGGAATGCAGTATGTACACCCTAAAGTCTTTCAAGGCCTTAACCAAAGCATAGGCCTGTTTTTCCATAATGTTGTATTTCAAGGGTGCATCTCTGAGTGCTTTGCTGAAGAAAGAAATGGGTTGTTCCATTCCCTTTGGATTTCTCTGCAGTAGAACTGCAGCTATCGTATGCTTGGAGAAAAATGAAAAAATCAGGAAATCTTTTGAGAAATCTGGGTTGATTAGGACAGGAGCCTGGGTGAGTGCAAGTTTAACTGACTCAAAAGATTTCTTAGCTTCAACAGTCCACTTAACTCCTACACCTTTCTTCAGCATGTTAGTCATATTTCTAAGGTGTCCAGCTAAGTTGGGAATAAACCTCCTGAGGAAGTTGATTTTCCCAATAAAGGACTGTAACTCCTTAATGTTTCTCGAGTGTGTGATTTGTAGTATTCCCTCAACTCTTTGTGGATCTATCCTAATCCCTTTCTCAGATATGATGTGGCCAAGAAGCTTTCCTTCTTGCAGCCCAAATATAGTATTTTTAGGATTCAGTGACAGACCAAACCTTCTACATTTTTCAAACAATCTCCTCAGGTGTTCTAGGTGTTCTTCCTCAGTCTTGGAATAGACTGTTATGTCATCCAGATAGATGACAGTGAAGTGTCCTATTTCATCTGAGAAAGCTATGTCCATTTCTCTTTGGAAGGTTGCACCAGTGTTCATCAGTCCAAAAGGCATCTTTACATACATAAAAGTGCCCCATGGAGTGGTAAAGGCTATTTTGAGTTGGTCTTCTGGGATTACTAAGACTTGGTTGTAACCTGAAAAACCATCTAGCAGGGAGATCCTTTTAGAGCCTAATACATTATGAAGAATATGTTCCATTTTAGGCAAAGGGTAATTGTCTTTAAGTGAGTCTCTATTAAGGTTTCTGAAATCAATGCACAGCCTGATCTTCCCTGTTTTCTTTCTCACAACCACTAGGTTTGATAACCAATCAGAAAACCTCACAGGGACTATTATGCCTGCCTCATACATTTTCTTAATCTCTTTTTCCATTGCAAGCAATTGTTTTTGGTTTATTATGCGAAGTTTTTGTCTGAAGGGCTTCTGATTTTCTTTCAAGGGAATTTTATGTTGTATGATGTTTGTGTCATAGGCCCTTAAGTCCTCATAACTCCAAGAAAACACATCAATGAATTCCTTGAATAGGTAAATGTATCTCTTTTTCATGTTTGCAGGTAGGGACTTAGCAAATTTAATCATCTTGGGTTTATCTTCAGTGCCTATGTTGCATTCCTCGACATCAGAGTCTGCATGTTCTATAGTGGGATTTTTTGCTACATCATCAAAGTCAAAAAGGTCTTCTAAAGGTGACAGACCTTGAGGTATGTTCTTATCTTTGGTCTACAACACCTCTACTTCTTCACCATCTGCGTTTTTACATTTTTCGTTTGGATTTCCAATCTGTTCGTTTAAAGTGTTTATTTCTATATCACAAGGTGTTTCCTCCTCATCTAAGGACTCTTCACTTAGGCAGCTATTGTCAGATTTAGAGTCTGAATCAGGAAATTCAAACTCGTTTTTGCCTACCAGGAAATCTTCAATCTGTTTATCACCCTCAAATACCTGCCAATATTTTTCATTTTCCGGCACTGCAGGTCTGAATTTGGTCTGAATGATGATCTGTTGGTCACTAGGAGGTTTATGATATGAACTAGCCATGCAAGCTAATCCATTTGCAATTGTGTTCTGGCTCCTAGGGACAAAGACTAATTCATATTCTACAAAGGTTTTCAATAAATCCATAGTGTCATTCCTGTATGCTCTCAGCCTAGGATGTTTTGCTGTGTATTCACCATTCACCTGTTTAATGATCAGCTCAGAGTCCCCACGCACAGTTATCCTACGGGCTCCTAATTTTGTCAACAGGTTTAAGCCTAGAATAGGAGCCTCATACTTTGCAATATTGTTTGTACATTTGAAGTGCAGGTTACATGCATGGCTCTCTGCGTAACCACTCTCTGTGTTATGTATCCACACTCCTGCCCCAGTAGTTCTCTTGGTGCATGACCCATCGAAATTCATTTCCCATAAGGTTTCATTCTCGGGTTTATCATCATTTCGTTCTTGGTGTGGTGTATGTGTTTGTGAAGGGTGAGTAATCAGCTGACTGCATTCTGCTTCTGGTTCACTTTGAGTTTTTGTTTCAGTGCACTATTCAAATTTTTCTACGTATTTCTCCTCCGAATCTAGTAGCCATTATGTTAAAGTCCATGGGCTCTGTTTCCTTGTTTGTATCTCTGTTTTTGGACTCTGACCCTTCTGAAGATTCATCATTACAAAGGATGAAGGAGTCAAGGTCTGTATGTACAGAGTATAAACGTGAATTTTTAGGCTTTTCGGGGCTAGTGACCAGAAATTTCATTTGTGCATCTCTATACAGTCTTCTAAGTTGGCCAAAGATTGGGATTGTGGCATAGGCCCCGTCCATCTACATTGTTCCTTGCAGCTTGGCTCCCCATCATCTTGATAATAACATGCCATACTTGGGTGGTACATCTGCCACCACAACATCCATGAACATAGATTTTGCTGGAATCTGGGTAAGGCTCACACATAAATCTTTGATCAGGCCAAGACACTTTACTCTGCTAGAGTCAAATGAATACAAATATTTATAGGGGCGGGTTATCTCTAGGCCTAATCTTTCCATCACTACTTTAGGCATCAGGTTGTGTGATGCCCCAGAGTCATGCATTGCATTGTGGAGAATCTTATCATGGATGTTAAGACTGATATAAAAAGGGGGCACTACCCCTTCCTGAAACTTTCCTTCTATCTTTGGACCAAACAGAAGGGCAGGTTGATCATCACTCAGATTAACAGTGTCACTGTTCTTACCTAAATTTAAAGCTTTAAAAATTTGGCCTTTATATACATCCTGAGTGGCCAGCTCAGAGAGTGGGACAGAGATTTTAATTTTTGCAATATCACTCTCCAAATTGAAAGTGGACTGACTCTTTGGAATTTTCAACTCTGTTTTGTTAGTCACCACCTTAGTGGTTGAATCAGTGTGCTGAGTCTCACTATGTACAGTGTTAGAAACTGTTTTATCAGGAGTACTAACTGCAGTGTTAGTACTTCTTGTTGGTTGACCTTGTTTATCAGTGTTTTGATTGTCTTTTTCTTTGTTTTTTCCAGAACTCTCAGCTGTTGATATATTACTTTCAGCAGTCACTTTAGAAGTTTTCTCAGGCCTTTTCTTGATGGTAACCTCAGAAGCTTTTGGTTTGGCAGTGTCTAGGATCTTTTTTCTTCTAATTTCATATTGTTCTCTGACCTGCATCATGGCATTTTAAAATCCTAACCTGTAATCTTCAGATTCTGATCTTTCCTCATCCCAATATGAGGGTGAGGGCTGATATTATTTTGTGTAACATTTGTGGATTTAATTTTCTGTTTCAAACATGTTTATTGTGTTCCCCTTAGACTCTTCTATGATTCCCTCATCTTCATCTAAAACGTTCTCTTGGAATGGGGGAATAACTTGCTGATCTGATTCTCTTGGTCTGTTGGGAGTGGCATTGTTTCTTCTAAAGTTTTGGTTCTGGTTATGGTTTTGATTCTTGCTTAGGTTACTGACTGTGACAACTATTTTTTCCATCATTTTTTGTAGCTTTTCTATGTTCTTGGATATGCGGTCATTATTGGGGTCAGACGTGGAAGCTATGTTGTCATCTTTGTATGTTACCCTTTTCTCAGATCTCAATCTTTCTTTTTTCTCAATCAGATTTTCCTCTACACTCACTACTCCTTTTTGCATGTCTTCCAATGTGTTGTAATCCCTCTCCCTAAGCTGGTAGGCCATGTCAGCATCCAAGCCTTCAGGGTACTTTACTAAAACCATACCTAGGGGAGGTTTCATGTGTGGAGGAAGAGCATTATAAATGTTTTTAAACCTTGTAGAGTAGTCCTGGACACTCTCTCCAACATTTCTTTTCAGGTTCTTGTATTCTGCTAGGATTTGGAGAGGGTTTGCCTTAACTTCCCATTTGTTTATGAAGGTCTGATATAAGGTTGGGAGGTCTTGTATACTATTAGGAGGCAGGCCCTTAAACCATTTTTTCACATCACCTCCTACACTCTGGGAAAAGATTCTCATTTTGACTGTATCATCATCTATTTCCATGTAGTCAAAATAATCTTCCATCCTATCTACATGGTGTTGGGCTGTGGTAGACTCTTTTGCAGTGAAGTGTAGGATCTTTGATTGATAATCATTTGGTAAGGGTACTAGAGGCTGAGGTAAAACTAGAGGTGCATACCAGGCTTCCATGATGATGTTCTGATGAGGTAAAGGGTTGAATTGAGCAGCTGGTATATGGATGACAGGGATGCTAGGACCAGCAGAAGCTTGTTGGGCAGATTTAGGGTGGCAGAGCCCCAAGTTTTGGATGAAGTGAATATCAGGAGGTGTAGATGGAGGGGTCTGTCTATTCCCAGGGTGTTTACCACTTTGAGGTGGTGAACCAGGAAGCTCAAGGTCTGGCTGGTCTAGGACACTGAATGACCTAGTCCTTGGTAAACTATTTTGAGTGCCTAGGTCAAAAAATGGGTCTGATAGAGCTGTAAAGTCTTCTGGTGCAGAGTTAGCTCTATGGATGTGGCTGGAAATAGTTGATTTTTTAGGTGTAGGAGATCCCTTGAGGATGCTCTCAGGGTTTTCAACTATTTCAGGTGGGTCTGGGTTAGGGTGAGCTCTTGTGTGAATGATTCTTGAAGCCAGAATGTTGTTTTTTGACCAAGCAGCTTAACCCTACTTGTTACTTCTATAATGGCTGATGTTGTATTAGGCTCTGGTCTCCCAGTGGAGTCTTATGTGAACCAAGATAATCAGCAGGCCTACTAATCACCAGTGGAGTCTTTAAATCGTTTAGGAATTATGGATTCGCCAAGTGGAAGGTTTAGGATGCTTCTGGAGGGTACACTGTCCACCACAATTCTTATGAGATGTCCCCTTTCAAGAATAACCTCAAACACAACAAACTCTAACCAGAGATTGACTGGGAGGGAATTTACCAGATATGTCACCTCTGAAATAGTGTGAGATCTGAAGGCTACCTGGCCCTTTCCAGAGTCTGTCTAAGAGTGTGGGAGAAAACAAAACAAATGGTATAGAGGTTGATCTGTGAATAGGAGTGTTTAACTGCCAACCTAACCAGATATTGTAGGTTTCTGAGGTTCTTATGATGTAGTAAGATGGAAGGTACTCAGATTATTCCCCAGTGGAGTCGCCAATATGTTGGGGTTCCCATGTTTTGGCTAGATTGGCAAGACCAAAAGATGAGACAACATCAAACCACTTTCAGACCTCAGGATCTAGCCCTCCTAGGTCCAGAGAGGGATCTCTCTATGATATGTCAAAGATATATGACTTAGAAGCTCAAAGGTTAAGATATTAGGCTAGTTATAGGCACATGGTTTGTTTGTTTGGTTGCTGGTTATCAGGAAAGAAGGGTTCAAAATAAGAGAAGGCTAAGCAAAGAGGATTTAGGCAGAGGTGAAGTGTTCCATGGAGCATTCAAAACCATTGGGAAATGGAGTCAGGAAAGGATTTTCTTGCTAATCAATATGCAGGCTTTCAGTTGGGCTAGTCATCTAAAACATTAGATCTTAAAGATGATAGTGTGGTATGGAGTGGTAAGGGAAGAGGGAACAATAAAGATTTATAACACAAAGTTAAAGACCTGAGATTAGAGAGAGACTTTTAACTTTCAATGCTTCAGCCTCTAGCTTGAGGGATCTTAGAAAGGCTAGCTGGTCGCACAGGGATCCTAGTGGACAGGGCTAACTCTCATCCCCAGTGTTTCCAAATATTCCAGCTAAATCCTAACAAGAACAGCTAAGAACAGATTCATTTAATTCATACATTATCTAGCAGGCAATAAAATCCACTACACTGGTTAAATCAACTGAAATCAATTCTTAGATAACACATTTAGTAGAAAACATCAAAGGCAAGGAGAGCAGAAATATAGGGTACCTAACAAGGGTAAATCCTATGCCAGATTTCTGATGCAAGCCAGTAGAAATGAAATGAAATGGAATACAAGTTAAACACAAATACAGAGATAGAAAAACATCACCGTTGCTTTAGATCAGGATCCAAATAAATGTGCTTGTCATATTAAAAAGCAACACCAGTCAAGTAAAACATTGCCAATAGCTGGATACTCAGACAGAAAAAATATTCCTCAGCCTATCTTACAACTTTACATAGAGACTTTGTCTCAAAAGAAACAACTTGTAATTCTCTGATAACTGATCAACAACCTTTACAATGAGTTCTTCATGAATTTATAGCTGAAGTGGAGCAGAGAAGGTAGGTGAAACACTAAATGAAGCATTAAACTCAGAAAGAATGAGGGCCGAAGCCCATTCTGTTTAAACCCTGTGCATTTATCTCTGGCACTATTTTGATACTAGAGTGGTCTTCTCCAGGCTTCCATTTACTCCAGGCATGTCTCTCATGTACTCTGCTGCAGCAATCTGTAGTACTTCTGGTGAATAAACAAAAAGGAAAATAAATGATACTAGGGTCTGCCATACTGTGAATCAAATGCTCTGGTAACACAGGACTGTTGTCAGGGCTGGGAAATATCTCTAGAACACGGCATAGGATGAAAGCTGCATGGGCACTCTGTCCTTTATGGGGAAAACATTCCGCTGATGTGAAAACCCTGATACACATAAATTTCTGCGTGCTGTACCCTCTGTGTGCTCCATGATGTCTTCGATCTGGTGCTTTGATGGCTTTGGGAAGGTTTCGCAGATTTTAATCCTGCTCTTTAAATGGCGATCATATCAATGACCTTCCTAGGCTTTGCTTCGTTACTTCGAACTCTGCACATGGTCCTTTCTGCATTTTTTGGCCGCTGTAATAAAGACTGCGTAATCATGGCGGCTTTCACCACCTGATAACCCTGCAAAACACAAAAACCTGTTAAGAAAACAATTCTGGGGACGCTTTGATGGCCTGCGGGATGGTGACGCAACCGTGGAGGAATGGCGAGAAATACTGTGGAAGACTTGCAGTGTGGTGGAAACAGTGGGAAATATAGTTGAAAGGTTGCGCAGATGGAAAATCAAATGAAAAACCTTAAATATCGACCTTGGAATGAAATATATATGAAGGGACGGGCGAATATATGATGAAACGCGTGGAAAGATGACGTGGCGGTACGGGGTCAATGGTGGGTGTGTGAATAAATCTAGACCGTCCGATCTCGGGAGGAGATCGACGGTGGAAAACATGTCGGAGGGAGATGGATAGTGGGCCAGGGGTACGACGGCCTTGGGTTAACTTCCGTGCAAATTTGCAGCGCGATCGCCGTTGGATGGAGAGCCCCAGATCGGATGGTTGACGTGCATATCGTGCCAGGTCAAATGTCGAATGTTAACGCACAATGGGGGGGCGGTTTTTGAACAGTGTCGGAGCCACGTGTTGGGTGGTGAGTGGAATCGCTCTGAAAATAAAAATACCACCCACCCCCGAAAGGCGGTGCGATAGAAACCGATGGTTTTCGAACGGGTGCGACTGCGGGGACCATCGGGCGGGTGAAATACGGACCGTTGATCTGTGGACTGAATGGATGGTTGAGATGCGATCAGGCGGAAAATGGAGTGGGCTACGGGCGCTGCCTTGTTTTGCGAAGACCGTCCGATCTGAACAGATCGACGGCTAATATGGTGTCCGATATCCACCTATGGCAAGCACCTTTCGCCTTGGCGCCTGGTTCCCGCGTCAGGGTCACATGGTGAAAGAAGTACAGGGGGCTGGCCGAAAGGCGCTAAAACCCAATAGACATGAAAACATGGTTATTTGGCCCATTTTAGTGCATTTTCGGGGCTGAGAAAAGGTAACGATAGAGGAAAACAAGGGGAATTAGACCAAACAAGGGGTGAATGTATAATTTAAAGGGGATTTTGAGAGGTTTTAGAGGGATTAAGGGAGGAATTTTGCAGGGGTACAAGGGTAAATGTAGGATTTTTGGAGCACAATTTTTACAATCAATGAGACCTTATAAAGGGAGTCAGCAGAGGGAATTTATCAAAGGCAGGGAGCATGAAAAGGCTTCAAGGATGATGTGTTTTTTTCAAGAGAAATGCACTCCTTGAAGGATCATAAAACAAATTATCCCCTTGCTTGCCTGTCAAGGAATTTATAGGGGGCTAACAATTGTAATGTTTGGCATTAGTTGAAGATATTGTATAGATCAAGTATCATTTTGGCTTGGACATTAATGGAAAATTGCAGCTATTTTCTTGGGACCCATGTGGTATGAGTTTTAGACATTATCAATTTGTTAGAATGTATTGTTAATTCATAAACCCTTTCATATCTATAATATACTTGATTTTAAGGTTGAAAGACAATATCAATATTTATTTATGCTCTGTTTTGGGAAATTCAGTTTAATGTGTTCATTTTCTTCAGTTTAGGGAAAATACATTCCAAATGATTTACCTAGCCCCTCACCAGTATTTTCATCTCATTTAATCCTATTTTGACTGTTAAACGTTTTAGCTACCTTGCCCCATCAAAGAGACTACAATTTCATCCCTTTGGCCCTGATCTATTCCCCTTGACCTAATTCTTGTTCAGTGAGCCCAACCCTAAAATCAAAAGCAAAACCCCCTGTATACCTTAGCTAGCCTAAAATCCTTTTTATCCAGCCCTCTTGGCTGTGATTCTATTGAGAGATCCCTCTCTGACTTGGTAGGGCTAGATACCAAGTCTAAAGTTTGGTTTAAGGTTACCTCGGGATTGCCTTCTCAGCCTTGAGGTTCAATCCGAGTGATAACACTGAGAAGAGTCATGAACGTGTCGGGTCAAGTCATCCACATTTGGTTCGAGTCGTGAATGCGGGGCAAGTCATGAACGTGGGAAAATTCTTGAACGATTCAAGTATTATACGAGCAACTACAACGAGGATCATTAATATGGTCATTGCTCAATGATGGAGGTTAAATCACATATCACATATCGACGAGTTTTACATTGATATGATAAGAAATCACAAGCTAAACTGCTTAAAGTGTGATGCGAAGCAGATCAACAAAGGAGTAGCGTGGACTGTTGGATCAGGGCATTGATTAACGGCAGAGGTTAAATCTCATATCGCATATTAGCGAGTTTTACATTTATATGATAATAAATCACAAGTTAAACTGTTTAAGTTGCGATGCGAAGAAGATCAGCAAAGGAGTAGCGTGGACCATTGGATCTGGGCATTGATCAATGGTGGAGATTAAATCACATATCACATATCGACGAGTTTTACATTTATATGATAAGAAATGGCAAGTTAAACTGTTTAAGTTGCAATATTATAAGTCACAGAAACTGCGAAATGCGAAGTACAGGTGATGACATGGCAGTGACGTGGTGATTACATGGTAGAGATGTGGCAAACTAATGTGGTAGATGACGTGGCCCTGACCCCACAGATCGCAGGTAATTTATGATGACGTGGCAAGGTGATGTGGCAGTGACATGGCAGGGTCACATGGCACAATGACGTGGACTTGGCCTGCATACCGCACATCGCAGATCGCGTAGGATAAGTTTATTGTTAAACGTTAAAATTTGCGGGTTGCGACGGGGAGTTCGCTGCGATTTGCGAAATCGCAAAATCGCAAGTGTTGTGAAATTTCTATAATTTAAAAGTTGCGAAGTGCGATAAAGAGGCCCAGATGCGATGTAATTTTAAAGGCAAAATCCAAAGGATTTCAAATCCTTATGCAGAGCCTTTTCTGTGTTAAATCACATCAGAGGAAGAAAAGGAGATTATAATTTAAAATCTATGAAACACGAAGTGCGAAGTTCGATCTTTGAAGCGGACGCGATGCGGTTCAAAGGTAAATACTAATATATTTCAGGTCCAAGGTTTATTGTGTTTGCGTTGGTTTTATGAAGAGAACCATGGAATTGGAGGTTGACTCGGGTTACAAAGGAAAGGCATGAATGCATGAAAAAGGACCCGGAGCCCATGCAGAACAGTGTTTTACGCAGTTGCGACAATGAGTTAAATGAAAAGTTGAATGCAAGAGAATGGACTTGGGTAGAGAGACTAGACAATGCATGCAGAGAATTTGAACATTGCGGTTAAATATAATAGGCAGAGTCGGGAAAAAGAAGGGTATAGTAGCACTATTTGAACCGTAATAACTGGGTCAAGTCGGGAAAAAAAGCGGTTATGCAGCACAGTTAGAATATAACTATAGAAACATAAAAGACAAAGGGACAACAAGAAGAACAGGGAAAACACATAGTGAAGCTAAGAAGCTGAAAGGGCTGAGTGAAATATTTGATTGTAACTGTAAATGTATTAATTATTTTATATTGTTTGTGATGCAAAGGAAAGTCTCCAAGGCAAAGAAAAACTCCAATTTAATACTGAAACGAGTGTATATATTGTTGTAATGTCCTGAATATGCTGAGTGAGGAAATGAGTGGGTGGAAGGCAAGATTCATGCCAATTCACTTCATATTCCCATATAGAATGAAAACATCTATGAATTTATCTCTATAAATGATGTTATTTTAATATGCATAGAGAGGTTAGAGATGGAAAGAATGAGAGAGAGAAGATAGAGAAGCTGTACAGATCCAGAGTTGATATGAAGCAGATTTGAAGGTTGGAAGGGCAGCGGTGAAGAAGGAGTAAAACAAAGATAATATCCAGGTAAATTAGTATATGATTTTATTGTAGTATGAGGAAGTTGGTGCTTCCATATCAAGTTTTATCTTGATATATGTCCAGTGGTAGTTGGTCGAGGTAGGAGCCTTCTGTGCGTTGTATCCTGCAGAAAATAGATGGGAGTGTGAGCTTCCTTGCAAGTTGTAGCTTGTAGAATTTGAGATAATAGCCTCCTATAGGTTGGAGCCTACATAAAATTAGTGGTGAGAGGGATTTGGAGCTTGCCTTTGCATCACAACAACAATAATATGTGGTTTTCTCCCTTATGGGTTTCCACTTATATCTGTTGTCTATGTGCTTGATGATTATGTGTTGATGTGATGTTTTAATCTACTTAATTACTTGCTATCCACACATTATGTTTTTTGATCCATTATGTTTTAAGTTGCTTATTAAATGAGAGTGTAAATGAGTTGAATGAAAAAAATTTAAATGTCCATGAATGTATTAAACTGATTCACCCCCCCTCTCAGTTTAAATAAGGGTTCATCAATTGGTATCAGAGTCAATTCCTTCTGTATCAGTTTAACAACTGGAAGGAGATCCTTGGTCCCCAGAATGGCTAGCCTAGAAGGATGCTCAAAAAATAAAGCCCCATTGTTTACTGGCACAAACTATGCTTTCTGGAAAATAAGAATGAGGACATACTTAATGTCTCTAGGAATAGAAGTATGGGTTACTATGGAAGAAAAATATGCTCCAAAGGATACGGACACTGAGGAAGAAGCCAAACAAAATTTCAAAGCTAATGCAAAGCAATGAATGCACTCTTGAGCGGTCTAAGTGAGTCAGAATTTTTCAATGTAATGCATAGTAAGACTGCCAAATAAATCTGGGATACTTTAGGAAATGTTCAGGAGGAAGATACAAAGGTGAATATGGCCAAAATACAAGCACATAGAACTTAGTTTGGAATCTTAAAAATGAATGAATATGAAGATATAGCTACATTATTCTTAAGAGTTGTAGAAGTTGTGAATATCATGATAGGCCTAGGAGAAGAAATTAAGGAAAGCATTGTAGTCCAGAAAATATTGAGACCTCTACCATCCAGGTTTAATCCTAAGGTTTCTACCATAGAAGAAACAATGAACTGGGAAACCTTAACTAGAAACCAATTACTTGGGAACCCAACAGCATATGAGATGAGACTTCCTAAAGGGAAGTCAAATAGGAGGGAGGCTGCCTTTAAGGCAGACAAGTGCATAGAAGAAAAGGAAGGGACATGCTCATGCTATGATGATGAAGAAGTACAATTTTTCAGAAGATTGGATAGAGGCACAAGTAAGTATAAAGGTAAACTTCCATTTAAGTGCTTTAATTGTGGAAGATTAGGGCACTATGCTTCAAAATGTCCTCATAAGAAAATAGAGAATCAGTCAAAAGGGAAAGAGAAAATCAATTTCAGCAATAGGCACAAAGGGAACAGATTTAATAGAAGAACATTTTATTCTCAACAAGACAACAGTGCATCTGAGAGCTTAGATGAATCCCCTAATGAAGAAGGAACATCAGAATTCATTTTTTTGGCAAAGGAAGAGCTTGAGAAAGATCTCCTGGAATTTGAAGAAGAAGGTGAGGTCGATCTTGAGGTGGAGTTGGTGAGTTCCATAAAGGAATAGATAGACTCAAGCTCAAGATTAGAAAACAAAATGAAATCCTTCTAAAACATGTAAAGGAATAACCAAACTCTGAAAATTTTATCAAGTTTAAAATTGAGCTAGAAGAAGAAAGAAAAGTAGAAGAGATTCTGTTGTAGCAAATAAGAGATAAAATTCAGGATTGTGGAAGATTGGAAGAAGAGGTGGTGAGTCTAAGGAATAAATTGGAAAGGTCTCAAACTGATTTAACAATGAACATTCAACAGTTAAAAGGTGATGAACAATTGGACCAGATATTAAATTCACAAAGATATCCTCTTATAAAGACTGGGATAGGATATGAAGGAGAATCTAGCAAGTCGAAGGAAGAGGATAAGAAAGCTATTACATTTGTGAAAGATGTCCCAAAAGAAAATGTTGACTCCCAGCAATCTGAGAACAAAATTGTGGAAAACCATTCAATCCTCATGAGCTGCAGTAAAAATCCACCACAAGGAAAGCCCTAGAAACAAAAGGAGTGAACAACCAAGAAACATTCAAGCATATATCAAATGGCTTCCAAAGACAAAATTTTCATATGACCAAATGGTTATATCCCCAAACAACCTTCTCCGCCAGAAACATATACTACTACCATGGGTATTGCTTTTGTTGTAAAGGGTTCGGTCGTAAAGCCATGGAGTGCAGAGTGTATATACAGAGACTAGTCAATGGAAACTCAAAGGTAATTAAGAATAATGGTGGATTCACTCGTGTACATAATCCATTCTGAAATACAATGAAATGATTTTTCTATCATAAAAATGGGGACAAGTCTAACGAATGTCCTCTCAAAGACTATGATCCATCTCCTTAGAAAGTTTATAGAGAAAACAACTTCGTGCAATGGAAAAGGAAGCTAAATAAATTTGATATGGTTCTAATTGCTCAAGATCAGAACAATCAATGGTATGTGGACAGTGGGTGCTCACAACATATGACTAGAGACTGAAGCAAGTTTGTAACTTTTGATGAAAATAAATCTGGGAATGTAATATTTGGTAATGATAGAGTAGGGAAAAACAAGGGAAAATGCACAGTAAGCCTGAATAATGGAAGAGGAGAGGCTCAGGATGTACTGTTTGTATATGGTCTAAAAGCCAACCTACTAAGTGTTAGTCAAATGTGTGATAAAGGCTATGAGGTCCTTTTCAGAGCCCAATATTGTGAAGTAAGGTCAATCAGCACAGGAAATACCTTGGTCAAAGGTGTTCAAACATAGAGTAATGTTTATATAATCGAAGAAGAGAATGAAGCCTGCCACATCAGCAAACTTGACGAATCTTGGCTATGGCATAGAATATTGGGACATCTAAATTTTGACCACATAATCAAACTAAGAAAAATGAAAGCTGTCAGATAATTTCCTACAATAAAGAAGTCACCAAATACCATATGTAAGTCTTGCCAACTGGGGAAAAAAAATCTCACAACGTTTAAAGCTAAAGACCAACTATCTACAAGTAAGCCTCTTCATCTTGTACACATGGACCTATGCAGACGTTCAAGAACAAATGCACCAAGTGGAGAATCGTATTTCATGATGATAATCAATGATTTTTCCAGATTAACATGGGTGGTATTTCTCAGATACAAACCTGAAGCGTTTGAGAAATTTAATATATTCAAAGCACTAGCAAAAAATCAAATTGGATGTAAACTAAAATGCATCAGGTCATATAGAGGAGGTGAATTCACAGACGATGATTTTGCAGACCTGTGTGGGATAAAACAACAATTTACAGTTACAGGTACACCTCAACAGAATGGAGTGGCAGAGAGGTAAAACAGGTCAGTACCACAGATTTCCAGAGCCATGATGCAATAAAGAAACATTCCCCAAACCTACTGGGCAGAAGCAGTACACACAACTATTCATATTCTCAACAAATCTCATCTCAGACCTAATTGTGACAAGACTCCATATGAATTATGGCATGGGAAACCGTCATCAATCAAGCACTTTAGAGTCTTTGGCAACAAATGTTTCATAAATAATAATGATGAAAAATTGGGGAAGTATGATGCAAGAGCTGATGAAGGAATATTTTTGGGATATGCATCCAAGAGTAAGGGATGAAGGTGCTACAATAAAATAATGCATATAATTGTGGAAAGAATTGATGTGAGATTCGACGAAGATCTACCAGACAAAACCAAAAGCAAAAAATACGCCAATCCTCTAGATGGTCATGAAGATGAGAATCAAGAAAATAAAAAATAGAGTAAGACAACATAAGATACAGAAATAAACTCAAAACGACCCTCGAGACACACTTAGAAGAACCATATAGAATATCAAACCATTAAAGACAAGAGAGCAGGAGTCCAAAATAGAATACAACTGTTTGAACATACCGAGGAAGTGTACCTAGCCATGCTGTCACAGATAGAACCGAAGACTTTCGATGAAGCCAACAAAGAAAAAAATTGAGTAAATGCTATGAATGAATAATTAGACCAAATTGAGAAGAAAAATACCTAGGAGTTAATGCCAAGACCTTCTGGGGAAAATGTCATTGGCACAAATTGGATATTCAAGAATAAGATGAATTAACAAGGCCAGGTAATCAGAAATAAAGCCAGGCTTGTATGTAAGGGATACTCTCAAATCGAAGGACTTGACTATGATGAAACTTTTGCCCCTGTATCAAGAATGGAATCGATTAAAATGTTTTTGGCTTGTGCATGTTATCATGATTTCAAGTTATATCAAATGGATGTGAAGTCTGCTTTCTTGAATGGATATCTAGAGGAAGAAGTCTACATGGAACAACCTAAAGGATTTTCCTTAGCAGATAAACACGAATATGTGTGTAGATTAAAGAAAGCCTTATATGGTCTCAAACAAGCACCACATGCATGGTATTCTAGGTTGGACAAGTACTTTCAAAAGCAAGGCTTCAAGAATGGAGGAGTAGACAACAATCTGTATATAAAGGCTGATGAAAATGATCTCTTAATTGTAGTAGTATATGTAGATGAAATCATGTTTGGTAGAAACAAGGATGAGTTAGTAAAAGGATTTTCATAAGAGATGAAGTAATAATTTGAGATGTCTAAGATTGGAGAGCTTAGAACTTCAAACTATACAAAATAACAAAGGCATATTCATTTCACAAGAAAAATACTTAAGAGACATGTTAAAAAGATTCCAAATGGAAGACTGCAAACCTGTGTCAACTCCCATGATCACTGGATGCAAGTTATGTGCTGATGATAGATCCGCAGATGTAGATCAAATACTTTAGAGATCTATGATAGGAAGTCTGTTATACCTAACCGCCTCTAAACTAGACATTATGTTGGCAGTTGGACTTGTGGAAAGATATCAAGTAGAACAAAAAAAAAATGACTTGCTAGAAATTAAGAGGATATTTAGATACCTGCAAGGAACTGCAAATTATGGCCTATGGTATCCGAAAGTCAAAGAATTCACATTGAAAACATATATAGATGCAAATTGGGCTAGCTGTGTGGATGACAAGAAAATCAAAAGTGGAGGTGCATTTTATTTGGGAGAAATTCTAGTGGCATGGTTAATCAAGAAGCAAACATCTGTCTCTCCATCTACAGCAGAAGCGGAATACATAGTAGCAGCAGCTTGTTGCACACAAGTAATGTGGATGAAAAAACTCTCCAAGACATGAAGCTAAGCATCAATGAACCTATTTCTATCAAATGTGACAATACAAGTGCAATAAGTATATAAAAAAATCCAGTACTTCATTCGGAAACCAAACACATCCCAATAAAGTACCACTTCCTCAGAGAACAAGTAGCAGAGAAAATAGTAAGTATGGAGTATGTACCAACAAAGGAACAAAAAATAGACATATTCACAAAACCTCATGCTAGAGAACCATTTGAATATCTAAGAGACAAACTAGGGGTAGTGTCTGCAAATGATATTCTCTAATATGATAAAAAAACAAAAAAAAACCCAAAAAAATGATGATGACAGTACACTATCAAAGGCTGCAATATAAGGAATAGAAACAGTGTAATAGACAAATCAGTATCAGACAAGAAGCATCATTCCAGGGGGAGAGAAACCCATAAAAGTTGTCACATAAGAGCTAGAGATATGGAGCTTGGTAAAGATCTACAAAGGATCATTACACGGTATGTCTTTATGCAAAGTGTTAATAATGAAACAAAATCCTTCTTAAGAAGGATGAATAAGAGAATTGGTTATCATGGTTATATCATTAAATCACTCATCAATTGGCATTTGGAGCAAGCAACCTTCCTTTCAGTAGAATACAAAGTGTTATTAGTGGAGTAGTGGTATGGTACATGTCCTCAAGATCGGAGTATTATGACAAAAATACATCAAAAGCCTAGCTCATATCACCTCTATCAAGTAGTAAGGAATGTAAGTACAGAACATTGTATGGTGAAATGCCATCCATTCATGCAATCTAAATAATTTTCAAAGTGTTCTCCCAACAACTCTTATACACCAATCTAGAGAAACAAGGTATAAAGTCAAAAGAAGAATGCCTATACACAACTCATAGAGAAGTAATGAAAATATGGAAAATAGACTGGGAAATATGCAACCCTTTTCCATTGATTTCAAAGGGGGAGGAAAAGCAAGCAAAAGAAGAAAGGCTCTTCTAAAAAGCAAGAAGAGGAAGAAATACACTTCTCAGAATGAAAGGGGGAGGATGTCTTGGAGGAAGTATTGGAGTATTGGAGGAAGTTCTTACATCAATGCCAAAGGGGGAGACTGTTGGAAATATTGTCATTGATGGCAAAGGAGCACAAAGGAGAAACACCAGAACTATCATTAAGGAAAAGGAGTAGATAAGCAACAACAATAAGGAAAAGAAGCAGATCAGGCAACAATGCAGTAAGAAATCATAAAAGAGAGGCAAGGAGTAGCATTAGACCATCAAAAAGGCAAAGGAGTAGAGAGGAGAAACTTTAGAATCAAAGGAGAAAAGGCATCAAAGGAAGTTAAGGCAGAAAAGGAACAAAGGCAAAAAAGGCATCAAAGGAGAAAGGGCAGAAAAAAGGCAAAAGGTAGCAAAGGAAGCAAAGAAGCAACAACAACAAAGGCAAAGTCGTGAACGTGCTAGGCAAAGTCGTGAACGTGTTGGGTCAAGTCGTGCATGTTTGGGTCGAGTCGTGAATGTGGGAAAAGTCGTGAACGAGTGAAGTATTCTACGAAAAACTAGAAAGAAACGAACGAGCACAACCAAAGAAGCAAAGTCGGAAAATTGGACTAAAGATACAACGAGGACCGTTGGATCTGGTCATTGATAAATGATGGAGGTTAAATCACATATCACATATCGGCGAGTTTTACATTGATATGATAAGAAATTTCAAGTTAAACTATTTAAAGTGTGGTGTGAAGTAGATCAGAAAATGAGCAGTGTGGACCATTGGACATGGGCATTGATCAACGACAGAGATTAAAACACATATTGCATTTCGGTGAGTTTTAAATTTATATGATTAGAAATCGCAAGTTAAATTGTTTAAGTTGTGATGCGATAAGTCACAAAAACTACAAAATGCGAAGGGTAGGCGACAATGTGGGAAGATGACGTGGTAGTTACGTGGCGATGATGTGGTAGTGACGTGGCAAGTTGATGTGGTAGATGATGTGGCCCCGACCCCCCAAATTGTAGGTAATTTATGATGACATGGAAAGTTGACGTGGTGGTGACATGGCACAATGATGTGGACCTAGCCTACATACCGCACATCGCAAATCGCATACGATAATTTTATTGTTAAATGTTAAAAGCTGCGGGTTGCGACGGGGAGTTCGCTACAATTTGCGAAATCGCAAGTATTGCGAAATTGCTATAATCTAAAAGTTGTGTAGTGCGATAAATAGGCCCGGATGCGATGTAATTTCAAAGGAAAAATCAAAATGATTTCAAATCAGTATGAAGAGCCTTTTCTGTGTTAAGGCAGAAAAGAAACAAAGGAAGCAAAGGCAGCAAAAAGGAAAAAGGCAGCAAAGGCAGCAAAGAAGCAAAGGCAGCAGAGAAGTAGTTAGGGAATAAAAGTAGCAAAGGCAACAAAAAAACAAAGGTAGAGTCGTGAACCTGCTGGGAAGAGTCGTGAACATGTTGGGTTAAGTCGTGCACATTTGGGTCGAGTTGTGAACGCATGGCAAGTCATGAACATGGGCAAAGTCGTGAACGAGTCAAGTATTCTACGAACAACTAGAAAGAAACGAACATGCACAACCAAAGAAGCAAAGTTGACAAACCAGAGTATAGATACAGCAAGGATCGTTGGATCTGGTCATTGATCAATGACAGAGGTTAAATCACATATCACATATCGGCGAGTTTTACATTGATATGATAAGAAATCACAAGTTAAACTGCTTAAAGTGCAATGCGAAGCAGATCAACAAAGGAGTAGCGTTGATTGTTAGATCAGGGCATTGATCAACGACGGAAGTTAAATCACATATCATATATCGGCGAGTTTTGCATTTATATGATAAGAAATCGCAAGTTAAACTGTTTAAGTTGCGATGCAAAGAAGATCAACAAAGGAGCAGCATGGACCGTTGGATCTGGGCATTGATCAACAGCGGAGATTAAATTGCATATCGCATATCAGCGAGTTTTACATTTATATGATAAGAAATCGCAAGTTAAACTATTTAAGTTTCAATATTATAAGTCACAAAAACTACGAAATGTGAAGTGCGAGTGATGACGTGGCAGTGACGTGGTGATGACATGGCAGTGATGTGGTAGATGACGTCACCCCGACCCCACAGATCGCAGGTAATTTATGATGACATGGTAAGGTGATGTGGTGGTGACATGGCAGGGTGACGTGGCACGATGATGTGGACCTGGCCCGCATACCACACATCGCAGGTCGCATAAGATAGGTTTATTGTTAACATTAAAAGTTGCGGGTTGCAACGGGGAGTTCGCTGCGATTTGCGAAATCTCAAAATTTCAAATATTGAGAAATTGATATAATCTAAAAGTTGTGAAGTGCGATAAAGAGGCCCGGATGCGATGTAATTTCAAATGAAAAATCCAAAGGATTTAAAATCCTTATGCAGATCCTTTTCTGTGTTAAATTGCATCAAAGGAGGAAAAAGAGATTACAACGTAAAATCTATGAAACGCGAAGTGTGATCTTTGAAGCAGACGCGATGCGGTTCAAAGGTAAATACTAATATATTTCAGGTCCATGGTTTAATGTGTTTGCGTTGGTTTTATGAAGAGAACCATGGAAGCGGAGGTCGACTCGGGTTTCAAAGGAAAGGCCTGAACACATGAAAAAGAACCCGGAACCCATGCAGAACAGTGTTGTATGCAGTTGCGGAAGTGAGTTAAAAGAAAATTTGAACTCAAGAGAATGGACTCAGGTAGAGAGACCGGATAGTGCATGCAAAGAAGTTGAACGTTGCGGTTAAATATAATAGGCAGAGTCGAAAAAAATAATGGTATAGTAGCACTATTTGAACCATAATAACTGGGTCAAGTCGGGAAAAAAGGCAGCTATGCAGCACATTTAGAATATAACTGCATAAACATAAAAGACAAAGGAACAACAAGCAGAAGAGGAAAAACACATAGCAAAGATAAGAAGCTAAAAGGGCTAAGTGAAATATTTGATTGTAACTGTAACTGTATTAATTATTTTATGTTGTTTGTGATGCAAAGGCAAGTTTCCAAAGTAAAGAAAAACTCCAATTTAATACTGAAACGAGTGTATATATTGTTGTAACATCCTGAATATGTCGAGTGAGGAAATGAGTGCATGAAAGGAAAGAGTCATGTCTGTTCACTTCATATTCCCATATAGAATGAAAACATCCATGAAGTGATCTCTATAAATGATGTTATTGTAATATGCATAGAGAGGTTAGAGAGTGGAAGAATGAGAGAGAGAAGATAGAGAAGTTGTGCAGATCCACAGCTGATATGAAGAAGATTTGAAGGCTGGAAGGGAAAAAGTGAAGAAGGAGTAGAACAGAGCTGATATCCAAGTAAATCAACATATGATTTTATTGTAGTGTGTGGAAGTTGGTGCTCCCATATCAAGTTTTAGCTTGATAGATGTCCAGTGGTAGTTGGTCGAGGTAGGAGCCTCATGTGGGTTGTAGCTTGCAAAAAATAGATGGGAGTTGGTGCTTCCTTGCAAGTTGTAGCTTGCAGAATTTGAGGTAGTAGCCTCCTGTAGGTTGGAGCCTACAGAAAATTAGTGGTGAGAGGGAGTTGGAGCTTGCCTATGCAACACAACAATAATAAGATGTGGTTTTCTCCCTTATGGGTTTCCACTTATATCTGATGTCTATGTGCTTGATGATTATGTGTTGATTTGATGTTTTAATCTTCTTAATTACTTGTTTTCCACACATTATGTTTGTTGATCCATTATGTATTAAGTTTCTTATGAAATGAAAGTGTAAATGACTTGATTGAAAAAATTTAAATGTCCATGAATGTATTAAATTGATTCACCCCCCCTCTCAGTTTAACTAAGGGTTCATCAAATGCCTGAAGAGAAAGAGAGATTTGGGAACTGAAATATCACAACCAAGAACTAAGTAGTAGTCCATAGTGGAGTCGCCAATTCTGATATAGGCTTTATTCCGTGGGTGGTTGTGGATGAAATATTCTCTCGAGTCTTCCCATGACCCAAGGAAGACTGTTTGAGATTAACTGCAATTGTCAAAACATAAACATACATATATTCATATCAACCCATTATTAACAAAGAAAAAGGAGAAGAGTTACCTCAGTCCTTCAAATAGCCCTGTTGGAGATCTCAGTGTGGAAAAGTGGAAGAAATCTCCACCAAGTCCTAGATCAAAACCCGCACATAAACAAGAAAAAGCATAATATTCACAACATATGAACCTTGAAAATATAAGCATTAACATACAGGATAATATAAACTAGCATGCATTTAACCTACTTATCTATTGCACCATTGAACCAACATGTAGATAAATACAATCTTGACACCAACAAGTAGACAAAACAAAAACAGATCTATATTATCTGATGAAAGAAGTATGATTACAACCAATGTGGATAGATCAAGCCTTCTCTATTCCTTCAGCTCCACTCTCTCTCTCTCTCTCTCTGAACTTCTTGGCAGCATAACAATGCTTGAGCTCTTCAAACTTTTGATGACCATTTGAACTTTATTACAATGACCAAGGCTACAATTGATAGATGGAGAGAGGCTCATCCTTTGCAATTCCTCCATGAGTTCCAATGAGGAAAAATCTAGTAACTTGTTGTTTTTTATTGTTGTTCCCTTTCCATATTTGATATGATTAGAAATAACCCAAGTCAGGAATGAGGCACAAGTTTCTTGCTTTTTGAGCTGAAAGTTGATTGGAAAGTAGGATGTTTTATTATGGATCACATAAACCTAAATTCAAAAATGTCAACTCTACTAAGTAAAGCATTTATTGAAAAAATTATATGTTTAGTAGCGATGGTTAATTTTCAAGTAAGTATTAATGTTATGTCCAGTGATATTAGTTCACATTTGTTTTTTTATTTTTTATTTTGTAATGTAATTTATTTTGAGTGTTTTTTGAAATATTTTTTAATTCCTTTTAAATATTTATAATTTTTTTTAATAAAATATAAATTTTTGAAATATTATATATATATTTTTTGTTTGTCAAGTTGTCTGTGATCCTCTAGGATTGACCTGTGGCTTGAGGAGCCATGACCCAGGGGCATCTAAGTCGTCAAAGTCACCCAGGGATCACACCCGACATGGGCTACACCAGCCCTTAGCTGATTGGATTTTTTTTAGCGTCTATCCTCCCCCTAGCAGAGGGCGCAACTACCCTCTATGAGGTTTGATCTCAGTTGCCTTGCTAACTAGGCCCATCCTCAACCAGTTGTGCTAGTGGGACTTGAAATTGAAATATAATATTTAATAATAATATTTTATCTATTTATATTTTTTTATAAAAATATATAAAATATAAAAATTGAAGTATTTTAATAACGATATTTTTATTTATTTGATTTTTAAATTATATAATATTTTTCATTAATTTATTTTTTAAATTAATATTTTATATTATAAAAAAATAGAATTACATTGTTGTAGCAGATAGTTATCATAGGATTTTTTTTTTCTTCATATTAACTCCCATGGATTCCAAATACCAACACTTCCCAAGAGGCTCTATAGCCCCCAAAAGAAAATTACAACTAAATCTGGATAAATGTAGAGTATACTAAAGCCCATATTCTTGGGATGTCCAAAAAACAAACTAGGCATACATAACAAAAAAACTAAAATAACCGAGACACAATCACTTAGACTTTGAAGATGAGATAGTAGTTGGAGCTCTGACAGTCGATCCTGAAGGTTCAACAAATTATATTCACAACAAAAGTGTCCCTCCACATGTGCAAGCCTTACATCCAATTTATCCAAGGTGAACCATTGGTCCCTCGACATTCTCTTAATGTATTCCAAGGTGGAAAAGACACTGTACCTCTCAACATGCTTATCCTTAAGAACCAAACCTAACATAGTTTTCACCTACCAATGTAAAGCCACTGAGTTCAAATACTACTTTTTCCATCTCTTGGTGTGTCTAAGATGTCTGGGATCTAGGTAGAAACTTCGCCCATGATTTCAGAACTAGAGTGGGATTTCCTCTCCACCCTAACTTGAGTTTCCAATTTACAAGTTTATCTTATTGTCTAAAGCGACACTACATTAAAATATGTGAACAGTAGAATATTGATCAAAGTGCCTCTCCCTCCACTTTCCCTATGGATTGCTACCTCCCGCTACCCCCCACCCCTCCCCCCTCTTCGATAACACATACATTTCCTGGATGACATGGAAACAATAGATAGGGCACACCTATGGGAGATGTTAGATATTCCTCTACCTGCAAAGAAACATGAAAAAACACCAGATATAGTCTCCCCTAAACTTAAACACCACGCCACAACATCATTACCAACACTCATAACACAAACCACACAACGATAAGGATTGTTGACACCTAATCCAAAGGGATTGGGAGAAATTTTATAGTAGTGTAGAATAGGAAATAATGAAGTCTAAGGGACTTTGGGAAATGAATCCCAACAATCTCACCTCCATGTATATATTCATGAGAACACTCTATCAAATACATGGTTCATTGTGTGGATTTACCTCCTGGCCCGACATGGTATCAGAGCCAACTCTTTTTTTGGCCTCCTTGCCCTTGTAACTCCCTCCATTCTGAAAAACAATCTCTGTTCTATATTTTTTGCAGATTGGCACCTCTGTCATATTCTTGCAAATACTGTGCATTATTTTGCTTCATTTCAAAACTGTTTGAAAGTTTGATTTTATTTTTCTGGGTTCAAAGTTTGTTTTTCAGCCCTCCTGGCCTGCATTCACAATGCACAACCATCCTCTGTGCAATGCATAACCCTTCCTTCGAGCTTCTCCCTTACCACAACACCTAGGGGCTCACAACTACCCCACACAGCTGCTACCTCCTTCTGCAACTACTACCGCCTCCCGCAGCTCCTCCCGCAGTTGCTATGTCCTCCTGTAGCTGCTACCCCCTCCCGTAGCTCCTCCCACAACTGCTACCTCCTCCTGCAACTACTTCCCCCTCCACTCCCTGCCCCTGCTCCTTCACACTGCCCTCCTTTCTTCCCCCTCTCCTCCGCGCTCCCTCCTCCTCCCTCCTCCCTCCGCCCTCCCTCCGCCCTCACCTCCCCCTTTTCCACCTCCCCAGGTATGACCTCCCCTCTGATAATAATAATAATTATAATTTACAAATTTTTGTTTTTTACCATAATTGAGTTTTTTTTACAGCAGAGTGCATTTTTCATCCCATAATTGATTTTTTCCAGCAAAATACATTTTTTGCACCAGAATACATTTTTTACACCAGAATTGAGTCTTTTTCCAACATACTACATTTTTTATAATGCATTCTCTCATATATATTATGGGAATAGTTCTCTCTGGCAAGGACTACTATAATTATTGGTCTCGGAAAATCAAGCACACTCTCATTTTTAATGAGTTTTGGAGAGGAATTTGTGAAGGAGAAGGAGACAATCCACCAACAAATCTCGCCTCAGACAAGGAGTTTTCCATTTGGGAAAATAATAATTGCAAGGCCTATTCCTTGATTGCAGCTTTTGAAAATGAAGAGGTGAGTCACCATATTACACCCTTTTCAAATGCCTATGAAACCTTGAGGAAATTAAAATAACTCTATGACTCACATTCAAAAATTGAAATTGTTTAATTAATGATTAAGTTGTTTAGCCTTGAATTGAAAAATGGTGACCCTCTTGCTTTAGAATTAGAAGTGAGATATATCATGAATGACATTAAAAATAATGGTGTAGAAGTTGACATACCTCTCATAGCTTATGTTGAGGAATTCTATCCCACTTACTCACATTACCTTGAGCCACTGGAAACAAGTGGAAACCTCATGAAGATTACGTTTGATTCCCTTGAGAAAAAGTTTACAGAAAGAGAGAATGCTTTTGGAAAGAAGACAACCCCTCTGTCTTTTGAAGAAGTTGTTTGTTTTTCATATAGAGAGAATAATAATGCTCAATATTATTTTAGAGGAAGAGGTGGCTGAAGAGGAAGAGGAAGAATAAATTTTAGAGGAAGGGGGGGCATACAATCTCAAATTGAAAAATATGATCTTCATTGCATACGCTGCAATAAAGATTGGCATGATGCATCTACATGTAAGTTTCCTTGGGAAAAAATTGAGTAGAAAAGAAATCAAGAAAAAGGTAAAACTCATGAAAAAGACAAAGGTAAAGCACCTGAATCCACTCATTATGTTGTAGCACATTGTAACATTGGAGTAACTGAAGACTTGTTTGATGTTTCACTTACTTCTTGGTGAAATGATTAGTTGCAAGATTCAGGACAAACATGTCACATGAATTTTAGAAAATATTTTTTTGAAGAATTTATTGACAAGGTTGATGGAGCAGTATAATTTGCAAACAAATCTAAACTCAAGCCATCAAGGCTTGGCACAATCAAGCTTAAGTTGCTTGGTATTCCAGACCATATTCTACATGAGGTTCTATACCTCCTTGAGTTGAGTAGAAACTTGTCATCCTTGGTCCACATCTACCATAAAGGACACCCTATTCACATGTTTGATGGCAAGGTTGATGTTAGAAAAGCATCAGATTGCTCACTTTTCATGAGAGGAATAGAATAAGGAATACTCTTAAAGCTGCAGGGTGCCTCTGCTCATGCACAAAACTTTGCATTCAATTATAATTATGATGAAGGTACATTCCCGTTAAGTATTTTATGGAATTCTATATTTTGACACTTAAACTATTACAACCTTCGATTGTTGAAGAAAAATGGTGTTACTGGATTGCCAACAATTCCCAGGAAACTTAAGAAATGTGATGCTTGTATTCTAGGAAAGCATAGTGAATAGTCCTTTCATGATTCACATTAAAGAGAACATAGAAAACTTGAGCTTATTCATTTATATTTATGTGGCCCCATGCCTGTTTCTTCTACAAATGGAAATAAATAGATGATGAAATTTATTTATGATTACACCAGAATGTGTTGGGTTTACTTATTGAAGAGAAAATCTAATGCTTTTCAAACATTCAATAATTTTCATGCATGGATTGAAAATGATGAACACAGTCATATTGGCTCTTTGTGAACTGATAATGGAAAAGAATATACTTAAAATGAATTTGAAAACTATCTTCACCAACATGGGATCAAACATTAAACAACTGTGCCCTATAATACCCAACATAACAATGTAGCTGAAAGAGTGAACAGGACAATTTTAGATATGGTTCGCTCCATCTTGTTTTTCAAGAATGTAAAATTGATGTTTTAGGCTAATGCAGTTCTATGTGCCGTATAAATAAAGAATAGGTATCATTCTAATACAATTAGAAATAAAAATCCTTATGAAATGTGGCATGGACACATTCCTTCGGTAAAGCATTTCAGGGTCTTTGGTTCCACCTATTATGCTTTGATACCTTAGGTATAAATAAATAAACTTGATGCTAGAAGTCAAAAATGTATCTTCTTGGGGTATTCCAATACCTCCAAAGGATATCGCCTCTATGATGAACTCAATAAGAAGTTTGTAGTGTCTAGAGATGTCATATTCCTTGAACCTTCCAAGACTGACAATGTTGTTGAGTGGAAACTTGATCTCTTGGATAGATTCACACATGAAAATTCATTTCAAGAATTTGATAATCAGATTTCACATCTTGAAGGGGAGATTCCTATACTAAATCAATATGTGGAATCGTCTTCCGAAGAACTCCCTCCCCCACATGAAGAACCAACCATAGATGACACCTTGAATGATGTGATTGACAGAATTGGGAGACTGAATCTTGATTCAATATCAACTCAGTCAAATGAATAGCCTGGGCCATCTCAGAAAGGTCCCCCAAAATGGCTAACAAAGGCACTCGAAAATATTCATCCTGATGAGGTTGGAAGGATAGGAACAAGAAGTTCCATGAGCAAAAATGGAGGTGATGTAGATGATTTTGATTCACTTATTGATGTGTATATTGGTTATAATTGTGAATTGAATTTGTCTACATATCTTGAACTAACTTCCTTCAAAGAAGCTGCTTCTCATGATGAATGGAATGAAGCGATGCAAAAGGATTTTGATGCTTTGATAAAGAATGGGACTTGGAATTCGGTTGACCCTTAATTGGGAACCAAACCAATTGGCTGCAAGTGGGTCAAAATAACAAGTACAAAGCAGATGGCTCACTTGACAAGCACAAATATAAGCTTGTGGCAAAAGGTTTTGCATAGAAAGAATGGGTCGATTATGAGGAAAATGTTCCCCCCACAGAAAAATGGGCCACCATTTGAACACTCTTTTCCTTAGCAGCTCAGAAGGGTTGGAAATTCCATCAGATGGATGTAAAAACCACCTTTTTGAATGGAGATCTAAAGGAGAAGGGTTTTATGTCCCAGCTAGAAGGATTTGTTGCGAAGGGCCAAGAACAAAAATTATGCAAGCTTATAAAATCCTTGTATGGACTCAAGCAAGCACCGTGAGCCTAGTATGAGAAATTAACTAAGCATCTTCTGAAGCTTAACTTCAAATAATTTTGATCTTGATGATGCAACTTTGTTTGTTAAGAAAGTTGGAAAAACAATTGTATATATTGTGGTGTATGTAGATGATCTTTTGATGACAAGGAACAATGAGAGTTATATTGCATCCATAAAGAAGGAATTGAAGAAATGTTTTGAAATGACTGATTTGGGCTATGTTCACTACTATCTTGGTATTGAAGTAAATAAACATCCTAAATTTATATTCCTTTCTTAAAATAAGTACATTTGAGATCTATTGAACAAGTTTGGCATGGATGAATGCAATCCATTGACCACTCCAATGGAACAAAACTTGAAGATCACATCCATTGAAGGGAAGGAATTTGAGGATGCAATGAAGTATAGATAGCTTGTATGAAGTCTCATCTACCTGACCACTACCAGACAAGAAATCCCATTTGTTGTTGGAATCCTCTCTAGTTTTATGAAAAAACCTTGTGAAGGACATTGGTCTACTGCAAAAATATTTATAAATTACTTGAAAGGGACTTAAGACTTTGGACTCAAATATACATAGATGGGCAAGTTCAGCTTGATCAGATACTCTGATTCAAACTTTGATGGAGATAAATAAACTCAGGTATCTACTTCAGGTTATGCTGTGAGTCTTGGATCAGGAGCTACCTCCTAGAGATCACGCAAACAATGAGTTCCAACAAATTCCACAACTGAGGTAGAATATGTGGCAGCAGCTAAAGCGACAAAGGAAATTTTGTGGCTCAAGAAAATCCTAGAAGATTTGCAGATGAAACAAATGCATTCAACTCCACTCATGATCGACAACACTTCTGTAATAAATTTGGCCAAGGACCCAAAATTCCATGATTGAACCAAGCACATCAATACAAAATAACATCTGATTCGACATTATGTTGAGGCCAAAACTATCCATCTACGTCATTGTTCCACAAATGAGTAGACTGCAGACATCTTCACCAAATCTCTTGGAAGAGAAAAGTTTGAAAAATTAAGAATGATGCTTGGAATCACCAAAATCCCTTCAGATTAAGGGGTGTAATGTTGAAAGCTAATCCTAAGGGATTGGGAGAAATTGTATATTAGTGTAAAATAGGAAATAAGGAATTATAAGAGACTTTTGGAAATGAATCTGAATAGCCTCACCTCCATGTATATATTCATGAGCACGCTCTATCGAATACATGGTTCATTGTGTGGAGTTACCTCCTGGTTTGACGAGGATTATCCTGTAATTCCCCTCAAATAGTGGAGACTCATTCCACAAAAACGTCATGCCCCAACACCATTAACCATAAACAAACCCACAGGATGCCCAATGGCCACCGCTTACAGATAACCCTCGGAGGCGGAAGGAAACAAGGACAGGAAAACACATATGCCCAAACTCCCAATTTTTAAGAACGAATCTCTATATATGGCATAGAAAACCCAAGACATGCCAATTACTAGGTAGTTAAAACTAGACATGAATCGACTTGCTACAAGCCCACTCGAAATGAAACTCTCATACTTCTCTTAAGCCCCACTCTTCACTCACAAAACTTTAAAATTCACAGACCCGATCCCAAAGAAAAAATACAAGCAACCAAAGAATAAAGGGGGAAATACGACCTGCACAACTTTTCCGAGAATCAAATATTGGGCACTCCTCATTCCATCAAATTCTAGGAGTAGATTTCATGAGCCTACCTTTACAAGCCCAACTTTCCCACCTTCCCTTCACCTCAAGCACAAGAAACAACAAACCAAAACCTCTACATTACTCCATCCCACTTGAGCCCAAGTTCATTGAAACACCCGATGCAAAACATATTAAACACCAACAACACCAAAAATAGGTATGTTGAGGTGTTATCCTCACCTTTTCCCTGCCCTTCACCTCCTAATGGCTGAGGCTCCATCATAAGATTGCATTTAAAACCAATAAAAAAAATTTAATGGCTTTCATGTTAGGGCAAGTCATGCTCCTCAACATAAATGATCATCATGTCTAAGAGTAGTTGGTACAGACCCAAAAACACCCTCATTAAAACTATTAACACCCCATCAAAAAATTTAAAATTTTATTTTAATAAAAGTTTAAAATAATAATTAACTTAAAAATAATTTTCAAATAATATAATATCTTCATTACAAAAGGTTCCATGTATATTGTGATAACAATGTTTTACTTTAAAATCACTTTCAAGTCATTTGACATCTTATCAAACACTTGATTTTTCTTCACATATTATTTCAAATTGCATTTAACAAGGTTTTCAACTTTTTCAACATCTTCATATTAATAATCAGATATTTTTTTTTTAAGAATATTATTTTATGGATGTTGTTACCATTTATATTATTTTTATTTTGATAATTTTTTAGGTTTTCAACATTTTTAATATCTTTATACAAATAATCAAATACATATTCAAATATATATTTTTATTAAGATATTATTTTATGGATGTTGTTGCCATTTATGTTATTTTTATTTTGATATTCTTTACATATTATTTTTATTTTCCAATTTATTAAGGTGTTTAACTTGTATAATGATTAAATGTATAATTATAATTATCTTTTCATAATTTTTTATTTTTTTAATAATTTAATATATTATTAAAATGTATTTTTAATTTTCACAATTTAATGAAAAGTTATGATTAAATTTATTAAGTTACTTAATTTTACAAATAAATATTTGTGATTACTTGTTTTATTAAAACATTTTCTTAGTTATTTAGCCCACTTCCAATATTAAGATTTTGAATTCTTGTCACAATTGTTTTTATTTTTTGCATGAGTGTCTTAAGATTATCTGCATTCATCAACCATTTAAATGGTTAGGCTAATTTTCCATCAACCTTTTAATTTATAAGCGTAAGCTAGTTTTTCAAAATTTTGAAAACGAAGTAGCTATCAAAACAACAAGTATTTTTCCAACTAATTTGAGAACAATGCAATAAAGTAAATTCTAGAAAATTATAATAGGTGTTATATATATATATATATATGATGATGAAATTTATTTTAAATAATACCTAGTTGTATAGAATTTTCCATTCTTGTAAGAGTTATTGAGAAAAATTAATATTAAATTTATATGTTAAAAAAAATCAGTAAAACTTTGAAATTAAGAGTTTAAATATTATTATAATTTTTGAAATTCTAAACATGTTGAAATTGGAAAGAAAATATAAATATAAAGCAAGAATGAAGGAAAAAACTTTCAAAATAAAAAGAAATTAAACTGATTAAAAATTATTGTAATTAAAATTTGTATCGATTTATATGGGTGATTTCATTAGCCATAAATTTTTATAGCACATAAAAGAAAAACATGAAAATGGAGTTGAAAAGCATTTCTAAAAATGAAGGCTTTGTTGTTAATATAGACCACATAAAAAAGGACCATTATACCAAATCTAAATGTAAAACAATCAAAGTCAACAAACATTACAAGTTAGAGAGTATAAATGTTCCTTTCCAGAAGAAAAATGAATTTTGAATGGTTGCATGTGTTTTAGAAACATGCACACACTAATAAGACATTGCAGTACATTCAATAATATGTGTTATTTTTAACATAAAATCTGTAATTATTTTTTACTGTGACATTCTTTTTTAGAGTTATTTAACTCATTGTAAAGGTTTTGAAGATATTTAAAATGTTTGCATTATGATGTTTTTATGTTTCATAATATATTTGTGGGATAAATTTATAGGGCTTTTGTGGTGGTTTAAGAACTTTTGCATGGTCTATTGACCATAAGAAAATCTCTTAATACTTGGATCATGGGTTGTGTCTCTAGAAACATCTATGTGAAAAAAACAATGTTGGTTTGAGAGGTCTTGTCCCAGGTTCAGACTTGAGGTTGACCAAAAAACCCTTGTACTACTGACCCTTTCAGAAATGGCCTGCTTGTCCAGGTCAAGGTCTCACCCGGAGTAGTAGGGGAGGGTGCTGGAACTAGGTTTCCGCACTCTCAAAGATAGATTTAATGAAGTGGGCACCTTTAGATCCAAACACCCCTGCACTGAGAAATCCCTAACTAGAAACCCTTAAGACTAGGTGTAATAGAGTAACTTGCGCAGCCCATAAATCATAATATAATCACTTAACATGAGAAATATAACTTACATCTATGCATTCATTGTTCTTTTAATCATCTATTATAGGTACGCACTTAATCTACTAACATCAACTACTATCGCAAATATATTATAATAGAAAGGAATTAACATGCAGCACAAACCATAACTGTTTCGGGAAATAACTCCCTAGAGGTTTGTTGGGTCAAAACCTCCACAGATCAGGGCATGCTATTCAAGAAGGACTCACACAACCACACTTGTACGCTAAAAACTAGATAACATCGATAGTAGAACTCACCCGTAATCCTACGTTTGATGTAGATCCCGCGGGGTCCAAACCCCCAGCAACCCTTCTTCCTCTTTAACCTGGAAATCAAGAAAGAAAATGCATGGAAATCTAGTTGTACAGCATATACTTCTCCTAAATGTCAGTGTAATCCATGTGAAACATCATATAAACAATAATAAATGCTTAAATAACGATCTTTTCACATATGCAAGTAGATATTAACACGTGAATTCGGGAACAAGATGGTTCTTCTTCATTACGAACAACATGTACAGCAATAAAAAGTGGAGAGATCACTTGAATCCTTCCACGATCTTCGAACAGACCGTCGTCCGGATCCGTCCTGCCCTGGCCTCGCTAGGATACTTTCAAGATTTGTGCACATGAGATGACATATAAACTGATGAACATCTCCAGGAAACAAGGGTTTCCTGTAAAAATCTGGGAAAGTGCAGGAGGCACGGGAAATCAGACTTGAATTGGGGCTCCAATAGAGTATAATTTCTATAAATTTCTCTCTCTCTTAGGCCATGCATGTGAGGGGCTTTTATACTCCCTCAAAGTAGTTTCAATCTGTTGGAAATAGTTGGCCATGTGCTGGGGTGGTTGAACTACTGGAGTAACCATCAACCCAGCCTGAAAATAGGGAATTTTATATATTTTTTAATGATTTTAATGGCATACGCGGAAAAGTGTGTATGGACTAGCGTATACACGCGGAAAAGTCTGGGCATACCAGCGTATGGGATTTTTAACACTGTTTTTTATGAACTTTGTTCAAGTCTGTGGGAATGGGTGCCCAAGGCCAAAGAGACAATCATGAATCACATGAGGGTGAGAAATGATGCTATAACAGATGCCCCCTAATATATGAGGTCAGAAGGGGTACATGATGGCCGAAATGTATTATGCACATAGAAAGAAATTCGCAAGGACAAGAGAGGACTTCACCAGATTTCAGCCTGCCAAAAACCAATGAAAGAAAACAGAGAGTCAACTCATGCTGAGGCGGGCATACCCATGCTCAGTAAAAAATATATCATATAGAAAGTACATGATGAATCCAGAATGTATACAAGTATAGCTGAACTGAAAGTACATAATGAATCATTTGAGCAGGGCCTGGAAGTACAAGTCGGAATCAATGTCCAAGTATCACATATATAAAGTTGATCAATGATGCTGAAACTGGATGTCTGATCATAAAAGTAACTGAATCTCCAAGTACCAAATCATAAGGGGTGGAACACATGGTACAATCACGCAACTCGGGAGCCAACATATAAGATGCTGCTGTACTGAACTGCAACATATAAGGGTGGACGACATCACTGGCAGAAACTAAATGGACTGTCAAAAGTGAACCGAGAAATGCTGATGCAACCCGAGGTCTTCACCGATCACTATGGCACAATTCTACACAATGGGAATAAATGAGTTGAAGTCGACCATGTGAGAAATCGTTGGATTACCGGTCAATGATGTATACCATTAACCAACGCGAGACAACCCACCGATAATGATAATGAGTGTCAAGGTGCCCCAGTACAATCTGACAAGTGCGAATGAATGAGTTGAAGTCGAACACTTGAAAGAATCTACCAATCAGGAGGCAATGATGAATCCCCACTGCCGATAGCGAAGAGTCTGCCACTGATGACTGCAAACCCTAAGGTACTGACAAAAAGACTCTAGATCTTGTTCCCAGAGCAATGAGTCGGAGTCGATGGGAAAAGATCTGCTGGAAGGAAGGCATTAAGGCATCCCACATCAGTCCAGCGCGAGTGTAACCCGTAGGCCAAGATTTGGAAGGAATCAGATGAAGCAGAGTGACGGAACCAGACCGAAGTACGTTTCCGACATGCACAAGATGAAGCTAGCGCACAGAAGAAACCCTCTGAACCAACCAATAATGAAAGCTGACACAGAGGTGAGATATCCACCGATAGGGTCAAATGGAAATCAAGGTACTGTACGAATTCCAAGTGTGATAATGTATGCTGACGTCGAACACAAGGAAAACTACTCATTCAAAGACCCATAATGATGATCAAATGCTGAGCACAAGGACACCTATCAATGATGGAAATAGGGCCAGGGTGCGGCTCTAGGTTTTCTCTCAGAGCAATGTGTCGTAGTCGATGAGAGATAAACCCGCCAGCAAGAAGTCAATGGAGACCTTCTCAAACTAGCACGAGCAGAAGACCAAAACATCTGATGTGATAGAACAAGATACTGACAAAACCGGGAAGGCCGACTGAATAATGAGTCAAGAGACACTGCAGAATGGCCGACTCTGGTTAGACTTCCCTTGAACAGAAGCACGACTCATGATGACCATGGCAGTAAAAAGTGACACTGTATAATTCTATTATGCAGGAGGCAAAAACAAACTCTCCATATGATTGGAAGAGATAACCAACCGGGGGAGAAATGACCAGTGAAACAAGACAAAAGTTGAACCTAGGTCAAAACTAAAACCATCCCAAATGAAGGAAATATATAAGTGTATGTGCTTTGTTCAAGGGCGACAAACTGACACTGTACTGCCATCAAATTACGAAGTTACATCCCGTTCCTGCTCTTTTTGTTATATTTAATTTTTTTGTCTTTTTCATATAATAAGCCTGAAAAAGAATAAAAGAATGCTACGGTACAATGGATGGAACAAGTATCAAGAAACAGATGCACTATTTCCTGGGATAGGAATGATCCTATGCTCAATGCAAGGTGGTGAAAACTGGTCAGCGATACTCAAAGGAATGTTCCATCCATGGGTAAAAAGGGTGTCAAGTCGTGATAGCTAAGTGCATGCAATGGTTAACTTGTACAGAAAGTCAAGGTCAAAAGTTGGCTTAAACATCGAGTCCAAAATGAAGCCGGCTAAAGGCCAGGATAAACAAGTAGCCAATATGCAATGCAGTAATACAACTTAACAACACCAGGGAGCCTCTAGGGTAATGGCCAGAAAAATGATAGTGAAGAAGAAGAAGAATGAAGCTTCAACACATAAGTCATGGCAGGACTAAAGAGGACTCCCGAGCCTGCATAAAACACATCATGGGCAAAAAATGCTAGCGAGGAACTAACTAGGAAGCCCATGTAAAGGAAGGCTCAACCACCAAGTCATGATTTAAAAATCGGCGAGTGAAATGGGTTAAATACTCATGACCTGATGGGATCGACCCTATGGCAAGTGATCAAAATGGAGGCTGGTATGCAAAATGCAACGGAAAGTGGATTTCCTAACCTATATGCCAGTGAAGATCATATACCTGCCATGACGGGTCAGCAGTCATGGATAAAAAACCAGAAAAAATCTCGACTTCATCAAAATGTACCTGAAAATATACCAATCTGGGCACTTCCAAGCATCCGGATTATGCAGCTTAAGATAGATTGAAAAAATAAGCATAACAAATTTTTGCAAAAAATTTCAATTTTTGGGCATAAATACACAAGTTTCCTCACATTTGGTTCATTGTTACTTGTTGAATTGGGAAAAAGAGCTCTGGAGAAAAAACCTCTTTCATCAAAACAGGAGCAATCGACCATCAAACTTTGCCGAATTTGTCAGGTAAGCTCTTAATCCATCCTTGTTATCAATTTTGTCCGTTCATAAGTTTAAAATTCAGAAATTTCACCGTAGAATCATTTTTTTTAAAATTACGGTTCTGCGCATACGCAGGTTTATATTGACCAAGCCACGTATATATGCGACTGTGTACAGAGAAAGTCACGTATGCGCAACCCGGAATGAAAAAACGTGATTCTAATGGACAAATTATTGAATTTTTGCAGGATGACTATATCATGGAGAGAACGTGAACACAGTGCCATTGACAATGAAGTAATGCAAGATCAATTATCGCTCAATATTCTCCGAAATTTTGGATTGCTCAAATTTTTCAAAATGCCAAATATGAAGAGTAATGTCCAGTTGCTCGAAATTCTTGTGAATTATTGGGAACCGGAATAATATTGCTTCATAATAGATCAAATGCCCATACGTATAGAGGTGGAAGACATCTATTTTATTACTGGACTCTCCCAGAGGGGGGAGCCAGTAGATTTACACGGTAAGCCTTTGGGAGGGCTCACAGTGGAAGACTACGTCCACATCTACTGCGTAGAGGGTTCCAAGAAAGTTGGGACTCAAATTGCTATAAAATATTTAAGAGACTTGCACATGAAAATTCTCCTATTTACTATTGGCAGGGTAGCAGGATCTGCTTCCTTACACCAGGCATCCAGGACTCAAATGAGTATAGATGTGGAATGCTTAACTCATATATATGATTGGTGCAAAGCTCTACTAATGAACATGAAGCAACAATTGACTTCCATACGAAAAACAAAAACAAAACATTTCGGATATGGTACAATCTTGATGACATTCTTCTTCGAGAAGATTCCTGGTCTGAGACCCAAAGTGATCTCTTCTATCAGCAGCCCAAGAGACCCAAGAATTTCCTGATGGGTTGACTTCATGAAGAGACTGGGGGAAGTGAAGTTCCCCGAACCACCTGGGATGACGAGTTCTTCCAATGGTGGGGAGAACAAATCATCGTTGTGGAGGACTATCCCTATGCCGGGATGGATTTCCGTGGCGATCCAGACCTCGTCCTTCCACTTGGCACGGCATGGGGTACAGTTGGTAAGATTGCAATTTTTTAACTTATATGATTTTTTTTTGGATTTTTTCAATATGTGTGAAAAAATGAAACATGTTTTTGATTGGATTCAAAGTGACTTAAAATACCGTAATGATCATGATACAGATATTGGACCAGTCCGTCCTGATGGCTACCCACGGCATAAGCGCCGCAGAGGTGAGGCAGAGACAGTAGACTCAGACAGAACCCTCCATGCTGTACAGAGGAACTTGGAGGGTTTAACCCGCCAAGTGCCTATGGCTGCAGTGGAAGATCTACCCGAGGCCATCCAGAGACAGGTAGTAGGAGTACCTCGTGACTGGGTGCATTTATTCCGCCGAGTCGCGACTACGATCGTGTTCTATAGGAACACAACTTCTGGGCAGGGACCACAGGAGTAGATAGATATGATTTACTGGATGACTGTATATTTTTTGATATTTGAACATGATTGGGCATAAGCCCTAATTTTGTATGACTTATGGATCCAAATTTTTGTATAATTTTTTGAACACTCTGATGATATATACAGCGATTTATGATGTGATGTGACCAATGTATGATGTTTTTGATGATTAAATTTTAATGTATTGAATTATTAATATGCCAATCAATTGCTTGATTAGCTAATGAGTCTGCCATCCAATTGTCTGCTCGAGGAATATGAATGAATGTTAAAAATTGAAATGATCTTTGTAACAAACGTACCCTCAAGAACAACCAGAGTAAAAATGGATCTCAAACCCGAAAAGTATTGTTCAACTGTGACACCACCAGCTGGGAGTCCAAGAAAAATACCAACGAATCAACACCCAAAGATATTGCCTCCGAGATTAGATAAATAACTGCAGTGTATTCTGCTATATTATTGGAAGCAGGACCAATGCAGACTCCTCTTGATAATAACAGCTGACCGGATGGATGATGAAGCACCCAAGCTGCGGAAGCCAAGTTCCGAGTGTGTCTACTAGCACCATCGGCGAAACCAAAATGACTCATGACATTCGACACAACCTGCCAAAGCAGATCAAAAAACATCACCATCCCATCAAAAGATCGAAAAACCATATATTTACAAATAAAAAATACTATATACAAAAGCAAAATGCCAGGCCGAAGCCTAGGAATAATACTTTTTCAAATAGAGCCCATTTCTAGGCTCCGGCAACTCGTTCCCTTCAAAATCAACCAAGGTATATGCTCCTTTTTAAGGAATTTTTTAACGATAAAGGGGCCATACCACATAGACTTAAAATTTCCTACCCCCAGGGCATATTTCTCTTGGGCATAGACCAAAACAAGGTCGCCTTCCGAGAAAACCCTAGGTTTGACAGCCTGAACTTTAACTTGGTTTTTATGCGCTTCATTCATCGTGGCGGCATCCCGACGCTGCTCATCAAGATGTTCCAGATGAAGGAGACGTTCTTCAATACTAGAAGTGTCAGGAAGAAGTTCAACAACTAACTTAAGAGAAGGAATATCACATTCAATCGGAATTACGGATTCCAACCCATAAACTAGCTGAAATAGAGTAAAGCCAGTTGCAGTTTTTACTGACGTCCTGTATGCCCAAAGTGCAGGATATAACATGATATGCCAATTGGATCGAGCTTTATTGATCGTCCTTTGAAGAATAGTCTTCAAGGATTTTTTCACGACTTCCACTTTCCCATTGGCCTGAGGATAATAAGGAGATGAATGTTCCTGCCGGAAACCTAATTTTAGAGCCAACTCAACCATCATGCTATTCTGAAAATGACTGCCATGATCAGTGACAATCTCTCTAGGAATACCAAAATGAGCAATAACCTGGTTGAAAAGAAAAAGAGCTGCAGTATCACCATCATTCCCAAAAGTAGGCGTAGCTTCGACCCACTTCGTAAAGTAGTCTACTGCTACAATAATGTACTTGTGACCTTTAGCCGAAGGTGGGTTACAAGTAGTATAATCAATACCCCACTTTGTAAAGGGAACGACAGTAATGACTGGAAAAAGCGGAGCTGGATGAGCGCGCATTTTTCGAGTAGAGACTTGACACGGATGACACTTTTTGACCGACTCCACACAATCTTTGAAAATCAAAGGCCAAAAGTACCCAGAATGCAATATTTTTTGGGCTGTAGCAAGCCCAGATAAATGACCACCACAAGCTCCACTGTGGCAATCATTCAACACAGCCTCAGCTTCTTCGAGAGTTAAGCAACGTCTCAGGATTGAATCAACCCCTCGACGGTATAAAGCATCACCAATAATCAAGTAATTTTTAGCCAAGTGACGCAACTTACGATGCTCATCTTTCGAAAAAGTAGAGGGAAACTTCGCAGTCTGAAGATACACAATGATATCTCCATACCAAGGATCCTGTGAAGAGATAAGAAACAAATGTTCATCCGGAAAGGATTCATCATAGATCATCTCTTCCCCACAGGGCAACTCGGAGATCAATTCTGCGAAAACTAATGATTTCTTGGACTTGGCAGACATAAACTCAAGATCAAATTCCTGCAAAATCACAATCCATCTATTGTATTTTCCCCCAATCACTCGCCTACTAAGAAAAAATTGAAATGGATTGGCTGCTGCGAAAACATAAGTTTTTCGTAGAAGAATGTAATGTTTAAGTCGCTGCACAGCATGAACAGCTGCTAAAGCCAATTTTTCTATCGGAGTATACCAGAGTTCAGGTCCTACCAAGCCTCGACTAAGATAGTATATAACATGCTCTGCAAGAGCATCATCCTCCTGAACCAGAACCATACCAATGGTAGATTCTATTGATGCAAGATACAAAAGGAAATCCCTGCTATAATCAGGGGGACTCAATAAAGGAGCAGAGGTCAATGCTTTTTTCAAAGCATCGAATGAGCGCTGAGCGAAGTCATCCCAAAAGAATGGGACTCCATTCTTCAACAATCTCATAAATCCTTTGGTAACTTCAGCATAATTTACGATAAATCTCCGAAGAAAATTAACTTTTCCTTGTAGACTTTGAAGTTGACGAATAGACGACGGGGGAGGCAACCGAAGTATTGCCTCAACCTTGAAGGGATCTACCCTAATCCCTTCCCAAGTCACTATAAATCCCAATAACCGACTGGATGTGACCACGAAAACACACTTGTTCAGATTCAACCTAATCTTGTAGAAACGACATCGTTCAAATACTTGATGGAGGTGAGCAAGATGATCAATTCTCTTTCGAGAACGAGCAGCTAAATCATCCAAGTATGCCTCGATAATATGTTTGATGTCATGGAAGGCATATGACATGGCTCGCTAAAAGGTATCCCCAGCATTTTAAGACCAAAAGGCATCTTCTTCTAAGCAAACGTACCCAAGGGACAAATAAAGGCAGTCTTATGCTGATCTTCAGGACGGATAGTAATCTGATTATATCCAGAGAAACCGTCCATGAAAGAGAAAATCTCATTACCGGCACACTCATCAATAATTTGATCTATAAATGGTGTGGGGTAATTATCTTTAGGACATGCTTTATTAAGGTCTCTGAAATCAATGCAAACTCAAATTGTTCCTTGTTTTTTATCTACGGGAACAGGGTTTGAAACCCACTTTGTCAAAGGAACAGGGAAAATAAATCCTGCCTTAAGCGGCTTCTCCACCTCGGCTTTGATAGCTGTAGCCTTCCTAGGATTGACCGGACGAAGTTTTTGCCTCACAGGCTTAGAATTTTTGTAAGTCTTGATCTCATGCTGGACAATAGATGGATCTATACCAGGAATTTCCTCATAAGACCAAGCGAACACATCCCTAAACTCTTTAAAGAGATCGGTGTAAATTTGAATCTCTTCAGGGGAACATTCAACTCCGATGAAGAAATTCTCTATAACATTGGGATTCCTGAAAATGTTCACCGGGATAGTTGGAGAAATCACAGCCATATTCCCTTCAACATATACCTGTGTTGGTGCTAAAGGGTTCAGGACTGGGTGAACAGGACCAGTAGATAAAGGACTTGGAAAAATTGACTCAACTTCGCTCAAATCAAGTAAAAAGTAGGACCAATGATGCAAATCATCCCACGGTCTATCTATACCAGTCATAGCTTCCAAGATGGCCTCTTCAGATGGAAGAGTGGTAGCAAGGAAATCCTGGGTGGAAGAAGAACTAAGTGTCCAAGTAGGAGCCACATATCCATCCAACTCTTCCAGTGAAAGAGGAGCTGGAATGGACTCTGCAGTGTCAACAATAGATTGATAAGCAATCTCAGCTGTAGACATTGGAAACGCCATTCCACCCACTTGACCTTCCGCTAATGTGGAGGTAGGGGAAGGTAAGGTCCAAGGGTACAAGAAATAATGAGTTCTGAAGAACTCTCTTCGAATAGGAGCCCTGGAGGATGAAATATATTTTATATGAACAGTAGGAGGTGGAATATCAAAAGTACCCATCAAAGAAGAATACATTCCAACCCCTAAATTCTCAACAGGCGACTTGACATTATCCAACTTTGGAATAGTTGAGACAGTAGATGCATTCGGGTCTACAGGAGAACAGTCTAGTTGATCCACTATAACAATCCTCCCTTCGTGAGGGAAACAAATAAACCGAAATAATGAGGATGCAATGGCATCCATCTCATAAATCCAGTTTCGCCCCAACAGAAGGTTGTAGTCCAAGCTTGCATCAACTATCTCAACCTCTATATTTACAGTTTTCCCCCCAACACAGATGGGAAAAGCTGGGATAATACCATGAGGTCTGTGAGAATGACCATCAAACGCAGTCAAAAGAGTAGCAGATGGAACAGCTGCGGGATATCCAATTCCCTTCCAACATGTGAGAGACATCACACATGTGGAAGCACCCTCATCAACGACCGTCTGAAAAATATTGAATTTTCGGTACGATGATTTAATATGAAAAGCCATATGATGGGGGAGTCTCTTTTTAAAATTAGACATATCGAATGTAATCATAAGAGAGTTCTTTGGATCGATAGCCCCAATAGCAGTGAGTAGAGCACTGCGCTGAGCCGGACAAGACTGGAGCACCTCAAGAGCTGACATGGCACAAGGACTTTGCGCCAGATCTTCCACAATAGATTAGTTCTGGGCAGCCCTAGAATTTGGATTAATCGTTGTATGCTTATTAGATGCTTTGGGAATCCGAGGTATAGGCTCAACAGTAGGCTTCATGATGTGAAGCGGCTCAGTAGCATTGGGAGCACCCTTGGCTTTCGAAGACTCATCTTAGCCATAATCACGGGATCTCGTGGCGATATCCGCGTGAGCACTCATCATGTATATGTTTGATGGATTTTCCCCTTCCTGGGTGCCCCCAGAGGAAGCCCCAGTATTTTGATTCGCGCCAACAACTAGCTGTTTCCCTTGGGGAAAGGGGTTTGTCAACACAGCCTGGGAACTGGAAGAACCCTACTGAGCTAACAAGCGCTGCGCATCCTGAATTTTAGGGCAAAGGTGAGTAAGATGGTCTCTAGCACATAACTTGCATGGAAACTTCACTTTATTTTTATTCTTTGGACCCTCACCAACATGCTCATTGGATTTATTTGCATTACCCTTCCCATTCTTGCCCTTTTTCTTATTACGTCCCTTCTTCTTCCCTTCGGATTGTTGATTTTCTTGAGGGTTAGAAGTCTGAACGACATTTACTGACAAATATTGAGAAGGCGATGATTCAGTAGGCACAGCTTGACCAGAAGAAGCAGATTGTATAGACAACTGCTGCAATTGACTAAGCAGGTTAGCTGCACCACTATTGATCGACCCAATAAGTCCATCACCATGAGGACCGGGTTTAGTCTTGGATAAGTCCAATTTGGAGGGAGGAGCATTAGGCAAATATTTATGAAGGACTCCAGGCTGAGAATATATCAATTCAAGCTGTTGGGCCCTGAAAATAGCCTGCTCCTCATAAAATACCCCTGAGAGGGATACATCCTTAGAAATATATGACTGTAGAGATTTCAGAAACCATTCCAAAATAAATTCTCCTAGAATATGAGCTTTAATAAGCCTCTTCCTTCTCCGCCATTCCTAAATATGATCAGAAATGTGGGTTGCATCGCCCTGCTTAAAATTAGCTAGGAGTTCAGTCCTGACATCATAACGGACAGGCAACTGGAAATGATTTAGAAATGTCGTAGCCAGATCTCCAAATGTAGCAAAACTGCCCCCAGTTAACTCAATATACCACTTGGCAGCGTTTCCAGTTAAGGTGCGTTGAAACAATCTCAACCTAATCGAATCGTCGACCAGGGAGTTAGAAGAACACCATAAATGGAAGGTGGTGATATGGTTAGCCAGGTCCTCTCCATTCTTGCCTTCAAACTTTGGAATGTCTGAAGGTATTTTGGTGGGAACCGGAGGCCACCCCCGACTATATCGGATCGGATCATTCGTCAATTTCGACAAATCTGGCAAGTTCAACGTTGCCAGGAAAGGTAAACGAGGCAGAGCCTGAGGATTCCATCCTTGATGAGATGAATTCCCTACATTCTGAAAAGAGTACCCTGGATTTGATGAGGCACCAGGTTGCCAAAAATAACTCGTAGAAAATGTCGAGCCAAAGGACCCAACATTTGGAGAAGGACCCCCTCCCAACGTAGAGTTACCAAATACCGGACCAGTTCCCCCCCCGAAGTAATGAATGAAGAGGAAAGCCCCTGATAGGGGTTCCAAGCATTAGAAAGAGGGGAAAAAGTCTGATAAGCACTCGACGAAGGGAAAGAAGCATTCCCTTGGTGACCATCGTAAAACTAATTCCCTGCCCCTGCTGTAGTAAATACAGGGTTCCAACCTGTAAAAGAAGTCAAACTCTGACCTCCAGACCAAGGGTTAAAACTATGAGTCTGAGAAGTAAAAGGAAAAGACCCTAAAGAAGGATTTGAACTAGGGATATGCCCAGTTCCGAAGGGGAACCCTTGAAAAGAAGCTGACCCACTAGCCATGGAAGACATGGGTGTAGATGCAGCTGCAGCAGCGGAAAAGGAAAAAGAAGGAATCCCACTAGTGGGCATTCCAAAACAAAAGGGACCAGATTGAGAAGCATGTGCTTGGGTGAAACCAGAGCCAAACACATCAGTACTAGAAGCAATTGAAGATATATCAATAGTGCCTCCTCCTTCAACTGAAGCAGGAGTTTGAATGCCTGCAGCACTCACAGCCAAAGCTGTGTTCCCAGTCATGGCCATCAAAAGGTATGAATAAAAAGGATGACTTTCTGGTCTCTCTGACTCAGGTCTGATGTACTCAACAACAAACGGATAATCAGGAGGAAGAGGAGATGGAAGTGACTGAGGAGACCCAGGTACTTCCTCTACTTCTATTCCTAACTCTCCCCGAAATAAGACTCTCGAGGTGAGCGGAACGCTCCTCTCGGAACCAACACCAGAACCAACTACGAAACCTTCAAGCCCTTGTGGAGGATCTCTCTCCACTGCATCAGATGCCACAGGGTGATATTCACCTGCTATGTTGCTCCTACGCCTTCTTGAAGAAGGCTCTGCACTCTCGGGAGATAACCCCTGGATTCTCCTCGATCGACGAGGCGCTTGATCAGCCACTTTAACAAATTTTAATTAGACTCAAAAAAATATAAAGCTAAGCAAGCTAGGAGCAAAGAGCACTCACTACAAAAATCCCTAAGATACAGCCAATCAAGCAGCCTTCAGGTATTTCCGCTCCGGGTGATTAGGACCGGACACCAAAATATGAGAAAGCGAAAAATAGGACCTCCTGAAAGTAGTCTGGGATAATTACGGCCCAAGCCTACTAGCGAAGGTAACAGAAACAGTTACGCCGACCTCCTAACAACATCCTTTGCCGGCACAAGTACCCAAGCTTCGCAAGGCCACCCCCCAGAAGTACTGCTGGAAGTGATACAACATCTACCTCAGGTACCATGGGTATTCCCCCCCGCAGTCACCTGTGTGGAACCTAGGAATGGCAACTATGGGCACCAATCCGTGTTAGAAGCAGGGCGGAATGGTCTTGAGGCAAGATCCAGCAAATCAGAGAGGGGGTATCTCTCTTCTCGGCCTTCACTTCCCCTCGGGCTTGACTCTCTGGAGGAGAGCTTTCCCGGTCCACCTAACGGAGTTGGATTTTGCTCAATTAATAAACTTCTATGTTTTATTTTGAGCGGCCTTGGAGAGTTAACTCTCCACTCACCTAATCCAAGGCCCTACAACCTAGCTATTTGGTGTATGACACTTAATAAAAAACTTTCTAGTTGTTTTTAAATTAATGCGCTTATTTTAATTTGCTATTAAATTAAGTCAAGGGGATATGGAAATGAAACTCGTGGTGTTTTGTGATGCAGAAAAGAAATTAATGAAAACCAAACTACATGAAAATGCAGTAATTGCCTTTCGATGAAAAGAAATTTCTACACAGGTTCTACGAGACTAAATTTTTTCTCTTCAGATAACAAACTTCACACTCGCAAAAATTACTAAGAGCATGCCAATTCTAAGATGCAAAATATAACCAAGCAAAGAGAAATTTCCACAAATCCTTCAGTTTTATCACTTTTCGGTTGTCCACAAAGATAGTTCCCAAAATCAGAAACTCTCAGTATAAAGACACCAAAATGTGCTCGAAACAAGAGAAAGAAACCAATGAAAATTCCCTTCCCAAATCAAGTCAGAAACCGAAGGCAAGAAATCTCAACAAAGCTTCAAAAGATAGAAAGAAACAAAAACAAAAATGCAAAACAAAAGAAATGGCAAAACAAAAATGTTTTCGAGCTTTTTGAATTTTATAAAAGAAGACTTCAAAGGGACCAAGAAGAACTATCCAATTCTCAAGCCAAACAATCTTTGAATTTCAAACAAAGCTTCAAAAAAAATTCTCTAAATCTTATAGTGCCCCATAGTGGCAAGATTTATACGAGCAAGAGGAAGACAAGAAACTTAGGAACTCAGCCCAGAACAATAGCACAATCTCGCAGCAAACAAAACTTCAAAGAACCAAGAGTGACTCTTCAAAAAATTGCAACAAGACCTAGTCACATGAAATCAAGAAAACCAACCAAAATCAGGCAAAAATCCAAGTGAAAAGCAAAACATAAAGTGAGGAAAGAGTATCTGAGCAGAAGCTCTCTGTCCTGATAAAGCAGAACAACCAAGAATCTCCAGAAAGAGATCTTGGTACTCGAACCAGAAATGCAAGCACTAAAAAACAAGATTTGCCTAATAAGCCAGTCTTCAACCAAACAAGAGAGAAAAATACCAATAACCACTATGAACACAATCCAGAGACAATAAAGACACTGCAGGAACAAGTCTCCACAGGCAGACAAGACTAAAAAGTCAAGAAATAAAAAATTTCAAAATTTTCACAGGCATACGCTACTTATCAGCTTTTCAACAAGTGTGCATACACGCCCGTGTCAAAGGAAAACCTCGTATACGCGACTTCCTTTAACAAAAACTGTGTGTATACGCGACTGTGTGAAGAAAAACTCGCGTATGAGAAAGCAAATAATGAAAAATAAAAATGATCAAGCCTGGATAAAGAACCAGGTCTTCAGTTTGACTGAGAAAAAGTTAACTGGACAGGAAATAATGATTAAAACTGTTGGAAACCTTTAAAACGGCTGAAACCACCCAACAGGGGAATCACAAGAATGCGATCCCCATCGGAGTCGCCAGCTCTGTTTCGAGAAATAACTCCCTAGAGGTTTGTTGGGTCAAAACCTCCATAGATCAGGGCATGCTATTCAAGAAGGACTCACACAACCACACTTGTACACTAAAAACTAGATAACATCGATAGTAGAACTCACCCGTAATCCTACATTTTATGTAGATCCCGCGGGGTCCAAACCCCCAGCAAACCTTCTTCCTCTTTAACCTGGAAATCAAGAAATAACATGCACGGAAATCTAGTTGTACAGCATATACTTCTCCTAAATGTTAGTGTAATCCATGTGAAACATCATATAAACAATAATAAATTCTTAAATAACGATATTTTCACATATGCAAGCAGATATTAACACGTGAATTCGGGAACAAGATGGTTCTTCTTCATTACGAACAGCATGTGCAACAATAAAAAGTGGAGATATCACCTGAATCCTTTCACGATCTTCGAACAGACTGTCGTTCGGATCCGTCCCGCCCTTGCCTCGCTAGGATACTTTCAAGACTTGTGCACACGAGATGACATATAAACTGATGAACATCTCCAGGAAGAAAGGGTTTCCTGTAAAAATCTGGGAAAGTGCAGGAGGCACGGGAAATCAGACTTGAATTGGGGCTCCAACAGAGTATAATGTCTATAAATTTCTCTCTCTCTTAGGCCATGCATGTGAGGGGCTTTTATACTCCCTAAAAGTAGTTTCAATCTGTTGGAAACAGTTGGCCACGTGCTGGGGTGGTTGAACTACTGGAGTAACCATCAATCCAGCCCGAAAATAGGGAATTTTATATAATTTTTAATGATTTTAATCGCATACATGGAAAAGTGTGTATGGACTAGCGTATACACACGGAAAAGTCCGGGCATACCCGCGTATGGGATTTTTAACACTGTTTTTTATGAAATTTGTTCAAGTCTGTGGGAATGGGTGCCCAAGGCCAAAGAGACAATCATGAATCACAGGAGGGTGAAAAATGATGCTATAAAAATAACAGAACACAAAGATATTCAAATATCAACAAAAACGTCTTCTCATTCATTAATACTTCAGATTCTCTTACATAATCTTCTACATACCCGCGCACACAGCCAGTGGGGTTTGCACATAGTAGGACTGAGGGTCTCCATGCACACATCCAGAATGAGCCCTTACCTAGAAAAATCCGCACAAAAATATCACAGATCCAATATTCTCATTCAAACTTATTCAAAACTTACTTCTAGACTCTATCTATTCATCTATTTATACTATTTTAGCCTGCGCTACTCTATGGTCTGCAAACCGTGGTTTGCGGCCCCTTAGTCTACCCTTTGACCCATTACAATTCATTAGGGGATTCGAACCACCCCAAATCCCTTGTGCCAGACTAAACTATTATAAAATATTACAAAAATATATCCAAAATTGCATTCAGGGGACCCCATGCCAACAAACCATAACAGTTTCGATATGATCATGGTAAATGCCTTGAGACCAAACCCTAGTGAACAAAATCTCTTATAGTGTATGTACCCACTTGGTGGCTAGATATTAATTGTAATTGGTGTGTTGTTAATGGTGCTAGAAATTCATCAAATAAGGGGGTCTCCTTGGTATGAAATCCTAGCTATAACACACACCATTTGGAGTAGGAGCCCCATCCAGAGGATCATGCTGACCAACATAACTCAAAGGTTTTCCTTGGCTTCAATGGGTAACATAAGAGATTATACACATAACCTTTGAAACAAATTAGTAAGTTTCCACTATGAATCACACATTGCAATGCATAAAATGAGGCTTTCACGAGAGGGAGAGAAAGAGTGAGCCTCTAGAAGAAAATTAATAGTACTATTATAAGAGAGACACATAAGAGCAAGGAAAAATTCGTTAATTAACCTGCAAATTAGTTCATAAGATAATAATTATTCATGAAAGCACATACAATGCACATTCAAGAAGATGAATACCAAAGCCAATGAAATAGTTCATTTTCTTTAGTACTTATTAACAAATCACATACCGCAAACATCTAAAGAATAGTCTTACATCATTCACAATACATGCATGAAAGTGTGTCGGCTCACTGAGATTCGTATAATTAGGTGAAAGTTCCAAGTACACAATTACAATGATGAAGCACTATATCCAATAGTGGAACATTAAGTCACTACTTTCTCCTCCAGGGAATGATCTTCTCTCTTTTTCCAAGCTAGAGGAGCCAAGGCTAGCTCTCAAAATTCCAAGCCTCCCAAAAATCCCTTGAGTTATGAGGTTTCTTTTATATAAAGAGGAATTACCTTTCTATTTACGATGTTGGACCCCCAAATATTCGTGGGATTTCCTCGATATCAAGTACCAATCAAACCTCACACTGTTTGGTATAGGAGCCCCATACGAAATATGACTTGGTTGCCGAAATAGTGTGTTTGAGTGGTATTCCTTGGCTACGATAACACATAGAATGATGTATTTGTGAATTTGGCGAAACAAGTATATGAATTCATGGAGGGTCAAGTGTGATGCATGAAGTGTTCTAACACGAGAAAGGGAAAGTGAGTGAGCCCCTTAGAAGCCTGTAATAGTACGAAGCTTGAGAGGAACATAGGAGAATAAAAGGGAACATGAGTTAGCCTGCTAAATAGTTCACAAGTTAACCATGATTGAAATACACAACAACAAACATTCAACAAGATTCATACCAATGCAAAATAAATTTTTCATAAGTGTTAGTGTAAATGGAATAACATATATTGCAAACATAACAAGAAAATTCCTACTATATTCACAACATATGCTTGAAAACATGTCGGCTTTGATATTTTATTTAAATGAAAGTTCCAAGCATACATATACAATTGGTGAAATGCTAGCCCCAATAGTGGAACATGAAGCCAACACCTGCTCCTCCAAAGAAAGAGACTCCCTCTATGCTACGGAGAAGCCAAGAATCTAAAAAAAACTCCCAAGCTTCTGATCCTAAGCCAAAATTCTAGCTGAACGTCCTTTACATGACTAATGAGGGTATAGTTATAACAAAAGGACTGAATATTCATCTCCCTTAGTGATTCTTTCACTTCTCTCATAACTATTTTACTTCCTATAACCATTACCTTTGGATTTCATTACAAATGACTCTTCACATTCCACAATTTACACTTGGAATTTCACTTACAATTAATTACAAAAGAAAATTAAAATATTTATCATAGCCATATAAGACAAAATAGGGTAGATTCAACTAGACAGCCTAATAAGACAAAATATGTTAAGCTTGAGTTTGGGGAAACTTTAGCTCAACCACCTCCACTTGTAGTTTCTTGATCACATACTGATGCCAAGATTTGTATTGTGTGGTGGGATCAGGCTGGAAGCGAACTCTAGCCTCCATTACATCCGAGTACATTGATTTGGAACAAGTCTGGATTTCCTTCCTCATCAGGAGAGACATCATGTTGCTTTGGACATTTCCACTAATTTACTTTTGCATATTGCTCATGTTCACTTCCAGATATTCCTTGGTAGTGATTTCTCTAAGATATTCCAAGTATTATTCTACCTCCTTCCTAATCCAATTTCTATGTTTCGCCTCGATGAGTGAGGCAACTGAAGGGATCTTATGTGAGTTCACCATGAAATCCATGCTATTATATAATATTTCATATGCGGCCTGAATGTTGGCAATGAATGAGGTGAGCTATTTGTTACTTTGGATGATCATTTGAACTTGTGTTTTCTCCAACTCTGCATGTTTTCTTATTTTCTTTCCCAACTCAGACGGTGCCCCTTTGTGTTGCATTGACCACTTGTGCACAACAATGATGGATGCGTGAAGAGCCTTGAGGACTTAAACACTATCTTTACACTTTCGTTGCATGTCATGCAAGTGGATAACTGTTATATGGTTTATTTCACGAGTGGTTTTCTGATGAAATACCCTCTCAGGTCTTCCCGAGACCCAAGGAAGACTGTTTGAGATTAACTACAACTGTCACAAATAAACATACATATATTCATATTAATCCATGACTGAAAAATAAAAAGGAAAAGAGTTACCTTAGTCCTTCATGTAGCCCTGCTGGAGATATCAGTGTGGAAAAGTGGAAGACCTCTCTGCCAACTCCTAGATCAAAACTCGCACATAAACAAGAAAAAGTGCAATATTCAAAACATATGAAACATGAAAATCAAAGCATTAACATATAAGAAAATATAAAGTAGCATGCATCTAAGCTACTTTTCAATTGCGCCATTGAAACAACATGTAAAGAAATACAATCTCAACACCATCAAGTAGATAGAACAAAAAAAAAATCTATATTATCTAATAGAAGAAGGATGATTACAACCATTGTGGCTAGATCAAGCCTCCTCTAGTCCTTCAACTCCAATCTTTCTCTCTCTCAACTTCTTGGTAACGTAGCAATGCTTGACCTCTTCAAACTTTCGAATACCATTCAACCTTTGTTACAATGACCAAGCCTCAATTTTATAGATGGAGAGAGTCTCATACTTTCGAATTCATCCATCAATTCCAATGAGGAAAAAACTAGGAAATTTCCTTGCTTTATTATTGTTTCCCTTTCCATATGTCTTAGATAGTATTAGTGATATCCCAAGTCAGGATTAAGGCACAATTTTCCTACTTTTTGAGCTGAAAATTGAGTGGAAAGCAAGATTTCAGTCAATCAACTCGTGTTTTGACCTCCGGGCCTTATGAAAATCCAGTAACACTTCCCTTTTGGTAAAAAATAATGTTAACCTAGGGACTACCACTTTTTTCTAAGAGCTGGACAACATTATAACTCCTTTTGTATGTTTCTGGGGCATGTTACCTTGGAAAATAGGCTTGTAACTTAGGTCTTTCTTCAAACCAAAGTGTCCTTCTCCTATGAGATGATGAGGAGGTAATTTTTCTGTATAACAGATGCCCCCTAAAGTGTGAGGTTAGAAACGAAGATGATGGATGAAATACTTTATAAATGTAGCTGAAGAGAGAGATGATTGGAGTTGCAGGAGACCTAAAACAAGTAACATATGTCGTGAGATGTGCATTCCCATGCTCAGTAGCTGTGTGAGAGTGATTCTCAAAAATATGTATGACTATCATGTATTTCAATAGGAAAAATGTGAAATTTGTGTCATAATATGATGAATCTGACAAGTTGTCTCCAAAAATAATATACACATCTTTGTGAAGGAAACAAGGTGGAGTGATGTAAGCCTCCACCCAATGTATTGGTCGCTACTTATCTGAAAAAAAATATTTATGAACATGTGAATAAAGGAGTTGAAGTCGAACATGTAAAAAATCGTTTGATTACTAGTTAATGATGAAAATTGTTAACAGATGCGAGGATGGCCACTGATAAGGATGATGGTCACCAAGATGCGTAGTACAATCTAGCGAGTGTGAGAAGGATGTTGTCGTCGAACACTCGTAAAATTGTTCAACTGGGAGCCAATGATGAAAATCCCCAATCAAATGCAGGGTAACCTGCCACTAAAGACTGCAAGTTCTAGGGTACTTAGATATTTCTAGATAATCATCCTAGATAATATGCCAAAGTTAATAGGAAGAGATCTGTCAAAGGGAGGCAATAAGGTGTCCTACATTAATTGACACAAAACTGGACAAGAGTGATTTTTCTATAGATAGATTAGAGCAATGGTGCAAACAGACGGAGGGAAATTTTAGGCATATGATTGCATGGATGATATACGAAGCAAAGAGTATATGAATCCATTGAATAGTAGAAGGCACGACATCAAGGCTACCGGAAAACTTAGTCTCAAGAAAACCAAAGAGTGTTATGATAAAGGATGCTGGAACATTGGAGTATAAAGGTTAAACTCATAGTACGGTATGGTTCAATAAGAATCTGAAAAAGATGAATTTTCTAAGGGGGTGCCATGTTCAAGGGAGTGGCAAGGGTACTGCTGCCAAAATATCCTTCATAATATAGATATTGAGTCACTATTTTGTCCAATTTTTCCCCAACTGATTAAGTTTAACGATTCCAGCAAGATAAAATTGGTGTTATTTTCATATTTAGAGAGTCTAAAAAGACCATAAAGACAACTCCAAGAAGTACCATTTTCATGGTTCATGATTGGGTGTGACAAAGGGTTAATAGTATACCTGACACAGTTCCTTTTCTATAAGTTATTCCATTGAGATTGGATAAAGTAATAAACCTATGCTCAATAGAAGTCTACCTCATTTTGTTATGAGTATGAGGAGACGAAGTAAAATCGATATTATTCGTGAAATTTTAATGAGTCAGATGAAGAAAAAATCGATATGTATTTTTTAGTTTTAAGGAGTGAGAAAAAGAGGTAAAATAATTTATGAAATCTTCTTTGTGGGAGTTTAATGAGCCTGAAGAAGGAAAATCAAGAAATTTTCATTTAAATAGCGAGAGAGTGTCCCAAAAAACATTATGCTCATATCTTCTTCATAAGATTTTCATGATATTGAAGAAGTAACTCGAGGTTTTTTCAAATTTACAAGCGAGAAAAAATCCCTAAAAATAAGGCTCAAAGATTTTTTGTGTAAGTTTAACGAGCCTGAGGAAGTAAACTCGAGGTTTTTCGGATTAATGAGCAAGAAAAATATCGTAAAAATAATGATTGGTATTATTTGTGGTAGTTTAATGAACCTGAAGAAGGAAACTCAAGGTTTTCCAAATTAATGAGAAAGAAAAATATTGTAAAAATAATGCTCAGTATTCTTCGTGGTAGTTTAACGATTCCGAAGAAGGAAACTAGAGGCTTTTCAGATTAACAAGAGAGAAAAATACCATAAAAATAATGCTCAAAGTTTCTTGATCTCATGCTTGTTAATATAAGCATTTATTATGGGAAATTCCTCATAAAACTAATTGAAGACATCACAAAATTCCTTGAAAAGGTAGGCGAGGCTTGCAATTTCATCACAATTGTAGTCAGCTCCAATTTGAATGTTTTCCACAATACATATTCTGAATGAGATATCAATGAGCATAGTCTTTGAAATATTTCCCATGTTTCCTTATGCATCCATAGTTTGGATAGTTGTATAAGGCTAAGGAACAATCTTCGGTGGGTTAAAAGGTAGGATTTGCGTAGATGTCCCGTCTGAATCAAATATCGAAGCATGATGATGAGAACCATCCCAGGGTCACTCTTATAAATACATGATCTCTCAAATAGCTTCTTTTGAAGGTAGAAATTCATTGAGGGTGTCATGATAAGTACCTATGATGGGAGAGGAAATGGTCCCATGGGTCATAACCAACGCAGTGGAAGAATCAGATGCAGATTCAGTGGCTTGATAAGCCAATTTAGCTAGTGAAAGCGACATCTGTTCTTCATTGAAATCAATTTCTGATGGGCCCAATAAGATCTAGGGATCAGTAGGGATGTTAGGAATGGTAGATACCATTGAAACCATATTTGGAACCTCAGACAACGGGAGAGGAAAAGAACCTAAAAGGGAGGATCCATTCAAAAGACTAGTACCGACACTAACATAAGAGTCATGTATTCCACCCACTAAGGGCACGGTGCCATTGGGTAACAGGGAGTAATCTAGGGTACATAAGGATATCTGATCAACTGTGACTATTTCCCATCCAAAGGGATGAGGATGTGTCAGAATATCAAAGAGACAATGGCATTCATGGGATACAAACAACTACGACCCAAAATCATATTGTAGTTAAGATGACCATCCATGACTTCGATATACACTGTTACCATTTTCCCACTAAGAGTGATGGGGTAGTTGGTAAGGTATCCTTTTGAGATGGAATTGTATCCATCAAATTATGTAAGGGAATTCGATGGCAGAGATAGAATGGGAGAACCCAGTCTGAGCCAACATGAATTTGAAATTACATAGGTCAAAGCACCTTTGTCAATGATGACTTGATGGATAACTCTGCCTTTTGACAAAAATTTCATTTGAAATGCAAGCTGATGGGAAGGAAGAGGCTTAATTATTTCCATATCAAAAATTGCTAGCATGGAATCTTAAGGGTCAATTCCACTAATCGTCGGAAGAAAATATTTCATTTGTGTTGGAAAGGTATGAAGCACTTTGAGGGTAGACATGGCTGATGGTGCTTGCACAAAATCTTCTACAATACTGTAGTTTTGGGCAGCACGTGTAGAGGTATTGTGTGTTGTGAGAAGAAGTGTCCCATTGGGGGGACGAATAACAAGGTCAACAATGGGCCTTTCGATATGAATATCATTAGGCAGTGGTGGATTTGAGCTCGAGGTATCTTCTTGAGAATTAATGATTGGAGTTCCATAAAGTTTGTCTCGTGTTTGTAGATCAAACATTTCAAAGGTGTAAACAGTTGACGCTCCTTCACTAGAGGAGGGAGGATGTTTACCATCGTTTCCCCCTTGCGGGGGTTAAGGTGGGTTCGATATGAGGTGTTGCTGCTACTGAGCAAGGAAAATATTGTTGAGGGCTGCAGGGGTCCAACCAATGTCTTTCTGTGCAAGAAAGTTTGTGCCTTCTTGAAGGCGAGGACATTTATAAGTCATGTGGTCCTCACCAAAAATCTTGTAAGGGAAATTGGAAGTTTTCTATTTCCATTTTTCAGATTTGGAAACAACTTTCTAATTGGGATTGTTCTGCGTAACAAGCTTCTCTTTAGAAGGAGAGGAATTTTTCTTGTTCTTCTTGTTATTACTACTAGGTTTTTGTGTATACTACACAGATTTTACCACAACGGTTGGAAGAGAAGCCAATTGGGTATTAGAGGTGGTATCGAGAACAACATATAGCTAGGCAAATTTCCCACTAAGTTGTTTTATAACAGCCCCAGAGGTTGTGTTGATGAGGTTTTTAGCATCTAATCTGTGTTGTTGAGTAGCAGGAGCATTGGAATTTCAAGAGGCATGGGGGAGTAGATCGTAAATTGTTCCATATTGTGAGTAGATCAAGTCTAGATGTTGGGCATGACGAATTCATTGGTATTTTGTGACCGCACTAGATAAGGAAACATCCTTGGAAATAGGGGGGAGAAGTGATTTGTAGAACCAATCTGCTAATAGGTGATCTGGAATTGGGGACTTGACAAGCCCTAGCTTATGTCTCCATTCATGGATATGATCAAAGATGTGGGTGTCAGTGTCTTGGAGAAAAGTGGTAAGGAGCTTTGTTCTAGTCTCGTAGTGGATAGGAAGATGGAAGTGTTTTAAGAATTACATTTCTAGGGCACCAAAGGTATTGAATGATGCACGTGGTGACTCAATGTACCACTTGGGAGTGTTTCCTGTGAGGGTGCGAGGGAAGAGTCTGAGCCGGATGCTGTCATCAACCATGGAATTCGATACACATCATAAATGGTAGGTGGTGACATGCGTAGCTGGGTCATCCCCTTATTTCCCTTGTAATTTCAGAATATATGTGGGTATCTTGTGTGGTATAGGAGGCTAGTGTAAGTTTTGATTGATGGGGTCATTATTCAAATTTTATAGATCCGGTATATCTAGCATTGCCAAAAATGGCAGAGGCATGGGTGTCCCCGAATCTAACCAGAGTGGTGCTAGATGACCTGAAGGATGTGGGGGTTCCCCCATCAAGTTGTCTCCAAAAAGATACATGAGATTCATCAAATAATAAATTCTTGGTTGTGGTCGTGTATGCATATAAGTTGGTGGTCCATATGGGATATTAGGCTCAGGGCCAAAAGACTGGTTTCCCCAAAGATAGTAATTTCCCCCTTGACCCAATTGAGGTTGAGGCAGGGTTGCCCAAATGGATGTAGCAAGACTTGGTTGTGGGATGCTACTGGCCACATAGTTGGGAATAGGAACATGACTAACACTAGGATAATGACAAATAGGAGGAATTAAATAGATCAATGGTGAACCAGGTTGTCCTACAGGCAGTAGGGGTACTAAAATTTCCCCTACTGGTATATGCATGTTGGTAAAATTTCCCCTAGGCATTTGAGCCTGCAGGTTCGAACTTAGAAATGGGTTCCAACCAAAAGGGTTGCTGAAAGAGGCCGATATAGCAACGCTACTAGGAGCGACAGTCAGAGGTCCAAGAGCAGACACAAAAGGGGTGGGGACCATGAGGTACAAGACTCCACTCATAGCTGTTGTAACTAATTTTCCTAGACTAGGAATAGTTTGACTTGTAGGGTGAACAATCAGTGGTGTAGAACTAAAAATAGGCGGGGGAAGCGATGGTGGAGAAAGAATTGTCCACAAAATACCATGATCCACTAGTCACCATGGGGATATTGGATGTGGGAATAGATGAATACATGAAAAGTACAGGTGCTACTTGAAGCAACATTGTTCCAAGAGGACTAGTGAGAGGAGGATTATAAGGAGGTAACAATACTTCATTAAATAAGTCCTCAGGCAGTATGGTTTATTGGGAAGTGTTATGTGATTTAGTGTTACACACTAGAGACTAATTTCTCGAAGAGGGAGAATCTGGATCACCAAGGCTCAACAAATCTTCTAGAGTTAGTGGAGGAAGACATATTTGTCGTCTAGATAGATGACAAGGGCCAAATGTAGCCACGCCGACATATACATTTTATCAAAAAAAATTAAAGTGATATTTATTATATTCTCACTAAGAATAAGCCAACACCTTAAACTAAAAAAATACTATAAAATACAATCAAAAAACACCTAAAATATTGTGTCTGATAACCACTAATTTCTCGAGATGAAACTTAGTATCATAGTGGCTAAAAGAGAGATCGGAGAAAATTTACAGTTATGATTATTCCTGAGCTTTGCTCGAACCTTAAATTAAGGTGCCAAGCACTCTCGTGAAGATGAGAACCCTCCCAAAAACTAAAGACATAGTAGATTCATATATTTAGGTACAAGGGAATCATGCCCCTGTCACCTTGTGTTCATTGCTAGAAATTCTGGCCACTAGGGTTACCTGAAATCATAGAAACCACCAGGGGGATCATGGTCATGGACAGTACATTGTATGGGAAGGACACCTGAGTCCCTAAATCAACTTTGATATCCCTGAGGGGATCTCAAATATAGATAATACCCACTCCAAATGCAATCGAAGGTGGGCTACCTTCTCTCATTGTAATATCCCAAAATAGGAAAAGCAATAATATAGGACATAAAAATGGAAAAAAGCAGTGAATAGCAATACATCAAACATGAGCCAATCATAGATCCATTGTATTAAGTATAACAACAACAAATAAGTACAATATCTTGGAGAAAAAGTCCCTCAAGCTAGGCAAGAGAAGCCTCCTGTTATCATAAAATTATACTTGATTGGTTGCTTATCAAACAACTCAATGTAACTGTTTCAAACCACTTCTAACTAAATCTTAGCCTCTTCAGTTTGAGAGGGCTCTCTCAAGGGGGTTTGATGATATTGAATAATGATAGTACTAGATGGCTAACTCTATGGAAATTGTAAATTGTTTTTTATGATTGCAGGTTGAAAATAATGTAGGCTTGCTACCATTGGGATTATGGAGTCAAAAATCAGTAGTTTCAGTGACAATGTTTCTTGACATGAAAGCTGAGACAGATAGAGGTATTTAACAGAGGAAAATCAGACATAAAACATAGGGTAACACAGTCATTTCATCACTAAAGGAAGTCAGAGCATAAAATTATGAATTTTGAGTAATAGAGATTAAATCTACTGCAAGTGGTAAAACATAAATATATAGATCAATAATACATCAAAAACCTCATGAGAATCTCAGATCTATCAAGAAGAAAGTCACTCTATATTACCGATATAAGTCAAATACATAAAAGCAGCAGTTTGGTGCAAAAAATATCCAACCCCTTACTACTTAGATGCTTTGTCTTTAAATAGAAATTCTTTAAAAAAAGGATGATCTGCCTCGTGGCTAGATCATCGAATTCTCCTATGACACCTTTCATAACTGAAAGACATAGCTTCTAATAGAAAATTGACAACTACACCTTAAAAAAACTATCTCCTAATAGGAATCTAACTCCTATTTATTACATAGCTCTACCTTATCTGTGAAATAGTTACATGATGGTTAAAAAATAAGTATCACATGCTCAAAAGACACATGACAGAGTTCATTACCACTTTACATATTTAAAACCCTCCTAGACTTTTGGAGCATAACCCTACTTTTTAGGACTGCATGACCCTTATCTTCAGAGCTGCTTTGGTTGATGACCTTTCTTCATAGCACTTCCTTCGAGTCATAAGTATTTGATAATAAGCTCCCTTGACATGCTGGAGGACTCCAGCTGTCCAAAACTGCCATTAAGATGCTTAAAAACCTTCAATAATTTCTCGCTACGAAAACATGACAGTTTCGTAGCGAGTTTTGTTAGCATTGGAAAATTAGATTTTGGATCCATTTACTTTGCTCCTTTGCTGTTTCATGATGTTAATCAAGTCATGACACATCGCCACCTTGAATATCCCTCCTTGAATCAAGAAAAAAACTATCTTTAGAAGCAAAAGGGCTGCTACCAGTTTTTTCGTAGCGTATTCCTGGCTTTAAGCCTGAGGAAGGCTACGAAACTGTGTAAAAACCCAGAAACTGCCCATTTCAAAAATGTCTCCAAAAACTGACCTCTAGCTGAAAAATCTTGATTTTCTGCATGTAATGAACCTTCTAAGGAATATTCAAACTCAAATTATTGCTCTTGTGGTGTTTCCTCCTCATTTATTATTAGTTGAGCTATTGGCTCTCCCACCACAGTCATTTTCAAACCTTTCTTTTCCAACTCTTCATGAATCAGATCCAATTATTCTTGAAGTTCTTTAACTTGGTCCTTCAGTGAACTATTCCTAGATTGCAAGTTCAGGTTTACCTTTTTTATGCACTTGACCTCTCTTCTTAGTGGTTGAGTCTACTTTATCAGTTTTTTTGTGTTGTCCAAGGTCTTTGAGACACTTGTGACTTGATCTTCCCAAATATTCCTCATTTGTTCAAACTGCAGTCTTTTATCTCTATGCTTCTTTGCCTCTTTCCTCAATACTGATATCTCTTCACTTGCCTCTTTCAACTACTCCTTAAGGGTTTCAACATATATTTTTTCAGAGATTTTCTCTTTACCCTTCTTTTGTTTGATGACTAATTCTTCTTTTGCAGGTGAGGAGAGGTCTATGATGCTTGGTGGTGGTTGAGAAATTTCACTGACCTTCTGAGTCTCTTTGCTGCTTTCCATGACCTTTCTTTCATGTCTTATCATTGGATTTCTAGCTTGAAACATGAAACCAACATCATCACCTACAAAATCTAAATTTTTAGTTGTTTTTCCTTTCTTTAGCTTCCTTCCTCCATCTTCAACATCTTCAGCTTGCACAATGGGAGTTTCTTCAATATCAATTACATGCAAGATGTCCTCTAAGTTACCCTTAACCACTGTTTGACTCCTAGTAACTCTATTGCTGCCATGTTTGCTAACTATTGGCTTCTATTTTGCAGGTGTAGCTTCGGGTGTGTCAATATTCTGCAAAGGCTCTGTCTCCATGCTCACTAGTTCTAACTGCTCTATCACTGTTGGTGATGAAATATCTCTAGTTTTGGGAAGTCTTTTAGGAGTGACAACATCTACTTCAAAATCACTCATGAATATAAAGGATGTCCAATCTATGCCTAATCTCTTCAACTCCTCTAACACCCAAAAATTAATCAAACCATGGTGAAAGAGAGAAGTTTCATTTCCTTCTTTTAAACTTGGACCTTATCTGACATTTTAGTTAGAATTCTGTATAAGTAAAAGGGCAAGTCAAGAGACCTATTACCCAAAAAATGTAGTATAAGCCTAAGTTCGTAGGAGTAGACCATGTGAAACCTTCCTTCATAAGTGGAGTACTTCTGGATAATCATCAACGGCTTTGAGAATTTGTCTTTCATGTAACTCCTTGGGATAGCATTTGTGAGATCAATTTCACTATGCTTTGGCTTGATGAGTTATTTGCAGTCTTGCATGGTGAACTTGATTCCTTTAAACCACTGTTCCCATCCTCTAGGGATTCCTGTTGCTGCTGAAATGTTGTCTGGTGTTACTGTGAGGTTTAGCATTCCCACCTTTGAATCTATTCCAATGAAACTATCAGCAAATTCCTTGGAAACCTGTAGATGACAACTCTACAGCCTTTGGCAGAATTGCAAACAACTTGTTCTTCTGAATACCTCCAAGGTAGTTAGGTCTTTATTTAACAAATTCATGTCCATTGGCTCATATCTTTGGCAGTGACCACCTTTGTTAGTCTTCTTCTTTACAGCCATGGTGATTTTATATCTTCTCAGGCTCGCTTGATTACTGACACCTGCGACCTTTGAAAATTCCATCAACGTGCTTGGCTCGACAAAGCAACTCTCTAGAATACCCAATATCATGCAAGGATAAAGTAGAGAATGAAAAAAAGACTCAATTCGGTAATTTTTTATGGTTTCAATGACAAATCATGCCTTCATCATGACACATGCATGCTAAAAATGGTAATGATGACCTCAGCCATGACTTTGTACTTTTGAAATAACCCTAACTGACTCGAATGGCATCCGACCTAACTCCTCCAATGATGAACTGAAACTTCACCTTGGGTTTGACAAGAAAGACAGGAAAAATGTTTTTCATAGTGTAGCTGGTTCATTTTCTGACAGTTTCGCTACGAAACTATTAGGCAGTTTCGTAGAGAAAATTACTATTTCACAGTGTAAAACGCTATGAAAAGAGGTAAAAATGACTAAAGTGTCCTTTTTCAAATTAAAATCTAGGGAAATGAAATCTGACACCTAATGATGATTGATGGGAGATGACATGACCTAAATGAAGGTGGGTTTGAACCTTAGGATATGTTAAACATGTAAAAATTGAAATTTTCCTATACCAACTAGAAAGGTTTAAGGAAAGCTTTGACAAATGAAATCTATGAACATGTCAAATAATGTTTCACATTTTTCTGAGTGATAACACCTAAAATGCCAAAAAGTACCAAAACATCAAATGTAACTGCTACACAAAATGCCGAAGAACTAATACAGTGCAGTCCCAGTGAATGTAACTGCAGCTGGAAATACAAATTTATAAATTTGATAATAAAATGATCATAAAGTATTGGGAATGGATATCGACACCCCAAAACACATTTCCAAGACAACCCAGAAGCGTTTTCCAGAAATACACAAAGTAAAAAATGCCGAAATGTAGCCCTAGGGCTGGATAAGCTCTGCAACTAGTCACCTGAAAGGAGGCGGCTGAAACTGATGTAGAATTTTTTGGAAATCCTCCAATAGATACTCCAAGTTAAAGGGTGATCCCTTCACTAAATATCTAACCTTCCAAATGAATCACTAAAACCACCACTGCAACTGCTCTCTGAAATAATGCAGTCTATGAGGGAAACTGCATTGTAGGAGGTGGTAATAGCTGGGCCTAATGCCAAATGATGAAATAATGCTCCAGGACCTTCCTTTCTGGCCTCCCAATGAAAAGGATACCTCTCCACTGAAAAAAATACATAGAAAATGGCCCCAACAATCCTCCACTGCTCCTACCCTGCAACAAAACACAAATCTGGAATAAACTGCATTGTAGTTGAAGACTGAAGCTTGGCCTGATGCTAGAATGTGGATATGAAGCTCACAAACCTCTCCTAAGTGGGCACTCAAATTCCCTCGAGGATGAGCATGGGATTTGCGCTCAGGAACACCCTTGTGCTAAAAAACACAACAGAATTTTCTGAACAACTGAAGAGTGCAAGAAGTCATATGTAATATCCCAAAATTGGGACTGCTAGCAATGCATGCCTGAAAAATTCATTTTTTAGGAATGGCTACTACAGGATTGGAAACTAGAACTTGGATCCCTTAGATCTAACAATATAAGACCTGAATCCAAGAGGGATTCAAAAAAAAATCCTTCTAGGTGGGTTAAACAGGTCTCCCCACACATAGTGCAGCTATAAAATGCCCAAGGAAGGGACTGCAACAATAAAAAACAAAACTGCTGTAAAATAACACAGTTCAGCCCAATATTTGCAGGAGATCAATATAATGGTTCATTAATCACTTATACATTAGCAAATCAAGTTTATAATCGGGCCCTTACAATTTACAAGAGAAATATGGAAGTCTTCATGAGAAAATCCCTCTAAAAGAGGTGCTGCAACCATGTATTAGGCTGTAAGAAGGCTTGACAACGTTATATTATGAGCTGAAGCAGCTGTAAATTACATATTAGATCTAGAACAGATCTGTGTACAAAATATTAGATCCATATCGGATCTGTACACTAGAAGAGTTCCTCTACACATTCCCCTTGGGGTTTTGAGAAAAACATGAAGTACAAAGAGTAGATCTGAGATCTAAAGTTGCAGATCTGTAGTAAGCTTCAAAATTTCTGAAGTAAATATAATAACACAAAATATCAGATCTGAAAATAACATGGATCATAAATCTAATCCATGGATCACCACATTGAAGGGAAGAACCCCAATCACCAGAGATCTCTCCTCCAAAAGTATGCTGAAACTCCCTGAAAATTCCTTCTTGCAAATAACACAGTTATTGGAGAGAAAATTCGTTGTTGAATCTAGAAATGGTTTGGCCTAATGCCAAGATCTGAATATGCAGCCCCAATGTTCTAACACTCTCTTATCATGAGGATATAAGAGCTCTCCCATTGAAAAGAGGCACCAGAATGGCCTAGATTTGAATAGATCTAGCCTCCACTTGCTGTAGCTTACAAGGACAACCAAACCCTCAATAGGATCTGCATTGTAGTTGGAAGATGTAGCTTGAACAAATGCCTGATAGTGGATAATATTAGCAAGACTCCTCCAAGAGCTACTCAATGGAAGAGATGGGATTCCCGATCAGGAACACCCTAGTGCTAAACAACACTATTCTCAGCTAAATAGCAAGAGAATAAGAAATGTATAAATAGAAAATATCTTTAGAAAATCATAATCATGAACAACCTTCCCTTGATGTCCTCCTCTTCCTTTTATAAGTTAGAAATCCTGCCAAACCCTAAACCATCTCAATGATTTAGCTCTGTTCACATGTGTAGCCTCCAACTAGAACTGCGCTGTGCATCTAGGAGGTTCATTGCATCTAGACAGCGTTGATGATTTGGTTCTAGTTGACTTGGTCAACTGATCCAGCCTCTTTCACACTTAACTGTGCTTATGAAAATAGCTCAGATTTAACCTTTTTCATATTGAGCATTGATTTAATTTAGGATTCCCTCCTCAAGTACAAAAGCTGTTGATTTGGTCAAACTTGACTTTGTCCACATGCAAAAAGTCTCTTTTCACACATGAGGGTGTGAAATCCAGCTTCTTGAATGATCCCCTTTCATACCAAGAGGGTTTTTATGCTGATTTAAATTAAGTATGGGTCTTCTCCCCCATTTATTCATCTACTAGGAGCAAAATTAAAAATTCAATATTCCCATTAGTTGCATGCTAATGTAGGAATATTACAGTCCTCCCCTCCCAGATGTTTCTTGTCCTTAAGAAAATACAAGGATAGAATGGAAGAGTTGCCTCCCAAGGCATGGAGACTGAAATGTATTTGGAAAACATATTTCCCAAGTGGATCCTCCATCCCTAAGCAATCATCCATACAAAATGAGTCACCTCCCAACATGGCAACTCCAAAAAATTCTCCTCCACCTTGAGCTCATGCAATGTAGGTGGGCCGAAAATCTAAACATTTTAGACATAGGAGCCTATCCCATGCTGTCCTCCTCTCCACTTATGATAAGTGTAGAGTGACTGCTGAACTTGGGCTGCAATAACATTTCCCTCAAGTGGCAAAATGAAGACTAGATCTCCAAATTTCTCCTCTCCAGCGCTGTGAATCAAGATGGCCTAAACCATTCCACATGTGATGGATAGGAAATCATGTCCATATGGAATCTCAAAAAAATCATGGCCCACCTCATAAAGAAACAAGTGTTTGGTTGTGGTGGCCATATCTCCTCTCATGCTCCCATTAGAACATGCAATGTAGAAAGTGTGGGAATTCTCTTCCCAAAATAACACATCCAACCAATGTGTTTCCTCTCCAATCATGTTCCTCATAGTAGTAAGAACAACAACAGCAATTGGTACCATGATTAGCATCAAGATGAAGGAAATACTGAAGGTTTCATGTGGTGCAGGAAAGTACCAACAGTCTCCCATGAAGTTACAACGCAGTTTTTCTAACTGATGCTTCAGAAAATTACATGGCAAGTGGTTTCTTGATACATGGCTGATTATGTATGTTATTTCATCTACTAATTAATGGTAAATGGTTGTGTACATCAAATGAACATACATGAATTAATACAACACTTTCCCATGGCCACATAAGAGATGGCTGTCTCCATCACATATTCTGGCCCATTGTTGATCATGGAGCTCAATAAAAATATTTCCCTCTTGTGGAGCAATGCACTGCATAGAAATGGTAAGAGTATGCAGATCACTAAATGCAACAACAAGATCCTCACCATGTACTAGAAGTAAGACAATGATAGGATCCATGAACAAACTCTCCATAATGATATGACATATTCTCATGAAGAGAAATGAATCATGTTTTGCATGAAGATCCTTCCTCATGTACTTGGAAATCCAAGCCAAGAAGAACATTTCACAGTAATAGATGTCTCCATCCATTACTCCATCTTTCTCACCTCCTCCTTGTCCATCAAGTGCATTAAGAGTGAAGTGATCCTGGGGAAAATCCATCCGTAATTCCATGCTCCAAAGTGACAGCGCTATTGGCCTATGCAAATAGGCACCTGCCAATACATAGCTCCATTATTTGACATGTTTATTGTCAAAGACATATTCCATAATGTTGCTACAAACAAGAAGTTCCTTCCAAAGTGGAAGTACTTCCAGATCATCCAAGGCTATGGAGTAGCCCCTTTTCACCATGGTAGTGCCATCTCCTACTCCAGCAACATCATATAAAGTGTGAGAGCAAATCTGCCCTTGCTCTCCCAAGAAATTCCAAAGCAACCAAGGATTTTGCTGCCTCCCCATACCTCCATCATACAAATTATGTGGTGAAAACATGGTGATTGATATGAAGAATGTCATATCAACAAAATGTGTCCATACCCCTTGCTGTCAAATGATGTAAGCATCTTGCCACACATATTTCCCCCACATTCCCTTGGAAAGAGGATGATGTCCAAACTCTTTCAAGAGTAGCCAACGCAGCCAAGCCTCTTGCTGCCCAGTATCATATATTTGCAAGTAGCTTTCCAGCTTCTTGCTCATCATCCACGTCCACTCAACCACTTGTGGATCATGGATCTCATTCTGCAAATACTTGGTATCCTCCAATTGTAGGACACCAACTTTCTTAGATCTTTGAAGAACTTTTCACTTCATGGAATGTTGAAGTGCACTTTCCATGGGATCTCTTGATGACACCTCCTCCTCATGCATGGCCTTCCAAAACCAAGGAGGTCCTAGATCTGCTGCAAGTAGAAGTCTCTCTTTGAGTTGTGGTATGCTGATTGAGAAAGTGTCATCTAGAGAGGAGAAAATGTTCCTCATCTCAAGATGTCTACCCCTTGTCATCTCTTCCTCCATGGCTTCTTGAATGAAGCTGGAATTTGAATGCTCCCATGAGCAATGGGTCTTTCTTCCTTCATTGCTGCTCTTGGATAGCGCAGTGCAACTCTATTGCTTTAAATTAGCAGTAAGTGATGATTCTAGGTCATGCAACAACATATTTCCACAATCTTCCAAAATATTTGCTGCAATATTAGAAAGTGGAAATTCGATCATACCTTGATGGGCTTTGGGAGCACCTTGTATGGATACAAGAGTTCCTTCTTCTACTATGTTGGCTCCCTCAACTGCTGATGTTGAAGGCTACTCCTCCAAGGTTGTGATAGTGCTGATACCAGTCTTCTCAAGAGATGGTGAGGATTTTTCTTCCTCTAATCTCTCTTTGTCAAATCTCTTGATCACCCTTTGAGTGAAATCTACAAAAGAATATACTTTTGCATGTCTCACATGGCTAAACCACCAATTTCTTGCTTCACCCTTCAGGTGGAGCACTGCAATCTCCACTTCTTCTTGTTCTACCATTGGATGTAGTAGGAAAAATGCACTGAGTCTTCTTTCCCAAGCCTTTGCTGCAGATGTCCCATCAAAAGTGGACAATAGAAACCTATTGCCCTTGATTTCTCACTTGCTGCAGGGTCTCCTCTCTTCCTCCAGTTGAATGAAATGTGGGAAGGCTAGAGTCTCCTTGAAGGCTCTAGGTTTAGACTTGTACTCAACAAGGTACTCACTCAGAATCCGATGATCCAAGTGTCCTCCATGCTTCTCGTCTTCTTCTTTATGAGAGTAGGAAGTGCATGGTCCTTCCTCTTCTCCTTCTTTTATCTACTTAACCTCTTTGGAGAGGTTTTTTGTAGATCTGAAAAGTGATGGGAGTAATCTCATTCTCCCCATAATTCTGATATTTCTCCTTCTGATATCTATAACTCACAGGCTGAGCCAAAGATCATGCTCTGATACCACTGTAATATCCCAAAATTGGGACTGCTAGCAAGGCATGCCTGAAAAATGCATTTTTCAGGAACGACTACTACAGGATTGGAAGCCAGCACTTGGATCCCATAGATATGACAATTTAAGACTTGAATCCAAGATGGATTCAAAAAAAATCCTTCTATGTGGGTTAAACAGGTCTCCCCACACCTGGTGGAGCTAGAAAATGCCCAAGGAAGGGACTGCAACAATAAAAAACAACACTGCTGGAAAATAATGCAGTTCAGCCCAATATTTGCAGGAGATCAATATAATGGTTCATTAATCACTTATACATCATAAAATCAAGTTTATAATCAGGCCCTTACAATGTAAAAGAGAAAAATGGAAGTCTTCATGGGAAAATCCCTCTAAAAGAGGTGTTGCAACCATGTATTAGGCTGTAAGAAGGCTTGAAAACGTTATATTATGAGTTGAAGCAGCTGTACATTACATATAAGATCTAGAACAGATCCATGTACAAAATATTAGATCCATATCAGATATGTACACTAGAAGAGTTCCTCTACACATTCCCCTTGGGGTTTTGAGCAAAACATGAAGTACAAAGAGTATATATGAGATCTAAAGTTGCAGATCTGCAATAAGCTTCAGAATTTCTAAAGTAAATAAAATAACACAGAAGATCAGATCTGAACAGAACATGGATCATAAATTTAATCCATGGATCACCACAGTGAAGGGGCAAACCCCAATCACCAGAGATATCTCCTCCAAAAGTATGCCAAAACTCCCTGCAACTTCCTTCTTGAAAATAATGCAGTTATGGGAGATAAACTGCGCTGTTGACTCTAGCAATGTTTTGGCCTGATGCCAAGATCTGAATATGCAGCCCCAATGTTCTAACACTCTCTTATCAGGAGGACAGAAGAGCTCTCCCACTGAAAAGAGGCACTAGAATGGCCTAGATCTGAATAGATCTAGCCTCCACTTGCTTCATCTTACAAGGACAACCAAACCCTCAACAGGATCTGCATTGTAGTTGGAAGATGTAGTTTGGCCAAATGCCTGATAGTGGACAAGATCAGCAAGAATCCTCCAAGAGCTACTCAATGGAAGAGGTGAGATTCCCGATCAGGAACACCCTAGTGCTAAATAACACTATTCTTAGCTAAACAACAAGAGAATAGGAAATTTCTAAATAGACAATATCTTCAGAAAATCATAATCATGAAAAAACTTCCCTTGATGTCCTCCTCTTCCTTTTATAAGTTAGAAATCCTGCCAAACCCTAAACCATCTCAATTATTGAGCTCTGTTCACATGTGTAGCCTCCAACTAGAACTGCGCTGTGCATCTAGGAGGTTCATTACATCTAGAAATCGTTGATGATTTGGTCTGGTTGACTTGGTCAACTGATCCAGCCTCTTTCACACTTAAGTGTGCTTATGAAAATAGCTCAGATTTAACCTTTTTCATATTGAGCATTGATTTTATTTAGGATTCCCTCCTCAAGTACAAAAGCTGTTGACTTGGTCAAACTTGACTTTGCCCACATGCAAAAAGTATCTTTTCACACATGAGGGTGTGAAATCCAACTTCTAGAATGATCCCCTTTCATACCAAGAGGGTTTTTATGTTTATTTAAATTAAGTATTGGTCTTCTTCCCCATTTATTCATCTACGAGGAGAAAAATTAAAAATTCAATATTCCCATTAGCTGCATGCTAATGTAGGAATATTACATCATAACAGACCAAAAACATATCAATAATCATCATACCTATATGGCTGCCTTCCCCTTCCTTATATGCATTGTGAACCTTCTCACCTTGGGTCCCACTCATTAAAGCCACTAATATGATGGAGACATCCTCCCATTCACATTGTGCTATCTCTCAATAACTATCCACTCCCTCCATACCAACGTTGTTGATTTGGTAAAACTTGACCGCATCCACATGCTCCAACCTCTATTCACACATGAGGGTGCTTTATCCAGCTACTAAGATGATCCTTATTCACATTAAGAGTGATTTTATTCCTTCTAAAGAGATTTATGGGTCTCCCTACCCACTTATTCATCTATCTAAATGACAAAAGAAAAAATTAATATTCCAATTAGGTGCAAGCTAATTTTGGAATATTACATTTCTCCCCTCCCAAATGTTGCTTTTCCTCAAGAAACTACAAGTATTGAACTTCAAAGCCTCCTCTCCTCCTCCTGTAGCATCCTCATATCATAAGCTTCTACACTGGAAAAAAATGCTTTCGCATCAATATGTCCCCTAGTTTCTCCTAACAAGTGTACAAGTTAGCCTTTGGAGGTAAAATCAAATGGCTCTCATCATGAAGAAGTGGGATATCCATGGAGGCAACTATATGCTGTATAGAGGCCTTCTTGAGGTATGGAATCTAATAAATGTTGGGAACCTTTATTCCCATGTGAAGCTCCAATCCCCAATCTATCATCCAAACAAAATGGGTCACCCTCCAAAGTGGTAACTCATAGAAAAACTCCTCCATCTCTTGCTCCTGCAATGTATATGGGCTATATGACTGAAAATTATAGACCAAATTGTCTATCCCTCACTGTCTCTCTCTCCACTTATGATATTTATAGAGCTGCTACTGATTTTGGGTTGCAACAATGTTTCCCTCAAGAGGAAGAAAGGCAACTGGATCCTCAAATACCCACTCTTTGGTTCTATGAACCTTGCTTTCCCAAGTCAGCCCACATACAATGAATAGAACATCATCACAATATGGCAACCAAATGAGAAAGATACTGAATGTCATGTCTAATGCTGGATGTTACCAATGGTTTCCCAAGTGGATGCAACGCAGTTTTGCTACTAGCTACCTCTGATCATCGTGTGGAAAGTTGTGTCCCAACCATTTGCTAGTTGTGCATGTTTTCTCATCTACTAGAAAATAGTAAATGTAATTGTGTATCACCTGAGCACACGAAGAATAGAAAAATAATTTCCCAAATCCATACAGGAAATATCTATCTCCCTCATAGATGTTGGTATTAGAAATACCATGAAGCCCAAATAGAAAATTTCCCTCTTGTGGAGCAATGCACTGCATATAAATGGCAAGAGAATAAAAATACTTTGTTAGATGATCAATAAGTACAAAAATACAATTCTTATCATGTACTCTAAGTAATCTAATAATGAGGTCCTTGGATGATCTCTTCATAGTGGTCTGATATGTCTCCATGAGGCCTTGGTGAATGGAAATGAATGAACCATGTGCTACATGTAAAGCCTTCTTCTTGTGCTTGGAGATCCAAATAAAGAATATCATATTCTAGTAATAAATTTCTCCATCCACAACTCCATAACTTGCATCTCCTACTTTCCCATCAAGTGCATCATAGTGAAGTGACCCTTGGAACACTCCATTAATAGATACATACTCCCCAGTGACAACATTGTTGGCCTTTGTGATAAGGCTCCTGTCATCTTATAACTCCATTATTTGACATGCCATATGAAAAAGTCATGTGCCATAATGCTTCTACATATGGGAGACTCCTTCCTATGTGGAAGTACCTCCTAATCCCCCAAGGCTAAAGAGTAGCCTGTATGCACCATGATTGTGTCACCCTCTACTCCTGAAACATCATGCAAGGTATGGGAGAAAATCAGCCCATACTCTCCCAAAAGTAACCAGAGCAACAATATCTCTTGCTGCCTCCTTATCTCATCACCATACAAGTCATGGAGTAATATCATGATGATTGACTTGTAGAATTCCCCATACAATCAAATCATCTTCTGCCATATCATATGTGTGCCATGCAATGCCCCAAACTATAACATACCCTTTTACATAGGATATGTCACATGATGACCAAACTCTTTCAAGAGTAGCCATCACAACCATGCCTCCTGCTGCCATGTGTCATAGATATGCAAGTGGCTCACCAACCCCTTGCTCATCATCCTCACCCATCCATCCAAATGTGGGTGTCTCATACCATGCTCCAAATTGGTATCCATCCAAACGAGAATACCATCCTCCAAAATCTAATGACTATAATTGCACTCCATGATATATTGAAGTGCAACCTCTTCTAGGTATCTACATAAATACCACTCATCAATGACCAAGTTGAACACATAAGGTTCCAAATATGCTATAGGAAAAATCTTCTCATTGAGCTGTGAGGTGCTCATCAAGAAGGATCTATCATAATAATGGGAGATATTATCCATCATAATATGTCTTTCATTAACCATCTACCTATCCAATGCTACACAAGTAGAATGGTCATTGGAATTCTCCAATAATAGTTGGCCCCCCAACTCATCATCGTTGCTCAGTGACAGTGCTGCTAATCTCCATGATGGTGCATCTGCTCTCTCATGATCATGCAAAATGATGAACACATAGTTCCTACATTGGATTGATTAGGATTATTCTCATCCTATCCTCCAAATATCTACACTCCAACCCAAAGTGTTGTGTGCAACTCAACAATGAGATACCAGGATGAATATATATCTCCTCCTTGAACATGTCAAGGGTTCTCTGTGTAGTAATAGTATGCTTCCAAATTAGCAATGTGATTCAACCCTTGGTCATTCAATTGTCCTGATGGCATGTCCCCACAACTCTCCATATGATGTGCTGAAATAATAAGAGGTGGAAATTTTTGCATACCTTGGTTAAGCTGATCCTTGGGAACATCTTGTACAACTACAAGGGTTCCTCCTACCAGTGTATTTCCTCCTCCAATTTTTGGTGATGGTGATGGATTCTACTCTGCCACTGCACTAGCACTGGTATATGCCTCCTCTTAGTCATGCATCTCCTGAATAATGCATGGGACTCTCAATGTCAAGAGATCAAGACCACCTTGCAAGGATGCAAGTGTTCCTTCTCCTGATGAAATTGATCCCGCAACAAGTGGTGGTGGAAGTTGTTCTTCTTCCGAAATGATAATATTGAAATCTTCCCTTGGCTCCTCATGTACTTTATCATCAATGTTGGAAAATTTCTCAATAGGAATTTCCTCCAGTTTTCTTCTATCAAATTTATTGATCAACCTTTGAGAAACATCTGCATAAGCAGTCACTCTTGCATGTTTCAAATGGTTGAACAACCACATATTTGCTTCACCGTCAAGGTGCAGCACTGCAATATCAGTACTTCTCTTTCTGCTACTGGGTGTAGCAATAATAATTCATCTAACTCCTTCCTCCAAGCCCTTTTTTGTGCTTGTGGATGACCCATCAAATGTAGACAATAGAAATCTATTGTATCCCTTTATTCTATTGTTGCTACAAGGTATCCTCTCTTCTTTGATATGAATGAACTGCTGGAGAGTTATATTTTCCTTGAAAGCCCTTGATTGAGATTTATACTCTGCAAGATAATTACTTATATTCTTGTGATCTAAGTTTCCTCCATCTCCATGCCTTTCACCTTCCTTTTCAAAGAAAGTGGACATAGTAGATTTCTTTGGAGCTCTATGCAATACCAATTTCTTTTGCTATTGATAGGAAGTGCATGGACCTTCCTCCTCTTGAAACCCTCTTGAGGTCTCATTGAATCTCTCCGTTCTCATTTCCTTGACCTCCTTGGAGAGTTCCTTCATAGATCTAAAAAGATATGATGCAAAACTCATTCCTTCCGTCATTGTAGTCTTCTTCATTTTCTGCTTCTTCTTCTTATTCTTCTGATGAAATATTGGTTGAAACACATAGGCTGAGCCAATATTATGCTCTGATACCATTGTAATATCCAAAAAAGAAGAATGCAGTAATAATGAACACATAAATGGAAATAGCAGTGAATATCATTACACCAAGATGTGAGACAAACATAGAGCCATTTTATTATGTAAATCAACAGCAAATAAGTACAATAAATATGGGAAAAACTGAAATAATCAAGGAAAACAAGTATTCAATGAATACATATGCCAAAACATGAAATTCTGTTGTATAGCAGAATGCCGGAGAACAAGTACAATGCAGTCCTAGTGAATATATACCTGCAGATGGAAAATGTAACAACATGTATCTGCTAATGTATATCTCCAATAGTTCCAGGGATAGAGATATAAGCTCCCAAACATATTTCCAAGACAACCCAGAAAGGGTTTCTGGGAATACACAAAATAAAAATGTCGAAATGAAGCCCTAGGGATGGATAAGCTCTTCAACTGGGCACCTGAAAGGAGGCGGCTGAAACTGATTTAGAATTTTTTGGAAATCTTCCAATAGATCCTCTAAGTTAAAGGTTGATCCCTTCCTCGAAGATCTTACTGCTGAAATGTTGTCTGGTGTTACTGTGAGGTTTAGCATTCCCACCTTTGAAGCTGTTCCAGTGAAAATATTAGAAAAGTCCTTGGAAACCTGTAGATGACAACCCTTCAGCCTTTGGCAGAACTGAAAACAACCCGTTCTTCTGAATACCTCTACGGAATTTGGGTATTTATTTAACAAATTCATGTCTATTGGATCATATATGTGGCAGTGACCACCTTTGTTAGTCTTCTTCCTTGCAACCATGGTGATTTTATATCTTCTTGTGCTCGCTTTATTAATGTCACCTACAACCTTTGAAAATGCCAGCAACCTACTTTTCTCGATGAAGCAGCTCTCCAGAAAACCCAATATCATGCAAGGATAAAGAAGAGAATGACAAAAAGACTCAGTTGGGTAATGTTTTATCGTTTCGATGACAACTCATGCCTTCATCTTGACACATGCATGCTAAAAACAGTAATGATGACCTCAACCATGACCTTGTACTTTTGAAATAACACTAACTGACTCAAATGAAATCCACCCTAACTCCTCCAATGATGAACTAACACTTCACCTTAGGTTTGACAAGACAGACAGGAATTTTTTTTTCGTAGCGTATCTACTTCATTTTCTGACAGTTTCGCTATGAAACTATTAAGCAGTTTCGTAGAGAAAACTATTATTTCATAGTCTAAAATACTACGAAAAGAGGTAAAACTAACTAAAGTGTCCTTTTTCAAATTAAGCTCTTGGGAAATGAAATTTTACATATAATTATGAATGATGGGAGATGACATGACCTAAATGAAGGTGGGTTTGAACCTTAGGATAGGTTAAACATGTAAAAATTGAAATTTTCCTATACCAACTTGAAAGGTTGAAGGAAAACTTTGACAAATGAACTCTATGACCATGTAAAATAATGTTTTACATTTTTCTGAGTGATAACAGTAGCTCCACTTGGGATGGTGTGCCCCTATGGTACACCAAAGAACCTGTAGTTCCAGTGCTATCCATCTTCTTGGAAATAAAAACTCTGAAATTTGTGAAGCCTTCTTCAAGCTTTAATTGCCTTCACCTAAGGCTCAAACTTAATGATCAGCTTGTCCTTATTAGCAGAAAATAATAACAAAATGGAATATATACAATGGAGTGAAAGATCAGTAGAACTTAAGAGGAATAATGCTTCAAAAACCTTCCATTGACAGGCCCTCCAACACAATTTTTTCCATCCATCTCCTGTAGTAAGTAAGTGTTGTTACCATGGAATGCAACTACTATGAAAGGACCTTTCTAGATATTCTCAAACTTACCATGTTTCCCCTTTTCTTCAATTCAAGCCTCCCACTTCAATACCACATCTTGAATCTGAAAGTCTTCCTTTTTGACCTTCCTGTTAAATGTCTTATTAATTCTGTTTTGAGATTTATATACTTCCTCCCTTTTTTGCTGTAGATCTATCAATTGGTTTATTCTCCTCTAAATAGCATTTGGATCCTCCTCTAATCCTTACAACAACTTCATAATAGGCACTCCCAAGGATGTATAAAAAATGGCTTCAGCTCCATACACCAACTCATAACGCGAAGTAACAATTGACATTTTTGTACACACTCTATCAACCCAAAGTATATACTTCAGCTGCAGATACCATGAATTTTTATTTTTCTGTAGCTCCTTCTAAATCATTCTCACAATGCTTTTGTTAGAATATTCAGCAAGACCATTACCTTGTGGATAGTAGGTAGTAGAGTGTCAAAGTGCAATATGATATTAATGACAAAAACTGATCAACTTCTTGGATTTGAAAGCCTATGCATTTTCAGTGATGATCTTCATTGGACAACCAAACCTAGACAATATGTTATTGTCTAAGAATGAAATTATGACTGAATCATTTGCTTGCCTAGTTGGGATTGCTTCAATCCACTTGGTGAAATAATTAGCTGTTGTCAGGATCCATCATAAAATATAGCCCCCACTGCTGGAATGGCACCTCAACATAAATAGGCATCAAGGGTAAAGGAACAAAATTTTTCTCACCATAAAAAATATGACATTCATGGCAAGAAGCTATCTTCTTGTAGACATCTTTGAACATGGTAGGCCAGTAGTACCCTACTCTAAGAATTTTTTTTGCTGTGGCCTTCCAATAGTGATGACCTCCACAATCTCCTTTATGAAACTCCTCAATCATTTTTCAGCTTCCTCTTCCAGCAAAAAGTTTAAAATAATACCACCAATATCTTTCCAATACTGATTTTTGTCTATGATGTAGCACCTCAGATATTTCAGCTTCACAAATCTTGCTTTAGATTTTATCAATTCAACAGGAGCTATGTGATGATGTAAAACAAAAACAATGTCTATGTACCACTCAAACAAAATATACTTCTCTTCAATAGGAATCAGTTCTTCATCTTTGTCTGATAATTCTAAAATTTTCGCAATTAAATTCATATCAAGACAGTCAAAATTGAACTGAGCCATCAACTTTGCTAGCTCCTAACCTTTCACCAATTTTGTAGGTATGATTTCTATATCATAGTCCAGTAAGTTAGCTATCCACTTCCCTCTCTTACCATTAGGATAACCTTGAGTCATGATGTCCTTCACTACAACATTAGGAACAAATGCTATGCCATGAGAATGCAGAATATAAATTATGAAATATTTGATGGCTTTGACCAAAGCATATGCCTGTTTTTCTAGGATATTTTACTTCAACTCTGAATTATCAAGGGTCCTGCTAAAAAATGAAATGGGCTGCTCTGTACCTTGTTTTCCTTTCTACATCCAAACTCCAACAATGGTGTTTTTTGATGCAAATGTAAAAACTATAAATTCCTTGGAAAAATCCGGGCTAATCAACAATGGGGCTTGAGTGAGTGCCTTCTTGATTTCCTCAAATGACTGCTTTGCTTCAACTTTCCATTTAATGTCAACTCCTTTCTTCAGCATATTGGTTATGTCTTTGACAATCTCAGCAAATTTGTGAATAAACCTTCTAACAAAATCCACTCTTCCAAGGAAAGACTAAATTTCCTTCCTCCTTTGAGACAGATCTACTTTCTGAATGGCATTGAATCTATTTGGATCAATATTTATCCCATCTTTAAAAATAATGTGCCCAAGAAACTTTCCAGAATATAAAGCAAAAATAATCTTAGTGGGATTAAGAGAAATACCAAACCATCTACACTTTAGCAGAAATTTCTGCAGATGCTTCAAGTGGTCTTCCTCTCTCCTTAAGAATATCGTTATGTCATCCAGATAAACAAACATAAAATTATCCTTTTCCTCAGCAAAGGCAACTTCCATTACTCTTTGAAAGGTCACTCCTGCATTCATCAGACCAAAGGGCATCTTGGCATACATGAATGTCCCCCATGGTGTGGTAAAGGCATATTTCTCCTAACCTTCTCGGTGCACTAGTATCTGATTGTACCCTGAAAAACCATCCAGCATAGACATCCTTTGGGAACCAAAAATGTTCTGCAGGATTTGATCCATCTTTGGGAGAGGGTAATTGTCCTTTAGAGAAGCTTTGTTCAAGTTTCTGAAGTCAATGCAGATTCTGATTTCTCCACTCTTTTTTCTGACTGGAACCAAGTTAGCAAGCCATTTTTAGAATCTAATTGGGACAATAATTTTGGAATCAAATATCCTCTTAATTTCATTTTCAATCAGAGGCATGAAAAGTGGATTAATCCTCCTTAGATTATGTTTGAAAGGCTTTTCATTTTCTTTAATAGGAATGGTATGCTGAATAATAGTAGGATCATATTTCTTCAAATGAACATAACTCCATGCAAAAACATCTCTGAACCTTTTCATGATCTCAATATATTTATGTTTCATATCTGTAGAAATAAACTTAGAAAGTTTGATCTTTTTTGGCATTGCTACTGTACCAAGGTTACAACTCTCTACCTCTTCATCATCAGATTATATCCTAGGAGACTTGAACACATCATTTTGGTCAAAAATATTTTCAAGTGGGATGAGACCTTTGGGTATAGAATTATTCTTCAACTGTAACACTTTAGAATTACCTTTAGTTTCAACAAGCATGTTTTGCTGATCTACTTGTGTGCTTTCAAACTCCTCTTTTAATTCTATGAAGTTTTTGACTTGCTGGTCATCTTCAAAAAATTTCTAGTGAATTATGTTGTTTGGGATAGTATATCTATGACAAAATTCAACCTCATATCTTTCAGTGGAATGTGTAGGGATAAAAAACAGACTTGCAGAAACAGCTAGGGAGTCAACTACTGAGTTTTGATCCTTAGTCTCCACAATAAAGGAATATTCTTGAAATTTTTGTAACGTCATGATCAAATTTCTATATGCTCTCATTTTCACATCCTTAGTTTGATATACACCTTCAAATTTTTTAATAACTAATTCAGAATCTCCACAAAGAAATTTTTTTGGGGCAACCAATCTTTTCAAATTTCTAAACTCAAAACTAGAGATTCATACTGAGCCATATTATTTGTGCAATAAAAGTTCAATTTGAAAGAATAGAACTTACTTTCATCCTCTGGAGTTATGATCCAAATTCTTGCTCCAACCCCCTCTCTTCCTATTGATCCATCAAAGTGTAACAACCACCAGCCCTCTGCCTTTTATTTAATGATTTCCTGATTTTCTACTTGCTAATTTTCAACCTCCTGAATTTCTGCTTTCCTTTCATCTTCTGCTTAATCAGTTAGTTCATTTAAAATAATAACTTATCCTAATTAAATTTCAATAGCATAAATTAGGAAATTTTGAGGTTTATCCTTACTTCTTACCATATAAGCCATCCTTGTTTCTCTGGATAGTATTATTTTCTCACCAAAAATAGGAATGGTGGCATAAGTTAGGTCCATCTGCATTGTGCCTTTTATCTTTGCTGCCCAATAATTGGATAGCAACATGAAAAACTTGGGTGGAATGTCTGCTACCACAATTTCCATAACTATTTTCTTGGAAGGGACTTGTGTAAGACCAAAAACAACATAATTTATCAATCCAATGCATTGAACTCTTTTTGAATCAAAGGAAAAAAAATCCTTGTATGGCCTAGTGATTTCTAATCCCATTATTTCCATAATCACTTTGGTCATGAGGTTATGAGAGGCTCCTGAATCCAACATGGCATTGTGTAATGTCATGTCATGAATATTAAGGCTGAAATAGAAAGGGGGTACCTCTTCATTCTACTCATCTTCCAATATTGGTCCCAAGTATATGGTTGGATGGTATTCTTGAACATTAAGGATGTTAGCACCTCCTCGTTTGGAATTCAACATTTTTACAATTTTACTTTTTTATTCATTCACCTTAAGAAATTCTCCAAAAAGGTCTGGGATCTTGATTTTGGAAATTTCATTCTCCAAACTGAAAACAAAAGTAATTTTTTTTCAGTCTCTTTGACAGGAGGAGGAGGTGGTGGATCTTTTCTAACCTCAACTACTTCAGGGTCATATTTCTTGGGATGTGTTTTATTTTCATTAATAGGAACATTTCTGTTTCTGAGGTTGTATTGTTTTCGCATCTCAAAGATTGCATGTTGATAACCTTTAAGTTAATCAGATGGTTCCTTACCATTTTTTACATCATGATCAGACTCATCATGTTCTTCTTTAGTCAAAAAAATTCTAGACATGTTTTCATTTAAGAAATGATTGGAGTCTTCTGGTATTTCAAGCCGATCTTCTTCATCAACTATATTTTGTTGAAAAGGAGGACTTACTTGAGGGTCATGTTGATTTCTATTTTCCCTTGCTCTCTACTGGTTTTGAGGTCTTCTAAACTGAGGATTTCTAAATTGTGGTTCATGTTGTGTAGGAGGTGCAGAGGCATTCCCAAGGTCAAGCTTATCCATTAGTTTTTCCATTGTTTTCTTCATGGAGTCAAATTTTTCATATGAGGTGGAAGGTTTATCTTCTTATTTCAATTTTATCTTTCCCATGTTGGAATTTTTAGCTGCTATCATATTGAATTCCACCATCAAAACATCAATTTTCATTTCTGTTAGTGAAGGGGATTCTCTTTCTCTGAGCAGGGTAGAAAAGTCATAGTCAAAAGCCTCAACATATCTCAGTTGAGCTGCTCCTGGCAGAGCCTTAAGATGGGCAGGAATGGAATCATAGACTTTATTAAATCTCTTGGAGAAATTTTTGGCAGTTTCATCTACAACTCTTTTCAAACTATTGTACTTAGTGAGGGCTTGCACAGGGTTGGTTCTATTTGCCCACTTTCTCAAGAAGTTATCTTCAAACTCATTCCAATTATGCAGGCTTCCTGGAGCAAGGGCTTTAAACGAATTTCTGACCTCACCAGTGAAACTCTGAGCAAAAAGCCTCATTTTTACATCTTCATGGTCAACCTCCTCCCTATCTATGAAGTCATTAAACTGGTCTACATACTCTTCAACTTTAATCTCTTCATCACTTACCCAAGTTTTGATTCTAGCAGAATGTTTTCTTGGAAGGGAACTAAGGATAGCTGGAAGAACAAGAGGGGCATACCTAGCAGGTGTAGTAGTAGGTGGAGGTGGAACATTTCCGGTCATGATGACAGGAACTGTGGTATTTTTAGGGACAATAGTAGTAGAAGAAGAGGAACTCTCAGGAGGTGGTGTGGCTGGTCTTTGTAGTCCAGTTACAATTGAGCTCCAGTCAGGTAAAGGAAAACGAGATTTACTTCTTAGCAAGATTTCAAATGGGTCTAGTTCCTTTAACCTATCTAAAGATCCCCTCTCTAACAATAACTCTGATGTGACTGCTTCCCAAAATTATTCTTTATCGTTTTGGGTCACTAAGGATGAGGTATCAATACCTCTTCTTTATAGGCCTAAAACAATCTTAGTCAATTCTTTTTCATTTTCAGGCCTAAACAAGACTTCCTGAATTTTATCATCAAAATTCTATCTTCAGGAATTCTTAAAACTTCAGAGGACAAGGCTTTTGTATGTAATGGAGTACCTGATTGTGCAGAACTGGATTGAATGCCTCTGGAAATTGTGTTTGGATTGTTCACAATTGTAGGTGGATTTTGGTCAGGATTACTCCTCGTATATACCCTTTTCGAAGCCACCTTTGAACATGAGAATTTTGAATGGAGTCACCAAGGTATTTGCAGCCTAGAAACAATTTTGAGCTCCTGCTACCTTCAAGAGTTCAACTTCAAAATTTCGTGAAAAGTGTATCTTCAGGCTCCCGGAAGATGCACCAAAATGTTATCGCAAAACTGTACTTGATTGGCTGCTTATCAAACAAATCATTGTAACTGTTTCAAACCACTTCTAACTGAAGCTTAGCCTCTTTAGTTTGAGAGGGATCTCTCAAGGGGGTTTTATGATATTGAATAATGATAGTACTAGATGGCTAACTCTATGGAAATTATAACTTGTTTTTTATGATTGCGGGTTGAAAAGAATGCAGGCTTGCTACCATTTGGCTTATGGAGTCAACAATCAGTAGTTTCAGTGACAATGTTTCTTGAAATGGAAGCTGAGGCAGATAGAGGTCTTTAATAGAAGTAACTCATACATAAAGCATAGGATAACACAGTCATTTCATCACTAAGGGAATTCAGAGAATAAAATTATGAATTATTAGTAATAGAGATGAAGTCTACTGCAAGTGGTAAAACATAAATATATAGATCAATAAGAAATCAAAAAACTCATGAGAATCTTAGGTTTTTCAAGAAGAAAGTCACTATATATTACCGATATAAGTCAAATACATAAAAGCAGCAGTTTGGTGCAAAAAATATCCAACCCCTTACTACTTCGATGCTTTGTATTTAAATAGAAATTATTTACAAAAAGGATGCTCTATCTGGTGGCTAGATCATCGAATTCTCCTATGACACCTTTCATAATTGAAAGACATAACTTCTAATAGAAAATTGACAGCTACACCTTAAAATAACTATCTCCTAATAGGACTCTAACTCCTATTTATTACATAGTTCTACCTTATTTGTGAAAAAATTACATGATGGTTACAAAATAAGTATCACATGCTTGAAAGACACATGATAGAGTTCATTACCACTTTACATATTTAAAACCCTCCTAGACTTGTGGAGCATAACCCTAATTTTTAGGAATGCATGAACCTTATCTTCAAAGCTGCTTTGGGTGATGACCTGTCTCCATGGAACTTCCTTCGAGTCATAAGTATTTGATGATAAGATCCCTTGACATGCTGGAGGACTCCAACTGTCCAAAACTGACATTAAGATGCTCAAAAACCTTCAATAATTGCTCACTACGAAAACATGACACATTTGTAGCGAGTTTTGGTAGCGTTGGAAAAGTAGCTTTTGCAACCATTTACTTCACTCATTTGTTGTTCCATGATGTTTATAAAGTCATGAAACATCACCACTAAGAATCCTGTTCCTTGAATCAAGAAAAAATATGTCTTTAGAATAAAAAAATATGCTACAGTTTTTTTCGTAGTGTATTCCTTGCTTTAAGCCTGAGGAACGCTACGAAATTGTGTAAAAACCCAGAAATTGCCCATTTTAAAACTGTCTCCAAAAAATGACCTCCAGCTACAAAATCTTGATTTTCTGCATGTAATGAACCCTCTAAGGCATATTAAATCTCATCTTATTGATATTTTGGTGTTTCCGCCTCATTTATGATCAATTGAGCTATTGGCTCTTCCACCACAGTAATTTTCAAACCTTTCTTTTCCAACTCTTCAGGAATCAGATCCAATTGTTCTTGAAGGTATTTAACTTGGTCCTTCAGTGTCCTATTCTTGGATTGCAAGTTCAGGTTTACCTTTTTTATGTGCTTGACATCTCTTCTTAACAGCTCAGTCCACTTTATCATCTTTTCTGTGTTGTCCAAGGTCTTTGAGACACTTGTGACTTGATCTTCCCAAATCTTCCTCATTTGTTCAAACTACACTCTTTAAACTCTATGCTTCTTTTCCTCTTTCCTCAAGACTAATATCTCTTCACCTGCCTATTTTAATTACTTCTTAAGGGTTTCAACTTCTGTTTTTTTAGTGATTTTCTCTTTACCCTTCTTTTGTTTGATGAATAATTCTTCTTTTGCAGGTGAGGAGATGTCTATGATGCTTGGTGGTGGCTAAGCCGTTTCATTGACCTTCTGATTCTCTTTGCTGCTTTCCATGACATTTCTTGCATGTCTTGTCATTGGATTTCTAGATTGAAACATGAAGCCAGCATCATCACCTGCAAAATCTAACTTTTTAGTTGTTTTTCCTTTCTTTAGCTTCCTTCCTCCATCTTCAACATCTTCAACTTTCACAATGGGAGTTTCTTCAATATCAATTACATGCAAGATGTCCTCTAATTTACCCTTAACCACTGTTTGGCTCCTAGTAACTCTCTTGCTGCCATGTTGGTTAACTGTTGGCTTCTATTTTGCAGGTGTAGCTTTGGGTGTGTCAATCTTCTGCAAAGGCTTTGTCTCCATGCTCACTGGTTCTAACTGCTCTACCACTGTTGGTAATGAAATATCTCTAGGTTTGGGAACTCTTTTAGGAGTGACAACATCTACCTAAAAACCACTCATGAGGATAAAGGATGTCAAATATCTGCCTAATCTCTTCAACTCCTCTAACACCAACAAATTAATCAATCCATGGTGAAAGAGAGAAGTTTCATTTCATTCTTTTTTAACTCAGACCTTATCTAACATTTTAGTCAGACTTCTATATAAGTAAAAGGGAAATTCAAGAGACCTCTTACCCAAAAAATGTAGCAGAAGCCTAAGGTGGTAGGAGTAGACCATGTGAAACCTTCCTTCATAGGTGAATTACTTCTGAATAATCATCAACAACTTTGAGAAGTTGTCTTTCATGTAACTCCTTGGGATAGAATTTGTGAGATCAATTTCACCATGCTTTGGCTTGATGTATTATTTTCAGTCCTACATGGTGAACTTGATGCCTTTAAACCATTGTTCCCCTCCTCTAGGGATTCATGTTGTTGTTGAGATGATGTCTGGTGTTACTGTGAGGTTTAACATTCTCACCTTTTAAGCTATTCCAATGAAACTATTAGCAAAGTCCTTGGAAACCTGTAGATGAAAACCCTGCATCCTTTGGCAGAATTACAAACAACCTATTCTTCTGAATACCTCCAAGGCAGTTGGGTCTTTATTTAACAGATTCATGTACATTGGCTCATATCTATGGAAGTGACCACCATTTTTAGTCTTATTCCTTGCAGCCATGGTGATTTTATATCTTCTCAGGCTCACTTGATTAATGACACGTGCAACCTTTGAAAATGCCAGGAACCTGCTTGGCTCAATGAAGCAGCTCTCCAGAAAACCCAATATCATTCAAGGATAAAGAAGATAATGTCAAAAAGACTCAATTGGGTAATGTTTTATGGTTTTGATGACAACTCATGCCTTCATCATGACACATGCATGCTAAAAATGGTAATGATGACCTCAGCCATGACTTTGTACTTTTGAAATAACCCTAACTGACTCGAATGACATCCACCCTAACTCATCAAATGATGAACTGAAACTTCACCTCAAGTTGGACAAGACAGATAGGAAAACTGTTTTTCGTAGTGTAATTAGTTCATTTTCTGACAGTTTTGCTACGGAACTCTTAGGCAGTTTCGTAGTGAAAACTATTATTTCACAGTGTAAAATGCTACGAAAAGAGGTAAAACTAACTAGAGTGTCCTTTTTCAAATTAAAATCTTGGGAAATGAAATCTGACACCTAATGATGACTGATGGGAGATGAAATGACCTAAATGAAGGTGGGTTTGAACCTTAGGATAGGTTAAACATGTAAAAATTGAAATTTTCCTATACCAACTTGAAAGGTTTAAGGAAACATTTAACAAATGAACTCTATGACCATGTCAAATAATGTTTCAAATTTTTGTGAGTGATAACACCTCCAAAGCCAAAAATAATGAAAACATGAATTGTAGCTGCTGTACAAAATTTCGGAGAGCTAATACAGCACAGTCCCTGTGAATGTAACTGCTGCTGGAAAATATAAATGTATGGATCTAATAATACAATTCTCATAAAGTGCCGGGAATGGAGATCTAAGCCCCCAAACAAATTTCCAAGACAACCTAGAAAGGGTTTCCAGAAATACACAAAATACAAAATGCTGGAATGCAGCCCTAGGGCTGGATAAGCTTTGCAACTAGGCACCTGAAAGGAGGTGGCTGAAACTGATGTAGAATTTTCTAGAAATCCTCCAATAGATCCTCCAAGTGAAAGGCCGATCCCTTCAATGAAGATCTAACCCTCCAAATGAAGCACTGAAACCACCACTGCAACTACTCTCTGAAATAATAGAGTCTATGAGGGAAACTGCGTTGTAGGAGCTGGTAATAGCTGGGCCTAATTCCAAATGATGAAATAATACTCCAAGACCTTCCTTGCTAGCCACCCAATGGAAAGGATACCTCTCCACTTAAAAACAAACACAAAAAATGGCCCTAACAATCCTCCATTGCTCCTTCCCTACAACAAAACACAAATCTGGAAGAAACTACAGTGTAGCTGAAGACTGAAGCTTGGCCTGATGCTGGATTGTGGATATGAAGCTCACAAAACTCTCCTGAGTGGGAACTGGAATTCCCTCGAGGATGAGGGTGGGATTCTTGCTCAGGAACACCCTTTTGATAAACAACACAACAGACTCTGCTAAACAACTGAAGAGTGCAAGATGTCATAACAGACCAAAAACATATCAATAATCAACATAACTCTATGCGTGCCTTCCCCTTCCTTATATGCATTGTGAACCTTCTCACCTTGTGCCCCACTCATTAAAGCCACTAATCTCATGGAGAATTCATCCCATTCACACTGCACTGTCTCTAATTAACTATCCACTCCCTCCATACCAGCGCTGTTGATTTGGTCAAAATTGACCCCATCCACATACTCCAACCTCTATTAACACATGAGGGTGCTTTATCCAGCTACTAATATGATCCTTATTCACATTAAGAGTGATTTTATTCCTACTAAAGAGATTTATTGGTCTCCCTACCCACTTATTCATCTATCTAAATGACAAAAGCAAAAATTAATATTCCAATTAGCTGCAAGCTAATTTTGGAATATTACAGTCCTTCCCTCCCAAATGTTGCTTGTCCTCAATAAACTAAAAGTATTGAACTGCAAAGCCTCCTCTCCTCCTCCTGTAGAATCCTCATATTATAAGCTCCTCCACTGAACACGATACTATCTCATCAATATGTCCCCTAGTTGCTCCTCCCAAGTGTATAAGTTAGCCTTTGGTGGTAAACTCTAATGGTTCTCATCATGAAGAAGTGGGATATCCATGGAGGCAGCTATATGTTGTCTAGAGGCCTTCTTGAGGCATGGAATCTAAAAAATGTTGGGAACCTTCATTCCCATGTGAAGCTCCAATCCCCAATCTATCATTCAGACAAAATGGGTCACCCTCTAAAGTGGTAGTTGATAGAAAAACTCCTCCATCTCTTGCTCCTGCAATGTAGATGGGCTATACGACTGAACATGATAGACCAAATTGTCTATCCCATGTTTTCTCTCTCTCCACTTATGATTTGTGTAGAGATACTACTAATTTTTGGTTGCAACAATGTTTCCCTCAAGAGGCAAAAAGGAAAATGGATCCTCAAATACCCACCCTTTGGTTCTATGAACCTTGCTTGCCCAAGCCATCCCACATACAGTGAATAGAACATCATCACAATATGGCATCCAAATGAGAAATATATTGAATGTTATGTGTAACTCTGGATGTTACCAATGGTTTCCAAAGTGGATACAGTGCAGGTTTGCTACTAGCTGCCTCTGATCATCATGTGGCAAGTTGTCTCCCAACTATTTGCTAGTTGTGCATGTTTTCTCATCTACTAGAAAATAGTAAATGTCATTGTGTATCAACTGAGAAAACGAAGAATAAAAAAATACTTTCCCAAATCCATACAGGAAATAGCTATCTCCCTTGTAGATGTTGGTCTTAAAAATACCATGAAGCCCAAATAGAAACTTTCCCTCTTGTGGAACAATGCGCTATATATAAATGGCAAGAGAATGCAAATACTTTGTTAGATGATCAATAAGTACAAAAATACAACACTAACCATGTACTGTGAGTAATATAACAATGAGCTCCATGGGTGATCTCTCCATAGTAGTCTGATATGTCTCTATGAGGCCTTGGTGAATGGAAAAGAATGAACCATGTGCTGCATGTAAAGCCTTCTTCTTGTGCTTGGAGATCCAAATCAAGAAGATCATATTCTGGTAATAGATGTCTCCATCCACCACTCCATAACTCTCATCTCCTTATTTCCCATCAAGTGCCTCATATGTGAAGTGACCCTTGGAACACTCCATTAATAGATACATACTCCCCAGTGGCAGCGTTGTTGGCCTTTGTGATAAGGCTCTTGTCATCTCATAAATCCATTCTTTGACATTCTAAATGCCAAAGTCATGTGCCATAATGCTACTACATATGGAAGAATCCTTCCTATGTGGAAGTACCTCCTGATCCTCCAAGGCTAAAGAGTAGCCCCTATGCACCATGATTGTGCCACCCTCTACTCCTGAAACATAATGCAAGTTATGGGAGAAAATCAACCCATACTCTCCCAAAAGTTCCCAAAAGTAACCAGAGCAACAATATCTCTTTCTGCCTCCTCATCTCATCATCATACAAGTCATGGAGTAACATCATGATGATTTACTTGTAGAATTCCCCATACAACAAAATCCTCTTCTTCCATATCATATTGGTGCCATGCAATGCCCCAAACCATAACATACCCTTTGACATAGGATATGTCACATGATGACCAAACTCTTTCAAGAGTATCCAGCGCAACCATGCCTCCTGCTGCCATGTGTCATAGATATGCAAGTGGCTCACCAAACCCTTGCTCATCATCCTCACCCATCCATCCAAATCTAGGTTTCTCCTACCATGCTCCAAATTAGTATCCATCCAATGGAGAATGACATCCTCCCAAATATGATGACTATCTTTGCACTCCATGATATAATGAAGTGCAACCTCCTGGAGATCTCTACATAAATACCACTGATAAATGACCAAGTTGAACCCATAAGGTTCCAAATATGCTATAGGAAAAATATTCTCATTGAGATGTGAGGTGCTGATCATGAAGGATCTATCATAATAATGGGAGATGCTATCCATCATAATATGTCTTTCATCAACCATCTGCCTATCCAATGCTACACAAGTAGAATGTTCATTGGAATGCTCCAATAATAGTTGGCCCCCCAACTCATCACTACTACACAGTGACAGTGTTGTTGATCTCCATGATGGTGCATCTGTTGTATCATGATCATGCACAATGCTAAACACACAGTTCCTTCATTGGATTTATAACAATTATGCTCATCCTATCCTCCGAAACTCTACACTCCAACCCAAAGTGTTGTGTGCAACTCAACAATGAGATACCATAATGACTATATATCTCCTCCTTGAACCTGTTAAGGGTCCTCTGCATAATGATAGTCTGCTACTCCAAATCAGCAATGTGCTTCAACCCTTGGTCATGAAATTTCCTTGATGGCATGTCCCCACAACTCTCCATATGATGTGCTGAAATAATAAGAGGTGGAAATTTTTGCATACCTTGGTTAAGCTGCTCCTTGGGAACATATTGTATAGCTACAAGGGTTCATCCTGCCGGTGTATTGCCTCCTCCAACTACTGGTGATGGAGATGGCTGCTACTCTACTGTTGCACCAGAGCTGGTATATGTCTCCTCCTCATCATGCATCTCCTGAATAATGCATGGGACTCTCAATGTCAAGAGATCAAGACCACCTTGCAAGGATGCAATTGTTCCTTCTCCTGATGCAAGTGCTCCTGCAACAAGTGGCGGTCGAAGTTGTTCTTCTTCCAAAATGATAATATTGATATGTTCCCTTTGTTCCTCATGTGCTTTATCATCAATGTTGGAAAATGTATCAATAGGAATTTCCTCATTTTTTCTTCTATCAAATTTCTTGATCAACATTTGAGTAAAATCTGCAAAAGCAGTCACTCTTGCATGTTTCACATGGTTGAACCACCACATATTTCCTTCACCCTCAAGGTGAAGTGCTACAATATCAATAGATTCTCTTTCTGCTACTAGGTGTAGCAGGAAGAATGCATCTAACTCCTTCCTTCAAGCCCTTTTTTTGCTTGTGGATGACCCATCAAATGTATACAATAGAAATATATGGTGTCTCTTTTTTCTATTGTTGTTGTAAGGTATCCTCTCTTCTTTGATCTGAATAAACTGCCAGAGAGTTAGATTCTCCTTGAAAGCCTTGATTGAGATTTATACTTTGCAAGATAATCACTTAGAGTCTCATGATCTAAGTTTCCTCCATCTCCATGCCCTTCACCTTCCTCTTCAAAGAAAGTGGACATAGTAGATTTCTTTGGAGCTCTATGCAATATTGATTTCTTCTGCTGCTGATAGGAAGTGCATGTACCTTCCTCCTCTTGAAACCCTCTTTAGGTCTCATTGAATCTCTCCATTCTCATTTGCTTGACCTCCTTAGAGAGGTCCTTCATAGATCTAAAATGATATGATCCAAAACTCATTCCTTCCATCATTGTAGATTTCTTATTTTTCTGCTTCTTCTTATTCTTCTTATGGTTGAAATACATAGGCTGAGCCAAGATTATGCTTTGATGCTACTGTAATATCGGAAAAGGGAGAATGCAGTAATAATTAACACAAAAATGGAAATAGTAGTGAATATCATTACACCAAGATGTGAGACAAACATAGAGCCATTTTATTATGTAAATCAACAGAAAATAAGTACAATAAATATGGGAACAACTCAAATAATCAAGGAAAACAAGTATTCAATGAATACATATGCCAAAAAATGAAATGTTGTTGCATAGAAGAATTTCGGAGAACTAATATAGTGCACTCCCAGTGAATATAACTGTAGCTGGAAAATGTAACAACATGTATCTGCTAATGTATGGCTTCAATAGTGTCGGGGATAGAGATATAAGCCCCCAAACATATTTCCTTGACAACCCAGAAAGGGTTTATGGAAATACATAAAATACAAAATGTCGAAATGCATCCCTAGGGATGGATAAGCTCTTCAACAGGGCACCTTAAAGGAGGTGGCTGAAACTGACCTAGAATTTTCTGGAAATCCTATAATAGATCCTCCAAGTGAAAGGCTGATCCCTTGACTGAAGATCTTGCTACTGAAATATTGTCTAGTGTTACTGTGAGGTTTAGCATTCCCACCTTTGAAGTTGTTCCAGTGAAACTATTAACAAATTCCTTGGAAACCTGTAGATGACAACCCTGCAGCCTTTGGAAGAATTGCGAACAGCCTATTCCTCTGAATACCTCCAAGGAAATTGGGTCTTTATTTAACAAATTCATGTCCATTGGATCATATCTGTGGTAGTGACCACCTTTGTTAGTCTTCTTCCTTGCAGCCATGGTGATTTTATATCTTCTCAGGCTCACTTGATTAATGATACCTGCAACCTTTGAAAATGCCAGCAACCTTCTTGGCTCGATGAAGCAACTCTCCAGAAAACCCAATATCATGCAAGGGTAAAGCAAAGAATGACAAAAAGACTCAATTGGCTAATGTTTTATGGTTTTGATGACAACTCATGCCTTCATCATGACACATGCATGCTAAAAATGGTAATGATGACCTCAGCCATGACTTTGTACTTTTGAAATAACCCTAATTGACTCAAATGAAATCCACCCTAACTCGTCCAATGATGAACTGACACTTCACCTCAGGTTTGACAAGGTAGACAGGAAAACTATTTTTCGTAGCGTAGCTATTTCATTTTCTTACAGTTTCGCTACGAAACTATTAGGCAGTTTCGTAGTGAAAACTGTTATTTCACAGTGTAAAATGCTATGAAAAGAGGTAAAATTGACTAAAGTGTCCTTTTTCAAATTAAACTCTTGGGAAATTAAATCTAACACCTAATGATGACTGATGGGAGATGACATGACCTAAATGAAGGTGGGTTTGAACCTTAGGATAGGTTAAACATGTAAAAATTGAAATTTTCCTATACTAACTTGAAAGGTTTAAGGAAACCTCTGACAAATGAACTCTATGACCATGTCAAATAATGTTTCACATTTTTTTTATAGATAACAGTGGCTCCACTTGGGATGGTGTGCCCCTGTCATACAACAAAGAACCTGTAGTTCTAGTGCTATCCATCTTCTTGCAAATAAAAACTCTGAAATTTGGCCTTCACCTCGAGCTCAAACTTAATGATCAACTTGCATTTATTAGCAGAAAATAATAAAAAAATGGAATATATACAATGGAATTAAAGATCAGTAGAACTTAGGAGGAACAATGCTTTAAAAAACTGCCATTGACAGGCCCTCCAACATAAGGTTGTCCATCCATCTCCTGCAGTAAGTAAGTGTTTTTGCCATGGAATGAAACTACTATGAAAGGACCTTTCCACATATTCTCAAACTTACCATGTTTACCCTTTTCTTCAATTATAGCCTCCCACTTCAATACCACATCTTGAATATGAAAGTTTTCCTCTTTTACCTTCTTGTCAAATGTCTTCTTAATTCTGTTTTGAGATTGTTGATTAATGTTATATACTTCCTCCCTTTTTCCCTGCAGAGCTATCAACTGGTTTATTCTCCTCTAAATAGAATTTGGCTCCTCCTCTAATCCTTGCAGCAGCTTCATAACAGTAAATCTCAAGGATGTAGAAAAAATGGCTTTAGCTCCATACACCAACTCATATGGTGAAGTACCAATTGAAATTTTTGTACACACTCTATCAGCCCACAGAGCATACTTCAGCTTCAGATGCCATGAATTTTTATTTTCCTGTAGCACCTTCTTAATAATTCTCACAATGATTGTGTTAGAAGATTCAACAAGAGCATTACCTTGTCAATAGTAGGCAGTAGAGTGTCCAAGTGTAATATGATATTAATGATAAAAACTGATTAGATTCTTGGATTTGAAAGCCTGTGCATTGTCAATGATGATCTTCATTGGACAACCAAACCTGGACAATATGTTATTATCTAAGAATGAAATGATGATTGAATCATTTGCTTGCCTAGTTGGTATTGCTTCAATCCACTTAGTGAAATAATCAGTTGCTATCAGGATCCAACGATGCTTCCCTGAAGATGATGGATGAATTTCACCAATAAAATATAGCCCCCACTGTTGGAATGGCACCTCAACATAAATAGGCATCAAGGGTAAAGGAACAATATTTTTCTAACCATAAAAAATCTGACATTCATGGCAGGCAACTATCTTCTTGTAGACATCTTTGAACATGGTAGACCGGTAGTACCCTGCTCTGAGAATTTTGTTTGCTGTGGCCTTCCAATAGTGATGATATCCACAATCTCCTTTATTAAACTCCTCAATCACTATTTCAGTTTCCTCTTCAAGCAAACAATTTAAAAGAATACCACCAGTATCTTTCCAATACAGATTTTTGTCTATGATGAAGTACCTCAGAGATTTCAGCTTCACAAATATCGCTTTAGATTTTGTCAATTCATCAGGAGCTCTATGATGATGTAAAACAAAAAAAATGTATATGTACCACTCAGAAATATTGTACTTCTCTTCAATAGGAATCAGTTCTTCATCTTGATCTGATAATTCTGAAATTTCTGCAATTATATTCATACCAAGATAGTCAAAATTGGACTGAGCCATCAACTTTGATAGCCACTGACCTTTCACCAATTTTATAGGTCTGATTTCTATATCATACTATAGCAAGTTAGCTATCCACTTCCCTCTCTTACCATCAGGATCATCTTGAGTCAAGATGTCCTTCACTACAACATTAGGAACAAATGCTATGACATGAGAATCCAGAATATAAATTCTGAAATATTTGATGGCTTTGACCAAAGCATATGCCTGTTTTTCTAGGATATTGTACTTCAAATCTGAATTATCAAGGGTCCCGTTAAAAAATGAAATGGGCTGCTCTATACCTTGTTGTCATTTCTGCAGCAAAACTCCAGCAATGGTGTTATCTGATGCAAATGTAAAAACCAGAAATTCCTTTGAAAAATCTGGGCTAATAACCGCTGGGGCTTGAGTGAGTGTCTTCTTGATTTCCTCAATTGAATGCTATGCTTCAAATTTCCATTTAATGTCAACTCCTTTCTTCAACATCTTGGTTATGTCTTTGACAATCTCAGCAAATTTGTGAAAAAACCTTCTAGCAAAATTCACTCTTCCAAGGAAAGACTAAATTTCCTTCCTGCTTCTAGGCATATCTACTTTTTGAATGGAATTGACTCTATTTGGATCAATATTTATCCCATATTTAGAAATAATGTGCCCAAGAAACTTTCCAAAAGTTAAAGAAAAAATACTCTTAGTGGGATTAAGAGAAATACCAAACCTTCTACTCTTCATTAAAACTTTCTCTAGATGCTTTAAGTGGTATTCCTCTCTCCTTGAGAATACTGGTATGTTGTCCAGATAGACAACCACTAAATTATCTTTCTCCTCAGCAAAGGCAATGTCCATTGCTCTTTGAATGGTCAGTCTTGCATTCATCAGACCAAAGGGCATATTTGCATGCATGAATGTCCCCCATGGTGTGGTCAAGGAAGTTTTCTCCTGATCTTCTAGGGGCACTAGTATCTTATTGTACCCTGAAAAACCATCCAACATAGACATCCTTTGGGAACCAACAATGTTCTGCAGGATTTGATCCATCTTTGGGAGAGGGTAATTGTCTTCAGAGAAGCTTTGTTCAAGTTTATGAATTCAATGCAGATTCTAATTTCTCCACTCTTTTTTATTAATGGAACCAAGTTAGCAAGCCATTTTTAGAATCTTATTGGGACAATAATTTTGGCATCAAAGAGATTCTTAATTTCCTTTTCAATCAGAGGCATGAGAAGTGGATTAATCTTCCTCAGCTTCTGTTTGAAAGGTTTTTCATTTTCTTTAATAGGAATGGTATGCTGAATAATAGTAGGATCATATTTCTTCAAATCAGCATAACTCCATGCAAAAACATCTCTGAACCTTTTCATGATCTCAATATATTTATGTTTCATATCTGCAGAAAGAAACTTAGAAAGTTTGATCATTTTTGGCATTGCTACTCTACCAAGGTTACAACTCTCTACCTCTTCATCATCAACTTGTATCCTAGGAGACTTGAACACATCATTTTGGTCAAATTTTTTTTTAAGTGGGATGAGACCTTTGGGTATAGAATTATTCTTCAACCGTAACACTTTAGAATTACCCTTAGTTTCAACAAACATGTTTTGCTGATCTAATTGTGTGCTTTAAAACTCCTTTTTCAATTCTATGAAGTTTTTGACTTGTTGGTCATCTTTAGAAACTTGCAAGTGAATTATGTTGTCTGGCATAGCAGGTCTATGATTAACTTCAACCTCATATCTTTCAGTGGAATGTGTAGGTATAAAAAATAGACTTGTAGAAATAGCTAGGGAGTCAGCTACTAAGTTTTGACCCCTAGTCTTCACAATAAAGGAATATCTTTGAAATTTCTCGAACATCTCCATGATCAAATTTCTGTATGCTCTCATTTTCACATCCTTGGTTTGATATACACCTTCAAATTTTTTAATAACTATTTCAGAATCTCCACAAACATAAATTTTTTGGGCACCCAATCTTTTCAAAATTTCTAAACCCGAAAATAGAGATTCATACTCAGCCATATTATTTGTGCAATCAAAGTTCAATTTGAAAGAATAGACCTTACTTTCATCCTCTAGATTTGTGATCCAAATTCCTACTCCAGCCCCCTCTCTTCTTGATGATCCATCAAAGTGTAACAACCACCAGCTCTCTGCCTTTTCTTCAATGATTTCCTGATTTTTTTCTTGATGATTTTCAACATCTTGAATTTCTGCTTTCCTTTCATCTTCTGCTTCATTAGTTGGTTCATTGAAAAGAATAGCTTATCCTGATTCAATTTCAACAACATATATTGGGAAATTCTGAGGTTTATCCTTACTACTTACCATATAAGCCATCCTTGTTTCTCTATACAGTCTTATTTTCTCACCAAAAACAAGAATGGTGGCATAAGTTAGGTCCATCTGCATTGTGCCTTTGATCTTCGCTACTCAACACTTGAATATCATCATGCCAAACTTGGGTGGAAAGTCTGCTACCACAATTTCCATTACTATTGTCTTGGCAGCGACTTGTGTAATACCAAAAAAAACATATTTTATCAATCCAATGCATTAAAATATTTTTGAATCAAAGGAAAAAATATCCTTGTATGGCCTAGTGATTTCCAATCCCATTCTTTCCATAATAATTTTGGGCATGAGGTTATGAGCGGCTCCTGAATCCAACATGGCATTGTGTAATGCCATGTCATGAATACTAAGGTTGACATAGAAAGGGGTTACCACTTCATTCTACTCATCTTCCAATCTTGTTCCCAAGTATATGTTTGGATGGTATTCTTGAAAATTAAGGATGTCAGTAGCTCCTGGTTGGAAATTCAACATTTTTACAATTTTAGTTCTGTATTTATTCACCTTAAGAATTTCTCCAAAAGGGACTAGGATCTTGATTTTGGAAATTTCATTCTCCAAACTAAAAAAAAAAGTAATTTTTTCAGTCTCTTTGACAAGAGGAGGAGGTGGTGGATCTTTTCTAATGTCAGATGCTTTAGGGGCATCTTTATTGGGTTGTGTTTTATATGAAGTAATAGGGACATTTTTGTTTCTCAGGTTGTATTGTTTCTGCATCTCAAAGATTGCATGTTTATAACCTTTAAGGTAATCAGATGGTTCCTCACCTTTGTTTACATCATGATAAGACTCATCATGTTCTTATTTAGTAAAAAAAATTCCAGACATGTTTTCATCTAAGCAATGAATGGAGTCTTCTGGGATTTCAGGCTGATCTTCTTCATCAACTAGATTTTGTTGAAAAGGAGGCCTTACTTGAGGGTCAGGATAATTTATGTTTTCCCTTGGTCTCTGCTAGTTTTGAGATCTTCTAAATTGAGGATTTCTAAATTGTGGTTCATGTTGTGTAGGAGGTGCAGAATCATTCCCAAGGGCAAGTCTGTTCATTCGTTTTTCCATTGTTTTCATCATGGAGTCAAATTTGTCATCTAAGGTGGAAGGCTTATCTTTTTCTTTCAATTTTGCCTTTCCCATATTGGAATTTTTAGCTGTTATCATATTGAATTCCACTTTCATAGCATCATTTTACATTTTTTCTAGTGAAGGGGATTCTCCTTCTTTGAGCAGAATAGAAAATTCATAGTCCAAGGCCTCAACATATCTCAGTTGAGCTGCTCCTGGTGGAGGCTTAAGATGGGCAAGAATGGAATCATAGACTTTATTAAATCTCTTGGAGAAATTTTGGACAGTTTCATCTATAGCTCTTTTCAAACTATTGTACTCAATGAGGTCTTACACGGGGTTGGTTCTATTTCCCCACTTTCTCAAGAAGCTATACTAAAACTCATTCCAATTATGCAGGCTTCCCGGAGCAAGGGATTTAAATGAATTTCTGACCTCACCAGTGAAACACTGAGAAAAAAGCCTCATTTTGACATCTTCATGGTCAACCTCCTCCCTGTCTATGAAGTCATTAAACTGGTCTACATGCTCTTCAACAGTAATCTCTTCATCACTTCCCCAAGTTTTTATTCTAGCAGAATATTTGCTTGGAAGGGAATGAAGGAAAACTGGAAGAATAATAGGGCCATACCTAGCAGGTGCAACAATAGGTGGAGGTGGAATATTTGCAACCATGATGAAAAGAACTGTGGTATTTTTAGGGACAATAGTAGTAGAAGAAAAGGAAATGTTAGGAGGTGGTGTGGCTGGTCTTTGTAGTCCAGTTACAATTGAGCTCCAGTTAGGTAAAGGAAAACCAAATTTACTTCTTAGTAAGATTTCAAATGGGTCTAGTTCCTTCAACTTATCTAAAATTTCCCTCTCTAACAATAACTCTGATGTGACTGCTTCCCAAAATTCTTCTTTATATTTTTGGGTCACTAAGGCTGAGGTATCAATACCTCTTCTTTGTAGATCTAAAACAATCTCAGTCAATTATTTTTCATTTTTAGATCTAAACAAGACTTCCTGAATTTTATCATCAAACTTTAATCTTCAGGACTTCTTAAAACTTCATAAGATAAGGCTTTTGTATGTAATGGAGTACCTGATTGTGCAGGACTGCATTAGATGCCTTTGGAAATTGTGTTTGGATTTTCCACAATTGTAGGTGGATTTGGGTCAGGATTACTCCTCGTATATCTCTTTTTCGAAGCCACCTTTGAACATGATAATTTTGAATGGAGTCACTAAGGTAGTTGCAGCCTCGAACATATTCTGAGCTCCTGCTACCTTCAAGTGTTCATCTTCATATTTTGGGAAAAGTATATCTTCAGGCTTCCGGCAGACGCACCAAAATGTTATCAAAAAATTTTACTTGATTGGTTGCATATCAAACAACTTAGTGTAACTATTTCAAACCACTTCTGACTAAAGCTTAGCCTCTTTAGTTTGAGAGGGCTCTCTCAAGGGTATTTTATGATATTGAATAATGACAGTACTAGATGGCTAACTCTATGGAAATTGTAACATGTTTTTTATGATTGCGGGTTGAAAAGAATGCAGGCTTGCTACCATTGGGCTTATGGAGTCAACAATCAGTAGTTTTAGTGAAAATTTTTCTTTACATGGAAGCTGAGGCAGACAGAGGTCTTTAACAGAGGAAAATCAGACAGAAAACATATGATAACACAGTCATTTCATCACTAAAGGAGGTCAGAGCATAAATTTATGAATTCTGAGTAATAGAGATGAAATCTACTGCAAGTTGTAAAACACAAGTATATAGATCAATAAGACATCAAAAACCTCATGAGAATCTCAGGTTTGTCAAGAAGAAAGTCACTCTATATTACTGATATAAGTCAAATACATAAAAGCACATTACGGGTATTTTTAGGTCTAAAATCGGCCTCCTAAGGAAATTATAAAATAATAGTGGAAATAATAAAATAAGATTTGATGACATCATCCAATTTTAGAGGGAAAAATGAAAAAACTACTTTTTCAACTCATATTTTCAACTTATCTCCCAAATTTTTTACTCAGATTTTGAGAGGGAGTACTTGTTGGATGAAAAATTTAATTCCTCATCCAAGGAGTACCCATGTTGCATACTTTCGATGGGTCCTGCTATACGAAAAATGAGAAATACATGAAAAATGTTATTGAAATAACATTTTTTTTTATGTATCTCTCATTTTTCATGTAGCAGGGTCCATCGAAAGTATGCAACATGGGTACTCCTTGGATGAGGAATTAATTTTTGCATTCAACGAGTACTCCCACTCTAAATTTGAGTAAACACTTTGGGAGATAAGTTGAAAATACGAGTTGAAAAAGTAGTTTTATTATTTTATTATTTTTTAATATTTTTACACCTTTACTTAAAAAATGTTGAATCATCCCCCATGATTGACATCATCATCTTGAATCCTACTGGTTCTTATCAAGTTTATTTTTGTTGTACATTTTTCTTAGGAGGCCTGTTACACAGTAATTTGTCACTGTCCTTGCAATCCCCATCTCTCCCATTGGAGGGTCTTTTCTGTGACCAATAAGTAGTGTCATGCCTTGAAAATACCATCATTGCATCCCTTGCCATGAGTACGACATTCATTCTGTTGATCATTTCCTAAGCAGACCACTAAAAACACCTGTTTTAGCCTTGGCGCGACTAGCCAGTTCAGCCCTCATGCCAATGAGGAAAATTAACACTGAGCCTGCGCCAATTGGTGCTCTATCCTAGTTAAGCACCTGTGCCAATCTTCTTATGGAGAGTTTTTTAAAAAATAGGTGAAGTTTTTATTACAACAACTTCGTGGATGAGTCATAGGAAGTGGTTCAACTGAATAACCACAGCCTTCTTCCTTTGGCCTCTTGTTTCCACCTTATGGGGAAACCTCCCAAGGGATAAGGCCTCCCTTCCACTATTGTAGGGATCCCAACCTCCTCCTCTCCTCTATAAATATAGCCATCTTCCATTGATGTGCTGGTTGAACAGGTTATAGCTGAATGGCTGAAGATTTAAACATGTTCTAGCTGAACTTGTAGGAAGGAAACTATAGCCAGGCAACTTTTGAGAGCCAAGCCGAAGAGAGAGAGTTTCGTCTAGATTCCCGATAGGCTTTGTTGAGACACGATCCACTGTCAGCTCTGCCGAAGGAAGATCATAGCGTCAGAGAATTTGGTTGTAATCTCCCTTTTGTCATTTATAATATAAGCGACTCTGATTATGGTTCCATTCATGTCTTCATTTCTTTATGTAATACAATGAATTATATCCTCTCTGACTGATATATGGTTACATGCTTTAGATTTTACGTTGTATGTCATTGTTTCCTTGCATGTGTACAGGTGTTTAGACGTGTTGAACGGAAGGATCGTGATCTGTCAAGCGAGGGACAGGAAACATCATCTTTTCTTCAAAGACAACTGCGTGGGATTTGAGGTAGGCTACTTATCGCAATATTTGTCTTTTTTTAACTAGGAACCAACGTCATTGCATGACTTTATTGTTGCTAGAATCGATCTAGGCTAGTAGGGATCGCCTCTATCTGTAGAGGGGATTTATCTCTTCGTAGGTTTTTTGACGGCAGTGTTTTCAGTTGGGCACGTTCTCATAAAGCATTTCACCCCTCCCTCTCTCTCGAACCTCATGCTTTAGGGGGCATCTGTTACATAGTAATTTTTCATTGTCCCTGCAATCCCCATCTCGCCCATTGGAGGGTCATTTATATGACCAATAAGCGGTGTCATGCCTTGCAAATACCATCATTGCATCCCTTCCATGAGTAAGAAATTCCTTTTGTTGATCATTTCTTGATCAGACCACTAAAAACACCTTTTTTAGCCTTGGCGTGAATAGCCAGTTCAGCCCTTGCTCCAATGAGGAAAATTAGCATTGAGCCTGCGACAGTTGGCACTTTGTCCTAGTTAAGCATTTACGCTAATCTACTTATGGAAAGTTTTTTAGAAAAAGAGGTGAAGTTTCGATTACAACAACTTCGTGGATGAGTCATAGGAAATGGTTCGACTGAATAACCATGACCTTCTTCCTTTGGCCTCTTGTTTCCACCTTATGGGGAAACCTCCCAAGGGATAAGGCCTCACTTCCACTATTGTAGGGATCCCAACCTCCTCCTCTCCTGTATAAATATAGCCATCTTCCATTGATGTGCTGGTTGAACAGGTTATAGCTGAATGGCTGAAGGTTTGAACATGTTCTAGCTGAACTTGTAGAAAGGAAACTATAGCCAGGCAACCTTTGAGAGCCAAGCCGAAGAGAGAGAGCTTTTTCTAGATTCCTGACAGGATTTTTTGAGACACGCTCCACTTTCTGCTCCACCGAAGGAAGATCATAGCATCAGAGCATTTGGTTGTAATCTCCCTTTTTGTCATTTATAATATAAGAGACTCTGATTTTGGTTCCATTCATGTGTTCATTTCTTCATGTAATGCAATGAATTATATCCTGTCTGACTTATATATGGTTACATGCTTTAGATTTTATGTTGTATGTTGTTATTTCCTTGCACGTGTACAGGTGTTCGGACGTGTCGAACAGAAGGATAGTGATCTTTCAAGAGAGGGACGGGAAACATCATCTTTTATTTAATGACAACTGCGTGGGATTTGAGGTAGGCTACTTATCACAATATTTGTCTTTTTGTAACTAGGAACTAGCGTCATTGCGTGAATTTATTATTGTTAGACCTGATCTGGGCTAGTAGGGATCGCCTCTTTCCACAGAGGGGATTTACCTCTTCAACAAGGCCCATTTTAGACCTCAAAATTCCCCTAATGACAGTTTGGTGCAAAAAATCTCCAACCCCTTACTACTTCGATGTTTTGTCTTTAAATAGAAATTATTTACAAAAAGGATGATCTTCCTGGTGGCTAGATCAAAAAATTATCCTATGACACCTTTCATGAATGAAATACATAAATTCTAATAGAAAATTGACAGCTACACCTTAAAAAAACTATCTCTGAATAGGACTCTAACTCCTATTTATTACATCGCTCTACCTTATTTGTGAAAAAATTACATGATTGTTACAAAATAATTATCACATGCCTGAAAGACACATGAGAGAGTTCATTACCACTTTACATATTTAAAACCCTCTTAGACTTGTGGAGCATAACCCTACTTTTTAGGAATGCATGACCTTTATCTTCAAAGCTGCTTTGGCTGATGACTTGCCTTCATAGAACTTCCTTCGAGTCATAAGTATTTTATGATAAGTTCCCTTGACATGCTGGAGGACTCCAGCTGTCTATAAATTCCATTAAGATGCTCAAAAACCTTCAATAATTGCTCATTACGAAAACAAGAGAGTTTCGTAGCGAGTTTTGGTAGTGTTCGAAAAGTAGCTTTTGCAACCATTTACTTTGCTCCTTCACTATTCCATGATGTTAATCAAATCATGACACATCACCACCATGAATCCCCCTCCTTGAATCAAGAAAAAAACCATCTTTAGAAGCAAAAAGGCTGCTATAGGTTTTCTCGTAGCATATTCCTGGCTTTAAGCCCAAGGAACGCTATGAAATTGTGTAAAAACCCAGAAATTGCCCATTTCAAAAATGTCTCCAAAAAATGACCTCCAGCTACAAAATCTTGATTTTATGCATGTAATGAACCTTCCAAGGCATATTCAATCTCAAATTATTGCACTTGTGTTGTTTCCTCCTCATTTATGATCAGTTGAGCTATTGGCTCTTCCACAACAGTCATTTTCAAACCTTTATTTTCCAGCACTTCATGAATAAGATCCAATTGTTCTTGAAGGTATTTAACTTGGTCCTTTAGTGTCCTATTCTTGGATTGAAAGTTTAGGTTTACCTTTTTTATGTGCTTGAACTCTCTTCTTAGTGGCTGAGTCCACCTTATCAGTTTTTCTGTGTTTTCCAAGGTCTTTGAGACACTTGTGACTTGATCCTCTCAAATCTTCCTCATTTGTTCAAAATACACTCTTTCAACTCTATGATTCTTTACCTTTGTCCTCAAGACTGATATCTCATAAAATGCCTCTTTCAACTGCTTTTTAAGGGTTTCAACTTCTGTTTTTCAGTGATTTTCTCTTTACCCTTCTTTTGTTTGATGACTAATTCTTATTTTGTAGGTGAGGAGAGGTATATGATGCTTGGTGGTGGTTGATCAGTTTCACTTACCTTCTAAGTCTCTTTGCTGCTTTCCATGACCTATCTTGCATGTCTTGTCATTGGCTTTCTACCTTGAAACATTAAACTAGCATCATCACCTGCAAACTCTAACTTTTTATCTGTTTTTCATTTCTATAGCTTCCTTCCTCCATCTTCAACATCTTCAGCTTGCACAATGGGAGTTTCTTCAATATCAATAGCATGCAAGATGTCCTCTAAGTTACCCTTAACCACTGTTTGGCTCCTAGTAATTCGCTTGCTACCATGTTTGCTAATTGTTGGCTTCTATTTTGCAGGTGTAGTTTTGGGTGTGTCAATCTTCTGCAAATGCTCTGTCTCCATGCTCACTAGTTCTAACTGCTCTGCCACTGTTGGTGATGAAATATATCTATGTTTTGGAACTCTTTTAGGAGTGAGATCATCTACTTAAAAACCACTCATGAACAGAAAGGATGTCCAATCTCTGTCTAATCTCTTCAACTACTCTAACACCAACAAATTAATCAAACCATGGTGAAAGAGAGAAGTTTCATTTCCTTATTTTATAACTTGGACCTTATTTGACATTTTATTTAGACTTCTATATAAGTAAAAGGGAAAGTCAAGAGACCTCTTACCCACAAAATGTAGCAGAAGCCTAAGGTGGTAGGATTAGACCATGTGAAACCTTCCTTCATAGGTGAAGTACTTCTAAATAATCATCAACAAATTTGAGAAGTTGTCTTTCATGTAACTCCTTGGGATAACATTTTTCAAATTAATTTCACTATGCTCTGGCTTGATGAATTATTTTCAGTCTTTCATGGTGAACTTGATGCCTTTAAACCACTATTCCCATCCTCTAGGGATCCCTGTTGCTTCTGAAATGCTGTCTGGTGTTACTGTGAGGTTTAGCATTCCCACCTTTGAAGATGTTCCAGTGAAACTATTAGCAAAGTCCTTGGAAACCTGTAGATGACAACCCTGCAGCCTTTGGAAGAATTGCAAACAAACTGTTCTTCTGAATACCTCCAAGGCAGTTGGGTCTTTATTTAAAAAATTCATGTCCATTGGCTCATATCTGTGATAGTGACCACCTTTGTTAGTAATCTTCCTTGCATCCATGGTGATTTTATATCTTCTCAGGCGCGCTTGATTAATGACACCTACAACCTTTGAAAATGCCAGCAACCTGCTTGGCTAGATGAAGCAGCTCTCCAGAAAACCCAATTTCATGCAAGGATAAAAAAGAGAATGAAAAAAATACTCAATTAGGTAATTTTTTATGGTTTTGATGACAACTCATGCCTTCATCATGACACATGCATGCTAAAAAAAATAATGATAACCTGAGCCATGACTTTGCACTTGTTAAATAACCCTAACTGACTCGAATGACATCCACCCTAACTCCTCCAATGATGAACTGACACTTAACCTCAAGTTTGAAAAGGCGGACAGGAAAACTATTTCTTGTATCGTAGCTAGTTCGTTTTATGACAATTTCACTAAGAAACTATTAGGTAGTTTTGTAGCAAAAACTGCTATTTCACAGTGTAAAACACTATGAAAAGACGTAAAACTAACTAAAGTGTCCTTTTTCAAATTAAAATCTTGGGAAATGAAATATGAAAACTAATGATGACTAATGGGAGATGACATGACCTAAATGAAGGTGGGTTTGAACCTTAGGATAGGTTAAACATGAAAAAATTGAAATTTTCCTATACCAACTTGAAAGGTTTAAGGAAAACTTTGACAAATGAACTCTATTACCATGTAAAATAATGTTTCACATATTTCTGAGTGATAACACCTCCAATGTCAAAAAGCACCAAAACATGAAATGTAGCTGCTACACAAAATTCCAGAGAAAAAATAGAGCACAGTCCTAGTGAATGTAACTGCAGTTGGAAAATATAAATGTATGTATTTAATAATACAATGCTCATAAAGTGTTGGGAATGGAGATCTAAGCCCCCAAACACATTTCCAAGACAACCCAGAAAGGGTTTCCAGAAATACACAAAATACAAAATTCCAGGATGTAGCCCTAGGGCTGGATAAACTCTGTAATTGGGCACCCGAAAGGAGGTGGCTGAAACTAATGTAGAATTTTCTGGAACTCCTCCAATAGATCCTCCAAATGAAACGATGATCCTTTCACTTAAGATATAACCATCCAAATTAAGCATTGAAACCACCACTGCAACTGCTCTATAAAATAACGCAGTCTATGAGGGAAACTACCCTGTAGGAGGTGTCAATAGCTGGGCCTAATTCCAGATGATGAAATAATGCTCTAGGACCTTCCTTGCCGGCCTCCCAATGGAAATTCTACCTCTCCATTGAAAAAAAAACATAGAAAATGGCCCTAACAATCCTCCACTACTCCTGCCCTGCAACACAACAAAAATTTGGAAGAAACTACATTATAGCTTAAGATTGAAGCTTGGCTTGATGCCAGAATGTGGATATGAAGCTCAAAAACCTCTCCTGAGTGGGCTCTAAAATTCCCCTGAGGATGAGGGTGGGATTCCCGCTCGGGAACACCCTTGTGCTAAATAGCACAACAGACTCCACTAAACAACTGAAGAGTGAAAGAAGTCATAATAGACCAAAAACATATGAATAATCAACATACCTCTCTCGCTGCCTTCCCCTTCATTATATGCATTGTGAACCTTTTCACCTTGGGCCCCACTCATTAAAGCCACTAATCTCATGGAGACTTCCTCCCATTCACATTGCGTTATCTCTCATTAAGTATCCACTCCCTCCATACCAGCACTGTTGATTTGGTCAAACTTTACCCCATCCACATGCTCCAACCTCTATTCACACATGAGGGTGCTCCATCCAGCTAGTAAGATGATCCTTATTCACATTAAGAGTGATTTTATTCATACTGAAGAGATTTATGGGTCTCCTTACCCACTTATTCATCTATCTAAATGAAAAAAGCAAAAATTAATATTTTTAAAGAGAGAATCCATACAAGTGAGATAGTTTATAGAAGAGAGGAATAACCTGTTACTGATTTTTTTAATCACTCAACGTTTCAGACTATCTAAGTGGGTCCATCATCAAGGGTAGACGTCCAAAGTAAAATTTTCAAAGAACTTTGGACGTCTAGCCCTGATGATGGACCCACTTAGATAGTCCGAAACGTTGGGTGATTAAAAAAACTCAGTAACAGGTTATTCCTCTCTTCTATAAAATTAATATTCCAATTAGCTGCAAGATAATTTTGGAATATTACAGTCCTCCCCTCCCAAATGTTGCTTGTCCTCAAGAAACTACAAGGATTGAACTGCAAAGCCTCCTCTCCTCCTCCTGTAGAATCCTCATTTGATAAGCTCCTCAACTGAAGAATATGCTCTGTTATCAATATGTCTCCTAGTTGCTCCTCTCAATTGTACACGTTAGCCTTTGGTGGTAAACTCAAATGGCTCTCATCATGAAGAAGTGGGATATCCATGGAGGAAACTATATGTTGTCTAGAGGCCTTCTTGAGGCATGGAATCTAAAAAATGTTGGGAACCTTCATTCCCATGTGAATCTCCAATCCCCTCCCATGTGAAGCTCCAATCCCCAATCTATCATCCAAACAAAATGGGTCACCCTCCAAAGTGGTAGCTCATAGAAAAAATCCTCCATCTCTTGCTCCTGCAATGTACATGGGCTATATGACTGAACATGATAGACCAAATTGTCTATACCATGCTGTCTCTCTCTCTACTTATGATCTGTGTAGATCTGCTGTTGATTTTGGGCTGCAACAATGTTTCCCTCGAAAGGAAAAAAGGAAACTGGATCCTCAAATACCCACTCTTTGGTTCTATGAACCTTTCTTGCCCAAGCCATCCCACATACAGTGAATAGAACATCATCACAATATGGCATCCAAATGAGAAAGATACTGAATGTTATGTGTAATGCTGGATGTTACCAATGGTTTCCCAAGTGGATACAACACAGTTTTTCTACTAGCTGCCTTTGATCATCATGTGGCAAGTTCTCTCCCAACCATTTGGTAGTTGTGCATGTTTTCACATCTACTATAAAGCAGTAAATGTCATTGTGTATCAACTGAGCACACGAAGAATAGAACAATATGTTAGTATGAATCTTAATTCCAAGCGTATGAAAAAATACCACTTTAACTGTGCATAACTAACAACCCTAACAACAGAGATGACTGCCAATATCTTCAGATCTGCAGTTAGGTGATCAACATAAATGCTGCAAAAATCTAGATATATGCATTAGAAGACATTAAATAGTAGAAAAAACTAGATTTACTCCATGCATCCAATAGACAAGACAAGAATATGTTGAATGAATTTTGTATTAGGGGCACTTGGGAGGAAAACACAGGAGGGTGTTCCCAGTTCTCATCAATGGGATAGGTTCTTGAAAGTCCTTAGCACTTAAGATCTAGAATTCCTCTCTCTTGATGGTGTAGAAAACCCAGACAAAAATGGTTGAAAAATATGACTATGATGGTGGATCAATAGTCAGACCAAAAGTATAGATCTAGAGTGATCTTTAGGCAACAAAAGGTGGTAAATGAATGGGAAAACCCTTCTATTTATAACAAAATATTGAGTTAGTCTAAATATTGGTGCATGATTAAAATATTATTAACCAAATCAAGATCCAACTTTTATGGAATATTTTATTATATTTTTTGGAGGGAAAAGAAATTTGACTTGGGTCAAATCCCTTTATTGGTAAATAATAACTAAATGATTTATTTATCATTTTAAGGATGTAGTTGAGTAATAATCAAATAAATAATGATTTATTTAATTATTTATGGGTGATTTAGTCATATTTAACAAAGAATATTATTTAAATAAGGTTTAAATAAATATTCTTTAGGAAATAATAAGATAAATAATGATTTATCTAATTAATTTCCTTGTTTTGGGTTAAATATAACTAGGAATATTAATCAAACTACTATTTGATTAATTATTCCTTGAAGAAAATCAAACAATTGTAGATTTATTTAATATTTCCTCATGGGGCTTCCTGTTTAGATCATAAACAACTTAATAAAGGTGGATTACTAAGTTATTTTTATAGTGAAAGAATTTTACTTAGGGTAAAATTGGTCTTACATGGTGTACTTGGATTCATCTAATGATAATAGGTTAGATGACCAAAAAATGGTGTAATATATTTCCCCCTAGCGTGCGAGCATTAGGAGCTAATCGTATGACCGAAGTACGTTGTAAGAACTCAATCACTAGACATCGAAGGGGAAGTCAAAGAGAGAGAGTATAAGGTAGACCAAAGTGCTGAAAGTAATAGACCCCCAAGGAGGTGAGACTTACAGGTGCGATAAGTCTCTATTATAAGGGAGTACTTGCTATAGGAAGCAGGGGAGGCATACCTATGCCTGCCGAGGCAATAGTACAAAAAATAAGGCATCCGAAAAACCACAGGACTGGCCAATATAGTATATGCTGGCATAAACATGAGCCAGAAAAATAATATGATAATGAATCCCACATACATATTGTGCCTGGGATAACAGCCAGGACTTGTATAATAATATCTGAGTACATGAGATACAGATACAACCCAGATGCCCCTGTAAATAGGAAAGGGTTCTGAAAATCTGACTGATATATGCAATCAAGAAGGTGCTGCAAGTGGCTAAGGCCAACATCATCAAATATGTGGAGCTGCATCGAATGCTGAAGTGAAGAAGTCATCCGGGTATGTGGGGGGCTACCTATAGAGCCACCCCCTCATGAGGGTTGGGACATCTCACACACACCCAGGAATCACCAATATCAGCTGCTGCATCACTGAACCATCAAGTATATGGATCTCGATCATGCTGAAAGGAGCTCGAGCTGAGAAACAATCAAGTCAAAGGGAAATAAGGAGTCCCTTTGCCTAATCCGGGGCACTGAACAGGAGTGGAAGCTGGAACCAAGGTACACCGCCCTCTAGACCTGTCTTTTGGAATGAATGAGATGATGTCGATAGAAGGAGGTTTGCCATAGGTGAGACAATAATGGATCCTCAACTATGGCACAAGAGAAAATAGTAGAGTGACTGACAGACTGACACCAATGATGATGATGAAATGGGGGGTATTGAGTAGCGAACAAACGACTTCCCTTGTTAGAGCATAAAGGGCATGGATGACCTGGCAGCGACTAACAAAATATCATGAGGGATAGGGGATAGTGGGAATGAAGGCCATAATGTGCGATACAAGAGAGGGACCAAGCAATGAAGGATGGAGGGATATAGCGGGATGAAAAGGGACTCGGGATAGACTCCATGAATGTGATGATGACTCAACTTGGATGCTCTAAACAAGGGCGAATCGATGGTGCTGCCACACAGTAAAGGTCAAATGGGGGACCATAAAAACATGAGTACAAGATGGTAACTCACGATGAACATCAACATGATCATGGACAAGTATGGAGGCCAAGTGGTGCCCCTAGTACGAGTGTTGTAAGTGAATAAATTCGATTTTGAGGAGGGGTGAAGTGATGCTTCCTGGATAAAATGTGTCATGGTGAAGTATAAAGTCACTAAAATATAACAGATACCCATTTGAGGGCTCGATGAGAGCTTTCCAACGGTACAAATGGTTCATCAAACTGAGCTATGGTTTGGCCGCAGCAGGCGAAAGAAAAATCAGGGGTTTTCTTCTAATAAGGCATCTTCCCTACAAATTCACTCATTTGCAGGTGGAGTTATGGTGAATGTAGTGAGGAGAGAAGGCCCTAAATCATGTGGCGATCGTAGCAGACAAACCGACCGTTGGAATTAATATCCATCAGTTGCAGGTAAGAGGCCTAATCCTACTCTTTCATTTCAGTGGATTGAAAGTTCAGTTTAGGTACCCAGAGCTCATGAACAGGCCAGGTTGCACTTTTTGGGGTCTATTTTGTGACTTGGGTAGCAGATACTGGGTAGAAAACTGTGACTTGTCCCAGGAAATGACTTGAAAAGTGTGACCTATCAAAGAAAGGGGGTTTCAGTGCTGTTTTTGGCTGAGATATGGGATTTTTATGGTTGAGGGGCATAAGTGCCCCCAAGCATGTTGTGGTCATGAAAAAATGTATTTAGAAAAAGGGGAATATAAACACATTTTAATGATGTGGTGTGCCATTTTTTTTCGTTATGGTTATGCAGTTTGAGAAAGGACATGGTGGATTACCAATCTCTTTTGGTAAGCATATATGAATCAAATGGACTTTAAGTTTCCAGGTTGGCATACATGGTGTCACTATCCCAAAGAGAGGATTTGGAGATAATGAAATGAAGCTCTCCTAGAAAACGCGTAGGTTGGTCAACAAAAAATTCTAAGAGAGCGGGTTGCTGATGTAAGATGAAGGAACGATAAGGGGTATCATCCCTAGAGTGATCTGAAGTGATATGGGACTCTAGAGGTTCTTATAAATGTGGAAGAAGAATGGTACTAAAGTTGACACGACCAGATACACTACGTGAGTTGTGGATAATTGCTTCTCCTGGTCTCTCAAATATGGGTGCCCCCTTACCCAAACATTTGGTTTCAACGTAATGGTCGCAAGGTGTATGTGGTTCAAACGCATGGGTTCGATGTAAGGGGGGATAGATAAAGTCAGGGGTGATGATTTCTTTCATAATGTTGTCATTGTGATAGAAGATGGGGTGACTGGTGGAAGAAAGACCACCTGATGTGGCGAAAATACCTGACTCATCATCATGAGAAGAGAGGTTCACATGCGCATTGTCACAAGGGGTGACAGAAGAGTGAGCAGATAAAGGATCTACCGATGTTGAGCCCAGGGTGATTGCCGAAGGGAGGTCAGGTGAAACATCAGGGGAAGTCTCCAAGGGGACTTCTACCGAGGGTCTCATGGATGATGATAGGTAGAAAATGGTGGACGAAGGCTCCATGGACGAAGGCTCCATCATCTCGACATCAGGAGGGAGAATGTAAATGGGAGTATTCGTGTCCTCTGGTTTTGCTAAATCAAAACGCACAAATAAGGGAGCAGTGTTCTCATTGCGCTTGGCCTCAAATTGGCGAACTGTCACTAGAGAGGTGTGGAAGTCCTTGAGGCGGGGAAAGAGGTGGGTATAATGGCCATGGAAATCACACAAATCACATGGGTGGTTTGTGTGAATATTCTTGGGGTTTTTGGCTGCAGTTGAGGAAGGAACAAAGGTTTCCAGGACCATAGACTCAGGGAACGCGACATTAACCATGGGCTTGAGATGAGGAAACTCCGGACAAGTATGGGTGGCATGAATGACAACATCACGCAAAGCACACTGGATGGTGTGCTTTGGAGGCCGAGGAGGGGCAGGGTTTGTTGGAGCATCCTTGTCTTTGGTTGCCTCCTTGCAATTTTTTCCCTTCTTACCCAAAGCGGTCACAATAGGAGGTGGTTCCTGTTGAGTTGCCCGGGGCTGTGGGAGAAGTCATGGGGACCGGTTGAACCGGGGTCAAATCAAGGTAAGGTTTGGGTTGACCAAGCGGAGTATCAGCTGGAGGATCAAGGTACCAGAAGGTAATCCCAAGGGTTAAGTTAGGGAGAGAGAGGGTGGCCATGACAGGTACTATGTACACTCATGGGGGCAGAGCTAGGAACAGTATCTGACTGTAGGGGTAATGGCTAGGCAAGATGGCTCCTATATGGTTAAGGCCTGGAGGAACCATTTCAGGAGGGTATAGGGGCTCATGGATACCAGTTGAAGGGCCAGGAGGAGGAGGTCCAGAAGGTTGAATCGGAGGGCTAGGAGTAGGCTGCGGAGGGAAAGGAGGCTATTGACTAGCCGAGGCGGGTTGCTTGAGGGTAGCCCGAGATGATTGCAACATGCAAAAATTTGATGAGCTGGGATCAGAGATAGGAGGAGGAAGACCAGAGAATGTACCAAGCAATGAGGAATCTTTGTAGACTCCGGGTGAGACACTGGTCAAAGGATCAATGGTTTGGTTATTGGCCACGAAAGAGATGATGGACTCAGAGGAGGTTTGAGACTTCGGTTTGTAATATGTCAACTAGTCAATGATGACTATCTTTCCATTATGAGGGAAGGAAATCTTGCGATGGACCGCGGATGTGACAACAGACATCGCATAGGTGTAGTTACGATCCATTAGAATGTTGTAATCTAAGGGGGCATATATGACTTCTACATCAATGCAAACAGTCTTGCCCGCAAGAGTAATAGGACAATTGTGGAATAAGCCAATGGGTTGGGAGGTGTGGCCATCCCACGCTCAGAGAGTGATCATGGAAGGAGCCAAATCAGGTGATCCGATTTTCTTCCAAACCGAAGCGGACATCACACAGGTGGATGCCCCCTCATCAATGATGCACCGGGAAATGTTGGCGTTCCGAATCTTGAATGAGATTTGGAAGGCGACGGAAGCAGGGAGAGGAGGATGTTCTGACCTGTCAACATCAAATAAAATCAATAGATTTTCGGAAGGATCTACAGTGCCCAGGGCAAATTGTAATGTTCCCAAATTCTAGCCTCCAGCTAAAAGGAACATTATAGTTTGCATATTTTCATTTTGTTGAATAAAATGGGTAAGGAGACACCTTAAACCCTTTATATGGAGAAATAACACTCCTTGTGTGAAAGGAGGAATAATAAAGCAGCTGATTTGAGCACCACATGGTGTGAGCAGGATTGGATCATGCTTGATCTAGTCATTTTGACCAAAGTCAACTAAGCTATCTAGATACATTGAACCTTCTTGGACAGCGCAGTTTTAGTGGAGGCTCCACTTGCATGAGCTAGGTGGCAAGTGTGGATGGGATCCATGGTGAGAGGAGTTCACTTGCTTTATAAGGAGGAGATGGCAGCCCATTTTCATTATGCATTAGCTTATCATTTCCGTTGGGTCTGTAAAGACTTGCACACCCGGGCTATTTAGCAGGGTTGTAGTGTTCTTGAATGCAAGGGTGTTCCTGGTCGGGAATCCCTACCTCATCCTCAAGGAAGGAGAGGTTTTGAGCTCCATTTCCTCATTCCGGAATTTGGCCAAGCTTAATCCTTCAACTACAGCGTTATTCCGTTGGGCAGAAAACGTTGAGTTGCTGGGTGCAGCAATAAAGGAACTCATAGAGTCATTCTTTGGCTTGTTCTTCAGTGGATATCTTGTATATTCTTTGGAGGAACAGCATAGGAGACTCTCGGGCATAATTTTAGATCTTTGGCACCAGGCCCATCATTCACCATTTCTCACAGTGCAGTCTAGGGCTGGAATTGCGTTATTTTATACAGGCAGTTGCTGGGAGGGTCATGTGAGCTTATCAAGAGGAGTGTTTTTTGAGTAAGAGGGACCAGCCCTTTGCTTGAGGACATTATCAGAGGACGGCATGAGCATTTAAGATCTGCCATAGCCTCATTCATATTTTGATTCAGTTGTAGTGACAAGTTATTTGTCACATTGTACATTTTCCGGCATTTCTAGCAATCTCTCCTAGATTGGCTAGAAATCTTGTATTGGAGCCCATTATTCTATTCTTTGGAATTTATTGTATATTTAAGCCATATTTCATGTATTTTCATCTATAGCAGTAGCTACTCTAATATAGGTAGCGCTGTCACTGCTCTCCGACATTTTGTGCAGTTGCAGCAACTCATGTATTTGATAGTTTGATCGTTGGAGGTTGATTCCGGTACCTTGAGTGGCTTGTCCCTCAAGATATTTCTGTACATTGTAGCTGATATATTAATAAAAATTATGGTTTTATTATATTCCATTTATTTATATGTACAAATTTGCAGAGTTTCATGATTATGCTCATATGTTGCTGTAGCTCACCCTTTGAGCACTTTTTCAAGATACTGAAGGGAAGGAGATCTGTTTAACCTTCCTTGAGGGATTTCTTTGAGCTTAAATTATAGAAGAGAAGTGTTTAATGATTTAGCAAGGGATCCAAGCCCCCTTTCAGCTTATTTTTACATTTCCTTCCTTATACAGCGTCCTCATGGACCATATTGCAGAGATTCCTGAAAAAGGGATATTACAGTGGTATCAGAGCATCAATCTTGGCTCAGCCTGTGCAACCCAAGATAATATGCCATTTGAAGGAGAAGCTCCTCACTTAGAAGAGGAGATTTACAAAGGAAACAATAAAAGAGGAATGACGGAAGAGGAGGTCTCCCTTCTTCTTTTCCAGGCCATGGAGGGTATCATTGAATATCTTGAGGAGATAGAAAGGGAAAACTGGAAATATTTTCTGAGAGGGTTTGTGGATGAAGCAAGCCCTAGTTGTGACCACGTTGGGTGTGAGCATTCAGCCACACATGCAGATCCACAACGCAGTCCATTTCCCACTTTCACTATCGGGAGGATGGAGGAAGGAGATGAGGCCATTAGAGGAGCAGCGCTGCAACTCAAAGGTATGGCTCATGATTGTTGGTTTTAAAATTCTGTTTCACATTGTCAGGAAAATGTAAAAACATATGATGAATTCACTAAGGGTTTGGTGAAGAAAGTTGATGGAATTCAATGTGAATCATCATGTATCATAACTTCAAACACTTTGCATGCATTAGAAGGAAACATGAAACAAACTCTACTCCACATCTCTAGAGGGGAAAAAAACTAGAAGGATGACTTTTTAGAGGCAAGACCCCCATTGTATGAAGGGAACTCTTCCATTTGTGATAACTTGGAGATCCCTCTTTTAGAGGAAGACTGAAATCCATGGTTTCTAATTGAAGGGGAGGCATACTCACATATTGGTGAAGAGAATGTGCATAGAAGAACCCGCAGCACTATATCATTGGAGAAAGATCCATCACCACATGGAGATGAGAAGGGAGCCATTGCTTCCATGGGAGGAGTCCTTGTTTTTATGCAAGGGATTCTAAGAGGTACCACATGTGGGGATCCAGCCACAAATCCTGAGCAGCATATAGTAGCATTAGAGGATTGTGAGATGGAGGAGGAAGAGGAGGATCAACATCAAGGGTTGATACACCCTTATCTATTCTGGAAGGTCTTTGCACAAGAGAAGGATATTGTACAGCGTAGTGAAGAGAGGGACAAATCAGTCCTCTTATACATATAGTCCACTTATGAACTTGATGTCTCACTATATGGAGGCATTCCACTTGGAAGGCCACCTGATCTAGAGTTGATGAGGGGCATCTTATCATTTGGTTCACCACTCTTGGATTCCAGAGAGGTGAAGACATTTGAGGAGTCCAACATAGCGAAAATAGTTTGGGGTAAACCCAAGGAGGAGGGAGACACTCTCTCATTTTCAATATCACCCACTCTCATCAGTTATACTGCGCTAACAGAGTTTGCTGCAGGAATGGAGGATGGCATCTTTGTGATGCAGGATGACTACTCCACAGATTTGGAGAAGACACTTACTTTGAGGAAGGACTCTTTCACACATGGGAGGGGATGGAGGCCACTCATGCTTACTTTGACCCAGCCTAGGAGATTCCTTTTGGATGACAACTTCTCATGGGAGGCCAACTTCCAAAGGACACCATCACTAATTTAGCATGAGAAACTGCATGATGGGCATGGAAGAATTTTGGAGGATAACTTTGGCATAGGGGATGTCAAAGTAGTAGGAAACAGTGTGAGGGGAGCTTCACATGCTAGATCACCAGCGCTGTCTATGAGGAGGATTGATCCGTATTGGAGGTCTTAGCTTTTGGTAGAGTACTCTAAGGATCTGGGTGCATGCATGGTTCTTGATGACCCAGAGGGAGATGATAGATACTTGGTGGATGATATGGTCATCTATTATTATGGCAGAATCTTCTTGACTAGGGCATCTAGTCTCAAGGAGAAACTATTACATGCAGCACATGAGGACTTCCTAGCTATGCACCTTGATTCATATCTTGTTTTGTCGGAGGAGTTCACTTGGGAGGGCATCTAGTAGGACATACATTAGTATATGGAGAGATTCATAGCCCGGATGGTGATAGAGAGGATGTCACATCCACCTTCCTACTCATTGGGAGTGAAGGATTTTTTTCAGTTGAGCTATTTCAGCTGAAGGTCTCAAGTACATGGTAGAGAAGGTATAATTTCACATTATGTTTTGTACTTCTTTACTTTATATGAGAAAAATATTGTATCAAGAAGGATCATCCCTTCTTGCATTTTGTATAATGTACTTGCAACCACTTGTAGCATTGGTTTTGGCTACCTTAATGGTGGTTTGTGGGGGACGCCACGTGAATCTTGGTGTGCACCATTAACACCACATTATACATTCGTGTTCTCATATTATGAGATGACTGTGGCAGAAAACAAGTGGCTAGTAAAGAACTTGTTATCTTTTGTTTTGAGGTAGGCATGGAATGCACTGCGCTGGTTCCTCATGTGGAACTATGATTCACTCTCCGGTTGCCATGTCGTAGCTTGTTTTCATTGTATTTTGCTTCCATATGTTGCCGATGTTCGTATACTCATGGGAGGCTTTGTTTGGAGAGTGGGCTTAGAGTTGGAGATGCCCATTGGGAGTATGATTCTCCCCTTTTCACATGTTGTATGTTTTAGGAGAAACAATGGGCACACCATGATTGCCATGTCACCACTTTTCTCTTCATGTAGGAGGAGCTATTGGGACAAAATGCGTGGTTGGAGGAGGCACTTCATGGTTGGTTCATTTTCTGGGGAGGCTTGGGCCAGTTGTGGAGGCCATGAAATTTCGGCTCAATATCAACAACCCCATCATACTTATCATAAATTGAGGGAGAAACTACTTGGATGGAAAAATATAAACTCTTCATTCAGCCCCAACATGTTGCATAGATCTGGGGTTGAGGACTGCTTTGTTGAGCTACCTAGGATGGCTCATTTCATTTGGATGATTTCATGGGTGAAGGAGTCACTCATTGGGAATAATACTTCCCATGTTTTTCATCACTCCTACTTTGAGAATTCCATTGAAAAACAAGGAGACTTCCACTTGCATCTTCTATTATCTCATGATGTATACTTTGGTTTCACACACTTGGAGGGATACATGGAGGAAAGATTTATTGCATACTTTGATGAGCTATGGTGGGGTCTATTGATGAGGAGGCCACAAGAAGAGGAGGAGAATTTTTTCTCTACCTTGTAGTTTCTTGAGGACAAGCAACATTTTGAAGGGGGAGGACTGTAATGTTCCCAAATTCTAGCCTCCAGCTAAAAGAAACATTATAGTTTGCATATTTTCATTTTTTTGAATAAAATGGGTAAGGAGAAACATTAACCCCTTTATATGGAGAAATAACACTCCTTGTGTGAAAGGAGGAATAATAAAGAAGCTGATTTGAGCACCACATGGTGTGAGCAGGATTGGATCATGCTTGATCTAGTCATTTTGACCAAAGTCAACTAAGCTGTCTAGATACATTGAACCTTCTTGGACAATGCAGTTTTAGTGGAGGCTCCACTTGCATGAGCTAGGTGGCAAGTGTGGATGGTACCCATGGTGAGAGGAGTTCACTTGCTTTATAAGGAGGAGATGGTAGCCCATTTTCATTATGCATTAGCTTATCATTTTCATTGGGTCTGCAAAGACTTTCACACCCGGGCTGTTTAGCAGGGTTATAGTGTTCTTGCATCCAAGTGTGTTCCTGGTCGGGAATCCATACCTCATCCACAAGGAAGGAGAGGTTTTGAGCTCCATTTCCTCATTCCAACATTTGGCCAAGCTTAATCCTTCAGCTACAATGTTATTCTGTTGGGCAGAAAACATTGAGTTGTTGGGTGCAGCAACATAGGAACTCATAGAGTCATTCTTTGGCTTGTTCTTCAGTGGAGATCTTGTATATTCTTTGGAGGAGCAGTAGAGGAGACTCCCGGGCATCATTTCAGATATTTTTCACTAGACCAATCATTCACCATCTCTCACAGTGCAGTCTAGGGCTGGAACTATGATATTTTATACAGGCAGTTGCTGGGAGGGTCATGTGAGCTTACCAGGAGGAGTGTTTTTTGAGTAAGAGGGATCAACCCTTTGCTTGAGAACATTATCAAAGGAGGGCATGATCATTTCAGATCTGCCATAGACTCATTCTTATTTTGATTCAATTGCAGTGACAATTTATTTGTCACATTGTACATTTTCTGGCATTTCTAAAAATCTCTCCTAGATTGGCTAGAAATCTTGTATTGGAGCCCATTCTTCTATTATTGGGAATTTATTGTATGTTTCAGCCATATTTCATGTATATACATCTATATCAGTAGCTACTATAATATAGGCAGTGCTGTCACTGCTCTCCGACATTTTGTGTAGCTGCAGCAACTCATGTATTTCATAGTTTGATCATTGGAGGTTGATTTCGGTAGCTTGAGTGGCTTTTCCCTCAAGATATTTCTGTAAATTGTAGCTGATATATTAATAAAAATGATGGCTATATTATATTCCATTTATTGATATGTACATATTTGCAGAGTTTCATGATTATGATCATATGTTGCTGTAGCTCACCCTCTGAGCACTTTTTCAAGATACTGAAGGGAAGGAGATTTGTTTAACCTTCCTTGAGGAATTTCTTTGAGCTCAACTTCTGGAAGAGAAGTTTTTAATGAGTTAACAAGGGGATCCAAGCCCCCTTTTAGCTTATTTTTACATTTCCTTCCTTATACAACGTCCTCATGGACCATATTACAAAGATTCCTGAAAAAGGGATATTACACATATAATAGAGCTTTTCGTTGTGAAGGGCACGACTGGAGGAGTTCCAATGTTGAAATGGCAGCAGGAGATTGTGCCAAATCATATAATATGCTATACGAATGGGAAGCTTTGCCAGAAGAAACATTTCGGCATAGTGGTCCTTTAGGGATCTTGGTATGAACCTCTACCTTAGGCTGACGGATTTGCAAGGGACCATTAAGTGTTGAAAGAGGCTCTGTAGAGACCAAAGGAGGTGGCTTGGGGATAGACGTAGCGGGAGGCTTGTTGTACTGACGGGACCGAGTCTGAATATTTATGTCTACGGTTAGAGGTTAAGCAGACTTCATCATGAGAATTTGGTAATCGGAGGTACCAGATGGAAGAGGTTGAGTGGCCACTTGTTTTTCAGCACCCTGCTATGCATACACCTGCTCGTGAGGGGGCGGTGGTTGCTGTTGTGGGGGTTGAGAAGGCAAGGGAGGCAGAGGTGCTAATGCTAGAGGAGCTGGAGCACCAGGCTATGGATAAGGATAATAAGGAGGTTGGGTAACAGTGTGGTAAACAGGAGATTCAGAAAAAAGATAAGGCATGTCATATCCCGGATACGTGCTACCGGGAGGGGGAAAAGTGCAGGAGGTTCTGCGCCCCCCCCAAGGAAAACGATAGCCCATGGGAGGCTGAGCGTATGGATTAGAGAGAGCTCCAATGATACCGTTGGAGGCATGAGATGCCCCCAGTGCGTTGGCACCACCGGGTCTGGGAAGATTAGGTAGAACTGTATAAACATAACCCGACTGAGCGTAGATTAGGTCATATTTTAACGCCATTTGGAGAGCGGCTTCTTCACTTTGAGGAAAATGCGATGCGACATCTTTGTTGATAGGAGGCAAGATAGATCTAAGGAACTATTCCATGTAGACACAGTCTTCGAAGGTAGGGGCTTGACATAGGCTCTTTCTTCTCCGCCATTACTGGATGTGATCAGATAGGTGGGTTGCAGATGATTGACGGAAAGAAGTCAAAAGTTCGATACTAGTGTCATAACAAAGGGGAAGCTGGAAGTAAGACAGAAAAGCCTGGGCAATAGTCGCAAAGTTGGTATGAGAGGAAGGGGCCTGATCAACATACCACTTAGAAGCTTCACCTGTAAGTGTACATTGGAACAACTGAAGACGGATAGAGTCATCGATAATGGAGTTAGACAAACACCACATGTGGAGAGATCTAACATGATTTGTAGGATCTTCTCTAGCAAGGCCTTCAAACTTTGGGATGTAAGAAGGGAGCTTTATTGGCATAGCAGGCCAACTAGCATCATGTTGTATAGGGTCATTTATCAACTTGTCAAAATTGGGGAGGCTGAGGCGTACCATGAAGGGGAGCAAGGGTGCAACCCGGGTAGTGTCCGTTGCGGTCCCACTAGTGGTATTCCCAGCATGAGGGCCAGGGTTACCACCAGCATTAGGTCCCGCACCAGACATGGTGAAGGTGACAGTGGGAGAACCGAAGGCAGAATGAGAAGGAGAACCCAAAGGACCAGAATAAGAGTTGGTGTGCAAACTCGGTGGAGGACTAACTCGAATCCTACGCGTAGGAGTAAGTTTTCCTACCTGAAACTGAGGATGAAGGCTAAGAAGTCTCTGGGATGAATGCTTTGGTGGTGCAATGATGATGACACAAACATGGCACAAAGGAAAAAGAGACCGACAAGGGCAAGGAGGTGCAGGATCAACTGATTACAATGTCAAAACAAGGGCAGAGAGGTGCAGGATCAATTGATTTCGTAAATTTGTAGAGAAAAATAAAAAGTGTGTTGTATAGCTGTAAATAAACCTACAAATGACAGTATATAAGCTTGCAAAAACAGAAAATAAACAACTAATAATGCAATAATCTAAACCCAAGGAGGTTGGCCTCTCAACAATTAGTCTATATGTGAGAAAAAAAACTAATCAAAACACACTAAAAAATCCAATTGATCTAAGGTCAAGAGGGATAGGGATCTAAAGGACAAAATCTGCTGGAAAGTGGTGCAGAAAACAACAACAAATCAAAGGAAAATTTTCTGTAAAAGAGGTGGCGAAAGGCTATCTCCTGGAGGGAAACGGAGTGAACCCTAGAGAAAAACCCAAACAAAGCTAAATGAGATGATTTTGATGCATAAAAAGCCGATCTGAAGTGGATCTGAAGGTGAGGTATTAGATCTGAAAAATGGCTGAAGACTCTGAAATTTCAGACAACCCGCAATAGCAAAAACTCTTCCACAAGAACTGGAGGGTACTGAAGCCCTATGGGGCTAGGTTCCCACTTAGTTGAGAAAAACAGAACAAGTACATTTCCAAAACGGGCAGAGAGGGAGGTTAGACAAGCCTAAACAGAGGCTCAGAAAAACCCAGAAAACTTTCAGAAAAATTCCCGCAAAAAGTCTAGGTCGTAGTTTTTGACCTGTTTTCAGTAGAGGTCACAGATTTCAGAAAAATTGTCATCTCAGTTGCGACTGATGTCTGTCACCTACGCAATAGGTCTAAAAACACATGGAAGTTAGAATTTTTATTGTTTTAGGGTTTTATAAGTTAAAAAAAACATCAATAAAAGAAAAAACAAGAGGCTGAAGAGATATCCTAGGGTTTGAAGCAGCTAGATATGCAAGGATCAGAAAAATGACAGAGGTCGTAATCGTAAACCCATGTGGAGTCGCCAGCTGTTAGTATGAATCTTAATTCCAAGCGTACAAAAAATACCACTTTAGCTGTGCATAATTAACAACCCTAACAGTAGAGATGACTGCCAATATCTTCATATCTGCAGTTAGGTGATCAAGATAAATGCTGCAAAAATCTAGATGTATGCATTAGAAGACATTAAATAGTAGAAAAAACAAGATTTACTCCATGCATCCAATAGACAAGACAAGAATATTTTGAACGAATTTTGTATTAGGGTCACCTGGGAGAAAAACACAGGAGGGTGTTCCCAATTCTCCTCAATGGGATGGGTTCTTGAAAGTCCTCAGCACTTCAGATCTAGAATTCCTCTCTCTTGATGGTGTAGAAAACCCAGACAAAAATGGTTGCAAAATATGACTATGATGGTGGATCAATAGTCAAACCAAAAGTATAGATCCAAAGTGATCTTTAGGCAACAAAAGGTGGTAAATGAATGGGAAAACCCTTCTATTTATAACAAAATATTGAGTTAGTCTAGATATTGGTGCATAATTAAAATATTATTAACCAAATCAAGATCCAACTTTTATGGAATATTTTATTATATTTGTTGGAGGGAAAAGGAACTTGACTTGGGTCAAATCCCTTTATTTGTAAATAATAAATAAATAAATGATTTATTTATCATTTTAAGGATGTGGTTGAGTAATAATCAAATAAATAATGATTTATTTAATTATTTATGGGTGATTTAGTCATATTTAACAAAGAATATTATTTAAATAAGGTTTAAATAACTATTCTTTAGGAAATAATAAGATAAATAATGATTTATCTAATTAATTTCCTTGTTTTGGGTTAAATATAACCAGGAATATTAATCAAACTACTATTTGATTAATTATTCCTTGAGGAAAATCAAACAAATGTAGATTTATTTAACATTTCCTCACGGGGCTTCCTCTTTAGACCATAAACAACTTAATAAAGGTGGTTTACTAAGTTATTTTTATAGTGAAATAAATTTTACTTAGGGTAAAATTGGTCTTACATGGTGTACTTGGATTCATCTAATGATAATAGGTTAGATGACCAAAAAATGGTGTAACACAATACTTGCCCAAATCCATACTGGAAATAGCTATCTCTCTCATAGATGTTGGTCTTAGAAATTGTAATATCCCAAAATAGGGAATTTCTACAATAATGGGAATATCTTTAAGATATTCCTAAATTAGAGCTATAACAAGTAATCAACTCATAAAATGTTTATGGAACACATAGCCATCATATTATAACCACAGTATCAAAACTATGTCTTCCAAGTGGGGAAAAGTGGCAATATTGGCCCCGAAAATGCTATTTTTTGAATATTAAGTTATAACAGTGAAAAATAACGGTTGTGTCCCTTAGCATATGTAATAAGGGCCTCACATGCAAAAGCGTTTCAGAAACAACTGTCTTTTTCCTAGTTAAACAAGCCTCCCATATTTAAAACAACTTAAAAATGATGAAACCCCAAGACTGCTACAAACAAAAATTACTGTAGAAAGTGACTGTTCATTTCTTAGAGGGTTATGCTCATAAAAATAGAGAAAAAATAGATCTGCTCATGTATTAATCAAATAAGCTCAAAAACAAATATCTAGTCTCCTTTACATGGATCTAAGATGACCCAGCAAGGGTTTCTTGACAGAAAAGATGTACAAGAAAGAAATGCTGAAGATCTATGGATGAATCACACTGTATAGCTAAAGTTCTACATAATAATGGCTGAACATGCAAATGAATAGCTGTAGAATCTTCTTCTAGCTTTCCGGGAAAAAGGTTGATCCTCCTCCTGGGAAACTAGCTCATAAAAGTGGGGTTTCAACCACTCCCACTGCACACCTTAAGAAATAACACAGTTTCTTGCAGGGAATGCATTTTTTCTGAAGGTAAATGCTTGGCCCAACACCAGATAGTGGAAAATGCAGCTCAGAAAGCTCCTCTTCTATTTCTTAAACAAGATCTCCAAGAAAGAGTAGGGAATCTCCGCATGAGAAAACCCTTGCACTAAACAATGTAGAAAACTTAGCTAAACAACCAAAGTATGCAAGAAGTCTAAATAGACCACATAAAAAATATAATCTTCAATCATACCCCATATGGTTGCCATCCCCTCCATTATATAGTTGATGAGCTTCCTCACCAAGGGTCCCACCCCATTATGAGGTTGCTTCCATGCAAAGGCTCCTCCACCAAAATCATGTTGTCTCCATTAGTCATGCTCATATATTTACAACGCTGTTTGATTTAGTCAATATTGACTGGATCTTCATTCCCTGTCTCCTTTCACACACAAGGTGTCTTCATTTTGACTAGCTAGATTGATCTTCATTCACATTGAGTTGTCTTTATTTAGGATCCACTCTTTAAATATAAATGTTGTTGACTTGGTAAAACTTGACTTTTTCCACACATTTTAGACCCTATTCACACATGTGAATGCTTGATCTAGTTATTACATGATCCCTTTTCACATTGTGAGGGATTTTATTCCTACTTAAGCATCTTATGAGCCTCCTTGCCCAATTATTCACCTAACTAGATTTTAAAAGAAAAATTAATATTCCTATTAGCTGCATGCTAATTTAGGAATATTACAGTCTCCCCCTCCCAAATTTTTCTTTTCCTCAAGCAACTACAAGTGTGCTGCAAAATCTCCCCTTCTCCTCTTGGGGCCTCTTCCTCCAATAGTCTCCACCATTGCTTCAGATTTTCTGCAATAACTTTGTCTCCCAATGGTTCCTCCCAAGTATGCAAGTTGGCCTTTGGTGGATAAAACAAATGGATCTCATCATGAAAGAAAGGAAGGTCTATATGGAAACCTTCTTGCTGATCAATAGCCTCCTCAAGATAGAAGTGATGAAATTCATGGGTAATTTTCATCATCAATGAAGGACTCCCACCTCCATGCTATCATCCAAATGAAATGAATCACCTCCCAGCTTGGTAATTCATAGAAAAGCTCCTCCCAAATGCTCATGAGAGGTATGTCCCAAGTGCTCCAAACAATCATATGGCCTACCTCATAAAGAAACAAGTGATCTACTATGGTATCCATATCTCTTCCCATGCTCCCCTTGAAGCATGTAGTGCAAAAAGTGTGGGAAATTTCTTCCCCCAAGGACACATCCACCCAATGTGCCTCTCCTCCAATCATGTCCTCAATAATGATAAGAACATTTTAAGCATATGGGATTACAATTAGAGTCTTGCTAGCTGCCATATATAGTAATGGAAAAGGAAAATGGTCCCTCATGTGCAACCAGTGTAGTTTCACTCCCAACTGCCATAGGATATGATATGACAAGTGTCTACCCCAACACTTGTTTGCTGCCCCATCCTTCTTGCATGTTTGGAGAAGGTGTATGATGGTTGGTGTTAATGAACCACACCATGAAGAGTGCATCATCTCTCCAAGATCTTCCAAGGAATGACCAACATCATCATTGTTCATGGCCCAAAGTGGCCTATGAAGCCCATAAGAAAGGTGCCTCCTCTTGGAGCAAATCCCTGCACATGAGTGTTAAGAAAATACAAGCATATAGTAGATACATTATGATGCTCATAAATACAATTTTCACCATATACTTGATTCAAATCAATGATGTAGCTCATGGATGAGCCCCTTCTTACACTCAATGAATAAGGAGGTATTAATGATAACTCTTCCCAAGAGCTATGTCCCTCCTCAACCAACAAGTGATCCATGCACTTCCTCATATGAGAGTGCATATCCTCATCAAAATATCCCCACATGAATCCCTCCAAGATAGTATGATATGTCTTAATGAAGCTAGTGGGTTTAGAAATCAATATCTCATAGGTTGTATTAAGTAGTTTATTCTTGAGTTTGGAGTCTTTAGTTAAGTTGATCTGATCATGAACATAAAGGATTCCATCAACTACCTTATACTTCCCATCCATCACTTTTCCATCAAGAATCTTACATGTGAATAGGTCCTTAGAATATTCCATCAAGAGTTGGGACTCCCAAAAAGGATCTAGGCTTCCCAACTTTGACAATGCTATAGAAGTCTGAAATGAAGTATCTGTCATATGATGGCTCTCCTCCTTGACATGCTTTATGTCAAAGTCACATGTTGGATTATTCCCAACTTTCTTTTGCTACCTCTCTTGCAGCTGATATTTCTCAAGACAAGATTGAAGTTTAGGAGAGTCATCCTTCTTTTGAAAGGTTCTCCTCCCCAAAAACTTCCATAGTTTTGCTACTGCATACAAGAATGGAAATACCTTCTTGTCATATTTATAAAGTTTCATTATATATTGGAGTATCTTTTGCTTCTCCAAGGCTATGGACTGGCCTTTTGATACCATGCTCATATCAACAAAGATTTATGAATCTCTCCTTTCTAGCGCAAATAGATGAATGGAAGATAGCAAAGTCAATTTCAGAAAATTGCTTAGCTTTCCATCAATGATTCTCAGCGCTGTAGTAGCTTCTTTCAAGGTTCCCTCTTTAGACAAATATGTTGCTGCTGCATAAAGTTGAGAGAACACTTTAGCTTTCTTCCAATCAGGGGGTCTCCCTGGTGGAATGCCTCCATGAAAAGAGACATCCAGGCATAGAGCAGAATATATAGATGTATGAACTGATTTGTCCTTGCCTTCATTGCACAGACCCTCCTACCTTCTTTGTGCATCAATATTTTCAAATAAAGAGGGGTGTATACTCCTCATCATATGATGCTTGCTCTCCCCTTTACCTTCTGCAATATTCAGATTCTCACCATTTGATAATGATGGCACATGCTGCACATGGATTGTGCCACAACCTCCATATGTGAGATTCTTTGGAACTCCTTGGAAGAGTTCAAGAGTTTCTCTCCTTGGATAAATTTCTCCTTCCTCCTCTCCATGAGGTTCTAGATGTGCTCTTGTCATGACTTCGTTGTTATCCCCAACCTTCTCTTCCTTCTCCTCAACAGTTGAAAATACCTCATCATCAATAAGAGACCTTAGATCTTGGTGTTCTTTTGAAGGAGGAGCCTCCATGTCTTCTTATTGAGAAGAAAGCTCTTCATTTAATGGAGATCTTGCCCTTGGAAAGGTATAAGACAAGTTTACATCCTCTTCAATAGTTTTTAGAAATGGATTTGGATTTATAGATCCTGCCAACCTATGCAAAACTTTTGTTTGATATGGTTCGATAGCCTCCAAGGAAGGTGTTTTACATGATTTTACATCAAACCTTTTTACTATTATTTCAATGAAATTTTCATAAGTAGATGTATTTTCATTCTTTAAGGAAATGGATTCAAAAAACCACCAAGCATAAGCCTTACCCTCAAAATGCAGCGCTGCTACTTTGATGGCTTCATCTTTAGAAACTTGATGTTGTTGCACATAGGTGTCTAGCTCCTTCACCCAAGCCCTAGCTGGACATTGAGGTGATCCATCAAAAGTATATAGAAATAATATACCCTCACCATGATTCTTTCTCCTTGTGCTCCTTTCCTCCTTAATCTTGCAAAACCCTTGGAAGTTGAAGTGATCTTTGAACTCCTTAGATTGAGCTTCATACTCCTACAAATAATCACCAAGAGTCTCTCTCTCTGGCACATCTCCTTTCTTCCTCTTCATGAAGAAGTTGCTGACAGAATGTTGTAGATCTGATGATATGGCTGAGTGCTCATATCCATAAGATGAGGACTTAGAACCTTCCTCATTTATAGATCTCATTGAGGGTTCTTCATGTTTTTCCCTCCTCATTTCTTTGATGTCTTTGCTTATACCCTACAGATTTGGAAAGAGAATTTTTGAGAACCTCTTTTCTCCAGAAAATAAGAGTTTTATTTGATCTCTCTTGCATATCTTCTCCTTCCCATGAGAAGACTCCATAATGGATGAAGAACACAGGCTGAGCCAAGATTAGAGCTCTGATACCATTGTAATATCCCAAAATAGGGAATTTCTATAATAATGGGAATATCTTTAAGATATTCCTAAATTGGAGTTACAACAAGTAATAAACTCATAAAATGTGTATGGAACACATAGCCATCATATTATAACCACAACATCAAAACTATGTCTTCCAAGTGGGGAAAAGTTGTAATGATCCTTTTTCGGGATTCTCAAGATTCTATTTCAGAGATGAACTATAGAAGAATTTACTGGATATGTCACCCTTCAAATAAAGGGTGAGATCCAGAGGCTACCTGGCCAACTGTAGACTCTGTCTATAGAACTTGGAATAACCCCTTTTTAGGAATCTCAACAAGGTCTTCAAGGAAAACGTTGTATAAGTAAAACTGAGCAAGAATAATGTAGATCACAGTTGGGATACCCTCATTTATGCTGTATGTGACTTATATATTGAATTTCATCAGAAAAAAATCAGTTTAAGCACATTAAACAGATCTCCCACAGTCAAGACTAGCTAGAAATCAGCCAAAGAGAAGGGTTGTTGCAACATGAAAACTCTCCCATCAGATTTGCACAGTTTTGACTGAAACTCAGAGGAGGACAGCCATGGATGTGATATTTCAACTTTATGACAGTAAATGAGACTTACAATTAAGCTCCTTTCATTTGCAATAGATTACAAGAAGAAATAAGACAAAACCCCTTCAGAAAATAGAGCGGAAAACTGTAAATATACTGCAGAAATAGATGAACAACGTTATTTTTTAGGAGGTACCACCGCTGTAATTTATTTTCCAGATATATGACAAATATGTGGATTAAACATCAGATCTACTGCATATCTGGAAACTATATAGCTTTCTTAACAAGATCCCTTTGGAATTTTAGCAAAAGCATGTATAATAAACTATAGATATGAATTACAAGTTGCAGTATTGCAGAATATACAGAAATTTCTGAAGACAAACATTATTAATGAAAATACCAGATCTAAGGAGACATAGATCAGCAATCTAATCCATGGATCACCAAGGGAAAGGCAAGCCCAACACCAAGAGATCTTCCCTCAAATCTGATATCAAAGTAGAACAAAAAACCCTCTTGCAAAATAATGCAGTATGGGACTAAAACTGCGCTGAGGGTTGAATGCAATGAATAAAATGAAATAAATTGAAGATCTGATACAAAATGTGAAGAAAAAGTCTCCTTGGAGTTTAAATAACACACTCCAAGAGCAGAGGCCCTCAATACAAGCTAGATCTAAGTAGATCTAGAACACCACTTGCTGCAAATGACAGCAGCTACAAAACCCTCAATGGGACAACGCTGCTCATGAAAATGAAGCTTTGTCTCCAACCAGATAGTAGCTCACTTCAGCAAAGAAATCCTCCAATGATCATCAAGGGAAGAGATGAAACCACTAAACAGGAATTCCAATCACAATCCTCCACTAAACAACAGAGAATGGTATTTGTCTAAGCAGACAAATACTTCAGAAATACGATCTATCAACAACCTTCTTTTGCTGCCCTCCTTCTCCTTTTATAAGATGAGAAAGCTCTTGCAAACCCTAAACCACTTTGATGAGTTAGCCCTTTTCACAGTAGAGGCTCCCTTCTAGAACTGCGCAGTTCCTTTTGGAGATGCAATGAACCTAGAAAATGTTGTTTATTTGGTCAAGGTTGACCCAGTCTTTAGCTCAAACCTCTTTCACACCTACAAGTGATTATTTACATAGCCATAATTTGTCTTTGTTCACATGGGAATTGATTTATTCAGACTTTTTGGGAGTTTTACATGTCCTCCTTTATTCATTTATTCATAAAACATAAATTAAATCAAAATTGAATGTTTCCTCTTAGCTAAGGCTAAGTAGGAACATTACAGTCCTCCCCTCCAAAATATTGCTTGTCCTCAAGAAACTGACAGGGTAAGAGCTATAGTTCTTCTCCTTCTCCATTGATGGCACCATCAAGAATCAAGCTTTCATCACAGATTAAGTGCTCGCCAAGAAAATACATCAGAAACTGCTCCTCCAATGCTAACATGATAGGGGCATAGTCTACCCCTTCAAGAGTGTAAAACTCAACATGAATAAACATGGGTGAAGCAATGTCACATCTAAAACATGTATCATGAAGTACAGGATAAATTTTCATCCCATGTGGCACATATATACTACCTAATTTTTGTCCATACAAACCCATAAACAAAACCATTTTTTCATCTATGTATGGAAGCAAAATCACATATAGGAAAACTGAAATTTTCACTTGAGGAGGTGGGTCACAATCCCGCATAAGGTACCAACGCAATGCTCTCCTTTTTTTGAGTAGATCTGATTGTGATAGGTGGTACCCCCACCACATATTTGCTGCATGAGTCACTTTGACATGGCTGAAAGTGTAGCCCTCATTAGGTGCCTTTGGGAAGCACCCATCATGACAGATAATCTCCCTTTGAACCTCAAGGGAGTGGCCAGCTTTGGAATTTTTATTGGCCTCATCAATGCCATGAGATCTACATGTAATTTCACCCCTTGTAGGAGCCATGGCCTGCATACATATGGTAAGAGAATGTGTCAAATCAGAAAAATAAACATACTCCCTAAGATCAGATTCTTTACCATTCAAGTCTCCCACACACATAGAGTTAGGCATGGGCTTTTCTCCTCTTTTAAGAGAAGAAAGAGATGGCTAAAATGTCTCCTGCATAGGATCCCTTGGCTGCCCCATATCCTCATAACTATTTCACTCTTGTAAGTGCTGATGTAGTTCCTCCCAATCATAGTGCTGATGTAGTTCTTCCTTTATACCCTCCCAATCAAAACTCTTCAAGATTAGGGAGTAGATTTTTGCTGACTGCATATAGCTGGAAAGAAACTCTTTGTGTGCTCTTTATAGTATCTCTTGCTTAATTTTGGAGGCTTGAGACAAGAATACTTTACCAAGATGATAGATCACCCCTTCATGGACCAAATAGCCTCCTCCTTGCTTCATGCCGTCTAATATCATCCCGGTGTGCAAATCTTTGGAGTACTCCACAAGGAGTTGAGACCTCCAATATGGATCTACACATCTCAACAAAGACAGTGTTGGTGATGCATCTATAGTGGTGCTTGCCTTGTTGCTTCTTGTTTCTTTGGCATTATGCATGCCAAAATTTTTTGTGGGAAGGTTGATCCCACCCCTTTCTTCCTCCCACAGCGATGTGACTCTCTCTTCCATTGTTTCAGCACTTGGTGAGGCTTCCCCCACAGAATTTGATGGCACCCCAAGTGGCTTGCCATGATGTAGGAATTTTCCTTGAAACATTCTCATAAATGAGAGAAGGAACTGTGAGGTCCCTGCCCCCACTGCGCAATGTTGTCTTTGTTGTGTGGGTGGAAACATCAAGTGAAGGGTAGGTGTGCATGCCTTGAATGCTTTTTTGTTTCCCACTCTTCAAATCCACCCATTCCATCTACAAGTCCTTCCAATCAGTGGTGACTTTTCCCAAAGTAATCAACCACTGGACACCCAAGATGATGTTGGTGTCTGGTATGTCCACTACAAAGAAATGGTCCTCCAAGGTGTAGGTTCCCATAGTCACAGAAAGTGATGGAACATATTGCATGCACTGCATAGTTTTATCTCCCGGAACCAAAACAGAGAACCCATCAAAAGTATCAGTAGGGATCCCTCTCCTCTGCACAAAGTGAGCATCAATAAATTTGTGGGTTGCCCCACTGTCAATCAGAATAGACACTCTTTGGTTCATAACTGAACCTTGCACTCTGAGGGTCAAATACTTGGGCACTCCTCTCAAAGAAGCAAGAGTCCCACTGGTTGGAGCAAAGGCTCCTTCTCCTTCTCGGAATGATGAATGATCCTCCTCCTCATCATCACCAGCATTGTGACCTCTCCTAGGTCCATCATTTCCCTCCTCCTCCTCAAAATCATAGAAGACTTCAATATAGTGTGCTCTTCCAGCATCACATCTATGTCCCGGTACCCATGGCTCTTGACAAGTGAAACATAATTTTTTTTTCCTCAACTCCCTCCGGAGATCAATGTCAAGAGGTTTCTTCAGTGAGCTCTCCTTCGGTGGAGCATCTTTCCCCTCCTTCCCCTTAGAAGAGTGAGTGGCTTTGCTTGGGAAGGTTGCCTTTGCCCTTGGCAAGGCATCTTGGAGATCTATAGTTTTCTCAATGGAATCATGCAGAGTGATGGGCTTGGTAGACTTAACCAACCCATGCAAAGGTTCTTCCAGGCCATCAATGAACATGTAGACTCTCCTTGCTACTGATAGATCAGGGACCATTACAGACAACCTCAGGAATTTAGAGATATAGGCCTCCGCATCTCTTGTCTGTTTAAGCTTTACCAAGCTTATGAAAGGGGCCTCCGGATTTTTTCGATAGAATCTCTCCACTAGTCTCCTAATGAACTCAACATAAGTGGAGACATTTTTGTGCCCCAATGTAGAAAGTCCATGAAACCACCAGTTGTGGGATTCTCCCTCAAAATGCAGCACAACAATCTTGATGGCTTCTGCTTCAGGCACTTTATTCAACTGGAAATAGATGTCCAACTTCTCCACTCATGCCTTGGCAGAAAAAGAGGGTGATCCATCGAACTTAGGCAAGAAGAACCTGCCCATAGTGTGGTGTCTCCCATGAAGGAAACCTCCATCTCTGTATTGCTGCCATGGCCTCCTCCAGTCCTTGAGATGGTAGAAGTCTTGAAAGCTCAAGTTATCCTTGAACCTTTGACTTTGTGAGTCATATTCTACAAAGTATCCTTCCATAGAGATTTTCTCTTGCATCCATTCATTCTCTACAACCAAAAAGGTAGGCATTGTAGAGCGTTGTGAGGTCTGTGGAACTTGTGGCAAGCTCACAGGTTGACCAGTCCCAAACTGAGACATATCAAAACTTTCTCCTTGATGGAATCTCCTAATGGATTCCATCATTATATCTATCCTCATCTCCTTTATTTCCTTGGATAGATCTTGCATAGCTTCCAAGAGATTTTTTGCAAACTCCTCTGCTTCCTTATCTTTATCATTCACTGATTCAGGGGCTTTCCCCTTGTCTTGACCCTTGTCAAGGTCAATAGTAGTATAGTCATACTTTCTAGGAATTCTGTTCTAGTATCTCCTCTCCCTCTCAGAAAGAGGATCTTCATCTTCAGAATGTAGCATGACTGGTGCTCCAATGCTAGCACAGGCTATGCCAAGAGTGGAGCTCTGATACCACTGCAATGATCCTTTTTCGGGATTCTCAAGATTCTATTTCAGAGATGGAATACAGAGGCATTTATTGGATATGTCACACTTCAAGGAAAGGGCTATATCCAGAGGCTACCTGGCCAACTGTAGACTCTGTCTATAGAACTTGGAATAACCCCTTTTCAGGAATCTCAATAAGGGATTCAAGGAAAATGCTGTATAAGTAAAACTAAGCAAGAATAACGTAGATCAGGGATGGGATCCCCTCATTTATGATGTATGTGACTTATATATGGAATTTAATCAGAAAAAAATCATTTTAAGAACATTAAACAGATCTCCCACAGTCAAGACTAGCTAGAAATCAGCCAAAGAGAAGGGTTGTTGCAACATGAAAACTCTCCCATCAGATTTGTACAGTTTTGACTGAAAATCAGAGGAGGAAAGCCATGGATCTGATATTTCAACTTTATGACAGTAAATTATACTTACAATTGAGCTCCTTTCATTTTCAATAGATTACAAGAAGAAATAAGACAAAACCCCTTCAGAAAATAGAGCTGCAAACTGTAAATATACTGCAGAAATAGATGAACAACGTTATTTTTTAGGAGGTACCAATGCTATACTTTATATTCCATATCTATGACGAATATGTGGATGAAACATCAGGTCTACTACACATCTATAAACTATATAGATTTCTTAACAAGATCCCTTTGGAATTTTAGCAAAAGCATGTATAATAAACTGTAGATCTGAATTACAAGTTGTAGTATTGCAGAATACACAGAAATTTCTGAAGACGAAATTTATTAATTAAAAGATCAAATATAAGGAGACATATATGAGCAATCTAATCCATGGATCACCAAGGTAAATGCAAGCCCAACACCAAGATATCTTCCCTCAAATCTGATATCAAAGTAGAACCAAAAACCCTCTTGCAAAATAACACAGTATGGGACTGAAATTGCGCTGAGGGTTGAATGCAATGAATAAAATGAAAGAAATTGCAGATCTGATACAAAATGTGAAGAAACACTCTCCTTGGAGGTTAAAGAACACACTCCAAGAGCAGAGGCCCTCAATACAAGCTAGATCTACACAGATCTAGAACACCACTTGCTGCAAATGACAGCAGTTGCAAAATCCTCAATGGGACAGCGTTGCTCATGAAAATGAAGCTTGGTATCCAACTAGATAGTGGCTCACTTCAGCAAAGAACTCCTCCAATGATCCTCAAGGGAAGAGATGAAACCCCTAAATAGTAATTCCAATCACAATTCTCCACTAAACAACAGAGAATGGTATTTGTCTAGGTAGACAAATACTTCAGAAATATGATCTATCAACAACCTTCTTTTGCTACCCTCCTTCTCCTTTTATAAGATGAGAAAGATCTTGCAAAAGCTAAACCACTTTGATGAGTTATCCCTTTTCACATTAGAGGGTCCCTTCTAGAACTGCGCAGTCCCTTTTGGAGATGCAATGAACCTAGACAACTCTATTAATTTGGTCAAGGTTGACCCAGTCTTTAGCTCAAACCTCTTTCACACCTGCAAGTGATTATTTACATAGCCCTGATTTGTCTTTGTTCTCATGGGCATTGATTTATTCAGACTTTTCAGGAGTTTTACATGTCCTCCTTTATTTATTTATTCATAAAACATAAATTAAATCAAAATTGAATGTTTCCTCCTAGCTAAGGCTAAGTAGGAACATTACAAAAGTGGCAATATTGGCCGCAAAAACATTATTTTCTGAATATTAAGTTATAACAGTGCAGAATAACGGTTGTTTCCCTTAGAATATGTAATAAGGGCCTCACATGAAATTTTTTTTCAGAAACAAATGTCTTTTTCCTAGTTAAACAGGCCTCCCATGCTCAAAACAACTTAAAAATACTGAAACCCCAAGACTGCTACAAAAATAAATTACTGCAGAAAGTGACTGCGCATTTCTTAGAGGGTTATACTCAGAAATATAGATACAAAACATATCTTCTCATTTATTAATCAAATAAGCTCAAAAACAAAGATCTAGTCTCTTTTACATGGATCCAAGATGACCCGGCAAGGGTTTCTTGACAGAAAAGATGTACAAGAAAGAACTGTTGCATATCTATGGATAAATCACACTGTATAGCTGAAGCTCTGCATAAGAATGGTTGAACATGCAAATAAATGGTTGTATACTCTTCTTCTAGCTTTCTGGGAAAAAGTTTGATCCTCGTCCTGGGAAACTAGCTCATAAAAGTGGGGTTTAAATCCCTCCCACTGCACACCTTAAGAAATAACACAGTTTCTTGAAGGGACTGCATTTTTGCTGAAGGTAAATTCTTAGCCCAACATTGGATAGTGGAAAATTCAGCTCATAAAGCTCCTCTTATATTTATTAAACAAGATCTCCAAGAAAGAGTAGGTAATCCCCACATGAGAAAAACCTTGCACTAAACAGTGCAGTAAACTTAGCTAAACAACCAAAGTATGCAAGAAGTCTAAAAATAATACATACAAAATATAATCCTCAATCATACCCCATATGGTTGCCATCCCCTCTATTATATAGTTGATGAGCTTCCTCACCAAGGGTCCCACCCCATTATGAGGTTGCTTCCATGCAAAGGCTCCTCCACCAAAATCATGATGTCTCCATTAGTCATGCTTATCTATTTACAACGTTGTTTGATTTAGTCAATCTTGACTTGATCTTCATTCCTTTTCTCCTTTCACACTCAAGGTGTCTTCATTTGGACTAGCTAGATTGATCTTCGTTCACATTGAGCTGTCTTTATTTAGGATCCACTCTTTAAATATAAATGTTGTTGAATTGGTCAAACTTGAATTTTTCCACACATTTTAGACCCTGTTCACACATGTGGATGATTGATATAGTTATTACATGATCCCTTTTCACATTGTGAGGGATTTTATTCCTACTTAAGCATATTATGAGCCTCCTTGCCCAATTATTCATCTAACTAGATTTTAAAAGAAAAATTAATATTCCTATTAGTTTCAAGCTAATTTAGGAATATTACATAAATACCATGAAGCCCAAATAGAAACTTTCCCTCATATGGAGCAATGCACTGTATATAAATGGCAAGAGAATGCAAATACTTTTCTAGATGATCAAAAAGTACAAAAACACAACTCTTACCATGTACTGTGAGAAATCTAATAATGAGGTCCATGGATGGTCTCTCCATAGTGGTTCTGATATGTCTCCATGAGGCCTTGGTGAATATAAAGGAATGAACCATGTGCTACATGTAAAGCCTTATTCTTGTCCTTGTATATCCAAATAAAGAAGATCATATTCTGGTAATAGATGTCTCCATCCACCTCTCCATAACTCTCATCTCCTACTTGGCCATCAAGCACCTTATATGTGAAGTGACCCTTGGAACACTCCATTAATAGATACATAATCCCTAGTGACAATGTTGTTGGCCTTTCTGATAAGGCTCCTGTCATCTCCTAACTCCATTCCTTGACATGCCAAATTCCAAATTCATGTGCCATAATGCTGCTACATATGGGAGACTCCTTCCTATGTTGTGAAACCAGCTCCAAAAATAGAAGAAAAGAGATATCAACGCCTTAGAAATAAGCCACTTCGAGGGGGAAACCTCCAATACATTACATGAATGAACAATTCTTCGATGATACAAATTACAAAACCTCCTTTCTATATATAGGAGTCCATGGGGCCACAATGTAATCCTAGCCAACCTAACAATAATAATTTAAGGGCACAATAATAACAATATGGGGGTTACAGGGGTACAATAATAACAATAAGGGGGTTACACTAACAACAATAAGGGACTATACTAGTAATATAGGGACCTAACATGCCCATCTCCTTCAAAAAAGTGTTGTCCTCAACGCTTGAGTAGCTCTGGGTGCTTTTGTATAAAATTCTCATTCTCCCATGTAGAATCTTCAGTGGGTAAGTTCTTCCACTTGATGAGATACTCTGAAATTGATCGATTCCGTAGCTGTCGAGTTCTTTTTTCCGTGACCACTTCAGGTTCCAATATGATTTTTCCTTCCTCATCAAGTTCTGGAAATATTGTTTGAACTCGAAGATTTTCACCTATAACCTTCTTTAAGCATGAAACATGGAAAACTGGATGCACTCGCGAAGAAGCAGGAAGCTCCAATTTGTATGCCATAGTACCAATCTTTTGCAACACCTTGTAAGGACCATAGTACTTTAGCGATAATTTATTATCCTTCTTAGCTTGCTTGAGGGACATTTGTTTATATGGTTGTAGCCGTAAAAATACCCAATCTCCTACATCAAAACTTCTCTCGCCGCGATGTTGATCTGCCTGTTGTTTCATTCGATTTTGTGCCAAATTCAGGTTATCCTTTAAGAGTTGGAGAACTTCTTGCTGATGCTCGATGTGATCTTCCACTGCTTGAACCTTCAAATTTTCCCTTAAAGATGATGTGATTGATGGTGGACGATATCCATAAAGTGCCATAAATGGGGTCATTTTTGCTGCAGTATGGAAGGAAGTGTTATACCACCATTCAGCGAGAGGTAACCACTTGACCCATTGTGTTTGTTTATCAAATACAAAACAACGAAGATATCCTTCAAACATTTATTTACTATCTCAGTTTGACCATCAGATTGAGGATGATAAGATGAGCTATGAGCTAATTGAGTACCCAAACAAGAAAATAACTCCGTCCAAAAATTTCCAGTAAAAATGGGATCTCTGTCGCTCACAATAACCCTTGGGTTTCCATGTAGTTTTTGAATTGTGTCCATAAATGTAGTAGCAACTGTACTTGCTTTAAATGGATGAGATAATGCACAAAAGTGTGCATACTTGGTAAGTCTATCAACTACCACCATGATGACACTCTTTCCTTCGGACTTAGTTAAACCTATGATAAAATCCATTGAAATCTCCTCCCAACGTTGACTTGGAATGGATAAAGGTTGTAGAAGACCCGGGGTCTTAATTTTCTCAACTTTATTTTGCTGGAAAACCAAACATTCCTCCATAAAATTTTGAATATTATATTTAAGGCCATCCCAAAAAAATTCTTTCCTCACCCTGTGGTAAGTTTTTAAAAATCTTGAGTGTCCTCCTAAAGGAGAAGTGTGTAATTCCAAAAGAATATTTTATTTTAGTTGGGAATTCTTACAAAGATATAAGAAATCTTTATACCATAAGGAATCATTTTTTCCAACTAAATGTATCAGATTTACTAGGATCTTGCTGCAACTTTTGAATGAGTGTCCACACTTCTTCATCCTTCTTCCATTCATCTCTTGCTTCGGTTATGCAATCTGGTTGGATAATAGAAATGGCACAAAGCAATGCTTCCACCTCTTCATTATTTCTTGAGAGTGCATATGCAACAAAATTTAGCTTCCCTTTTTTGTAGATTATTTCAAATTCATAACCCAACATCTTTGTGACCCATTTTTGCTGCTCTTCTGAAGATAGTCTTTGTTCCAAAATGTGTTTAAGACTATCATGATCAGATTTTACCTTGAAGTGTCTTCCCATTAGGTAACTTCACCATTTCTTTAGTGCATGCAGTATTTCTAACATTTCCTTCTCATAAATAGGTTTCTATAAATACTTTTATTTGATTGGATGACTTTCAAAAGCAATGTGTCTTCCTTCTTGCATTAAAACAACACCAATTCCATTTTATGAGGAATCACATTCCACGATAAAGGTTTTTGTGAAGTCTGGCGTAGCTAAGATCGGTGCTAGGCACATTGCCTCTTTAAGATGTTCAAAGGCCTTAGTTTCTTCAGGAGTCCATGAAAATGCATATTTCTTCAATAATGTTGTTAGAGGTGCTGCTATTCTCCCATAATTCTTAACAAAATTGCGATAATACCTTGTTAACACGAGAAATCCTCGCAACTGCTTTATGGTTATGGGGACTTTCCATTCCTTAATGGCTTTAATTTTTTTAGGGTCTACCTTAACACCCTCATGAGATACAATATGACCCAGATATTCCACCTCTTGTAGTCCAAAGAAACATTTGGATATTTTTGCATATAATTGTTTCTCCTGAAATAGTTTGAGCACCTTGTCAACATGTTGAACATGATCCTTCCAAGACCTGTTGTAGATTAGTATATCAACAAAAAATAATAGCACAAATTTTCTAAGGAAGGGTTTGAAAATGGAATTCATCAACCCTTGAAATGTAGAAGGTGCATTGGAAAGGCCAAAAGGCATGACCAAAAATTCATAATGACCCTCATGAGTTCGAAATACTGTTTTCAGAATATCTTCAGTCTTCATTCTAATTTGATGATATCCTGAACGAAGATCCAACTTGGTAAAATAAATTTCTCCATGTGATTCATCCAATAATTCATCAATCACAGGAATGGGAGATTTATCTTTAATGGTGAGCTTATTGAGCTCCCTATAATCCGGACACATGTGCCATGATCCATCCTTCTTATGTACCAATACTACAGGAGCAGAGAAAGAACTTTGACTAGGTTTAGTTATACTCGACTCTAACATTTATGTAATCATACGTTCAATTTCGGTCTTTTGGACATAAGGATATCTATAAGGCCTGATGTTTGGAGGAACACTTCCTGGAATCAAATGAATAGCATGATCATGATCATGAATAGGTGAGAGCCCTTTGGGAGTTTCAAACACCTTGGAATGATTGTCCAAGAATTTTTGGAGATCTACAGAAATAGATGATTTTGATGTTGGAAATTCTAGTGAGCATAATTGTGTAATTACGCCTCGTTTTTATTTCTTTAGAAGCTTTGTCATGACATTAGAGCTTATTATCTTTCCCGGCTTCCGTACAATACCCCGTAATTCGACTTCCTTTCCTTCTGAAAAGAATTTCAAGAAAAGTTCTTGAAAATTAAAAGCTATCGTCCCCAAAGATTGTAACCATTGTACTCCTAGTACAACATCAACACCTCCCATAGGAAGGGAAAGCATTGGAATATTCAATACATATTTCCCCATGGTTAGCTTGATATTATGGAATTTTCCAGAGAAATTTATAGTTCCTCCATTTGCAACCATCACTTGACATTTTGGTGCTGGGTATTGGAAACAATTCAATTCCTTGGCTACCTTACAATGAATAAAATTATGGGTGCTACCTGAATCAATCAACACTATTACCTTTTTCTTCTTGATATGTCCTTCTATCTTGAGATTTTTAGGAGGGTAATTCCTGCCAATGCATTACATGATATGGTTGGATTCATTTCTTCCTCTTCTAGGGCTGGTTCCTGGTGTATATCCTCTTTTTTTTCTTCCTCTTCACAATCTATGTAAAATAATTTCTTCTCAACACACTTATGACCTTTAGTGTATTTGCTATCACAAATGTAGCAAAGCCCTTTCACTCTTTTTTCTTCCAATTGTTGTGGTGTCAACCTTGTGGGTCGTGGAAATATAGGAGTAGCAACAATTACATCTTTATAAAAGTGAGTGGTAGGCTTCCTTGTCGCCATAATTTTACATTCAATTTTTCTTGCCAACCTGAATGCCTTCTTCAATGAATCAGGTTCCAAAAGTGCGAACTTCATATTGGATGTTATCCTTTAAAGTACCTATGAATAGATCAGTCCTGTGTTCCTCTGAAATATTAGTTACCCTTATATTCAATTTTTGGAAGTCCTCAATGTGCTCCCCCACTGAACACTTTTGTTTGAGATTTATCAATTGGCTAAGGAAAGTGTTTCTCTTTGTATCCTCATAAAGTCCTATCATTTCCTCCTTAAAAAATAACCAAGTGACAATTTTTTTATGGGAGCAAAGCCATCGATACCATACAAATGTATTTTTTTCTAAATGTCAAGTTGCAATGCGTACCTTTTTTGTGTTTTGTACATTATTGAGATCAAAATATTGCTCCATCTATAGTATCCATGTTATAGGATCCTTTCCATCAAACTTCCTCATATCTATTTTTGGAATATGGTGGTTCTTCCCTCCAACATTAGAGTTTATGAATTCATGATTAAAATTTATTTTGTTCTCATCATGAGTTTCATCTACTATCTTTTCACCATTAGGAAACATTTCTTGTATCAACTTTGTCAAACCTTCCATGTCTGATTTTAGATCATTCTTCATGTTTTCCATCTTAGCTTCCATTTCATCCATCTTAGATTCCATGCCAAATTCCATGCCATCCATCTTAGCTTCCATGCCATTCTTAAAACCATCCATCTTAGATTCCACACCTTTCTTCAAACCATCCATCTTAGTTTCCATGCCTTTCTTCAAAACTTCCATGTCATTTTTTGTTGCTTTTTGCAAGAGAAAAATTTGTTGCACTTTCTCTTGTAATTTTTGTTGAAAATGCAGCAAGATGATGGAGCTTAGTGAAATGAAGTCGCCTTCACTAAGTGGGCCCGCAGGCAAATTCTGGCGCAATGTCTATTTTTAGACTATGTCTATTTTTAGACATATGGAGCATGGTCCAGGGGTTGCAGTATGTTATTCTTGGAGTATTGGTCATGTTGGTAAAAATATATGGACCTCTATTTTTTGACCTATAGGTCGAAGTCTGTATTTAGACCTACTTTCTATCCTGTATTGTGTCGAATATTATTAGCTCTTAATAATATTTGGACTCTAAACACTTCGCCACTTCTCTGAGCACTTTACCGAGCCTTCAGAAGGGGCTCATGCATCTGACAGAGGAATTACGTTATTCCTAAGGGTTTTGTGAGCTCATGCATGGTTGACTTCAGTTAGGACTTCAGTGGCAGAAGTTTGGTGGAGTTGATGAGACAGTTGGTGGAGTTCTGTTCGGTTTAACTTAGTTGAACTAGTTGAGATTAGTTTAACTATCTAATCAACTAGTAATGAGTGAAGTGAATTAAATATTATTTAATTCATTAATTAGTAACTCATTATTCAACTCAAGAACACATCAGTTCACTACAGTGCATGGACAGTTCAGTGGAGACCAGTGGAAGAGGTAGATGAAAGGGTGAGTGTGGCTATCAGTTGTGACTATACTTGTGCATGAGATTTGCACACACATTGATTGAGATTTCCAATGAGGATTGCGCAGTACAAGCCAAGGAGATTCGAACTTGGATCTTCTATTTAGACAAAGCATGATTGCACAATAGGAGGCAAGGAAATTGGCGGTGAGTTTTGAACCAGTAACCTGTTCAAAACTGAGCTAGTTTGTGTGTAACTTCATGAGATAGTACTGAGTACTTGTGAGGAGTATTGTACTGAGTTTGTTACATGATTTATCCATTATAATATACAAAATAGCTACGGGTTTTACAGCTATAATCTTTCCCCATACATACTGTGTTAATGTGTATGATGATTTGATGTGTTATCGCTTGTTTTATTTTCCGCATGTGTGATGATATGAGTGGAAGAGATTATGTGTTGCATATAAATTAGAATTGTATGTGATCAGGATAGTCTCGGTGGATAATTCATCATTATTCAGCAAATTTATACATGGTATCGGAGCTATTGAAGCAGAGATTGATCATCACAGTGATTACAAATTTATTTCGGTAGACAGAGTCTTCATGCGGGCCAGGTAGCCTCTGGATCCATCCTTTCTTTGAAAGGTGATATATCCAATAAACGCTCCTTGCAGTCAATCTCTGTGCTAGAAATAATTTTTTCTCACAGATCTAGAGCGGTTGAGCCTTGAGGTGGAATTCAAATTTTGCAGCAGTTTTGTTTTCTTGGTGCCAGTGTTGAAAATATCTTTCAACGGTTTGCGACTCGAATATGCTCTTGAAGGTAGTTCGAATTATGTTGCATGGAAGGATCGCGTGGAGGCAGTATTAGAAGATAATGGTCTGAAGGATTTCATAGATACAGATGTCCAAAAGCCCACTGATCCTGCTGAAGTCGAAGCATGGCAAAAGAAGATGGCGAAATGTCGAAGGATCCTGTTGGAGGGCGTCAAGGATCATATTGAATCCAGCCTGCATGGAAAGGCTTCTCCATATTTAATGTGGAAAGCTTTGACGGATCTATTCCAGAGTAAGAGCGACCAAAGGAAGCTGGCGCTCAAAGATAAGCTCGGGAACATCAAGATGGAAAAGGGCGACAGTATCTCCAAATACCTCACGAAGTTCACTCAGTGCAGAGATGAGCTGGGAAGTGTGGGGGTGACTGTCGAAGACGAGGACATGGTCGAACTAGCTCTCCTTGGTCTTCCGAAGGCTTGGCACTCATATCAAGATAGTGTCAATGGTCAGGAGAAGCTGCCAGGATGGGAGCACCTTTGGGCGGATCTCATGCAGGAGGAGATAAGGAGGACTACTCGGGATGGTTCTTCATCAAAGGGAGCTGATGAAGAAAATTGCGCTTTGGTTGCCAAAGCAAAGAAGGGGAAGGGTAAGAAAACTTCTCATTCCGGTGCAAAGGGCAAGAAGCAGGATATGGCGAAAGTGAAGTGTTTTCACTGCCATGATCACGAACATTATGCTACCAATTGTCCGAAGAAGAAGAAAAACAAGCAAGCGGGAAGATCTGCAGATGGAGAAGCTTTGGCTTTGCAGTTCGAGCTTGACTTTTCACTGATCGCATGCTTGGTTTCAAGTGTGATGGGATCGGTGTGGTTCTTGGACAGCGGTGCGTCATTTCATATGACGAGAGATCGGGATTTGTTCTCAGATCTGGAGGACAAAGATCTGGGTGTGCACATCGAGATGGGCGATGATGGTAGATACAGTGCGACTGGTATCGGTACCATATCCTTTCAGAGGGAGTCTGGTAAGCCCTTCGTGTTGAAGGATGTCATGCATGTACCTGGATTGAAGAAGAACTTGATCTTTGTGGCGATGTTGGAAGATAAGGGGTATGATGTGGTCTTCAGCGAAGGAAAAGCCTTCCTGCGCAGTAAGACTACTGGAGAGACCCGGAAGATAGGGGTTTGAACCAAGAACATTTATCAGTTGCAGGTAGATGGCTGCGCAACTATGGCATGCAAGGCGGGAGAAGTGGTGAGCCGGGATGATGAGGGCGAACTGTGGCACAGGAGATTGGGCCACCTTCACCATGGAGCTTTGAAGATTCTGCAGCAGATTTCTATTGGGCTTCCTAAGGGCACCCTTGCACAGTCAGATCAGTGCAAGGGGTGTACTTTAGGGAAGTATGTGAAAGCCACCTTTCACGAGAAGGATAGTCGCACCACGACGATCCTTGAGAGAGTTCAAACAGACGTGTGTGGTCATTTCTCAGTTGCTTCGACAGCAAAGCACAAGTATTATGTGATCTTTGTTGATTATTTCTCTCGAAAGTGCTGGATCTTCTTCATGCAGAAGAAGAGCGATACATTCGCGAAGTTCTGTGAGTTTAAAGCAGTGGTCGAGAAGGAGTCGGGGAAGAAGGTGATTTCTCTAAGGATTGATAATGGTGGTGAATTCATCTCGGCTGAATTCAAGGAGTTCTGCAGCGCAGAAGGGATTTGGAGAGAGCTCATCGCACCCCATAACCCACAGCAGAACGGGGTGGCTGAGCGGAAGAACAGAACGATCGTGGGTGCTGCACGGGCGATGTTGCATGATCGGGGCCTACCCCTTCACTTGTGGGCTGAGGCATGCAATACAGCAGTGTATGTGCAGAACCGTTGTCCTCACAAGGTTCTTGGCATGAGTACACCAGAGGAGGCTTATTCTGGCAAGAGGGCTGATATTTCCCATTTGCGGATTTTCGGATCTCCTGTCTACATGCATGTGACGAAGGATGCAAGAAGGAAGCTGGATCCAACTGCTGAAGTTGGAATATTTGTGGAGTACACTGATACACCTCACAACTATCGGGTGTATGTGCCAGACAGTCGCAAGACTGTTGTGCGACGGGATATAAAATTTCAGGAGGAGAAAGCCATGCAGTGTTCGCTTGAGAGGGAGCTACACTTGCATGCATATGAGGAGCTGTTAGTTCCTAATGAGGAGCTTCCGGATGTGGATCAGCCACAAGAGGAGGTTCAGGAGGTGGAAGAAACCACCCAGGCAGCGCCAACCATCAGAGGGCGCATGCGCACTACAGAAGCTGAGCGACTGGCTCGGGATGCAGAGAAGGTTGTGGGACCACCTACAGCACAGCGCAGACAGAGACAGTCACCGGATCGGTACACTGGATACATGGCTCTTATGAGTCAATGTGTTGTGACAGAGCCATCCTCTTTTGAGGAAGCTGTGGAGGAACCCGCATGGGTTGATGCCATGATCGAAGAATATGATTCGATCGTCAGGAACAGTGCATGGGAGATTGTCCCAAGATCGGTGGGAAAATCAGTGGTGGGTTCGCGATGGATCTACAAGGTGAAGCAGGCGGTTGACGGGAGTGTGGAGAAGTACAAGGCGAGATTTGTCGCCCGTGGCTTCTCACAGATCGAGGGGATTGACTATGAGGAGACTTTTGCACCTGTCGCAAGGTACTCTTCCATACGGACGATCCTTGCTCTCTCAGCGCAGATGGGGTGGCACATTCATCGGATGGATGTGAAGACTGCGTTCCTCAATGGAGTTATTGAGGAAGAAGTGTACATAGAGCAGCCTGAAGGTTTTGAGATCTTCAGCAGTGAGTCGCATGTGTGCCGACTCAAGAGAGCACTGTATGGGCTGAAGCAAGCACCTCGTGCTTGGTACACTCGGATAGACAGCTACTTCACCGGGCTTGGATTCTCCAAGAGTGAGGCGGATCTAAACCTGTACCAGATTGTGGTGGAGGGGAAGCTGTTGATCATCGTACTGTATGTAGATGATCTGATTTTGACTGGCGATGAGCAGTTGATACTTTCATGCAAGGAGGATCTTGCACGAGAGTTTGAGATGAAGGACTTGGGCATACTTCATTATTTCCTGGGATTGGAGATTTGGCAGCGCAGCGGAGGACTGTTTGTTTCTCAGGGCAAGTATGCTCGGGAGATTCTGGAGAGGTTCAACATGCAAGGCTGCAAGCCTGTTGACACTCCTCTTCCTGGTGGTTGGAGAAAGGAGGATGCTACTTCAGCGGAGGTAGTGGATGCCACTGTCTATCGACAGTTGGTGGGGTCGCTTATGTATCTGGTCAATACACGACCCGATATATGCTATGCTATTAACCAACTTTCGCAAGCTATGGTTAAGCCTACCAAGCTCTTCTGGAAGACAGGCAAGCATGTATTGCGTTATCTTAGTGGCACATCGGGATATGGTCTATGGTACAGACAAGAGGATGGAGCGAAGCTTTCCGGCTTCACTGATGCAGATTGGGCAGGGAGCCCAACGGACCGAAAGAGCACATCTGGAGGAGTTTTTAGCATTGGGTCGACATTAGTTTCCTGGTACAGCAGGAAGCAGAGATCCGTGGCACTCAGTTCAGCAGAGGCCGAGTACATGGCAGCAAGCTTGGCTGCATGCGAGGCTATTTGGATGAGGAAGATCCTCGTTGGATTGTTCGGGTTGCATTTGGAGCCTACGGTGATTTATTGTGATAACCAGAGTTGCATTAAACTCTCGGCTAATCCAGTATTTCATGATAGATCCAAACACATCGACATCAGGTACCATCATATCAGCGATTGTGTTCAGCGGAGAATCATGATGCTTTCATATGTTCCCACGGAGGATCAGGATGCTGACATCTTGACGAAGGCGCTCACCAGGAGCAAGTTCGAATTCCACAGAGGCAGGATAGGGGTTGCAGATAATCCATATCTTGCTGAGAGGGAGTGTTGAAAATGCAGCAAAATGATGGAGCTTAGTGAAATGAAGTCGCCTTCACTAAGTGGGCCCGCAGGCGAATTCTGGCGCAAAGTCTATTTTTAGACTATGTCTATTTTTAGACATATGGAGCATAGTTCGGGGATTCCAGTTTGAGATTCTTGGAGCATTGGTCATGTTGGTAAAAATAGATGAGACTCTATTTTTTAGGTCAAAGAGGTCGAAGTCTATTTTTAGACTGCCTCTCCTAAAAATAGGGAAGTCAAATATTATTTACCCTTAATAATATTTGGACTATAAACAACAATTTACTCTCTTGGAGCACTTCAGTTCGAGCTATAGAAGTGGCTCATGCATCTGACAGAGGAATTACGCTATTCCCAAGGGTTTGATGGAATCATGCATGGTTGACTTCATTTGGACTTCAGTGGAAGAAGTTTGGAGGAGTTAATGAGACAGATAGTGGAGTTGTGTTCTGTTTATTTTAGTTGAACTAGTTGAGATTAGTTTAACTAGCTAATCAATTAGTTATGAATGGAGTGAATTAAATATTATTTAATTCATTAATTAGTAACTCATTATTCAACTCAAGAACACATCAGTTCACTACAGTGCATGATCAGTTCAGTGGAGACCAGTGAAAGAGGTAGATGAAAGGGTGGAGTTAGCTATCAGTGGCGACATCGGTTGTGCATGAGATTTGCACCACACTTGGAGGAATTGCCCATGATGATTGCGCTGTCAAGCCAAGGAGATTCGAACCTTGGATCTCTATTTAGACAGGCCATGATTGCGCAATAGAGGCAAGGCAATTAGTGGATGAGTTTTGAACCAGTGACTTGTTCAAAACCAAGCTAGTTTGTGTGTAACTTCATGAGATAGTACTGAGTACTTGTGAGGAGTATTGTACTGATTTTGTTACATGTTTTCTCCATTATAATATACACAATAGTTGCGGGGTTTTCAGCTATAAGCTTTCCCCATACATACTGTGTTAATGTGTATGATGATTTGATGTGCTATCGCTTGTTTTATTTCCACATGTGTGATGATCTGAGTGGAAGAGATTATGTGTTGCATATAAATTCGAATTGTATGTGATCAGGATAGTCTCGGTGGATAATTAATCATTATTCAGCAAATTTCTACAATTTTGATATGTCATGTTGCCATTCTTCGTCTTCATGAGTAATAGTAGAGCCTTCTAAAGGCTTAATGGGTTTTGAATTCTTTTTGGGGGCCATTTGAGAATCCAATACTAATATATATTCTATAATATGCCCTTGGAATCAATTCAGCTTGATTCTTCAAACAAGACTTATGCAATTTGGAAAAAAAAAAACACACCTTTTACTTGCTTTTGAGGAGCACGATATTGAAATTTACTTATCTATATACTTGCAGATCCTAAATATATGAAATTCAGCCTTGTATTATTCCTCTGAATATTCTTTCAAATGCCACAGGTCTAACTTGATTTGGATTCTTCAAGGAAAAGTTATGTCCAATCTCCCACAATTACCTAATTATGGACTAGTTCAGTAGAGCGAACTTGTAAGACTTGCCATGTGTCATTGTTTTCTCCTTTTTATTTGAAATTTAAAAACAAGAAACTAAATTCCGTGTACTTCCAGTCACTTTTTACAGAATTCCAATCTGATGCTTAGAGAGAGAGTTATGAATATTTTCCCACAATCACCTCTTTGAGATGAAATTCGGTAGCCTGAAAAAGACCTAACTTCCACATATCATATCTCCAAAAATATTGTGAGCCAAGCTATGAAAGTTTGCGATGATATTCCTCAGAATTTCAGCTTCACGCTTTAAATATTTTAGCTTCTGAAACTTCGTAGAAAAAAATTTATAGTGAAAATTCCGCGATGACCTTTTTAAGTGAAATTCAGGAGCCTACAAAAAGACCTAACTTCCACAGATCATATCTTCGAAACTATTGTGAACCAAGATATGAAATTTTGCAAAGATGTTCCTTAGGATTTTGGCTTCACACTCTGAAAATTTCAGCTTCTGAACCTTCATAGAAACAAATTTATAGCGAAAATTCCACGATGACCTATTTGGAGTAGCGAAACCCTAGAATCCAAAGCTCTGATACCAAATGTTGTGAAACCAGCTCCAAAAATAGAATAAAAGAGATATCAATGCCTTAGAAATAAGCCACTTCGAGGGGGAAACCTCCAATACATTACATGAATGAAAAATCCTTCGATGATACAAATTACAAAACCTCCTTTCTATATATAGGATTCCATGGGGCCATAATGTAATCCTAGTGGGGCCACAATGTAATCCTAGCCGACCTAACATTAATAATTTAAGGGCACAATAATAACAATAAGGGGGTTACAGGGGTACAATAATAACAATAAGGGGGTTACAATAACAACAATAAGGGACTATACTAGTAATATAGGGACCTAACATCCTATGTGGAAGTACCTCTTGATCCTCCAAGGCTTAAGAGTAGCCCCTATGCACCATGATTGTGCCACCCTCTACTCCTGAAACATCATGCAAATTATGGGAGAAAATCAGCCCATACTCTCCCAAAAGTGAGCAGAGCAACAATATCTCTTGTTGCCTCCTCATCTCATCATCATACAAGTCATGGAGTAACATGATGATGATTGACTTCTAGAATTCCCCATACAGCCAAATTATCTTCTTCCATATCATATGGGTGCCATGCAATGCCCCATACCATAACATACCCTTTGAAATAGTATATGTCACATGATGACCAAACTCTTTCAAGAGTAGCCAACGCAGCCATGCCTCTTGTAGCCATGTGTCATAGATATGCAAGTGGCTCACCAGCCCCTTGCTCATCATCCTCACCCATCCATCCAAATGTGGGTGTCTCCTACCATGCTCCAAATTGGTATCCATCCAATGGAGAATACCATCCTCCCAAATTTGGTGACTATCTTTTCACTCCATGATATATTGAAGTGAAACCTCTTGGATATCTCTACATAAATACCACTCATCAATGACCAAGTTGAACCAATAAGGTTCCAAATATTTTATATGAAAAAGCTTCTCATTGAGCTATGAGGTGCTCATCAAGAAGGATCTATAATAATAATGGGAGATGTTATCCATCATAATATGTATTTCATCAACCATCTGCCTATCCAATGCTACACAAGTAGAATGGTCATTGGAATGCTCCAATAATAGTTGGCCCCTCAACTCATCACTGCTGCTCAGTGATAGTGCTGTTGATATCCATGATGGTGCGTCTGCTATCTCATGATCATGCACAATGTTGAACACACAGTTCCTGCATTGGATTGATTAGGATTATGCTCATCCTATCCTCCAAAACTCTACACTCCAACCCAAAGTGTTGTGTGAAACTCAACAATGAGATACCAGGATGACTATATATCTCCTCCTTGAACTTATCAAGGGTCCTCTACATATTAAACCCTTGGTCATGCAACTTCCCTGATTTCATGTCCCCATAACTCTCCATATGATGTGCTGAAATAATAAGAGGTGGAAATTTTTTCATACCTTGGTTAAGTTGATCCTTGGGAACATCTTGTATAGCTATAATGGTTCCTCCTACTAGTGTGTTGCCTCATCCAACTGTTGGTGATGGTGATGTCTACTCCTTTACTGCTGCACCAACACTGGTATATGTCTCCTCCTGGTCATGCATCTCTTGAATAATGTATGGGACTCTCAATGTCAACAGATCAAGACCACCTTGCAGGGATGCAAGTGTTCCTTCTCCTGATGCAAGTGCTCCTACAACAAGTTGTGGTGGAAGTTGTTCTTCTTCCAAAATGATAATATTGAAATCTTCCCTTTGCTCCTCATGTGCTTTATCATCAATGTTGGAAAATTTCTCAATAGGAATTTCCTCCAGTTTTCTTCTATCATATTTCTTGATCAACCTTTGAGTAAAATCTACATAAGCAGTCACCCTTGCATGTTTCAAATGGTTGAACCACCACATATTTTCTTCACCCTCAAGGTGTAGTGTTGCAATCTCAATAGCTTCTCTTTCTGCTACCGAGTGTAGGAGGAAGAATGCATCTAACTTCTTCCTCCAAGCCCTTTTTGTGTTTTTGTATGACCCATAAAATGTAGACAATATAAATCTATTGTGTCTCTTTCTTCTATTGTTGCTGCAAGGTCTCCTCTCTTCTTTGATCTGAATGAACTACTGGAGATTTATTCTCCTTGAAAGCCCTTAATTGATAATATACTCTGCAAGATAATCACTTAGAGCCTCATGATCTAAGTTTCCTCCATCTCCATGCCTTTCACCTTCCTCTTCAAAGAAAGTAGACATATTAGATTTCTTTGGAGCTCTATGCAATACGGTTTTCTTCTGCTACTGATAGGAAGTGCATGGATCTTCCTCCTCTTGAAACCCTCTTGAGGTCTCATTGAATCTCTCCATTCTCATTTGCTTGACCTCCTTGGAGAGGTCCCTCATAGATCTAAAAATATATGATGAAAAACAAATTCCTTCCATCATTGTAGAATTCTTCTTTTTATGCTTCTTCTTCTTATTATTTTCATGACATATTGGTTGAAATACACAGGCTGAGCCAAGATTATGCTTTGATAATGTAATAACCCAAAAGGGAGAATGGAGTAATAATGAACAAAAAAATGGAAATAGCAGTGAATATCATTACACCAAGATGTGAGACAAACATAGAGCCATTTTATTATGTAAATCGACAGCAAAAAAGTACAATAAATATGGGCACAACTCAAATAATCAAGGCAAACAAGCCTTCAATGAATACATATGCCAAAACATGAAATGCTGCTGCATAGCAAAATGCCGGAGAACAAGTACAGTGCAGTCCCAGTGAATATAACAGCAGCTGGAAAATGTAACAACATGTATCTGCTAATGTTGGCTCCAATAGTGTAGGGGATAACGATATAAGCCCCCAAACATATTTCCAAGACAACCGAGAAAGGGTTTCTAGAAATACACAAAATACAAAATGTCAAAATGTAGCCCTAGGGATAGATAAGCTATTCAACTGGTCACCTGAAAGGAGGTGGATGAAACTGCTGTATAATTTTTTGGAAATCCTGTAATAGATCCTCCAAGTGAAAGGCTAATCCCTTCACTGAAGATCTAACCCTCCAAATGAAGCACTGTAACTACCACTGCAACTGCTCTCTTAAATAACGCATTATATGAGGGAAAATGCATTGTAGGAGGTGGTAATAGCTAGGCTTGATTCAAAATGATGAAATAATTCTCTCGGACCTTCCTTTCTAGCCTCCCAATGGTAAGGCTACCTCTCCATTGAAAAAAAAACACAAAAAATGGCCCTAACAATCCTCCACTACTCCTGCCCTGCAACACAACACAACTTTGGAATAAATTGTGTTGTAGCTGAAGGCTGAAGCTTGGCCTGATGCTAGAATGTGGATATGAAGCTCACAAACATCTCTTGAGTGGGAACTCGATGTCCCCCGAGGATGAGGGTGGGATTCCCGCTCGGGAACACCCTTGTGCTAAACAGCACAACAGACTCCTCTAAACAGTTGAAGAGTGCAAGAAGTCATAACATACCAAAAAAGTATCAATAATAAACATACCTCTATGGCTATCTTCCCTTTCCTTATATGCATTGTGAGCCTTCTCACCTTGGGCCCCACTCATTAAATCCACTACTATCACAGAGACTTCCTCCCATTCACACTGTGTTGTCTCTCATTAACTATCCACTCCCTCCATACCAGCGTTGTTGATTTGGTCAAACTTGACCCCATCCACATGTTCCAACCTCTATTCACACATGAGGGTGCTTTATATAGCTACTAAGATGATCCTTATTCACATTAAGAGTGATTTAATTCCTACTAAAGATATTTATGGGTCTCCCTACCCACTTATTCATCTATCGAAATGACAAAAGAAAAAATTAATATTCCAATTAGCTGCAAGCTAATTTTGGAATATTACACTCACACTCCAATTTTGACTTGTGCTTAACTCCTTTGTTAGGGGAGTGGTCCCAGATGATATGAGTGCAACAATATTTTACTATCTTTAATGACACTATTTTTTAGTTTTGTGATCTTGGGAAATTTACTTACCACTTCCTAACCCAAGATCCTATCGTAAACTAATCTATGTGTAAGCTCAAAAAAGAGTTGTTGATTACTTTTAATAAGCATTTGATTTTATGTGAAATTTTATTAGTTTCTTCAGAGGGGGTGTTGATGTATGGAGTTTAATGTAACTCTGACACAATCCATGCAAAAAAATGCTTTAAATTTTTCGTTCCATGAAAGAGCTTCTTGCAAGTAGAGGTTATCAATACATCAATTTATTAACACACATCCAAAATGGAGTTCAAAAATATACAGAAAATGTATACATACAATTCTCTCTAACAACTAACCCAATATATACCGAATCAACCAGAAAAAATAGCAATATAAACAAATTTTTCATTTTCATTTTCTGAAAAAAAATGAACTTAAGGTATTTTCCTAAAAAGAAAAATGATCATACCAATAGCCAACTAAACACAGTGCACAGTTGCAGATCCAAAAGACAGGCTATAGGAAACCTATCAACCCAAGAATCCATAGGACTGGGTGGATGTGAAGATATTGGTTGAATGATGCTTCTCAGAAGGAAAAGTAGAGCGTTAGCAGCAAGACTAATGCTCTATCCAAGAGACTGGAGAGCGCTATAACACCCTGGATTTCATAGTCAGGGTGTGTTACAGAGACAGAGGTTTGAAAAAGGATTATTCAGGGTCTCTCTCAAATATCTGAGAATCCATGTCACTGCCATCCAATGTTCTTTCCATGGATTTTTCATGTACCTGCTTACAACTACCACTGCATGTGAAATATCAGGCCTTGTGCAGACCATTGCATACATTAAGCTTCCAACTGCTGATGCATATGGAACTTTAGACATATAATCCATTTTTTCTTGGGTCTTTGGGCACTTCTCCTTACTAAGTTTGAAATGGCTAGCAAAAGGTGTACTGACTGGTTTTGCATTCTGCATATTAAATCTTTCCAACACCTTTTGTATGTACTCATTCTGAGATAATGTTAATATGTGATTTTTCCTGTCTCTAGTTATTCTCATACCAAGGATTTGTTTTGCAGCTCCAAAATCCTTCATTGCAAATGAATTTTCCAATTTTATTCTAAGTACATTTATTTCCTACATGTTAGACCCCGCAACAAGCATGTCATCTACATACAATAAAAATATAATATAAATGCCATCAAAGTGACATCTAATATAACCTTGTTCAGACATAAACCTGTGAAATTTTAGATACCACTACCTTAGAGCCTGTTTTAAGCCATACAAGATCTTATTTTACCTGCACACTAAATTTTCCTTCCCTTTGACCTCATATCCTTGTGGTTGCTGCATATAGATCTCTTCCTCCAAATCTCCATGGAGAAATTTTGTCTTTACATCTAACTGTTCAAGATGAAAATCTTCCGCTGCTACAAGACTTAAAATAGTTATGATTGAAGTCATCTTAACAACATGAGAAAATATTTCATCAAAGTAAATACCTTTCTTCTGTGAAAACCCCTTCACCACGAGTCTAGTTTTGTACCTCTGTTTTCCTCCATCTTCTTCCTTAAACCTATAAACCCATTTATTCTGTAATGTTGTTTTACCTGTAGGCAACCTGACTAAGTCTCAATTATGGTTATGTATTAAGGATTCCATCTCTTCTTTCATGGCTAGCACCCACTTCTTCCTGGTTTCGACCTGCATTGCTTCATCATAACATTTGGGTTCACCAGAATCAATCAACAATAAATAATATAATGAAGGATAGTATCGTTCAGGGGGTCTACTTATCCTGGTAGATCTTCTGACACCAATTTCTGTTTGAGGTGCATGTTGTTGCTGTTTTGGTTGTTGATTATTATTATTTTTAGGCACCTTTACTTTGTCTATGATCTCATCAAGAACTGTGTATTCTTTGTTTTCTTTTTCTTGTTTCTTTTCTTGCAACTGATTCTTATACAAGACATTTTCATTGAATATTACATCTCTGCACGTAATTATTTTGTGATTTTCATAATAATATAAGAGATAACCAAAATCATTAACACCATATCAAATAAAGGTATATTTCTTTGATTTTGCCTCAAGATTTGTTCTATTTTATATATTAATATGGACAAAGGCCTCACAACCAAAAGGATTTAAAAAGGAGTAGTTTACCTTTTTACCTGTCCATGCCTCCTCTGGAATACCACCATCCAAGGAAATTGAAGGCCCTCTGTTTATTAGATAAACAGAAGTACCTACAACATTTGCCCAAAATTGTAAAGGAAATCCTGCATGCAATATCATACACCTTGCATGCTACATGATTTTTCTATTCATCCTTTCTGACACACCATTTTCTTTTGGTGTTCTTGGAACTGTCTTCTCTCTACGAATTCCAAGCTATGAATAGTACCTACCAAAAAAATTGTTGCAATATTTACCTCCATTGTCTAATCTCAAACACTTTAACTTCTTTCCTCTCTCAATCTCAACCAAAGATTTCCATTTCTTGAAAGTATCAAATACATTGAATTTATTCTGAATATAATAAATCCAAGTTTTCCAAGTTTCATCATCAATAAAAGTAACATAATAACAAGATCCATTGAGAGATGATACCTGAGCAGGTCCCCATACATCTGTAGGCACAAGCTCTAATTTTTCTCTCTTATTTGCTTTCCCAACTCTAAGAAATACGACTCTCTTTTTTTTTCCATAAATATAATTCTCACATAAATCCAAATAAATATTGTTCAAACCCGTCATCAAATTTCTTGAGTGAATAATCTTCATCTCCTTCTCACTCATGTGTCCAAGCCTATGATGCCATAATGTTGCATATTCTCGTTTGGAAGTTAAAACATTAACAGAGTTAGAAATATCATTGCATAAATACAATGTGCCGACCCTTTTTCCTTTTTCTATTACCAAGGCTCCTTTAGTGACCTTCAAAGTTTTATCTATGAAAATTGTCACACAACCTTCACCACCTAACTGTCCAGTTGAAATCATATTTTTATTCATATATGGAACATGCCTTACCTCCTTTAATAACCATTGGTTTCCATTATGCTAATTTACTATAACTTTACCCATTCTATTATGGCCTAAATCTACCTTAGGCTGAAGGAAGGCAGAGTCTAGGGTAACATCAAACCACGCTTAATCTGGTAGCTAGCCCTACCATATCGAGAGAGGGCTTTCTCCTGGTCAATCTCAACAAAAATAATCAGTGAGGCTTGAGATGACTTGAATAAAGGATGATTTTAGGCTAGGTATATATGTAAAAGAGTTTGATTTTATTTTGAGGGTGTTTGTTGGATCAAAGGGAAAGACAGATTTTGGGTCTGGGGAATGAGGCCTAGTTTTTGTAGAGAGCTGAATGGGGCAAGAAAGGCAATTGTTTTGATGCTTAGAGTTTGAATGAAATGGATAGCTCAGACTGGTGAGGGTTTGAAGAGGGCAAGAGGCTTCCAGGAATCCTCTTCAGACAGTTGAAAACATAGAAAATTAAACAAAACTTCAAGGTAGAGCACTGCAAATCAAATGAATTCCACCTTTATGACTTTTTTGTTTAACTTAAGAAGAAATGAGAAGGAAGATGATACACATGAAACATCAGTAAACTTACAATCATAGAGAGAAACACACCATCAAAACATAGAGCCACAAGGATCCCAAGGAGTGCTGCAAACCTTGGTCTATTCCTTTGCCAAACTGCAGAGATGAAATGTACAATGAAGCTCCAAGAAATCCCAAGTGTCCAACCTCTACTAATGACTAAAAAATTACAAGATATAAGTAACCAACAACTCATCCCAGCCTCTAGGGGTCGATCTCACTAGTTTAGGAGCTGTTTCAACAAGATCTAAACTAAGAACTGGAAAATAGGCAGTGGAACAGCTTGCCTCTATCTGATAGGAAACTGATTCATTCAGTTACATTTCACTTTTTGGTGAATGAATATACTTTCATGAGTAAAAATGTGCCAAAATTACATAAAAGCCATGAAATTATATCAAGTTACATCAATAGTTTTACTTTTGGAGATAAAAAGGTCAAACTGGCCAAAACTAGGCGAAAAACAGAGTTACTAAGTGAAAACTGAGCCAAAATTCCCAATGCGTCGCGCCTGAAATCTCTATGCATCGCGTCAGTTTGGAGCCAGATTTGAAGGCCTTCCCAGTGTCCAAATTGAGCGCAAGATAGCTCGTTGGAAATCTCTTCCAGTCTAATTTCCAACCCAAGTGGAATTTCTGGTTTCCATTTGCCCCTCCAAAAATGATTTTTCCCAACACTGCTTCCCGTGTGTCCAAAAAGGGGCAGAAAGGTCATTTTTAGGGTGTTTTTGACCCTTCCGACAACCCAAAACTTGTCAAAATCTCTGGGTAATGGGTAGGCATGCATAACATTTCATGAAAAATCCAAAAATACAAAGTTTTACCCAAGAGGAGCTCCCAATCATAAGCGCGCGCCAAGTGGCGCGACACGTCGGGCTAAAAAATCTGTGTTTAAGCAAAAAAAAAAACAAAATTTGAAAAATGTGTCCCAAATTTATTGAAATTTGGGCTGAGTGTCCTCCATCATGTACTATGATGGGCCAAGGAAGCCTCAGCCAAAATCTGAAGTCTATCTTTCCTTTTCCGATGCTTTAATGCCCTCTCCAACTTAGCCTTCAGGATCTTGATTCGTGCCTTGCAAACATGATTTCTTGCCTAATAATGATTCGCCATGTGCCTCAACATGTTGTTTTCCCTGTTAGCTTTCTCCAACAACTTTTGGTCTCCTTGGTGCATGCAATTCAGTTGTAGAGTCACTATCTTGGTCATAAGAGGAATCTGTCTCCATGTCGTCCAAGGTCTATATTGTCTTGGATGAAAATGAGAAGTTTGGTGTCTTTGGTTTTGTTGCAAAATATGTGGTAACAAGTGAGGGACTATGGAGGGATAGAGTAGTGGAAATGATGGACTATTATTAAGTGAATTTTGCCACTTGAAATCTGTGAATTGATAAGTTTAGGGACAACCACTTAATTTCTTGGGATAAACTTGGGGTTTGGAAAAGTTTACAAGTGGGATGGGGATAATGAGAATGGGAGAGAAATGAGTGAATTTAGGGATGTAAGGGGATAGGGGATGAGCTGCTTTGATAAGATAACAGTGAGGGGGTGGAAAAAACAAGGTGGGGAATGAAAGTGTTTGACACAAAAACCAATTTTAAAACCCTAGGAGCAATCTTAAAACAAGAGAATAGGGTTTTGAGTTTTTGTATTCAAATATTCATAATAAATCTCATAATCAACACCAAATACTTGTTCATGGAAATTACAAGGTCGCATGGACTTACTTGGAGCAAGGGAGACCGAGTCGATTTGGAGTTTTTGAAGAAATGGAAAAAAATTTGTGTTCCGGCCCAATGCGCCGTGCAACCAACCCAGTGCGTCGCGCCCTTCCAATGCACCGCACTGGTTCAAATTCACACACAGGTAGTCGACTCAATGTGCCGCACACTCCCGATGTGTCGCGACACCTGCCCAACGCATCGCGCTCTGCAACTTCAACACAATATGCCCTTCAAACTTCTTCCTTCACTCCTCACGGGTTCTCCTTGGCTCACTGCTGTCTCTTGGCACAAAAATGAATTTTTAAACTTGAAAATATCTTTTATGCCAAGGATTTTGATTTTTTTCTATTTGAAAACCCACTTTGTACTATTGAAAACTTGACATTTTTTCAAAAGAACTCTGTTTTGGTTGCTTTTGGCTTTTGGACTGAATGATGAGCTTTCTGTCTATCTTGCAGGGAATGAATGGCAGGGAGCTTTGGAAAATTTGACCAGGGTTGCGAGTGGAGTATTATTACAACTGAAAAAATTGAAAATCACATACATTTATTTACATGATAATGAAATAGACAATTTTTCTTCAAAACAGAGTTTTGAAGAAAAATCATTATTAAGCATTATGATGATGAAATTTTTTTACTAAAACCTTATTTCAAGCTTCCTCATGTGCCTGCTGACCATTATTAAGCATTCTGAAGACCGAATTAACTAAACCCTAGACCTAATGAGACTAAAAACCCTAAAATGACTCTTTTCCAACTATGAGACCAAAAATGACTATAAATGATTTTAATGAACAGAAATAGGCCAGAAGGTATAAGACATGAGGGATATGAGTGACAAGCCCCTACCGTCAGATGATCCATGATCCTAATGGAATGTAGCTGACTGAACTGAGTGAGACACCTAAAATGAAATGCAACAAGAGAAATTTGATCTCTGATGGAGGGATGAAGATACCGACTCTAACATTGGCTCCAATGGGGATGGTAGCTCCTTGGAGGTGCCAAGAACTACAGATATTTGGAAGAGAAGACAAGTGTATTCATCCATTGGGCAATGGAATAAAAAACTCAAGCTAAAATGCTGACTGAAAACTAATGACTTGATGACACAAACTGAATCTCACTCAACTAAAAACTGACTCGATACTTAAACACAATCAACAAACTGGAAAATATGCTCAATATGAATCTTATTCATCAAAACCTACTCTAACAATTTCATTCATCACCTGATCAAGTGAAATGAAACAACCAATGCAACCAAGTAAGTATTCCAGCTGTTGTTTGAATTCTCCGCAAGTGCTCGCTTATGAACAACAAGAGAGAACTACTGAAAGGAAACTTCCATGAAAACTTGGAAACATATCCGTTGAATACTATGGATTCTCTATCCGCCTCCAAAAACACTGCATAAGGATCTTGAATTTCATGCACACTGGGACTTAGCTCATCCAACGGATTACTTTTCTTCTCCTCATACCATGAATGCAAACTTTGTTTTGAGCTTTGTGACGAGACTCTTGCTAAAAATGACAAAGAGACTGGCTGCCGGATCAAGTTTATATCAGCACACGTTTCAAGCTCACATATAGTCAATGGAGAAGGATTTTGACTACAGACATCATCGAACACTTCAGCTATTGGATCATGAAAAACTTGAAAAGACTGCTGCAACCCATTTTCTATTGTTTTTTATGAGATTACATGATTTTCTACAGGCTGCTCATTTGAAGATCTACTATGCAATTTACCCTTCAAAAAATGAAATGATTCAAAACAAAATGGTACAGAATCATCTTGTATCATTTGATCGTATGTGCCAGCTTCCAAGTCTTCATCTGCAACTTGAAAATCAATGGCATTCGGGGGCTGCAAATCTGGATATGAGAAGTCTTGAACAAGGTTTTCATTGCCCTCAAGATGGTCCAGATCAAGACTTGTTGACAGTTGATTTCTGATTGCATGGAAGTTGTCTCTGATGAACTGAAACGAATAAAAACAAAAAGGCAAAGATCCTTCACTTACTTCAAAATTTGCTGCACTTTCCTCATCATTGTCATAGCTGATATGCATCGTTTGATCACTGTACTCAAGCTGCTGAAAGTGAAATTCCTCCTTCCACAAACTAGCTGTTGTTTTGTCTGCAAGATTAGCTTCTGTTTGGAGAACATAATCATCATCATACTGATCAAACTGAGGAAAATCATCAGTATAAAACACATCATCAAGCATACATGTCAAATCAACAGATCTCTCTTCTCCAAGATGATCTACAAAAAAATCATTATCAGATCTATGAAAACTGGGATAAGAAACCAAATGTTTTGGATCAACAACTTGTTCTTCTTCAATCATCGAGCCATGGGCTTGAACATTATACTCATTCCTTGTGGTGATCCTTTGCGTCATCTCTTCCACTGCACTTACCAAAATGTCAAGCTTTACCTCTAGAGATGTCGATTCCTCCGGATCTATGTTTTTCATCTCTTCTTCTTTCAACCTTGCCCTTCAGATCAGTAAATGAGCCTCTACATCTACTGCACTATTCTGCATCTCTTCAAGTGTTTCAAGATTACTTTCTCTCAGCTGAAACTCCATTTCCAGATCAAAGGCACCCTGGTAGTGCAAGAGAGTGAATCCAAGAGGAGTATTATAGTAACTGGCATTGAATAATAAAATTTGTTAAATATGGCAGAAAACTATTGTACTGTCTCCCCTGGAAGTCTTTTCAACTAGTTATACTCTTCTATAATCAAGAAAGGGTTCTGTCTGATCACCCACCTGTCGAGGAAAACTTTGATGAACTGCTGGAAATCTGAGATGCTCGCATCAGGTAGGGTTTTGAACCAACTCTTGACTTTTCCTTGCAAAGAAAGAGCAAAAAGCCTAATACTGACATCCTCTTCATCAACTTCAAAAAGGTCAAGAAAAGACTCAAAATTTAGAACATGTCTCTCAGCAGTGATGTTGTCGCGTTCACCATCAAATCTTGGTAGATATAGGTCATGATTTTTAGGGAAAGCATGGGATATAGGAGGTAAAATCAGAGGCTTGTATCGATCTGGAATTTTACAAGGTATAGGGGTATGTACAAATACTGCAGAATCAGTCTTGGTCTCTTGAGGTTCATCAGTTTGAATACGGTCATCACAAGATTCAGAAGAAAGGTCCTGATCAAGCTCAAAAGCATGAAAATATTTGGTATTCATAATCTTCAAAGGGAAGGAATAAAATGCAGGCCGAGGATCTTTTCTCAAATATAATATACTTTGCAAAGCCTTCTTGACATTCTTGGGAAAAGAGAAGAAATAATTTATGACAAAGAAAAAAATTTCTTGGATGAAATTCCAACTTGAATACCTGATCTTTCTATATTGTCCTTTCATGTTTCTGCTGGTCAGGTTCATCCTCCAGTGGAGTCCTTGGATTTGATCTCGAAACTGATTTAGAGTCGCCAGGTGAATGATTTCAGCCTTGCGATGTCTGATCATTGTCCACCATCAACAATCAGATCTGAACTTGATTACATTTTACTAAGGAAACTAGATGCTCAGTTCATAAACTAGACCGGAGATTGACTGAAGCAGCATTCATCTACTTTCGCTAATGCAAAGCAAGAGAGTTTCAAAGGCTACCTGGCTAAATTCAGGCTCCGTCTGTAGTTTATAAAATGAACAACAAAATTTTCTTCCCAGTATGGTTTCCACTATGATATGGTCTAAATCTACCTCAGGCTGAAGGAAGGTAGAGTCTAGGGTTACATCAAACCATGCTTAATCTGGTAGCTAGCCCTACCAGATCGGGAGAGGGCTCTCTCCTGGTAAATCTCAGCAAAAATAATCAGTGAGGCTTGAGATGACTTGAATAAAGGCTGATTTTAGGCTAGGTATATATGTAAAAGAGTTTTTTTTTATTTTTAGGGTGTTTGTTGGATCAAAGGGAAAGGCAAATTTTGGGTCTAGGGAATGAGGCCTAGTTTTTGCAGAGAGTTGAATGGGGCAAGAAAGGAAATTTTTTTGATGCTTCAAGTTTGAATGCAATGGATAGCTCAGACCAGTGAGGGGTTGAAGAGGGCAAGAGGCTTTCAGGAATCCTCTTCAGACAGTTGAAAACATAGAAAATTAAACAGAACTTCAAGGTAGAGCACTACAAATCAAATGAATTCCACCTTTATGACTTTTTTGTTTAACTTAAGAAGAAATGAGAAGGAAGATGATACACATGAAACATCAGTAAACTTACAATAATAGAGAGAAAAACACCATAAAAACATAGAGTCACATGGATCCCAAAGAGTGCTGCAAACCATGGTCTATTCCTTTGCCAAACTGCAGAGATGAAATGTACAATGAAGCTCCAAGCAATCCCAAGTGTGAAACCTCTGCTAATGACTAAAAAATTACAAGATATAAGCAACCAAAAACTCATCCCAGCCTCTAGGGGTCGAGCTCACTAGTTTAGGAGCTGTTTCAACAAGATCTAAACTAAGAACTGGAAAATAGGCAGTGGAATAGCTTGCCTCTATAAGATAGGAAACTGATTCATTCAATTACATTTCACTTTTTGGTGAATGAATCTACTTGCATGAGTAAAAATGTGCCAAAATTACATAAAAGCCATGAAATTACATCAATTTACATCAATATTTTTAATTTTGGAGATAAAAAGGTCAAACTGGCCAAAACTAGGCGAAAAACAGAGTTACTGAGTGAAAACTAAGCCAAAATTCCCAATGCGTCGCGCCTGAAATCTCTATGCGTCGCGTCAGTTTGGAGCTAGTTTTGAAGGCCTTCCCGGTGTCCAAATTGAGCACAGGATAGCTCGTTGGAAATATATGCCTGTATAATTTCCAAAAAAAGTGGAATTTATGAATTTGGTTTCCAGTTTCCCCTCCAAAAATGAGTTCTCCCAACACTGCTTCCTATGTGTCCAAAAAGGGGCAGAAAGGTCATTTTTAGGGTGTTTTTGACCCTTCCGGCAACCCAAAAATTGTCAAAATATCTGGGTAATGGGTAGGAATGCATAAATTTTCATGAAAAATCCAAAAATACAATTTTTTACACGAGGAATTCCCAATCATAAGCGCGCGCCAAGTGGCGCGACGCGTCGGGCTGAAAAATCTGTGTTTAGGCAAAAAAAAAACAAAATTTGCAAAATGTGTCCCAAATTTCTTGAAATTTGGGCTGAGTGTCATCCATAATGTACTATGCTAGGTCAAGGAAGCCTCAGCCAAAATATGAAGTCTATCTTTCCTTTTCCGACGCTTTAATTCCCTCTCCAACTTAGCCTTCAGGATCTTGATTCGTGCCTTTCAAACATGATTTCTTGCCCAATAATGATTCACCATGTGCCTCAACATGTTATTTTCCTTGTTAGATTTCTCCAATATATTTTGGTCTCCTTGGTGCATGCAATTCAGTAGTAGAGTCACTGTCTCGGTCATAAGAGGAATCTGTCTCCATGTTGTCCAAGGTCTATATTGTCTTGGATGAAAATGAGAAGTTTGGTGTCTTTGGTTTTGTTGCCAAATATGTGGTAACAAGTGACGGACTATGGACAGATAGAGTAGTGGAAATGATGGACTATTATTAAGTGAATTTTTCCACTTGAAATCTGTGAATTGATAAGTTTAGGGACAACCACTTAATTTCTTGGGATAAACTTGGGGTTTGGAAAAGCTTACAAGTGGGATGGGGATAATGAGAATGGGAGAGAAATGAGTGACTTTAGGGATGTAAGGGGATAGGGGATGAGCTGCTATGATAAGATAACAGTGAGGGGGTGGAAAAAACAAGGTGGGGAATGAAAGTGTTTGACACAAAAACCAATTTTAAAACCCTAGGAGAAATCTTAAAATAAGAGAATAGGGTTTTGAGTTTTTGTATTCAAATATTCATAATCAATCTCATAATCAACACCAAATACTTTTTCATGGAAATTACAAGGTCACATGGACTTACTTGGAGCAAGGGAGATCGAGTCGATTCGGAGTTTTTGAAGAAATGGAAAAAAAATTGTGTTCCGGCCCAATGCGCCGCGCAACCAACCCAGTGCGCTGCGCCCTTCCAATGTGCCGCGCTGGTTCAAATTCACACATAGGTAGTCGAATCAATGCGCCGCGCATGCCCAATGCATCGCGACACCTGCCCAATGCGTCGCGCTCTGCAACTTCAGCAAAGTCTACCCTTCAAACTTCTTCCTTCACTCCTCACGGGTTTTCCTTGGCTCACTGCTGTCTCTTGGCACACAATTGAAGTTTTAAACTTGAAAATATCTTTTATGCCAAGGATTTTGATTTTTTCTATTTGAAAGCCCACTTTGTAATGTTGAAAACTTGACATTTTTTCAAAAGAACTCTGTTTTGCTTGCTTTTGGCTTTTGGACTGAATGATGAGCTTTTTGTCTATCTTGCAGGGAATGAATGGCATGGAGCTTTGGAAAAGGCGACCAGGGTTGCGAGTGGAGTATTATTACAACTGAAAAACTTGAAAATCACATACATTTATTTACATGATAATGAAATAGACAATTTTCTTCAAAACAAAGTTTTGAAGAAAAATCATTATTAAGCATTATGATGATGAAATTTTTTTCACTGAAGCCTTATTTCAATCTTCCTCACATGCATGTTGACCATTATTAAGCATTCTGAAGACCGGATTAACTAAACCCTAGACCTAATGAGACTAAAAACCATAAAATGACTCTTTGCCAACTATGAGACCAAAAATGACTATAAATGATTTTAATGAATAGAAATAGGCCAGCAGGTATAAGACATGAGGGATATGAGTGATAAGCCCCTACCCTCAGATGATCCATGCTCCTAATGGAATGCAACTGACTGAACTGAGTGAGACACCTAAAATTAAATGCAACAAGATAAATTTGATCTCTGACAGAGGGATGAAGATACCGACTCTAACACATTCTAATGATTTTACAGGGTTTATCATCACCCAGACGAATCTTTCCAATATCTCCTTGAACATAGTGATGAAAATATTTCTTATCAGGTGTGGCAAGGAATGAGGCCCCTAAATCTACCATTAAGGAATCAGTAACATTTTATAAATAAAGAATCAAAGAATCTTGTAACACATCACCTGTCACATTTGCTTCATGATTGTTTTCTTGTTGTGTGTCTCCTTCTTTTCCTTCCCGAGATTTATAGTCTTTCTTCAGGTGTCCTTTATTTCTGCATTTCCAACACACTATCCCTGATCTGGACTTGGATCTACCTTTCCTTGATTTACTACGATATGCTGAGCTCTTTCCTCTTTCCATTTTTCTTCCCCTAGTCTCTGCACTCAAATAATTACTCAATGTCTCACCAAAGATTTTCCGTCGCATTTCCTCGCTAAGGATAGCACCGCCAAAATTATCAAACTTTAAAGTACTAGATCTAGAGATAGAATTACTAATGGTCATAACTAAACCATTCCAACTTTCTGGAAATGAGCACAGAAATACCAGAGCCCTAACTTCATCATCAAAGTTCACCCCTAGAGAACTTAACTGACTGGTAACCGTATTAAATTCATTTAAATGGTAAACAACACATCCACCATCTAACATCTTCATATTAAATAAAATTTTCATAAGAAATACCTTATTTGAGGCGGAGGTTTTTTCATATAATTTCGCCAATGCCTTAATTAAATCCTCTATTGTTTTTTCCTTCGAAATATTGAAGGCTATCGATGTCACAAGGCACAACCGTATTGTTCCAAGTGCCTTTCTATCGAGAATATCCCATTCTATGTCTGTCATACTTGACAAATTATTTGTTTTTCCGCTCAATGGTAGGTACAAATCTTTCTGATACATATAATATTCCATCTGCATCTTCCACAGGGGGTATTTTTGGCCATTAAATTTCTTGACCCTAAACCTACCATCTTTCACCATTGCTCCCACTCAAACTAGGAACCCTTATTTCCGACGAGTTTATCAGCCAAATAGACCTTCGCTCTGATACCAGTTGTTATAAAATTATATATTACAGAGAAAATGGAACACATAAAATATGTTGAAACACAGGGATATGAAGTCAAAGGGAAGGAGAAATTAGTGTGCAGGTTAAAGAAGAGCTTGTATGGATTAAAACAGGTTCCAAGGTAGTGGTATCTAAAACTTGATAGGTTTGTGTATGAAAAATGTTATACTAAATGTCACTCTGATCATTATGTTTATCTGAAAAATCAAAATGATGGAAGCTATTTATATTGTTACTGTATGTAGATGACATGCTTGTTGCAGGGTCTAGCATGAAGGAAATAGATGTACTTAAAATAAAATTGGCAAATTCATTTGAAACGAAGGATTTGGGAGCTGCAAAACAAATCCTTGATACGAGAATAACTAGAGACAGGAAGAATCACAAATTAACATTGTCTCAGAATGGTTACATACAAAAGGTGATAGAAATATTTAATATGGAGAATGAAAAACCAATTAGTACACCTTTGGCTAGCCATTTCAAACTTAGTAAGGAGATGTGCCCCAAGACCCAAGAAGAAATTGATTATATGTCTAAAGTTCCATATACGTCATTAGTTGGAAGCTTAATGTATGCAATGGTTTGCACAAGGCCTGATATTGCACATGCGGTGGGAGTTGTAAGTAGATACATGAACAATCCAAGAAAATAAAATTGGATGGCAGTGAAATGGATTCTCATATATTTGAGAGGTACCACAAATCAAGCATTACTCTTTGGTGGTTCAAAAATTGTTGTAAAATGATATGTTGATGTAGATATGGAAGGTAATAGAGATAACAAGAGGAGAACTACAGGGTATGTATTTACTGTAGCTAGAACAACTGTTAGTTTGGTTTCAAAAATGCAAAGTGTTGTTGCACTTTCAACAACATAAGTAGAGTATGTTGTTTCTACAAAGGTTAGTAATGAAATGATTTGGTTACAAAAGTTTATGGATGAATTGGGTAAGAAGCAGTAGATGGGAAGGTTATACAGTGATAGCCAGAGTTCCATTCATCTTACAAAGAACTCAACATTTCATTCTAGGACTAAACACATACAACTTGTAATATCCCAAAATGGGAGAGTTAGGAATATAGAACATTTATAAGATTTCAATCAAGGCAATAACCAGAATGTAAATGCTGGAAATATAAGATCAAGACATTAAAAAATTGGAAGAAAAAACTGAGCCATATCATTATGTATCAACAACAATGTAAGTACACAGTGCTCCAAAATAAATGCACTCAATCCACAATATGGTTGAAATACACTACTGAAACCTAACACTGGAAAGTATAAAATGCTGCTACAGCTAGAAAGAATATCCACGTGCGAGAGGCTACTGAAGTGCTCCGAAATATCCAGGATTTTAACCACGGATTCTACTCAGAAAACCCAGAAAAACTGAGAAATGGTTTGGCTTGATTTTGAGTTTGGAATTTCGACCCTTTTTGGGTTGCACATTGCACCCTTGATGGCTCAGTTACACACTCCCTGGAGAAAAATAATGATATGGGGCTCAAAAATTATCTATCCGCTGCAATAGCACCCACTCAGCTCAATAAATGAAGTGTTGCTCCCTTATCTTGATCCCAAGCTAAGAAACTTTGGATCTAGCTCCTCCACAGAATATGCAACTGCTGCATGCAAAATTGTAGGGTAATACTGCACTATCTAGGAGGGTTGATGATGTAGCTTGTTGATAGATAATAAAATTTTGATCCCAAGCTACTGAAGAGATCCTAGGAGTGAAGGATTAATCCCTCATAAGATTCCAAGATAAGTTTCTTGTAACTTCCTTCTCCTCAAACCCTCACTGCAAAATTACACAATTCCTACAGGAAATGTTGCTGCATACGAGAAAATATGGATGGGCTGATGTCAGATATGAAAATGAAACTCCCGAAATATTGCAATGGATCCATAGTGTGAAGGGTTGATCCCTCCATAGGTTTCTCAGCTGAAGTACTAAGAACAACCTTCCAACTCTCAAGCTCTTGTTCAGGAATGTGTAATTCCTATAGCTGGAAGTGCAGATGAGAGTGGCTAAATGTGGCACTAATTGCAGGATGATGAATTCTAACCAAGAAAACCTTCCCAGAGTAGGCACTTTAAGTTACCTGTGGGTAAGCATGGGATTCTTTCTCGGGAGCACTCATTGCTAAACAACACAACAGACTTAGCTAAACAGTTGAAGCATGCAAATAAATGTCTTATGCCACTCAACAATAAAAATCCAGACCCCCCTCCTTTGCTAGCACAATATTCCTTTTATGGTTGTGAGCCTTCCCTAGCCCTCGCCCACCTCATAACTGTGTTGCACATGTCACCACTAGCCTCCATAAGGACTGCGTTGTCCTCCATGATCTCCATCTCTGCTGCAATTACTCTCCACTTGCTCCATCATGTGTGCATTTAATGCACCATTTCCTCCATCATCTCTGCAATTTATTCTCCACTATCTCCATCATATTGCATTTATTCCTCCATTATCTCCATCATCTTCCTCATTAATGTTCTATGATCTCCACTCTTTCTTCATTATTATGCTTCTCCACTACTCCACGATGCTACTCCACTACTCAATTAACCCACATTCACACTATAGAAGTGGATTTTATTCATATAATGGGTTTATGGGTCCCTCCACCATTTTATTTACCTAACTAAATAAGAAAAGTAAGAAATATAATATTCCAATCAGCTAATGGGAAATTTTGAATATTACATTCCTCCCCACCAAAATGTTGCTTGTCCTCAAGAAAATACAAAAGTGGATGCTACAGAAATCCATCTCCCTCCCAAGTGGAATCCTCATATGGAAGGTTTCCCCATCTGCTCCAATGTGTTATGAATTCCCACCTCCATAGATGCCTCTGTATAATGTCTAGAATAACCTCCAGCTGTGTAGCTATATGCCTCTCCTCATCAATGATTCCCCAAGTGGAAACCATATGCTTTCCAAGAGCCTCTCCTCTGCACTAGATATGTGAAGTGTAGTGGTTCCTTCCCCAAGAAGAAAGTCCCAACTCATAAACTATATTTCCAACCCATGCTACATGGAGTAGGTTGTATCTCTCCATGCTGCAATCCTTGGCCCTGGTGGCCTTAGATTTCTCTAAGCATCATCTCAACACTGTGAAAAGTAGGAAATATAGACATATGGATTGACATGCGAAATGTCGAACCATACTCTCCCAATAGAAGCGACCGCAACAATTCCTCCTACTGCCACACCACATCATCATCATACCAAGTATGGTAGCCATACTCTCTCAGGATAAGCCACCGCAACAATGCCTCTTTCTACCACATCACATCATCATATTACCAAGTATGGTAGACATACTCTCCTAATAGAATCCAATGCATCAAGGCTTCTTGTTTCCATCCCACATCATCATTATGCAAGGTATGGGAGAATGTCAATCCATATTCTCCCAAGAGTAACCAATGCAACAATGAATCTTGCTAGCACCCCACATCATCATAATGAAAATCATGAAGCAATGATATACTGATTGACATGTAGAATGTCACACCAAACCAACATAGCTAGGTTTCCTGCTTCCACATCATATGATTATCATGCAAAGTCCCAAACAATAACATACCCATTGTCATGTGATATGTCATGTGATGGCCAAACTCTCTCAAAAGTAACCAGCACAACCATGCCTCCTGCTGATGCATCTCATCACTAAGGTGCAAGGTAGGAAACATTGATATGCCAATGGGCATATAAAATGCAATGTCTTGGCCATACTCTCCCAAGAGTAGCCAGCGCCGCCATGCCTCCTACTGACACATCACCTCAGTACTATGTGAGACATGGAACATAGCAATCTAAAATGTCGGGTGGTAACCATACTCACCTAAGAGCAGCCAACACAACCATGCTTCTTGTTGCCCCATGTCATAGATATGAAAGTAGCTTTCCAACCACTTTCTCATCATCTCCATCCATCCATCCAACTATGGGTGATGACTCATATCATGCACCAGATCGGTATCCACCCAATGGATAAGCTCCCACCAAAAAATGCTCATAAAATAATTGTCCCCATCACTATATATGGCCTTGGGAAGACCATAAAGCATGGAGACATCCCAGAAAGATAATTTTGTCATGGGTGAAGAGATATACTGTGTAAAAATGTCGAAGAAATGTGCATATCTCGACAGCGAATCAATGTCGACAATACCATCCTCCACAATATGATGACAATATTTTCACTCCATGATATGTTGAAGTGCATCCTCCTTGAGGTCTCCCCATCAGAACCTCTCTCCCATGGCGCGATAGAATCTATGAGGTTCTAAATATGTTTCATGAAGAAACTTATCTTTGAGCTATGAGGTGCTCATCAAGAAGGCTCTCTCCTGATATTGGAAGATATTATCCATTATATGATACATACCATCTACCATATGCCCATCTAATGCTTCATAAGTGAAGTCATCATCAGAGTGCTCAAATAACATCTGGGCCCACAAATCATCATTTATCCTCAGTGACAGCACTGCCGATGTCCATGATACTTCATTTGCTGCCACATGGCCCTCTCCATACACAATGCTGAACTCATAGTCCTGAATTGTACTGATCCACTGTTGTTGCCTCTTCTATAGTTGCTTCTCCTCCTCAAAAATATGCTAGAGACTATGGTGGTTGGTCTTCACCAGAAATATACTTCCAATAAAAAACTGTCAGAATTTGACCAATGCATGCATAATGGCCAGTATCTCTATGTATTAAATGGAATACGACAAATCATGCGACAGTAACTTCTGGTTCTCGAAAGAAATTGTATATCTTCCCTGCATTATGACTGTGCTAATCCTATCCTCAGAAACTCAACACTCCAACACAAAGTGTTGTGTAAAACACAACAATGTCAAACTGGGATAGCTATACATCTTCTCCTTGAACCAGTCAAGGGTACTTTGCGTAGTGATAGTCTGCTGCTCCAAATCAGCAATGTGCTCTAACCCTTAGTCATGCAATTTACCTGATGGCATGACCACAAAAATCTCACTCTGATGTGCTGAAATAATATGGGGTGGAAATGTTTGCATAGCTTGGATCAACTGATGCTTTGGAAAATCTTGCAAAGATACAAGAGTTCCTCCAACCGGTGCAATTTCTTCTCCAAATTCTGGTGATGGTGATGTTGCTCCTCTACTTCTGCACCAACGTTGGTATCTGCTTCCTCTTCCTCATGCACCTACCAAATCATGACTGGGACTCTCAATGTTGAATGCTCATGAACATCTTGCAAAGATGCAAGTGCTCCTCCAACTAATGCAAGTACCTCTACTACAACTGGTGGTGGTGGTAGTTGCTCTTCTCCCAGAGTATCAGTGCTGACATCTTCATTTTTCTCCTCATATACTTCCTCATAAATGTTAGAAAATGTCTCAATAGAAAGTGCCTCTGGTTTTCTTCTGTCAAACCTCTTTACCAATATTTGAGTGAAATATGCATATGCAGTCACTATCGCATGTTTCAATCTGGTGAACCACCAATCATTTGCTTCATCCTCAAGGTGTAGCACTGCAATATAAATAGCCTCTGTGTCCACTACTAGGTGTAGTTGTAAGAAATAATCTAACTTCTCCATCCAAGCCTTTGTCGTGATTTCGGATGGTCGATCAAATGTAGGGAGAAAGAATCTATTATGCATATGCCCTCTTCTTCTATTGCTGCTACGGGGTCTCCAGTTCTCTTTAATTTGGAAAAAATGTTGGAAATTCAGATTCTCTTTGAATTCTCTAGATTGAGATTTGTACTCTACAAGATAATCACTAAGAGTCTCATGCTCCAAATATCCTCCACCTCTATGCCATTCATTTCCTTCTACAAGGAAAGTGGACATAATAGGGAGTTGTGGATATTTATTCACTGCCAATTACTTATACTACTGAGAGGAAGTGCTCAGACCTTCTCCATTATGAAACCCTCTTGAGGTTTCCTTTTGCATTTCACTTCTCATTTCTTTGATCTCCATGGTGAGATCTTGCATAGATCTTAAGAGAAGTGTGGAAAAAATCAATCCTTCCACCATTGTAGACTTATTATTTTTTTGCTTCTTCTTCTTATTCTTCCGATGTCATGAAATGCCCACAAGTTGAGCCAAAGATCATGCTTCGATACCACTGTAATATCCCAAAATGGGAAAGACAAGAATATATAACATTTATAACATTTTAGTCAAGGCATTAGCCAAAATGTAAGCACAAAACTGTAAAATGCTGGAAATGCCAGAATATAACATCAAGACATTAAAAAAGTAGAAGAAATAGTGAGCCATATCATTATGTATCAACATCAATGTAAGTACATAGTGCTCCAAAAGGAATGCACTCAAGCCACAAGGTGGCTGAAATACACTACTGAAACCTAGCATTGGAAAGTCTAAACTGATGCTACTGGAAAATACTATTTCTAGGAATATGATACATGTGCGAGAGGTTGTTGGAGTTCTTAGAAAGTTCTGGAATTTTAACCACGGATTCTACTCGAAAAAACCTAGAAATGGTTTGGCCTGATTTTGAGTTTGCAATTTAGACCCTTTTGGGGTTGCACAGTGCACCCCTGCTGGCTGAGTTATGCACACCCCGGAGACAACTGATGATATGGGGCGAAAATAATGATCTATCTGCTACAATAGCACCCACTCAACTCAATAACTGAAGGGTTGGCCCCTTCTCCCGATCTCAAGCTGAGAAACTTAGGATCTAGCTCCTCCACTGAAAATGCTTCTGCTGCATGCAAAACTGCTTGGTAATATTGTGTTGTATAGGAGGTATGGTGATGTAGCCTAGTGATAGATAATATAATTATGATCCCAGGCTATTGAAGTGATCCACAAAGTGAAGGATTAATCCCTCACAGGATTCCAAGCTGAGTTTCTTGGAACTTCCTCTTCTCCTCAAACCCTCATTGCAGAATTACGCAATTCCTACAGGAAATTTTATTGCATAGGAGAATAGATGGATGGCCTGATGCCGGATATGAAAAAGAAACTCCTGGAATATTTCAATGGATCCACAGTGTGAAGGGCTGATCTCTCCACAGGTTTCTCAGTTGAAGTACTGAGATAACCTTCCAACTCTCAAGCTCTAGTATAGGAATGCGTAATTCCAGTAGTTGGAAGTGCAGATGAGAGTGGTTGAATGTGGCATTGATTGTCGGATGATGAATGCTGCCCAAAAAAAAATTCCAAGGACAGGCACTCAAAGTCCCCCTTGGGTAAGGGTGTGATTACTACTCGGGAACACTCGGTGCTAAACAACACAACAGACTTAGCTAAATAGTTGAAGCATGCAAAGAAATGTGTTACGAAACTCAACAATAAAAATCTAGACCCCCCTAAGTTTGCTGCCCTCACCTTCTGTAATATTCCCAATTAGTCAAGCTAATGGGAATATGCAATTTTTTTTACTTTTTCTGTCCCATGAATAAAATTGTAAAGGAGAATCAATAATGCTCCTAAACAAAAAAATAAATCAATGCTCAATGTCAACAAAGCTATATCTGAGCTATTTTCATAAACACACTTAAGTGGGAAAGAGGCTGGATCAATTGAATGGGTCAACAGGACCAAATAAACAACATTGTCTAAGTGCAATGTATCTCCTAGAGGCACAACGCAGTTCATGTTGGAGGCCACTTATGTGAATGAAGCTAATTCATCAAGATGGTTTAGGGTTTGACAAGATTTCCACATTATAAAAGAAAGAGGAGGACACCCAAAAGGGGGTTTATTATTTGATATTTTTGAAGGTATTGTTTGTTTAGACATCCCTCATTCTCTAGATGTTTAGCTGAGAATAGTGCTATTTAGCACTTGGGTGTTCCTGGTCAGGAATCCCACCTCTTCCATTGAGGAGCTCTTGGAGGAGTCTTGTTACATCTTGTCCACTATCCGACAGTTGGCCAAGCTCCATCTTCCAACTACAACTCAGATCTTGTTGAGGGTTTGGTTGTCTTTGTAAGTTGCAGCAAGTGGAAGCTAGATCTACTTAGATCTAGGCAAATCTAGAGGCCCTTTTCAGTGGGGGAGTATTCTATCCCATTGGCAAGAGGATTTTGGATCTTTGGAGTTACATTTTTAGATCTTGGCATTAGGCCAAACCAGTGCTAGAGGCTACAACGCATTTTTCCTTCCATAACTATGTTATTTTCAAGTATTCAGTTGCAGGGTGTTTTGACTAAATTTTGGAGGAGAGATCTTTGGTGATAAGATTCTCCCTTTAACTGTGGTGATCCATGGATTAGATATATCATTCATGTACCATTTAGATATTATTTACTTATGATTCTATTTTTAGCAAAATTCCTGAATATTGCTGCAGATCTGTAATTCTAGATCTTAGATATACTCTTGTACTTTCATGTTTTGCTCAAAACCCCAAGGGGAATCTATAGAGGAACTCATCTAGTGTACAAATCTGATATAGACCTAATATTTTGTACACAGATCTGTTCTAGATCTGAAATTTAATATACAACTACTTCAGCCCATAAAATAGTGTTTTCAAGATTTGCAATCTCATTATGTTGTTGCAGCACCTCAATCTTGAGGGTTTCTTCATGTGAATCTTCTATTTTTCTCTTGTACATTGTATGGGCCACATTATAGATCTATTTTACTGATGTAAATGTAATTTTGGAGCCTCCATATTGATATCCTACTTTAAATTAGTGGGACTGCATTATTTCTGAAGCAATATTGTTGTGCATGACTGCAGCCCCATTCTTTGGGTGTTTTTCAGCCATACTAGGTGGTGGGAGGTCTGTTTACCTCACCTAGTTTGATTTGTTTTTGCTCTCCTTGTGGATTTAGACATTAGATCCACTAATATAAGGGATCCAGGAGTTGAAAACTCATTTGAGTGCACCAATTGGTGGAGAGAGTGTTATTTCAGTAGGCTTTTCTGTGCATCCCTCTTTTGGGATATTACAGTGGTATCGAGCATCTTTCTTGGCACAGCCTGTGCTTTTCTTGTAGAGCCAATATGTCTCGAGAAGAAGAAGAACCTCTCACTAATAGAGAGGAGAGGTACCAAAGAAGAAGACAAAAGAAATATTACATAGAGGACAAAGAGAAGAAGGGTGAAACCCCTTTATCTGGAAGGATTAAAAGAGGAAAGTTTTCTAACACTCTTTCTCAAGCTATGCATGAGCTGAAGGAAGAAATGCAGGGGATGAGGAGGGAAAGGCATGCAGATCCTTCAAGGATGTTTTCACATCAAGGGAGCCCCAATACTTCTTATTATGTGTGTGAGCATTCAGCCACACAACCTGATCTATAACGTTGTAACATGCCCACTTTCTTGTCAAAGGAAGGAGGAGGAGGAAAAAAAAAGGAGGAAAATCTTGGTGAATATCTCCAAGAGTATGAATCTCAGTCAAGGAGGTTCAAAGAGCATCTCATTTTCCCAAAGTTCTGTCAGCTTAAAGAAGAAAGAAGATCCTACAACTATAGTAGAAGAAGAGGGTGCATGTAGCCCACTTTTGGTAGATTTTCTCTACCTGTTTTTGATGGATCACCTAAGAGCTCAGCCCAATCTTGGGTAGGGCAGCTTAACACATATTTGCAGCTACATGAAGTCTCAGAAGAAGAAGCCATGAAGGTAGCAGTGCTGCATCTTCAAGGGAAGGCCTATGCCTGGTGGCTATTTGAGTCATTCTCCTTGAAAAATGTCAACATTTCTTCTTATGCAAGGTTTACTAGGAGGCTAGTGGAAATATTTGTACATGCTGAAACTTCTTTGAGGAGGCAAATCAAGCTAAAGGAGTCTGAATCCTTGCATGAGTTGGAGCCTACTCCATTTCTGAATATTGATGAAGGGGTTAAAGATATGCAACATGATTTTCCAAGGGCAAAGGACCCACTTCAGCAAGAACATTCTTCTCAAGGAAAAGACATGAGTGTCCTTTCCTCAAGGAGAGATCAAGAAAAAGGATCTCTTATTGATGAGGCATACTCCATTGATGAGGAGAATAAAGAAGAAGAACTGAAAGGTTCCTCCAACGCTGTGACAGCAGGAGGAGATCTATTTCTATTGATAGGTGGAGAGGAAGCCATTGCTTCCACTAGGAGGGCTCTTGTATCTTTTCAAGAAGGCCGCAAGGATCCTATACATGAAGAAGATGAGCAGCAAGTGTCTATGCTAGTAGACAATAAGACAGAACAAAGGAGGGGTCACAATACTGTCATAGCAAGAGATGATCCACTGGTGCATGAAGAAGAGAAGGGAGCAAATGTTCCAATCAAGAGCGCTCTTTCATCTTTAAGAGTGGCATCACATTATCATGGGACTTCCACATAGAAATCAGAGGTGAAATTACACAGTGGAAGTAAGGAGATTTTGATCCCATTTGACAGGCATGTAAGGATCAACCATGAGGAATCACTGTCTTATGGAAAACCACTTGAAAGACCACCTGATTCAGAGTTGGTGGAAGGTGTATCACATCTTGGTGCTCCACTCATGAATCCAAGAGGGATTGGAGCATTAGAAGACAAAGCTACAGCGCTGGGAGGCTTGGGTAAGCTCAAGAAGAAGGGATATCCTGTTCCCTTACCATCACCACCCACTCTCATATCTGGATCTGCATTGTGGGAGGAGAAAAATGGAAGGATCAGCCTTCCAACACACACATTTGACATAGGAGATGTCAAGGAGGAGATAAAAAACATGACAAACATTTCTGTTGATGCATCATCTGCACTGTCATTGTTGAACAGTCTAGATCTATATTGGAAATCCCGACTTCTAGTGGATTATTCCAAATATCTACACGCTTGTATGATACTTGATGGCCAGCTGCATGAAGAGGGCTATTTATTCCAAGAAGAGGTCATCTATCATCATGGTAGAGTCTTCTTGTCTAGAGCCTCCAAGATCAAGCAGAAGATACTACAAAGAGCTTACAAATAGTTATGTTTCAGCCATATGTACTCCATGAAGACCTACAACATCATCATGAGAAGCTTTGATTGGGAAGGCTTGAAAGAAGAACAATATCAAAATTTTCAAAGATGCATGAAGTATGTGGAGTTGGGGTAGCAACATGACTCCATAAAGGGGTTATTTCAGCCATCTCTTCCTTCTTTGGGAAGAGGAGAAATATCCATGCACAACTCCATGTGTATGAAAGGTATTGATGGTGAGGAATCTGATTATGTAAGTCAAGTTTTATTTTCTGATTATACATATTCTTTCACCATGTTTATGCAGGCCATGGCTCCAAGGAGGAGTGATATATCCTGTAAATATCATGGAAAATAGTGGGCCACTCAAATTTCTAAATTTGGCCACTCCCTTGATGAACAAAGGGAGATTCTCTATCATGATGGGTGCTTCCCTAAGGCACCAAAATTATCTCACACTTTTGGCCATAGTGAGATAACAAGGGCAACAAGTAAGTGGTGGGAAGACCACTTACCACATCTTGATATGATGCAGGCAGGAGATGCCCTGCGCTGGTACCATATGTGGGACTATGACCCACCTCCTCTTGTTCAAATTTCTGTTTATGTAATTGTAATTTTTCTTCCGTACATGGATGACGTACTTATCATATTTTTGGATTTGTATGGAGGAAGAATAGGAGGCATGCGTGTACCACATGGGATGGAGACTCTCTATGTATATCTTGCTACATATTTCAGGGAGAGAAGGGGTTCAGCCATTTTTATTTCAGTAGAATTCTTGACTCTTTGTGGGATGGATTATGTACATCTCATAATGACTTTGGAGGGACAACTCATGGAAGGTTGGATTGGTGAAAACTCAGCTTATTTAGAGAGATGGATCCTTGATGGTGTCACCAATGGGGAAGGAGAAGTGTTGCAGCACTCACCCTATCAGTTTCTTGAGGACAAGCAACATTTTTGAGGGGAGGACCGAAATATTCCCAATTATTCAAGCTAATGGGAATATACAATTTTGTTTTACTTTTTCTGTCCCATGAATAAAATTGTAAAGGAGAATCAATAAAGATCCTAAACAACAAAATGAATCAATGCTCAATGTGAACAAAGCTAAATCTGAGCTATTTTCATAAACACACTTAAGTGGGAAAGAGGCTGGATCAATTGACTGGGTCAAAAATACCAAATCAACAGTGTTTTCTAAGTGCAATGTATCTCCTAGAGGCACATCGCCGTTCATGTTGGAGGCCACTCATGTGAATGAAGCTAATTCATCAATATGGTTTAGGGTTTGAAAATATTTCCACATTATAAAAGAAAGAGTCGAACACCAAGAAGGAGGTTGATCATTTGATATTTTTGAAGGTATTGTCTGTTTAGACATCCCTCATTCTCTAGCTGTTTAGCTGAGAATAGTGCTGTTTAGCACTTGGGTGTTCCTGGTCGGGAATCCCACCTCTTCCATTAAGGAGCTCTTAGAGGAGTCTTGTTACATCTTGTCCACTATGCGACAGTTGGCCAAGCTCCATCTTCCAACTACAACTTAGATCCTGTTGAGGGTTTGGTTGTCTTTGTAAGCTGCAGCAAGTGGAAGCTAGATCTACTCAGATCTAGGCAAATCTAGAGGCCCTTTTCAGTGGGGGAGTCTTCTATCCCATTGGAAAGAGGATTCTAGATCTTTGGAGCTGCATTTTCAGATCTTGGCATCAGGCCAAAATAGTGCTAGAGGCTAGAGCACAATTTTCCTTCCATAACTGCATTATTTGCAAGTATTCAATTGCAGGGTGTTTTGACTAAATTTTGGAGGAGAGATATTTGGTGATAGGATTCTCCCTTTCACTGTGGTGATCCATGGATTAGATATCTCATCCATGTACCATTCAGATATTATTTACTTATGATTCTATTTTTAGCAAAATTCTTGAATATTGCTACAGATCTGTAATTCGAGATCTCAGATCTACTCTTGTACTTTCATGTTTTGCTCAAAACCCCAAGGGGAATCTATAGAGGAACTCATCTAGTGTACAAATATGGTATAGATCTAATATTTTTACATAGATCTATTCTAGATATGAAATTTAATATACATCTTCTTCAACCCATAAAATAACGCTGTCAAGCTTTACAGTCTCATTATGTTGTTGCAGCACCTCAATCTTGAGGGTTTCTTTATGTGAATCTTCTATTTTTCTCTTGTACATTGTATGGGCCACATTATTGATCTGTTTTACTAATTTACATGTAATTTTGGAGCTTCCATATTGATCTCCTTCTTTAACTCAGTGGGACTATGTTATTTCTGAAGAAATATTGTTGTGCATGACTGCAGCCCCATTCTTTGGGTGTTTTTCAGCCATACTAGGTGGTGGGAGGTCTATTTACCTCACCTAGTTTGATTTATTTTTTCTCTCCTTGTGGATTTATACATTAGATCCACTGATCTAAGGGATACAGGAGTTGCAAACTCATTTCAGTGCACCAATTGGTGGAGAGAGAATTATTCCAACAGGCTTTGTTGTGCATCCCTATTTTGGGATATTACACCTTCTTTTTATGGTTTTGAGCCTTCCAGATCCTTGGACCACCTCATAAATACGTTGAAAATGTGGCCACTAGCCTCCATAAATATTGGGTTTTCCTCCATGATCTCCATATTTTTTTCAATCACTCTCCACTTCCTCCATCATGTGTGCATTTAATGCACCACTTCCTCCATCATCTCTGCAATTGCTTCTCCACTATCTCCATCATCTTGAATTTATTCCTCCATTATCTCCATCATATTCCTCATTAATTCTCTTTTATCTCCACTCTTTCTTCATTATTATGCTACCCCACTACTCAATTAACCCACATTCACACTATAGAAGTGGATTTTATTCATCTAATGGGTTTATGGGTCCCTCCACCCTTTTATTTACTTAACTAAATAAGAAGAGTAATAAATCTAATATTCCGATTAGTTGATGGAAACTTTGGAATATTACATAGCTCAAGTACCATTTCATATGATCAGTGATGGAAGATGGATAGTTGAAGCTGGAAAAGATACACACCAGCCAGAATCCTGCAGATATGTTAACAAAATTTGTAACTAGGGAGAAACTGAGATTATGATCAGTTTCAATTGGTCTTCAATTATGATGATGAAGATGAGAAATAGGAAGGTACAAAATGGAGTAATTTTTCAGCAAATGAAGCAGAAATGGAGTTGCTACAATCAGTCTCCAAGTGGGAGATTATTGGGTGAGGAGCATGATTATCTTCTTTATTTAGATGTATCGCCACGTTGGACCCGTGTTCTTGACGGGGTGGCAACACCGCCCGTCATTTAATCACTACCAGGGGGGTCCAAGGGGGGGCAACGATGACCTTTTGGAGCCCCCCCTAGCGGGGGGTTTTGGGGGCAACGCCCTCGAAGCTAAAAACATATGTAAAATTTCCTTGTAAAATATTGTAATTTCGTAGTCAATCTGGGTTGTTCATTAGGCAGAAAATCTGACGGTAGAAGTTATGTTTAATTTAGGCTTTTTTTTCCCTAGAAGGCAACCCCTCATTTTGTATGAGGGTATTATATTGCGGCTATGTATGGTATGTGTATTATGAGCGAGAAACAGAAAGGGGGATAGTGAGAGAGAGTAGAGGATATTACAACGAATCTTTTGTAGGTTGTGTCTCTTCATCTTGTTGGATAATATAAAGGAAGGACTGGATTTTCGGGGTGGACGTAGCCCAAATTAGGTGAACCACGTATATATGTGTCTCTGTTGTATTATATGTTTTCCGTGTTTGTGTTTCTGCATATTTTATGTGTTCCATTTCTCTGTAATATATAATTTTCTAACACTAGAGAGTGTTATAACACCCTGGATTTCATAGCCAGGGTGTGTTACAGAGACAGAGGTTCCAAAAAGGGTCAGTCAAGGTCTAATCAAAAGCTGAAAATAACGGAGGAGGTTGGGAAGCATACTAAGTGGTTTGAATGGGAACCAAGAAGAACAGGAAGGCCTGAAGAGAAAGAGAGATTTGGTAATTGAAATATCACAACCAAGAACTAAGTAGTAGTCCCTAGTGGAGTCGCCAATTCTGCTATAGGGTTTATTGCATGGGTGGTTGTGGATGAAATACCCTCTCAGGTCTTCCTGGGATCCAAGGAAGACTGTTTGATATTAACTGAAACTTTCAAAAAATAAACATACATATATTCATATTAACCCATGGTTGACAAAGAAAAAGGAGAAGAGTTACCTCAGTCCTTCGCGTAGCGCTGCTGGAGATCTCAGTGTTGAAAAGTGGAAGACCTCTTCGCCAACTCCGAGATCAAAACCTACACATAAAAATGACAAAGCGTAATCTTCACAGCTTATGAACCTTGACAGTAAAATAGTTAACATACATGAAAATATAAACTAGCATGCATCTAAGCTACTTATCATGTACGCGATTCAACCAACATGTAAATAAATACAATATCGACACCATCAAATAGATAGAACAAAAATAGATCTATAATATCTGATGAAAGAATGATGATTACAACCATTTTTGATAGATAAAGCCTCCTCTAGTCCTTCATCTCCTCTCTCTGTCTCTCTCTCAACTTCTTGGCAGCATAACAATGCTCGAGCTCTTCAAACTTTTGACGACCATTCAAAATTTGTTACAATGACCGAGGCTAAAATTTATAAACAGAGAGAGGCTCATCCTTTACAATTCCTCCATGAGTTCCAATGAGGAAAAATTTAGTAACTTGCCTTGATTTATTGTTGTTTCCCTTTCCATCTTAGATAGGATTAGCAATATCCCAAGTCAGGAATGAGGTGCAGGTTTCGAGCTTTTTGAGCTGACAGCTGAGTGGAAAGCGGGATGTTAGTAAATCAACTTGTGTTTTGGCCTCTTTACCTTATGAAAATCTAGTAATGCTTCCCTTTAGGAAAAAAATAGCTTTAACTTAGGGAATAACACTTTTTACCGAGAGATGGACAACGTTATAACTCATTTTGTCTATTTTTTGGGTTTGTTACCTTGGAAAATAGACCTACAACTTATGTCTTTCTTCCAACCAATTGTCCTTCTCCTCTGAGGTGATGATGTGGTCATTTTTATGTCTAAATAAAACTTTATGCATGATAAAAATATCCTCATAAATTCTTCGCACAATCCCTCCTAATGTCGATACTTCTCCATGTATGATTGCCTTAAGTTCTTCGAGACATGCTTGTGTGGACGCTGCTTTCTGAACCTCTGCCCAGAGTTGTTAAAATTCTTTCCTTGAAGCCTATATTTTCTTTTCCATTTTTCTATTATCGGCTATGATAGACTCTGTGTTTGACTTGGTAGTACCTGTGAATACCAAGTTGACTGCAAAAATTACTTATAGATTTATTTTGGTGTCTGTCACAATGACCCTTTCTATGATGAATGCGGGAGATGTGATTTCATTCAGAAAATGTTTCTTTCTCACTTGTAAAATATTCTTCTAAAGTTCATCGTAAGTTATATTGTGTGTTTCCATGACCGTACCATCATCAATAGTAACAATTTCCTCTTCATCGCTCATAATTTTCTCTTCTTTCAAAGGAGGGGGAGACTGAATGATGACTGACTGAGTGCTTAGCATAAGGTCAACATCTTGGTTTTACAACTCCAGTTCCACCTCCACGTCTTGTATCACAATCAATTCTTCAATCTCTTGAGTAAGTTCCTTCTCCTGCAATTTTTTTCTCTCCTCCTCTAGCTTCCAGTTTTGTTCCTGTTCCTCAACCTGCTTTTGTGTCTCTTCTTCTTCTTCCATCTTTCGCCTTTCTTCTTCTTCTTCCATCTTTCACCTTTCTTCTTCTTCTCATTTCTACATTTCTTCTTCTAATATTTTTTGCTCATGTTCCTCCTTCTTCTTCTTTTATTCTTCCATACTCCTCTGCTTCCTCCTCTTTTTTTTCTGTTATGGCTGCCTTCAGGAAGATTGGATATGATTTCATCCTGCAGTTCTACTCTTCCACTGGGTCATGCGCAACCTTCCTCCTGCCTTTATCATGCACTGATTTGCACCATTCTATTGGTTTTGCCTCTAAATTGACTTCCCTCTAAGGAGTAAGTTGTGATGTTCCTGCCAAGCTAACTGGTTCGTAAGACTTGGAGGCATTGTAATAATTCTTCTTCTCTTCCTCTTCTGTAAAATGTCTAGCTTAGCCACTGAAAATTGGAATATTCACACAATATTTCTTACAAACATTCCTAGGATCATACAATTTGAAGTCCAGTGGAACGAATGAAAATTTATCTATCTCCTTGCCTTTTGTCTCAACAATATTTAAATTCTTGATCTCATATAATCTGATTTGAAAAGGAAGAGCAGGCCAAGGTACTTTCTTCTTCCTATGTAAAACTCCTAATAACCCTATGGAAAGAGGATAGAAAACTTCTTGCATGACCAAATTGTCCGTGGCATACCTGGTTAGAAGATGTGAAGACTTATAACCACCAAAAATATGGAGGTAAATGCCATCCGGTGAGGCAAACCAATCTTCTAGTTCTGACACTGTTTCCATTTCCTCTTGGGACATGCAAGGCGGGTCTTCCTCGAAGATCAAATTGAAAGTGGAATGAGGAAGTGATCAATCAACTTTTCCATTACTCCCTTAATGTTTCACTCCAAAAATAACTTGTAGTAAATGTGCATGAAAACTTCTCATGGTGACCAGGTCCAATTCATGCTAGGAAATGCATTACGAGCACATATTTCATCCAACAAGTAGGAATACTTCTATAATTTGGCTTGGCTACCCTTGGGAGGGTTCTTAACATTTTTCGCATGAATCCTCAACGTTGAGCCAACATATCTGATTAGTTGAAAAATTTATCTTCATTCACAACTTGATTAGGAAAGAATTCCCAACCTTTAGGGAAGGTCTCATTATTATTTTGACCATATATTTGGAAACATAGGATTATCAAGTATTGATAGGCCTTCTTGAGAGGTTTTGTCTTTTAAGTGTTGTTGGGATTCTAGCAGAAATTTGATGGATCTTTCACACAACCTTTGACGACATCCTTTTTTCTCAGGTAGCTGGTGATTTCATAAAAATGTGAATCCATGTATGATGCTGGCATTGGTAAATGATGCATAAGGTGATAATTATTGAAATTGGCAACAAGAAATATTGAAAATGGCACTCATGAGGCTTCTAGTTTAATTTTCCCTTAATTAAATTAGAAGTAAATTGTAATTCTACATGACATGACAACTTGTAAGTGTTAATTGAGTCATGAAGACTTAGTTAGCTCAGTTAATTCGAGTTGAGGGTAAAAATAGAGGCATGTAGGATGCCTCCTATTTTTTAGGAGCCCTGGTTGAGTTTATTTTGAGTTGTAATTAGTTAACTTAATTATTTGAGTTAAAATCAGTTTAACTAGTTCTAACTCAGAGATGAGCTAGTGATAGGTCCAGTGAATTAAATATGATTTAATTCACATGCAGCTATCAATAATATAATTGATAATTCGCTATAAATAGCTTTTTCATGTCAATTCTAAGGAAGGCCCAAATGAGATTGGAGTTAAATGGAAGAGAACTATCAGTTGTATAATAAGAAATTTGTACACGTCACACATTAGGTCATAAGGACACCTTGGATTTATTTCACAATTAATTAATGGAAATTTCCTAATTAATAGGGGCTCAACTAGTCCAGGAATGCATGAGCAAGGCTGGTCAAGAAGAGGCAAGCAAGTGGTTAAATATTGGACCAAACTTGCCTAGATCAGTGTGAGACAATCAAAGATAGAGCAGAGCTTTCTCAACAAGGGAAATGGCATTGTATTGTTTCATCTTATTGAATTTATGCAATATAAAAATAACAAGGTTTTTATCTGAGCCTTTTCCCATATACATCTTTGTGTTGTGAAATTGAAATTATTTCTCTTTTGTGTTCATGTGATTGTACAATTGTAATTGGTTTCTGTAATTTGTAGAATAGATTCAAGTATTTTGTTTTAGCATATTACAAGATCAGTTGAATCAATGTGAATTTTCTACAATAATCATGTGCCATGAAAGAGGAAAGCCTTTTTTTGTTGGCACTACTAAGAATCATGATATTACTATATGTATGTGACAGTATCCATCTAACAATGTCTACACATCGGAAAACCGTGTACCTTCATGTAATCTTGTGTGATCCTAATATTTGGACATTGACGTACACCTGCTGGTCTTCGATATCTTCTTTGAAGCTGTTTGCTGAGAATAATTCATTCACCTTCTGCCATGTAATGTATGACTCTTTCTCTATGAAAAAATGAGTGCCTGAGTAAACTGGAAAGCTCAGTAGAGTACACTCAACTGCCTCTCTGGTGCTTCTTTCCATAGTTTCCTTTGAGACAGATCTCTTTGGATTAATAATGATAGCAACTGGTCAAGAGAATTCCTCAAAAAATGTAGTACCTATAAGAGAGAAATTCACTCATGGAAATCAAAAATTAGCTCACTAAAATTAACTCACAAGGAAAGATCTGGGTAACCACAAGAATCAGAGGGAAAATTGTGTAATATCTAAGATGAGGGATATCACTAGCTTCATGAAATGTGCATTGTTCAGTTTCAACAATAAAGGGGGAGGCTTGAGGGTTGAGACTGTGCAATGTGCAGTCTCAACCTGGGCAGACTAAGGGAGAGACTGTGCATTGTGAAGTTTAAGTGGCCAAGGATGAGGCTTGATCCTTGGAACTGTGCAATGTATAGTTAGGTAAGCCAGGGGCTATGCATTGTTAAGTCTCACAGGCCAACCACAGGGCTTGGACCTTGAATTTGTGAAATGTGAACTTGGACATGTAAAATGTTGGCCAAGTGAAGGGCAGATATTCTGGGGAAGGGGATGGAAAAATGGCATATATAAGTGATAGTGCAAGTAAGAGTGGAGATCTGAGTAAGGAAATATATATTAATTCAAATCAACTATAAAATATCAACATGAAAAGGAAAAAAAAACATGCATTGGGAGTCTTCGAAATGAAGATCACCAGTGGGAAAAAACAAGAAATTTGACGCGACATTTGTGAAAATTCAACGACGGACTGAACCAAAAATTTTACAAGCTAATATAAGATAAAAAATAGAGACTATGAAAATAAACAAGAAAAATAACACTCACAAAAGATAAACAATAAAAGGCGACAAAAAAAGCGACAAAAGACGACAAAAGAGAAACTTACCTGGAAATCACCGCAAACTCCACCAAAAGCTCCTTGATCTCCTTAGGAAAGCTAGACCTCCAATATCGAATGTGAAAATGAGCTTTAAGATCATCTATTATATAGATATAGGCTAGTTAGGGCTTATGATGCACATGCCTAAAATCAAGGAAAAAAATGACACTTGGAGAAAAAAAAGACTTGTGTCACTCTTTGGGAAACTAATAATCTAGTCCCTAATTTCTAGGCATTATATTTTTCACTTTTTTTTCTTTTTTCTTTTCCAAGAAATCAACCTTTCATACTTCCAAGAAGGATTGTACAATTCCCAACCATAGGGACTCAAAAAATCCTTAGCCCAGTGAATTACACAACTTTTGACGATAGGGGAAGCTTTTACACAAGCTTTGAGATGAAGGCAGGTCTGCCCCTCAAGATTGTATAGTTTTTGAGCTCAAGGTTGGCCTACCTATAAGGACTGAACAATTTAGTTCCTCAAGGATGTCCTGCCTTCCAAGATTGCACAGTTCCTAAAGGGAATACCAACAATGATGCAAGTTCAAGGCAGAAGATGGCTTGTGCTTGAAAGGATCAAATCAGTATTAAGAAAAGACATCGCAAACACTACATGAAATGATAAGTCTTTACATAGAAAGAATAATTTATGTAATATTCCCAATTAGCTTTAAGCTAGTTGGAATATTAAAGTTTGTTTTTTCTTCTTAGTTAGAAGAATAAGAGGGTAGGGAGACGCATAAATCTCCTTAGTAGGAATAAAATCACTCCAAATGTGAATGGAGGTCATCTAAGTAACTAGATTGAAGACCCTTATGTGTGAAAAGGTGATTGAGCATGTAGAATGGGTCAACTTTGACTAATCAACAACACTGGTAGGGAGGAGTGGACATTCATTGAGGGAAAACACAGTTTTGGAGGGAGATTCCATTCATGGAAGTAGTGGCTTTAATGAGTGTGGTCCAAGGTGAGGAAGCTCACCAAGAATATAAGGAAGGGGATGGCAATGATAGAAGGCATGATTGATTATTATTTTGTTTATGGTATGTATGACTTGTTTCTCTCTTCAGCTATTTAGCAAATACTGCAGTGATGTTTAGCACAAGGGTGTTCCCGAGCGGGAATCCCACCCTCATCCTTGGGGGTCTTCAAGTGTCCACTCAGGAGAGGTGATTGAGCTGCGTTTCCACATTCTGGCAGTAGGCCAAAGCTTCATTCTTATTATACAACACAGTTTCTTCCAGATTTGTGTTGTGTTGCATGGTAGAAGTTGTGGAGGGTTTGTAGGACCATTTTTTGAGCTTGTGCTTTAGTGGAGAGGTAGCCTCTCCATTCGGAGATCTGCAAGGAGAGTCCTTGAGCATTATTTCATCATCTAGCACCATGCCAAGCTACCACCAACCCCTACAACGCAGTTTCATTCCATGACTGCGTTATTTCAAAGATCAATTGCAGGGGTGGTTTCAGTGCATGATTTTGGGAGTTATATCTCTAGTTCAGGGATCAACCTTTCACCCAGAGAGTCTATTGGAGGAGAGCCACATATTTCTACATCAGCTTCAACCATATCTTCCCAGCCATTTTTCTGCAGTGAATCTTCAGCCGTAGGGTTTTAGTTCACTATTGTATTTTGATGTATTTTCCAGAAACCCTCTTGGGTTGTCATGGAAAGGTGATATAGTTCCTAGATATTCATGTATAGCATATTTTGAGGCGTATATCAGTTATTTTATGTCATTGTATGATCTCATGATGTATATATTCTCATGAAAAACGTGATTGCAATCACGTTTTTTTATGTATTTCTGATTTTTCGTGTAGAAGGGTCCATCGAAATTATGCAACATGGGTACTCCTTGGATGAGGAATTAAATTTTGCATCCAACGAGTACTCCCACTAAAAATTTGAGTAAAAAATTTGGGAGATAAGTTGAAAATACGAGTGGAAAAAGTAGTTTTATTATTTTATTATTTTTTAATGTTTTACCCTTTTACTTAAAAAATGGTGAATCATCCTCCATGGTTGACATCATCATCTTGAATCCTATTGGTTCTTATAAAGTTTACTTTTGTTGTACATTTTTCTTAGGAGGCCCATTTTAGATCTCAAAATTCCCCTAATGATTTGTACATTGATTTACACTGCTACTTTCCACCATTGTGTTCTATATTGGTGCTTTTCTTGTTTAGGAATATTACAGTGGTATCAGAGCATAATCCTGGCTCAGCCTGTGCATCTAAGCCAATATGTCATCATAATAAGGAGATACTCTCATAGACAGAGAGAAGAGGTATCTCAAAAGAAGAAACCAGAGATATGATTATACAGATGATAAAGAAGACAAAGGAAAAACTCCCTTATCAGGAGGAGAAGAGGAGATGGAGTATCCCAAGCTTATTCTTCAAACCATGCAAGATATTGCAAGGGAAACCGAGGATATGAGGATGGATAGACACAAAAAATCCCATAAAGGGTTTATACATGGAGAAGGCTCTGACATTTCCCATCACTAGAATGATCAACCAGTGAAGCAGTAGGTTTCCCAACGCTATACAATGCCTACATTTTTAGCAGTGGGAAATGGAGGTTTTCAAGAACAAGAAACTCTTGAAGATTATTTTCTTTAGTTGAGTCTCAATATCATATATTCAAATATCATTTGAGCTTCCAAGAGTTCTGTTATATCAAGGACAATAGGAGACCTCGACATCACAATAGAGGTGGAGGATTCATACAAAACCATGATCTTCACCAGACTATGGGAAAAATTTTCTTACTCACTTTTGATGGTTCATCCAAATGCACTGCCAAATCTTGGGTAGAGAAGCTAGACATCTACTTCTAGTTGAACCAAGTACCGGATATGGAAGCCATCAAAATAGCAATGCTGCACCTTGAAGGTGAAGCACATGATTGGTGGTTTCATGGTATTTCTACATTGGGTCATGCCAATGTGACTGCATATTCAGATTTCACAAAGAGGTTGGTGGAGAGTTTTGATCGAAGAGATCCATAGGCACCTTTCATTGGGCTAGCTAAGCTCAAACAATCAGGTACTCCAGAAACTTATATTTCTGAATTTCTATAACTTTCTATTATGTTTCCTGATTTATCTGCAGATAGGAGGGTCTATATGTTTATTGATGGGATAGCAGAACCTGTAAATGGGTTGGTTAAATCAACAAAACCTACTACCCTTCAAGATTCCATTAAAAGGGATAGAGATCTACAAGATTCCTTGCCAAGAGAAAAGGCAAAATTTCAGCAAAAGCCCACTTTTCCATCAAAGGGAAAATATGAGAAGGCTCATCCTTCAAAGGAGAGGAAAAACAAGGTACCTCTTAATGATGATGTCTGAAGAGACTGGAGGAGAAGGAATCTTTGCATCACATGCCAAGAATCATGGGCATCCGGACATAGATGTATAGATACCTATTGGAGATCCCAACTGTTTGTGGAATACTCCAAGGATCTCTTTGCATGTAGGATACTTGATGGTCAATATTCAAATGGGAGATATATATTCAGAGATGAGGTCATCTACTATTAGAGTAGTATCTTATTGTCTATAGAATCTAAGCTCAAGGAGAAGTTACTACATGCAACACATGAAGATTTTTTCTTCAACCACACTTATTCCATGAGAGCATATCATACTATCATGGAGGGATTCACTTGGGAAGGCTTTGAAGAGGAGATACATCAACATATTATGATATGCATGGATTATTTAGAGATGGAGGAGAGACATAACTCTTTGATAGAGTTATCACAACCACTTCTTTCCTCATTGGGAATGAGAGGGGACCCATCTATGAGCCACTCCCCTAGCTTGATCAAGGTATATGGTAAGGATCATGTTTTTGTGCATAATGATTTAATAGATGAGTATTTTCATTCCTTTACCATTCATGTACAACTCATTGATCCAAGAGGGAGCACTCTTTCTTATCAACTTCATGGTCCACTTGGGACCATAAGCAGTGATGAGAATGGCCACTCCCTAGGATATTTTAGGGAGATGATATATCATTCAGGGTGTACTCCATTGGAATCAAACATTATTCACCTTCTACAAGAATGTGAGAGGTTTGTGGCAGTGAAGAAGTGGTGGGGAAACCACTTACTATATCATGTTCTAAGGCAGCCATGAGACATACTGTGCGGGTTCCATAAGTGGGACTATGATCCTCCTCCTTTATTTCATATGGCAGCTTATGTATCCTTGATTTTGATCCCATATGTAGATGATGTTCTTATCATTGTTGTGGGCATATTTGGAAGGATGACACATGGGTTGACTGTACCCATTGGGAGGGGTATTCTCCCCATTTCTTATGCCTCATGTCTTAGGGAGAACACGAGCATCATATGATATTAGTGATGAATCACTTGTTTCCTTGTGGGAGGAGCCATTTGGTTAACTTGAGCATTTGGGAGATGCATCTCATGGATACTTGGGAGGAGCATTTCATGGATGGATTGATTAGGGGACACTCATTTCATGAGGAGAGATTATCACATGGAGGTGTCACAAGGGAAGGAGGAGAAGAGTTACATCACTCACCTTTATAGTTGCTTGAGGACAAGCAACATTTGGGAGGGGAGGACTATAATATTCCCAATTAGCTTTAAGCTAGTTGGAATATTAAATTTTGTTTTTGCTTCTTAGTTAGAAGAATAAGAGGGTAGGGAGACCCATAAATATCCTTAGTAGGAATAAATCAATCCAAATGTGAATGGAGGTCATCTAAGTAGCTGGATTTAAGACCCTTCTGTGTGAAAAGGGGATGGAGCATGTAGATTGGGTCAACTTTGACCAAATCAATAGCACTAGTATGGAGGAGTGGACATTCATTGAGGGACAACACAATTTTGGAGGGAGATTCCATGCATGGAAGTAGTGGATTTAATGAGTGGGGCCCAAGGTGAGGAAGATCACCAAGAATATAAGGAAGGGGATGGTAGCCATAGAAGGCATTAATTTATTATTTTTTTGTTTATGGTCTGTATGACTTGTTGCTCTCTTCAGCTGTTTAGCAGAGACTGTAGTGTTGTTTAGCACAAGGGTGTTCCTGAGCGGGAATCCAACCCTCATCCTCGGGGGACTTCAAGTGCCCACTCAGGAGAGGTGATTGAGCTGCATTTCCACATTCTAGCATCAGGCCAAAGCTTTAGCCTCATTATACATCGCAGATTCTTCCAGACTTTTGTTGTGTTGCAGGGCAAAAGATGTGGAGGGTTTGTAGGACCATTTTCTGAGCTTGTGTTTTAGTGGAGAGGTAGCCTCTCCATTGGGAGATCTGCAAGGAGGGTCCTTGAGCATTATTTCATCATCTGCCACCAGGCCAAGCTACCACCAACCCCTACAACATAGTTTCAGTCCATGACTGCATTATTTCAGAGATCAGCTGCACGGGTGGTTTCAGTGCATGATTTGGGGAGTTAGATCTCTAGTGGAGGGATCATCATTTCACCCAGAGAGTCTATTAGAGGAGAGCCACATGTTTCTACATCAGATTTAGCTATATCTTCCCAGCCATGTTGCTGTAGTGAATCTTCAGCCCTAGGGTTGCAGTTCACTATTATATTTTGGTGTATTTTCCAGAAACCCTCTTGGGTTGTCATGGAAAGGTGATATAGTGCCTAGATCTTCATGTATAGCATATTTTGAGGCATATATAAGTTATTCTATGTCATTGTATGATCTCATATTGTATCTATGCTCATCATTATTACATTGTAGCAGCTTTATAACATTATTTATATTAGCATCACCTCACCTTTGAGAGGGTTTATTCATTGGAGGCTTGTTTTCTCATGTTGTAGGGTTTGTGCCTCATTATATTGAACTTCTTTGCTGCTGATATGATTAATAAAATGGTTCCATACTGGTCTCCTATATTTGTACATTGATTTACACTAATACTTTCGTCATTGTGTCCTATATTGTTTCTTTTCCTGTTTAGGAATATTGCAGTTTATGAAAGTAAATGATAATATCCTATGGATAGAAGGAAGGCTCGAAAATAAAAGCATGGGAAAAATTTTGGATGGTGTGTCGCCAACCAGATGTATAAATCTTCAAGAAATATTGTTCATTTAATTGATCACTTTAGCTTCTTTAATTAGCTCGAGTTAACTATATAATCCCTACCATTATATTTATCGACGAAAAAATTACAAAGATAAGTCAAACTTAGTTTTTTCGATTGGGGATGAGGAGTAAATAGATACAAAAGTAAAAAGGATTATTAGCGTCTTAGTTTTCATCTCTAGTGTTGCTCTGATTCCAGCAGACCTAGATAGTACCTTGACAGAGTCACTTCAGAGACAAAAACATTTCTCCACTGCTATCGATCCTAGACATTACATCGACGTAGTTGCTTGCTTCACCTCGCTCTACAGGAAACCTTTCTCTTCTTTCACCCTTTGTTACTTTTTCTTATTTTGTTCATAGAATTATGCATAGGAACTTATTGATTTCATGGGGCAGAAGAGGGATCTCAACTTATTGAGAGTAGAATAGGTTTTCCCTTCAGAGAAGGATGTTTAAAACCTTTGAAATACAATTCAATTGTTAAATTTTCCTTCCCTCCTTGCTCTACTCAACTTATTTGACAAGACAAAATCGAACAATCATAAAAAACTGACCAAAGTAGCTGCTACTAGTTATATATCCTAGAATTTTGATTCCACTATGGTTTTCTCTGAGAAAGAATGTATTTTCCATTAGAGTATCATCGATAAAAGGTGCAATATACATGCAAAGAGAGGGAATAAACAGATAACCAAGTATTGACAGTAGAACAATTTCCTCTTGAAATTCACCATGATTTCTTTGAAAGAAACCACAATCTCATGAAAAATTTATTTACAATGAAATGAAATAAAATGGTAGGATGAAAAGGAAACAAACAAAAGAAAACTATGAAACAAAAAAAACTATCACTACTCCTAAAATAATAGAGAAAAAGGATAGGATCACGTATAATGAAACTTCCAATGTAAGCACTGAAGCATTGCCTCACCCAAGTGGGTGAGGGAATCGAAAATAAGAAATATGCTCAAGAATAACACTAGACAAGAAATATGAATCATGACATGCTTGCAACATTCAAAGATTGAAAATGTAGGCAGAAAAATACATCAAGAAAGAATTTTTGAAATATTCTGCTGAGGTAATATGGTGTTTACACACATCGCAACTAGGCAACATGCATGAGCATTATTTCAAACTTCTAAAATTGGAAAACATAGATAAAGAAGAAAAATTAGGCTTCAGAAAGGAGCTTTCCAGGTATGAATCCTCCAAATATTGAGAGATAAGATCATGAGAAATAGATGGAGGACGTGAAAATTGTGAAATAGACTAATTTTCAAATTGCACTCTCAACCGATGAGGATTCTTGAGAGATCGAGTACTATCCTGATCATGATTGGAATTAGCATGAAGTCTACGAGAACCTAACATAACCATCAACATAGGTTGAAGTGTCTCGACAACTTGTGGTCGTTCCAAGAAATCAGATCGTAGATCATCGAAAACTAGTGGCTTACAAAAATCAAATGTGGAAAATGTGGAGTCGTGGCTTGATGATTCGATAAATAGATAACAAAAACAATTATTATAAATACCATTGTCAGGAAGCAAGGGATCCTCATGATATAATGAATTGTAGAGAGGAGGAGGTTAAGAAAAATAAATCTCACTCTTTGTTTCTTCGTAATGATTAGATGTTGGATGGGAGAGATTAGGAAGATATTATTTTTCCTCTCCATGTTCATATGTAAAAAAAACATTCCACAAGTTTTGAATTTGATCAGAGTTAGCATCACCGAAAAATATTTCTTTGAAATATACAACATGTATGACAATGTAATATCCCAAAATGGGAAAGATAGGAATATAGAACCTATGCACAATTCCAAATAAGAATAAAACATATAAAATTTGGAAAATGTCGGAATACATTAGAACATCATACATATAAGAAGAAACAGTTGAGCCATGTCATTATGTATCAACAAAAAATTAATATACACAGTGCTCCAAAAATGGATACACTCAAGCCATCCAAAGATGGTTTAAAAAGCTCTACTGAAATTTAGCACTAGGAAGTAAAAACTGCTGCTACTACTGGAAACTATTGCTGCTGGGAAGAAGATATATGTGCGGAGGATGCTGGAGTGCTCAGAAAAAATCAGGATTTTAACCATGGATTCTACTTGAAAAACCCATAAAAACTGAGAAATGGTTTGGCCCGATTTTGAGTTTGGAATTTTAGCTCTTTTTGGGTTGCACATTGCACCCTTGCTGAATGAGTCACGCAATCCCTAGAGAAAACTACTGATTTGGGGCTAAAAGAATGATCTATCAGCTACAATATCACCCACTCAGCTCACTAATTGAAGGGTTGGTCCCTTCTCTCGATTCCCAAGCTCAAAACTTAAGATCTAGCTCCTCCACTGAAAATGCAGGCGTTGTGTGCACAATTGCTGGAAAATATTGCATTCTCTAGGAGGAATGATGATGTAGCCTACTAATAGATAATATAATGATTATCCCAGGCTAATAAAGTGATCCCCTGAGCGAAGGATTAATGCCTCACATGATTCCAAGCCGAGTTTCTTGGAACTTCCTCTTCTCCTCAAACCCTCACTACAGAATTACGCAATTCCTGCAGAAAATGTTGTTGCATAGGATAATAGATGGATGGCCTGATACCGTATATGAAAATGAAACTCTCATAAGGCTGCAATTTATCCATAGTATGAAGGGTTGATCCCTCCATAGGTTTCTTAACTGAACTACTGAGAACAACCTTGCAACTCTCAAACCCTTTCAGGAATGCGTAATTCCTCTAATTTCTAGATGATGAATGCTGCCCAAGAAAACCTTCCCATAGTAGGCACTCGAAGTCCCCCATGGTTAAGGGTGGGATTCCCACTCGGGAACACCCGATGCTAAAAAACACAACAAAATTAGCTAAACAAATGAAGTGTGCAAGGAAATGTCTTACGACACTCAACAATAAAAATCCAGACTCTCCTCCTTTGCTGCCCTCATCTTCCTTTTATGGTTGTGATCCTTCCCTAACCTTGGCCCACCTCATAACTTTGCTACACATGTGGCCACTATCCTCCATAAATATTGTGTTGTCCTCCATGATCTCCATCAATTCTGCAATTACTCTCCACTTCCTCCATCATGTGTGCATTTAATGCACCACTTCCTCCCTCATCTCTGAAATTTCTTCTCCACTATCTCCATCATCTTTCATTTATTCCTCCACTATCTCCATCATCTTCCTCATTAATTCTCTATGACCTCCACTCTTTCTTAATTATTATGCTGCTCCACTACTCAATAATGCTACTCCTCTACTCAATTAACCCACATTCACACTATATTAGTAGAATTTATTCATCTACTAGGTTTATGGGTCCCTCCACACTTTTATTTACTTACCTAAATAAGAAAAGTAAGAACTCTAATATTCCAATTAGCTGATGGAAAAGTTGGAATATTACAGTCCTCCCTACCAAAATGTTGCTTTTCCTTAAGAAACTACAAAAGTGGATGCTGCAAAAATCCATCTCCCTCCCAAGTGGCATCCTCACATTATGGAAGGTTTCCCCATTTGCTCCAATGTGTTATGAATTCCTAGCTCCATAGTTGCCTCTCTAGCATGTCTAGAATGGCCTCCAGTTGTGTAGCTAGATGCCTCTCCTCATCAATGAGTCCCCAAGTGGCAACCATATACTGTCCAAGAGCCTCTTATTTGCATGAGATATGTGAAGTGTAGTGGTTAATTCACCAAGTGGAATGTCCCAACTCATAAACTATCTCTCCAACCCATGCTACATGGAGTAGGTTGTGTCTCTACATGCTCCAATCCTTGGCCCTGGTGGCCTTGCTTTTTCTAAGCATCATCTCTGTTATCACTCATAAAAATGAAGCATCAGTTGAAAAATTCCTAGAGGTTCATGTGTCAATGGTAGGGTCATATAATTCATTTCTCATTACTTGGTCAAGGGAAATTTTGAATTTTTCTTGTTTAAATCTTACCCTAAGGTCTAAACCCAATCACGTTCAAACTCCCTCATGTCACATCACTCATCATTTTCTGACTAATTTCAATTTTCAATATTTTTGTACCAAAAATTCCATTTTAGCCAATAATCCCTACTTTCGTAGCGCATTCATTGTAAAATAGGCAGAAAACGCTACGAAACTGGCTAATAGTTTCGTAGTGAATGTGAAGCATTTTCTCTGTTTTCTGGTTTGGAGCAGTCAAATTCAAAGGTGGTTTATAAGAAACTAAAAAAAAAATTTGGAAATATGAAAGAGGTTTTTCTTCATCACAGCCCCAAATAAAAAAAATTCTCTCAATTTTCTCACAGGTATTATCAGTTGGGAGATAAAAGGATTTCATTGAAGCCCTATTTTCAGAAACAAAGTTTTCCTGTTTTACACATGTTTTGAAAATGCAGTTTTGGGATAGCAGGAGATGTATTTAAAAAACCCAAGAGAGGTTGTTATTCAAGGCATAATGGCCTACAAAAAAATCCTTCAATTTCTCAAAATACGTCATGGATTAGGAGATATAGGCTCTATTCCAAGACTTATTTTTTAGGAAAAAACAGGAAAAATCTACAAGGATGTTTTAAATAACGAAGAAGAAATGCCTCAAGGACACTAAAGTGAGTTGGTTTATGGTTAATGGAGGATGAAGAAATTTTAGTTACAGGTTTTTGGCACTTACAAACTTTCATTTTCCAAAATTATGAAAAAATCTGCATTTTCAGCAGTTTCATGGCGCCTCCAGGCTTAAAAAGCAGAAAAGCACTATGAAACTGCTGTAGCTGCGTTTTTTATTCTTTTGATCAGTGTTAAAGGTGTTAAGGGATGAGTTAAGGGTTGAATATGTTATTAGAGATGTGTTGAAGGGTGATAAAGATGATTCAAGAGGAAATAAGAAAAATTTTTGAGGATAAAGGTTTGTAAGGCAGCGCTACAGAAAGCGTTATGAAACTGCTGTATTTTCGTAGCACAATGTATTTTATCTTTTTGAGCAGCCTTTAAAGAGATTTTTGAACATATGGAGGATATGAAAGAGTCATGGACCATGTTAAGACAACTTTCAATAGCCAAGGACAAAAAAATGAAGATTAAATGATAGTCAGAATGTTCAAAGAAGGGAAAAGATTCTATGCCTAAAAAACAGTGTACAATTTCCTATTTTTGTGGAGGTCAGCTAAGTGGTCATGAAGAAATGAATGCCATTATCAAAATTCAACCATTTGATGATACACATGTCAATTTTGTAATTACAACTAGATAAGGTTTTCATATATAGTAATAAGGATTTTGAGTCCTTTTCGAAATGGGACTGTCAAGTAGGATAGGTGTCTATTAATCATTAAAGTTGATGTTTTAGGGTTATGCAAGGTGTCATTAGGAAAAAATTCAATGTATCTAGCCTAGAGGAAGATCATATGATGATGTAAGATATCTATTAAAGGCCATGAGGTCAAATCTTTCAAGAGTTGGAAATTTTTGGCAAAATTGTGCTTGTTGTGAATTGACTGTTTTCAGCTAATACAAAGATCTTCTACTTGACCAACTTGAGATTATGAAGGAGTTTTAGTGTTTTCCTATTCTATCTGTATCCCCTATCTATCTCATTTTTAGTGGTGTTCATCTATATTACTCAGAATTCATCTGTTAGATGCTCTGATTTCCTTTATATGTGAATTGACTGTGTTTTTACATGTTTCATGTGTGTGTGCCTTATCACTAAAAACTCTGATATGCCTCAACTTCCATGTTAAGTAGATTCATTGAATTACTGAATGATTTAACTCCATAAGCCCAACGTATACATGTTGATGTTATCTTCAACCTTCAACTATCATTATCCGTTTATTTCCTAAATAGAGTTAGCCATCTATATTTTTATCCATATCATTAACCCTTGAGAGAGCCCTCTGAGGCTGAGGAGGCTAAGCCTTAATCAAAAGATTAGGTTTGAAATATTTACATGAGATTGTCTAATCAAGCTGCCTATTAGGCCCAATTTTGTGATAACATTTTGGTGCGTCTGCCGAGAGTCTGAAGATATACATCTCCCGAAAATTATGAAGTTGAACTCTTGAAGGTAGCAAGAGCTCAGAATCTGTTCGAGGCTGCAAATACCTTGGTGACTCCATTGTTGAAGAATTCAAAATTCATAGATTCATGGTGATTCCACTATACATATGAAGAGCTCAAATGTTTCCATTCTTCTTTCAAGGTATCCATGTATAGATTTTTCAGGAATTCATGGTTTCCCAAATCATTTTCCCAAGGATGCATATTTTTTAAGGAATGGTCCAAAATTCAATGGAGAAGATTTGAGTTTGAATTTGAAGCATATATCATATTTTTGTGACTTTAATAAGCTTCTTAGAGTCAAACATGAATATGTTTGCATCATATTGTTCTATGATTCATTTCAAGTAGAATGTAAACAGTGGATTGAAAGTTTTCCTTTCAGATCTATTAAGTCATTTGCATATTTTTGGCTTATGTTTTTAGAAGAATGGATAGACAGAACAGAGTTGGTGGTAGGATCTCCTTCAATTCAAGGATTTAAACAATGGAATGATGATCATATTAATGAGGAAGTAGATGAAAATTTTCCTTTGTCCTTGTCTTATTATCTAAAATCATTTGAATGTAAGTCAAAAGATAAGATTCAATTTTTGGATGAAGTTGTTAAGAACATTGAGAAATACATTGAAGTTTTACAAGGTCAAATTCAATCATATAGTCTTCATGATCATGATCATTCGTTTCAAAATCTTTCCATGCTAGAACACAAAGAGAGGGTGTTTCTTCCTTTCTCTTTTGAGATTGAGGAAGAAAACATTGTTTTTGAAAATCAGTTTGAACAATTGTTTGATAACACACAACTGAAATCTTGTGTGGCTGAGCAAAGCATACAAGAGTTGTCCAAAGCTGCAAAATGTCATGAGAATCATCAAACAGATCATGTCTTATTTGATCCTATAGCTGACTACATGGAAGAGTTCTACAGTCTAGATTTTCAATTATATTTTCATTATGAGGATCAGATCTATTTTATATTGCCTTGGTCATTTCAGTATCATGCTTACTATTGGTTTAGGTGAAGTCAACAAGTTCAAGTGTCAGATCAGATCAATGATTGGCTTCATTGGAAATTTCATGTTGCTTGAGTTAAAAATGGAGATTGCAGCTGTTAGGGTAGGTAGGAGTGTGTGAATATGCTCAGAGTTGATTGAGCAACTTTTTAGTAGGTACAGATTTGGTTCTTTTGTAGTGATCATCAAGCTTGAGCCCGAGGTGAAGGCCATAAGAGCTTGAAAAAGTTTTCATAAATTTCAGAGATTTTATTTCCACGAAGATGGATAGCAGCACTGGAACTACTGGTTCTTTGGTGTACCATAGGGGCACACCATCCCAAATGGAGCCACTATTATCACTCATAAAAATGAAGCATCAGTTGACAAAGTCCTAGAGGTTCATGTGTCAATGGTAGGGTCATATAATTCATTTCTCATTACTTGGTCAAGGGAATTTTTGAATTTTTCTTGTTTAAATCTTACCCTAATGTCTAAACCCACTCACTTTCAAACTCCCTCATGTCACATCACTCATCATTTTCTGACTGATCTCAATTTTCGAGATTTTTGTACCGAAAATTCCATTTTAGCCAAGAATACCTACTTTCGTAACGCATTCAATGTAAAATAGGTAGAAAGTGCTACGAAACTGGCTAATGGTTTTGTAGCGAATGTGAAGCATTTTCTCTGTTTTCTGGTTTGGAGCAGTCAACTTCAAAGGCAGTTTCTGAGCAACTGAAAACGAATTTTGGAAATATGAAAGAGGTTTTTATTCATAATAGACCTAAATAAAAAAAAAAAAACTCTCAATTTCTTCAAATTCATTAGGAGTTGGCAAAAATTGATATGTTAAAATGCGCTACGAAACTGTTGTTACTTGACTGTCCTGTACATGACTGTTTAGAAGTCAACTTCAAGTTCAGTTTCTGGCCAAATGAAAACGTTTTTTGGAATTATGAAAGTGGTTTTTCTTCATCATAGCCCAAAATACAAAAAAACTCTCTCAATTTTCTCACATGTATTAACAGTTGGGAGATAAAAGGATTTCATTGAAGCCCTATTTTCAAAAACAGAGTTTTCTTGTTTTACACATGTTTTGAAAATGCAGTTTTTGGATAGAAGGAGATGTATTTCAGAAACCCAAGAGAGTTTTTTATTCAAGACATAATTTTATACAACAACCTCCTTAATTTTCTCAAAATAAATCATGTATTAGGAGATATAGACTCTGTTCCAAGACCTAATTTTCAGGAAAAAATAGGAAAAATCTGCAAGGATGTTTTAAATAATGAAGAATAAATGCCTCAAGGAGCCTAAAATGAGTTGGTTTATTTTTAATGGAGGATAAAGGCATGTTATTTACATGTATTTGGCACTTACAAACTTTCATTTTCCCAAATTATGAAAAAATCTGCATTTTCAGTAGTTTCGTAGCGCCTCCAGACTTAAAAAGCAGAAATGCACTATGAAACTGTTGTAGCTACGTTTTTTCTTCTTTTGATCAGTGTTAAAGGTGTTAAGGGCTTAGTTAAGGGCTTAAAATATTATGAGATATGTGTTTAAGGGTGATAAAGATGATGCAAGAGGAAAGAGTTATGATTTTTGAGGATAAAGGCTTGTAAGGCAGCGCTATAGAAAGCGCTACGAAATTGTTGTATTTTCGTAGCATAATGTATTTTATCTTTTGGAGCAGCATTTAAAGTGGTTTTTAAATAGCTGGAGTATATGAAAGAGTAATGGACCATGTTAAGCCAAATTTCAACAACCAAGGACCACAAAATGAAGATTAAATGACAGTCAGAATGTTCAAAGACGGAAAAATATCCTATGCCTAAAACAGTGTATTGTTTCCTATTTTTGTGGAGGTCAGCTAAGTGGTCATGAAGAACTGAATGTCATTATCCAAATTTGACCATGTGATGATACACTTGTCAATGATGTAATTTCAAATAGATAAGATTTTTATAGACAATAATAAGGAGTTTGAGTCCTTTTCAAAATAGGACTGTCAAGTAGGATAGGTGTTTGTTTATCATTAAAGTTGATGTTTTTTGGTTATGCAAGGTGTCATTAGGAAAAAATTCAATGTATCTAGCCTATAGGCAGATCATATGATGATGTAAGATTTCTATTAAAGGCCATGAGGTCGAATTTTTCAAGGGTTGGATATTTTTGGCAAAACTGTGCTTGTTATGAATTCATTGTTTTCAACTAATACAGAGATCTTCTACTTGACCAACTTGAGATTATGAAGGAGTTTTAGTGTTTTCCTATTCTATCTATATCCCCTATATATCTCATTTGCAGTGGTGTTCATCTATATTACTCAGAATTCATCTATTAGATGCTCTGATTTCCTTTATATGTGAACTGATTGTGTTTTCACATGTTTCATGTGTGGGTGCCTTATCACTAAAAACTTTTATATGCTTCAACTTCCATGTTAATTAGATTCACTAAATTAATGAATGCTTTGACTCCATAAGCCCAATGTATACATGTTGATGTTATCTTCAAACTACAATTATCATTATCAATTTATTTCCTAAATAGAGTTAGCCATCTATATTTTTATCCATATCATTAACCCTTGAGAGAGCCCTCTCAGGTTCAGGAGGCTAAGCCTTAGTCAAAAGATTAGGTTTGAAATAGTTGCATGAGATTGCCTGATCAAGCAACCTATGAGGCCCAATTTTGTGATAAAATTTTGGTGTGTCTGCTGGGAGACTAAAGATAAGATTCAATTTTTGGATAAGATAAGATTCAATTTTTGGATGAAGCTGTTAAGAACATTGAGAAAGACATTGAAGTTTTACAAGGTTGAAATTCAATCATATAGTCTTCATGATCATGATCATTCTTTTCAAAAGCTTTCCATGCCAAAACACAAAGAGAGGGTGTTGCTTCCTTTCTCTTTTGAGCTTGAGGAAGAATACATTGTTTTTGAAAATAAGTTTGAATACCAGTTTGATAGCACACAACTGAAATCTTGTGTGGTTGAGAAAAGCATACATGAGTTGTCTGAAGCTGCAGAATGTCATGAGAAGCATCAAACATATCATGTCTTCTTTGATCTTATGGCTGACTACATGGAAGAGTCCTACAGTCGACATTGTCAATTATATTTTCATTATGAGGATCAGATCTATTTTATGTTGCCCTGGTCATTTTAGTATCATGCTTACTGTTGGTTCAAGTGCAGTCAACAGGTTCAAGTGTCAGATCAGATCAATTTCTGGCTTCATTGGAATTTTCTTGTTTCTTTAGTTAAAAATGGAGATTGCAGCTGTTAGGGTAGGTAGGAGTGTGTGAATAAGCTCAAAGTTGACTGAGTATATTTTCATTAGGTACAGATTTGGATCTTTTTCATTGATCATCAAGCTTGAGCTCAAGGTGAAGGCCATAAGAGCTTGGAAAAGTTTTCATAAATTTCAGAGTTTTTATTTCCAAGAAGATGGATAGCAGCACTGGAACTACTGGTTCTTTGGTGTACCACAGGGGCACACCATCCCAAGTGGAGCCACTGTTATCACTCATAAAAATGAAGCATTATTTGACAAAGTCCTAGAGGTTTGTGTGTCAATGGCAGGGTCATATAATTCATTTCTCATTACTTGGTCAAGGGAATTTTTGAATTTTTCTTGTTTAAATCTTACCCTAAGGTCTAAACCCACTCACTTTCAAACTCCCTCATGTCACATCACTCATCATTTTCTGACTGATTTCAATTTTCAAGATTTTTGTACTGAAAATTCCATTTTAGCCAAGAATCCCTACTTTCATATCACATTCAGTGTAAAATAGGCAGAAAACGACATGAAACTGGCTAATAGTTTCGTAGCGAATGTGAAGCATTTTCTCTGTTTTTTGGTTTGGAGCAGTCAACTTCAAAGGCGGTTTCTGAATAACTGAAAATGAATTTTGGAAATATAAAAGAGGTTTTTCTTAATAACAGACCTAACTAAAAAAAAAATCTCAATTTCTTCAAATTCATTAGGAGGTGGCTGAAATTGATAAATTAAAATGCGCTATGAAACTGTTGTTACTAGATTGTCCTGTACATGATAGTTTAGAAGTAAAATTTATGTTCAGTTTATGGCCAAATGAAAAAGTTTTTTGGAATTATGAAAGAGGCTTGTCTTCATAACAACCCCCGCTACAAAAACCTCTCTCAATTTTCTCATAGGTATTAAAAATTTTGAGATACAAGGATTTCATTGAAGCCCTATTTTCAGAAACAGAGTTTTCTTGTTTTACACATGTTTTGAAAATGCAGTTTCTGGACAGAAGGAGACATATTTTAAAAAACGAAGAGAGTTTTTTATTCAAGACATAAATTTCTACAAAAAAAATCCTTCAGTTCACAAACTACATCATGGATTAGGAGATATAAACTCTGTTCCAAGACCTATTTGTTTAGGAAAAAAAAAGAAAAGTCTGCAGGGATGTTTTAAATAATGAAGAAGAAATGCCTCAAGGAGCCTAAAGTGAGTTGGTTTATGGTTAATGGAGGATAAATTCATGTTAGTTACAGGTTTTTGGCACTTACAAACATTCATTTTCCCAAATTAGAAAAAATCTGCATTTTCATCAGTTTCGTAGCCCCTCTAGGCTTAAAAAGTAGAAAAGCGCTATGAAACTGCTGTAGCTGCGTTTTTGCTTCTTTTGATCAGTGTTAAAGGTGTTAAGAGCTGATTTAAGGGCTGAAAATTTTATAAGAGATGTGTTTAAGGGTGATAAATATGATTCAAGAGGAAAGATTCATAAGTTTTGAGGATAAAGGCTTGTAAGGCAGCGCTACAGAAAGCGCTACGAAACTGCTGTATTTTCGTAGAACAATGTATTTTATCTTTTGGAGTAGCCTTTAAAGCAGTTTTTGAACAGATGGAGGATATAAAAGAGTCATGGACCATGTTAAGCCAACTTTAAACAACCAAGGACCATGAAATTAAGATTAAATTATAGTCAGAATGTTTGAAGAAGGAAAAAGATCCTATGCCTAAAAAACAATGTACTATTTCCTATTTTTATGGAGTTCAGCTAAGTGGTCATGAAAAAATGAATGTCATTATCCAAATTCTACCATGTGATGATAAACTGATCAATGATTTAATTTCAAATGGATAAGGTTGTTATAGATAGTAATAAGGAGTTTGAGTCATTTTCGAAATAGGACTGTCAAGTAGGATAGGTGTCTATTTATCATTAAAGTTGATGTTTTCAGGTTATGCAAGGTGTCATTGCGCAAAAAATTGATATATCTAGCCTAGAGGCATATCATATGATGATGTAAGATGTATATTAAAGGCCATGAGGTCAAATTTGTCAAGGGTTGGATATTTTTGGCAAAACTGTGCATGTTGTGAATTCACTGTTTTCAGCTAATACAAAGATCTTCTACTTGACCAACTTGAGATTTTGAAGGATTTTTAGTGTTTTCCTATTCTATCTGTATCCCCTATATATCTCATTTGTAGTGGTGTTAATCTATATACGCAGAATTCATCTATTAGATGCTCTGATTTCCTTGATATGTGAACTGATTCTGTTTTTACATGTTTCATGTGTGTGTGCCTTATCACTAAAAACTTTGATATGCCTCAACTTACATGTTAAGTAGATTCACTGAATTACTGAATGATTTGACTCCATAAGCCCAATGTATACATGCTGATGTTATCTTCAACCTAAAACTATCATTATAATTTTATTTCCTAAATAGATTTAGCCATCTATATTTTTATCCATATCATTAACCCTTGAGAGAGCCCTCTCAGGCTGAGGAGGCTAAGCCTTAGTCAAAAGATTAGGTTTGATATAGTTACATGAGATTGTCTAATAAAGAAACCTATGAGGGCCAATTTTTTGATAAAATTTTGGTGCGTCTGCTGGGAGTCTGAAGATATACATCTCCACAAAATTATGAAGCTGAACTCTTGAAGGTAGCAGGAGCTTAGAATCTGTTCGAAGCTTAAACTACCTTGGCGACTCCATCATTGAAGAATTCAAAATTCTTAGTTTCATGGTGATTCCACTGGACATATGAAGAGCTCAGTTGCTGCCATTCTTGTTTCAAGGTATGCATGTATATATTTTTCAGTAATTCATGGTTTCCCAAATCATTTTCCCAAGGATGCATATTTTTTAAGGAATGGTCCAAAATTCAATGGAGAAGATTTGAGTTTAACTTTGAAGCATATATTAGATTTTTGTGACTTTACTGAGCTTCTTAGAGCCAAACATGAATATGTTTGCATCATATTGTTCTATGATTCATTTCAAGGAAAATGTAAACAGTGGATTGAAATCTTTCCTCTCAGATATATTAAGTCATTTGCATATTTTTGGCTTATGTTTTTAGAAAATTGGATAGAAAGAACAGAGTTGGTGGTAGACTCTCCAATTCAAGGCTTTAAACAATGGAATGATGATCATATTAATGAGGAGGTAGATGGAAATTTTTCTTTGTCCTTGTATTCTTATCTAAAATCATTTGAATGTAAGTCAAAAGATAAGATTCAATTTTTTGATGAAGTTGTTAAGAACATTGAGAAAGACATTGAAGTTTACAAGTTCAAATTGAATCATATAGTCTTCATGATCATGATCATTCTTTTCAAAAGCTTTCCATGCCAGAACACAAAGAGAGGGTGTTGCTTCCTTTCTCTTTTGAGATTGAGGAAGAATACATTGTTTTTGAAAAGCAGTTTGAATAGCAGTTTGATAGTACACAATTGAAATCTTGTGTGGTTGAGCAAAACATACATGAGTTGTCCAAAGCTGCAGAATGTCGTGAGAAGCATCAAACAGAACATGTCTTCTTTGATCCTATAGCTGACTACATGGAAGAGTCTTACAGTTCAGATTGTCAATTATATTTTCATTATGAGGATCAGATATATTTTATGTTTTCTTGGTCATTTCAGTATCATGCTTATTGTTGGTTCAAGTGTAGTCAACAGGTTCAAGTGTCAGATCAGATCAATGGCTGGCTTCATTGGAAGTTTCATGTTGCTTTAGTTAAAAATGGAGATTGTAGTTGTTAGGGTAGGTAGGAGTGTGTGAATAAGCTCAAAGTTGACTGGGTATCTTTTCAGTAGGTACATATTTGGTTCTTTTTCAATGATCATCAACCTTGAGCCCTAGGTGAAAGCCATAAGAGCTTGGAAATTTTTTCATAAATTTCAGAGTTTTTATTTCCAAGAAGATGTATAGAAGCACTGGAACTACTGGTTCTTTGGTGTACCACAGGGTCACACCATCCCAAGTGGAGCCACTGTTATCACTCATAAAAATGAAGCATTAGTTGAAAAATTCCTAGAGGTTCAAGTGTCAATGGTTGGGTCACATAATTCATTACTCATTACTTGGTCAAGGGAAATTTTGAATTTTTCTTGTTTAAATCTTACCCTAAGGTCTAAACCCACTCACTTTCAAACTCCCTCATGTCACATCACTCATAATTTTCTGACTGATTTCAATTTTCAAGATTTTTGTACCAAAAATTCCATTTTAGCCAGGAATCCCTACTTTCATATCACATTTAGTGTAAAATAGGCAGAAAATGCTACGAAACTGGCTAATAGTTTTGTAGCGAATGTGAAGCATTTTCTCTGTTTTCTGGTTTGGAGCAATCAACTTCAAAGGCGGTTTCTGAGCAAATGAAAATGAATTTTGGAAATATTAAAGAGGTTTTTATTCATAACAGACCTAAATTCAAAAAAACCTCTCAATTTCTTCAAATTCATTAGGAGTTGGCAGAAATTGATAAATTAAAATGTGCTACGAAACTGTTGTTACTATATTGTCTTGTACATGACTGTTTAGAAGTAAAATTCATGTTCAGTTTCTGTCCAAATTAAAAAAAAAATTGGAATTATGAAAGAGGTTTGTCTTCATAACAACCCTAGATACAAAAACCTCTCTCAATTTTCTCACAGGGATTATCAGTTGGAAGATACATGGATTTCATTGAAGCCCTATTTTCAAAAACAGAATTTTTATGTTTTACACATGTTTTGAAAATACAGTTTTTGGACATAAGGAGATGTATTTTAAAAAATAGAAGAGAGAATTTTATTCAAGACATAATTTTCTACAAAAAACTCCTTCAGTTTCGCAAAATACATCATGTATTAGGATTTATAGGCTTTGTTCCAAGACTTATTTTTTCAGGAAAAAACAGGAAAAATCTGCAAGAATGTTTTAAATAATGAAGAAGGAATGCCTCAAGGAGACTAAAGTGAGTTGTTTTATGGTTAATGGAGGATAAAGGCATGCTAGTTATAGGTTTTTGGAACTTACAAAATTTAATTTTCTCAAATTATAAAAAAGTATGCATTTTCATAAGTTTTGTAGCCCCTCCAGGCTTAAAAAGCAGAAAAGCGCTATGAAACTGTTGTAGTTGCATTTTCGCTTCTTTTGATAAGTGTTAAAGGTGTTAAGAGATGATTTAAGGGCTGAAAATGTTATGAGAGATGTTTTGAAGGGTGATAAAGATGATGCAAGAGGAAAGAGTTTGAAGTTTTGAGGATAAAGGCTTGTAAGGTAGCGCTACAGAAAGCACTACGAAACTGTTGTATTTTCGTAGCACAATGTATTTTATCTTTTGGAGCAGCCTTTAAAGTGGTTTTTGAAAAACTGGAGGATATGAAAGAGTCATAGACCATGTGAAGCCAACTTTCAACAACCAAGGACCACGAAATTAATATTAAATGATAGTTAGAATGCTCAAAGAAGGAAAAATATCCTATGCCTAAAAAACAGTGTACTGTTTCCTATTTTTGTGGAGGTCAGCTAAGTGGTCATGAAGAACTGAATGTCATTACCCAAATTCGACCATGTGATGATACACTTGTCAATGATGTAATTTCAAATAGATAAGGTTGTTATAGATAGTAATAAGGAGTTTGAGTCCTTTTTGAAATAGGACTGTCAAGTAGGATAGGTGTCTGTTTATCATTAAAGTTGATGTTTTATGGTTATGCAAGATGTCATTAGGAAAAAATTCAATGTATCTAGCCTAGAGGAAGATCATATAATGATGTAAGATGTCTATTAAAGGCCATGAGCTCAAATTTTTCAAGGGTTGGATATTTTTGGCAAAACTGTGCTTGTTGTGAATTGACTATTTTCAGCTAATACAGAGATCTTCTACTTGACCAACTTGAGATTCTGAAGGAGTTTTATTTTTTTCCTATTCTATATGTATCCCCTATATATCTCATTTGCAGTGTTTTTCATCTATATTATTCATAATTCATCTATTAGATTCTCTGATTTCCTTTATATGTGAACTAACTGTGTTTTTACATGTTTCATGTGTGTGTGCCTTATCACTAAAAACTCTAATATGCCTCAACTTCCATGTTAAGTAGATTCACTGAATTACTGAATGATTTGACTCCATAAGCCCAATGTATACATGCTGATGTTATCTTCAACCTAAAACTATCATTATCAGTTTATTTCCTAAATAGAGTTAGCCGTCTATATTTTTATCCATATCATTAACCCTTGAGAGAGCCCCTCTCAGGCTGAGGAGGCTAACCCTTAGTCAAAATATTAGGTTTGAAATAGTTACATGAGATTGTCTGATCAAGAAACCTATGAGGCCAAATTTTTTGATAAAAATTTGGTGCGTCTGCCAGGAGTCTGAAGATATAAATCTCCCAAAAATTATGAAGCTGAACTCTTGAAGGTAGCAGGAGCTCAGAATCTGTTCGAGGCTGAAACTACCTTGGCGACTCCATTGTTGAAGAATTCAAAATTCATAGATTCATGGTGATTCCACTGAACATATGAAGAACTCAGATGCTGCCATTCTTGTTTCAAGGTATGCATGTATATATTTTTCAGTAATTCATGGTTTCCTAAATCATTTTCCCAAGGATGCATATTTTTTAAGGAATGGTCCAAAATTCAATGGAGAAGATTTGAGTTTGAATTTGAAGCATCTATCAGATTTCTGTGACTTTATTGTGCTTATTAGAGTCAAGCATGAAGATTTTTGCATCATATTGTTCTATGATTCATTTCAAGGAAAATGTACACAGTGGATTGAAAGCTTTCCTGTGAGATCTATTAAGTCATTTGCAGATTTTTGGTTTATGTTTTTAGAAGAATGGATAGACATAACAGAGTTGGTGGTAGACTCTCCTTCAATTCAAGGATTTAAACAATGGAATGATGATCATATTAATGAGGAAGTGGATGAAAATTTTTATTTGTCCTTGTCTTCTTATCTAAAATCATTTGAATGTAAGTCAAAAGATAAGATTCAATTTTTGGATGAAGTTGTTAATAACATTGAGAAAGACATTGAAGTTTTACAAGGTCAAATTGAATCATATAGTCTTCATGATCATGATCATTCTTTTCAAAAGCTTTCCATGCCATAACACAAAGAGTGGTTGTTGCTTCCTTTCTCTTTTGAGATTGAGGAAGAATACATTGTTTTTGAAAATTGGTTTGAATAGCTGTTTGATAGTACACAACTGAAATATTGTGTGGCTGAGCAAAGCATACATGAGTTGTCCAAAGCTACAGAATGTCATGAGAAGCATCAAACAGACCATGTCTTCTTTGATCCTATAGCTGAATACATGGAAGAGTTCTACAGTCCAAATTGTCAATTATGTTTTCATTATGAGGATCAGATCTATTTTATGTTGCCTTGGTTATTTCAGTGTCATGCTTACTATTGGGTCAAGTACAGTCAACAGGTTCAAGTGTTAGATCAGATCAATAATTGGATTCATTGGAAGTTTCATGTTGCTTGAGTTAAAAATGGAGATTGCAGCTGTTAGGGTAGGTAGGAGTGTGTGAATCAGCTCAAAGTTGACTGAGCATCTTTTCAGTAGGTACAAATTTGGTTCTTTTGCAGTGATAATCAAGCTCGAGCCCGAGGTGAAGGCCATAAGAGCTTGGCAAAGTTTTCATAAATTTTAGAGTTTTTATTTCCAAGAAGATGGATAGCAGCACTGGAACTACTGGTTCTTTGGTGTACCACAGGGGCACACCATCCCAAGTGGAGCCACTGTTATCACTCATAAAAATGAAGGATCAGTTGAAAAAGTCCTAGACGTTCATGTGTCAATGTTAGGGTCATATAATTCATTTCTCATTACTTGGTAAAGGGAAATTTTGAATTTTTCTTGTTTAAATCTTACCCTAAGGTCTAAACCCACTCACTTTCAAACTCCCTCATGTCACATCACTCATCATTTTCTGACTGATTTCAATTTTCAAGATTTTTGTACCAAAAATTCCATTTTAGCCAAGAATATCTACTTTTGTAGTGCATTCACTGTAAAAAAGGCAGAAAATGCTACGAAACTAGCTAATAGGTTCGTAGCGAATGTGAAGCATTTTCTTTGTTTTCTGGTTTGGAGCAGTCAACTTCAAAGGCGATTTCTGAGCAAATGAAAATGAATTTTGGAAATATGAAAGAGGTTTTTCTTCATAATAGACCTATCTACAAAATAATTCTCATTTTATTCAAATTATTTAAAAGGTGGTAGAAATTGATAAATTAAAATTCACTATGAAACTACTGTTACTAGACTGTCTTGTACATGACTGTTTAGAAGTCAACTTCAAGTTTAGTTTCTGGCCAAATAAAAAAGTGTTTTGGAATTCTGAAAGTGGTTTGTGTTCATGATAGCCCCAAATACCAAAAAATCTCTCAATTTTATCACACGTGTTATCAATTGGGAGATACAAGGATTTCATTGAAGCCCTATTTTTAGAAAAAAAAATTTCTTGTTTTACACATGTTTTCAAAATGCAGTTTCTGGACAGCAGGAGATGTATTTCAAAAACCAAAGAGAATTTTTAATCAATAAATAATTTCCTACAAAAAATCCTTCCATTTCTCCAATTACATCATGGATTAGGAGATATAGGCTCTGTTCCAAGACCTATTTTTCAAGAAAAAACAGGAAAAATCTGCAAAGATGTTTTAAATAATGAAGAAGAAATTCCTCAAGGAGCCTAAAGTGAGTTGGTTTATGGTTAATGGAGGATGAAGACATGTTATTTACAGGTTTTTGGCACTTACAAAATTTCATTTTCCAAAATAATGAAAAAATCTTCATTTTCAGCAGTTTCGTAGCGCCTCCAGGCTTAAAAAGCAGAAAAGCACTACGAAACTGTTGTAGCTGCGTTTTTGCTTATTTTGATAAGTGTTAAAAGTGTTAAGGGCTGATTTAATGGCTGAAAATGTTATGAGAGATGTGTTGAATGGTGATAAAGATGATGCAAGAGGAAAGAGTCATAATTTTTGAGGATAAAGGCTTGTAAGGCAGCGCTACAGAAAGCGCTACGAAACTGCTGTATTTTTCGTAGCACAATGTATTTTATCTTTTGGAGCACCCTTTAAAGCGGTTTTTGAACAACTGGAGGATATGAAAGAGTCATGGACTATGTGAAGCTAAATTTCAACAACCAAGGACCACGAAATGAAGATTAAATGATAGTTAGAATGTTCAAAGAAGGAAGAAGATCCTATGCCTAAAAAACAGTGTATTGTTTCCTATTTTTGTGGAGGTCAGTTAAGTGGTCATGAAGAACTGAATGCCATTATCCAAATTCGACCATGTGATGATACACTTGTCAATGATGTAATTTCAAATAGATAAGGTTGTTATATATAGTAATAAGGAGTTTGAGTCCTTTTCGAAATAGGACTGTCAAGTAGGATAGGTGTCTGTTTATCATTAAAGTTGATGTTTTATGGTTAGGCAATGTGTCATTAGGAAAAAATTCGATGTATCTAGCCTAGAGGCAGATCATATGATGATTTAATATGTCTATTAAAGGCCATGAGGTCGAATTTGTCAAGGGTTGGACATTTTTGGCAAAACCGTGCTTGTTGTGAATTGACTATTTTCAGCTAATACAGAGATCTTCTACTTGACAAAATTGAGATTATGAAGGAGTTTTAGTGTTTTCCTATTCTATCTGTATCCCATATATATCCCATTTGTAGTGGTGTTCATCTATATTACTCATAATTCATCTATTAGATGCTCTGATTTCCTTTATATGTGAACTGACTGTGTTTTTACATGTTTCATGTTGGTGTGCCTTATCACTAAAAACTCTGATATGCCTCAACTTCCATGTTAAGTAGATTCGCCAAATTACTGAATGCTTTGACTCCATAATCCCAATGTATACATGCTAATTTTATCTTCAACCTACAACTATCATTATCATTTTATTTCCTAAATAGAGTTATCCATATATATTTTTATCCATATCATTAACCCTTGAGAGAGCCCTCTCAGGCTGAGGAGGCTAAGCCTCAATCAAAAGATTAGGTGTGAAATAGTCACATGAGATTTTCTGATAAAGCAGCCTATCAGGCCCAATTTTGTGATAACAATCTCAACACTGTGCAAACTAGGAAATAGAGACATATGGATTGACAAGTGAAATGTCGAACCATACTCTCACAATAAAATCCACCGCAACAATGCCTTGCTACCAAACCACCTCATCATCGTACCAGGTATGGTGACCATACTCTCCTAATAGAATCCAATGCATCAAGGCTTCTTGTTTCCATCCCACATCATCATTATGCAAGGTATGGGAGAATGTCAAACCATATTCTCCCAACAGTAACCATATCAACAATGACTCTTACTGCCACCCCACATCATCATAATGCAAAGCATGAAGCAATGATATATTGATTGACATGTAGAATGTCACACCAGACCAACATAGCTAGGCTTCCTGCTGCCAAATCATATGAGTACCATGCAAAGTCCCAGACAATAACATCCCTATTGACATGTGATATGTCATGTGATGGCCAAACTCTCTCAAAAGTAACCAACACAACCATGCCTCCAACTGTTGCATCTCATCAATATTGTACAAGGTAGGAAACAATGATATGCCAATGAACATATAAAATGCAATGCCTTGGCCATAATTTCCCAAGAGTAGCTAGCGCAGCCATGCCTCCTACTGCCGCATCACCTTAGTACGCAAGGCATGGAACATATCAATTTGAAATGTCGGGTGGTAACCATACTCACCCAAGATCAGACATCACAGCCATGCTTCTTGCTGCCCTATGTCATAGATTTTCATGTAAATTCCCAACCACTTTCTCATTACATCCATCCATCCATCCAAATGTGGGTGATGACTCATATCATGCACCAGCTCGGTATCCACCCAATGGATAAGCTCCCGCCAAAAACTACTCATACAATAACTGTCCCTGTCACTATCTATGGCCTTGGGAAGATAATGAATCATGAAGACATCCCAGAAAGATAATCCGTTCATGGGTGAAGAGATGTATTGTGTGAAAATGTTGAAGCAATGTGCATACCTCGACAGTGGATCAATATCGACAATACAATCCTCCACAATCTGATGACAATATTTTCACTCCATGATATGTCGAAGTGGATCCTCCCTGAGGTCTCCCCATGAGAACCTCTCACGGATGGCCTGGTAGAACCTATGCGGTTTTGAATATGCTACATGCAGAAACTTCTCTTTGAGTCGTGAGGTGCTCATCAAGGTGGCCCTATCATGATAATGGAATATGTTATCCATTACATGATGTCTACCATACACCATCTGCCCATCCATTTCTTCATAAGTGAAGCAGTCATAAAAATGCTCAAATAATAACTGGGCCCTCAAATCATCACTGCTACTCAGTGACAACGCTACTGATCTCCATGATAGTGCATCTGCTGCCACATGGACCTCTCCATACACAATTCTGAACTCATAGTCATGCATTTTATTTATCCACCATTGTTGCCTCTTCTGTAGTTGCTGCTCCTCCTCAAAAAGATGCCAGAGACTGTGGTGGTTGGTCTTAACCTGAAATATACTGCCAATAAAAAATTGTCTGAAATTGACCAATGCATGCATAATGACCAATATCTTTTTTTTTTAAATATAATACAACAGCTCATGAGATAATAACTTTTGGTTCTCGAAATCTATTGTATAGCTTCCATGCATTAGGACTGTGCTAATCCCATCCTCAAAAACTCCACACTCCAACACAAAGTGTCGTGTGCATCTGAACAATGCTAAACAGGGATAGCTATACATCTTCTCCTTGAACCAGTCAAGGGTCCTCTGCACAGTGATAGTTTTCTGCTCCAAATCAGCAATGTGCTCTAACCCTTGGTAATGCAATTTCCCTGATGGCATGAACCCACAAATCTCAAGTTGGTGTGTTGAAATAATATGGGGTGGAAATGTTTGCATACCTTGGATCAACTAATGTTTGGGAACATCTTTCAAAGATACAAGAGTTCGTCCAACTGGTTTTTGAGGTATAAAAGGTGTCTTTTTAACACCTATTTATCCTACATTAATTATCAATCCAGGAATGAATTTTCGTTTCAAGAGTGTACTCAGTCTAAGGCTGCAATTCAATCTAAGAGTAATGCTTTGCAATGTGTAGTATAGTGTTGTAAATACAAGAGTAAACAGATGCTTGGAAAGGAAATCTAACTACAATGACATGAACTTAAATACTTGAAAATTCAATCATTCACTCAACAAGTATCAGTCAAGGATACAGTAATGTTAACTCTTTCCTTTAGAAACTGATAAAATCAACTAAGAACAAGATAATCAATCTGAGAACGTGGGAGCAATAACCAGTATTATTTACAGTTGATAATCCTGCTTTAAAGCAATTAAATGAAAATATAATTTGAACTAAATGCTGCTAATGAAAGTAAACTATGCAAACATTTTAAAATAAAACTCTTTACAATATTTAAACTAATGAATCGAAAATGAACAACAAAATGGAATTGAACAGTAATGTAAATAAACAGCAAACTGTAACTTAGAATAATTGAACAACAAATCCTATTCAATGAATCTGAACAGTAAATCCTATCTGATGGAATCAAATAGCGAATTCTATTGAACAAAAAACCCTTTTGACAACAAACTTTGTTAAGAAGCAATCTGAAATGAACAGCAATCAAACGAAACAACAAATGAAATCAAATGCTGAATAGCAAAGCTCTGTAAAGCATAACAAGATAAATGATACAGGAATGAGGATTCTTGTTAGAATGGAACAACGATGCAATTCATCAATGTACACACCGATATCAATAAGCAATTAGAAAGTAAACCAGTTAACTTACAAAATGTAATGAAAACAAATCCGAACTGTCACACAACGGGAACTGAAAAGTAATGATACAAATAACAGATCGATTCACCAAGGTCGGGCCCTTAACCACCAGTGAAACGCCGTCGGGATTTACTCCAGAGTTAAGAAATAGAAAGGTAACAAGATCTTGTATTAATCGGACATAAACAACATTTACAACAGTCGCTCTCTGATTACGAGAGTTAAGAAATTATAGAGTTACAAAAGCAGTGTTTAATCATAAATCAATTTTTGTCCCTCGATTTATAAAGGCATTGCCTTTTATAACAGTTCGACGGATAAAACAATAAACATGATAAGATTGAACAGCGATCCCTCAGGATCGAAAGATCCTGAGGGATTCACTTCTTTTCTCTTTTTAGCTAGCACTTGGTCTTCTTAGGCTATAAACATGTTGTTCCCTGTTTTCCTTTGGCTATACGTTTGGATTTCCTTCTTATTGTCTGGATACAGTCCTTTTCTGGAGGAACAGCAGTTGCTCCTATTTTAGCTCTGCCTCTCGAATGATGGTTTACTTCATTTGTTTCCTGTTTTTAGAACAAAAGGCAGTTTTTAGTCGATTTTCTCAATAAACACAATTCTTTGCATTTCTATCATAATCTTCCAAGAAATCATATTTCTAGAATAAAAAGAATTATGTTTAAAGGAAAAAGATGAGAAAATACATAGTGAATCCATACCTTTTCTAATGCTCAACACACCGCCCTACTTACCCTTTTTCAAGGCCTCATGAAAAACCATATTTTACATGTAAAGCAGTTAGAGAATAGGCTGGATAATGTTTTTCAGTAAGAGGTATAAAACCATGGTCTGCAGCTAAAGCTTCAAAGATGTGCCATGTCTGTCCTTCAGGTATCTCATAAATCGATTTATAGTCTGTTGCAGGATACCATATAATGGGACTTCGAAACCTACAACCTAGCCAGTATGGGCCTTCCCTCAAGATGAGGTTACTATAGAGAATCAAGCGGTTAGCAGCTAATCCAAAATTTCTATAATTAAATGGCTCTTTGCCTTGAACATTCCAATTAGAAATATTCCATTAGACTTTAGCTGCTATATAGGCTTGGTTTTTGATAGATATAAAATATTCTACCCCATCCAAGACAATTGCTTTGTGGAGGGGCCCCAAAGTTTGGATCACACCCTCCTTTGTCATTAGACACTTCTGCCTAGCCCATAGTTGTAATGGGTGTTTTGGTTCACCCCTAACCCGAAGATCTAACCCATTTTCCTGCCTTTGGAAAGTATTATAGGCCTTGAGCCATTTCCATTGATTGACAACAAATGAAATAAATGCTTGATATTAGATGTCACCCACAAAAGGGCTGGGATTTATCTCAATATCATTCTCCAATATAATATTGTGAAAATAGAACTCCTGTAGCAGACGCTGGACTTTAACCCCATAGAGTTTACAACATTTTACAAAATCATCTACAGTGTTTAATTCTATAGACTTTCCTACCCTAACTGCTTTAATTTTCAACCGTAAATATCTTTCTAATAAAAAAAAAGCATAATAATCTTGGCAGGGCATCTACATGATAGAACATATGTGTATAACGAGCAGAGAGTATCCATTTGTTTCCGGGCCATTTTTAATTCATTCCTTACCTTTTCAGATTTCTCTTCTGGCTTTCGACACTTATCATAGGCTTCAGCCTCTGATGCACTGATTTCCTTTAGTTGCTGTTGTAGCTGTTGATATTTATTTTTGGGGACAGTCTCTTTCTCAAGCTTTTCTCTTGCCTATCGATCCTATGCCAACTCCTTTTGGAATTCTGCTATAGTAGGGTCAGTAAAAATGTTTTGACTATAGGCCCATGTGCTTTCAGTTGGGACAGCTATCTCTGGAACAAATTCCTGCTGTTCCATGCTTTCTTGATTGGACTCAGCTTGGGTTTCCATAGTCTCTGCACTCTGGGGCTTTGCTTTGGTGGCTACTTTCCTTTCCTTTGGGTTTCATTTGGTGGCTATGTTCCTCTTTTTTGGAGTTTGTTTGGGGGTTGTCTTCATTTAGAGAACCCTAATACTCTGTCTGAGTTGCTGCACTAGCTTTCGAAGCTTCTGCCATTCCCTCCACAGCTTCTCAAGTTTGATTAATTTCTTTTTCCTCCTTGGAGGAATGACTGTCCCTTTCTCTGTACTGAATTGCTCAAGTAGGGTTTGCTTTTCAGTAGCTGGTCCTTCACTCAGGCTTACTTCTCTGTTTTCTTCTCGGAACACTTCTTCAGTGTTCATATGCTCCTAGCTATGTTCTTAAGGGGTAGTAACCTTAACTAGTTCTGCTGTTCCCTGAGGATCTTCCGTTTGGAACACTTCTTCAGTGTTCATACCTTCCTGGCCGCATTTCTCAGGGGAAGTAGCCCCAGCTAGTTCTGCTGTTCCCTGAGGGTTTTCTTCTTCTACTTCATTGGGTATCCCCTTAGCCGTATCTTCACCAGTAACAGCTTTTTCCTGCAATTGGTTTATCTCAATGTTGAAGTTCAGTGGGCTATGGGGTTGTATGTATTCACTCATGTTGGCCAGAATTTGGGCCAATTGGTCCCCGTGAAATGGGATTTGAGGTGGACTTGTAACGGTGGTTTCAGAAGTTTTTGCTCCCACTCTTTCATCTTCATTTCTTCCTTCCTCTTCACAGGCATGATAACTTCCTTCCTCCTCATCGGTATACTAACTTTCTTCTTCTCCACTGGTGTGGTGAATTTCTTCTTCTTCACCAGTGTGGTGACTCTCTTCTTCTTCCTCATTTCCTTCTTCCTCGTCATTTCCTTCTGCCTCATCATTTTCTTCTTCCTCATCGGTATGATGAATTCCTTCTTTGAGTTTTGGGGGTTGTTCATCTTCCAAACTGGGCAATTCTAGGGGTTGGATAATGCTACCCTAAAAACCTTCTATCATTCCCCTACTTCTACTTAACCTTGAGGATTGTTTGCGTTTTGATGGTTCTGCTATTGTGCTATTAATTCTTTTGAGTTTTGGGGTAGGCAGGGCTATTCCTCCTTCAATTGAGAATATCAGTTCTTCCCAACTAGTTCGTTGTTGGGAAAAACTGTAACTCACTATCAATATGATTAAGAAATGGCGGCTTACCACCATGTCTATATGACGAGACTTTCTTATACTTCGGGCGACATCATGCAATAAGAAATTTAAAAATGCAAGCACGTTTACAGTTCATTTTTGCTTTAATACTGCCAATAACTTAAGGTGGCGAGGTCTTACCACATCTTTTCTTCCATCACATGTTTTGTAGCCCTGTACTACTTTTTCCAATTTTGTCCATGGTTCTCCCAACGACGTCGACTGAAATCCTTCCCCTTTGACGACCAGGGTCTGCCCTTCATCTCGGAAAATGTTCATGGCTTCTTGAAGCCTCAATTTCTTATGGGTCCATATGGTTCCTTCTGCTGGCAGACCAGACACCTCGACGATTATTGATTTTGTTACTACTATTTGCCTACCTCTAACCATGGAGTAACCTTCCTACAGATTCTGTAAAAATTCAATGGCTACCATTTCATGAGGTTGTTGTAGTCTTGTGAGGTAGGTAATCCACCCTACTCTCTCCAGAATTTCCCGTGCCACGTTAGAAATAGCTAGCACCTGTGGTTCACTACGAATTGGTCGTCCTCCCATTCTATCTTCACACTGTTAATTCTTCACAAATGCACAATAATGTAATGGAAAAGCACAACATAGTATATCGGAACAATACCGTTAAGCTTTTATTATTACCGAGAATATAGGAATTTGATCTGCATGTAGGCATAAAATATCGGGATTTGACCTGCATGCAGGCATTAAAAGGCATCTGTGCCCCCTTGAAGGATGATAGGTCGTCCTCGACCATCGAATAGAAGAGCAAGGTACTGCACAACAGTTGTACAGCAGTAAAAATCATACATACTTATGATACGATCAATCAAATTATTGCATTACTGAAATCGATGCGTATTATTAAATTGTAAATAGATATAGAAACATTTATGTAATGATTCGAAGATAAGGGAAAGGGACAGCTGATGTGAAAACAAGTACTTATGCGGTCACTACCCACACAAACTATCATGATCGATTTATGAATAAATTTCATGCGTAATAGGTTCAAAACAAAGGGTTTAGAAGCATACTCTCATTTGATATGAGATAGAGATATAAGAAAAGGGTTTATCATTACTATTGATTTGAAAAGTGTGACTCCAATACCATCAGCAGAGCTCTATTGCCCACAGGTGTCTATAACCTTGACAAAGTTGCTTTTTCACCCTTGGAACCATTATCCTTTATTTATGCCTAGGGAAGTGCTGGCTTGGGAACCAGATGTTTCACAATGCCATGCACCAGAAAGGAGTGAAAGGTGGATAGGCCGGCTCGTGATGAGACCTCTTGTTCCAAGGGCTTTTTTTTTTTTTTTTTGAGTTATCCATTGGATCATATCCCTGGTGTGGTGGCCATAGTGGGAATGCCACTTCACTGCTTCCTTATGATCATGGTAGGCTTGCTCTTGATGAGACCCCCTATCCTCCATTTTCCATATCATAGAATTGTTAGTAATTATATAGAGATTTTTTTATTTTTTTTTCATATAGCACTTCCCTACTTATATATAGAGGATGGCTCAACACTCCTTAAGAGTAGGGATGGTGGAAGAAGTCTGAACATCTCAATAGAGAAAATATGCCCTTATTCTTATTCAATAAATAAAAATCAAAGAGAGTTATGAGAATTTAGGGAAGAACCAACATGATAAAGATAACCGATCATATTAATTTCAGTGAAAATAAAGACATCAAAGTGATATATATAGTTGTGTCCTTTCCTTTTTCTTATCACTACAAAACAATTTCTTAAAAATGACAATTTCTCTTGATTTGTTGATTCCAAAAATCTTTAATTTGTGTATCCTTGCATAAATTGTATGTTTTCCTTTAAGAGAGTCATGAAGAATTCACAAAAGTCTTCAAAATACTGTTCTAAAACAAGAAAAATGCACTCAAAAAAGGGTTGTTCCTTTGGGAAGGAACAACAAAAAAAATCTATGAAAATTTTGTTCCTTTGGAAGGGAATAGCAAAAACAATCAACAGAAATGTTGTTCCTTTGGGAAGGAACAACAAAAAACTTGGGGCAAAGATTGATGCCCCTTTTGAAAGGAACATCAAAAACCGTTGTTCCTTTGAAAAGGAACAACAAAAAAATGCAGCAAAAACTGTTGTTCCTTTTGAAAGGAATAGCAAAAAAAAACACTCAACGCACCATTTATTGAGAGAAATGACTGTTGTTTCTTAAAAAGGAATGGCTTAAGAAATAAAATCTGTACAAAAACAAGCAAGATAAAGAGAAAATATTTATGTACAAGTTTCAAAATGAAAGAAAATTATTCAGTGAATGGATGCTGGGGAGGAGTTGTCTCCCTCAGCCAGAATCTGCATGGTAGAATCTTCCCGTAATTGCTGGTAAAAGGACTCCTGATTAAGCGGTTTATGGTAAAGTCACACTCGATGACCGTTTAATTTGAACGAATATCCAGATCCATCAATGGTGGTTAATGTGATGGTGCCATTATCATGCACCTTTTGTATCTCGTAGGGTCCAAGCCATCGTGTCTGGAGTTTTACTGGGAAATCCTAAAACCTGGAGTCATATAGGAGTGCCCAATCCCCTTTGTGGAAGATTTTCTCTTTGATGAGGGCGTCGTGCCATTTTTCTCTCTGTTGTTGAATTAATGTAGTGTGTTGAAGAGCAGAGAGCCTAATTTCATCTAACTCATTGATTTTTTGCAATCTTCTGACCTGGCTTCATTTAAATCTAAACCCACCTCCTGTGTTGTTCTTAATGTCTGAATTTCAAACTCTATTGGAAAGATGGGTTCTTTTCTAGATACTAATTGATATGGTGAATACCTCGTGGTACTTCTCCATGTTGTTTGATACGCCCACAAGGCTTCTGGCAATCTATAAGCCCAGTCACATCTGTGTGATGCAACTGTTTTTGTCAGTATAGATTCGATCACTTTATTCGTGCTCTCTACTTGGCCATTTTCCTGTGGGTGGTATGGAGTTGTAATTTTGTGCTGAATGTGTTAATTTTCTAATGTTGCAGCGATTATGTTACCTACGAATTGCGGTCCTCCATCTATAATTACATCCCTTGGGAGGCCGTATCGGACAAATATTTGGAAAAGGAATTGTATTACAGAGTCCTCTGTAGCTCTTGAAAGTGCCTCTGCTTCAACCCATTTAGTAACATACTTCGTTGTGATTAGGATGTATGTTTTCTGATTTGATGGTGGGTTAATAGGACCAAAAATGTTGAGCGACCAACGTTCAAATGGCTTGATTAATAACTGTGGGTTCAAAGGCATTTTTTCGGACTATCCAGGGCGACCCGCCCTTTGGAAACTATCACAAGCCTATATGAAATTTTTAGCGTCTTTAAAAATTGTAGGCTAGTAATAGCCTATCTGTAAAACCTTGTGGCCAGTCCTACGATCTGAAAAATGTCTGCCACATAGCTTGTCGTGGCATGCTTTCAGAATATCAAATATTTCGTCCTCTCGGACGCATCTCCTGATGTACATATCTGATCCTATATGAAACAGGTAGCCCCCAATCCAAGAGAATCGGGTACTACGTTGTACTATATGTTTTCGTTCATTGGGCGTTAGATGCTTAGGTAATTTACCTATTGCTAAATAATTTGCAATATCAACATACCATGGGGTTCTAGCAGTAACGGTGAATAAATGCTCATCTGGGAAGTGATCTTCGACTGTTGCTACATCTGTTGGTTTTGGCATTCGTGACAGGAAATCAGCTACAGGGTTCTCTTGTCTAGGTCTATCTTTTATTGTGATATCGAATTCTTGCAATAAAATAAACCATCTTGTTACTCTACCATTTGTAATAGGTTTATTTGCTAAAAATTTTATGGCAGAGTGATCTGTATATAAAACTACAGGATACCCAGTTATATAATGTCTAAATTTATTTACAGCATGTATCACAGCTAAAAATTCTTTCTCAGTCACAGTATATTTTAATTCAGTAGGAGATACATTTTTTCTAATATAATATATTGCATATGGTTTCTTATCCTCTTCCTGCCCAAGAACTGCTCCAATAGCTGTGTCTGAGGCATTAGATGAAATTTGAAATGGAAAATCCCAATTTGAGCCCCTTAGCACTGGGGCTGTTGATAGAAGATTTTTGAGATCCTCAAAAGCATGGTCACATTTATCTATCCAGTTAAAATCAACATTCCCTGTTAGTGCATATAAAGGTGCATATACTCGAGAATAATGTTCTATAAATCTTCTATAATAACCAGAAAATCTGAGAAAGCTACGTACCTTTGTTTGTGTGGTAGGAGTAGGTATTAACAAAATTATCTAAATTTTAGCTGGATCTACCTGAATTCCAGTTGCTGAGATATAATGACCTAATATGAGTCCCTTGGTCATCATCATGTGACACTTTTCATGGCTTAAGCAAAGCCTAGTGTCAATACATCTTTGCAACACCTTTTCCAAGGTTTCTAATGTTGGCTCAAAATCATCTCCGTAAGGTGTGAAGTCATCCATGTATACTTCGAGCCCTTCATTTATTAAATCTGAAAAGATGCTGAGAATGGCCCTCTGAAATGTAGCAAGGGCATTGCATAGGCCAAAGGGTAACACTCGATAGGAAAATTTCCCCCAAGGGTAGGTAAAAGTGGTTTTGTCTTGGTCTTCAGGGGCAATCTGAATTTGATTGTATCCACTGAAGCCATCTAGGAAAGAAAATAATTTCTTTCCTACTAATGTATCTAATACCTGGTCAATGAAGGGAAGGGAAAAGTGGTCTTTCTGGGTTTCTTTGTTTAGTTCTCGGTAATCGACACATATCCTCCACTTTCCATTCTTCTTTGGCACCACTACTAATGGAGAGACCCACTTGCCATCAGATATTGGGTAAATAAAATTGACATCCAACAGCTTTTGTAATTCATCTTTCACAATATCTTTAAGATGAGGGTTTAATATTCATTGGGGTTGGAGAATGGTTCTGGCATCTTTTTCTGTATATATGTGGTGCGTAAATAACTGGGGGTCAATTCCCTTCATGTCTGGATAATCCCATGCAAAGGCTCCCTTATATTTTTGTAGTAATTGGACCATCTTCTTTTCTTGTTCAACAGTCAAATTTTTGTTAATGTTTAAAGTTTTTCCTGGTTCAATTTCTACAATTTTGCTATTGTAAACATAAGTGGTGGGTATTTATTGATAATGAATGTCTTTCAAGGGATCTTCTTCTTCTTTATTATCAAATGCTGCCTTGATCATGTGACATTGCAAATGGGATCTAATTTTTGGTTTATTGATGAAACTGTTAATAATGTCATCCTCTGTTTGGTCTTTAAATTCGAGGGCATCTTCTATGGTTAGTGGTGATCTAATATTTTCCATGAGATATGATACATGTTGTTTCCTTAATTTGATTATCGATAGGCTTGGTTGGGCTAGGGGATATAAAGCTAAATTCTTGACATATTTTCCCCTTGTTATAGTCATGTTGCCTTGTCGGCAACCAATGTAAGCATCGACAGTTGCCAACCAAGGTCTACCTAGGATAAAAGGGTGTCCATCTAGCCGGTTTTTGGGGTTGATATTCCAGAAGTCAGCAGGGTATTCCCAGGAATCTACTGATACCATTACATCATGTAATGTACCTTATGGTTTGACTACTGATCTGTCAACCAATTCCAGTAAGGTTGTTGTTGGATCTAATGATGTAATGCCAAGTTTTTGACAAGTGGTGGTTGTTAGGATATTAATTGTAGCTCCTAAATCAACTAAGGCATTTGGAAATGATTGCCCATTGATTTTTACCATAATTATAGGATTTCCTGGGTCCTCATACTTTATAGGTGTTTCCATTCCTGATAATAATCAGATAGAGTGTCAACTACTTGCACAGTTGGGTTAGTTTTTGTTCTCCTCTTGGGCTTCCTTATACATAGTTCTTTGATGGTTTTTGCATAAATAGGGATGTCTTGGATAGCTTGGAGGAGAGGGATTTTTATACAAAAATTTTTGAGTTCTCCCGAAAGATAAAAATTAGGATATTCTATTGGGCGAGGTATGATTAATCGTTCTGGGAATGGTGTAGAAGAGGTGGTTGCTTGTTCCTGAGTTTGTTGTTTAACAACATTCTCCTTGTGCACTGTTTGTTCTGTGGGTAACGGGTCTTCAATTTGAAAATTTTTGTCTCCCTTTGTTTCTACTATGCGCTCAGATCTTAGTTGAAGGTCATTACACTACCTCAGTTCAGTTTCTAGTTCCAGTGGTTCCATTATTTGAACAGACTGGACTAGCCTATTATTGGGGTTTGGGTTGGGTTGGGCCAGGAGTTGCAGTCTTAAGTTGGTCTGGGTATTTTGTGGCAATGTATAGGGGGCTGGCAGTGTAGGTTGAGGGAGAAGGATTGTTCTAGCTAGTTGATTTGTAGGTCTTTTCCAGTTTGTCTGCCAGGTCTGACTCTGTGAGGTGGAGGGGGACCATTGTGTTGGATAAGAATTGTTTTGCCAAAATGGTGGACAATAATGAAAGTTTGGCCAATTGGTTTGATTTGTTTGATTTGGCCATGGTGATGTAGGGAATGGCTGTTGTGACCAATTGGGGAAAGGTGGTTGATTTTGCCACATTCCATTATATTGCTAAGCATTATACTGAGGAAACTGGAAAGAAGAGGATGGATCAATTAGCATACCTGTTTTTCGTGGTTACCATTGTCGGCGTTGATTGAGTAGGCATACCAATTCTGATTCTTCTTCCGCCTCCTTGTAAACTGATTTCAATCCAGGGAGCGAGGGGCAACCTTCTGTGGAGTGATCTTTGTGCAGATAGCACAGACTTTGACTATATCCAATGAGCACTCTTTATGGCTATGTTTCTTTCTGCATTTAGGGTAGAATATTGCCAGATTTTTTTCTACTTTTGCTTGCTTTTGTTTGGCTTGGATAATGTCAAACTGCGTTGTCAAAGTCCCTAGAATATCCATTTTAAAATCTTCTAGTAGATTGCCAATTTCTGCGCGGGTTATACTTTCACCAGAGATCTTACTATCTCTTGTGATCATATCACATTCTGCTGACTTCAGCCTTGTGTTGCCTCTCGAGCTCCTGATACATAAATCAATAATGTCAACAAAATTTTCCTGATATATATCACCTTTTCCCATAATGTTTAATGTTTCAACCCATTGTTCCTTCATCCCTTTATGTAATGTAGTTTTCAATACATAATCAGGTAAGGGTAAAGATGCATAAGGTGATCTTTGGAGGTTGTATTGAAAACGTTCTACATATTCCTCAAGTGTTTCATTAGGTTTTGGTGTCATCTGAAATATTTCATCTTTTAATTCCATGGACCTACAATAATCCTGATATTTCTTTAGAAACGCTGCTTTCATCTGATCCCAATCATTTATAACTCCTCCACCTAACCCCATAAACCATCGTAAAGATGCTCCTTTTAATGTGGAAGGAAATAATTTTAATTTTTGGGGATCAGTGGTATAGTCATACCCCTTGCATAATACATCGAATTCAAACAAAAATGCATCTGGATCTTCTGATGTTAAGCCATGGAATGTAGGAATATGCTGAAGAGGAATGGCCTTCAGAGGTGCATTAACTACAATGTCCACAATGGGATATTGCAGTGTGGAAGTTTTTTGAGGTGTTTTCTGGTTCTGGTTCTGGGCCATTTGATCGAATATGTGCCAATATCCTTCTGGGATTTCAAGGGAATTCCTAGGCTGACTAGAAGGAACAGGAATGACCTTGACATCACTCCCTTGATCTGGAATAATAAGTGTTCCTTGCTGGCCTACTATTTGAGGAGATTCAGGTCCTTTAGCTTTGTTTTGAGTGATATTGACAGCACTTCCCTTATCTGGGTTGCTCACTATTTGGATTACTTCAAGAGGATATTTTGGTTCTTCTGTTTCCCTTGTTTCCCCTTCTCCTTCGCGGAGATTACTATAGTTCCCTTCTTGAAAAGAAATTAGGCAAGGATTCTCAATTTCTTAGGAATCTTGCTCAATTCCTTCTGTTTGACTATGTACCTCAGCAAAGGCTACATATGGTGATTCTGTGGTCTGAAGGGAACTATTAGGTTGTCTAGAAATAATTTTCCTAGGTCCTACTGATGGCTGAGATTCAATTTTCTTAAGGATTTCATCAATGAAAGTTGTTTGCCCAAGGGTCACCGATCCCTTAGGTTTTTCAGGTTTAGGAGGAATTTTGTTCTGTTTAGCTTTTCTATTCATTCAAAAAGAAAATAATTCATTCCTACCTAAAAATTTTACCCAATTCTGCTATGAAGCGGGCCAGTGAACAAGTATGTTTCTTGTTCGGTACGCAGGTTCTTACCTTTCGTTTTTAATACCCAATTCTTCGCTAGCAGAAAAAATCAAATATGCATCACTCTCTGTAAATGGATACACTCTCCCCGGCTACGGTGCCAAAACGTTGAGGTATAAAAGGTGTCTTTTTAATGCCTATTTATCCTACATTAATTATCAATCCAGGAATGAATTTTTGTTTCAAGAGTGTACTCAGTCTGAGGCTGCAATTCAATCTAAAAGTAATGCTTTGCAATATGTAGTATAGTGTTGTAAATACAAGATTAAATGGATGCTTGGAAAAGAAATCTAACTACAATGACATGAACTTAAATACTTGAAAATTCAATCATTCACTCAACAAATATCAGTCAAGGATACAGTGATGATAACTCTTTCCTTTAGAAACTGATAAAATCAACGAAGAACAAGATAATCAATTTGAGAACGTGGGAGCAATAACCAGTATTCTTTACAGTTGATAATCATGCTTTAAAGAAATTAAATGAAAATAGAATTTGAACTAAATGCTGCTAATGAAAGTAAACTATGCAAACACTTTAAAAGAAAACTCTTTGCAATCTGTAAACTAATGAATCAGAAATGAACAACAAACTGGAATTGAACAGTAATGTAAATAAACAACAAACTGTAACTTATAATAATTGAACAACAAATCCTATTCAATGAATCTGAAAAAAAAATCCTATCTGATGGAATCAAATAGCGAATTCTATTGAACAACAAACCCTGTTGACAAAAAACTCTGTTAAGCAGAAATCTGAAATGAACAGCAATCAAACGAAATAGAAAATGAAATCAAATGCTGAATATCAAAGCTCTATAAAGCATAAAAAGATAAATGATACAGGAATGAGGATTCTTGTTAGAATGGAACAACGATGCAATTCATCAATGTACACATCGATATCAATAAGAAATTAGACAGTAAAGCAATTAACTTACAAATTGTAACGAAAATAAATCCGAACTGTCACACAACAAGAACTAAAAAGTAATGATACAAACAACAGATCGATTCACTAGGGCCGGGCCCTTAACCACCAGTGAAACATCGCCTAGCTTTACTCCATAGTTAAGAAATAGAACGGCAATAAGATCTTGTATTAATCAGACATAAACAACATTTACAACAGTCGCTCCCTGATTACGAGAGTTAATAAATTACAGAGTTACAAAAGCAGTGTTTAATCATAAATCAATTCCCGTCCCTCGATTTCTAAAGGCACTGCCTTTTAGAACAGTTCAACGGATAAAACAAGAAACATGATAAGATTGAACAACGATCCCTCGAGGTCGAAAGATCTTGAGGGATTCACTTCTTTTCTCTTTTTAGCTAGCGCTTGGTCTTCTTAGGCTGTAAACGTGCTGTTCACTATTTTCCTTTGGCTATACATTCAGATTTCCTTCTTATTGTCTGGATACGGTTCTTTTATGGAGGAACAGTGGTTGCTCCTATTTTAGCTCTGTCTCTCAAATGATGGTTTACTTCATTTGTTTCCTATTTTTGCAACAAAAGGCAGTTTTTAGTCAATTTTCACAATAAACATGATTCTTTGCAATTTTATCATAATATTCCAATAAATCATCTTTCTAGAATAAAAATAATTATGTTTAAAGGAAAAATATGAGAAAATACATAGTGAATCCATACCTTTTCCAATGCTCAACAATGGTGCAATTGCTTCTCCAACTACTGGTGATGGTGATGGATGCTCCTCTACTGCTGCACCAACACTGGTATCTGCTTCGTCTACCTCATGCACATCCTGAATCATTCCTTGGACTCTCAATGTTGAAGTCTTGGGAACATCTGACCGATTTCTCCTCCCACTGATGCAAGTACCTCTATTGTAGTTGGTGGGGGGTGGTAGTTGCTCCTCTCCCAAAGTATCAGTGCTGACATCTTCTTTTTTCTCCTCATATACTTCCTCATCAATATTGGAAAATGTCTCAATGGAAAGTTTCTTTGGTTTTCTTCTGTCAAACCTCTTTACCAATCTTTGACTGAACTCTGCATACACAATCACTCTTGCATGTTTCAATCTACCGAACCACCAATCATTTTTTTCACCCTCAAGGTGCAGCACTGAAATCTAAATAGCTTCCTTTTCCGCTACTAGGTGTAGCTCGAAGAAATAATCTAACTTCTCCATACAATCCTATTATGTGCTTTTGGATGACCCATCGAATTTTGGCAGAAATAATCTATTCTGCATATTCCCCCTCTTCCTCTATTGTTGTTGCAGGGTCTCTAGTTCTCTTTAATATGGAAAATCTATTGGAAAGCCATATTCTCTTTGAATTCTATAGATTTATATTTGTACTCTGCAAGATAATCAGAGTATCATGCTCCAAATATCCTCCATCTCCATGCCATTCATTTCCTTCTGCAAGGAAAGTGGGCATAGTAGGGCATTGTGGAACTTTCTGCACTTCCAGTTGCTTATACTAGTGATAGGAAGTGCTTGGACCTTCTCCATTCTGAATCCCTCTTTAGGTTTCCTTTTGCCTTTCCCTTCTCTTTTCTTTAATATCCATGGTGAGATCCTACATACATTTGAAGGGAAGTGTGGCAAAACTAAATCCTTCTGCCATTGAAGACTTATTCTTTTTCTACTTCTTCTTCTTATTCCACTATTCCGTTGATTGCTTGTATGGAAAAATATGCCACTTCGAGGGGGAAACCTCCAATATATTACATAAATGAACAATTCTTGGATGATACAAATGACAAAACCTCCTTCTATATATAGGAGTCCATGGGGTCACAATATAATCCTAGCCGACCTAACAATAATAATGTAAGGGGATAATAATAAAAATATTGGGGTTACAGGGGTACAACAATGACAATAAGGGGGTTACACTAACAACAATAAGGGACTATACTAGTAATATAGGGACCTAACATGCCTCTATCCTTCAAAAAAGTGTTGTCCTCAATGCTTGAGTAGCTTCAGATGCTTTTGTATAAAATTATCATCCTCCCATGTAGAATCTTTAGTGGGTAAGTTCTTCCACTCGATGAGATACCCTGAAATTGATCGATTTCGTAGCTATCGAGTTCTTGTTTCCGTGAATGCTTCAGGTTCCAATATAGTTTTTCCTTCCTCATCAAGTTCTAACAATATTGTTTGAATTGGAATTTTTTCACCTATAACATTCTTTAAGCATGAAACATGGAAAAATGGATGCACTCGTGAAGAAGCAGGAAGCTCTAATTTTGTAATGTTCCCAAATCAGGAAAATGCTACAACAATGAGAATATCTCAAGATATTATAAAGTTGGAGCTCTAGCAATAAGAAACATAATAATGGTGCAACAACAACACTCAACTCATATAAATGTGAGAGAAATCCATAGCCTTCTCATTAAATAATAGCATCAACAAATACATACAAGATCTTGTAGAAATGATACACAAGATAGGCAATGCTTAGCCCCAAGAGACAAGTACATGAATCATAACAAAACCACTGCTACACAATGCATGCCAAGCTATGACAACACAATTTTATAGAGAAACTGCATGCTACATATGTAAAATACATGGATAAATAAATATAAGACCCAATACAACAATGGGAGTGAAGATATCAGCTCCCAAAGACTACCTCATGTCAATCCTGGAAGGATTGGAAATAAAATACAAAAACTGCAAAATGCCGGAGTTGTTGGGTAGCTGCATCAACTCAAGAAATAGAACTAGATGGAGAAGACTGAAGATGCTACAACCAATGACAAGATCTCCTTCAATGGATCTCTAGAATGAAAGGTTGATCCTCTCACCTAAGATCTTACCCTCCAAAGATATCTGCAAAGCCCCACTGCAAATGCTCCACTAAAATAACGCAGTCACTGGATGGAACTGCATTGTAGGGCTAGGGAATGAGTTGGCCTTGATGCCAAAGTCTGTAATAAGCTTCGCAATGCCTCCAATCTGATCTACCAAAGGGAAGAGAGACTCCTCCTCTGAAAAATAGCTGATGGAGGTGGTGTAGTGAACCCTCACTGCAACACCCAGCAACATAGTATTATTTTTTTACAGAAATAACGTTGTCTTGATGGAGGATGCTTGGCCTCAAGCCTAGATGTGAGGAAAATCAGTCCAATCCCTCAAGAGGCCTCTCAAGAAGGATAAGGAATCCTAAACAATAATTTCTCCCAACAACTCTTTCTAAACAACAAGGAATGCACAATTTTCTGAATAGACAATGAGATGAATAATACAAGCATGTGAAACAATGGTTGCCTTGCCCTCCTTTTAAACAAGTGAAAGCTCTTTCTCCATGTGCCCCATCCATTAGGGTTTCCTCCACCAAATATACCTTTCCTCATTCACACTGTGTTGTCTTCCAAATTAAGCCACTCCTCCTATGGCAGCGCTGTTGACTTGGTCAAACCTGATCTTGTCCACTTACAAATAACCCTGTTCACACATGAGGGTGTGCAAACCAGCTCAAAATATGATTTTCTTTCATACTATGAGTGATTTTTTTTAGAATTTCATTATGCATGGGTCTCCTTACCCATTTATTCTCCCCCTAGGTGAAATTAGAAAAAAATAATGTTCCAATTATCTGCATGAAAATTTTGGAACATTACAGTCCTCCCCTCTCAAAGATTGATTGTCCTCAAGCAAGTGCAAGGATAGATTGAATTCTTTTCTCCTCTCCTTCTAGCATCCCTGTATTATGATATCCTCCAAGTGAAGTGATGTTGTCTCATCAATCAAGTCTCCACAATGCTCCTCCTCATCATGTAAGTTAGCTATCAAGATATCATCATGAGAAAGTGAAATACTCAAGAGGATGACAAGGTGATGTCTAGAGGTCCCTTTGAAGAATGGAATCTGAAATAAAATGGTAACTATATTTCCCATATGGATCCTCCATCTCTAAGCTATGAGCCATGCAAAATGAGTCACCTTCCAACTAGGCAACTCCTGAAAGCTGTCATCCACCTTTGGCTCCGGCAAAGTAGGTGGGATGAAAATTTTCTCATGGTAGAAAATGTAGCCTACGCCACCCTGTCCATCTCTCCACTCATGATAAGTGTAGAGAGAGTGTTGATCCTGGGCTGCAAAATACTTTCCCTCAAGTGGTAAGATGAAGACTAGATCTTCAAAGATCTCTCCTCCAACACTGCAAATCATGTTGGCCCAAGTATCTCCATATATGATGAGTTGGAAGTCATCATTATATGGCATCTCCTCCATCATATGGCTCACCTCACAAAGTGACAAATTTGTTTTTAAATTAACCATATCATGTCCCATGTTCCCCTTAAAACATGTAGTGCAAAGAGTGTGAGGAATTCTTCCCTCAAAGGACACATTCACCCAATGTGTCTCTCCTCCAATCATGCTCCCAAGAAAAGCTCTAGAAATATCAATCAAGGGAACCATAAGGAGAATCATGTTGGCTGCCATGTGAAGTAAAGGAGAATGACAATGGTCCCTCAAATGTAGCCAACGCAGTTTGACTCTCCATTGCCATAGAAAATAAAATGATGGGTGGCCTCCCCACCATTTGATTGCTGCCCCAATCTCCTGGAGAAATTGAATGATGTCATGTGAAATGTGAGTATGTTATCCACAAGAAATCTCCTCCCCATATTCACTTAGGGAGTGATCATCCATAATGGCCTTATGTAGACCATCAAATCTAGAAGGAAGAATATTCCTTCTTTGAGCAAATCCCTGCACATATATGGTTAAGAGATGCATATATATAGACAAATCATCATGCAAATCAGCAATACTATCACCATATGTTTTTCTCATATAAATGGAGTGGCTCATAGATGAGTCTCCCCTCATCCTCAAAGGGAAAATATTTGAGTGTGCAAACTCATCCATCTCCTCATGATCCATGGAGTGCCTTCTCAAGTTCTTCAAGTGATCCCTCCCACAATAAGAAAGGAAATGTAATGTGGCCTTCATGGTTGGCCCATGGTTCCTCCTAAAATGTACAACAGGTATAGTAAGGAGAATCATGCTCCAAATGGGCATCCTCAATCTCAAGCCCACTCTCCAATAAAAGCTCCCCATGAACATAAACATACCAACAATACATGGAAGCATAGTACAATAAGAACAAGTTTCAAAATGACAACCGGAAAGTGGATCAAGGTACCACACAAGGAACCAGCACAGTGCATCCCTTGCCTGCATCAAATCAAACAAAAACAAGTGTTCTTCCAGCCACTTGTTTGCTGATACAATCATTTTACAAGATAAAAATATGAAAGTACAATTTGGTGCCAATGGTGCACACCAAGAATCATGTAGCTTCCCCCACAAACCACTAATGAGATAGCCAATCTCAATGCTACAAATGGCTTCAAGTACATCATTATACAATATGCAAGAAGGAATAATCCTCCCTGGTACAATATGCTTCTCATAAATAGACAATAAGTACCAAACATAACGTGAAATTGTACATTCTCCATCATGTACTCGAAGACTTGAGCTGACATGGCTCAACTGAAAATTCTCACTTACTCCCAATGAGTAGGAAAGTGGCTGTGACATCCTCTCCATAATCATCTGGGCTCTGCATCTCTCCATATGCTGAAATATGTCTTGTTGAATTCCCTCCCAAATGAACTCCTCTTCCAAGGAAATATATGCATCACAATGCATGGAAAATAAGTCCTCACGTGTTGCATGCAACAGCTTCTCCTTGAGACTATAATATCTATTCAAGAAGATTCTGCCATGTGAATATATGACCACATCATCTACCATGTATCTTTCATCTCCATCATGATCATCAAGAATCATGCAAGCACCAAGATCCTTGGAGTACTCTACTAAAAGCTGAGATCTCCAGTAAGGATCAATCTTCCTAAGAGACAACACTGGTGATCTTGCATGTGAAGCTCTCCTCCTATTGGTGTCTGCTACTTTGACATCCCCCATGCCAAATTTATCCTCCAAAATCTTCACCTCTCCAAAATCCAGGAGCGGTGAATCCAAAGACAAAATTCCCCTCATCAATGATAGATCTGGTGGCCTCCCTGGTGGAATGCCTCTATGCAGTGAGACATCAATGTCAAGAGTGGACTATACATAAGGTTGGGCCACCTTGCCCTTGCTCTCACAGTGAAATACAGTCTACCTCCTCTTTGCACTAGTCCTATGAAATAGAGAAGGGTGTGTGCCTCTCATCACATGATGCTGCTCTTCCTCCCTTCCTCCTCCTTCTAGCTGCAATGCTGCACAATCATGCTACTCATTGATTGTGCTTGGACCTCCATGTATGAGATCCTGGGGACTTCCTTGCAAAGATTCAAGAATCCCTCTAGTTGGAGCAAGATCTCCTCCTTCCTCTGCATGAGGTACTAGATCAACTCTAGAAATGATAGCATTGTTTCCCTCAGCTTCCTCAACATGATTGGGAAACCCTCCAATGATGGGATCCTCTTTTGGAAAAGGGATCTCTATGTATCCTTGTGCCAAAATGAAATATGAAGGTCTTGCCTCCAACAAAGTATCATCCAAGATATCAGTCTCCTTCATGGTTCTCTGAAGTGTTTTTGAGTCTATGGTTTCCTCCATCACATGTAAGGGTTTTGTTTGTTTGAATGTGTTTGTTTCCTCCACATGTATTTCAGAATTTCTCCTACCAAATCTCTTCATAAAAGTTCTAATGAACATTGCATAGGAAGAGGTATTTGAATTTTTCAAAGTAAATGATTGAAATAACCACCATGCATAGAACTTACGTCCAAAGTGCAGCGCTGCTATTCTGATGGCTTCATCTTTGGAAATTTGATGCTGTTGTAGAAAGGTGTCTAGCTCTTCTATCCAAGCCCTGGCTGAACAAGTAGGGGAACCATCAAAGACAGATAGAAGAAATCTATCCTCATTATGTTGGTTGATACTATTCACCATGATCTTTCAAAACTCCATAAATGTAATATGATCTCTAAACCCTTGATTTTGAGATTCATACTCATGCAAGAAACCGCTAAGAGTTCCTTCCTTCGGCATTCCTCCTTCTTATTCTCCTCTCATGTAAAATTTGGCGTTGTGACTGCGCTATACATCATAGGGTGTAGCTGCATGCTCACATCCCATACAAGAAAATCTAGAGTTTGACTTATTTTCAAACCCTCTTGGAGATTATGTACAAATCTCCCTCCTTATCTTCTCAAATTCTTCATGAATGCTTAGTACAGATCTTGGAAGAAGCTTGGTAATCCTATCTTCCCTTTTCTCTCCATATAATGGATTCTTCATCTTCTCTCTCCTTGATAGCATGATGGCTAAGATCCACCAGCTGAGCCAGAGATCATGCTCTGATACCACTGTAATGTTCCCAAATCAGGAAAATGCTACAACAATGAAAATATCTCAAGATATTCTAAAGTTGGAGCTCCAGCAATAAGCAATGCAATAATGGTGCAGCAGCAACACTCAAATCATATAAATGTGAGATAAATCCATAGACTTATCATTAAATAATAGAAGCAACAAATACAAACAAGATATTGAGGAAATGATACACAAGATAGGCAATGCTCAGCCCTAAGAGACAAGTACATGAATCATAAAAAAGCCACTGCTAAACAATGTATGCCAAGCTATGACAGCGCAGTTTTATAGAGAAAATGCATGCTACATATGTAAAATAAATGGATAAATCAATATAATACCCAATACAACAATGGAAGTGAATATATCAGCTCCCAAATACTACCTCATGTCAATCCTGGAAGGATTGGCAATAAAATACAAAAACTGCAAAATGTCGGAGTTGCTGGGTAGCTGCAACAACTCAAGAAACAGAACTGGATGGAGAAGACTGAAGATGCTACAACCAATGACAATATCTCCTCCAATGGATCTCTAGAATGAAAGGCTGATCCTCTCACCTAAGATCTTACCCTCCAAAGATATCTGCAAAGCCCCACTACAAATGCTCCACTAAAATAACATAGTCACTAGATGGAACTACGTTGTAGGGCTAGGGAATGAGTTGGCCTTGATGCCAAAGTCTGCAATAAGCTCTGGAATGCCTGAAATCTGATCTCCCAAGGGGAAGAGAGACTCCTCCTCTAAAAAATAGCTAATGGATGTGGTGTAGTGAACCCTCACTGCAACACCCAACAACACAGTATTATTCTTCTACAGAAATAATGTTGTCTTGATGGAGGATGCTTGGCCTCAAGCCTAGATGTGAGGAAAATTAGTCCAATCCCTCAAGAGGCCTCTCAAGAAGGAGAAAAAATCCTAAACAGGAATTCCTCCTAGCAACTCTTGCTAAACAGCAAGGAATGCACAATTGTCTGAATAAACAATGAGATGAATAATACAAGCATGTGAAACAATGGTTGCCTTGCCCTCCTTTTAAACAAGTGAAAGCTCTTTCTCCATGGGCCCCATCCATTAGGGCTTCCTCCACCAAATATACCTTTCCTCATTCACACTGCGTTGTCTTCCAAAGTAAGCCACTCCTGCTATGGCAGCGCTATTGACTTGGTCAAACCTGACCTTGTCCACTTGCAAATAACCCTGTTCACACATGAGGGTGTGCAAACCAGCTCGAAAGATGATACCCTTTCACAATATGAGGGATTTTATTGAGAATTTCATTATGCATGGGTCTCCTTACCCATTTATTCTCCTCCTAGGTGAAATTAGCAAAAATTAATGTTCCAATTATTTGCATGAAAATTTTGGAACATTACAAATTTGTATGCCATAGTACCAATATTTTGCAACACCTTGTAAGGACCATAGTACTTTGGCGATAATTTATTATCCTTCTTAGCTTGCTTGAGGGACATTTGTTTGTGTTGTTGTAGCCGTAAAAATACCATGTCTCCTACATCAAAACTTCTCTCGCTGCGATGTTGATCTGCTTGTTGTTTCATTCGATTTTGTGAAAATTTTAGGTTATCCTTTAAGAGTTTGAGAATTTCTTGTTGATTCTCGATGTGATCTTCCACTGCTTGAACCTTATAATTTTCTCTTAAAGATGATGTGATGGAAGGTGGATGATATCCATAAAGTACCATAAATGGGATCATTTTTGCTACATAATGGAAGAAAGTGTTATACCACCATTCAGTGAGAGGTAACCACTTGACCCAGTGTGTTTGATTTTTAGATACAAAACAACGAAGATATACTTCCAAAATTTTATTCACTATCTCAGTTTTACCATTGGATTGAGGATGATAAGATGATATATGAGCTAGTTGAGTACCCAAAAAAGAAAACAATTTCGTCCAAAAATTTCCAGTAAAAATGGGATCTCTGTCACTTACAATAATCTTTTGGTTTCCATGTAGCTTTTGAATTGTTTCCATAAATTTAGTAGAAACTATACTTGCTTTAAATGGATGAGATAATGCACAAAAGTGTGCATACTTGGTAAGTATATCAACTACCACCATTATGACACTCTTGCCTTCAGACTTAGGTAAACCTGTGAGCTAGTTCAGTATCCAAGAAAGAAAATAATTCCGTCCAAAAATTTACAGTAAAAATGGGATCTCTGTCACTTACAATAATATTTTGGTTTCCATGTAGCTTTTGAATTGTGTCCATAAATTCAGTAGAAACTATACTTGCTTTAAATGGATGAGATAATGAACAAAAGTGTGCATACATGGTAAGTATATCAACTACCACCATTATGACACTCTTTCCTTCGGAATTAGGTAAACCTATGATAAAATCCATTGAAATCTCCTCCCAACGTTGACTTTGAATGGATAAAGGTTGTAGAATACCTGAAGTATTAATTGTCTCAACTTTATTTTGCTGGAAAACAAAACATTCCACCACAAAATTTTGAATATCATATTTAAGGCCATCCCAAAATAAATATTTCTTCACCCTGTGGTAAGTTTTTAAAAATATTGAGTGTCCTCCTAAAGGAGAAGTGTGCAATTCCAAAATAATATTTTGTTTTAGTTGGGAATTCTTACAAATATATAAGTGATCTTTGTACCATAAGGAATCATTTTTCCAACTAAATGTATCATATGTTCTAGGATCTTGCCACAACTTTTGAATGAGTGTCCACACTTCTTCGACCTTCTTCTATTCATCCCTTGCTTCGGGTATCCAATATGAATGGATAATAGAAATGGAACAAAGAAGTTCTTCCACCTCTTCATCCTTTCTTTAGAGTGCATCTGCAACAACATTTAGCTTCCCTTTTTTGTAGATGATTTCAAAGTCATAACTCGACATCTTTGTGACCCATTTTTGCTACTCTTCTGTAGATAGTATTTGGTCCAAAAAGTGTTTAAGACTATCATGATAAGTTTTTATCTTGAAGTTTCTTCCCATTAGGTAAGGTCACCACTTCATTAGTGCATGTATTATTGCCAAAATTTCCTTCTCACAAATAGTTTTATGTAAATACTTTCCTTTGATTGGACGATTTTCAAAAGCAATGGGTCTTCCTTCTTGCATTAAAACAACACCAATTCCATTTCCTGAGGTGTCACATTACGCAATAAAGGTTTTTGTGAAGTGTAGCATAGCTAAGATCGGTTCTAGGCACATTGCCTCTTTAAGATGTTCAAAAGCCTTAGTTGCATTAGGAGTCCATGAAAATGCATCTTTCTTCAATAATGTTGTTATAGGAGCTACTATTCTCCCATAATTCTTAATATAATTGCAATAATACCCTGTTAACCCAAGAAATCCTCACAATTTCTTTATGGCTGTGGGGAATTTCCATTCCTTAATGGATTTAATTTTGTTAGGGTCTACCTTAACACCCTCGTGAGATACAATATGACTCGGATATTCCACCTCTTGTACTCCAAAGAAACATTCGGATGTTTTTGCATATAATTGTTTCTCCTCCAATAGTTTGAGCACACTGTCAACATGTTGAACATGATCCTTCCAAGACCTAATGTAGACTAGTATATCATCAAAAAATACTAGCACAAATTTTATAAGGAAGGGTTTGAAAATGGAATTCATCAACCCTTGAAATGTAGAAGGTGCATTGGTAAGGTAAAAAGGCATGAAAAAAAGTTCATAATGACCCTCATGAGTTCAAAATGTTGTTTTCGGAATATCTTCAGTCTTCATTCTAATTTGATGATATCCTGAACAAAGATCCAACTTGGTAAAATAAATTTCTCCATGTAATTCATTCAATAATTCAACAATCATAGGAATGGGAAATTTATCTTTAATAATGAGCTTATTGAGCTTCCTATAATCCGGACACATGCATCATGATCCATCCTTCTTGTGCACCAATAATATTGGAGCATATAAAGAAATTTGACTAGCTTGAATTATACCAGCCTCTAACATTTCTGAAATCATACGTTCAATTTCGCTCTTTTGGACATAAGGATATCTGTAAGGCCTGATGTTTGGAGGAACACTTCCTGGAATCAAATCAATAGCATGATCATGATCATGAATAGGTGGGAGTCCTTTGAGAGTTTCAAACACCTTAGAATGATTGTCCAAGTCTTTTTTGGAGATCTGGAGAAATAGATGATTTTGATGTTGGAACTTCTAGTGAGAATAATTGTGCAATTACGCCTCGTTGTTCTTTCTTCAGAAGCTTTGTCATGAAATTAGAGCTTATTATCTTTCCTGGTTTCCCTGCGCTACTCCGTAATTCGACTTCCTTTCCTTCCAAAAAAAATTTCAAGAAAATTTCTGGAAAATTAAAAGCTACCGTCCCCAAAGATTGTAACCATTGTAGCCCTAGTACAACATCAACACCTCCCATTGGAATGGAAAGCATTGGATTATTCAGTACATATTCCACGATGGTTATCTTGATATTATGGCATTTTCCAGAGCAATTTATAGTTTCTCCATTTCAACCATCACTTGAAATTTTGGTGCTGGGTATAGGAAACAATTAAATTCCTTGGCTACCTTACAATGAATAAAATTATGGGTACTACCCGAATCAATCAACACTATTACCTTTCTCTTCTTTACATTTCCTTATATCTTGAGAGTTTGAGGAGTGGTAATTCCTGCCAATGCATTACACGATATGGTCAGAGTCATTTCCTCTTCTTATAGGGTTGTTTCCTGGTGTGTATCCTCTTATTTTGAAGTTTCTTGTTTGTTTTCTTCCTCCTCTTCACAATCTATGTAAAGTAATTTCTTCTCAGCACACTTATGACCTTTAGTGTATTTTCTATCACAACTGTAGCAAAGCCCTTTTGCTCTTTTTTCTTCCAATTTTTGTGGTGTCAACCTTGAAGGTTGTGGAAGTCTAGGAGTAGCAACACTTCCATATTTATTGATGTGAGTGGTAGGCTTCATTGTCACCATAATTTTACATTCAAATTTTCCTTCCAACCTGAATGCTTTCTCCAATGAATCAGGTTCCCAAACACAAACTTCATGTTGGATGTTATCCTTTAAAGTCCCTATGAACACATCAATCTTGTGTTCCTCTGGAATATCAGTTACCCTTATATTCAATTTTTGGAAGTCCTCAATGTGCTCCACCTCCGAACCCTTTTGTTTGAGATTTATCAATTGGCTAAATAAGGTATTTCTCTTTGTATCCTCATAATGTGCTATCATTTCCTCCGTAAAAATTGACCAAGTGACAATTTTTTTACAGGAGAAAAGTCATCGATACCATACAAATGTATTTTGTTCTAAATGTAAAGTTGCAATGCATACCTTTTGTGTGTTTTTCACATTATTCAGATCAAAATATTGCTCCATTTGTAGTTTCCATGTTATGGGATCCTTGCCATCAAACTTCCTCATATCCATCTTTTGAATATGGTGGTTCTTCCATCCAACATTACAGTTTATGAAATCACGATTAACATATTTTTTTTTCTCATCATGAGCTTCCTCTACTCTTTTCACCATTAGGAAACATTTCTTGTATCAACTTTGTCAACCCTTCCATCTCTGCTTTTAGATCATTCTTCATGTTTTCCATGTTGTCTTTCATTTTTTTTCCATGTTATCCATCTTAGCTTTCATGCCAGCTTCCATGCCATCCATATTAGCTTCCATGCTTTTTTTCAAACCATCCATCTTAGCTTCCATGCCTTTCTTCAAAAATTCTATTTCATTTTTTGTTGCTCTTTGCAAGAGCGAAATTTGGTGCACTTGCTCTTGTAATTTTGATATCTCATGGTGCACTTCTTCGTCTTCATGAGTCATAGTAGAGCCTTATGAATGCTTAATGGGTGTTGAATTATTTTTAAGGGAATTTTAGAACCCAACAATGATATATATTCTACAATATGCCCTTGGAATAAATTCAAACGGAGTTTTCACACAAGTCTCATGCAATTCGAAAAAAAATACGCGCCTTTTTCTTGCTTTCGAGGAGCTCGATATTGAAACTGAATTATCTCTATAATTTTGAATCTTCAATATCTGAAATTCAGCCCTATAGTAGCCCTCTAAATCTTCTTTCGAATTCCATAGGTCTGAACTGATTTGGATTTTTCAAGGAAACGTTATGCCCAAACTCCCACAATGACCTAATTATGGATTGGTTTAGTAGAGTGAATTTGTACGACATGCCACATGTCACTGTTTCCTCCTCTGGCTCTGAAATTGATATACAGGAAAGTAGAGTCCATGTACTTGAGGCAAATTTTTACATAATTCCAATCCGATGCTCAGAGAGAGAGTTATGACGATTTCCCCACAGTCACCTCTTTGAGATGAAATTTGAGAGCCTGAACAAAACCTAACTTCCACAGATCATATCTCCGAAAATATTGTGAACCAAGATCTAAAATTTTTACGCAACATTCCTCAGGATTTCAAATTCACGTGATAAAAATTTCAACTTCTGAAAATTTGTAGAAGAAACTTTATAGCGAAAATTCCACGATGACCTATTTTAGATGAAATTCAGGAGCCTGAAAAAACCCTACCTTACACAGATCATATCTCTGAAAATATTGCAAACCAAGACCTGAAATTTCTACACAACATTCCTCGTGATTTCAGCTTCGTGTGCTAAAAATTTCAGCTTCTGAATCTTCGTATAAAAAATGTTATAGCGAAAATTGCACGATGAATTTCTTGGAGCAGCAAAACCCTAGAATCCAAAACTCTGATACCAAATGTTATGAAACCAGCTCCAAAAATAGAAGAAAAGAGAGATCAACGCTTTAGAAATTAGTCACTTCAAGGGGGAAAACTCCAATACATTACATAAATGAACAATTCGTGGATGATACAAATGAAAAAACCGCCTTCTATATATAGGAGTCCATGGGGTCACAACGTAATCCTGGCTGACCTAATAATAATAATGTAAGGGCACAATAATAACAATATTGGGGTTACAGGGGTACAAAAATAACAATAAGGGGGTTACACTAACAACAATAAGGGACTATACTAGTAATATAGGGACCTAACACACTAGATGAGCTAAATATCAAGCTCTCATACCATTGTAATATCCAAAAATGGGAAAGATAGGAATATAGAAGATATGCACAATTCCAAATAAGAATTAAACATATAAAAATGAAAAAATGTCGAAATACATCAGAACATCATACATATGAGAAGAAACAACTGAGCCATGTGATTATGTATCAACAACAACTCAATATATATAGTGCTCTAGAAATGGATGCACTCAAGCCATCCAAATATGGTTGAAACAACTCTACTAAAAAATAGTGCTGGGAAGTAAAAATTGTTGTTGCTACTATGAAGAAGATCTATGTGCGAGAGGCTGCTGGAGAGCTCAAAAATATCTTGGATTTTAACCATGGATTCTACTCGAAAAAACCATAAATGGTTTGGCCAAATTTTGAGTTTGGAATTTTGACCCTTTTTGGGTTGCACACTACACCCCTACTGGCTGAGTTACGTACTCCCTGGAGAAAACTACTTATATGGGGCTAAAAGAAATATATATAAGCTGAAATAGCACCCACTCAGCTCACTAGCTGAAGGTATAGTTCCTTTTCCCAATTCCGAAGTTCAAAACTTGAGATCTAGCTCCTCCACTGAATATGCAACTGCTGCTTGCACAACTGTTGGGAAATACTGCGTTGTCTAGGAGGGATGATGATGTAGCTTGCTGATAGATAATACAATGCTAATCCTAGGCTACTGAAGTGATCCTCAGAGTGAAGGATTAATCCCTCGTAGGATTCCAGGCTGAGTTTCTTTGAACTTCCTCTTCTCATCAAACACTCACTACAAAATTACGCAATTCCTGTAGGAAATTTTGTTGCATAGGAGAATAAATGGATGGCCTGAAGCTGGATATGATAATGAAATTCCTAGAATACTACAATGGATCCATAGTGTGAAGGGTTGATCCATCCACAGGTTTCTCAGTTGAAGTACTGAGAACAACCTTCCAAATCTCAAACCCAAGTTCAAGAATACATAATTCCTGTGGCTGGAAGTGCAGATGAGAGTGGCTAAAAGTGGTAGTGATCACCAGATGATGAATTTTGCCCAAGAAAACTTTCCCAGAGTAGGAAATCGAAGTACCCTGTGGGTAAGGGTGGGATTCCCGCTCATGAACACCCGGTCCTAAACAACACAATAGACTTAGCTAAACATCTAAAGAATTCAAAAAAATGTCTTACGACACTCAACAATAAAAATCAGACTCTCTTCCTTTGCTACCCTCATATTCCTTTTATGGTTGTGAGACTTCCCTAGCCTTCGGCCACCTCATAATTATGCTACACATGTGGCCACTAGCCTCCATAAATACAACATTTTCCTCCATGATCTCGATCACTACTACAATTACTCTCCACTTACTCCATCATGTGTGAATTTAATGCACCACTTCCTTCATCATCTCTGCAATTTCTTCTCCACTATCTCCATCATCTTGCATTTATTCCTCCACTATCTCCATCATCTTCCTCATTAATGCTCTATGACCTCCACTCTTTCTTCATTATTATGTTGCTCCACTACTCCATAATGCTACTCCACTAATCAATTAACCCACATTCACACTATAAAAGTGGATTTTATTCATCTATTAGGTTTATGGGTCCCTCCAACCTTTTATTTACTAACTAAATAAGAAAATTAAGAAATATGATATTCCAATTAGCTGATGCAAATTTGGAATATTACAGAGAGAATCGTTGAATATGTCAGGATAATGAGGGAGAGGTGAGAAAGGAGAAACATCAACTTTCAGCGTAGGTTGTTTTTCAGAAACCAAGTCCCACACATAGTTGGTGTAAATTATATTTCAAGTTTTTTGGTCAACAATAACTCCATCATGAAATTGATCCTCATGAACATCATAAAGAGTGATTGAAATAGGTGAATCGAACAACTCACAATCAGGAGGACCAAAAGAACCAACATATGGAGGACAAGGAGATATAACATCATCGGAAACATCAAATTCACAGTCCAGACTTGTGTTTGATTTCTGTATGTTAGTCATCAGTAATTTTTTCTATTTATAGATGACTAAATACTTATCCTAGATTTCTAAAAACAACATTCATGAATATTGTGAGTTTTAGAAATCTCACTGCCTTCATTATCCTTAAAACAAAATTTTCACTATTTTACTACTCTGCCATTCCCTGGTTAGCCTACCACTCCTAGAAGACCCCTAATGGGTTCATGACACTCATATTTGTCCCATTTTCATACCCATAACCTCAGTACTCTATTTTTCCTATGCTTAACCCCTCCACTTTCCATCTGGGATTGCCAAACAACCAACCTTTTCCCATGTTCATCAAATACCTCAATCATTGATGGTCTCAAAACTATCTCTGTAGGATATTTAGATAAATCAAGTACATTGGATTTTGGATCTTCAATACATCAATTTTTCAAAAACTCTGTTTTTCATACTTGAAGACCCCAAGCCAAGATTTCAGTCAAAGACCAAGTCAAAGAGCCTTCCACTAGGTCACTCGGGTTTCATAGGTTGTAGGGTTATATTTGGTGTTCTAAATCACTATTTTTCATTTGTTAGAAGATGAATCAAATGTGAAAGAAGGACAAAACCTGTTTGTCCAAGATAAATCATAACATTCTCCAAGGAAGACCTCCTTATCAAGTTTAAAAATCTATAAAGGACAACTATTCATTTTGACATTTCTACAGGAGTGTTAAGGTGACTATCAGCAGGAAAATTGGTAAGGTAAGAGGCCTACTCCTCATTAAAGGACATATACAACAAAGGAGGAGGAAGCAACCTATGTTCAACAAAAATCAGGGTTCCTAAGACAGATTGGGGCAGCAGTGTGCCAAGCAAGGAGCCAAGGCAACAAATCACATGGATAGAGGCTCACTAGTACAACCAAGCATGAATTGAATATTTTTAGAAATTATAAATGAAGAAGGGATATGTGAACTAAACAGAAATGAATGAACTTTAAAGGGCTATAGAGAACTTAGAAGACAACACTAATAAATCTTCTCAGATATCCCAAAATCCTAGGAGTTTTTCATGATGAAGATGGTCAAAATAACGTGAAATAAAGATGATAGGCCTCCATCAGAACAACAGAAAAACATTTCAAGAGATTGTTGTGTGTGACTTCTAGGGTTTTCCAAGGTAAAGTATCTCACTGCCTCAAAGGGAAAGAATGAAAAGAGTATCAGTATAAGGGAGGTCAAGCCTTCATTTTCAATCATTTTCACTCAATGATCAAAAGAATAAAAACATATGGTTAAACTCCAAGATGAAAGACAAACTAATCATGAGGTTGCTGTTGTATAACTAAATGTGTCAAACACCAAGAAACATCAGAAAGCTCAAATCAGTATGTCATGGCACCTGCAAAAATCAGAAGTGGCCTAACAAGGAGATAGCATACATGATTATGAAAGTTGTAGTGCTTGTCAAAAATGGATTTATCATGCTCCAGAAATTAGAGGGAAGAGAGTCACTTCAAAGTTTTCATGGCACTTATTGACTGAAAATGGTTGAAAGGCATGAAAAAGCCAAAACACAGTGAATCATGTAACTCAAACAAATATCTGCAAAACATGTTTTAAATGCATCAATAGGCCAAAGGGAGTCATATTTCACCCTGTGAGAAAACTGAAGAACAACAAAGAAAAATGTTAGAAGGAAAAGGGACCATTTTTATGTTTTTAAGTCACCTACTACAAAAGGTCAAAAAGAATATCAGTGAAATGACAAAGAGGATTGAAAACATTAGAAAAGTGGGTTTTTGATTTAAATTTATTTCCCTAAAGATATAAAAGACCATTTTTTCTCTCCTCCCATCTCATTTTGCATTTAAAAAGAGCTAAAAAACCTTAAAGGAGAAAATTTCTGAGTTTCAGTAAGAATCTGGGCAAGGTTACTTGGTGCTATGCTTTGGTGCATGCGTTGCGCTTACAGTACCTGACGCTATGCTTAGGGGAGATTTCACAGTGTAATTTTACACTACGCTGCGCTTACAAGGGAACATGTTGCGCGTTCGGGTGGGTGCTACTCGTTCGCCCAGAATGTTAGGTCCCTATATTACTAGTATAGTCCCTTATTATTGTTAGTGTAACCCCCTTATTGTTATTATTGTACCCTTGTAACCCCCATTTTGTTATTATTGTGCCCTTAAATTATTATTGTTAGGTCGCCTAGGATTACATTGTGGCCCACTAGGATTACATTATGGCCCCATGGACTCCTATATATAGAAAGGAGGTTTTGTAAATTGTATCATCCAAGAATTGTTCATTTATGTAATGTATTGGAGGTTTTCCCCTCAAAGTGGCTCATTTCTAAGGCGTTGATATCTCTTTTCTTCTCTTTTTGGAGCTGATTACACAACATTTGGTATCAGAGCTTTGGATTCTAGGGTTTCGCTGCTCCAAAAAGGTCATCGTGGAATTTTCGCTATAACTTTTTTTCTACGAAGTTTCAGAAGCTGAAATTTTTAGGGTGCGAAAATTTGAAAATCACGAGGTTGTCCCAAAATTTCGACTTGAGTTCGCAATATTTTGATATCATGCGATGGAAGTTAGGTCTTTTTTCAAGATCCTAAACAGGTCATCGTGGCATTTTCGCTATAAATTTTTTTCTACGAAGGTTCAGAATCTGAAATTCGTATGGTGCGAAGCTAAAATCCTGAGGAAATTCGTCAAAAAATTTCAGAGCTTGGTTCGCAATATTTTTGGAGATATGATCTGTGGAAGGTAGTGCTTTTCAGGCTCCTGAATTGCATCTCAAAGAGGTGATCGTGGGAAAAGTTCAGCCACTTTCTCTTTTGAGAAGTGGATTTGAGTGTAAGTAAACGGTGGTCATAATTACACGAATTTAGTTTCCGCCCGGCAACTGTCAATTTCGAGAGACAAGGGCAGCAAGTGACACGTGGCAGTCCTACAAGTTTTCTTACAAGTTTGCTCTCTTGAACTAGTCCAAGAATTAGGTTGATGTGGGAGATTGGACACAAATTTGTCTTAGAGAATCAAATTAGATCAGACCTGTGGCATTTTTTAAAGAAGCTTCGAGCTGCTACGGAGACTGAATTTTAGATATTGAAGATTTTCAATTACAAAGATAATTCAATTTCAATATCGAGCTCCTCAAAGCAAGTAAAAGGTGTGTATTTTTTTCCGAATTGCATAAGTCTTGTTTGAAGAATCAAGTGGAATTGATTCCAAGGGAATATTGTAGAATAAGTATCAATATTGGATTCTAAAATGGCACCTAAAAAGAATTCAACACCCATTAAGCCTTCAGAAGGCTCTACCATGACTCATGAAGATGAATAATTGCAACATGATTTATCAAAATTACAAGAGCAAGTGCAACAAATTTCACTCTCGCAAAGAGCAACAAAAAATGAAATGGAAGTTTTGAAGAAAGGCGTGGAAGTGAAGATGGACGGTTTGAAGAAAGGCAGGAAGCTAATATGGATGAAACAAGTGAAAGATGGACGGTTTGAAGAAAAGTGATAGAAGCTAAGATGGATGGCGTGGAAAGCTAAGATGGATGGAATGGAAGGAAGTGGCATGGAAGCTAATATGGATGATCTAAAATCAAACATCGAAGATTTGACAAATTTGATACAAGAAATGTTTCCTAATGGTGAAAAGATAGTAGAAGAACCTCATGATGAGAACAAAATAAATGTTAATCGTGATTTCATAAACTCTAATGTTGGCGGGAAGAACTACCATATTCCAAAAATGGATATGAGGAAGTTTGATGGAAAGGATCCTGTAACATGGATACTACAGATGGAGCAATATTTTGATCTCCATAATGTGCAAAACACACAAAAGGTACGCATTGCAACTTTGCATTTAGAACAAAATACATTTGTATGGTATCGATGGCTTTTCTCCCGTAAAAAAATTGTCACTTGGTTAATTTTTACGGAGGAAATGATAGCACATTATGAGGATACAAAGAGCAACACCTTCTTTAGCCAATTGATAAATCTCAAACAAAAGGGTTTAATGGGGGAGCACATTGAGGACTTCCAAAAATTGAATATAAGGGTAACCGATATTCCAGAGGAACACAGGATTGATCTCTTCATAGGTACTTTAAAGGATAACATCCAACATGAAGTTCGTGTTTTGGAACCTGATTCATTGGAGAAGGCATTCAGGTTGGCAAGAAAAATAGAATGTAAAATTATGGCGACAAGGAAGCCTACCACTCACTTCTATAAAGAGGGAAGTGTTGCTACTCCTAGATTTCCACAACCTACAAGGTTGACACCACAAAAATTGGAAGAAAAAGGAGAAAAAGGGCTTTGCTACAGTTGTGATAGAAAATACACTAAAGGTCATAAGTGTGCTGAGAAGAAATTATTTTACATAGATTGTAAAGAGGAAGAAGAAAATGAACAAGAAGAGGATATACACCAGGAACCAGCCCCAGAAGAGGAAGAAATGAATCCAACCATATCGTGTAATGCACTGGCAGGAATTACCACTCCTCAAACTCTCAAGATAAAAGGACAAATAAAGAAGAAAAAGGTAATAGTGTTGATTGATTCAGGTAGCACCCATAATTTTATTCATTGTAAGGTAGCCAAGGAATTAAATTGTTTCCCATACCCAGCACCAGAATGTCAAGTGATGGTTGCAAATGGAGGAACTATAAATTGCTCTGGAAAATGCCATAATATCAAGCTAACCATGGGGGAATATGTGTTGACTAGTCCAATGCTTTCCATTCCTATGAGAGGTGCTGATGTTGTACTAGGAGTACAATGGTTACAATCTTTGGGGACGGTAGCTTTTAATTTTCAAGAACTTTTCTTGAAATTTTTTTCATAAGGAAAGGAAGTCGAATTACGTGGTATTGAAGGGAAGCCGGGAAGGATAATAAGCTCTAATGTCATGACAAAGCTTCTAAAGAAAGAACAACGAGGCGTAATTGCACAATTATGCTCACTAGAAGTTCCGACATCAAAATCATCTATTTCTGCAGATCTCCAACAAGTCTTGGGCAATCATTCCAAGGTGTTTGAAACTCCCAAAGGACTCCCACCGATTCGTGATCATGATCATGCTATTCATTTGATTCCAGGAAGTGTTCCTCCAAACATCAGGCCTTATAGATATCCTTACTTCCAAAAGAGCGAAATTGAATGTATGATTGCAGAAATGTTAGAGACGGGTATAATTCAACCTAGTCAAAGTTCTTTCTCTGCTCCTGTAGTATTGGTACACAAGAAGGATGGATCATGGCGAATGTGTCCGGATTATAGGGAGCTCAATAAGCTCACCATTAAAGATAAATTTCCCATTCCGGTGATTGATTAATTATTGGATGAATTACATGGAGCAATTTCTTTTACCAAGTTGGATCTTCGTTCAGGATATCATCAAATTAGAATGAAGACTGAAGATATTCCAAAAACAGCATTTTGAACTCATGAGGGTCATTATGAATTTTTGGTCATGCCTTTTGGCCTTACCAATGCACCTTCTACATTTCAAGGTGTTGTAACTCCTAGAGACAGTCTAGAGTTGTTATAGACCAGTGCCTAGGACATCTTATGAGGTGTAAAGAGCAGGATATTTAAGACAACGTTTCATCCCTTAACGTGACAGAGCTCTTACACTACTTCCTTTGAAACAGAGAATAGACTAAAATGGAACCAGAACTTCAGACAGTTTGAAGTATTTGGAATAACACTGAACAAATGAAATGTTAATATTCAGATACTACTGCATCAAACAATTTTAAGACAGGTCACCATAATCAGGGCCAGATTCACGATATATGGCAGAGAAGGTATATGTAAACGATTGCGGAGATGTACAGCAGGAAGGAGATATCGGCTGTCAAATAAATGATATTAAGAAGAGCTTCATGGCATACATTGGGCTTAAATATCTAAGAATCCATACATACCAAGAACTCCCGTCAATAACATTTCAATACAACCAACATAGTAGAAATACGAGTGAAATGCAGGTGGAACAATATATTACTCCCGAGCCATTTAAAGTATCAAGCCGCTACTGATATAAGTATCAACACGATAAGTTCATATCAAAAGACGAAAGACACTCACATTCCAGGATGTAATACAAGAGACATGAGCATAGATGAAATGAACAATAGAGGAACACACACTACCATACAACCATGTCCAGAATCCTTACTAAGATGAAACTTCTTATTATTGAGACCCAACGGGCTCTTCCGGGCAGTATCTGAGCTTTTACAAAACATACACACAGGAAATTCTTACACAATCAATTTTTCTGAAGAAATGGAACCTTGTTTTCTTCTTTTTCCTCTATTATATAGGATCTCTTCTGCCTTTCAGCGAGAAGATATTTTCTGAAAATATCTCTCTCGCGTGAACAAAATTGTTAACAGTCATTGTCAAAACCACAAAATGGCATGATGGGGAAAACAACCCTTCCATCATGCGTAACAGGCCCCGGGCCAAACTTAAAACCAAAATGTAGATCATTGTTCAATGTAAAAGTAAAAATGCAAGAGTGGGAGGAAAAACCACCCACTCGGAAATTTAAACAAAACATAACCGAATGAAAGTAAAGGCCGTTCAGGCCATGTCATGGATAAAACATGAGGTGTCATGTATGCTGTTGGGTCGAGGCTGTAGTAGACGCTGGAGGAGGCACATCAGTGGAAGGACTAGCATGCTGAGTCAGGAACTGAGTCAACCTCCGCTGGCTTTCTGGATTCGGTTCTGACATCTCTGAGAGTCTCTCTACCCTGGTAAATGCCTCGCCGAAGGTGTGGATGTCTGCATGGGTGGGGAGCCGATACCTGATCATATGGAGGAGACTAAACTCCTTCTGGAGGGCTGTGATGATGGTAGTAGCCTTAAGCCGAGTTCCTTTGCCCATCTGAAGATCTGACCGATCCCTTTCTGCCCCTAGAAGTGCTGTGTATTGATCGGGGTGCATGAGTATGGCAGGAGCGTTTGGTTCCCAACATGAAGGGAGGCCAGCAGTGATGATTTCGTTCCACACCTTGTTGAAATGTTCCACAATGTCTGCGACCTGTTGGAGAGCCTTCGAAGCTGCCACTCGAGCCTCCTCTTTCTCTATAATTTTCCGACATTCATTGATTTCCATAAACCGACTGGGAATGCCATGTTTTACCACGTCATTTGCTCTCAGTGTATAGAGAAAAGAAATATAAATTCCGGCATGTCGAGCTCTATTTGGCAGATTATCCCCGGCCTCCTGCAACCTTCTATTAAGATATGGAAGGGTGGACTTGAGTTCACCTATCATTGTCAAAAACTCCCACTGCTCAGTCACTGCCATGATTATATCTGACCAGATCAAGCTCCTGGCCTCACGCAGGGTGAGGTTTCCCTTCGCTTTACTCTTCAATTCGGCAATAATCTGCTGCTGCTCAGTTGAAGTCTTTTTTCCTTCCTCCACTTCTCTTTGTAGCCCATCAATTACTCTGGCCTTTTCAGCCAGGGCGCCCTCCAACTCTACCACCTTTTGCTTGGCTGTTGTTGTCTGCTTCCCCAACACTTCTATCTCAGCCTTAGCTGTGGATAGTTGTGCTGTTGCTGAACCTGTCCCACTTGATGTTTCGGCTGCATGACAACTGTGCGTATCCCAGCGGGCCTGCAGCTCAGTAGCTCTGCTCTCCAGTTCTTCAATTCTTTTGACCATTTTTTCTTTCTCCTCTCTCTCTCTGGAAAGCCTGGCAATCAGCTCGTTTTTCTCCTCCTCCACCTGCACCAGTTCATCGGTCTGTACCGGATGTGAAGCTGGTATGCCAGACCGTTTCTTAGCCGCTGAAATGTCCTTCTCCAACTTGGCTATTAATGCAGCTTGCATTCCCTTCCCCACGGCTTGACCCCCTCGGACTTACTACGTATGTTGTTATGTATAATCAGGGGCCTTTCCCAATATATGAGTTGACATGTAACGCCACGTCTTCATTACCTTTGTGTTAGATGTTCACTATTGTTCTGCCTTTCATCACTTAGTGCTATTTATCCATTGGTTTCAATATATGTGCGCTTCACCACCTTTTCTCTTTTCGGCCTGATTTGATTTAACACTTGCCACTTGATATACAACTTTAATGTGACCTGTTCGTCCTTTAGGTACTTCCGTGGCTATTGCTAAGAATTGAACAACACAAGGGTTGATGAATTCCATTTTCAAACCCTTCCTTAGAAAATTTGTGCTAGTATTTTTTGATGATATACTAATCTACAGCAGGTCTTGGAAGGATCATGTTGAACATGTTGACAGGGTGCTCAAACTATTGCAGGAGAAACAATTATATGCAAAAACATCCAAATGTTTCTTTGGAGTACAAGAGGTGGAATATCTGGGTCATATTATATCTCACGAGGGTGTGAAAGTAGACCCTAACAAAATTAAATCCATTAAGGAATGGAAAGTCCCCAAGACAATAAAGCAGTTGTGAGGATTTCTCGGGTTAACAGGCTATTATCGCAAGTTTGTTAAGAATTATGGGAGAATAGCAGCACCTCTAACAACATTATTGTAGAAAGATGCATTTTCATGGACTCCTGAAGCAACTAAGGCGTTTGAACGTCTTAAAGAGGAAATGTGCCTAGCACCGGTCTTAGCTACGCCAGACTTCACAAAAACCTTTATTGTGGAATGTGATGCCTCAGGAAATGGAATTTGTGCGGTTTTAATGCAGGTAGGAAGACCCATTTCTTTTGAAAGTCGTCCAATCAAAGGAAAGTATTTGCAGAAACCTATTTATGAGAATGAAATGTTAGCAATACTGCATGCACTAAAGAAAGGGCGAACTTACCTAATGGGAATACACTTCAAGGTAAAAAATGATCATGATAGTCTTAAACACTTTTTGGAACAAAGACTATCATCAGAAGAGCAGCAAAAATGGGTCACAAAGATGTTGGGTTATGACTTTGAAATAATCTACAAAAAAGGAAAGCTTAATTTTGTTGCAGATGCACTCTCAAGAAAGGATGAAGAGGTGGAAGCATTGCTTTGTGCCATTTCTATTATCCAACCAGATTGGATAACTGAAGCAAGAGATGAATGGAAAAAGGACAAAGATGTATGTACACTCATCCAAAAGTTGCAGCAAGATCCTAGTACATCTGATACATTTAGTTGGAAAAATGATTCCTTATGGTACAAAGATCGCTTATATCTTTGTAAGAATTCCCATCTAAAACAAAAGATTCTTCTCGAATTGCACACTTCTCCTTTAGGAGGACACTCGGGATTTTTAAAAACTTACCACAGGGTGAAGAAAGAATTTTTTTGGGATGGCCTTAAATATGATATTCAAAAGTTTGTGGTGGAATGTTTGTTTTGCCAGCAGAATAAAGTGGAAACAATTAAGACCCCAGGACTTCTACAACCTTTATCCATTCCAAGTCAATGTTGGGAGGAGATTTCAATGGATTTTATCACAGGTTTACCTAAGTCCGAAGGAAAGAGTGTCATCATGGTGGTAGTTGATAGACTTATCAAGTATGCACACTTTTGTGCATTATCTCATCCATTTAAAGCAAGTACAGTTGCTACTACATTTATGGATAGAATTCAAAAGCTACATGGAAGCCCAAGGGTTATTGTGAGCGACAGAGATCCCATTTTTACGAGAAATTTTTGGACGGAGTTATTTTCTTGTTTGGGTACTCAATTAGCTCATAGCTCATCTTATCATCCTCCATCTGATGGTCAAACAGAGATAGTAAATAAATTTTTGGAAGGATATCTTCGTTGTTTTGTATCTGATAAACAAACACAATGGGTCAAGTGGTTACCTCTCGCTGAATGGTGGTATAACACTTCCTTCCATACTGCAGCAAAAATGACCCCATTTATGGCACTTTATGGATATCATCCACCATCGATCACATCATCTTTATGGGAAAATTTGAAGGTTCAAGCAGTGGAAGATCACGTCGAGCATCAGCAAGAAGTTCTCCAACTCTTAAAGGATAACCTGAATTTGGCACAAAATCGAATGAAACAACAGGCAGACCAACATCGCAGCGAGAGAAGTTTTGATATAGGAGATTGGGTATTTTTACGGCTACAACCATATAAACAAATGTCCCTCAAGCAAGCTAAGAAGGATAATAAATTATCGCCAAAGTACTATGGTCCTTACAAGATGTTGCAAAAGATTGGTACTATGGCATACAAATTGGAGCTTCCTGCTTCTTCGCGAGTACATCCAGTTTTCCATGTTTCATGCTTAAAGAAGGTTATAGGTGAAAATCTTCCAGCTCAAACAATATTGCCAGAACTTGATGAGGAAGGAAAAATCATATTGGAACTTGAAGCAGTCACGGAAACAAGAACTCGACAGCTACGGAATCGATCAATTTCAGAGTATCTCATCAAGTGGAAGAACTTACCCACTGAAGATTCTACATGGGAGGATGAGAATTTTATACAAAAGCACCCAGAGATACTCAAGCGTTGAGGACAACACTTTTTTTGAAGGAGAGGGGCATGTTAGGTCCCTATATTACTAGTATAGTCCCTTATTGTTGTTAGTGTAACCCCCTTATTGTTATTATTGTACCCTTGTAACCCCCATTTTGTTATTATTGTGCCCTTAAATTATTATTGTTAGGTCGGCTAGGATTACATTGTGGCCTACTAGGATTACATTATGGCCCCATGGACTCCTATATATAGAAAGGAGGTTTTGTAAATTGTATCATCCAAGAATTGTTCATTTATGTAATGTATTGGAGGTTGCCCCCTCGAAGTGGCTTATTTCGAAGGCGTTGATATATTTTTTCTTCTATTTTTGGAGATGGTTACACAACACAAGAGGAGCCCGATAGGCATAGGAAACGTGCAGCGTTGTGTTCAGGAAACGCCTTGAAAGCCTGCACGCGAGCAGCACTGCGCCCAGGAGGACCTGACAAGCACAAGAAATGCCTGAAAAGTCTGCACACAGGAAGTGCTATGCCTAGGAGGACTCAACATGCACAAGAAACGCCCGGCAAGCCTGCACATGGGCAGCGATGTGCCTAGGAGGACCCGACAGACAGAGGAAATGCTCGGCAGGCCTGCACACGGGCAGGTTCTATGCTTAGGGTAGAAGGGACCTGACAGCGCATTCAGGTGCTGCGCCTAGACCAGAAGCCTTCCTCCACTTGCAAAATTTCCAAAAAATCACAAGAGAGCACCTCCAAGCTGCATCCAAGGACCTGCAAATAAGTCAAAGGTTGCTAGGTGCATGTTTTTCCCTCTCCTCCAGTCAAATTCATGATTTTATGCTTAAGTTAATTGGATAAAACCTAGTGACTGGAAACCCTAAGTCCTCATGGAAAACCCTCTTTTTTGACCTCCAAACAAGAAATTATCAGTCAAGACAAGTGTCAATTAGGGTAGTTCTCCTATCAAGTTTCACAAGCAAGCCTAGGGTTGTTTAAAGGTAGCACTAATCACCATGTTAGGAGAAGAAGGGAGTGTGAGTAGTGAAGGAGGTCAAGTGCCTATGAGGCCAAAGAACAAGGGTGGGAAGTTTAACAGATTTGAACCCTAAGACATTGTGGAGATTACTACCTCTCCCATGATTCTCACATGCTTTCAGAATGTAGGGTGTTTCCAGTTTTGTGAAAGGGTCTAGCAAGCACAAAATCACCCAGAGCTCACAAGGTTATTCATTCTTAACCTACATAACAAAAAATCAAGCTTTGCAGGGGGGACCTTTGAAATCTCATCAGATGCCATTTCTAGTGCTAAAAGTATACCTGATGTTGGTAAAAAATGGTTCAAGAGAGAAAATTTGGACATGAGCTGCTATGAGCCTTTTGTCAAGCCTAAATAAAAAGAAGGATGCAAGACTATTTTCCCTTTCTCACACTTACTAGAGAGGTATGCACCCTTAATGAAAGTCATCATGAAATATTTTACATGTGAGGGTAGATACTATAGGCTCTAATCCTACCATTTCAGATTACCTATGCATTTTACCAAGGTTAAAATGCTTCATTTTCCCTACTACTTGTATAGAAGTATCGACAAGATGTCTTCTATTTTCTGAAGGAGAAGTTATTCCTAGCAAATGCAGAGTTTATTCCACCACTCCTTGATCAATATGGTGGTACTACATCAACTGAAGCAAAAAGGCATACCTTGGGAGGTGTTCATAGCTCATGAAGTATTCACAAGCCCTCACCCCCATCATCAGCCTAATTTACCCTCATCATCTCATCCTACTCCCTCCACTCCTCCATCACCTCCCACTGACCATGACTCATCATCTACACAAGTATCCTCTCCTCAAGAAAACCTCCCTTCCTCATCTTCTCCTGATGCATCAAATCAAGAAGGAAGTGACAGTGAACAAGCTAGTGACAATGAGGGTGAGGATGACAATGAATCAGACCAAAATTAAGATGAGGGTGATGATGAGTTGAGCCAACAAGAGGTAGAAAACATGGAAACATAATAAGAGGATGACAATGAAGAAAATGAGGAAGCTAACAGTGGAAATGAATTAAGCAGTGATGAAGAAGAGGTCAGCAATGAAGCATAAGACATGGATATGGATAATGATGAAGATGAAGCAAGTGACAAATAAATAGAGGATGATCCTAAGGGCAGCATTGAGACTAAGAGCCCTAATGACAATCAAAATAGTGAGGCTAATATTCATGACAAAGATGAAGGAAAATATTAAGAAAAGAGCCAAGATGAAGATGAAAACAGTGAGGAAAATGCAGAGGTTGAAGGTAGTAGTGACACCCACTAAGCAAGAATCAGTGATAAATAGGACATCAAGGAAGAATAAATTCATGACAATCATGACCACAATCATGAAAATCATGAGAACAGTGAAGGAAATGAAGAGGCCGATAGTCAAAATGAAGATCACAACAGTGATGAGGTAAGCAATAGTAAGGGTAGTGAAGAGGAAAACATGGAAACAAATGAAGGTAGCCATGATCAAGACACTGAAATGACCACAATCAAACCTCTTCCATTGTCATATCAAAGAGGACAAAGAATTGTATTTTTTGCCTCTAAAAGGCAAGGGACCATGCCATCCACCTCAGCTCAGAAGATTGACAAAGGAAAACAAAAGGTAAAGGAAGAAGAAGATAATCATGAGGTTGAGATAGAGTTTGAAATCATTTAGATTGATAGTGATGAGGAGAATGAAGCAAGGATCTCAAAATTGCTCATCCAGAACAAAAATTCCCTAATTGAAGACCTCCAAGAAAATTTAAATAGGGCCAAGAGTGTGAATGATGTCCTTGAGATGGAGAACAGGCAGCTAGGAGCACAAATTTCCATTTATGAGGCTAGAGAAATTAGGGCCCAGAAAGAAGCTCAAAGGGCACAGGTAAAGCTAGAAGATTTCATGGGGACCTATGAGGAAAGTGAGGATGAAGAGGGGTAGTATAGGAGGAGACCAAGAACCATGGGTTTGAAGAAGACATTGGCAAAACAAAGAGAACAAGAATCAACCTTGAAAGAGTAGCTCCCTCTAGATGAGTTGTTAGCCATTGTGGCTGGAAAGAGAAAACATACACTTAGAGGCTGAATTGGAGAAAGCTAATAAGGATCTTGATCTCCAAAGAAATATGACCAAGCATTATGCCGGAAGAAACCAAATTGCAAGGGCTAAACTCAAAAAGGCCCATGCCAAAATACAAAAAATCAAAGGGGAAAAAGACCAAGAAAACCCTGGAATATTGGCACACGCTTCTCTACAAGCCTCTCAAACCCCATGAGGAAGACTTCCACCAAATTTAAGAAATTTTTGACAAATTTTGGTTTTTTGCAAATTTTGAGGCCTCTAAGCACAACACCCCTTGCGCTATGCTTTTGTCTCAGGAATATTCAAGAGGAAAAATTTGTATTTTTGGAATCCTTGTCTCAAGTACAATATTCTCACCAATTTTTAGAGCATTTGGAGCATTTTTGACCCCTCAAAAGGCCAAAAAACACCTCATTTTTCACCTTTTTTGCCTCATTTAGAGACCTGGCGCTGCGCCTAGAGTAGTTTTGGGAAATTTTCCTTTTGGATAGGTTAATGGAGCTCAATTAGGAAAAAAATGGTATATTTGGAAAGTAGACTCAGCAAGATTTCCAACGGGCCATCATGGAGCCAATTCCGACATCGGGAAGGGCATCAAAACTTGGATGCAAGTGGACCTATTTTTTATGGGCAGGCGCTATGCTTTCAAACCTCTATGTTGCGTTTTTGGCCAAAAAGTAAAAAAAAACACACTCATTTATGGAAAAATGATATTTTAGTATTTTTGAGGCAAATCACTCCAAATTTAGGTGCTATGAGTTATTTTTGCATTTATTTCATGAGATATTTTGTGCCTTGGGCCTTGCATGGTCTCTTAGGCATAAATGGCATTTATGGATGATTTTGACATTTTTAAACCCTAGTTAGGGTTTTTTCCCTCCTTTGCTAGATAAATAGAGTGTGAAGGCCTCATTTTAAAAGGTTGGCATTTGATGACTCTTTGGAGCAATACATAGTTTTTTTGGAGATTGAAGAAGAAATTGGTGTTGTGGAGTTTGTGAATGGCTTGTCTTGATTGATGATGGATAAGGCTTTCTTGCAGGATCCCTGAGCTTGGTTAATGGTGATGTGCTTCTATTCAGTTCATGTTTTCTTATGTATCATGTTGTTTCATACTTCTAAATTGTAGTAGGACAAAGGTTTTAGACTAAGAAATGTTTTTCAAAGGCACCTTAGCTCTATTTGTTCTTCACTGCCTCTATGTTTTCCTATACTAGGTCAGTTTAGAGAATTCTTAGTTGCTCTCTAGACCCACCCAAGCTTGTTTATCTCATGAATGGTTTAATACAGTAGGTATCAAATATGTTTTATGGTTAGCCCTACTTGTTTGATGTCACTAAAACATTGTTCTTGAGATCTATCTTTGAAGTACCACTAATTAGGTTTTTCCAAAGAGGCTATGTTTCAATCATACCCTTTGTTCATGCTTGAATAGTTGTTTTGAAGATTTTTATGGCTATGATCAATGATGTTTAGGAGTTCCCTCTTCTTTGATTAAAGTTATATGTTATCTTAAATGTTTTCTAACCTTGAAGGTGAAATCACTAGAAGTTAAATGAGTTTCTCGCCTTCTATATTTCATTGGATTTTTTGTCTTAAATTCTTATTTTCCTGAGTTGAATCAAAGAGTTATTGGTGTGCCTTTTCTATTTATTACTTATTTATGCTAAATAGTGTTGAAGTCCCTTCTTGTTAAAATTATTTGACAAAGGATTCTTAAGTACCCTTTGCCCTAATTTGTTCACAAACTTGATGTTCATTTCATTTCACAAAAACCTTGAAAATCCATCTGACCATGCTAGATTTACCCTGTGATCCACCCTGACTTATTGTTGAAACTTTCCATGACTTTTATTGACTCCATAGCCCAATGACTTGAATATTTCCTCACTCTATCTATTCTACCTAATCATCTACCCAACCAAAACAAATAAACAAACCCTAAAATTAACAACTAGCCTAAAATCAAACCCTAAAAGAAAAAAAGTTCACATCCTTTGCACAAAATAGAGAGAGCCCTCTCTTAGTCCAGGAAGGCTAGGTCCTAGGACTCCAAATACTAGTCTGATGTTACCCTGTGCATTTGATCTCACCAATCTAACAAATCACGGGAGCCTAACACTCTACATGTGAGTTAGGAGAATATGGTGATAAAACAATGTATAAACTCTCAAGTCCTCCCACCTTAACCCACGTAAATGGAGTTGCTTTATGAGAAGAAGATAAAATTTCACTTGGAATAGTAAATTCCTTCATCGCAGATTTAAGATCTCCATAACCAAGGTATGTTGGGAGACTTTCAAAATATTCATATTATGTTGGATTAATTGAAATATGAGCAAGAAACGCAAACTTATCTTTCATAAAATTCCAATCAACATCATCTTCAAAAAAATCATAATAGAAATGGATAAAGTGATCGTGAAAATCATTAAGAGATTCATCATGTGATTTTATCAAATGCATGATTTTCTTATAAATAGATTTATAATCATACTTGTAAAAGGAATGATATAACTCCTTGAAAATATTTTTGAAAGAGTAAATACAAGCGGTTGGTAATGTGTAACATCATTCCTTAATGCACGCTTCAAACGTGAGAACGAACAACCTGCAAGAAATATCCTCACAGTGAATATTGTGATTAGTGAAAAATTCAAGAAAGTAAGTGGTGTGCTCGAGAATGATTGTTCCACCCTCACCATCAATTTCATATTCGAAAAGTAATTTATTATCCCCATAGGCACTTTCATATTTCTAGTTTTCGAAAAACATGTCGAGGTTAAAATATTTGAGGAATCCATTTATAGATACAAAAAGTTCAAACAAACGTCACAGGCTCAAGTTTTCATCTAGCCCTCCATCTAGCGTCAAAAATGTTGATAGTGTTGGACCTTCCAACATTCGGGGGATATCCCCGATATAAAGTCCCAATTAAGCCTCACACCATTTTGTGTAGGAGTGCAACCCATAATACAACCCAATTTCCGAAATAGTGGGTTTGTGTGTTATGCTTTGGCTATGATAACACATAGAATATTATATTCGTGACTTTGGTGAAACAAGTGTATGACTCTATGGAGGGTCAAGTGAGATGGATAAATCGTTCTAACATGAAAACGGAAAAGTGAGTGAGCCCCTTAGAATCCTGTAATAATATGTAGCTTGAGAGGAACACACGAGCATAAAAGGGATCATGAGTTAGCCTACAAAATAGTTCACAAGTTAACCATGACTGAAATACACAACAACACACATTCAACAATATTCATACTAATGAAAATGAAATCGTTCATAAGCATTAGTATAAATGTAATAACATATATTGCAAACATAAAAATAATAGTCCTACTATATTTACGACATATGCATGAAAACTTTTCGGCTCTGAGCTTTTATTAAAGTGAAAGTCCCAAGCATACATATAAAATTGACGAACCACTAGTCTCAATAGTGGAACATGAAGCCAACACCTGCTCCTCCAAATCTATGGAGAGTCAAAGGCTCTCAAGAAAACTCCAAAGCTTATGATCCTAAGCCAAAATCCCGACCAAAATCCATTTACATAACCAATGAGGGTGTTATCACCAAATTGAGTCCCGTTGGGTTGCTTCAATGGTCAAATTGGAGTAACTCTTTCCAACCACTTTTAACTGAAGCTTAGCCTCTCTAGTTTGAGAGGACTCTCTCAAGGGGGTTTTATGATATTGAATAATGATAATACTAGATCGCTAACTCTATGAATTATGTCTTTGCTTTGAATTATTGCAGGTTGAAAAATGAAGGCTTTGATACCATTAGGTTATGGAGTCAGTGACAGGGATCTCAATGACAAAGGCTCTCCTTGTGGAAACTGAGGCGTGTAGATATTTAAATGAATGTATAATAAACACACATAGATTTTACTCAATATATAAATTTTCAAAGGAATTCAGAGCATGAGAAACATGAATTCTGAGTAATGAAATTAGGATACTAAAAGCAGGACATTGATAAAGATATCCAATAGTTTAATGCTTGAAAGGAACTCAGATCATTCAAAGAACAAATTATAAGTAATCAAACATTAATATATTGACAGAAAGTAATAAGATACATAGGACAATGTTCATGAAAACATCAAATGAATCTCAGGTGAAAGAGGAAACCAATAGCCACTCTCTATTACTAATCAGAACTTGTTAACAATAGTAGAAGTCAACAGTAACATATTCCAACCCCATTCTTACATCGAAGTACTGTTTACTTATAAGAATCTAGCCTTTACATCCAATCTGCCGAATGGATAGATGATTAATTTCTTTTACTGCCACCTAATATAACCACAAACTAGATATTTATAACTAGAAACTAACACCTACTAAATTATGAGTTAGAGTCCTAACATAACTCAAACACCTATTTATTACAATTTAATCTAAATATGATCCAAATTCCTCGAAAGGAATCATGTTCTTAAACCATACTGACCACAATCAAAACATTAATACCCTTACTGTCTTCATGAAAACTACTCTACCTACTGTTACGTTGATGATATGGCAACATGGTGAGCTGGCATCTCCAAACGACTTCATGAAAAATTGTTTCCATTCAACAATATTCTGTTCTGATACTCTTTATCACTAATTTGATACTCTTTGGCTTTTCCCATGGAGAACAACTTTGAAAAAGTTATTTACCCTTCATATATTTCCAAAAAATGACCTCGCTGTAAAAACATAGTTTTAAGCTACTTTCGAAGTGAAATTTCGTAGCGAAAATAATTAGGTAATTTGTGATATACCTCTGCTACTGTTGACCATTGGAGGGTGCTAGGTGATCAAAAACATTTAAATAAAAAATTTAAAGTTCCTTAACTAGGTCAATTTAAGTGGCTTAAAACCAAAAAGATATCTTCAGAAATTCTGCAGCAAAAACTGGGCTTCAAGCCTAGGACACGCTACGGAATTGCCTAGTTTTCCATAGATTTGGGAAAATTTTGAATTTAAGTCTAAGAAAGGTCCATGAATATACCTAAATCTGAAATATGATGGTATAAGAAAAAAAGAATCTGTTATTTGTTGTTTCCTTCTCATTTATCAACGAAATCTTCTTGAGTAACTTCAGTAGTTTCTTCTACAAACTTTCTTTCCCAAATTTTCTTCTCTAATTTTGTCTTCATCATATCCATATGTTATTTCATTTATTTTTCTTGTCTCTGAAGACTTTTCCTCTCTACCTTGTGTGTTTCATCATGATGCACAAAGGTTGTGATCTCTTCAGTAGATTTTTGGCTTTTCCAATGGATTTTTCAAAATGAGTAACCTGATAAGTCACTTTCTTTTCCACCTCATCTATTAACTATTTATCTTGTTTTTATATTTCCAGCTCCATATTTGTTTCCAATATCTCTTCTCTAGTCTCTTTCAACTGTTCTTCAAGAAGCTCTTTTTTAGTTTGTTCTATGACTTTTTATTTTCCCTTTCTCTGTTTGACAATTTCCTCTTTATCTTTGAGCTGCTCTTTTGGAAAGTCTACCTCAGACTCCTTCTGAATATTTCTTTTAGGTTTACCTTCTTTTTCTTTAATAATATCTGCTTCAGTAGGAGATACAATTATGATTTCTTCCACTACTGCCTCCTTTCCTTTATATTTCCTCTGCAGCTTGCTGCCATTTTTAACACTCAGAAATTTGTGATATGATGAAAATTTTTCTAGGGTTAAATATAAAACCTAAACCTTAATATGAAAAGTTTAATTTCTTGGCCATAATACCCTTCCTTTCAACCTTGGATCCTTCTACCTCATCTGCTTTCATTAGAGGGGTCTCTGCAATGTCTATAGCTTTTAAAATGTCTTCAAGCCTGCCTTTACCTCCAGTAGTTTCCTTTGTGCTTCTTTTAGACCTTTTTGCAGCAGATTTAGATGTGCTAATTGTGAAATTTTCTTTAGCATGCTTTCTAGTTGTTGGATGAGGTGCTGCTTCTTGGATGAATTTAGCTTCTATCTCCATGATTTCAGCTGCAGGCTGAAAACCTTCTTGTTGATCACCTTCTGTCTTTGTGATGGTATTCATTTCTTGTCTAGGAGTAAGAGTCTTGGGTTTAAAAACTTTCCTTGGAGTTAAAGCATCTATTTCATACCCAATCATAAACAAAAAGGTTGCCCAGTCTCTGTTTAGTTTATTCAATTCTTCCAGCACTAGTAATTTGATCAATCCATGGTGAAATATGGGAGTTTCACTTCTTTTAGGTCTACCTTGCACCTTACCTGCCATTTTTCCAAGGCTTATAAAAATTTAGAAAGGGATATCCATTAGTTTTTTTCCTATAAAATGAAGCAACATCTTGAAATGATACATGTAGATTGTATGAAATCTACCCTCACATGTGTTATCACAAAAATGCACTTGATTGGCTACTTATCAGACAACTCTATGTAACTATTTCAAACTAGATTTTTCCTGAAGCTTAGCCTTGTCAGTCTGAGAGGGCTCTCTCAAAGGGGTTTATGATATTAGATAATCATAGGATTAGATGGCTAACTCTATTTGAAAAGTAACTTTACTTTTGTGTATGTAGGTTTAAAGAATGAAAACTTGAAACCATTGGGCTTATGGAGTCAAAAAATCAGTAGATTCAGTAAGCAAGGTTCCTTGACATGGAAGATGAGGCAGATAAGATTCTTTAACAAAGGAAAATTACACATAGAACATAGGGCAACAAAGTCATTTCATCAATAAAGGAAGTTAGAGCATACACATATGAATTCTGATTAATAAATATGAAATATACTGTAAGTAGTACACATAAAAATATAGATCAGAAAGGCATTAAAAAATCCATGAGAATCTCAGGTCGGTCAAGAAGAAGTCATCTGTATTACTGATATCAGTCAAATTACATAAAGCTACATATGGTGCAAAAAATCTCCAACCCTTTACAACTTCGATAATATTCCTTTAAATAGACCTTATTACATCAGAGATGGTCTTCCTCTTGGCTAGATTCATCAAACTCTTTTAATGACACCTTAGATAATAGAAAAACATGTCTTTTAATCAGGAAATGACAACTATACTCTAAAATAGACCTTTTCCTAATACGACTCAAAATCCTATTTATTACATCAAACAACCTTATCTTTTAAAACAGTTACATATCTGAAAACTAAGCCTCACATGTTTGAATAAGCTATGACATATCTCATCACTACTTGACATCTTAAATATCCTCCTCAACATATGGAAAAAAAGCCCTATTTTTCAAGAAAACAGGACCCTATCTTCAACGAAGGCTTCAGCTGATGAGCTGTCTCCATTTCATGGTCTTCAAGTCATAAATGTTTGGTGGCAAGGTCCCTTGATCTATTGGATGTGTCCACCTGTCCAAAATTTCTTTTAAACTATTCATAATCCTTTAAAAACAACTCGCAATGAAAACATAGCAGTTTCGTAGCGTGCTTTCATAGCATCCAAAAAATGGCTTTTTAACTCAAAATTTATGCTTCTTTGTTGTTCCATAGTGTCCATCATGACCTGACACATAATCAATACCATTTCCTCTCCTTGAAATCTAAAAAAGTGGTTTTAGAAGCAAAAATAAAGCTACATAAATTTTCGTAGCGCTTTCCTGGCTTCAAGCCTAGGAAACACTATGAAATTGTGGAAAACTGTAAAATTTCCAGATTTTGACCCTGTCTCAAAAAGGTAACCTCTAGTTGTAGAAACTTAGTTTTCAACATGCCATTAACCTCTTAAAACATAATAAAACTCAAATTAAGATCCTTGAGGTCTTTCCTCTTCGTTAATGATGAGTTGAGCTATGGGTTCCTCAACTATAGTCATCTTTAATCCCTTCTTCTCCAGCTCCTCATGGATCAATTCTAATTGCTCTTGGAGGTCTTTTACTTGGTCCTTCAGTTTTCTGTTGCTAGATTTCAAGTGCAGGTTCCTTTCTCTAACATGCTTCACCTCTCTTCTCAATGGATGAGTCCATTTGATTAATTATTGTATATCATCTAAGGTATTTGACACACTATCAACCTACTCTTCCCAAATCTCTTTCATTTTCTCAAACTGCACTTTTTGAACATTATGTTTCCTTGCCTCTTTCTTCAAGACTACTATTTCATGATTGTCTAACTTCAACTACTCCTCAAGGACCTCAATCTCTATTTTTTCAATGATTTTCTCCTTTCCTTTATTTTTCTTGATGTCTGGATCTTCTTTTGTAAGCGATGATAGGTCAATGATACTTGGTGGTGGCTGGATAGTGTCAGTGACCCTATGAACTTCTTTACCGATTTCCAAGAGTTTTCTAGTATGTCTTGTCATGGGTTTCCTACCCTGAAACATGAAACCTGCATCCTCACCTTCAAACTCTAACTTCTTTGTTGATTTGGCTTTCTTGAGATTCTTTCCTCCCTCATCTATATCTTCAGCTTGGACTATGGGGGTTTCCCTATGCAGAATGTCTTCTAAATTTCCCTTAGCCATTGTTTAGCTTATTGTAATCCTTTTTCTGCCATGTTTACTCACATTTGGCTCTTGTTTTGTAGGTTTTCTCATAGTGGGTTTCTATTTTGCATGTGAAACAACACGTGTATCAAGTTTTTTCAATTTCTCTATTTCTATGATTACTGGCTCACTTTTCTTTGCCCCTATGGGCTCATTTTTCTCTGCCACTAAAGGTTCACTTTGTTCTACCACTTAAGGTGATGGTATGCCTCTAGGTTTAGGAGTTATTTTAGGGGTAATGGCATCCACTTCAAAACCACTGACAAACAGAAAAGAAGACCAGTCTATGGCTAGTCTTTTTAACTCCTCTAAAACCAACAACTTGATTAAACGATGATCAAAGACAGAGGTTTAATTTCCTTCAGATTTAGCTTGAAATCTATTTGCCATTTTTTCTAAGCTTCTATATAAGTAAAAAGGTAGATCAAGAGATTTCTTACCAACAAATTGTAGCAGAAGCCTGAAGTGGTAGGAATACACCTTATGATACCTCCCTTCACAAGTGAAGTACTTCTGAATGATAAGAAATATTTTTGAGAAATTGTGTTTCATGTAGCTCCTTGGAATGGAATTTGTAAGGTCAACCTCACTATGTTCTAGCTTGATAAATTCCTTACAGTCCTGCATGTTGAATTTGAAACCTTTGAACCATTGTTCTCCCCCTCTTGGATTTCCTGTTGTTGCTACAATAGTCTCTGGTGTTATAGTGAGGTTCAACATTCCCACTTTTATAGTTGTCCCATTGAAATTTAGGGAAAAATCTTTAGAAACCTGTACATGGCATCATTGCAATCTTTGGAAAAACTGCAAACACCCTGTTCTTCTGAAAACTTCTGAAGTTGTTGCATCTTCATTTATCAGGTTCATGTCTGATGGCTCATATCTGATACAGTGGCCACCTTTGTTAATCTTCCTCTTTGTAGCCATGGTACTTTTATGTGCTTCTCTTCCTCGCTTGATCAGTGATACCTGCAAACTTTTAAAAATGCCAGCAACAACTTGGGCTTAGTGAAATATCTCTCCAGAGATCAATAACATGCAAGGAGGGAGTGAAGAATGAAAAATGACTCAATTGGGAAATATTTTAAAGTTCAATGACAACTCATGGCATAATCATGACTCATACATGCTTAAAATGGTAATAGTGACTTCAACCATGACCATTGTAACTTGATTTAACCCTAACTAACTCGAATGGCATCTACCCTAACCCTTTCAATCATTTACTGACACCTAGCACCTGTTTTGAAAAGATAGACATGAACAACACCTTTCGTAGCGTACTTAGTGTATTTGTGGGCAATTTCGCTACAAAAGTATTAGCAGTTTCATAGCAAAAAGTGTGTTTTTTCTGTGTAATTCGCTACAAAAGTAGGAATTCTTGGCTAAAATTACCTTTTTAGAGTTGTAAGCTTGGGAAATGAAATATTTCAGGAAATAATGACTGTTGTGACATTAAAAGAGTTGAATGGGGGTGGGTTTGGACCTTAGGATAGGCTGATAAGAAAAATTTAAAATTTTCCTTTACCAAGTAATGAAAAATGTATTCTATGACCATACCTTTGACACATGAACATCTAAGACTATGTCAAATGATGTTTCATTTTTTTATGAGTGATAACAATAGGTAAAGTATTTCTATATCACCATCAATAGCTTAGAGTATTTATCTTTGAGACAACTTCTAGGAATCCCTACAATCATATTTATCCCTACATGCTCAGGCTTCAGATAATGTCACAAATATTTAAATCAAAATTCGTGGCTTTAAACCATTCTTCTTGTTAGCCACCTATAAAATTTCTTATATCAAAACGTGGCTAAAACATTTTGGAGCCTTCAAGAAACAATTTTTATCGCTAAAAATGTTATCTCTTGAAGACTCATGAAGACATCATGCCCTTTGTTCAAATCTTCACTGCTATTTCCATTTTAAACTCTGAAATTACGTTGATTTCATGAAGAAAAGACTGTTGCAAAACACCATTTTTCCGTTCCTTTCACTTCAACTAACCTTCATTTTTTTACCCCTTTTATTCCCATGGAATTCCTCTATTTTCCATTTTTCTCCATTTCCCCTTCATAAGATTCTCTTTACAAAGTTTAAAACTCACTTTTAAACTTTGCCGAAACCCCCAAATCCATGAAAAAACATTGAAAATTTCACAAAAAAATATATTTTTGTATTACAGGCTTAAGCTCCCTTGGGCTAAGTCCTAAACCACTTCCCCACCATATTCCCAGGCGCTAGAACCAAGCGCTAAACCCTCTGGCGCTTATCGCATCGGAGAAATCGGAGTGCGCAAGTCTATTTTCCATGTTAAAACCTCCGATGTGATTAAGCCCTTTGTTTATAAACCCCCGATCTTATTATTATTTCATATAACCACATAGCCCGCATTCGGTGCTAAGCATTGTTTAAAACCCATCTACGATGCATATTTCCCTTTGTAAATTCAATAAACCCACTTTCTTAGGTTTCGGTCTAAACCCGTCGGAGCAATGTTTTTTAATATAAATGGGTAGATTGAAAAGCCCAGCATCAAAGTTCCGATGTGATTAAGCCCCATTTGTATAAACTCACACCCTCCGTTTCTCTACATATAAACTTGCACCCAGGACCAAGAGTGAAAGTCTCGAAGCACTAATCTCATCCAAGAAAATAAAAAAGGGTAGATTGAAAAGCCCGACATTCTGATGCAATTGGTCCTTATATATATAAGCCCTGGGCCTATCACGTTCCATATAAACCAATGGCCCTGCAGACGAGTGCCAAGCCAATCTTCGTATATAACCCGCCCCCGAAGCCAAAACCTTTGTATCTTATTAAATTTTTGGTTTTCATGTGTTATAAATGGTTTTCCGCCAGTTCATTATTTGAAGAAATCTCCACTGTTGATCCCATACCAATCAACGTTCAGTGCAATATCGCATCACAAGTTTTATTGGGCGCGTTTTATTCCTCCCCCCAATTGGCGATCCTCTGACTTATTTCCCACTGTCGATCTGATCCTCAGATTGACGACCAACGCTCAATCGCATCGGCACCATTCAAAGTTCTCCCCCGCCGATCGCATGCCTCCAATTGCATTTGGACCATCCATGTGTCCAGATTGGACGGTCCAGATTGTGTTTCCCGACTTTGGTTTAAATAATGTGTCCCACTTTATAATTTTTTTGGCCAAATCTTGGCCGTTGATCTCTGCAGATCAATGGTCCTTCTTCACCCTTTCTCCTCCTATATATTATTTCATTTTAACCCCAGATTCAATCCTGGACATCGATCTTCTACATCCAACGGCCCATTTTAACCCCGACAGGACCTACCCATGTGGGTCCTGCCTACCTCCAGTTCTGATCTCCGCCGTCCAAATCTTTGATCCTACGGCTAGATTAAAACCGCCCTGCCTCTTATCCCTCGCACATCTGGTTGGTTTCGCGCTCACACTTCGCCGTTCGATCTAAGGGCCTAGATTTGACGGCACACACGGAGTTTCACGCAACTTTCAGAATGGAGGTTAATTTCAAAAATTTACGTGATATGAGTTGTTTTCTGATGCCACATGTCGGGCGGGAACGCATATCGCGTTCGAAAAGGCAATACTGCCTACCCACCTTTTCATCGCGTGAAAACCATTGTTTTGCCCTCCGAAACCACTTTCCTCATTTTATATTGTGTTATGTCGCATGCGCCCCTCGCCATTGATCTCTGTAGATCAATGGCTCAGATTAAATCTGACCCTTGGACTATCGCCCTCCGCCATATTCCAAAGGGTTTTCAAAGTGCGATCTTTGCTGTTGATCTCGTGCCCTGATCTCATCTGACGGTCCACGATCATCCCAAAACACAAAATTCAATTTTTAACCATATTTCCTCCCACAAAGGTTTTTAACCTTATTTCTTTACGTTTCCACGATTTCTCTATAAAGTGACCCTTTCACTTTATTTTCCTCCCGACTTATTTTGACTGTTGATCTCTGCAAGATCAACGGCTCGGACTTAATCCTCTGCACCATTTCATCAACTGCTCCCCTTTTGATCTTCGCACGCAATCTCCACTGTTAGATGTTGCCATCCAACGGCCATGCTCCTCCCCGAAACCTCCAAAGCAGTTTTTACTCCAATAACGTAGGATTTCCTAATTTTTGTTGGTTTTTGCAGGTTTCAATGGCTTTTCCATTATATCAAAGGAAAACCAAAGGCTGGGGATGACGATCACTCATGCCTTTATGCATGAAAAAATATCATTCCACAGGGTTCAATTTCACATTTCGTCGATGCTTCATGGGCATTTATGCCATGTGGACCCTTTGCGGCACCTGCACATAAAAAAGACATAGAAAATTAAATAAAAAAAAAGAGTTTTAGTGTTGAAGACTTAAACACAGCAGAACAAAGGATTGAAGACAGCTTTGAAAGTTTTGGAGGATTACGGCTAAGATTGAAAATCAAAAGCCTAATCCTCCGAATTAAAAAACTATTAAATACAAATCAAAAGGATTTATTAGTCAGAAAGAGCCTCCACCACCACATCAGAGGCTAATTGATTCCTCCCAGCTACCCAATGACACCTGTAGCCCCAAAGCATTCAACAGAGGCTGAGTTATGATAAAAAAAATAAGATATTTGCCTCAGCAGAGCCAAATAGTTAATTATGCCAAAGGAACTTAATGCAAAAATATCAGCAGAGTTACTACAACATGAATCAGAGCCTTAAAAGTCAACAAAAGCTCTCACCGAGCTTGATTATTAAATGTAAAACAATTAATATAGACAGAACATCTGTAAACTTCTCCATCGAGCCCATCAAAGGCCGAGAAGTATTAAAGTCTGTATTAATTAACCCAGAAGATCTTTTATCAGATCCCACCTCCTCATTTCTTCTATAAATACTCCTGTAGAAGATAAAACAATGTTGGTTGCTGAACTTTGAAATATACTTGTGCTCGAATTTTCTACCTGTAAATAGTGTTCAAAGGCTCTTGAAGCTCTGCTTGTGATTAAATAAGTTAGGCTAAGAAGTGAAGATGATTTTTGAACTAAAACATTGGACTTAAAGCTGTAACTCGTTTGAAGCATCAATACAAGTTGATTTATGGGATCTTAGTCTATGTCAACGGTGATGTTATTTCTTATTTTAAATCTTTATTTTATTTCTGTTTTTGCTTTTTCCATCTTCTCTGATAAAGAAAAACAAGCATAGAGTTAGGATTTACTGTATATCAATACCCTTCTCTGACTGATAAGATTTATCTAAATGTTTTCTTCCAAATTGTGTTGTCCGGGAATGATTTAATTCAGTTTGAGCAGTTAGGAATGTTGGCGTTCCCTCATCCTACTGTCCAAGCTAAATATTTTTCTTGAATTTTATTTTCAATTTATGTTAAGTAGAGATTAACTAAGGAAGTTATGGTGAGCCTTGTCCTTTATTTTTATCCCCAAAGACTGTCTGAAAGTTTCCCTAAGAGTGTGTTGAAAGCAGGCTAGGTTAAAAGTCCTTACCTAATCTTAGACCATTCTTTGTTATCTTTTGTGTCTGTCTTGAAAGTTTACTAAGTAAAGCAGAGCTAGGGAAGTTTATGGTGAGCCATGTCCTCTAGTATTTTCTCCAACAGTTACTTTTAAAGTTTCCCTCCATGTTTAAAATGTTTTTCTATTGAAAGTGCATCAAAAGCTGGCTAGTTTCAAAGTACTTACCAAATATTAGATTAATTTTATGTCTTTATTAAGTGTATTCCAAAAGAAGGATAGTTTCAAAGCACTTACCTGATCTTAGGCTGCTCTTTGTTCTTCATTTGTTTAATTCCCCTTCTTATTGTATCCTTTCATTCCATAAAATCAACTTCAAAGAGATCCTTAGACATAGATGACTTACCCCATGGACCACTCTTCAACCTTGTTGTTTCAATTAAACCCTATTATGACTCCATAGCCCAATGGACTAAAAACCAACGTTATATCTATCTTCCAGCCAAAGCTTGTTCTGATTGCTTGCAACTTCACACCTTTGAAACTCTTTCCATTTATAACTTTCCACTTGAATAATAATCATTCTCAACCATCCAAAATAAACAAAAACCCCTGGACTTCATAACTAGCCTAGTATCATTACCCAAAAGCTTTAAAGATAAATCTATCTTTGCACTTATTAGAGAGACCCCTCTCCGGATTCAGGAGGGCTAGATCCCAGAATCCCAAAGTGGTTGAAATAAGTGTTCTCCTTGTAGTTGGGCTTTGCCAATCTTGCTAATTATAGGGAGCCAACATTTTTGGCGACTCCGCTGGAGAATTTGAGTTATTTTATTGTTTGGATACTTTAAATATCTCAAAAACCCCTTTACTCACTAAACATCTTGCTATGGCCATCTGAGCCACCAATAGTAACATTTCTGGCGACTCTGTTGGGGAATTTGAGTTATTTTCTTGTTTGGATACTTTAAATATCTCAAAAACCCCTTTACTCACTAAACATCTTGCTATGTCTAGCTAAGCCACCAGATGTATCATTTCTGGCGACTCCGCTGGGGAACTGAGTCAAATTTCATTTTGGTTTCCCTTAAAACACTTCATAAAACCTTGTGAGTAAAAAGCAGACTTTTCAAGCACTACCAAGTAATGGTAATCATGGTAAAACTTCTTTGAATAAGTGACAAACTAGGCAAACCCTAGGATTCTCATAAGAGTTTGTCTAACCTAGAAGGATCAACTAGCTTAGCCATAAGAGTAGGCTGTCTTTGTCTCATAACTGTAGCTAAGTTTTGAAACAGATTTAGGACGCTCTTAAGAACGAATAGGACTGAAAAATAACTCAGAAAACCCAAAAATATTTCAGATTGGTATTCAATAAACATGGTGGTGGACCATAAAACCTTTTACCTCTAAAAGAGCTAAAAAATTCCACTTGGTGACTCCACAATCCTAAACAGACCTTAAGACTCCACTGGGAAGAACCATTATCATTATAACATCATTCAAACTTAGTTAGAGGACTGTAGGATTAAAATTTGTGTAAAACAGATCAGTTAACCTCTCAAAGATTGTCATATCTGGTTGAATTGTTCTCATTTAAAGGAGTCTGAAAAGCACAGCATAGTGGCTCTTAGGAAGATTCATACTAGAGCCTACCTTAACCCAAACCCACCTGATATAGTTGATAACCTGGAAAGTATCCTTAGGAAGTCCCCTAAGATAAAATTTTCAACTATTTTCAGATCACCCTTGAGAGCTAATTCAGTTCCTGAAAATCTTGTAGCTCTACAACAATCACAAGAAGATCTAAGAAATCCAATTAGAGCTATGTCTCTTGATGATTTAGATCATCTAGATTCTGAGTCTTCACTTTCATCTCCTGAAACAAGTAAACACCCTGGTAGTAGAGAAACAACACCACCTGACTTACATTTCCTTCACAATTTAGGTGTCTCTCATTTAAGATTAGCTCAAAAATCTATTCCTGGTCCATCCACATCTCCTCATCCTACATTCATTGTCCAAACCACTTCACTTCAGCCCACTTTTCCTCTTGTTAATCCACCTTGTAAATCCACCTCCACCACATATCATGGCAACATGGTATGCTCCCTTAGTCCTTCCTGTACCATTAGTCAATCTTCCACAGGACTATCAGTCCAAAATACCATTGTATGATGCCAGTAATGCTACAACTGCATCACAACACATGGATAAGATGAATGAATACTTTGATAGAAATGAAATTGATGATGATTCTGTCAAACTTAGACTATTTGCTCAGAGTCTGGGGGGAGAAGTAAGAAAATGGTTTAAAGGATTAGCCCCCCACAGTATCAATGATCTCCAAGCCTACCATCAGACATTCTTAAACAAATGGGAAGTGAAGAAAAATCCTCTCCAAATACTTTCTGATTATAAGAATATCCACAGAAGCACTGGGGAAAGTGTACAAGCTTATTGTACTAGATTTAACAGTGTGTATAATGCACTTCCCCCAGTTTTAAAACCTCCACAAGGCTCAGCGTTAAAAACATTTCCTGAAGGGTTTGACCCTGAAATGGCCTATCATCTGAGGGAAATAGACCCTTTAACCCTTGAAGATATGCAAAAGGGGGCTCTAGCTATGGAATTTAACTTAATGGAGAAAAGAAAAAGAATGAAAAATGAGAAGAGAGTGTTCTTCAGAGAGGAATCCACACCTTCTACTTCCATCTCAAATATCGAAAGAATGGTGGAAGAGATTATGAAGAAAATGAGCATCCTTGAGAGAGCACAAGAAAGTCAAAACCAAACTGCTCCTCAAAACAAAAACCAGAACCAAAATCAGATTTTTAGAAGAACTCAACCCCAAAATAGGCCAATGGAAGATGATCAACATATCACTCCTCCCTTTCATCAAAACTATGTAAGAGAGGTTGAAGAAGCAGATGAGAAAATAGAGGAGGATGATATCAACATGTTGGGAGTAGATAATGATGACTTTGAGGTTAATTATGATAGAAAACAAGGTCTATACACACCATATGATGACAAAAGAGATGACGATGAAAGCTATTATCAAGACATGGAGAATGTCATCATAGAATCTCAAAGGGAATATGAACTTAGAAGTAAAACCAATCAACAAACTCCCAACACCAAAACCTCTAACAAATCTTCACGAAACAACACTGTAAACAAACCGAAAATTGTAAAAAAAAAAGACAAAACAGTGGCTGGAAATTTTGATAAAGGTAAAGAGAAAGGCACTCAAAACAGTGAAAAACAGAGTGCAGACCTTAGCAGTACTAACACTTCAGCTAGTACTCCTATTAAAACAATTTTTTCAAATGTAAATAGAACAAATCAACAAACAGATTTTGCTGATAGAATGACAGTTAATAAGGCTGAGACAAGAACTTAAGAGAATCAAATTCCTTTCAGCCTGGAGCAGGAAATTTCCAAAATTAAAATATTTGTTCTCCTCTTTGAACTAGCTGCCAAAAATGTATATGGGTCTCAAATTTTGAAGGCTTTAAACATAGAGGATAATAATTACACAGTCAATCTTAATGATGACCAACCAGAGCTTATTTTTGGTCCAAAGATTGAAGGTAGGTATCAAGAGGGACATGTTCCTCCTTTCTATGTAAGTTTAAATGTTCATGACAAGATTTTGCATAATGCTATGCATGATTCAGGGGCCTCTCATAATTTAATGCCCAAAGATGTAATGGAGAGCCTGGGTCTAGAAATCACCAGACCTTATAAAGACCTTTACTCCTTTTATTCAAGAAGAGTGAAATGTTTAGGGTTAATTAAAGACCTCTGCGTTAACTTAGCATAGATTCCAGCCAAATGTTTGGTTATGGATATTGTTGTGGCTGATGTTCCCCCAAAGTATGGAATGTTGTTATCTAGGTCTTGGGGGGCTAAGTTACAAGGGACTATGCAGATGGACATGACCTATGCGACCATCCTTGTGTTTAATCAGACAAGAAAACTTTACAGGGAGTCCCATATGTAGTACATGGTGACTAGTCAAGACAGACCTCAAAAATCTCCTCTGTATTCTATAAATATAGGCCTCGATTCTTTTATCCTGCTTAAAGATGAAACATTCAGTGAACAAGTCACTTTAACTGAATTAATGGCCAATAGAGAGGAAGAGGCAAGAACCACAGAAGTGTCAAAACAGTTTGTTGCATTTGAAAACAACAGCAAACCAAAAACGGGTCTTGAACTACAAATCATATGTCCATCGCTTTTTAACCTTGACAGTCAAGAAAGTAAACATCAACGCAGTGAAAAACCTAAGGAGTTAAAACAAGTTCAACCAAGTGCTGATATTCAAGAACAATATGAAAGCACATTATTTGAAAAGGAAAATAATCAAGATAAACCTAAAACTAGTCCTCTATGGAGTATGTACTTTGATGGGTCCTACACTAGGAGCAATGCTGGTGTAGGTGTCTAGATTCGGAACACTGAGAACAACCACACAGAGAGAATTTCCTGTAGATTAAATTTCCAGTGTTCGAATAACATAGCAGAGTATGAATCCCTTCTTTTAGGCTTGCATCTGTTGAAGAAATTAGGAGCCAAGAGAATTAAAGTTTATGGGGATTCAGAATTAATCATTAGGCAAGTCAATGGGGAATATAACGCAAATCATCCCAGACTTAGGGCCTACCGAAACAATGTCATGGATCTGTTAAAAACTTTTGAGGAATCCCATTTGATTTTTGTCCCAATAAAAATAAATAACGCAGCCCACAACTTAGCTTTTGCTGCAAGAACATGCTTAACGCCATATGAAACCAAAGAATGCTCAACTCAGATAAAATTCAAACCAGCTATTCCCGATAATGAAAAATATTGGCAAGTGTTTGAAGGAGACAAACAAATAGAAGACTTCATGCAATTCAGAAATGAATTTGAACTGCACAATTCAGATTTAGATTATGAAACAGACTGCAATAGTGAAGAAAATTTTCTTGGAGAAGAAGAACTGTCTCCTGAGCTTGCTGATGTAAATCTGTTGTCCAAAAAACTTAAAAACAAAATAGAGATAAGTTCAGAGTTAGAAACAGAGGAGTTAGAAACCCTGCACTCTAAAGATCAGAGTTTGCCAAAGGGTCTGGCCCCTTTAGAATAGTTGTTTGATTTTAACGATGTGGCCAAGAAACCAAAACTAGAACCTGTAGAAACTGAATTTGAGGAGTGCAATATAGGAAGTGAACCAAAACCAATGATGATCAAACTGTCTAAAACTTTACCAGCTCACATTAAACTCAAATACCTAGAGCTGTTCAAAGAATTTTCTGATGTTTTTGCGTGGAGTTACGAAGATCTGAAATCTTATGACACTGAAATAATTCAGCAGAAAATCCCTCTCAAGGTAAACCAAAAGCCATTCAAATAGAAACTGCACAGAATAAACCCTGTTTAGTTGCCCTTGGTAGAGAATGAAATCAAGAAAATGTATGAAGCTGGTATTATTGTCCCTATTAGATATTCTGAGTGGGTGTCTAATCTGGTGTCAGTTAGGAAGGAAATAAGAGAAATTAGGCTTTGTATAGACTTTAGAGACTTAAACAAAGCTTCACTCAAGGAAAACTACCCGTTACCTAAGATGGACCATATTTTACCAAGGGTAGTTGGTTCGAAAAGAATTTCTTTGCTGGATGGCTACTCAGGGTATAATCAGATTTTAGTTCACCCTGATGATCAACTAAATACAACATTTACTACACCTTGGGGCACTTTCATGTATGTGAAAATGCCCTTTGGTCTAATGAACGTTGGTGAAACTTTTCAAAGAGCCATGGACATAGAATTCTCAGAAGAATTAGGCTACTTCATCATTATTTATCTTGATGATGTCATTGTATTTTCAAAGACAAATGAAGAGCACTTAGAACATTTAAGAAGAGTATTCAAGAAATGCAGAAAGTTTGGCATATCTTTAAACCTTAAGAAAACACTATTCGGTCTCCAAGAGGGTAAACTTCTTGGGCACATTATTTCAGAGGAGGGTATAAAGATAGATCCAAAGAGGATTGAGGCCATATTTCAAATCTCTCATCCTCGAAACATCAAGGAACTGCAATATTTCATTGGAAAGATTAATTTCCTAAGAAGGTTCATCCCCAACTTGGTTGAGCTCCTTAGAAATATTACAAACATGCTGAAGAAGGAGCAAGGGGTAAAATGGACCTTGGAAGCAAAGAAGTCCTTTGAGCTGGTGAAACAAGCGTTAACCAAAACACCGGTTCTAATAAGTCCTGATTTTTCAAAAGATTTTTATATTTTTTCATTTGCATCAGAACACAGAATAGTTGTTGTCCTTTTACAGAAAAATCCATAAGGACAAGAGTAGCCTATTGCATTCTTTAGCAAGGCTTTGAGGGATGCCCCTTTGAAGTATAACATTATGGAAAAGCAAGCCTTTGCTTTGGTTAAGGCTTTAAAAGACTTCATAGTATACATCCTTCACTCACACATCATTGCCTTTGTCCCAAATTCAGTTGTGAAAGACATTCTAACATAGGACCCAGATGGTAAGAGAGGTAAGTGGATAGTTGTTATTCTTGAATATGATTTAGAGATAAAACCAACTAAACTCATCAAAAGGTGGCTAAAACATTTTGGAGCCTTCAAGAAACAATTTTTATCGCTAAAAATGTTATCTCTTGAAGACTCGTGAAGACATCATGCCCTTTGTTCAAATATTCATTGCTGTTTCCATTTTAAACTCTGAAATTCTGTTGATTTCATGAAGAAAAGACTACTGCAAAACACCATTTATCCCTTCCTTTCACTTCAACTAACCTTCCTTTTTTTACCCCTTTTATTCCCATGTAATTCCTCTATTTTCCATTTTTCTCCATTTCCCCTTCATAAGATTCTCTTTACAAAGTTTAAAACTCACTTTTAAACTTTTCCGAAACCCCCAAATCCATCAAAAAACATTGAAAATTTCATAAAAAAAATACATTTTTTGTATTACAGGCTTAAGCCCCCTTGGGCTAAGTCCTAAACCACTTCCCCACCATATGCCCAGGTGCTAGAACCAAGCGCTAAACCCTTTGGCACTTATCACATCGGAGAAATCGGAGTGCGCAAGTCTATTTTTCATGTTAAAACCTCCGATGCGATTAAGCCCTTTGTTTATAAACCCTTGATCTTATTATTATTTCATCTAACCACATAGCCCACATTCGGCGCTAAGCATTGTTTAAAACCCATCTCCAATGAATATTTCCCTTTGTAAATTCAATAAACCCACTTTCTTAAGTTTCGGTCTAAACCCATCGGAGCAATGATTTTTAATATAAATGGGTAGATTGAAAAGCCCCGCATCAAAGTTCTGATGCGATTAAGCCCCATTTGTATAAACTCCCACCCTCCATTTCTCTACATATAAACCTGCGCCCGAGACCAAGAGTTAAAGTCTCAAAGCACTAATCACATCAAAGAAAATAAAAAGGGGTAGATTGAAAAGCCCGACCTTTCGATGCGATTGGCCCTTATATATATAAGCCCTAGGCCTATCGCATTCCATATAAACCAATGGCCCCGCAGACGGGCGCCAAGCCAATATTTGTATATAACCCACCCCCGAAGCCAAAACCTTTGTATCTTATTAAATTTTTGGTTATCATGTGTTATAAAGGGTTTTCCGTCGATTCATTATTTGAAGAAATCTCCACCGTTGATCCCATACCAATCAACGGTCGGCGCAATATCACATCGCAAGTTTTATCGGGCACGTTTTATTCCTCCCCTCGATTGGCGATCCTCCAACTTATTTCCCATCGTCGATCTGATCCTCAGATCGACGGCCAGCGCTCAATCACATCGGCACCATTCAAAGTTCTCCCCTGCCAATCGCATGCCTTCGATTACATCTGGACCATCCACGTGTCCAGATCGGACGGTCCAGACTATGTTTCCCGACTTTGGTTTAAATGATGTGTCCCACTTCATAATGCTTTTGGCCAAATCATGGCTATTGATCTCTGTAGATCAACGGTCCTTCTTCAACCTTTTTCCGCCTATATATTATTTCATTTTAACCCAGATTCAATCCTGGCCTTCGATCTTCTACATCCAACGGCCCATTTTAACCCCGACAGGCCCTACCCATGTGGGTCCTACCTCCCTCCAGTTTTGACCTCCGCCATCCAAATCTTTGATCCTACGGCCTAGATTAAAACTGCCCTGCCTCTTATCCCTCACACATGTGGTTGGTTTCGCGCTCACACTCCGCCATTCGATCTAAGGGCCTAGATCTAACGGCTCACGCAGAGTTTCACGCAACTTTTAGCACGGAGGTTAATTTCCAAATTTACACGATATGAGTTTTTTTCTGATGCCACGTGTCGGGCGAGAATGCATATCGCGTTCTAAAAGGAAATACCGCCTACCCACCTTTTCATCGCGCAAAAACCGTTGTTTTTCCCTCCGAAACCACTTTCCTCATTTTATATTGTGTTATGTCGCGTGCGCCCCTCACCGTTGATCTCTGCTGATCAACGACTGAGATTAAATCTGACCCTTGCACTATCGCCCTCTGCCATATTCCAAGGGGTTTTCAAAGTGCGATCTCCGCCATTGATCTCATGGCCTGATCTCATCCAACGGTCCACGATCATCCCGAAACTCAAAATTCAATTTTTAACCATATTTCCTCCCACAAAGGTTTTTAACCTTATTTCTTTACGTTTTCGCCATTTCTCTATAAAGTGACTCTTTCACTTTATTTTCCTCCCGACTTATCTTTACCATTGATCTCTGCAAGATCAACAGCCCAGACTTAATCCTCTGCACCATTTCATCAACCGCTCTCCTTTTGATCTTCACACGCAATCTCCACCGTTAGATGCTGCCATCCAACGGCCATGCTCCTCCCCGAAACCTCCAAAGCAGTTTTTACCCCAATAACGTATGATTTCGTAATTTTTGTTGGTTTTTGCAGGTTTCAATGGTTTTTCCATTATATCAAAGGAAAACCAAAGGCTGGGGATGACGATCCCTCATGCCTTTGTGCATGCAAAAAGATCATTCCACAGGGTTAAATATCACGTTTCGTCGATGCTTCATGGGCATTGATGCCATGTGGACCCTTTGCGTCACCTGCACATCAACAAGACATAGACAATTAAATCAAACAAAAGAGTATCAGTGTTTAAGACTTAAACACAGCAGAACAGAGGATTGAAGACTGTTTTCACAGTTTTTGAGGAGTACAGCTAAGATAGAAAATCAAAAGCCTAATCCTCCGAATTAAAACACTATTAAAGAAAAATCAAAAGGATTTATCAGTCAGAAAGAGCCTCCACCGCCACATCAGAGGCTAATTGATTCCTCCTAGCTACCCAATGACACCTGTAGCCCCAAATCATTCAACAGAGGCTGAGTTATGCTCAAAAAAGAAGATATTTTCCTCAGCACAACCGAATAGTTAATTCTGCCAAAGGAACTTAATGTAAAAATATCAGCAGAGTTACTACAACATGATTCGGAGCCTTAAAAGTCAACAAAAGCTCTCACCGAGCTTGATTCTTAAATGTAAAACAATTAATACAGACAGAACATCTGTAAAATTCTCCATCGAGCCCATCAAAGGCCGAGAAGTATTAAAGTCTGTATTAATTAACCCAGGAGATCTTTTATCATATCCCACCTCCTCATTTCTTCTATAAATACTCCTATAGAAGATAAAACAATGTTGGTTGTTGAACTTTGAAATATACTTGTGCTCGAATTTTCTACCTGTAAATAGTGTTCAAAGGCTCTTGAAGCTCTGCTTGTGATTAAATAAGTTAGGCTGAGAAGTGAAGATGATTTCTGAACTGAAACATTGGACTTAAAGCTGTAACTGGTTTGAAGCATCAATACAAGCTGATTTATGGGATCCTGGTCTATGTCAATGGTGATGTTATTTATTATTGTAAATCGTTATTTTATTTCTGTTTTCACTTTGTCCATCTTCTCTGATAAATAATAACAAGCATAGAGTTAGGATTTACTGTATATCAGTACCCTTCTCTGACTGATAAGCTTTATCTAAATGTTTTCTTCCAAATTGTGTTGTTCGGGAATGATTTAATTCAGTTTGAGCAGTTAGGAATGTTGGCGTTCCCTCGTCCTACTGTCCAAGCTAAATATTTTTCTTGAATGTTATTTTCAGTTTATGTTAAGTAGATATGAACTAAGGAAGTTATGGTGAGCCTTGTCCTTTAGTTTTATCCCCAAAGACTGTTTGAAAGTTTCCTTAAGAGTGTGTTGAAAGCAGGCTAGGTTAAAAGTCCTTACCTGATCTTAGACCATTCTTTGTTATATTTTGTTTATGTCTTGAAGGTTTACTAAGTAAAGAAAAGCTAGGGAATTTTATGGTGAGCCCTGCCCTTTAGTCTTTTCTCCAACAGTTACTTTTAAAGTTTCCCTCCATGTTTAAAATGTTTTTCTATTGAAAGTGCATCAAAATATGGCTAGTTTCAAAGTACTTACCTAATCTTAGGCTGCTCTTTGTTCTTCATTTGTTTAATTCCCCTTCTTATTGTATCCTTTCATTCCATAAAATCAACTTCAAAGAGATCCTTAGACATAGATGGCTTGCCCCATGGACCACTCTTGAACCTTGTTGTTTCAATTAAACCCTATTATGACTCCATAGCCCAATGGACTAAAGACCAGTGTTATATCTATCTTCCAGCCAAAGCTTGTTCTGATTGCTTGCAACTTCACACCTTTGAAACTCTTTCCATTTAGAATTTTCCACTCGAATAATAATCATGCTCAACCATCCAAAACAAACAAAAACCCTTGGACTTCATAACTAGCCTAATATCATTACCCAAAAGCTTTAAAGATAAATCTGTCTTTGCACTTATTGGAGAGATCCCTCTCTGGATTCGGGAGGGCTAGATCCTAGAATCCCAAAGTGGTTGAAATAAGTGTTCTCCCTGCAGTTGGACTTTGCCAATCTTGTTAATTACAGGGAGCCAACACTTCTCATGTCCTAGGGATTCCTTTTGCTTGAGAAATACTATCAGGTGAAATTGGCACATGGAGAATACCAACCTTCATAAAATTTCCTTTGAATTTTAGTGCAAAATATTGTGATACCTGTTTCTGATGATCTTGTAATCTCTGACAAAACTGAATGCACCCTGCTCTCGTGAAAACCTCCACGAAATTGGGATATTCCATGATTAAATTTGGGCTTATAGGCTCGTACCTAAATGGTAAGCCTCTATTTATCTCTTTTTGTGTAGCCATTTCTTTTGTTTTGCAGCGATGGCCTTCTTGAGAGATATTCACACCTATTTAGTGAAGAATTGATGAAAATGAGCTGTTATGGCAATAGAGGGCTGGTATGACAGTGGAATTCTAGAGGAAGAATAATGAAAACGAGCTGATTGAGTAGAAAATTACAAGAATGAAAGAGAAAGCATGAGGAATGAGGGGTAAATTAGAAAAAAATGAGATTAAATTAATAAGAAAATGGTAATTGATGCCCAAATGTGCTCAAAAATTTCAATGATGACCCTATTCTGATAGCATTACCTCAAAACAATAAAAGTTTGACAACTCATCAGTTTGCAGAAACCGTTGCAGAAAAATAGGGATTCGTAGCGAATTTAGTTTAACAATTGTCAGATTCGCTACAGAATTACTATGTGTTTCCGTAGCGAAATCTGTTCATTTTGTACTAAAAACATTGCAGATTCAACAAAATTCTGACAGGTGGCCAGATTTGACACATTTGGTTAATTAAAGTATCTAATCAGATTTAACCTTTTGAAATGACTTGAATACATCCCCTAAAAACTTAAAGCAATCCTAAAAAAGTATACCATATCATAAAATTTATCATTTCATTATACTATGCTCCTAACCGATCTAGTTACAAACTTGACACACTACAAGTTATTTTTTGAAAATTTTGGGTGTGATAACAGTGGATCTATTTGGGATGTTGTGCCCCTGTGGTACACCAAAGAACCTGTAGTTCCAATGCCATCCATCCTTGTTAAAAAAACTCTGAAATTTTCCAAGCCTAATTCAAAATTTTATGGCCTTCACCTCAGGCTCAAGCTTGATGATTACTGTTGAAAAACCAAATCTATACATACTGAAGACATTCTCAGTCTACTTGAGATTATTCACACACGTTCCTACCTACCCTAAAAACTACAATATTTATGTTTGATTCAAGGAACATAAAACTTCCAATAAATCTAGTCAATGATCTGATATGACACTTGAACCAAAAGTAAACATGATATTGAAATGACGAAGGAAACTTAAAATGGATCTGATCTTAATAATGAAAATATAACTGGAAATTTGGACTGTAGAACTCTACCATGTAGTCAACTATAAGATCATAGAAAACATAGTTTGTTTGATATTCCTCAAGACATTCTGCAGTTTTAGACAACTCATATATACTTTCTTTAGCATCATAATATTTCAGTTGTGTGCTATCAAACTCATTTTCAAACGAATTTTCAAGAACAAGGTATTCTTCCTCAATCTCAAAAGAGAAAGGTAGCAGCACCCTATCTTTGTGTTCTGGCGTGAAAAACTTTTGAAAAGACTGATCTTGATCATGAAGACCATAGGATTGAATTTGGTCTTCTAAAACTTCAATGTCTTTCTCAATGTTCTTAGCAACTTCATCCAAAAATTGAATCTTATCTTCTGACTTGCACTTAAATGACTTTAAATAAGAAGACAAAGACAAAGAAAAATTTTCATCCACTTCCTCATTATTATGATCATCATTTCATTGTTTAAAACCTTGAATCAAAGTAGAGTCTTCCAGCAACTTTGTTCTTTCCATCCATGTTTCCAAAAAAATAAGCCAAAACTCAGCAAATGACTTAATAGAACTGACAGGAAAACTTTCAATCCATTGTTTACATTTCCATTGGAATGAATCATAGAAAAATATGATGAAAATATCTTCATGTCTGACTCTAAGAAGCTTAGTAAAGTCACGGAGATCTGATATATACTTCAAGGTCAAACTCAAATCTTCCCCATTGAATTTTGAACCATTCCTTAAAAAATATGCATCTTTGGGAAAAGGATTTGGGAAGCCATAAATTTTTGAAAAATCTATACATGCATACCTTGAAATAAGAATGGCAGCATCTAAGTTCTTCATAATTCCAGTGGAATCACCATGAATCTATGAATTCTTCAAAAATGGAGTCGCCAAGGTAGTTCTGCAGCCTCAAAAAATTCTGAGCTCCTGCCACCTCCAAGAGTTCAGCTTCACTTTTTTGCAAAAAAACTTTCAGAAATTAGTCTTCACACTCCTGGAAGACGCACCAAAATGTTATCACCAAATTGATTCATGTTGGGCTGCTTCAATGGTCAACTTGGAGTAACTCTTTTAAACCACTTTTAATTGAAGCTTAGCCTCTTTAGTTTGAGAGGCCTCTCTCAAGGGGGTTTTATGATATTGAAAAATGATAGTACGAGATGGCTAACTCTATGAATTATGTCTTGGCTTTGAATTATTGCAGGTTGAAAAATGAAGGCTTTGATACCATTGGGCTATGGAGTCAGTGACAGGGATCTAAATGACAAAGGATCTCCTTGTGGAAGCTGAGGCATGTAGATATTTAAATTAAAGTAGAATAAACACACATTTATTTTACTCAATATATAAATGTTCAAAGGAAGTCAGAGCATGAGAAACATGAATTCTAAGTAATGAACATTAAGATAATAAAAGCAGGACATTGACAAAGATATCCAACAGTTTAATTCTTGAAAGGAAGTCAGAGCATGAAAGGCATGAATTCTGAGGAATCTAACATTAATATATTGACAGAAAGTAATAAGATACATAGGAAAGTGTTCATGAAAACATCAAATGAATCTCAGGTGAAGGAGGAAACCAATAGCCACTCTCTATTAGTGATCAAAACCTATTTACAATAGTAGAAGTCAGCAGTAACATATTCCAACCCCATGCTTACATCGAAGTAATATTTCCTTATAGGCATCTAACCTTTACATCCAATCTTCCAAATGGCTAGATCATTAAGTTATTTTATTGCCACCTAATATAACCACAAACTAGATATTTATAACTAGAAACTGACACCTACTAAATTAGGAGTTAGAGTCCTAACATAACTCTAACACTTGTTTATTACAATTTAATCTAAATATGATCCAACTTCCTCGAAAGGAATCATGTTCTTCAACCATACTGCCCAAAATCAAAACATTAATACCCTTACTGTATTCATGAAAACTGCTCTGCTTACTGTTATGTTGATGATATGGCAACATGGTGAGCTGGCATCTCCAAACCAGCTTCATGACAAAATGTTTCCATTCAGCAATATTCTGTTCTGAATACTCTTTATCACTGCTCTGATACTCTTTGTCATTTCCCATGGAAGACAACTTTGAAAAATTTATTTACGCTTCATATATTTCCAAAAACTGAACTCGCTGTAAAAACAGAGTTTTAAGCTACTTTCGCAGTGAAATTCCGTAGCGAAAACAATTAGGTCATATGTGATGTACCTCTACTACTTTTGACCATTGGAGGGTGTTAGGTGATCAAAAAAATTTAAATACGAACTTTAAAGTTCCTTAACCAAGTCAATTTAAGTGGCTTAAAACCAAAAAGATATCTTCAAAAATTCCGCAGCAAAAACTGGGCTTCAAGCCTAGGACACACTGCTAAATTGCCTAGTTTTACATAGATTTGGAAAAATTTAGAATTTAAGCCTAAGAAAGGTCTATGAATATACCTGAATGTGAAATACGATGGTATAAGACAAGAAGGATCTGTTATTTATTGTTTCCTTCTCATTTATTAGCAGATTCTTCTTGAGTAACTTCAGTAGTTTCTTCTAAAAACTTTCTTTCCAAACCTTTCTTCTATAATTCTGTCTTCATCATATCCATATGTTATTTCATTTATTTGGCTTGTCTCTAAAGACTTTTCCTCTCTTCTTGTAACCACAAATTCCTCTCCCTTGTGTGTTTCTTCATGATGCACAAAGGTTGTGATCTCTTCAGTAGATTTTTGGCCTTTCCAATGGATTTTTCAAAATGAGTAACCTGATCAGTCACTTTCTTTTCCACCTCATCTATTAAATTTTTATATTTTCTATATCTTTCTAGCTCCATCTTTGTTTCCATTAGCTCTTCTCTAGTCCCTTTCAACTATTGTTCAAGAAGCTATTTTTCAATTTGTTCTATGACTTTTTATTTTCCCTTTCTCTATTTGACAATTTCCTCTTCATCTTTGAGCTGCTCTTTTGGAAATTCTACCTCCGAATCCTTCTGAATATTTCTTTTGGGTTTACCTTATTTTTCTTTAATAATATCTGCTTCAGTAGGAGATACAACTATGATTTCTTCCACTACTGCCTCCTTTCCTTTATCTTTCCTCTGCAGCTTGCTATCATTTTTAACACTCAGAAATCTGTGATCCGGTGAAAATTTTTATAGGGTTAAATAGAAAACCTGAACCCTTAGATGAAAAGTCTAATTTCTTGTCCATAAGACCCTTCCTTTCAACCTTGGATCCTTCTACCTCAACGTATTTCACTACAGGGATCTCTGCAATGTCTATAGCCTGTAAAATGTCTTCAAGCCTGCCTTTACCTCCAGTAGTTTCCTTTGTGCTTCTTTTATAACTTTTTGCAGCAGATTTAGACTTGCTAATTGTGACATGTTCTTTAGCATGCTTGCTAGTTGTTGGATGAGGTGCTGCTTGTTGGATGAATTCAAATTCTATCTCCATGATTTCAGTTGCAAGCTGCAAACCTTCTTGTTGATCACCTTCTGTCTCTACAATGGTATTCATTTCTTGTCTAGGAGTAAGAGTCTTGGGTTTAGAAGCTTTCCTTGGAGTTAAAGCATCTATTTCATACCCACTCATAAACAAAAAGGTTGTCCAGTCTCTGTTTAGTTTATTCAATTCTTCCAGCACTAGTAATTTGACCAATCAATGGTGAAAGATGGAAGTTTCACTTCTTTCAGGTCTACCTTGCACCTTATCTGCCATTTTTACAAGGCTTCTAAAAAGGTATAAAGGGATATCCATTAGTTTTTTTCCTGTAAAATGAAGTAGAAACTTGAAATGATACATGTAGATTGTATGAAATCTATCCACACATGTAAATTATTTCTGTATCACCATCAATAGCTTAGAGTAGTCATCTTTGAGACAAGTTCTAGGAATCCCTACATTCATATTTATCCCTACATGCTCAGGCTTTATATAATCATCACAAATATTTAAATCAAACTTCGTGGCTTTAAACCGTTCTTCTCCTGTCCTAGGGATTCTTGTTGCTTGAGAAATACTATGAGGTGAAATTGGCACATGGAGAATACCAACCTTCGTAAAAGTTCCTTTGAAGTTTAGTGCAAAATCTTGTGAAACCTGTTTGTGATGACCTTGTAATATTTGACAAAATTGAATGCACCTTGCTCTTGTGAAAACCTCCATGAAATTGGGATATTCCATGATTAAATTTGGGCTTATAGGCTTGTACCTAAATGGTAAGCCTCCTTTATTTGTCTTTTTTGGTGTAGCCATTTCATTTTTTTTGCAGCGATGGCCTTCTTCAGAGATATTCACACCTATTTAGTGAAGACTTGATGACAACGAGTTGTTATGGAAATAGAGGGCTGGTATGAAAGTGGAATTCTAGAGGAAGAACAATGACAGTGAGCTGCTTGAGTAGAAACTTACAAGAATTAAAGAGAAAGCATGAGGAATGAGGGGTAAATTAGGAAAAAATGAGATTAAATTCATAATAAAATGGTAATTGATGCCCAAACGTGCACAAAACTTTCAATGATGACCCTATTCTAACAGCATGACCTCGAAACACTCCAAGTTTTAAAACTCATCAGTTTGCAGAAACCGTTGCAGAAAAAATAGGGTTTCGTAGCGAATTTAGTTTAAAAAGTGTCAAATTCGCTACGGAATTACTAGGTGTCTCTGCATCTAAATATGTTCATTTTGTACTAAAAACGTTGAGAATTCATGAAAATCCTGATAAGTGGTCAGATTTGACACATTTGGTTAATTAAAGTATCTAATTCATATTTACCCCTTTAACATGACTTGAATACATCCCCTAACAACTTAAAGCAATCCTAAAAACTTATCCCATATCATAAAATTTATCATTTCATGATACTGTGCTCCTAACAAATCTACTTACAAACTTGACACACTTCAAGTTATTTTTTGAAAATTTTGGGTGTGATAACAAAGGGTATAGTTATAACAAAATGAGTGACTATTCATCTCCCTTAGTGACTCTTGACTTCGCTCATGAATATTTGACTTCCTAAAACCATGACCTTTGGACTTCATTACAAATGACTCATAAAATTCCACAATTTACACTTGGAATTTCACTTACAATTAATTACAAAATAATATTACATTATTGGTCATGCCCATATAAGACAAAACAGGGTAGAGTTAACTAGACATCCTAATAAGACAAAACATGTTAAGCTTAAGTTTGGGGAAACTCTAGCTCAACCACCTCCACTTGTAGTTTCTTGGTCATATACTAATGCCAAGCTTTGTACTATGTGATGAGTTGAACAAACTTTGAAATGGGATAATGTGTGAAGTGGACTCTAGCCTCCTTTACATCTGGGTACACTGATTGGGAACTAGTATGAATTGCCTTCTTTAGCTGGAGCAACATAGTGTTGATCTAGACGAGGCCACCAATGTACTTTTTCATATTACTCCTGTTCACGTCCATATATATTCCTTGATGGTGATCTATGTAAGCTGATCCAAGTATTATTATACCTCCTTACTGACTTGATTTTTGTCTTTGGCCTCGGTGAGTGAGCCAACTAAAGGGATCTTATGTGATTTCACCATGAAATCCTTGCTATTGTATAATTGTGCATGTGAGGCCTTAATGTTGGCAATGAATGAGGTGAGCTTTTTGTTACTCTGGATGATCATATGAACTTGTTCTTTCTCCAACTCTGCTTATTGCCTTATTTTATTTCCCTACTCAGATTGTGCCCCATTGGGTTTCTTTGACCACTCGTGCACAACATTGATGGCTGCGTGAAAAACCTTAAGGTCTTTAGCATTATATTTACACTTTTTTGCATTTTTTGTAAGAAGAGAGATTATTTATGCATGGTGACAAAAATCTCATAAAGGCAATGCATGATCTATCTTAATTCCAATGCTTCTCCAAGTATGGATGCCTTAAGTTCTTCGAGACATGCCTGTGTGGAAGCTTCTTTTTGTACCTCTGCTCAGAGTTGCTAAAATTCTTGCCTTGTGGCCTATATATTCTTTTCCATTTGTCTATTCTTGGCCATGATATACTTCGTGTTTGACTTGGTAGCACTTGTGAAGGCCAAGTTGGCTACAATAATGGCTTCTGATTTATTCTGGTGTCTGTCATAATGACCCTTTCTCTGATGAATGTAGATGTGAATTCGCCTATAAAATGTTTTTTTCTCACTTGTACAACATTCTTCTGAAGTTCATCATAAGTTAAATTGTACGTATCCATTATCGTACCATCATTGAGAAGAAAAAATTCCTCTTCTTTTCTCAGATATTGCTCTACTATCAGAGGAGGGGGAGATTAAATGGTGATTGGATGAGTGATCGGCATAAGGTTAAAATATTTTCTTTGTGGCTCCAGTTACACCTCCCTATCTTGGATCATAATTAGTTCTTCAATCGCTTAAGAAATTTCCTTCTCCTACAATTGTTTTCTCTCTTTTTCTAGCAGTTTTTTTTGTTATTATTCCTCATCCTACTTTTGTGCTACTTCTTCTTATTCTTCTTCCATCTCCGACCTTTCTTCTTCTTCTCGTTCCTAAATTTCTTCTTCTTCTTCTTGTTTCTTCCTTTCTTCTTCTAATCTATTATGCTCATGTTCCTCCTTTTTCTTTTTTTCTTCTACCATCTACCTCTATTTCCTCCTCTTTTCTGTTGCTATGGTAGCCTTTAGTATGATTGGATATGACTACATCTTGTGACTTTGCTCTTCCATTGGTTTATGTGAAACCTTCCTCTTACCTTTCTAGTGAACTGGGTTATGCCTTTCTGTTGGTTCTTATTTTTGAGTGAATTCCTTCTAAGGAGTAAGTTGTGATGTTCCTGTAAAGTTGTCTAGTTCACAAGACATGGAGGCATTGTAACAATTATTCATTTCTTATTCCTTGGGCATGTAAAATGTCTTTCTTGGCCACTGAAAATGAATCTTCCCACATCGTTCCTAAAAAAAATTCCTAGGATCATAGAGATTGAAGTCCAAATGATTGAATGCAAATTTCTATATCTCCTTGCCTTTTGTCTCTACAATATTTAGATTCTTGATCTCATACAATATGATTTACAGAGGAAGAGTGGGCCAAGGTGATTTCTTCTTCCTGTGCAAAAATCCTGATAACCCTATGGAAATATGATATGAAACTTCTTGCATGACCAAATTTTCGGTGGCATACCTTGGTAGAAGAGGTGGATACTTATGACTGCCAAACATTCTGACATAAGTGCCATATGGTGAGGAAAACCAATTTGCTGGTTTTTACACTACCATTCCCTCTCGGGACATGCAAGGCGAGTCTTCTTCAAAGATCAACTTGTAAAGTGGAATGATGAAGTGATCAGTCATATTTTCCATTACTCCCTTGAAGATGCACTCCGAAAGAAGCTTGTAGTAAATGTGCACAACAATTTATCTCGGTGACCAGGTCCAATTCATGCCAAGAAATTCATTTTGAGTGCATATTGCATCCAACAATTAGGAATACATGTAGAATATGGCTTGGCTACCATTAGGAGGGTTCTTATCATTTTTCACATGAATACTCAACTGTTGAGTTAACATATCAGACTAGTTGAACGATTTCCCTTCATTCAAAACTTGATTAAGAAAGAATGCCCATACTTCTGGGAAGGTCTCAATATTGATTTGACCATATATCTAGAAAAATATGATTACCAAGTACTGATAGGCCTTACTAAGATATTTGGTCTTGTAAGTGTTGTTGGGTGTCTGGCGTAATTTTTAAGTCTCTGTTGAAGTCCAACAAGAAATCACAACACACACACTAGTGTGGGACCACATGTCCTAGCGATACATTATTATGAATGCCAATTTAATTAATTAAATTGGTGCAGTGTCTAATTTAATTTTTCCTTAATTAAATTGGACAATAAAATTTAATCTTATCTCATAATCACTTGTCATAGTTAACTGAGTGTGATAAACTCAGCTAACTCATGTATTTCGAGTTGAGGGTGGTTGGTGAGGCATGCAGAGTGATTCTATTAGTTATGGAGTTTGAATTGCAGTTGGTGCATTAGTTTAATGCATGAGAAATCAGTTAAATCAGTTAGGCGATTTAGATTTAGTTGAAATAGTTGTAACGATTTGTTGCACTAGTGAGAGATAAAGTGAATTAAATCATATTTAATTCACAATCAGTGATATGCCATGCAACTGATGATTTACTATTAATAGCTACTTGCATGTCAGATCCAGTGGAGACCCAGTTGAGACAAAGGTTAAAGGGATGTTAACTATCATTTGTGTGACTAATAGGTTGCCCGCGTCCAACCAGACATCCATTGGATTTCCCATGATCCTTGTGCAATAAAGGAAGGATGAAATCCCTAAAGAATAGGTATTGCATTCCACAGGGATTTCACAAGGCAGGCAGGCTGAAGACATGCTGATAATTAGCTAAGTGTTGGTCTAGTTTTGTCTGGATCAGTGTGAGACAATTGTGAGAGTGCAGGAGAATATTATGAGAAGATTTCATTGTAATTGTGTCATGATTCCATGGTGAATATACAATAGAATATAGAGGGGTTTTGATTCTTAAGCTTTCCCTGGGAAATTATCTATGTTGTGGTTTGATTTGATTCTTTCTTTACCTATTATGATTGGCGATCATGTTTAATTTCCACAATTGATTTGTCGAAGGATTTAGTATCTAGCTTTAGTACATTGCTTGATCGGATTGAATCCATTGATATACATATGTTTGTATAATTTCTACATGGTATCAGAGCACATGAAATCACTATAGTGGAGGAGAATTTGATTTTGTGACTGAATAGAATTCGAATTTGCAAAAATATTCTTGGTGCGACAGCCAAATCTAGATCGAAATGGTTTTCAATGGCTTGAGATTGGAGTATGCACTCGAGGGAGGTTCCAATTATATTATGTGGAAAGATAGGATGGAGGTAGTACTGGAGGACAATGGGTTGAAAGAATTCATTGATAATGATGCTCCCAAAACCTGCTGTAGCAGATGCTACAAATCTTAATGCTTGGAAAAATAAGGTTGCAGAGGTGTGGAGGATCTTACTAGAGGGAGTACGAGACCACATTGTCTCAAGTATCCATAGGAAATTGATACCATTTTCAATGTGAAAAGCTTTGACAGATATGTTTTAGAGCAGTAGTGATCATAGAAAATTGGCACTAAAGGACAAGATCAGGAAAATCAAAATGGAGAAAGGAGACACTATTCTGAAATATTTAACAAAGTTTGTCCAATGACAGGATGAGCTTGGGAGAATCAGAATTACTGTGTGGATGATGAATTGGGTAGCGTATATCTTCTAGGACTTCCCAAGGGTTGAAATAGTTATCAGGATTATCTATCGGAGGGAGAAGATGCCAGATTGGGAACGAATTTGGTCGGATTTGGTGCACGAAGAATTCAGGCGGAATAATAAGGATGGATCTTCATCTAAGAATGAATATGAAGAAGATTTCACTTTGGCTTCGAAGGAAAAGAAGGAGAAAGGAAAGAAATTACATTTCAAATATGAGTCCGGCCAAGATGGAAAGAAGCGCGACATGTCCAGAGTGAATTGTTTTCACTATCACGAGCATGGAAATTATGCCACTAATTTTCTACTAAAGAAGAAGAACAATAAGGCTTCAGGATCTGCAGCTGGTGAGGCTTTGGCCTCGCAATTTGAGCTTAACTTCTCGCTCATTGCATGCATGGTGTCAAGTGCAATTGGATCGGTGTGGTACTTGGATAGTGGTGCATCCTTTCACATGACAGGAAACAGAGAAATTTTTAGTAGCTTGGAGGAGAAGGACCTCTAGATGCATATCAAAATGGGTGATGACAAGTGGGACAGTGCTACCAGGATTAGTAAAGTTACCTTCCAGAGATAGTCAGGTAAACCCTTCTTATTAAAAGATGTAATTCATGTACCAAGCTTGAAGAAAAATTTAGTTTCAGTCACAATGTTGGAGGATAGAGGCTATGATGTTGTTTTCAATAAAGGAAAATATTTCCTTTGACACAAAGCAACATGACAAGCCAAGAAGATTGGGATTCGTGTGAAAAATATCTATAAACTTGATGTAGATGGTTGCACAACACTAATGGGTAAGGCGAACAAAGTGGTGATCCGAGATGAGGTTGAGTTATAGCACAAGAGATTGGGCCATCTACACCACGGAGCCTTGAAGGTCATGCATCATATTTCTACGCGTCTTCCCAAGGGTATTGTTGCACAGTTAGACACATGCAAGGGATGTACTATGGGGAAGTATGCAAAGGCAACTTAACATGAGAAGGAGAATCGAGCTTCAAAAATCCTTGAGAGAGTTCACTCAGACGTGTGTGGACCATTCTCTACTGCTTCAAAAACAAAGCATAAGCACTATGTGATATTTCTTGATGAATTTTCTAGAAAGTGCTAGATCTACTTCATGCAAAAGAAAGATCAAATGTTCTAAGAATTTCTTGAGTTCGAAGCATTGGTGGAGAAATACATGGGGAAGCATGTGAAGGCTCTTAGAAGAAACAATGGTGGTGAGTACATCTCCAATGAATTCAAGAACTTTTGTATCAAAGAAGGAATTCAGAGAGGGTTGATTACGCATCATAACCCACAACAGAATGGGATCGCAAAAAGAAAGAATAGAACAATTGTGGGTGAAACACAAGTGATGTTGCATGATTAGGGCCTACCATTGCATCTATGGGCACATGCATGAAACATAACTATATTTGTGAAAAATCATAGTCCCCATCAGATACTTGGCATGAGTACACCAGAGGAGGATTTTAATGGTAAGAAACTCGATGTTTCATATTTTAAGATTTTTTTCTCATCTGCTTATGTGCATGTGACCAAAGATGCTAGGAATAAGCCCGAACCAACAACTGAGATTGGGATATTTGGTAAAATGATACTCCCAAAAAATATTGGGTGTATTTTCCAAACAATAGGATGAAAGTTGTGAGATGGGATATAAAATTTGATGAGGAGAAAGCCATGCGATTGTCCCTTGAGAGGGAGCTGGATTTGCAAGGGGATGAGGAACTCTTGGTTCGAAAGAATGAACCTCAAGATGTGGAGCAACCACATGTGGAGGATCATGGAGTGGCTGAAAACACTCACGCTGATCCATCCACCATAAATGGTAGAAGGCACACCACAAAAGCTGATAGATTGAGACTTTATGCGGTAGAGAATGTAGGAGCCCCTATTTCACTGCGCAGACGGAGATAATCTCCAAACAATTTTACTAGATACATGGCTCTTATGAGCAAGGTTATTGTGACAGAACCATCTTCCTTTAAGGAATCACTACAACAACCAATTTGGGTTGACGCTATGGTAGAGGAGTACGACTCCATCTTCAAGAACAGTGCATGGGAAGTTGTTCCAAGACTGGTAGGAAAATCGGTGGTTGGATCTAGATGGATCTATAAGGTGATGCAAGCAATGAATGGGAGTTTTGAGAAGTACAAGGCCAAATTTGTGGCCCTGGGATTATCACAAGTTGAGGGGATTGAATATGAGGAGACTTCCGCACCAGTTGCGAGGTACTCTTCCATTAGATCTAATCCTTGCACTCTCAGCGCAGATCAGGAGGCGCATTCATGAGATGGATGTGAAAACTACGTTTCTCAATGGAGTTATTGAGGAAGAAGTGTACATAGAGCAACCAGAAGGTTTCGAGATCTTTGACAGTGAGTCGCATGTGTGACGACTGAAGAGAGCATTGTATGGGCTGAAGCAAGCACCTCGTGCTTGGTACACTCGGATTGACAACTATTTCACTGGGTTGGGCTTCACCAAAAGTGAAGTGAATGAAAACCTGTACCTGATTGTGGTTGATGGTAAGCTCTTGATTATCGTACTTTATGTTGATGATCTAATTTTGACAAGTGATGAGCAGCTGATAACTTAATGCAAGGAGGATCTTGCAAGGGATTTTGAAATGAAGGACATGGGACTCCACTATTTCCTTGGTTTGGAGTAGCGGGATGGTGACCTATTTGTTTCTCAAAGCAAGTATGCCAAATATATTCTGGGTAAGTTTCACATGGAGAGCTGTAAACCCATGGATACTCCTCTTCCAGGAAATTGGAGGAAAGAGGATGTTACTTCAGGAGAAGTAGTGGATGCTACTGTCTACAGGAATCTAGTGGGTTCACTGATCTACTTGAAACACCAAACCATAAATTTTCTACGCAGTTAACCAGTCGATTCAAGCTATAGTTAAGTTGATCAAGCTATATTGGAAGGCGGGGAAGCATGTCTTGAGATATCTCAGGGGCACTACAAAGTATGAATTATGGTACAAACAGACAGAGGGAGTGAAGCTTCAAGGCTTCACGGATGCAGATTGGGAAGGTAGTCCATCAGATAGAAAGAGCACATTAGGAGGGATATTCAACGTAGGATTGACAACAGTTTCTTGGTACAACAGGAAAGAACGATCTATGGCACTCAATTCAGCCGAGGCAAAGTACATGGCATCGAGTCGAGTTGTTTGTGAGGCCATATAGATGAGAAAGATCTTGGTTGGTTTGTTTGGTTCTTGTGATAACTAGAGTTGCATTAAACTCTCAGTTAATCTGATATTCAATGATGGGTCCAAGAACATAGACATCTGGTACCACCATCTCGAAGATTGTGTTTAGAGGGGCATTATGTTACTTCAGTACATTCCCAGGAAAGATCAGGATGTAGATATTTTGATGAAGGCGCTTGCTAGGAGAAAATTCAAATACCATAGAGGCAAGATCGGGGTGGAAGATAATCCATTTCTTGTTGAGAGGGAGTGTTGAAGTCCAACAACAAATTGCAGCACACACACTAGTGTGGGACCAAAGGTCCTAGCGATAAATTAGTGTGAAGGCTAATTTAATTAATTAAATTGGTGTAGTGTCTAATTTAATTTTCCCTTAATTAAATTGGACAATAAAATGTAATCTTATCTCATAATCACTTGTAAAAGCTAAATTATTATGAAAAAATTAGTTAGCTCATGTATTTCGAGTTGAGGGTGGTTAGTGTGGCATGCAGAGTGATTCTATTAGTTATGGAGTTTGAATTGCAGTTGGTGCATTAGTTTAATGCATGAGTAATCAGTTAACTTAGTTAGGTGAGTTAGAGTTAGTTGAACTAGTGAGAGAAAAAATGAATTAAATCATATTTAACTCACAATCAATGATCTACCATGCAAATGATGATTTACTATTAATAGTTGCATGTATGTCAGTATCAGTGGATAACTAGTTGAGACAAAGATTAAAGGGATGTTAACTATTAGTTGTGTGATTAGTAGGTTTCCCGCATAAAATCATACATCCATTGGATTTCCCATGATCCTTGCATAGTCAAGGAAGGATGAAATTCCTAAATAATAGGAATTTCATTCTACATGAATTTCCTGAGAAAGGCAGGCTGAAGACAAGCTGAGAATTGACTAAGTGTTGATCCAATTTTGTCTGGATCAGTGTGAGACAATTGTGAGAGTGCAGGAGACTCTTTTGAGATTAGTGCGTTGTAATTGTTTCATGATTCCATGGTGAATATATAATAGAAGATGGAGGGGTTTTGAGTAGCAAGCTTTCCCTGGGAAATTATTCGTTTTGTGGTTTGATTTGATTATTTCTTTACTTATTGTGATTGGCGATTGTGTTTAATTTCCACAATTGATTTGTAGAAGGATTCAATATCTATCTTTAGTACATTGCTTGATCAGATTGAATCCATTGATATACATATGTTTGTATAATTTCTACAGTCTCTTTCACCCAATCTTTGATGACATCCTTTGAGGTTAGGTAGTTGGTGATTGCATAAAAGAGTGAATCCATGTATGACTCTGGCATCCGTAAATGATATATAAGCTGATAATAATGTACCATGAAAGAGTCAAGACTTTGTTCTCTAGAATTTCTTAGAATCATGGTCTTGCTATCTATATGTGACAATATCTAGCTGAAAATGTGATCTGAATATGGGAAAATTAGTTATTTCTATGCTAGCTCCCTCATTAGTATTAAAAATGTGTTTAAGGATCATCTCATGTTAACCATTTTTGAAGGGGTTTATGTGAGTAGTTTCATGTGTTTTTTATGATCAAATTATGAGCTAATTAACTTTTAAAACTTTCATGTACAACAATTTAAATGCAAAAATATAACTCACAGCAATCAGATAACACAATGGATGATAATGGAGTTCACCCCTCCTGGGCTACATCTCCATGGACCTGCTTTAACTAGCTAGGTCCTCTTGGGATGAAGAGTAAATTTTTTTATTACAGTCACATGTATTTCTCCAATGGATTGAAAAATTGTATCACTGGCTTTAGAACACTCAAATACCCAAAAAATGAATATTCAACCTCTAAATTTGGTTTCCAACTGATCTAAGCGTGACCTCCCATTCTAGTGGCCATGGGCTTGTTTAATCTCCAAAGTGAGAAAATCACCTTCAGATGTGCTCCAACGCCTCTGAAAAATGTACCACTATGTTTAGAACATCAAATACATCTAAAATTTATTGTTCATTCACTCCATTTTTCCTTCAGCTAATTTGGGCATCACCTTCCCTCTTGGTGGCCCCGAGCTTCAAAATTATTCAAGTTGATAAAAACCTCTGTATATTTGATCCTATGCCTCTGCAAGCTATTCCAATGCATTAAAAGAATGAAAATTTTCTAGGAATGACTATTCCTAAGCCAAATTTAGTCGAAAATTTCTCAATATAAGCTTCATTTAATTTTCCCCTAGATTCTGCCTCTAAATATGGGGAATCGCCAGTTAGCTCCACCAATTATGGAAATTCTGTTGAATTTGGGGGTGCCTCCAAATCTGCCGCTAACTTAAATGCATGTTTAATTAGGGGATAAGTGTGATTAACTCACACTAAGTGCAATTACCTCGACACTTCTTCTTCTTCATGTGGAAGGGTTACCTGGGAGGAGGGATGGCCCCCTCCTTCCCGCCATCCGATACCTGCATCATTTCAAATATAAGTGGACCGTTATGCTTTCCATGTCTCAAAGTGGTGGCTCATTGGTGAGTGGAGGTAGCTGCTAGGGGGAGGTCATGGGGTCTAACCCCAACCTCCGCCTTGCCATACTTTTATTTTGCAACGTATAAAACATTGCCATATAATTTTGTGCCCAAACTTTGGGTTATCAAGCCTTTGGATTTTGCAATAGTTAACACCATCGTAATAAAAATTTTCCACCAGAATTTGGCATAAAAAATATGCAATTTCCACCATATAATTCATTTTAAATACCAACCATAATATATATTAAGCCCAAAACTTTAGGGTTACAACATAGACAATCGGACTTGGTTTAAATAAATATGTGGATTTGGAATAAATATGATATATGTAAAATAATAATAATAATAAAGGTTTGGATTTAAAAATGAATATATGTATATATATATATATGATATCAAAAAATCATATAAAATATTATATATATATATATACATTAATCCAATTTTAATTAATTAAAAAATAATTTCCAGCACATAAAAAATAATGAACCCAAATTCAACCTTGGAGGAAATCAGACAGATTTCACCTTCACAAACCAAACTGGAGAATCCAAATGTGACACTTGTCACATTCCCATTGGACCAATAATTGAAGAAAATTCCCTGAATTTTGACTGGGCTGCCATGTCATCAGCCTGTACCTATTCTGCAATTTAAAAAAAAAATTGCCTATTTTGAACGATGATTAACAAACCATAAATTATTCATTCAAACTCGGTTTTCAATGAAACAAGTTGCATTGGATTCCTGGCGACGAGCCAGTCACTATTGTTCTAGTTTGGTGCAATTTTGAGCACTTTTAATTTTGAGCAAATTTTTTCCCCTAATCCAGATTTCGATCACACCTTCCCATTGACATGTTTTTGGACCCAAAAAATCTTGTTATCTCATAAGATATGAATACTGTTATGTTTCCCAAGTTCTACCATCTTGATTGTACTTGGAAAAATCACCAGGAAAACCATTTGGTCATTGACATGTCTTGCCTTGCCTTGCAAATGGCTTGGCTCTTCAACCAATGTTCTCCTTTTGCTGCTGATGCAATCCAACACTTGTTGGTTGCTTGCTGATATAACACTTTGTTGAACGAAATCTATTCCTCAGTGCTTGGAAAAATAATTAATTTACTTCCCACTGAGAATCATGTTCCTCCTTTGCACAAACATGCATTCGATGCAAGCTTCTCCTTGGAAACCACTTTTCCAAATTAAGCCCATCTAAGTGATATAACAATGAGTTCCAACATCAGTAATAATAAGAAAAGAAATGACCATTTTTTTACCTCCACGGTTCCAAGTTCCACATTTGGAAGAATGAATTCACCATCTCCTTCTATTCTTGGTGTCAACACATAAAATGGTCTACAATGGTTGCAAACGTTTTTTGACATCTTGTCACAAACACAAAATATTTAGATTCAACAATCAATCTGAAAAACACTTCATGTAAGAAACATAACTTGATGACATATCATCTTGCTCCTTCAAAGAAAAAAATCTCACGTCATGTGAACATTTTCATGTCTTGTATCTTGGTGTCAAAATTCATCGACCAAACACAAGTCGACAAAACATGCCTCTTCAAACGACTGACTCTCACGCCAAGCATAAGCATGTATAAAAATTTGACAATTCTTTTTCCAAAACAAAAATAATTTCACATCTCATGAAACACTTCGTCAACATCTCCTTTCCATCTTTGGAGTCAAAATCAACTCTTCCAAGTCGATATGACATGCATATAACACAAAAACAACCAACACAAGTTGACACTCATGCATGTGCAAATTATAAACACTCTCAAGTTGACAACATACGTGTTAATAAAAGAAATCGACCAACACAAGTAAATTACTCATGCATGTTCAAGCACAATGAAATCATCAAAATTCCATTGTTAATATAGACACAAAATCTCGTTCATGTATACAATTCTTCAACTCTCTCACAGGTACAATCATAAGTACAAGAACCCCATTCATATGTACATGTACTTAAATATGAAATGAAAAAGTTTTTCTGCAATAATGTGAGTCAACATACTCCACTTTCAAACACCTTCTTGGCATAAACATGAAACATGCATTCAATTGGAAAAGAATGCATCAACATCAAAATACATGCAATGCCTTAATTGGATAAGAAATCTAACCATTTCAATGGCACTTATTTCAGCCACACATCATCATCATGTGAATCATCTTGACTCACATCAATTATGGAATCTTCTTTTCCATTCTTGCCATTCTCTTTCTCCACTTTCTTCAATGTCGTGGATGACTTGTTGGATACAAAGTCTAACACTTGTCTACAAGATGACCTTGCTTATGGAAATGAGTGTAAACCAATTGCATCTTCTTTTCAGCATGGTTTTCTTTGTATTTGACTCTCTGCCTCCTTTTCTTTGAAAGTTTCCTGTGCATGGATATCTTCTTCCAACATCTTGAAACATTATGGCTATCTAAACCACAAAGGGAACATGCAAAATTTCTCCAAATATTATGTGAGAATTTTCCATGTTTATCATAATAAAAAGAAACTTGATAAAAAGAATATTTATACCTTGAACATTCACCTTCGTTGCCTTCTTGAGGAGGTGAGTTTGATGATGTAGTAGCTCTCTTTGGAATACCAACAATGCATTCAAAGACTTTATATCTTTCAACATCCTCTTGTTCACCATTCTCATTAGCTGCATGATTATGAGCACCTTCTTGCAAAGTGGGTGTACAAATTTTGAATTCCTCGAGAACACAATCTTCACAAGCTTGAGGTAATGAACATGAAATGAAATTCCTTCTTGGAACACCTTCATGTTCTTCCTTGGCTTTAGATTTTTCTCCATCATGTTGTCCATAACCAAGACCAAAATACTTAGGCATTTCCTCAACAAAAATTGGCTCAACTATGCCTTGTGCATGTTTTCCTAACCCTTTACCTTCATAGTCCATCTTCATCAATACTTTGGATGCTATTCCTCTAGTGTTTCTTTCAAAAGCACCTACACATTCATTTTGAGAGGAAATTGAAGATAAAATTGAATTGCATACATATTTTTCATGTACATACATGGCTAGAGTTTCCTTGGTAATTTGGAGTTCAGTATCCATCTCATGCATCCTTTCAAGAAGCTCTTTCTTATCCTCCTTCATGGAAATCAACTGCTCTTGAAGTTTTTTTCTATCCCTCTTATCTTCATACTTCTCTTGCATCCTATCAATCATAATGTAGAGTTTATGCAACAACTCTTTATCAAAGAGTTTTTATAAGGAATATGGATTAGAACCATTGCTTAATGAAGCTGCCATAACACATGCAATGCATACAAAGCTTCTTTTCTATGATTTGATATTTGAATTCTCAAATTTTATCTTCTTATTCACACATAAACTTGCAAGTTCACTGTGTACAAGTTCACAGTTAAATTCTCCTTGCACAAATTCAAAAACCATTAGCTAATTCTTTTAGCTAACCTTGGCTAAAATGAGCTAAAATTTTTCTCTGATACCAACTTGATCTGAATATGGGAAAAATATTTATTTCTATGCTAGCTCCCTCAACAGTATTAAAAATGTGCTTAAGGATCGTCTCATGTTAACCATTTGTGAATGGGTTTATGCGTGTAGTTTCATGTGTTTTTGATGATAAAATTATGAGTTAATTAAATTTTAAAAACTCATGTAAAATAATTGAAATGTAGAAATATAAGTCACAAAAATCACATAACACAATGGATGATAATGGATTTCACCCCTCCTCGGCTACATCTCCATGGACCTACTTTAACTAGCTAGGCCCTCCTAGGATGAAGAGTAAAATGTTTGATTAAAAGAACCTGTATTTCTCCAATGGATTTGAAAATTGTACCAATGGATTTAGAACACTCAAATACCTCAAAAATGACTATTCAAATTCTAAATTTGGTTTCCATCTCATCTAGGCTTGACCTCCCATCCTGGTGGCCATGGGCTTGTTTAATTTCCAAAGTGACAAAAACACCTTCAGATGTGCTCCAACACCCCTGAAAACTATACCATTGTGCCCAAAACACCAAATACATCTAAAAATGATTTTTCATTCACTCCATTTGGCCTTCAGCTGATCTGGGCATGGCCTTCCCTCTTGGTGGCCCCAGGCTTCAAAATTCTTCCAGGTGACAAAAAAAACTCTGTAGATTTTCTCCATTGCCTCTACAAGCTATTCCAATGGATTCAGAGCATGCCAATCTGCTAGGAATGACTATTATTGAGCCAAAATTGGTCGAATATTGCTCAATATAGGCTTCATTTAATTTTCCCCTAGATTTTTCTTCTAAATCTAGAGAACTACCAGTTAGCTCAACCAAATATGGAAATTACACTGAATTTGGGGGCACCTTCGAATCTGTAATATTCCAAAATTTTCACATCATATTTGGACTATTAGAGTCCTTGATTTTCTTAATGAATTAAGTAAATAAAAGGGTGGAGAGACCCATAATCCTCAATAAGAATAAATATACACTTTGTGTGTGTGAATGTGGATTAATTTAGCTTGGATCTGCAAAAAGAGGTAGTTGAGAAACTACTAATGTGAATGAGATTGGAGATCATGTCTCATTTAATGAGAAAGATCATGGAGGGTTGATTCAGTCAACTAAGATCTTGAAGATGTCAAACAAAGGATCATTGAGCATTTATGATCAAGTGACGGAGGATCATGTGCAAACGAAGCACACATGATGGAGGAGGTGTACATTGCACCTAGACTGTTCGGTTGATTTGGTCAAGTAGCGCAGTCCCACTTGGAGGATCTTTTCCACATGAGACTGCGCAGTTGAGATTAGGGCTAAGGCTTGGGAGGGCTCAAAAATTATAAAGGAGATGAAGGAAAAGGTGAAAGGCATATTGGATTATTTGATGTATGATATTTTAGATCTAGAATTTTCAAGTGACATTCCACTGAATTCTTGGGCTATTTAGCCGATATTGCAGGTGATGTTTAGCACAGGGTGTTCTCGGGCGGGAATCCCACTCCTTTCTTTGAGTGATATCTAAGTAGGAGGATTGTACTTCATTACAGATCAGGATTTAAGTGCCATTTCCTTTTTCTATTTTCTGTAGAACATTCATATTCAGAAATCTGCAGATTTCTGAAGATCAATTGGAAGGTGGAAGTTGTCTTCAATACTTCAGTTGGAGGACAAGGTGAGGGATTATTCCCATCACTTGGGCTTATATATCAGCACTCCTAGATCCACATTGTAGATCTGGCATCAGGCCAAAAGTTATTGACCCCCTAGCAGCAGTATTCCCTTAAGGAATAACGTTGTCCATATTGCAAATATGAAAGGAGGAAGGAAGTTGCTAGTAATTCATCTAGAAATTCAGTGGAGTATCATTCTTTCACATTTCCATCAGTCGTACCATCAGCCTGGAGATTATTGTAGCATTTTTCAGAAATTATAAGGTCTCTCTTTCCCTCACAACACAGTTTCTATTGGCAGCTGTGTTGCAGCAACTGAATTCATCATTGGAGGATTGAGAAGGTAGATCTAGAGCCTTCAGCTCATAGATTTGATGAAGGGATCAACCCTTCAAGCATAGATTTGATCTGAGCACACATTTCAGCCATCTATTCTTCAGATCTAGCTTCAGATCTATATTTCCCAGTAGATCAAGGATTAAATCCTAGGGAGGTGATTTTCCAAAGTTACAGATCTGGAAAATCATTTCTAGGTTATCTTGGGAATCCATCACATTGGCCAGATCTTGAATCTTGGCAACATCTGAGCTCCAGTTTTGAGTAGATATGCATTTCTCTTTTCAGCCTGCAACTATATATTCATCTTCTGCTAAAGAGACAGCGCAATATTTGCTACAGATCCTTAACAGTTACGTTGTACCTATTGCATACATATTTTTAGGGTGATCCTAGCTCATCTTTTTGGCTAAATCTACCTATATTTTGTACTTGTGTAACTGAATCATCTCCAATATAATAAAATTTCTTATCTCTTTCTGCATATTCTAATTTGTAATTAGATTTATTGTTTATCTTGCTGTAAGTTCTTATATTGTGTGAAATATTACTGCATTCTCCCTTTTGGGGATATTACAGTGGTATCAGAGCATGATCTTTGGGTCAGCTTGTGGACACTTCATCTTTTGCATTGAAAGAAGAATAGATAGATGAGATCTATCATGGAGGATGAGAAATCTGTCACTCCTTTCTTCAGATCCATGCAAGATCTCTCCAAGGAGGTCAATCAAATGAAGGAGGAAGAACAGAAAGAAGATCCAAGAAGAATATGTGATGAGAAAATTACTTCCTATCAGCAGAAGAGAAGACTGGAGAATCCTAGATCTCCTCATAGATCCAATATGCCCACTTTCTTTGAAGAAGGTGAGAGGTATAGAAATGAAGAAATAAATGAACCTGAGACTCATGAGACTCTCATTCTATATCTTGAAGAGTACAAAGCACAGTCGATAGCTTTCAAGGAGAAGCTAACTCTCCAACAATTCTTCCAGATTAAAGAAGAGAGAGGATCCTATAGAAGAAATAGAAGAAAGAGGCACAATATATTCTATTTGCCTAAATTTGATGGATCTTCCTCAAGCAATGTCAAGGCTTGGAGGAGGGAGTTAGATTCATTTTTCAAGCTACATCTTATGGCTGAAGAGGAGGCTGTTCAAATTGAAACACTTCATCTCTTAGATGAAGTAGAAGATTGGTGGTTTGGGCACCTAGAGCATGCAAAGGTGACCAAGTATTCATATTTCTTTCACAAGTTGAGGAAGAAGTTTGATGTAGACAAGACATATATGTGCTACAAAGAGACATCTCCCAAGGAAACCAAGGAGGATTTCAATCATGTCACTCTAGACAAGAGGTCACTACTTTCACCACCTACTGCAGAAGTGCTTGCATCTGGAGAAGAGACACTTGCATCTTTGCAAGATATTTTTGAGCTCTTGACATATGGAGCCCCATGCATGGATCAGGAGGTGCATGAGGAAGAGGAGGAAGATACCAGCGTTGGTACACTTGAAGAAAAGAGGCCATCACTCTTACCAGCAATTAGAGATACTTTTTTCCAGGTTGGAGGAACTCGTGTGTTCTGTCAAGAGGTTCCCACATATCAGTTGATCCAAGGTATGCATAAAATTTCAGCACATATTGTTTCAAGATCAATTCATAACCAAGGGTTAGAAAAAAGTGTTGATTTGAAGCAGAGACATATCATAGTGCAGAGGGACCTTGATCTAAGTAAGAAGGTGACTAAAAACTATCCCTGTTCATCATTGTTGAGCTACATTCAACCCCTTGAGTTGAGATGTAGAGTTTCAGAAAATGGGATTACCATTATCCTATGTACAATGGTTGATTATGAGATCAATATTGTCCTTACTTTGAGACAACATATGAATTACCTTACAGATCTACAACGCTATCACTTAGTAGCTGTGACAAAGAAAGGGCTTCATAATTCTTGGATCATCTTGGAGGTGGCTTCACTCATGGAGTGATGGAAGAAAAGATGAAAAATGGTAGTCATCTTGAAATGAGAAATATTTTCTCCCTTCTAGATGACGCTTTCTCAATGAGCCTCTCACTCCTCAAAGAGAAACTTCTACTTGCAGCAAATCCAAAACTTCTTTGGTTTTGGAGGGCCTATGATGGAGAGAGAATCTCATTAAGAGATCTCATTAGAGATGCATTTCAACATTTCATGAAATGAAAAGGTCTTCAACAGTTTGGGAAGGATGGAATTCTACAAAGGGAGGATGCCATGATTATGTAGTACCTCATTCATCATCCACATGGGAGTGAATGGGTAAGGATGATAAGAAAGGGGTTTAAAAACCACTTGCAGATTTGTATGGGCCAGCATGCTTGGCTACATTGGTTTCCATTGGGATATTTCTGTCACTCTCCAAAGGCTCCTATTTGTCTGATCCATGCCTTGAAAAATACATATGAAATGAAGAAGGAGGCATGGCTACGCTGGTTGCTCTTGGGTGAGTATGGATACCACCTAAAATCTCATCATTTTCTGAATCATGCCTTTTGCATCAATGATAAATGGCAGCAAAGGAAGGCATGTTCATTTTGGTTTCACTTGAGAGAGTTTGGCTACCACATGACATCTCCTATGTCTATGTGTTTTGTATTGTGTAAAAATTGGCATAATGATCTCATGTTGTGCATTGATGATGTTTCTTTGTATTGGGTTGATGTGACATTTCATATGTCCATTAGTATGCTTTCGCTTCATGATGCACATGAGGAGGAGAGAAAGTAGCAAGATCTCTTGTTGCTTTGGTTTCTTTTGGGGGAGTTTGGCTTGTCCATATTACATGGAGGAGATGGAGGATGGCAGCAAAGGGCCTTACTCCGGTGGTTACTCTTAGAAGAATATGGTTTGACATCTTGGTATACCCATATATCTACTTTCCTTATTCTTTTTCATAACATTGGAATGATTCTTGGATCCAACAAGGCCAACAGGGCTAAGTATGAGAGCATATCAATGCTCAATCTAATTCATGAAACATGGGATGAAGATATGTATTGTGTGATGGAGCTTTTCCTTTTTGAAGAGAACCACCTTATTTTATGCATATCATGTATTGATGATGATGTTGGACATCATAGGGTTGTAACTTAGTACTTCATGATGGAAGGAGGACATCTAACCAAATAGTTGGTGATCATTCTTTATGTTTTTAAAAGACAAATTTGGAACCAAACATGCATAACCCATTGCATCAAATGGAGGAATCCTTCCTTATGTGGATGCCATTTGGAGGGGAATAGATGGCCTTGCATCTACTTTTGGAGTTTCTTGAGGACAAGCAACATTTTTCCGAGGGGGGGCGAGGGGGGACTGTAATATTCCCAAATTTTCACATCATATTTGGAATATTAGAATCCTTGATTTTCTTAATGAATTAAGTAAATAAAAGGGTGGAGAGACCCACAATCCTCAATAAGAATAAATATCCACTTTGTGTGTGTGAATGTGGATTAATTTAGCTTGGATCTGCAAAAAGAGGTAGTTGAGCAACTACTAATGTGAATGAGACTGGAGATCATGTATCATTTAATGAGAAAGATCATGGAGGGTTTATTCAGTCAACTAAGATCTTGAAGATGTCAAACAAAGGATCATTGAGCATTTATGATCAAGTGATGGAGGGTCATGTGCAAATGAAGAACACATGATGGAGGAGGTGTACATTGCACCTAGACTGTTTGGTTGATGTGGTCAAACAACGCAGTCCCACTTGGAGGATCTTGTCCACACGAGACTGTGCATTTGAGATTAGCGCTAAGGCTTGGGAGGGATAAAACATTATAAAGGAGATGAAGGCAAAGGTGAAAGTCATCTTGGATTATTTGATGTATGATATTTTAGATCTAGAATTGTCAAGTGACATTCCACTGCATTCTTGGGTTGTTTAGCAGAGATTGTAGGTGATGTTTAGCACAGGGTGTTCCCGGGCGGGAATCCCACCCCTTTCTTTGAGTGATCTCTAAGGAGGAGGATTTTAATTCATTAAACATCAGGCTTTAAGTGACATTTCCTTTTTCTACTTTCTGCAGAACATTCATATTCATAAATCTGCAGATTTCTGAAGATCAGTTGGAAGGTGGAAGTTGTCTTCAGTACTTCAGCTGGAGGATAAGGTGAGTGATTATTCCCATCACTTGGGCTTATATATCAGCACTCCTAGAGCCACATTTCAGATCTGGCATCAGGCCAAAAATTATTTACCTCCTAGCAGTATTATTCCCTTCAGAAATAACGTTTTCCATATTGCAGATCTGAAAGGAGGAAGGAAGTTGCTAGTACTTCAGCTAGCAATCCAGTGGAGGATCATTCCTTCACATTTCCATCAGTATTACCATAATCCTGAAGCTTATTGCAGCATTTTTCAGTAGGCATAAGGCCTCTCTTTCCCTCACAGCCTAGTTTCTATTGGCCGCTGTGTTGCATCAGCTGAATTCATCATTGGAGGATTGAGAAGGTAGATCTAGAGTCTTCAACTCATAGATCTGATCTGAGCACACATTTCAGCCATATATTCTTCATATCTAGCTTCAGATCTGTATTTCCCAGTAGATCAAGGATCAAATCCTAGGGAGGTGATTTTCCAAAGTTGCAAAACTGGAAAATCCTTTCTGGGTTATCTTGGGAATCCATCACATTGGCCAGATCTTGAATCTTGGCATCATCTGAGCTCCAATTTTGAGTAGATTTGCATTTCTCTTTTCATCCCGCAACTATATATTTATCTTCTGCTGAAGAGACAACGCAGTATTTGCTGCAGAGCCTCAATAGTTACGTTGAGCCTGCTGCATACATATTTTTAGGGTGATCCTAGCTCATATTTTTGGCTAGATCTACCTATATTCTGTACTTGAGTAACTGAATCATCTCCAATATAATAAAATTACTCAGCTCTTTCTTCATATTCTAATTTGTACTTAGATTTATTATTTATCTTGCTGTAAGTTCTTATATTGTGTGAAGTATTAATGCATTCTCCCTTTTGGGGATTTTACAGAATCCGCCACTAACTTAACTACATGTTTAATTAGGGGACAAGTATGATTAACATGCACTGAGTGCAATTACCTTGGCACTTAGTCTTGGTCATGTGGAAGGGTTACATGGGAGGATGGATGACCCGCGGGGCTGGCTCCCTCCTTCCTGCCATCTGATTTTTGCATCATTTTAAATATAAGTGGAACACTATGCTTTTCATGTCTCAAAGTAGTGGCTCATTGGTGAGTGGAGGTAGCAGCTGGGGGGAGGTCACGGGTTCAAACCCCGACCTCCGCCCCTCCATACATTTATTTTTCAATGTATAAAACATTCCATATAATTCTGCACCCAAAATCCGAGTTATCAAAAATTTGGATTTTTAAATAGTTAACGCCACCGTAATAAACATTTTCCACCAGAATTTGGCATAAACAATATGAAATTTCCATCGTATAATTTGTTTTAAATCCCAACCATAATATATATTAAACCCAAAACCTCAGGGTTATAACATATGTAATTAGATTTGGTTTAATTAAATATGCAAATTTCGAATAAATATGATATATGCAGAATACTAATAATAATAATTAGGGTTTGGATTTAAAAATTAAATATATATATATATATATATATATATATATATATATGTATGTATGTATGTATGTATGTATGTATAATATAATATATTATATGATATAAAAACCATATAAAACATTATATATATATACACACACACACACACACACACACATTAATCGAACCTTAATTAATTAAAAAATAATTTCCAGTACATAAAATTAATGAACCCAAATTCAACCTCGGAGGATATTGGGCAAATTTCACCTTCACAAACCAAACTGGAGAATCCAATTGTGACACTTGTCACAGTCCCATTAGACCAAAATTTGAAGAAGATTCCTTGAATGCTGACTGGGCTTCCACATCATCAGCCTGTACCTGTTCTGCAATTTTTTAACAAATTTTGCTTTTTTTGAATGATGACCAGCAGACCATAAATTCTTCATCTGAACTCTGTTTTTGACGAAATGAGTTGCCTTGGATTCCTGGCGATGGACCAGTCGCTGTCATTCTGTTTTGGTGCAATTCTAATCACTTTGAATTTTGAGAACAATTTTGCCCCTGATCCAGATTCCGATCACAACGTTTGCACATGGGAAAACTGGGTACCTTCATGCAATATTGTGTAATCGTGATCTATGGACATTCACATACACCTGCCAGTATTTGAGATCTTATTTAAATATATTTTTTGTGAATAATTCATTCACCTTTTTCCATGTAGTGTATGACTCTTTTTCTATGAACAATTGAGTTTTTGAGTAAACTCACAAGTTCATTGGAGTACTCTCATTTACCTCTTTGGTGCTAATTTCTGTAGTTTCCTTTGAGACAAATATCTTGGGAGCCGTACTTACAATAATTTATCAATATAAGTCATCAAAAAATGGAGCACCTATAAGAGAGAAATTCACTCCTGGGAAATAAAAATTAACTCAACAAAATTGACTCACAAGGCAAGATTTGGGCAACAATCACAAGATTGGGAGGGAAAAATATGAAATATTTGAGCCAAGGGAAGAGACTACCTTCATGAACTACATATTGCATAGTCTCAGTATTCAAGGGGGAGGCTTGAGGCTTGAGACTTCACAATGCATAGTCTCAGCTTGGGAAAATTGAGGGAGAGACCATGCATTGCATAGTCACAGTGGCTAAGGATGAGGATTGAGCCATGGATATACACAATGCGTAGTTAGGTAATATATGGATTGTGCATTGCATAGTCTCAAAGGCCAAACATGAGGCTTGGGACTTGAAGTTGTGAAATGCGTTGTTGGACATGGAAACTATTGGCCATGTGAAGGGCGGATCTGCCCAGGAAGGGGATAGAAAAGTGGTATATTTGAGTGATAGTGAATGTAAGAGTGGATATATGACTAAGGAAATATAGATAAGTGAAAATAAGGTGCATAATATCATCATGCAAAAGGAAAAAAAACATGCATAGAGAGTCATCGAAACAACGATCACCGGTGGGAAAAATCTAGAAAGTTGATGTGACACTTGTGAAAAGCGAATAATGGACTGAACCAACACTTGTACAAGCTAATATAAGGTAAAATTCCAAAATATATGAAAATAAACAAGAAAATCAACACTCACAAAATTGAAACAACAAAAAGAAACAAAAAAGCGATAAAAGACGACAAAAAAAAAAACTTACCCAGAAAAGTGCCCTAAACTCCACTGAAATCTCCTTGATCTCCTTGGGAAAGCTAGAGATCCAAGATTGAATGTGAAAATGAGTTTTAGGGGCATATATTATGTATATCTAGGCTTTTTAGGGTTTATGACGTGCATGCCTAAAATCAAGGAGAAAATGACACTTGGTGAACAATAAAAAAATAGATACTTGTGTTACTCTTTGGGAAACTAATAATCTAGTCCCTATTTTATAGGAGTTATTTTTTTTCACTTTTTTTATTTTTAGAGAAACCAAACATTCACACTTTAAAGAAGTCACTGCACAATTCCCAACCATAGAGACTGGGAAAATCCTTAACTTGGTGCATTGCACAACTTCTGAGGGAAAGGTAACCTTCTGCGCAATTTTTGAGCTCAAGGCAGGCCTGCCCTTCAGGATTGCATAGTTTCTGAGATCAAGGCTAGCCTCCCTCTGAGGAATACACAATTAATTTCCTCAAGGTTGGTATGCCTTCCAATATTTCGGAATTCCTGAAGGGAAGACCGAAAATGCTGCAAGGTCAAGTCAGAAGATGGATTTTTTTTTAAAGGATCAAATCAAGATCAAAACTAAGCATCACAAGAACTACATGAAATGATAATTATTCCATATCAAGAATAATTGAAGATAGTGAATGATAAGCTCCTATGGATATAAGGAAGGCTCCAAAATGAAAGCATGGGAAAAATTTTGGAGGGTGTTTGTAGGAGCTACAACACTTTCTTATCCCCTATGACTCTTGATATATCCTCATGACACTTTGAATTCCTAAGTGACCTTTGAAATTATATTTATTCTTTGGTCCATATGTGACTTTTTGTATTCCACATGTAACTCTTGTACTTACACGCATTTATATTTTGTAATTTTTTTAAAATACATAATTACACTCCATCATGTGACAAGACCCATTGACACATACACCATTGTGATGACACTTGTATAAGCCATAAATTGGCAATGATGACATTGAAATTCATGATGATGTGACAATTCCGATTTTGTCTCGTTTCTTCATTTACTTTGACTTCTCCATGTTATATCTTTGCTTGTTCTTAATTTTCACCCTCCAAAGGGTTTGGATCAAATTTGGAACCTTCCAAGGAAACATTAGATGCCATCATTTTGTCATGATCCAAGATTTCTTCAAATATTCATGCTGGTTATTCTTTGTGTTTCGTCTTTGTAAGTGCTTCCTTGTATTCTCTCCTTGACATATTTCTTGAGAATTAATTTTACATGTTGATATGGTACACCTGCAGATCAATTTTACTCATGAAAAGACACCATTAGTCTATAAAAATTCTATTTTATCTCTACTTTTCACATGGAAGAGGTTGATTGTTATGGTCCTAAGTAAGAGCTGAGAAAGAAAGGATTGTTGGGAATCAAATTGTTGAGCTCAACAGTAGTTCAGAGAAGATACCACTACTCTACTAGAAATGTGTAATTTTCCATAAGGAGGGGATCTTTAGGGTCCAACACAATGGGAAAGTGAAAGAGACAAGGTTTATGAGCTCGCTAACTGAAAATACATTGTGCTTAAGGAATAGGGAGATAGTGACTACACAAGTGGGCTTCACATTGACTGGGTGAAGGTCTCATTGTGCACTAGAACTATGAAATGCGTAATGGAGGCCAAGCAGGACAAGATGATTGTGAAGTGAGGGGTTCCAGTCAGTAAAGGAGGCAATAATAGGCACTCCAACTACGCAATGCACAATTCTTTAGTAACATATTCCTATGTTTGCGCATTTTAGGGATGTAGTGGCTCAGCAGTGGACTCACTATCCACTATAAATGAAAAATGCACAGATGGAGGCTCATTGGAAGAGAAGATTGTGTAAATGGCTGAGGCAAGTAGTAAAAAGTCAAGTCACTTTTCTAGGAAGTCTCTCACTACACTATGAAGAAAGGAGGACCTTTGAATTTCAAAATTTTCTATTGTAAGGGGATGGAGAAGGTCCCTGATGTCAACTAGAAGTGCTCCATGAAAAATTAAAGGTAGAACTAATCAATGTTCATTGTAGTGAGTTAGTACAAGAAACAAGGGTTGGTGACAATTCTTTGAAGGTTTTCAATGTGAAATAATATGAGCTAGCCTGAAGAAAGGCCAGTGAAAATGTTTGGGAGGGAGTGATTTCATCAATGAGGCTCAAGAATAGGTAGTGCTCATCACCTGGTGAGAGATTAATTCCTTGATAAATTTCATTAGATAGGAGAACCAAGAAGAGCTCCAAAATGACTAAGTGTGAGACAAGTGGAGTAGGAGAGGTAAATATATCCAAACAAGTCCAAAACTAAGATCACACACGTGAATTCCATCAATACAAGCCAAGGGAATGCACAGGGCTCACAATTAGTAATCAAACCTTTAAATGACAACAAAGCGACACTTATTTCAAAGTGTCGGAGTTGAAACATAACATTGCAACACTTAGAACACAAGTTGCGAAAAAAGTGTCAAATCTGACCAGAAAGTCTGCTAAGGAGTAGGAATATCTCTAGCTCATATTATTATGATATATAGGACCATGTAATGTGGAAGAGTGTGCTAGAGGTGCCTCTAGTGATGTGTGAAGATGTGACACATATAGGAGTGGAAATAGTTTAAAGCGACACTTGCGACAATAATAAAAACTGAAAATGAAACTTGAAAAAGATAAATAAAATTAAAGTGACACATTCTTGAGTGAATATAAAGTGATAGTGGCACTTGCTAAAGTGAAACAAATAAAAATTACAATTGAAAAAGTGAAAGTGGAACTTGTGAAATCAAAGGTGCACAAAAGCGACAATTGAGAAAAATCGCTAAAATAGTAGTACAATTGCAAACAAAGTGAGAGGGTCTATCAAACGATATTTTGCATTTACTACCAACATAGGTTTCACACCTTACTTTACTTAACATTGAGTGCACAAGCCTTACTTTCAGAAGCTGTGAAATACCCAATTAATCTTACATAGAAACAAGTGTATTTATGATTTCATCAAGAATTGAGTTGCATGAGAAAGTGAATTTGACACTTAGAATCTCATAAGAAGACTTGAAAAATTATAAAAACATTAATTGACCATGAAGTGACTATGATTAATCTAGAACAATAAATCATAATATCCTCAGTAGGCTCTAAAATTCATGTGTAGGAAAAATTTTGGAGGGTGTTGATCATAATGTCAACATGTGTATAATGACTAAAGATATCCTATTGTCCCAACAGCCCTAGAAACTTCATTTAGGTCATATTTCCATTTTTTTCGTTATTCAAATGTAGGTATGACATTAGGATCCATCCCTAGTATGAAAAAATCCTATAGGCACTTATATACAATTTAGAGGTCAAATATCCCCTTTAAAGGGCCTATATGGTTCTTTGATGCCATGTTATTATACTAAATAATTAAAATAAATTAGTTTAGGACTTAAGGCCCTATACGTCCTCCCTTTATTATTCTTAAGGCTCTGAGGCTCATCCTTGATGCACAAAACCTCATAATGTAACACACATATCAGTAGTCAAACATACCCTTTAAAGGGCCTTACAATGGTTCAAGAACTCATTCATGGCTCCTGAGCCATAAAATATTTATTTAGGTTCTAAGAGCATTTGTTTTCTCCCATGACCATAGCTAAGGACTCAAAATCCATCCATTTAGTCTAAAATTTTTTAATGGTTCCCATATTTGGTTCAACAGGTAAAATTATGAGCCTTGGAAGACTAATTTATAATGCATGATTCTTCTCTTCCTTCATCAGACATCATGATGGTCCTAATATCTATGCTTGGCTCACAATTTTTTTAATGATTCACATCTTCCACAAAGAAGCCAATGATTTCTAGATCTATATGATGTTTTGAAGCGTAATTTATGGACTAAGGCCCTAGAAGCTTAATTTTGGGCCACAATCTAGAGAGTCATCTCTTGTGTGAAAAACATTTGAATGTCACCCATATCTCACAAACATATTGTAGTAGGGATTAAGGTTGACCCCACTAAGATTAAGGTCTTATTGTAGTTATTGGTTCCTACAATATAGAAGGAGGTAAGAAGTTTTCTTGGTTTTGCAGGATATTATAGATGCTTTGTTGAAGGTTTTACAAAAATCACTATGCCATAGTTAAAATTATTGTCTAAAGATGTTTTTTTTCCCGTGAAATAACGAGTGACAAAATGCATTTGAGACCTTAAAAGAAAAGAAAAAAAAATTGCACCTGTTTTGAGGGGGATGAAATCTCCCCTTACATATCTCCAAGGATGCCTTAAACATGATTTTGGGGGATTTCCTTGGAAAAAAGGATGGCCTGTGTTATTATGCCATTTATTAAAATAGAAAAAAATGAACCCTTGTTGAGTTTAATTATAATATGAAAGGGAAGAATTTTTTAGTGGTGGTGCATTCCATAAACAAGTTTAGGAATTATAATATGGATTATGAGGTTTTTATCCACACATATCATATATCTATCTGATACCTCATGAATAAAATAGTAAATAACAATCGAATCATGAGATGGGTTTTGTTATTTCAAGAATTCAATGATACAATTTTGGATCGACTTGGTAAATATAATATAGTTGTTAATTTATTTTCTAGGTTGCAACATGAAAGTATTGATATTTTTATAGATGTATATTTTACTGATGAGCAATTATTTGCAGTTTATAATCACCTATCTTGGTTTGCAGACATTGAAAATTATTTAGCTACTAGAAAACTACCTTAAAATTTTCTTTCTCGTGAGAAGCACACGGTTATAAATATAAGTGCCTATTATTCCTACTCGAAATGTCCCAAGGAATGGCTTCTTTGACTTGCGCCTTAGAAAAATATTCTAATTCGAATTCAATATCATAGATGCTTGAGTTAGTTGTCATTTAACTTGTGCGATGTGGCCTATCACTAAGTTATTTCCAGTTAATTCAAGTTATATGGATTTTAGTGAGTTGTGTACTAGTTTATAGCTAACATTTATCTAACTAGTGGAATTATCTCTAGTTTCTATCAATTAACAAATCTCTAGTTCTATAATCGAGCTAGTTATGAGTTTAGTTGGGTATTTGAATTTTTTTTAACTCTACTTACTCTCAGTTAACTAGTTGTGGTTGCTAAAATTATCCCTAGTAGGTCATGATATTTGAATTGCATGTTGATATTGAATGAAGGCACAAATATATCTATTCGTTTTACAAAAAAAAAATTGTAGGGATTGAGGATCAAGAAAATAAATTTCTCTTGTGAATTATGCAAGGAAATAGGACAAATTCCTATTTTTTAGCGACAAATTTGCACTGGGAAATAGGAGCTCCTAGCAGGCCTTATTTGCCTAGTTATTAGGAAATTCTTAAGAGGATATGATCAGTATTGAAGGGGCTTTGGGCTTGAAGCAGATTCATTGTAATATATTATATTACTCAGTTCATAATACAAGAAAGAGAGGTGTTTTCCACTTGGGTTTCTCAAATAAATTTCTATGAGTGATTGATCTATGCGTGATTGTGTTTCTATTCATTGTTTTCTTTCCAAATATTTTTTGTAGAGAAATATTGTGTCTTTTACAGATCAATTTTTTGTCATTAGTATTTGCAAGGTTTTAATTATTTTCTACATGGTATCTAATATGAAAACAAGATAGAGACCAAGTTCCTTGATCAAATTGGAAGTGTGTTGAAGAGAACAAGTGTGTTGAAGAGAACATCAGCTAGTGCAGGAATTCTACAAGTGAAGAAATAAAGTCAATATATGGTTTTAGGACAAAGCATGCCCTAGAATGGACTTTGAATTTATGTGCATGTAAGGACACGATGGAGGTTGCATTAGATGATAATGGAGTTTTGGAATACAAAAAGACTGATATTCCTAAACATCCTGCATTATATGCCCAACAACTAACTCAAAGGAGAAAGGATACTACCAAATCTAGGAGGATGATCCTAGAAGGAGTTAGAGATCATATTGTTCCCAATTTCCATGGGAAGGAGAAAACACTCCATATTTCGAAGGCCCTTAATAATATTTTAGTGATGCCAAAAAAAATTCTTTGAAGAAAAAATTGAGGAGCATTCGAATGGGAAAAGATGAAATCATTGTTACATATCTATCCACGTTAGCTCAAGTGAGGGATGAACTTAGAGGTGTTGGAGAGACACTTCCATCATCAGAGCTTGTGAGCCTTTCTCTTCTTGGGCTTCACAAATCTTGGAATATTTTCTAGGATGTGTTGAATGGAAGAGATAAGCTCCATGACTGGGAGATATTTTGGTAAGATTTTATGCAGGAAGAGATAAGGAGGAAACCAAGGGATGGAGTCTCATCTGGGACAAAAGAGGAGGAGAAATTTTCTTTAGCTAGTAAAGGGAAGAAATCCAAGGGTAAGAAGACCCAAGGCCAAAGTGAGTCTATCCAGAATGGAAGCAACATAAATAATGATCTTAGCAACATCAAGTTCTTTCATTTTCATGAGTTTAAAATTATGTTACAAAATGTCCAAACAAGAAATCCAGTAAGCATGTTGTAGCAACAACATGAGGAGAATCACTCTCTTCTTAGTTCAAATTGGATTTCTCTTTGATATATTTCATGGTAAGCTCAATACAAGGTAATAAGTGATACATTGACTCAAGTGCTTCATTCCACATGACATGGAACAAATATCTCTTTAGCAGTTTGGAGGATAAATCCATCATTTCCATATCGAGATTAGAGATGATGGAAGATAATTGACCAAAGGAGATGGTATATTGAGATTTAAGAGGGAGTCTGGTTCCATCCTCCATCTCAAGAATGTGATGAATATTTGAGGATTGAATAAAAATCTTGTCTCCATAGCTGTCCTTGAAGACAAAGGGCTTGATGTATTATTCCCCAAAGGGAAGGCCTACCTCAAGCATTCTACTTCAGGAAATGTTAAGCATATTGGTGGCAGGATTGAGAACCTATAAAATTTTTAGGTTGAAGCATATGTATCCTTAAGAATAAATATAGAGATTTCTCAGAGTAGAGATGTGGTGGTTGAGTGAGAGAAAGATAGAGCTCTCAAGATGGAACCTTAACTAGTTTCTAAGTTTCAGTCTAAGTTAGTTGGTAGTTTGGATGAAAAAAAATATGATGATGAGTACCATAGCCCAGAGTGACTGGAGGTAGCCACTAAGTTAGAGACTCCACTATGGGGAAAGTTTGAGCCAAGTGGGAAGATGATTTGGTTAATGGAACTCATAAGAGAGTTGAGTCTCCCAGCACCAAGAAGTAGATACCTGGATGCATAGGGTACATGTTTATTTATAGTTCATAGGGAGAAACTGCATCAACCTATAACTTGGTAGAGATGAAGACAGATCCAGGTGGACAAGGCTCTTCCAAGAAGCCCTTCCTCGATAAGAGGGAGCGTTGAAAATGTAGCAAGGAATGGATTATTTGACTTGTTTCTTAGTTAAATATGCTAATTAGAATTAAATATCATAGATGCTTGAGTTAGTTGTCAGTTAACATGTGTGATTTCACCTATCACTGAGTTATTGTTAGTTAATTTGAGTTAGATGCACTCAGTGAGTTGTGTACTAGTTGATAGCTAAAATTTAATTAACTGGTGGAGTTATCTCTATTGTTTATCAGTTAATTGATCTCTAGTTTTAGAATAGAGATAATTATGAGTTTAGTTGGGTAGTTAATTTTTTTTTAACTCATCTTAATCTCAGTTAACTAGTTGTGGCTGTTAAAATTAGCCCTAATAGGTCATGCAATTCGAATTGCCTACTCAGATTGAATAAAGGAAAAAATCTATTTATTCATTGTACACATGTTTTTTTGTGCACAGCTTGAGGATCAAGCAGATAAATTTATTTTGGGAATTATACAAGGAAATAGGATAAATTCCTATGTTTAGGGGAAAAATTGTGCTAGGAAATAGGGGCTCCTAGTAGGCCTTATTTTCCTAAGTGCTTCGCAATTATTTAGAGGAGTTGATAAATATTGTAGGGGCTTCGAGCTTGAAGCTGATTCTTTGTAATATATCATATTTCTTAGTTGATAATACAAGAAAGAGGGGTTTTTCCCAGTTGGGTTCCCCAGATAAATTGCTATGTGTGATAGATCTACATGTGCTTAAGTTTCTATTCATTGTTTTCTTTATGTATTTTTTTGGTAGAGAAATCTTGTGTCTTATGTAGATTATTTTTCTCTCATTAGCAGTTTCAAGGTTTCAAGGATTTTCAATAATTCCTAGATAAATGGTGATTTATATTATATAGGTGTGGACCTTCTCATTAGAAGGTGCATTTGGGAGGATGAGAGACTAGACATCTTAAAGGATTTCCACAACAAGCCTTGGAGATGCCATTTTTTTGATAAAAAAACTTCCTATAAGGTATTGCAATCCTGGTAATATTTCTACAATTTGTTTAAATATGCGAAGAATTATGTGTACTAATGTGAAAATTGTCAAAGGATGGAGAGGCCAATTCAAGTAAATGAAATTCCATTACACCCGCAGGTGTTGATTGAACCATTTGAAAAATGGGCCTTGGATTTCGTAGGCCTAATCACATTTATGTTAAGGAAGAAGAAATATATTTTGGTGTGCACTGATTACATCACAAAATGGGTTGAGGCAAAGGTGGTAGTTCGATTTAATGAGCTGGTAGTTGTTGATTTCCTTTATTAAGTTACCTTTACTAGATTCGACATGCCTTTAGAGATAGTCATAGACCAAGGAACATTATTCAAGTCTAAACTTATTAAGTCTATAATTTAGTAGTACAAAATTAGGCACATTACTTCTACCCTGTACCATCCGCAAGAAAAATTACAAGTTGAGTCTACCAATAAGGCACTTGCGGCCATCCTCACCAAGACCATTTAGATTCAATATAAAGACTAGGAGGATTGGTTCAATGAGGATCTCAGATTAGGGGATTTTTGAGGTCTAAAATGGGCCTCCTAAGAAAAATGTACAACCAAAATAAAATTTATAAGAACCAATATGATTCAAGATGATGATTTCAACCATGGGGGATAATTCACCATTTTTTAAGTAAAAGGGTAAAAATATAAAAAAATAATAAAATAATAAAACAACTTTTTCAACTCGTATTTTAAACTTATCTCCCAAATCTTTTACTCAAATTTTGAGTAGGAATACTCGTTGGATGCAAAATTTAATTCTTCATATAGGGAGTACCCATGTTGCTTACTTTTGATGGACCCTGCTACAAGAAAAATGAGAAATACATGAAAAAATGTGATTGCAATCATGCTTTTCATGTATTTTTCATTTTCCGTGTAGTAGGGTTCATCAAAAGTATGCAACATGGGTACTCATTGGATATGGAATTAATTTTCTCATCCAATGAGTACTCCCACTCAAAATTTGAGTAAACACTTTGGCGGATAACTTGAAAATACGAGTTGAAAAAGTAGTTTTTTTCTTTTTTGCCTCTAAAATTTAATGATGTAGTCAAATATTATTTTATTATTTACACTATTATTTTATAATTTTTTTAGGAGGCCCATTTTAGACCTCAAAATTCCCATAATGATGAGCTTATAGGACAACATGGAGGAGTACTATAAGTTTCACACCACATGAAATGATTTATTGGAAGCAAGTCCTTCTCCCAATTGAGTTTTAGATTCATATGTTTTAGATTGCCGCTCAGCTGGGAATGGATCTGAGTGAAGCATAGGAGTAGAGGTAGTTGTAGTTGAATTAGTTTGAAAAAATTAGGAATGACACTATCTAGCAGAATGTATTGGTACAAGAACATAGAAAGAAGTGGCATGACCGGTTTATTCAACTAAATCAATTCAAACAGGGGGATTGGCTTCTCCTTTTTGAATCAAGGTTTAAATTTTTTAAAGGGAAATTCACAACCTGTTGGTTGGGATTATATGAGGTGGAGACATATTTTGCGAATGGTTCAGTTCAAATTAAGACTATTGATGAAAGTTAGACATATTTTCTTGTGAATTGAAATAGGTTGAAGTTTTACCAGAAGCTGATGTCTAAGGCAGAATTCATAGTATAAATTTGTAAAGACAAAGGGATAGAGGTAGTAAAGTAGGGATATTCTCTTCCTTCCCATATTTCATCTTCTTGAATTCTTCTTTTTGTCAAAAAAAATGAGGCCTAATTATGAAAACGATCTTGTGGAATGGTTAGGTCGATATGGTTTTGTTTTTTCTTTCTCTAATTGTGAATCCTCAATTTTTTTTTTTCATTCTTGGGTTAATTGATGAGGGATTTCTTAAGGCCCTCTTCTAACATAATTTTTCCCATCAAATTTAGCACATCATTCGGGAAAAAATTCTATAGATTATTTGTAGTACCTTATCGATTGCATACATTAATGGAAGTGTTTTTGCTAGTGAACAGTGGGAATACATTAGTGTCCCTTGGTCACTGGATCTTGTAGATGAATCAACTTCAACACATTAATTAGTACCTCACCAGATGTATTGAGGTACCTTGGATCTCATTAACATAAAAAATGAGTAGCCTTGCGTTGGTTAATGACATACATTAATTGTCAGTAGTTAAATGACTCTGTCATATGCTCGAATTCAACATAATGAGAGATTCTACATGAATTGGATAGGATATGTGGTACTTATGATTTCATTTTTGTTACAATAGATAATGGATTCAAGGCTGGTGATAGGAACTAATGGAAATTATTTTTTAGAATCTATAATTAGCCTCTATTGGATAACAACAATCTATTTTTCAAAGAACATATGTAGAAAATAAACAAATAACATTAGAATATTAGATGAACGAGATCCAACATAGTGAAGGAATATCGTTTGGAGTCATCTAAGACATTTTACTTCTAGTATTACAGTGGTTACTAGATGCATAGATCCATTTTACTAATATGTACCTTTTAGTGACCATGAAATAGAACAAGGTAAGACAATGCATTCTATTCCTATAAATAAAGAGTAGGGACCAGACAGATGGAAAAATTTTCACAGGTCATGACAATCATTAGTACTACACCAGAATCTAGGTAATGTGTTTCGGTAAGTGTGACACGAAGGAATTATGGTAAGACAATTAAACTTTAATACATGACTAATTAATGAAAGGTGCATTAAAAAATAATCATTGTCATACTAATAACTCTTAATTAGTTTCACCACCACCCTATCCAATCACTATAGATCATGCATGAGCAACCTTTCCCATTTATTGGCATGATGTGAACCTAGTCTAATCTGTGTAATCCTCACCTTAGATCATAATAATCGAAACATACCATCCCAATTGTCGTTCACCACCATTTTTAGTTAACCTTTTTAAAAAAAATAAGTCACCACCCTTTCCATTTAACCTTGCAAATATACAAGAAATTGAGACTTATTCATTCTCCCCCTTGCACCAAATGATCCGTCGAAAGCTTCAGTACCATGGTTCAAGCCAAAAATCATCAAATTTATTAATGAGTATCCACAAGACCACAAGACTATTTAGGAGGCTGGTTCATTTTCATTTTGTGAGAAGTTTTAGGGAAATATTTTCAGAGTTACCAGAGCCTTTGCGGAAAATTTTAATGAAGTTTTGACTAGTTTTAATAAATTGGAGTTGTTTGTCTCGGAGGAGTCAATTGGACATAGCATAGGCCTTCCTCAGGGAGGATAATCTTGGTTTAGTATTGCCATGAAGGAGTTCGATTGTAATCAATTATTTATACTAAATAACTAGAATCCAAATTGGATTAAGGGCATTCCACACGCATGGGGAAATGTGGAGCTGCATAAAGCCTTGTATTTAGTGCAAGAGTATATCACATGCAAAGGAAGATACACTATAAATTTTATATATCATATGAGATAATTTTCATGTTTTAAGGATAAAAAAAGGATTAATATTCCTTTTTATTTATTGAAAATATTTACTAAGATGGAAATGAATGTTCAAACCTATCCTAAGCATGCATAAACTTGTATGTTTCATCACAAACTCATTAAAATCCTAGTGGAGATGAATTGAATAAAAAAGGTCATACTTGGGACAATTTCCTCTTCTAAGGAGGATTTGGACACAAATAACTATCACCCCCTATTAAAATAGGGAAAAAATTGCATCTAAAAGGAAGAGAAGGGTTTTATAAGATGAAAGCTCATATGAAGATTTGGTATTAGAAGAAAATGAGCAAGGATCTCATGAAGCTAAAGAAAACCGTGTCTCAAAGAAAATTAAACACTCAGAGGAGGAAGAAACCCGAGCTAATAAGGAGAGGGAACCCCTGGTTGAAGAAGAAGAACCCCTATTCTGTAAATATAAGGAGCCCTGAACCAAATATGAGGAAGTTTCAACCAAGGAAGAAAAAAAGTATAAGAAAAAGGACCATCATAAGAAGAAGAAGAAAGGGCTTGTCTCAAAGAAGAGAAAAAGCCAAGAAACAGAGAAGAAAATTGAGTCAGGTGAAGATTTAAATGAGGTGGTCATCATGAATATACTTCCTTTCCATCTCCATACATGATCATTAAATAGTCATATCATGAGTATGGAAGGAACATCTTAGCCTACAATGACTCTGTTGTCGTTGCTACAACATCTTCCAAAATTTTACTATATTTGAATTTTGGAGCCTACCTTCTATCCTGTGAAGTGTCACTTTTGGTCATCAAGTGTTGTTTCATGTTCTTACAGATGTTTCAAGTGTATTTGTTCCTTCCTAAGTTTCATCAGCTCACTAAGAGTAGCAATAATAAACTTTGAAGCCATATTACACTTCCTAGTCACAAAACGACACTTTTGGTCACAATTTCACACACTTCATTTGTTGCACATGGAGAATGTTCATGAACTAGAGTTTTGATGTATATTTATTATTATTGGGTCATGTATATGTTTTACTGATGATTTGATATGTGTCACGCTTTATTATAATTCTAACTCAATATTTTTTCCATGTTTCACCCTTTTTCTGACTTTGCATGCCTACACTCTAGGCTAGGAAGAGCACACTACACACTTCTAAGTCCTATAGGATAACATCATTTTTAGATAGGATTTTGACTTTAACCAACCTATCCATTTCATCTTCCTCCAACGCACATTGCATTTATAGTCATCATACCCTCCTCCTTATTGCTTGTCCTCCTTCAATGTGCTAGTTAAGCCTCTATCTCCCAATGTAGCATGCTGCACACTTCCAATGGGTAGTGGTGCCTCATATTATGCCTTTTGATTGTGACATGCACCCTCCTTGCATTCATAACCTTTCTCCCTAAAACATGGCACAATTGCAATGGAAAATCTTGCTCCCTTGCCTCTTCAACTGTGACTTGTGCCCATCGTGCCTCCTCCTCCTTTAGAGATACGCATGACACGGTTTCAATGACTATTTAAGCCCTCTATCTCTTTCAAGTGTGTTTTTCACCTAGAAGGCCTCGCCCTATCTCCTTTATGCATTTTTGAGTGACAATGATAAATTTCATTGAACATTATAGAGTAGATTTTTTTGAGCCAATTTTTTCTTTCCATGGGTGATCTATAATTGCAGGTGTTCATTAAAGAATGGAAAATATATATGAGGATATTTTTAAAGAAAGTATGCCCATGGAAGAATCTTGAAGAAAAAAGGAAAAAGGGAATCTTGTTGCGAAAATTGAAGGAACGATGGATCCAAATGATGAAAGTGACTCATGAAGACTGTGTTTCTCAAGAACCTTGGGAGGGTAGAAGGCAATAAACATGCAAGACCTATTACAAGTATTAAATACATAGTGGAAGTTTCATCATTTCTTGAATAAATCCATGTTACAAGTAAGTATGAGTGCAAGTCATAAATGTCTATGACTTGTCACATTGTCATCACATGATGATGTAATTTTGGAAAATATTGTAAATGTAAATATGTGGAAGTCCGAGAGTCATATCTAGGAAAGAGAGTCATTAGGAGAAGTACAAAATTCATATGGAAGTCAAAAGGCCACATTATAAGTTCAAGAGTCATGAGGTAGTGCAATATTCATGAGGAATATGAAGGTCATTCTTCTTGTTATAAAAGAAACCTCATTACTCAAAGAAATGAATTTTCACCTTGGCTTCTCCAACCAAGAATTAGAGAGGAAGAATGTTATTTTGGAAAGAAAATAGTGGCTTAATGCTCCACTATTGGAGATAGTGGTGTCTCATTGTGTCAATGTAACTTGGAAATTTCACTTAATATTCGAAGATCATTGAGCCAACACACTTTCATGCATATATCATGGTGGAGGATTAATTGAAGAAAAAAGGTCAAAATTGGGACAATTCCCTCTTCCAAGGAGGATTTGGACACAAATCCCTACATCCCCTAAAAAAATGGTGTAAACCTCTATCTCTAAAAGGAAGAGGAGGGTTTCAGAGGATGAAATCTCAAATGAAGACTTGGTCTTAGAAGAAAATGAGCAAGGATCTAGTGAAGCTAAAGAAACCCCTATTTAAAAGAAAATTAAATTGTCACAGCATGAAGAAACCCCTTGTTAGTAAGGAGAGGGAGCCCCTTGTTGAATAATATGAAACCCCAGTTAATAAATAAAAGTAACCCTCAACCAGAGGAAGTTTCAGAAGGGGAAGAGAAAAATCATAAGAAAAATGACCATTGTCAAAAGAAGAAGAAAGGGTCTACATCAAAGAAGATAAAACATTATGAAACAAAGAAGAAATCTAAGTCAAGTGAATATTAAAATGAGGTTGACACTATTGGAGTGGGGTCCCCTAAGTCCAAGCTTTTAAGACAATTTTGATATATTTTTGTAAATATTTTGTAAGTTTAGTCGTGCGTAACACAATTCAAGGGGCTTTTGGGAAGGTCAAAGTCCCTCATGAGTTGTAATGGGTAAAAAGGGTAGAACTAGGGGCCACAAACCACAGTTTTCAGACCTTAGATGAGCACAGGCTAAAAGTATAAATATGAGTCTAGATCGAGTCGATAGAGACATAAGTAAATTATTGATGATACATCTGACTCTATTTTGAGACTTTAGCGAATTTTTCTGGGTAAAAGGCTCATGTTGGTTGTGTGCGTGGATCCCTTAGTCCTGTTGTGTGTGGACCCTTGCTGGATGTGTGTGCAGGTAAACTGAAGGTTTTTTAAGCGAGATTTTAACTATGAATGAATAAAGAACTGTTGTTGCTAATATATATGTCTGAAATGCATTTTTTATTTACTTTTTGATCGGCTCTGTATGTTATTTACTTTTCCTGTGTTATATGTGTTTAGATCAATTACGCAACTGCTTATGGTTTTAGATGAATATTTATTGAATGGATCTAGTGCTATTGGGTTCTAATGCTATCTGTTAAGAGTTATTACATGAATTATGGACTCTGTTTAACCTGCATGCAAGATATTATGCATAATTGACCTTAATCTATCTTTTAATGGTTTCCTAATTAGGGCTTCTGTGTGAAGTTTTTCTCATGATTTTTATAGATATAAAGGTACACACATCATTTAATTCTCTCTCAGAGTGTGGAAACCTAGTTCCAACACCCCCCCATACTTCTTTGGGTGAGACTTTGACTTGCACAAGTAGGTCACTGCCGAAAGAGCCAATAGTAAGAGGGTTTTTTTGGTTAATCTCAACTTCGAACCTAGGTCAAGACCCCTCAAGCCAACAAATGGTTATTTTTCCGGGACCAGAATCATTTTGAGAGAGTTTGGGTGATGTGGAAAGGCCAGTGGAAGCCATTAAAGGCTGAACTAGAGGACTGGTTTGAAAAAGAGATTCAAGAGTTTTCCCTGAAAGAAAACAGAAGTAAGAAGTTGTCTAATAAAGAGTGGAAGAACAGGTATATTTTCACAGAGGTTCACGAGATATTCTTCGTAACCTTTGCACACGAATTGTAGGAGTGGTTTTCAAGATTAGCAGAATTCCAAACCTGTTGGAAGGATGATAAGGTCACGTAGTGGACCCCTGAATTGATCCTACATTTGGAAAAGACTGATAATTCCATCACCTAGACTGTAGATCACTGGGTTTACAGTATCTTGGGTGGATTTATGATAGAATTTGCAGTAGATAATTTTGTGTCATATTCTGAATCTGAAAGGATATTTTTCAAGGGATTGAGAGGAAAATTATTACAAAATTTTCCTCTATTTATTAAGTTCTATTGTGTGAAAAAGAGTTTTTTGTGCAACCACATCGAGTGAATGAACCCTGTTTAGATCAAAAGCACTACGTGAAGTGGAAAATATTATTGGATCAATCAGAGAAGGGGTATATCAATCAGAGAAGGGCCAAATATGTATACAACCCTCTGAGAAACTCACATGATATAGAAGGAAGCAAGGCTACGCACGTTGAAGGTAGCCCTCTTGCTATGCCACTGTCGAACTCGCGCAGGGGTAAGACATATCCTACCCTGTCACCACCCCCACCAGCGATTTATATGGCCACGCATACGAAGATACCCACCTTTAAGGGTGTAGGGGATGAGGATATGGATCAATTTTGGCTTGTAGCTAATGCAGTGTGGAATGCGCAAAATGTTAATACTGATATTGTCAAGAGAGCGTAGTTGGCTATGGAATTTAAAGGTCACTCTTTAGATTGGTTCATGGGATACCTTTCTCAAAATGTATATCTAATTATTCAGCTGATTAAGGATGCTATGAAGAAGCAGTTCGAGAAGCCAAAGTCCTGTTCACAGTGCTTAATAGAACTAAAATATATTAAGCAAGGGCCGAAGGAATCGGTTTGGGAAGCCAACAAACGACTGGAGAAAACCATCAGCGATGGAAGATTTGTTTACGATGATAAGAAACATAAGGAATGGTTCATTGCCATGTTGTTACCACATCGGCGTGGGCCTATGTGTCAATGGAATATTGAATCTCAGTGCGAAGTCCTGGAAGTTGCTATGAAATTAGAAGTTGCACATAGAGAAGATGCTCAATTTGAAGCGCTGCAAATTCAAATCCAATTGGAAGCTATGCACTTAGAGATTCAAAATTTATGCAGAGACTGGGGCAAGGAAGTGGGTGCATATGTCTGGTGCATATGCTGCAGGGGTGGTTTCCACACCAAATATCAGTGCCCTCTATTCTCAAATTACCTGCAAGTCGAGGGGCCAAATCCACTACACCCTAGGGATGATGTTGGGCCTAGTACCCCCACATTATGGTGCACCGATTGTAGGGTAACTCGATGACATGATATAGACCATTTCCCACGGTTATGAGCCTATGTGCCAGAATTGAAGAAAAAATGGTGCAGATTTTTCTCTTCAGTTGGTCACGATGAGAACCACTATCAAACGTTTGACCTAATGATAGAGAATGTGAAAATTTACAGAGTGTAGGCTGACCCTTTGTCACCAACATCTCCCTCTAGAAGGGGAGGCTCCCTAGCAAGAGGAAGGGGAGGGAGGAGAGGTGGAGGCGCAGGTCGGGAAAGAGGGAAATTAATTTACTATAACTGTGGAGACACTGGACACTATGCGCATGACTTCCCTAACCCTACGCGACAATCCTACAGGTGTTTTAGGAAATTTGATCATGTAATTGAAGATTGTCTTGTGTTAATGGCTAAAATGCAAGAAAAGCAACAGATGCCTACGCAAAACATACAAATGGTTAAAGTTGAATCGCGCGATGATGTTCCAAGTCTAAATGTAATTACACGCAGTAGTGTTGTCACCAGAGGAAATGAGGAAAAGGCTGATACAGAGCCACTGATCAGAAAAGCATCTGACAAGAAGGAAGGACTCAACCCGCAGAAAAAATTAAATAAAAAAATTAAAAATAAAAATTAAAAATTAAAAAATAAATAAAATAAATAAAAATTAAAAATTAAAAATTAAAAATTAAATAAATAAATAAATAAATAAAATTAAAAAATTAAAAAATTAAAAAATAAAAAAATAAAAAAAAATAAAAAAAAATCATTGAAGCTAGGAAGGATTTTGCTATTTCGGGAGCATCCACATCAAGGTCTACGATAGAACCAAATGCTGATGATGAATTCAAACCATTCCTACAAGCCTGCATTAAGATACTATGTAATCAGAAGGGGGTAGACAATCATTGGCCCTGATAGATAGTTGTGTAAAAATGGAAGTACCTCGAACCGAGACTAAGGTCGTGAACAAGATTTATAAGAATAGGAAGAGAACAGGTCCGGAGAACCACATGAATGTGTAGATTGGAGAGTATGATATGGATCAAGTCATCTTGGATCTATGGTTTGATGCGAACGTCCTACCTAAGAAAACCTAGCAGAAGATGGGGGAGCCAAAGCTGGAATGTTCCACCATTCAGTTATGCATGGCTAATCAGCAAAAGATCATTCCACTTGGATGACTTCCACAAGTCATGGTAGAAATTGCAGGAGTAAAGGTATGCATGGATTTTGAAGTAATACAAATTGTGGATGATGCAGACCCCTACACTGCACTGTTAGGATTGGACTGGGCCATTGATATGGGAGGCATAATCAACTTGAAGCATTGATGCCCTATCTTTGAGAATGACGATACACGAGTGATAGTCCCATTGGATCTAGCAGAAGGGGAACGATATACAGAACCAGTACGCGAAGGAGATGATGTCAACCATATTTACAAGTTTACTACATGGGACGAAGATTGGATCAACCCTACAACTAACGGTATGTTGAATTGGGAGAAGGACAACTCGTGTTTATTAGACTCATATGGAGAGATGGAGCACTGGCAGAACCGGTTGCACGATGTATCTATGTTTCACTACCTCAATATCACGAAGAACTTCCAGTGCATCTCATCAGAGGTAAGAGAAATACCATATTTTGATGGTTCTGGTAGTGTCAAGAATTGGAAAAGGTTGTCCCAGAGGAATGATGGTTCTGGGCACTTGATTTGGCTATGAACGCAACTCCAGCGCATTGGTGAGAGACGTACAAGGGAGATTTTTGGGACTGGGAGGAATGCAACAAAATGATGAAATTACACTTTAAACCTACAGCTAACCCACCAACTAAGCCTTTTTATGGTCGGGGAGACTCGTGCAAGAACCTAGCCATGTGGATGGAGGAAAAGGATGACAAGACCTGGAACGAGTGGGTTCATAGCTTTATTCATCCGTTGGGGCTGGTACCCACCACATGGTATCTAGAATCAGAACTAAACCGAGGCACTTGCCACTGGACTATGATGACTGATGATTTCCTAGAAATGTTTGGCTTGGTTGGGGGCTCGGAGAAATTGGATGAATCCATATAGGACATAGATGCCCTTATCTTTGACGAATCATGACCCTAAAAGGAATGTGTTCCATTGTCATGGGATGCATGGATGCAAGACATTATCAATTGCAAGAAATTGTCAAGAAAGGTTAATGAAGATGACTCAAGAAATGTTAACATCCCTGAATCTGAAGGAGAGCGCGCAGTTGCAGGGCCCTCATTAGGGATGATGGATGTAATTAAACCTCTCAAATTGAAGGAAGTCAACATTGGGACAGAAGAGCAGCCCAAGTTATCCAAAATTGGGGATTACTGGGATGATGATATAGTAGGAAAGGTTGTAGAGCTGTTGACAGAGTATCATGACCTGTTTCCTACAAAGTTCTCTGAGCTGAAGGGAATTGTAGGGGACCTGGGTGTTATGAATATCACATTTAAGATAGACGCGCGCCATGTCAAGCAGCGGCCATACCAATTGAATCCCAACTATAAGAAGAAATTAAAGGAGGAATTAGAAAATATGGTGGCAGCAGGCATCATTGATCCTGTAGAGTAATCTGATTGGGTAAGCCCAATGGTGGTTCGGGAGAAGAGGACCAAAGGAGAGATAATTATTTGTGTAGATCTTCGCAAGATGAATGATTCCTGTGTGCATGACCCCTTCCCTAATCCGTTTTCTGATGAAATCCTGGATAATGTAGGAGGACAAGAATCTTATTCATTTACTGATGGATTTTTGGGGTATCATCATATCAGAACTGTGCCCGAATACTGTAGCAAGACCACCTTTGTAACAGAGTGGGGGTCTTTCCAATATACTATCATGCCATTTGGATTGAAAAATTTACCTGCGATCTTCTCGCGCGTGGTCGTGACTATGTACAAAGAATTCAATCATAAATTATTGGAGGTATATTTTGATTATTGGACAGTATTTTGATTGGTCAAGGTATCGATGATGCAGTGAAGACCCTTAATTAGACCCTATAGAGTGTCAACTTGGCCGCAGAAGGCCTAAGTTCACAAAATCTGGTAAGGACCGCGCAGAGTGCATCGGATTAGAGTGCAAGTGTCTTGGCTCCCTTTTCTTCTACCATTGAATAGCTCTTGAATAAGATGAAGAACCCAATGCCTCTATGACTTGAGACGAGTTACAAGATTATGTTGGGGGCCTGTTGGAGTGAGGTACCCTAAGTCCAAGCTTTGAAGAAAATTTTGATATATTTTTGTAAAGATTTTTTAAGTTTATTCATGTGCAACACAAGTCAAGGGGCTTTGGGGCAGGTCAAAGCCCCTCAAGAGTTGTAATGGGTAAAAAGGGTAGAACTAGGGGTTGTAAACCATTTTTTGTGGACCTTAGATCATCACGGGCTAAAATTATAAATAGGATTCTATATCGAGTTGATAGAGATAGAAGTAAATGATTGATGATATATCTGACAGTATTTTGAGACTTTAGCGATTTTCTCTGGGTAAGAGGCATCCGATGGATGTGTGCATGGAGACCTTAGTCCTGCTGTGTGCATAACCTCACTGGCTATGTGTATAGATAAAATGAAGGTTTTTTAATATAGATTTTAACTATGAATGAATGAAGAACTGTCGTTACTGATATATATGTCTAAAATGCATATGTTATTTATTATATGATCGGTTTTGCATGTTATTTATGATTTTTATGTTATCTGTGTTTAGATCGATTGCGTAACTTCTTCTGGTTTTAGATGAATGGTTATTGAATGGATTTAGTTCTATTGGGTTCTAATACTATGTGTGAAGATTTATTACATGAATTATGGACTTTGTTTAACCTGCGTGCAAGATATTCTACATAATTGACCTGAATATGTCTGTTAAGGGTTTCTTGGTTAGGGATTATATGGGAAAGTCTGTTCATGATTTTTATAGATATAAAGGCACCCACATCATTTAATTCTCTCTCAGGGTGTGGAAACCTGGTTCCAACCCCCCCTCCCATACTTCTTTGGGTGAGACTTTGACTTGTGCAAGCAGATCACTGCCGAAAGGGCTAGTAGTAAGAGGGTTTTGTTGGTTAACCTAAACTTCAAATCTGGGTTAGGACCCCTCAAGCCAATAGAAAAAACAAACATAATTAATCTCCATCCACATAAATGATCATTAAACAATCATAGCATGCGTATGGAATGAACATTTTAACCTATAACAATTTTGTTGTCGCTGCTACAACAACCTCCAAAATTTTGCTATATTTGAACTTTGGAGCCTACCTTATGTCTTGTGAAGTGTAATGTTTGGTCATTAAGTTTCATTTCATGATTTTAAACATGTTTAATTTTACTTCCTAAATATCTTCAGATCACTAAGAGTATGAATAATACACTTTGAAGTCATACTACACTTCCTAGTCACAAAATGACACTTTTGGTTGCAACTACACATACTTTTTCTAATACAATTGGAAAATTTTTGTGAACTAGTGTTTTGATGTATATTTATCAGTATTGGGTCATTTATAAGTTTTACTGATGAGTTTATATGTGTCACATTTTATTATACCTCTAACTCATTATGTTTGTCCATGTTTCACCCTTCTAGACTTAAACATTTTTCTAACTTTGCAAGCCTTCCCTCTAGGGTAGGAAGATCACATTGTGTACTTATAAGGCATATTGGAGAACCTCCTTGTTCACTAGGATTGTGACCTGTGCCATCCTAGCCCTTTCCTCTTCCTCTAGTTCACAACACATTTGTAGTTAGTAGACTCTCCTCCTTGCTACTTGTCGTCCCTCACTGCGCATGTTAAGCCTCTGTCTCCCAGTGAGTCACATTGTGCACTTCCAGTGGAAAGAGGTTCCTCACATTTTTCCTTGTGATTACAACTCGTCCCCTCCTTGTGGCCATCGTGTTCCTCCCTATCACATGGCATAGTTTTAGTAGACAATGATACTCCCTTGATTCTTGCAACTACAACTTGCGCCCATCTTGCCTCCTCCTTCAAAGTTTCACATGCCAGAATCTTAGTGAGTAGTGAGGCCCCTCCTCTATCTGTTGCAAGTGCGCTCTACATCCAAAAGGCCTCTCCCTCTATCCTTTGTGCAATGTTGATCCAAAATTAAAAAAAAATTGCATGGAGCATTATAGAGTAGGAGATTTTGAGCTAATGTCTGCTTGCCATGAGTGATATATACTTGCAATTTTTCATTAAAGAATGGAAATGAAGTATGAGGAGATTTGTCAAGAAAGGATTCTCAAAGAATAATATTGAAGAGAAAATTCACAAAGGAAACTTGTTGCGATAGTTGAAGGAGTGATGGATCCAGATGATCAAAGTGACTCATGAAGACTCCGTGATTTCTCAAAACCCTTTGGAAGGTACGAGGAAATAATGATTCATGACATGTTAGAAGTATTAAATAGATAGTGGTAGTGTTGTCACTTCTCAAGTAAATATATGTTACAAGTCATTATGATTCCAAGTCATCAATGTCCATGAAATGTCATGATGATGTAATTTTGCAAAATAATGTAAATTACATATGTAGAATTCCCAGAGTCAAATATGGACAAAATAGTCATTAGGAGAAGTCAAAAGTTCATATGGAAGTCAAAAGGTTGCATTAGAAGTTCAAGAGTCATGAGGGTAGTCCAATGGTCATGAGGAATATGAAAAATCATTCCTCTTGTTATAAAATAAGAAACATTACTCAAAGAAAGGACTTTTCACCTTGGATTCTCTAAACAAGAATTAGAGAAAAGGATTGCATTTTTGGAGAGCAAGTAGTGTTTTAATGTTCCACTATTGGAGATAGCGGTCTCTCATTACATAATTGTATATTGAAACTTTTTCTTAATATTTGAAGCTCATTGAGCCAACCCACTTTCAAGCTTATATTGTGAATGTAATAAGACCATTCTTTATATTTTTGCTTTATTTGTTGTGTTTCCATGTACTAAATTAATTGAAATATTTCATTGGATTTGGTGCTCATATTGTTGAATGTGTGTTGTAATTGTTTTAAATATCGTTATGTCCTTGTGAACTATTCTTCTAGACAATCAACGATTTTTTCATATATATGTGTGTGTGTATTTATTAAAATAGTACTAATACTTTTATTCTAAGGATTCACTTTTATTCCCTTCTAGTTAAAGAACCTTGGTACATATCATAATTTAACATTCCACAATGCATACTCACTTTCTCATTCTAAATTACATCCACATTTCTCTCTTATGCTAACTATTGCAGCCTAGGAAATTATTTAAGGAAATGAAACCAAGCCACATTTCTGGATGGGGATCCTATACTAAATAGTGTGAGGTATAATTGTGACTTCAAATCAAGGAGACCCCCTGTATTTTAGAATACCTAGCACCGTCAACATTCTGGTGCTAGAAGATGGGAATCCTTTTTATGGTTGGCATTTCAACACATCCTAACAACCAACCATCCACGCAAGGAAATAATACTCCAAGTTTAACTCCAACTCACATTCCTGAGATAGGAGAGTCCTCTCATTGAATTCTGGAATAGGCTTCTGAAATAACTTATGATGAAATATATAAAATATGACCTATTACTCATTAGTTTGCAAAATATATTGGTATACTTTGTAATATTCCCAAATTTTCACATGATATTTGGAATATTAGAGTTCTTGATTTTCTTAAGGAATTAATTAAATAAAAGGGTGGAGGTACCCATAATCCTCAATTTGAATAAAGATCCACTTTTTATGTGTGAATTTGGATTGATTAAGTTGATTAAGCATAGATCTCCATAATGGAGTAGTAGAGCAACTACTAATGTGAATGGAGTGGAGATAATATCTCATTAATGAGATAGATTGTTGAGCCCCAAGATTGTGCTTTCTTTCATCTTACTTTACCTCGTTTTACTTTTTCCATTGTTATCCCAGACTCAAATGATCAATGAAATTAGTTAAAACTACTTTTAGAATGATTAACATGGCTAACTTGCTAAGTTTTGTGATTTTGTCATTGTAATGCATTTTGACCGGAACTAGCTGCAGAATGCAGACATTCCGTAGCTAACCGGCAATTCTGCAGCTGTCTTCACATTCAAGCATGTTCCAGGTGTCCTCTCAGGAAAAGCCACACATGGGTATATTCCACATTATGTCCTCATTGTTCGTTGCTCACCATGAAGACTGAACCGAATTCTGGACGTGGTTTTGGTACGTGGGAACTCATTCAAGGAGGCAAACTTCTAATAGGACTGTCCTAGTCCAGATGTTCTTTGTTCCTTTACGCTGCCATCTTTAGAGTCCTAGTATGATTTTGATAAGGAAAGACAATGATCCTCGTATTGTTGCAAGTTCTGTTATGTAGATTTGTTATAAAAGCACTCGGGAAACCGAGAGACAAGCTCTAGATTTTGCTTAGATTTCATGGATTGACTGCTATATTTCTGAAGACCGAGAATACTCTGTTTCAAGTTATTTTTCTTTAATGAAGAAGACAACATTTCTTTGAACGCGTTGAGTTGATTTTGAGTTAGATTCCGTCTGGTGGTAGAGGGCCCCTGCCTCCTGCACGGCTTTACTTTCGTAATTTAGATAAGTATCTTAGTTGTTTTCACGTTTTTGAAGTTTGAGTTCATAGTTAATTTCATTAGCCACTATAGCTATACTTGTTCTAAGAAACTCTTCCAAAATATCATGATAATGAATGGGAAATGGCTGTAGTGTTGTAGGATTTATTTTTAATTTCTTTTGTTCATTATCACAGTTGAACTTATACTAAGCAAACTCTTCCAAAAAATCCTTATGATGTCTAAGGCATGACTGTGATACTGAATGTTTTAGTTGTTTGTTTGCACTAAGTAGCATAGCTGATCTTACTCTTAAAACGCTCTTCCAAAATTTCATAATGATGGGTAGGAGATAGCTGTGATGTCTTAGTTTTTAAATTGCTTTCAGTCTTTATGTTTGCATTTGCACTGAATTGTACAGCTAGGATTGTTCTAAGAAGCTCTTCCAAAACACCATTCATGATGGACAAAACAGGCTGTAGAATCCCATAGATTAATGCATGATAACTTAGTTAGGGTACTCCGGAGTCAAATTGCATTCAATTCATGCTCTATTATTTTGTTTTAAGTTTGATAATGGCTTGTTAGTTCAACACTGTTTTAGACTAGTGACATCTTAGTTCAGTTTTAGCTTAGCTCATTGTATTTTCATTCCACATTTAGTTGTCATCCATTGCATATTATATTACATTAGTTGTTAAACTTAAACAATACGGCCTTCATTATTTACAAAATCTCTTTTGTTCCAAATCCATAATTGACTCATAACCATCTGAACAGGAGACAGTATCATCTCAAGGCCTGAAGTACTTTTGCAACTTCTTCATAAACAAAACCTTTCCTCAAAAGACTACTTTAAAAAGAAATCCATAACTTTTGAATAAGGTTTAGTGATGTTAAACTAAGTTGCAGAATAGAATTAGGAGCTAGTCTTAGAGTAGAGATCTTATGATGCTAACAATATTTTTCTCCAAATATGTTTCAACAAATCTTTAATCATGGATAAAATGTTGTATCATTATAAGCTGATTGTTTAATTGTTTAGTTAGGAGAATTTGTATACTTAGCTGACCATTTCTCAAGCTCTTCCAAAATACCTTTAATGAAAGAATTGGACAAGTTAAGTTTATGTTTTGATTCATTTTCTTGAAGTCATTATCAAGCTTTGTATTTTGCTTAGTCATAGTTTAGGTTTGATTCTGTTTCAGTATTTTCATTTGCATTTGTCATTTGTCATCAACCAATTAGGCTTCACTCTGTTTTTAACCAGTAGCTTCTTTCCACTAGCTTTTTAGTCATTTTCCTTGTGAACATAAAAACCATCAAAAGACCAAAAAAATCATAAATCATCATAAAAGACCAAAAACATCATAAAACACTAAACACAACGCATTAGGAGACAAACAACTAGGCACATACAGTGCACTTCACTTCAGCAGTTTACCAACCCTGGTTGACAATTAAATGAACTCAATTTAGGAGACTAGGTTGAGCACAAACATTTTGGCGCCGTTGCCGGGGAAGTGAAAAATAGGTAACCTTTGTTTCTTAATTCCAAAAAAAAATTATATGCGTAGAGAGAGAGACTCAAGGGGTAGATTCATAAGCAGCAGAAACAGAAATTTGATTCCTAGAACACCACTTGTTTCACCTAGACCAAGAGCTAGTACACCTTCAACTCAGACCCATATTCCATCCTTTACTGATCCTGGACTTCTAGAAGACCTAAGATCAGATATCCCATTAGAGAAACCTTCCACTTCATCCACTGAACCTGCCTTAGAAGAAGATCTTAAGACTCCTGTTAGGGACACAAACTTTTCCACTTCCACAGGAGAGTCAATCATGGTAGAAGAAGGGGGAGGAGGAGTCTTTAATGGAGAACACACATTATTTGGAGGTAGAGGTAGAGGTAGAGGAGAAGGAGGTAGAGGTGCAGATGGAGGAAGAGGTAGAAGAGAAATAGGAAACTCTTTTGGGTTCCCTATAATTGATGAAGAAACCAATACAACCATGAAAAATATTTCACCCTCTGTCCTTCCAAACTTCTATGGACTTAAAACTGAAGATCCTGAAACCTTCCTATTTGAATTTGAAATCCTATGTAGAACTTATGACTACTTACAAGATGCTCAAAAACTTAAATTATTTCCTTCAACATTGAAAGGAGCAGCATTGAAGTGGTTTATGAGTTTGATCAACAGTTCTATTAGGACATGGGAAGACATGAAACAAGAATTTCTAGAGAGGTATTTGGATTATTGTATGTCGTTCAATCATAAGGAAGAAGTGTTTAAGATGGTACAAAAAGAAGATGAAAACTTGGAAGATTTGTTGGAGAGATTTCATTACAACATCAAAAGAGAAAAAATGGAAAACCTAGATCAAGACACCTTAAAAGCTCTTTTGTTGAAAAAAATTAGGGATGAATGGTTGGATATCCTTAACATGATGGGAAAAGAGGATATATCACAGCTCACATTACCTGAAATATCTGAGTTATGTATCAACCTTTCAAGAGGGAAATCTAAAACTGTAAAAGGTCCAAGAGATCCTGCTCTTGCAAGGGCAAGTAAGTCTGTTTCTGGGACAGTAAGTAGATCAGAAATAGGACACATGCTTGATGATTTTAAATCTAACATCTTAGGGAGTCTTAGTGAACAAATAGACACCCTTAAGATACAAAACAAGAAAAAAGCTGAATCTGATGCCTTGGCAATCTTTTGTCCCAAATGTAGAAAGAAACATGCCTTGAGAGAGTGTCCTTTGGATGTAAAAGTTGTAGAGACCTGTGTCATTTGTTCTGAAAAACATGAGACCAAGAATTTTCCTTCTCTTCCTGGTCTCAAAGCTGTCTTTCAAGAGGAAACTCCTACAGATTCCACAAAATCTCTTAATTTTGTCTCTAGAAGACCTTGGCAGGGACCTCAAACACAAGGATTCCATGATCAAATGTATAATCAACCTCCACCTTGGAATTCTTGGCAGCAACCTTGGCCTCGATTTCAAAATCAATCTCAAGCTTGGGCACAAGGAGCACAAAATCCCTTTGGAAGATACTCTCAGTACTATCAGTATCCACCATCCTATCCACCATACCCACATTTTTTTCCTCAAAATCCTCAATAAAATTTTCAACAAAATCCTCAACAACATCATCAGACCCTACCACATAAAAATCAACGACTTCCATTACGATTCCCTCAAAAATCAAATCAATTTCCTGCTCAACCCATACCAAACCCCAATAATAAAAATCCTCAGAACACATACATGATAGAAGGCCAACAGTTTCCAACTTATTTAATTACTCCTTTAGACCTTAGTGATGTTCAACTTAGGTGTGGAAGAATACTTGAAAAGAGGAAACCTTCTGTGATCATACAAAAACAAGATAACTCTGAGGAAGATTCTCTACGGGTGAATAAAAGTCTTGAGGAAGACACATCTTTTCAAGACCCAAACATTGAAAAATTAAAGCAAAAAGAACCAATAATTTCAACTCCTGTATTAGAGCAGCCATCAACATCTACTTCTACACCTCCCTTTCCAGAAAGATTACAAATTGATAGAGGTGTAGAAAAACAAATTATGGTGCCTAATTATGATTTCCTAGATGAGATGAGAAATGTTTGCATTAAGATTCCATTATTACAAGCCATCAAGGAAATTCCAATTTTAGCAAAAACAATAAAGGAGTTGAGTATGAAGAAAACAAGAAAAAGAATAAGAGAGACAAAGAAAATTCAACTGGTAGGAAAAATAGTAGATATCATGATGGGTAAGATTGCTATTCCAAAGTATCTAGACCCAGGAAATCCGATTGTTAAAATTCACATCAATGGAATTGAGATCCAAAACACACTCATTGATTTAGGAGCAGCAATCAATATCATGAGTAGACAAATCATGGATAAACTGAAACTTTCTAATCTTCTCTTTACACCCACATTATTACAATTAGCAGACAGATCTGTGATCAAACCTGATGGGGTAATAGAAGACATTCCAGTGTCCCTAGATTCTTGGGAGTACCCTGTGGATTTCATGATCCTAACTCCTAAGAATAATCTAGGAGGACATCTTGTTATATTAGGAAGACCTTGGTTGGCTACAGCTGATGCTTTTATTAGTTGTAGGTCCGATGATATGTATATTTCTGATGGTAGTTCAACTAAGAAATTCACTTTATATCCTCCAGCTAGGACAATTACGGATCTAGATGACACTCAATGGATAGAGGATGAAGAAGATTTACAACCACTCTTCACAATTTCAGAAATTAGTGAAGATAATCAAATTTTGAATACTCTAGAAAACTTTGAATCCTCTCCAGAACACAAACATGAATCATTTCAAGAGGGATCTAATATTGAGTTTTTGTCATCAAGGCAGATGTCTCTTCATTCTATGGATAAATTTGGCAGCTCTACAAGTGAGATCTTTCCAGGCAAAACTTTGAACATAAATAAGAACCTAGAGAAATCTCAACAAGAAAAGTTAGTCAAAGTATTACAGAGACACTCTTCTGCATATGCATGGGAGTACACTGACATGAAAGGGATAAGTCCCAAGACTTTCACTCATCACATCTATATAGAGGAAAATTGCAAACCAATCAGACAACCTCAAAGATGGATGAATCCAAATCTTAGGGAGATTGTTAAAGAAGAATTGCAAAAATTGTTAAATGTCAACTTCATCTATCCTATTTCAGATAGTCAGTGGGCTTCTCCTTTGGTAATTGTGCCAAAGAAAAATGGTAAATGGAGGGTATGTGTTGACTACCAGGAACTAAACAAAGCTACTCTTAAAGACCACTTTCCCTTACCTTTCATAGATCAAGTGTTAGATACATTAGCTGGCAAAAAGTACTTCTCATTCCTAGATGGGTTTAGTGGTTACATTCAAATCCAAGTAGCACTTGAATATCAAGACAAAACCACATTTACCTGTCCTTGGGATACCTATGCTTACCAAGTATTGCCATTTGGATTATGCAATGCACCTGCAACATTCCAAAGGGCAGTATTAGGAATTTTTTCAGATCTAATACATGATTGTGTAGAGGTATACATGGATGATTTCACAGTTTATGGAAACACATTTGAAAAAGCCTTAGCAAACTTGGAAAAAGTTTTAAAGAGATGTCAAGAAGTAAATCTTTCACTTAGTCATGAGAAATGTTTCATGATGTTTATTGAAGGTATTGTTTTGGGGCATCACATTTCAGGGGATGGGATTAGAGTTGATGAGTCAAAAGTTGAAGTCATCTCTAACTTATCTATTCCAAGTTGTCAAAAGATGTTAGGAGTTTTCTAGGATTTACAGGATATTATCGGAGGTTTATAGAAAACTTCACCAAGATAGCATCTCCACTCTTCAAATTTCTTACCAAAGACTGTGAATTCAAGTGGAATTTTGATTGCCAGTTAGCCTTTGAGACCCTAAAAACCAAAATTTTTGAAGCACCTATTTTAAGGGGACCTAACAGGAAGTTATATTTTCACATCTCAACAGATGCTTTTGATACAGCTCTAGGAGCAGTATTGGGACAAAAAGACCCGATTCCTTATGCCATCTACTATACCAGTAAAAATTTGACTCCTGCAGAGTTAAACTATACTGTAACTGAAAAAGAGTTTTTAGCTGTTGTTCATGCCATAAACAAATTCAGACACTATATAACAAGCTATGAAACTTTTGTTCACACAGATCATTCTGCAATTAGATACTTAATGAAAAAATCAATTACTAATGGCAGAGTTATAAGATGGTTATTGCTTTTACAAGAATTCAACATTACCATTCTAGATAGGCCTGGAAAACAAAACACAGTAGCCGATTTCCTATCTAGACTCCAAAACATCAAAGATGACACTCCAGTTGAAGATCAATTTCCTGATGAATATCTTTTTGCAATTTCTACTCAAACTCCTTGGTTTGCTGACATTGCTAATTATTTAGTTTCAGGAAAATTTCCTTCAATAATGAATGCAAGGGATAAAAGAAAAATCATTTATGATAGTGAAAAATATTCATGGGTTGCTAATGAGTTGTACAAGACAGGTCCAGATTTGATCATTAGGAGATGTGTTCGTGAAGATGAGATGCCTGAGATTCTCAAAGCATGTCATGATGAACCTTGTGGCGGACACTTTGCTGATAAGAGGACAACTTATAAGATCCTTAATTTAGGATATTATTGGCCATCCTTGTTTAAAGATGCTAAAGAGTATGTCAAAAGGTGTGACAGTTGCCAAAGGGTAGGGAAACCTTCTCCTTCAGGTGAGATGCCATTACAACCTCGGGTACATATTGAACCTTTTGAAAAATGGGCTTTGGATTTTGTAGGACCTATTAGTCCTCCATCAAGACAAAAGAGATATATATTAGTTTGCACTGATTATGTTACCAAATGGGTAGAGGCCAAGCCATTACTTTTGCTAATGAAGCATCTGTAGTTAATTTTCTTTTTGAGGATATTTTTACTCGTTTTGGTGTCCCAAGGGAAATTGTTACAGATCAAGGAGCTCAATTTACATCAAGGCTAGTGGAGAAAATGATGGAGAGATACAAAATCAGGCATAGAAAATCTACTCCTTATCATCCACAAGCAAATGGTCAAGTGGAATCTACTAATAAGGTCATTGAAGGAATCCTAACAAAGACTGTTCATTTACATAGAAGAGATTGGGTAGATAGGCTTCCCGAAGCCTTGTGGGCCTATAGAACTACATGGAGAAACACAACAGGCCATACTCCTTATGAACTTGTTTATGGAAAGCAAGTTTTGTTCCCCATAGAGTTCCAGATTCAAACTTTCAAAATGGCAGTTCAGCTAGGACTTGATTTAACGGAGGCACAAAAGCATAGATTGGAGCAGATTAATGAATTGGATGAGATCAGACAAGATGCAGTTTAGAAAACAAGTCTAGTCCAACAGCAAAGGACTAGATGGCATGACAAGTACATAAAAGAGAAGAAATTCAAAGAAGCTGATTGGGCTCTCTTGTTTGATTCAAAATTCAAGGATTTTCAAGGTAAATTTCAAACACATTGGCTAGGGCCATATGAAATTGTTGAAATTTTTGACAATGGAGCAGTAAAAATCAAGACAATAGATGAAGAAGAGGTCACTTTTCTTGTGAATGGTCATATATTGAAGCTGTATCACAAACCACTCTCAAGAGAAGAATTTGTCAAGAAGTTCCAGGAAAACAGTGATGTGAAGTTAATGAAGAAGAATCTTTCTTCTTCATCAACTTGATTGAATTTTCTGAAGCATTTCTTTAAAAAATAAATAAATAAATAAAGTATAAACATGAAAACCAATCATTGATTGGCATGTTTATACAGAAAAGATAGGGTGAAAATCAGAGTCTTTCTGACACTCTAACTTTTCCATTTTGTTTTTGCAAGCAGCTGTTACAAAATCATAAGTTCAGATCCATTGCACTTATGATCCATCTCATTTCATTTCACTCCATTTACTTATCCATCCATACTCCATTTCATTCATTCATTCATACTTCACTTCATTCCATATTTCATTCATCTCATTCCATACTTCATTCACCTCATTTCCATATCAAAATTTAAAGTTTGATGTTTTTCTGCAAATGAATAACACATGTCATGGATTGCAGGCCATTTCTTATATTCTTCCACTCCATTTCATAAATTGAATCCATCCCATTCCATCATTCACTCCATACATATTCCATTATACCATGTTTTATCACCTATCTTCACTCATTCCATAAAATATTCTATGTATATTCCAAACCACTCCATTCCATGATTAAAAATTCTCCACAGGTACATTCTGCAGCTAAACAGATATTCTGCAGCTAATCAGACTTTCCGCAGCCAGACAGTCATTCTGCAGCTACAGATCCTGAAGGCACTGATCAAAAAACATTTGAATTGCAACAAGATGATCCAGTATATCCATGAATAAGAAGAATCAAGAAGGATTATGAAGACTCTTCCAGAGGAGAACAAAGTATACAAAGACCACAAAAAGCAAATGAAAAGCAAAGGTAAAAAGTTCTGGTTATAATGGCATTTCATAAAAACTTTAGTATAGTCTAGTTATGAATCATTCGAAAAAGTTGTTTTGATTATTTTTATTGATCATACCAAATATACCCTCCGCAAAACTTTGGATAAAAATCTTTCATTTCAAATTCTATACCCGACCATCATTTAAGCGGTTAAAAAGGCTGAAGTGTTTGATTTCCTCACGTCACCCAGCCAAATCATTTAATGATGATTTTTGAATCCGTTGTAAAAATCTCCGCAGTCTTTTCACTCATTGATTTGTTTTCTTCACCTCACTTCATTAACTCATTCCGTAACTACTTCCATCACTCCATTCCGTAGCCAGCCCTTCATCATTTCATTCCGCAAAACAGAGATATCTCTATCACCGTGAGCAGAGGTATATCAGTTTGAAATATCAAACCACTATCACCGTGAGCAGAGATTGAAGCATTATCACTGTGAGCAGAGATTGAAGCATTCTCACCGTGAAGCAGAGGTATATCAGTGTGGAATTTGAAGCCATTGTCACCGTGAAGCAGAGGTATATCAGTGTGGAATTTGAAGCCATTGTCACCGAGAAGCAGAGATATATCAGTTTGAAGATTGAAGCATTATCACCGTGAACTAGAGGTATATCAATTTGAAGGTTGAAGTTATTGTTTCCGTGAGCAGAAATAGTACTAATCTGAAGATTGAAGAAGGAATTATGGGCCTCATTGTAAGAACTAAACCAGTGGGCACAAAATACCTGGAAGGATACCCTCAAAGTAGAGAAATGTTGCAACAGGTAGGATGGCTACAATTTCTTGAGAAATTTAATGGCTTCCACAAAGAAGTTACTAAAACATTTGCAAGGTCATTCAAAGGAGCCGAGGTTGAAGTTGGAGATGTTAAATTCACTGTCACAAAGGTTTTTATTGCAGAAGCAACATGATTGCTTAGACATGGAGAGAGATGGTTTAAAAATAGAGAATTTCATAATGAATCATGGAAGCAAATCCTAAAATCACCAGGTATGGATGTCACTGTGTTTAAAAAGGGAATTCCAAGTTCTGCATTAAAAAATAAATGGAGAAACATATTTCTTATTCTACAAAAATTTATCACTTGTGAAGGTAGATATGGCACATTTTATGTTTACCATATTAGGTTGATAATGCATTTTCTGGAGGAAGAGTTAAATTTTCCCTATTTCTTGCTTCAAAGTTTAAAAAATATGGCTTCTGGTGTTCAAAGGAGAGTCCAATTCCTAGAGACAACTCTATACCATCATGGCTTGGTTAAGATTTTAATTGAACACCATTTAGCCAAAACAAAAGATACTTGGGATAATTTCTTGGTAATAAATCACTTTGAGGAACCAAAAGAGCCTTCACCTGAACATCAGCCTACAAGGAGAAGCAGAAAATGGAGAGCCTCTAAAATTGAAATTGACAAAACAGTACAGGAAAGTAGTGAAGAAATAATCTCTGAGAAGTTGACTCAAATTAAGAGACAACTTAAGAAAGAGAGGGTAATCAGGAAATCTGCCATAGAAAAAGGAGAGGGATCATCCCAGCCAAGAAGAAGCCATAGAATCAGAGGGAAACTAAGGAAAACATAGATCAAACAAACAGGGGTGATAAATATAGAAGATGAGGAAACATCTATTGAAGATGTTGAAGAAGATTTTAATGAAGAAACCCCTGAAATTGACCCTGCTCAGCAAGAAGTTTATGACTATGTTGAAACATTAGAAAGGAAAGCTTCAGAGAGTAGAGATAGAACCCCTAGTCCTCCACTATCCGAAATAGATGTGTTAAGAAGGGATAGGTATGAGCTGGAAATACTTAATAGACATATCAAAAATGAGAATGATATTCTGAAGGAACAAGTCAAACTCAAAACCATTATGAACTCAACCTTATCTCTACAAATGGACAAAGTGGAAAAGGCTAATGAAAAGTTGAAAAAGAGGAACAAGAAGCTAATCAGGGCACTTATCAACTTAAGGTTCAAACTAGTCATCAGAAAACCCAGAAGACCTTTAATTTCCAGGCAAAGAAGAAGGAGAGGGTTAGATGTTCTTGCAGAAGTCTCTGAGTTTATGGAATAAGTTGCATGAGGACATGCAAGAAGTCAGCAGTGGGGGTATGTTGAGCCCCAAGATTGTGCTTTCTTTCATCTTACTTTACCTCATTTTCCTTTGTCCATTATTATCCCAGACCCAAATGATCAATGAAATTAGTTAAAATTACTTTTAGAATGATTAATATGGCTAACTTGCTAAGTTTTTTTATTTTGTCATTGTAATGCATTTTGACCGGAACTAGCTACAGAATGCAGACATTCCATAGCTAACCGGAAATTCTGCAGTTGTCTTCATGTTCAAGCATGTTCCAGGTGTCCTCTCAGGAAAATCCACACATGGGTATATTCCACATTATGTCCTCATTGTTCGTTGCTCACCATGAAGAATGAACCGAATTCTGGACGTGGTTTTGGTACGTGGGAACTCATTCAAGGAGGCAGACTTATAATAGGACTGTCCTAGTCCAGATGTCCTTTGTCCCTTTACACTTCCATATTTAGAGTCCTAGTACGATTTTGATAAGGAAAGACAATGATCCCCGTATTGTTGCAAGTTCTGTTATGTAGATTTGTTATAAAAGCACTCGGGAAACCGAGAGACAAGCTCTAGATTTTGCTTAGATTTCATGTATTGACTGCTATATTTCTGAAGACCGAGACTACTCTGTTTCAAGTTATTTTCCTTTAATGAAGAAGACAACATTGCTTTGAACGCGTTGAGTTGATTTTGAGTTAGATTCCGCCTGGTGGTAGAGGACCCCTGCCTCCTGCATGGCTTTACTTTCGTAATCTAGATAAGTATCTTAGTCGTTTTCACGTTTTTGAAGTTTGAGTTCATAGTTAATTTCATTAGCCACTATAGCTATACTTGTTCTAAGAAACTCTTCCAAAAGAAGAAAATCTTCCAAAAGATCATGATATTGAATGGGAAATGGCTGTAGTGTTGTAGGATTTATTTGTAATTTCTTTTGTTCATTATCACAGTTGAACTTATACTAAGCAAACTCTTCCAAAAAATCATTATGATGTCTAAGGAATGACTGTGATACTGAATGTTTCAGTTGTTTGTTTGCACTAAGTAGCATAGCTGATCTTACTCTTAAAACGCTCTTCCAAAATATCATAATGATGGGTAGGAGATAGTTGTGATGTCTTAGTTTTTAAATTTCTTTCAGTCTTTATGTTTGCATGTGCACTGAATTGTACAACCAAGATTGTTCTAGCAAGCTCTTCCAAAATACCATTCATGATGGACAAAACAGGCTGTAGAATCCCATAGATTAATGCATGATAACTTAGTTAGGGTACTCCGGAGTCAAATTGCATTCAATTCATGCTCTATTATTTTGTTTTAAGTTTGATAATGGCTTGTTAGTTCAGCATTGTTTTAGACTAGTGACATCTTAGTTCAGTTTTAGCTTAGCTCATTGTATTTTCATTCCACATTTAGTTGTCATCCATTGCATATTAGATTACATTAGTTGTTAAACTTAAACAATACGGCCTTCATTATTTACAAAATCTCTTTTGTTCCAAATCCATAATTGACTCATAACCATTTGAACAGAAGACAGTATCATCTCAAGGCCTGAAGTACTTTTGCAACTTCTTCATAAACAAAACCTTTCCTCAAAAGACTACTTTAAAAAGAAATCCATAACTTTTGAATAAGGTTTAGTGATGTTAAACTAAGTTGCAGAATAGAATTAGGAGCTAGTCTTAGAGTAGAGATCTTATGATGTTACCAATATTTTTCTCCAAATATGTTTCAAAAAATCTTTAATCATGGATAAAATGTTGTATCATTATAAGCTGATTGTTTAATTGTTTAGTTAGGAGAATTTGTATACTTAGCTGACCATTTCTCAAGCTCTCCCAAAATACCTTTGATGAAAGAATTGGACAAGTTAATTTTATGTTTTGATTCATTTTCTTGAAGTCATTATCAAGCTTTGTATTCTGCTTAGTCATAGTTTAGGTTTGATTCTGTTTCAGTATTTGCATTTGCATTTGTCATTTGTCATCAACCAATTAGGCTTCACTCTGTTTTTAACAAGTAGCTTCTTTCCACTAGCTTTTTAGTCATTTTCCTTGTGAACATAAAAACCATCAAAAGACCAAAAACATCATAAATCATCATAAAAGACCAAAAACATCATAAAACACTAAACACAACGCATTAGGAAACAAACACCTAGGCACATACAGTGCACTTCACTTCAGCAGTTTACCAACCCTGGTTGACAATTAAATGAACTCAATTTAGAAGACTAGGTTGAGCACAAACAATAGGAAATCAAGAAAGTGGTTGATTAGGTGGTTGAAATTGACTACAAGAATGAGCAACACCAATGAAAGGAATTGGAAGAAGTAGTAGTATGTTGGTAAAGAATTTCGGGAGAAGATATTTATGGGACACTCGTACCCAATAGTGTCCATTTATTTTCATGAGAATGATATCACTGGTATGATGGTTTTTAGGTAGGTATATTCCTTGGTTGTTTGACCTTCCAATGCGAGGAAGCCTTACCAAGGGATGAATTTCCTGGGAAAGCTAATGTCGGGGAACTTGGAATGTGAGTGAATGCACAGAGGGGGATAACTAGATTTCCTGAGGGACTGTGTAACAGAGAAGGGAAGGTCAGGGAATGGATTTTTTTTGGTAATTATAATTTCCAAATGGA